>OU744287.1:2500-1252500 GCA_916610205.1 Griposia aprilina
TAACCTAACCTAACCTAACCTAACCTAACCTAACCTAACCTAACCTAACCTAACCTAACCTAACCTAACCTAACCTAACCTAACCTAACCTAACCTAACCTAACCTAACCTAACCTAACCTAACCTAACCTAACCTAACCTAACCTAACCTAACCTAACCTAACCTAACCTAACCTAACCTAACCTAACCTAACCTAACCTAACCTAACCTAACCTAACCTAACCTAACCTAACCTAACCTAACCTAACCTAACCTAACCTAACCTAACCTAACCTAACCTAACCTAACCTAACCTAACCTAACCTAACCTAACCTAACCTAACCTAACCTAACCTAACCTAACCTAACCTAACCTAACCTAACCTAACCTAACCTAACCTAACCTAACCTAACCTAACCTAACCTAACCTAACCTAACCTAACCTAACCTAACCTAACCTAACCTAACCTAACCTAACCTAACCTAACCTAACCTAACCTAACCTAACCTAACCTAACCTAACCTAACCTAACCTAACCTAACCTAACCTAACCTAACCTAACCTAACCTAACCTAACCTAACCTAACCTAACCTAACCTAACCTAACCTAACCTAACCTAACCTAACCTAACCTAACCTAACCTAACCTAACCTAACCTAACCTAACCTAACCTAACCTAACCTAACCTAACCTAACCTAACCTAACCTAACCTAACCTAACCTAACCTAACCTAACCTAACCTAACCTAACCTAACCTAACCTAACCTAACCTAACCTAACCTAACCTAACCTAACCTAACCTAACCTAACCTAACCTAACCTAACCTAACCTAACCTAACCTAACCTAACCTAACCTAACCTAACCTAACCTAACCTAACCTAACCTAACCTAACCTAACCTAACCTAACCTAACCTAACCTAACCTAACCTAACCTAACCTAACCTAACCTAACCTAACCTAACCTAACCTAACCTAACCTAACCTAACCTAACCTAACCTAACCTAACCTAACCTAACCTAACCTAACCTAACCTAACCTAACCTAACCTAACCTAACCTAACCTAACCTAACCTAACCTAACCTAACCTAACCTAACCTAACCTAACCTAACCTAACCTAACCTAACCTAACCTAACCTAACCTAACCTAACCTAACCTAACCTAACCTAACCTAACCTAACCTAACCTAACCTAACCTAACCTAACCTAACCTAACCTAACCTAACCTAACCTAACCTAACCTAACCTAACCTAACCTAACCTAACCTAACCTAACCTAACCTAACCTAACCTAACCTAACCTAACCTAACCTAACCTAACCTAACCTAACCTAACCTAACCTAACCTAACCTAACCTAACCTAACCTAACCTAACCTAACCTAACCTAACCTAACCTAACCTAACCTAACCTAACCTAACCTAACCTAACCTAACCTAACCTAACCTAACCTAACCTAACCTAACCTAACCTAACCTAACCTAACCTAACCTAACCTAACCTAACCTAACCTAACCTAACCTAACCTAACCTAACCTAACCTAACCTAACCTAACCTAACCTAACCTAACCTAACCTAACCTAACCTAACCTAACCTAACCTAACCTAACCTAACCTAACCTAACCTAACCTAACCTAACCTAACCTAACCTAACCTAACCTAACCTAACCTAACCTAACCTAACCTAACCTAACCTAACCTAACCTAACCTAACCTAACCTAACCTAACCTAACCTAACCTAACCTAACCTAACCTAACCTAACCTAACCTAACCTAACCTAACCTAACCTAACCTAACCTAACCTAACCTAACCTAACCTAACCTAACCTAACCTAACCTAACCTAACCTAACCTAACCTAACCTAACCTAACCTAACCTAACCTAACCTAACCTAACCTAACCTAACCTAACCTAACCTAACCTAACCTAACCTAACCTAACCTAACCTAACCTAACCTAACCTAACCTAACCTAACCTAACCTAACCTAACCTAACCTAACCTAACCTAACCTAACCTAACCTAACCTAACCTAACCTAACCTAACCTAACCTAACCTAACCTAACCTAACCTAACCTAACCTAACCTAACCTAACCTAACCTAACCTAACCTAACCTAACCTAACCTAACCTAACCTAACCTAACCTAACCTAACCTAACCTAACCTAACCTAACCTAACCTAACCTAACCTAACCTAACCTAACCTAACCTAACCTAACCTAACCTAACCTAACCTAACCTAACCTAACCTAACCTAACCTAACCTAACCTAACCTAACCTAACCTAACCTAACCTAACCTAACCTAACCTAACCTAACCTAACCTAACCTAACCTAACCTAACCTAACCTAACCTAACCTAACCTAACCTAACCTAACCTAACCTAACCTAACCTAACCTAACCTAACCTAACCTAACCTAACCTAACCTAACCTAACCTAACCTAACCTAACCTAACCTAACCTAACCTAACCTAACCTAACCTAACCTAACCTAACCTAACCTAACCTAACCTAACCTAACCTAACCTAACCTAACCTAACCTAACCTAACCTAACCTAACCTAACCTAACCTAACCTAACCTAACCTAACCTAACCTAACCTAACCTAACCTAACCTAACCTAACCTAACCTAACCTAACCTAACCTAACCTAACCTAACCTAACCTAACCTAACCTAACCTAACCTAACCTAACCTAACCTAACCTAACCTAACCTAACCTAACCTAACCTAACCTAACCTAACCTAACCTAACCTAACCTAACCTAACCTAACCTAACCTAACCTAACCTAACCTAACCTAACCTAACCTAACCTAACCTAACCTAACCTAACCTAACCTAACCTAACCTAACCTAACCTAACCTAACCTAACCTAACCTAACCTAACCTAACCTAACCTAACCTAACCTAACCTAACCTAACCTAACCTAACCTAACCTAACCCAGTTGCGCGGCACCCCTTGCCGCGAGCAGATCAGTTTTAAGTCGCTCCGCGCTCGAAAAATCCAATAAATAAGTCAAAGTGCGAATTTTGACCCAAAATTAGTGTCAAAGTGAGTGTCTTAGTGCATTCTATAAGAATAGTGCAGTGTCCCAGCGGAAACCCTGGTGGTTTTCCCTGGAAATACCTAAAACCGAGTTTTTTGAGGTTAACTCTCAAAATAACACGTGTTGAAGACCAATTTTTGCGTGCGGCGCCGGATTTATCGCGATACCCTACTGATTTTGTTTTGCCGTTTGGAGGAGACTACTTTGTTCTACATCTTGGCAAAGTTTTGGATTTTTCCCACCTCGCCCCTCGCTGCTACAGGGGAAAAACTGAAAAACACGTGCAGCGTGACTTCAGAACCAGCTCACCCAGGATCACAGTCACGATTACATCTGGGAGAGGACTACGTAAGCTACATAAAATAGTCTCTTTCTTGTTCATAAGTACCCTGGGAGCGGAGATATAAATTTTTGAAGATTTTTCAAGATACACCAATTTTGTGACAGCCCTAACTTTAAGGAACGATCTTTGACCCCTAGTTTTTAATTTATATTTAGACTGTTTACTTAATAGACAATATATGTGTAAATTTTCAGATTTTTCTCTCACACATTGGCTGAGTTATTTGAATTTCTAAAATACCTATTGAAATACCTAACTTTTTACCTAAACTTACCTATTGTTTTGCCAGAAGGGGGACAAGCGCTATTTGACGCATTATCATCCCCTCATATCACAAATGAATTGTTGTTACGATCGGGATAGATTTCCATTCATAATTTTCAGAAAACTCATGTTTTTGCGGTTGTTGGTTTTGGTAGTTGGGTTTTCAAATAGGTATTCACCAAAAATTTTGTATGTATCAATGTATATGTTTTAATATAGGTTAATAGTACAGTTCATTAGCTTCCTTAGTTAATTTTTTCAAAATTATTTGGTTATTGGTTACCGAGTAGTGATTTTTATCTTGATTGCGGGCTGTCCTGAAAACCGCACGATAACTGTGTTTTCAGTTTACAGGAAAACCAAGCGTCCTAGACCAATTCTGACCATTTTTATCGGGTCCCCCCCCCCCTAACAACCCCCCCCACGGTTTGTACGTAAGACAAACCCTTTGAGCCCCCTCCGATCATTTGGACCAAGTTTCATCCCCCTACCCCAATTTTTGCACTTCGACTTAGTCTCTGGGGATGAAATTGCCTTCTTGGACAATTCTGGCCATAACTTCGAGACCCGTAGTCCGAATCAATTGGGGTTTTCTGTTTGGGATAGAGCAGACCCTAGGCTCTCTACGCAAAGGGAGCGTCTCTAGGTAGAGTCTCCAGGAGGGTTGACAGGGTAACTTTAAATTTATTTTGATTACTCGTTTGTCATACTTGACAACAAATTGCAATTAATAAATATTTTGAACGGACTCTAGGTAGAGTTACAATAGTTTTGCTTTGTTTATTTTTCACTTTGATATTTTACAAATAATTGCAGTTATAATATCGGGATAACGGACTCCATGTAGAGCATATTATTTTAGTTTATATTTTTATTTTGATTATTTTTATTAGTTTTTAAATTTAAATTTTTGCTTTATTGAGCTATTAGAATAATATATATAACTTTGCATCCAGGTGACGAACTTTCAAGCTGTTTTCAGCCATTTTGATTTTAAATAGGCTCCGTCCTACTATTTGACAACTTTAAATTGACAAAAACGTGACCAACTTTTGACCCGACTAAGTCCAGGACACGGTTAAATAAGTTCTGACAATGATTCGTACGCCGGCTAAGTCTGATGCATCGCCGACTGGAGATAACGGGACAAGGGCGGGCCCTTCGGAAACCACTCAGGTGCGCAAGAGTATTAGCGATATCGAGGCAAAAACAAGATCTCCTCAAACACAAAAGCCGAAACTCTCTGCCCCGGTTGCTGAGGCGCGCGCCCTCTTGCTAAAAGCGAAGGCACAGATGGACATGTCAGGGAACATAAAGTCCACCATAAAACAGACTGTCTTAGGTTGTCTGAACTCGCTCTACGAGATCGTAAAGAGAATTGATAGACCGAAGACGACAGAAGAAAAAGAGAAAAGAGAGATAGAATATAAGCAGTCGGGAGACTCTGAAGACAGAAGTATGAAAATACTAAACGAAATCTTGGAAGTTAAAGAGATTTTGAAGAAAAATGAAAAAGACGAACTCACTGCCAAAATAGAAAAATCAAAAGTGGAGTTAAGCGATAAAATCGATGCGCAGATGGTAGAAATTAAAGAACTGAAGGCGGTGTCAAAGATACAAGCTGAAAAAATGGACGCCCGAATGGAAAGCCTCGGAACCTACGCACAAGTCACAGCGTTGCCACCTCAGGCAACGACTAGGAAAAATATGCACTCGATTATAGTGTCTTCATCATACGAGGGTGACACATCAGACACTGTAGTCGAAAAAATTCGAGAAACTGTCGATGCAAAGGGCACAGGAATAAGAATTGACCATCTGCGCAAAGCAAAGAACCAGTCGGTGATTATAAGCTGCTCTGAAAAAGAAGACATAGGAAAGGTATCGGCAAAGCTAAGAAACTCCAAGGGGGATCTGAAAGTTGAGGAGGCCATCAATAAGAACCCGCTCGTTGTCGTCAGAGACGTTATGAATTACGTAACTGACGATGACTTGGTGATGGCAATAGGATCCCAGAACGGATACCTCCTGGAGGGAACCGAAATCAATGAGGGTGATATCCGGGTCACGTATAGGCGAAGGGCAAGGAATCCACTGACCAGCCACGTGGTGTTGCGTGTGAAACCAGTGATTTGGCAGCGGCTGACTTCGGCGGGCCGAATTCACGTGGACCTGCAGCGGGTAGTTGTAAGAGACCAGAGCCCGCTGATTCAATGCACAAAGTGCCTCGGATACGGACACAGTAGGAAATACTGCAAGGAACCAGCAGTCCTTTGCAGCCATTGCGGCGAACCGCACACTAGGGCGGAGTGTCCTGGGTTCACCCTCAATGAAGAACCGAAGTGCAGAAACTGTAGTCAGTTAAAAAAGGACGCAGTGCATAATGCTTTCGATAGCGAGTGTCCCACACGCAAAAAGTGGGATGCGCTGGCCAGGTCGTCAATAGCGTATTGCTAAGGTGGTGTCGGGAACGGGAGCTAAAAAGGACAACATACAGTACCGTGTCGTGCAGGCGAACCTCCAAAAGAAAAAACTTGCAACCGAGGAACTCATACTCGAAGCTGGGCGCAGGAAAATCAGGTACGCTCTTGTGCAGGAACCCTATGTAGGGGCGAAGGGGGAAATGAAGACCTACCCCGGGACAAGAGTAATTCAAGGAACTAAAGCGGGCGACAAAGTCATCAAAGCCGCGATAGTTATCTTCGACAGCGCAGTGGACGTGATGGTGTGCCCGACAATGACAACTGAAAATATAGTGGTTGCGAGGTTGACGGTGGAGGACACCACCACCGTGGTAGCGTCCGTCTACTTTGAGGACTATCTCGATATTGAACCATACCTCGACCAGCTGAGAGAGATAGTGACAAAAACAGAAGGGAAAAAATTACTAGTGGGAGGAGATGTGAACGCGTGGAGTGCATGGTGGGGAAGCGAAAGAGAAGACGAAAGGGGAAGACTTCTATCTGGAACCCTAGACGAACTGAACCTCCATGTACTCAATTGCGGAAACATCCCAACATTTGATACCATTCGAGGGGGAAAGCGATACAAGAGCACTGTAGACATCACGGCCTGTTCAGACGATATGCTTCGACACGTGGAAGAATGGAGAGTGGAGACCGAAATGACGAGTTCGGACCACAATGCGGTAGTACTTAGAATCACAACAAAAAAAGGAATCGGGAATAAAATTAAGTACAGTAATACGAGGGTATATAACACAAAAAAAGCAGACTGGGTACGTTTTCGGGAAGAATTAACAAAATCACTGCTGGAAAATAAGATTGATAAAACATATATAGATAGTATTAATAGTTTAGAAGGGTTAGAAAAATGTACAGAAGAATTAACAAAATATATTACAGAAACATGCGACAAGACAATACCTAAAATAAAAAAAGTAGATAAAACGTACTTACCGTGGTGGAACGAAGAACTCGACCGACTTAAAAATTCCATGTTCACGAAGAAGCGACGAATCCGTTGCGCAGCTCCACGCCGTCGGGAAAGGGTAGTGATAGAGTATCTGAGAGCAAAGGAAGAGTATGAGCTTCAAGCAGGCAAGGCACAAACTGAAAGTTGGAAAAACTTTTGCGGGAGGCAGGACAGGGAGAGCGTCTGGGATGGCATATATAGAGTAATCTCGAAGACCAAGAAGAGGCACGAAGATATACCAATAGTTGAAAATGGTGAGGCATTAGACTCAGATGAATCCGCCAGGGTCCTGGCGGAAACCTTCTTTCCAGATGATGACGAAAGGGAAGACAACTCCGAACACGCTAAGATAAGAGAAGAAGCGGCACGCTCAGAGCAAGGCATACCAGAAGACAAAATGGATCCACCCTTTACTCTTGTCGAGCTTAGGTATGCATCAAGGAGTTTTAACCCGAAGAAGGCTCCGGGCCCTGACGGATTCACTGCTGACATC
Source organism: Griposia aprilina (assembly GCA_916610205.1). Classification (NCBI taxonomy): domain Eukaryota; kingdom Metazoa; phylum Arthropoda; class Insecta; order Lepidoptera; family Noctuidae; genus Griposia; species Griposia aprilina. Next base: position 10,086 of record OU744287.1, read on the forward strand.
TGCGAGGCCGCCATTAGTAACAACGAACAATTATTCTTGGCCATAACGAACAAATGTCTCGAGTTGTCCTGCTTCCCGGAAAAGTGGAAGGAAGCGGCGGTCGTCGTTCTAAGGAAACCTGGGAAGGATAATTACACCCATCCAAAATCTTACCGACCGATCGGACTCCTTCCTGTCCTCGGAAAAATATTTGAAAAGATGCTGGTGCGGAGATTAAGGTGGCACATGCTACCACAAATGAACCCACGGCAGTACGGGTTTGTGCCGCAGCGAAGCACGGAGGACGCTCTGTACGATATGGTGCAACACATAGACCTAAAGCTGAAGGAGAAGAACCTGGTGGTAGTTGTCTCTCTAGATATAGAGGGTGCGTTTGACAGTGCGTGGTGGCCAGCAATAAAAAGTCGCCTGGCGGAGAAACACTGTCCAATTAACCTCCGAAAACTGGTGGGAAATTATCTAGAGAATAGGAAAGTCGCCGTGAGATATGCTGGAGTAGAACATAAGAAGAGGACCTCCAAAGGATGCGTACAAGGATCGATCGCAGGGCCCACGTTCTGGAATCTCCTGCTGAACCCCCTGCTGGACGAACTAGAGGAGAGAAACACATACTGCCAAGCATTTGCAGACGACGTGGTTCTTATATTTTCTGGAAAAACAGCTTTGAATCTGGAGGTTGAAGCCAATGCCAGCCTGGCACATGTGCAGCGGTGGGGTGCTCGAAACAAACTAAAGTTTGCGCCACATAAAACTCACGCTATGCTGCTAACCAAAAAGCTAAAATTCGACACACCACGGCTGCGCATGGGCGGGGTTGACATTACGTTTGTCGAGGAGATCAAGCTGCTAGGACTTATAATTGACCGGAAGATGACCTTCCGGAGCCACGTCACATACGTCTGCAAAAAAGCCATCAACATCTTTAGGCAGCTGTCCGGCGCAGCAAAGGTAACCTGGGGACTAAACCCGGAAGTAATTAGAGTTATCTACACTGCGGTTGTAGAGCCGATTATCCTGTACGCAGCTAGTGTATGGGCCAGAGCAGCGGATAGGATTTACATACAAAACCAGCTAAATACTGTTTTGAGAGGCTTCGCCCAGAAGATCAGCAAGTCATACAGGACGGTGTCACTGAATTCGGCTCTAATCTTGACAGGATTGCTGCCACTTGACCTGAGAGTCAAGGAAGCAGCATCCCTCTACGAGGCGAAGAGAGGGAAGCCTCAGCCAATTCTGAGAGACCGTTCTGTCGAGGAAAATGCAAGCTTCTTGGCGAGGTCTCATCCAGCTGATGAAGAGGACCTCAATTTCCAATGCTTGGAGAGCGACGCGGAGGTGCAGCTGCGCATGAGGGAGGGTACAGTACAAATCTTTACAGACGGGAGCAAAATCGAGGGAAAAGTTGGGGCCGCCCTATCCTGGTGGAATGGGACGGCCGAAACTAAAAACAAGAAATTTAAGCTCGAGGAGTATTGTACCGTCTTTCAAGCGGAGCTGTATGCAGTATACAAAGCCATGGAGATGATCGCGCAAAGCCCGGAAAAAGAGTTCAGCATATTCAGCGACTCCAGGTCAACCCTGGAGCTACTTAGGAACAGTGACACCTGCAACCCGCTCGCTCTGGATATAAAGAAGAATGCCAAACAACTAAAGAATGTAGGCAAAGACGTTCAACTCTACTGGGTTAAAGCTCACGTCGGAATACAAGGGAACGAAAGAGCAGATGAACTAGCAAAAACAGCGGCATTGAAAATAAAAACGCGAGCTAATTTTGACAAATGCCCAATCTCATTTGTCAAGCGAACCATTAGAAGTGGTTCGATTGACAAATGGGAAGAAAGATATCAAAGAGAGAGCAAAGCTAGTGTCACAAAAATATTTTTCCCCACAGCCACAGATGCCTATAGACTAAGCAGGAACATTCCCCTCACAAACCTGCACACACAGCTCTTCACGGGGCACGGGGGCTTCTCCCAATACCTAAATAGGTTTAAAAAGAAGGATTCGCCTTCATGTATTTGTGACCCAGTCGCGGAAGAATCAATCTTGCACTTGATTGTTGAGTGTCCAGTGTATGGGATTGCCAGATTCAACCTGGAAAACGAAATAGATTTTAAAATATGTAAAAATAATATATGTACCATAATGCTTAGCAAAAACATTCGAACAAAATTTTTAGATTTTTGTTTAAGTATAATAAGAACTGTTATAGATAGAAATAAAACGTAGATTAAGAAATTAACACCGTAAATATAGTGAGCTATATTGTACTGAGTGTTAAAAAAGTGTTGTAATAGCAAAGACGGAAAAAAAAAAAAAAAAAAAAAAAAAAAAAAAAAAAAAAAAAAAAAAAAAAAAAAAAAGATAAAGCATTTTAAAATATGGAAAAAGAATATATATTTAAGTAAAGAGATAAACTTACAAAAAAAAAAAAAAGAAACCCTAACACTACTAAGTAAGTTAGATTAAGAATAACAAATACACGGAACAGAATAGGAAACATTGTCAGAAAGCTCTGAAGTCCCTACATGCAATGATGAAAATCTTATTATTGGACCATTAAATATATCACCAACATCGACAGCAAAAAAATATTTCTACTTAATGACTGTATTAATCAGAACACATAGGCAAACAAAGTCTCTGATCATGTCAGAGGTAACTGACAAGGCAGGAGTGTGGTTTTAGCCGGTAAGAGTCCGGCACTGCCCAGACTGGCTCGTCTGTGAGGCAGTTTGGGCGTCCATGAGGATTTCCCACTCCTGCCAAAAAAAAAAAAAAAAAAAAAAAAAAAAACCTAACCTAACCTAACCTAACCTAACCTAACCTAACCTAACCTAACCTAACCTAACCTAACCTAACCTAACCTAACCTAACCTAACCTAACCTAACCTAACCTAACCTAACCTAACCTAACCTAACCTAACCTAACCTAACCTAACCTAACCTAACCTAACCTAACCTAACCTAACCTAACCTAACCTAACCTAACCTAACCTAACCTAACCTAACCTAACCTAACCTTTTTTTTTTTTTTTTTTTTTTTTTTTTTTTTTTTTTTTTTTTTTTTGATCCGGGGTGGAAAATCCTCATGGATGTCCCCCGCCCTGGGGGGGCGGAGGGGTCTGTCAGAATCTTACTGACTAAAAACCACCCCGGTGTTCCATCTCACACCTGCGCCGGGGGTCGCGGGAACATACGAATCTTCCGCAACCCCCGACTGGTGCCGGCCCGCCTCTGCGGGCCCCGTCCGGGCGAGCGGGGGGAGTGAGGTGTTTGACTCCCCCCGCGACGTCTAAGAGGGGCGCGCGTGGAACACTACGCGCCGCCGCCTCGGGTCCTGATGTATGGGGGGCGACGGACGTCCCCAAGTCCGTCGTCCCTGGACCCATTTAGGGGGGCTGGAAGAGGGCGTTGTCCGCCCTCCGCCGACGCCCGGTGCGCCTGCTGCGGGCCGGGTGAGAGGATGAGATCTCTCGCTCCCTTTCCGCAGCCTCCTTCTGCGAGATAACTGTTTCGCAGAAGGATACCACCGCGTCCCAGGACTCGTCGCCGCCGACCATAGCATTCACTACGGCCGGCAGCGACAGGTCACTGCCTACTCCTGAGATGAGGGCACGGCGCGGCTCCTCCCAAGCGGCACACTCTGCCAGCGTATGCCGCGCCGTGTCCTCCCGACAGTCGACGCAGTGGTGACACCGGGCGTCCGGCTCCCTGTTTATGCGACACAGGTACTTCCCGAAACAACCATGCCCCGAGAGCACCTGCGTCACCCGAAACGACAGGGAGCCGTGCCTCCTCCCGAGCCAGAGGTCGAGCACCGGCCGGATCGCCTCGATAGTGACGAGGCCGGCGGTAGGGCGTGAGAGCCTGTCCCGCCATTCCGCCACCAGGACCTCGCGGAGCTGCGACCGACGCTGCTCCATATGTCGCTGCATCGGTCGCTCGCCCCGCGCCTGCCATTCCTCGCGCCACCGGTACAGTGACGCGAGCACCTTCGCCTCCAGGTCCCAGGGCGGGGATCCGGCCAGTGCACAAGCCGCCTCGTAGGAGATCGTGCGGTACCCCCTTATGACTCTGACGGCCATCGCTCTCTGCGGCTTTCGCAGAACAGCAATGCTGCCGGCCGTCAGGTCAGCCGCCCAGATCGGGGCCCCGTAAAGGGCCATCGATCGCACGATCCCTACGTAGAGCCGCCTACAAGCGGCGCTCGGGCCCCCCAGATTGGGAAGTAGCGTTGACAGCGCCCCAGCCGCGCCCAACAACTTGGGCGCCAGCCGCCGGAAGTGGGGGCCGAAATCCCACCGACTGTCGAGCACCAAGCCCAGGTACTTCATGGTGGGCTCGACAGCGATTCGTACCCCTCCCACCACAATGTGGGATCCGGACGGTGGCGCCCGCCGGGGACCATGAAACACCATGGCCTCCGACTTGTTGAGGGCCACCTCCAGGCCGAGGCGCCGTATGCGGCTCACCGTCTGTGAAACCGCAGCCGTCGCCAGCAACGCTGCCTCCCTGTGCGAACTCCCCCGGGCCGTGACCAGCGTGTCGTCCGCGTAGCACGTCAGGTCGACGCCCGGTTGGAGTTCGCCTCTCAGCACCCAGTCGTATCCGATGTTCCACAGGAGCGGGCCCAGGACCGAGCCCTGTGGAACACCGCACGACATGTGGCGCTGGCTAACGCCATCGCGTCCCATGTAGGTGACACACCTCTCCGCCAAATAAGCCCCAACGATGCGGCGGAGGTAGAGAGGCACCCTATGATACCGCAGTGCCTCCCGAATACAACTCCAGGGCAGGGTGTTGAAGGCGTTGGAGATGTCCAAGGACACCGCCACCACCACCCCACCCCGGGACACCGTTTCCTCCGCCAGGACTCTCACCCGCGATATCGCGTGGATGGTGGAGCGCCCATGCCGAAAGCCGAACTGGCTCTCGTCCAGGTCCGGCCCTTCTCTGCACAAGTGGCCGACGAGGCGGGCTGCGAGTATCCGCTCCAGCAGCTTCCCCACCTCGTCTAGCAGCACTATGGGCCGGTACGCGGACGGCGAGTCCGCAGGGCGCCCCACCTTCCTGAGCAGGACCAGACGACCAGTCTTCCACAAAGTGGGAAACTGGCCCCGCTCAAGGCACGCTGTGTAGAGTCCTCTCAGCTGGGGCTCCAGCTCCTTCAGAGCGAGGGCTAACGCTCGGCCGTGGATCCCGTCGGGCCCCGGAGCCACGTTCTTGGCCCGGAGCCGCATCACGGCCGCCCTCATCTCTGCCTGTGTCACCTCTGGGACGCTAATGGCGTTCTCCTCTGTAGACTCTGCAGCTGTGGGCAAAGCCATCGGCGGCGGAGTATGCTCCGCTCTTGCCGGGAAGAGGGCTGCGACTACCTCCTCCAGCAGCTGGGGCTGAAGACTCTCCGTAAGTGGAGGCGCTGCGGCTCGAAGTTTCCCTCGAACCGCTCGATAAGGGCGCCCCCACGGATTCCCGTGTAGAGTCTCCAGCATCTCCTCCCTGGCTCGCGTTTTCGCCTCGCCGATGGCCAGCCACAGAGTCTCTTTAGCCGCGCGGTACACCTCATACAGCGCGGCTTCTTCGTCAGGGACCCGACGACGTCTCCTCCGGTAACGGGTGTACTGGCGTCTCACCGTCACACACGCGATGCGTAATTGCGCAATCGCGGCGGACCACCAGTACACCTGGCGCCTTGCTGACTGTGTGTGGACGCGGGGCATGGACGCGTCGCTGATTTGCGTCATCGCCCCGCGGAACCACAGCGCCTCCTGTTCGACGTCGATGGGTCCGCTCATTGCCGACTCCCGGATCCAGGCCTGGACAATAGCGGCCTCCTCGAGAAGCTCCCTGTCGATGCGCTTGAGCGCCCAGCGCGGGTCATCCGTTCGCAGGCCCGATGAACTGCGGCCGCCGGCGGTCTGGGCGGAGACGTCGAAACGGATGTATCGGTGATCCGACAACGTCTCCACCTCCGCGGCAACACGCCAGTCGCGAACACGGCTCGCAACAGCAGGGCTAGCGAACGAGACGTCCACTATTGACCCGCCCCGCTGCCGCACGCACGTGTGGACCGAGCCCACGTTCAGGACGACCAGGCCAGTCGTGACCGCCCACCTAACCTAACCTAACCTAACCCAGTAACCGATAATAACTCGCACAGTTAACATCAGCTCCGCGTAAAAAAATCGCCAAAATTTGTCGCGTTGAGCTACGAGCACAAAAAAGTTACCAGTGGAATTGTGAAGTGTCGATTCACCAGGATTCGTGTGGGCAAGTGTCTACCTCATCGGGTTGCCAAGCAGGACCCCCAGAACTTCAGCGGTGAATTACGCAGCCAAGGTCAGTCGAGTCTATCTGCAAACATTTATCCTAAGAGTCGCGGCAGAGCTCTATCTACCAACATAAAGATCAGGAGAATCGGATCAGCAGGTACGGAGTTATTAAGGTGCGAAAATCGGCAAAAATCGTGAAAACACGTGGTTATTTAGTGAAAACCAACCTCACTTTGACTCCACGTGTTTCCTATACACGAGGCGTGACGTACCGACAGCCATCCCAGCCGCTACTGGAGACTCCGAAGCCGGCCGAAGAATCTGCCATCAGACCGGCGACCAGCGTGACGACTCCACGACCCATCACCAGGTTAGCCCCGAGGGAACTCCTAAGCCTTTAATCCCACCCCCCCCGAGTTTGGACTCATCTGACTTGGACCTCCGGGACTTTGTCGGAGCCATCAAGGGTCCCCACACTCTCAACCCCCCATCACCTACCTCACCCCTCCAATTTACCCCCCCCCCCTCCAATTTACTACCCCCCACTCACCAACTTAACTTCCCCCACCTATATCACCTTCCCCCCTCCACTAAAGACCTGAGTAAGGGTACCCCCCTCAGCTTTACCCCCCCCCCCCCACCAAAAGTCACCCCCACGAACCCCACCCCCCCCAACCCCCTCCTTCACCCCCCCTCAATAGTCTCCCCACGAGACTTCCCCCCCCTCCCCTCCCCCCTTTCGGGATACCTCACCCCCCCTCGGGCTATCGTTGCTCCTGTTGGACCTAGAAAGCCGAGATTGGGCTCGTTTGAAAGGGCGCAAGAAGTTCTACAACTTGGCTCCAACAGAAACCCCAAATTTCACACCCCACACGAACAGTGACACGTCGGCACCACAAAATTCCACTGAGGACCACCACCAGTGCTCACAGAGAGCTAACAACATCGAGCTCTTGCAATTGTCGGGCTCCTCATCGGACAGCAGACGCAGACCACCAGCGAAACATCCGTGAGTCCATCTTTATTGCAATAAACAGGCATAGATAATAACAATAATTACAAATCACAACTAATTTTAATTAGACATAGTCATAGTTTTAACTACTAACACAACTACAAACTAAAATGTCGTCAAAGCACTCCACCGCCTCCACCACCTCCACCACCTCCCGGAAAATGACCACGGACGCCGCAAAAGCCCCAAAGTCACTCAGGGAGAAGGTGTTAAAAAATACAGCAAAGTCGGTAGTCTCGGAGTCGGCGCGTTCATCGCAGAGGCCACAGGTGCCAAAAGCGGCGTCGGAACCAGATGCGACCTGTAGGACACCACCACTAACACCGGTGGTTGAGACAACCACGGAGCCCCTCATCAACTGGGAGCAGTGCGGCATCTCCCCCCCCTACCACATAGTCTCGGACGAGGAAAGCTCGGTGGCTTCTTCAGCCGGAACAGCCGACCGTCCCGTCAGTGGACGGCCGAGCCTCCTCTACAGAACACCGAGACGGGGCACAGGGGTGGAGATGGACCTAGCAACCAGAGAGGCAAACGAGCTCCTTCAAAAGGGCAAGGAGGCTCTGGAAGCGGCAGGCAATATGAAGAGGGAGTGTAAGGTGACAGCCCATGAGTGTCTACAGGGCCTGTATGAGACGGCCCTGTCGTTGGCAGACTCGAGAGCGCGCCATAAGTTCATCCTCGAGAAGGAGCGCTCTCGACACGCACAAGAGCTTGTGCGGGCCGAGAGAGCTCACACTCGGGAGTTGATGATGTTTAAGGTAGAGCTCTCACTCATGCGGACGGACGTCTCCGACACAAAAAAAGAGGCGAAAGGGATCCGGGAATGGCTCGGTCACGAGACCCTCGATGCATTCAAGGGCATCAAGGAAGTGAAGGATGAGGTCTCAGCAGCGAGCCTGAGAAACCAGAAGGAGCACGAGAGGACGAGGAATGAGAGCGTGCGTGCCCCGGGGGATCCGAAATGGGATCTAATGGGGGCCAGCCTATCACGCCTGGACACAAATGTCACCAGTGTGTCCAACCAGCTCGACGTGCTCCGACAGGCTCTAGACAGGCTGAAGGAAGACCTCAACCGGCCAAGAAAAAATGAAACGGACCCGAGTAGCAATGAGACGGACCCGGACCTACTCTCCCTCTTTTCAACAAAAATAGAAGAGGAAACCGGTAAGTTGCTAAAAGTTCTACACAACATCGCCAACAGACCAGTCGCCTCCCCCCCCAAACCACACCCACCACTGAACATTACACAACACCTTAAACCCATCTCGGAAAGGCTGGAGATCGTCTCGGCAGACCTCCGCGTACTGCGGGACAAGGAGCCTCCCACCCAGGCGCCCCCGGCGCTGAATCTGGAAGCGGAGCTAGCAGTCGGGGAGGTCAAGAAGACTCTCCAGGACATACAAAAGGGGGTAGCGGACCTGGGCAAAGCGGAAAAAACGCCCCAGCAACAACAGGGCCCCAAAACCTTCGCCCAGGTCGCCAGTGTACCCAAGGCCCCCAAACCGCCTACACAACCAAACCACACACTGATAATCTCATCAACAAATCCCCAGCACACTGGGGACAATGTGATTGAGAGGATCAGGTCTGCCCTGGACCTCAAAACATCAGGAGCCCGAGTCGACACCGTTCGGAAAGCGCGGAACCAAAAGGTAGTCCTGAAGTGCGCTAGCAAGTGGGACCTCAAAACCATCAGGGAGCAGGTCCAATCGAACGCGGGGCTCAAGGTCCAGGAGCCGAAACCACTGAACCCACTCGTCTGCATCAAGGGAGTGCTGTCCAGCTACAGCGACGGGGAAATCGTAGATCTCCTAAAGGCGCAGAACAAGCACCTACTGCAGAACGTCGCTGTGGATGGACAGACCCTAAAGGTGCGTTATAGGAAGCGCGCGAGAAACACCCATGAGTGCCATCCCGTACTGGAGCTCTCTCCGGAGCTCTGGAAAAGCCTCACGGCAGTTCCCAAAGTCCATGTGGGCATCAAGCGATGCTCGATTGAGGACCAGTCCCCCCTTGTCCAGTGCACAAAGTGCCTTGGATATGGACACAACAAGTCCATATGCAAGGCCGCTAAAGAACTCTGCAGTTACTGCAGCGGAGCGCACAACGCGAGGGACTGCCTCACTCGAGCTGACGGCAAACAGCCCACCTGCGCGAACTGCAAGGTGGTTTACGGGAAGGACAGCGACCTGGCACACACAGCTTTCAGCGAAGACTGCCAGGAACGCCAAAAATGGGATGGGATAGCGAGGTCGCGCGTTTCCTATTGCTAAGGGCGACCAAGACACACACACGAACCAACCCGTCACTCTCGAAAACGCATCAAGACCGACAGCAAGATTGAGATTCGTACAAGTCAATCTTCAGCGCTCCAAGCTGGCCACGGAAGAACTCCTTATGGCGGCCCAGGCAAGGGGAATTTCAATAGCACTTGTTCAGGAGCCCTATGTAGGAAGAACAGGTGTAATGAAACAGACTCCCGGCACGCAAGTCATCCAGTGCAGCCTCAACCGCCAAAAACCAGTCAAGGCAGCGATCATTGTTTTCGGAAACAATCTGGAGGTCATCCACGACCCCCAGCTTGTGACCGAGAACATTGCCACTGTTTTACTGAGGGTAGGTCAGCTCAGCTTCGGAGTGCTCTCGGTCTATTTCGAGGGTGACCAGGACTTAGCACCGTACCTTTCTGAGACTCAACACACAACACAAAAACTCAACACAAAAAACATCATAGTGGGGGGAGACGTGAACGCCTGGAGCCAGTGGTGGGGAAGTGTCTCCGAAAACCATCGCGGGGCAGCGTATAGTTCATTCCTCGATGAGCGGGATCTCCACATCCTAAACACAGGCGAAACACCGACGTTCGAGATCTACAGAGGAGAAAGGTGGTGCACCAGTATCGTCGACGTGACGGCATGCAGCCTGCCGCTGCTAGGCAAGGTCGAGGAGTGGCGTGTAGAAAGAAGTCTTACAACTTCAGACCACAACGCAATTACCTTCTCGATGCGCTTGGAGAAGGCCTTGGAACCCTTAAGGCCAATCTCGACGCGCATCTACAACACTAAGAAGGCAAAGTGGTCCGACTTCAGCACCCACTTCAAGAACAGCCTGGCGGACGGAGACATCACAGCGGTCAGAGTCTCGGACGTCTCAGTCCCTGAGGATCTGGAGACTATCATCACACAGTACACACTCAACATCCACCGCTCATGCGAGATTGCGATTCCAAAACTGGGATCGCCAAAACACGACGCAAAGCCCCCATGGTGGAGTCCTTCTCTAGACCGTCTCAAAAAAGAGGCGACGACTAAGAAGAGAAGGATCCGTAATGCAGCCGCAAGCCGGAGACACTTCACCATCCAAGAGTACGTGTTGGCAAAACAAAAATATACACAGACTGCAATGGAAGCAGCCACGGCCAACTGGAAGGAGTTCTGCTCGAAGCAGGACCGAGAGAGCATGTGGGACGGCATCTACAGGGTATTAAGGAAGACAGCCAGAAGACAGGACGACGCGCTCCTGAGAAACACCGCAGGTGAAACGCTCAGTCCAGAGCAATCCGCCGATCTTCTGGCACAAACCTTTTACCCCGACGACTCAACGGATGCCGAACAACCATACCACACAAACCTGCGTAGGCAAGCGGAGGAGAAGAACCCCCAAGGTCTGTCCGCCGACGATCCGCCCTTTACGACCGCGGAGCTGGAAATGGTCCTCCAGAACCAAAATCCGAAAAAAGCCCCCGGTCCCGACGGATTAACGGCCGACATCTGCACAGCGGCAATAAACTGCGATAGGGAAGTGTTCTTAGCGATAGCCAATAGGTGCCTGTCGCTGTCACACTTCCCGAAGCAGTGGAAGGTCGCCCACGTGTGCATCCTCCGTAAGCCAAGAAAGGACGACTACACCAGCCCAAAGTCGTACCGGCCAATAGGTCTGCTCTCGGTCCTAGGAAAAATCGTCGAGAAGCTCCTAGTAGGTAGACTCCAGTGGCACTTCCTCCCAACACTGAACACAAACCAATACGGCTTCATGCCACAGCGTGGAACCGAGGACGCCCTCTATGCTCTAACGGGCCACATACGAGCCGAAATCAAAGCCAAAAAGATCGTGCTGTTGATATCATTGGACATAGAGGGGGCCTTCGACAACGCGTGGTGGCCCTCATTAAAACGACAGATGGTAGCCAAGAGCTGTCCAAAGAACATCTACGCTCTCGTCACCTCATACCTGGAAGACCGGAACATCAGGGTCAACTACGCCAGAGCGACTAGCGAGAAGGGTACCACGAAAGGATGCGTCCAGGGCTCAATTGCCGGACCGACGTTTTGGAACCTTATCCTAGATTCGCTCCTACACAAGATGGCGAGTATGGAAGTATACTGCCAAGCCTTCGCAGACGATGTTGTCCTGGTTTTCTCGGACCTTGCAGCCGGTCCCCTGCAGCAGGCAGCCAATGACACGCTAGACATAGTGTCGGAATGGGGCGTCCAGAATAAGCTACGTTTCGCCGCGCACAAGACCAATGCGATGGTGTTAACGAAAAAGCTGAAGTACGACGTTCCGGTCCTGTACATGTCAGGCACGAGGCTGGACCTGGTCGGGGAGGTCAAGCTGCTGGGTCTTACAATAGACTCCAAACTCACCTTCAACGCGCACGTGTCTGCGACCTGTAAAAAGGCTGCAGACATCTACAAGCAGTTAGCATGTGCGGCGAAGGTGACATGGGGTTTGAACAGAGAAATAATTCGGACAATATACGTGTCGGTGATAGAGCCCATCGTGATGTATGCAGCGAGTGCGTGGGCCCCCGCGGCTGAGAAACTGATGACAAGGAATCAGTTTGACTCACTGCAGAGGGGCTTCGCGCAGAAGATCTGCAAAGCATACCGCACGGTGTCTCTAACATCGGCACTTGTTCTGTCAGGCCAACTCCCCCTAGATCTCCGGGTAATTGAGGCCGCAACCCTTTTCAAGATCAAAAAGGGCCATTCCCAAGAGTTCATACCGCCGGGCCGCGAGCTGGAGTGCAACGTGCACCACTCCGAACATCCCCACCCAGCGCAACTCATAACAACAGAGTATGCACGCCTAGAGGACTTGACTCCCGAAACTCTGGAAACCCATCGAGTAATCGGTCCCCAAATCTACACCGACGGCAGCAAGATAGAGGGGAAAGTAGGAGCTGCCCTAACTTGGTGGGAAAACGGGAAGGAGTCAAAGTCCAGCACCTTCGGCCTGGAGCCTCACAACACTGTCTTCCAATCGGAAATGTACGCCCTCTTCAGAGCTGTCAGGATGGCAAGAGAATCTAGGGCGGCCTCCGTAAGCATCTTAAGTGACTCAAGATCGTCACTTGACCTGCTGGGGAGACCGTCTGTCACTCACCACCTGGCACTCCACATCAAGAGGAGCGTCCGAGAGTTAAGAGAAGAAGGCAGAGAAGTGAGACTCTTCTGGCTAAGGGCCCACGTGGGAACCGCCGGGAATGAGAGAGCGGACGAGCTGGCCAAGGAGGCAGCGTTAACAAAGGACACAGCGGACTACAGCAAGGTCCCCGTATCGTTCGTGAGGAGGAAGATACGGGAGGGGACTATTAAGAAGTGGCAAGCGCGGTACGAGTCCTCCAGTACAGGAGCGGTCACAAAAGCGTTCTTCCCAGACGTCCTTGCGGCGAAAAGAACACTTAGAGACGCAGCTCTCACACCGGTCCATGTACAAATCCTAACAGGACATGGAGGATTCTCAGCGTATCTCCACCGATTCCACCTCAAAGGCAGTCCCTCGTGCGTCTGCGACCCCAGTTGCGAAGAGACAGTCTGGCACTTGCTCTTCGAATGCCCGAGATTCAGTCTAGAAAGAATGGAGCTGGAAGTAAAGCTTGAAACCCAGCTTAGCCAGTCCACACTCCATGTCATCATGGGGAGACCAGCTACTAGGAAACCATTCTTGGCATTCGCGAGCAAAGTCGCCACGGTAGCAGCAGGGGCCAACAAAACTGACGTATCCTTGCGAGGCCGAAACCAACCACCATCCGCCGTAACAACAATAACAACCACGACATCAACCACAACACAAATGACGATAAGCACTTCACCCACAGAAACACAAATCACACGTACTAACACTAACTCACAACCCACACCAGCGGCAGCAGCACCGGCACCAAGCACCATGTCCACCACGCAATTCCTGGCATGCGGAGGAGACGGAGTTCCAGGCGTCCGATTGCGAGGCGTCGCCCTCTTCATGAACCGGGAAGGGGAAAGGTTGGGCATAAGTTTCTGCGTAGGCTCAAGCAGAGCTGCGGCCCGAATACCGATTTCACCAGGCCTTGCCGCCTTGATCAACGGAAGCACCACCAAAACGAGCATGAAAGGCAGCAAGTATGCTGCACTGCCCCAGGTGGAAATAGCCACTCACCGATGCCGTTTAGTGCGATCCAAAGGAAAGACGATCGCACTACTCGAGTGGGGAGAGGAGACTCCATTTGCCCAGGCAAGCTCGCTGCTTCAGAAGATCAGGGAGGCAGGAGACTACACGGGTGCTACAGCCCGCACCATCAGTGCAGACGCGATGACGGTCGGAGGAGAGAGAGGGGACGTCGCCGACCGATTCGGCTGTTTAAAAGCCTCAGAACATCATGAGGTGGTTGTCTACGAGGATAGAGGGGAAACTCTGAGTTTCCTCAAAACCCCCCGACAGCCAACAGCCGGAGCGACGAGCCCCACAACAAACCCGACCACTCAAAGCGGATCGGAGAGGGCCCAGCAGAAGGCAGCGGCCGAAAAAGCTGCAAAGGAGCAAAGGAAAACCAGTAGCCCGGAGGACCGGGCCCGGTCGAGGAGTCGCCTGAAAGCCTTCGGCACTTTCCTCAGTGCACTGCTCCCAAGCACCAGCCGCGCATCACCATCCCAGAAGCAGGAAGCAGCAGTGGAGAGGTTCTTCAAGAACCAAAAACCAAAAGAACCAATCCAGCAAAAGCCTACGCCTACAAGAGCCGACAAGGGGCAAGTCAGCCTGCCGACCCTCGCAGTGAACTCGGGCACCACAGACCACGTGAAGAGCGCCTTCCTCGAGTACGTAGCAATCGTGAGAGCGACCAGAGAGGTCAATCTCATGACATGCAGGAAGATCCTGCAGACCTTCCAGAGAGAAACAGAAGGTCTGCTAAGGGTACTACTCGAGGAAGCAGAGGCAGCAGTGTACGACAACGTCAGATGTCTAGTCATCAGAGGAGAAATGACGGGGTCGTACATGGCAGCCTTTAGCGCGAAGAGCGGATTTGTGGCCCTGGACGAGGAGGAAACGGAGCGCTCAGGCAAACTTAAATTCACAGCACCTGACGACGATCCGATACTGGTTACCGCCAAATGCACCAAAATAATGTTGGACGACAAGATCCTTGAAATGGCGCAATCCATTTTGGGGACTTCAAACAGTCCAGCATCGCAGGAAATTTGGGCGGTGCCCAGTATCAGATGGGTAAACGGAGTTCCGGGTTGCGGCAAGACAACCTGGGTGGTCAAGCACTTCGACGAGGAGAAGGACGTTGTAGCCACCACGACGACTGAAGCTGCCAAAGATCTCAGGGAGAAGCTAGCGCACCGCTTAGGAGATCGAGCGAAGACGAAGGTGCGCACTATGGCCTCAATCTTAGCCAACGGGTTCAAACCCAAAGAGAAGTGCTACCGCCTCACGGTAGACGAGGCTCTTATGAACCATTTTGGGGCCATAGTCATGGCAGTAAAGTTGTCTGGAGCAAGCGAGATTGTCCTCATCGGAGACGTAAATCAGCTTCCATTTTTGGACAGAGAGAACCTATTCAAGTTAAGGTATACCCGTCCAAACCTGGTGGCTGGCATCACCCAGGAGCTGCTTTGCACACACCGCAATCCCATGGACGTGGCGTTTGCACTGAGCGAGATATACTCCGGTATATACTCCTCCAAATCGTCGCTGTCGCGGGTCCATTCCCTGGAGGTGAAAGGTTACACAGGAGCGAAAATACCGAGCACCGCCCTGAACACCCTGTTCCTGGTTCACACGCAGGAGGAGAAAGCTTCTCTTGGGAGCCAGGGATATGGGTCCGGCGAAGGATCGCGCCTGTTGACCATACACGAGGCCCAGGGTTTGACCTACGACAGCGTCATCATCATCAACACGAGGTCCAGGAGGATCCAAGTTCACGACAGCGTCTCCCACGCGGTAGTGGCGGTATCCAGACATACAGTCAGTTGCGTCTACTACACCGACGACGCCGATGACGCCACGGGCCGCTTCGCAAAGAGGGCGATGGATGCGCCGACTAAAACGGTCGTCGACTACAACCTAAAGACGGCCATGCAGCATCGAGACGCCACTGTCGTGGAAGCCCTGCTAGGGCTAGCGAAATCCCTGGTCAGCAGACCCCACTTAAACCAAACCTAATACGTCCCATCCAAACTCCACTAAGTAAAAAAAAAAAAAAAAAACCCTAACCTAATCAATGTAAAACCTGTGCAAATTAAATAAAAAAAAAATAAAATAAAAAATAATAACAACAACATGTAAAACTACATGGCAGAGTGAGTCAGTCATACTCACGTAAATGTCCTGCCGATGGTGGCGCTGCACGTCCGGTCGTTGAGTTCCCTACAAAATGGTTGAGCTAAGCGGAGCAGAGGTGTACGTCATGTCCGTGAACGGACGCCGTCGGTCGGGGCTGGTCGACTCTCACTGCCACGTGGTTATCCCTTAGAATAGTGTTTTAATAATCAAGTAATTATAAGTTAGTTAAGATATTTTAAATACAACATATTAATACAGCAATTCTTTCTTAAATTCTCCATACTTTGTAATGCCTGTGTATTGTAGTTACTTAAAAAAAAAAAAAAATTTTAAAAAAAAAAACAAAAAAAAAAAAAAAAAATATATATATATATGTATATAATATCTGCATGTCTATTCGCATGAGTATGTTTATTTAACAATAATAAAATAAAAAAAATAAAAAACTAATAAGATGGACTCACGTAGACTTAAGTTAGTTAAGTAAGCATAAAGTAATGTTGTCCGGCGTAGGAGTAAGACTATTGTGTAAGAAAAAACAAAAAAGAAACCTATAAACCATAATTAAAGTAAATAAGGGCGCGGACTACCATGTCCGCGGAAAGTAGTTATTCATTTAATAAAAAAAAAAATAAAAAAACCTAACCTAACCTAACCTAACCTTTTTTTTTTTTTTTTTTTTTTTCGCTGAGAAATGCTTTATGCATTCCCGCTCGTGGGGGGACGAGACGGGATATGTGGGACTCCTGTCGGAATGACAGTATACCCACTAAAACTCAGCGGTGTTCCCACATCGCCGTGATGGGAACGCCACCAAGCCGTCCTCGTCACCCAGCCAGCTGCCGGGGATTGAGTAGGGCTCAGCGACCACCGCTACGTTCACCAACCACTCGGCCATGACCTGCACCACCAGGTCCTGGGCTGCCCTGCAGTGGTTGGCGTTCGCCTGGAGGATGTGGTAGTTGGAAACCATTATTCCAACATCCCACATCCCTCCTCCTCTACCGCCGCTGGAGCTACAGCGGCGACGACGGCGGTGGTGGTAGCAGCAGGGCGAACCTGCGCCGGCACTATGCCCTTCCTCGCGGGCGGCTTGCAGCTCCTGCCCGTCATCCTGTGGTCCGCGGGGCGGCCACTGGCAGCACACGCCGCGCAGCGTAGCGTGGCAGCGCGGCAAGCGGCACTCTTGTGTCCCTCCTGCCCGCACCGGAAGCAAGACTCTCCCCAGTCGGACTTGGAGGGACACGTGGCTCGGGTGTGGCCGAACGCGAAGCACTTGAAGCAGCGCATAGGCTGGTCTTCAAGTGGCCGGACCACAGCTGAGCTGAGCCCCACAAGCAGCCGTCCTTTGGTCGCAGTAAGGACGGCCCCGGCCGCAGCGACTGGGCACTCGACGCGGATGGTGCCCATGCCGCGGCGCCCGAGCCTGATTGCTCCACTCTTTACTGCGCCAGCGTCGCAGCCTCCGGCCGTCGCAACGGCCGCCACCACGTCCTCTTTGGTGACCGAATCGTCCAGATCGGCCACCTCCAAGGCTGCGGTCTTTACAGGCCTGACGACCGTTGCCGCATCCGCGATGACCTCCTGCAGCATTCCCGCGAAGAGGTCCGCGTTTGCGCCGCGCTGCTCCCCCGAAAACTCGAAAATTCGAGCCCCAGCCAGGGTACGGCGGCACGTGATGTTGCCGATCCCCAGCCGGGAGGGATCCGCGTTGGTACGAGCCCGTCTTAGGACGGACTCGTACGTCTCGCCTCTCTCCACGGCCTCCGGGGTGATGGTCACCACGACCGCCGCGGTTTTGGGAGGAACCAGCTTCTTCCCGCCGGCTAGACCCTTTTTCGCCGCTGGGGCAGTTGCACTGGGGTTGGGGGTCGACCTTTGCCCTTTTCCCCCCCTGACCACTTTCGTCCACGGCTGGTTGGACGGGGTGGTGGAGGGAAGAAGGGCGTCCTCTTCCTGTGAGTTCCGGGGGGCCGCTGAAGCGGCAGATGACCCAGACGCTCCCTCCGCGCTAGTGGTTGGCGTTTGAGGGGGCACAGTGGTCCTCTTGCCCTTACCTTTGCCCTTAGAGGGCTTCTGGGCCCGGGGCTGCTCGGCCAATGCCGGGCCTCCCAGAGGCGCAGGGTCCGGCTCCGTCGGCAGTGGACTCTTATCCGCCGCTAGCGGCGGGCGGAGCCGCTTCTCTGGCAAGAGACGGTCTTCGATGCCCGCGAAGCAGCCTCTGATGAAGGCCCTCTCCTCCATGACAACCCCGCGGATTACCGCCTCAAGGCTGGCATGGGAAGAGGAGCCCTCCACCGCCGTACCCGGGGCAGATTGGGCAGGCTGGGCCGTGACCTCGGCCAGCTTCTGGTGTAGCTGGCTGACCTCCGCCTGCAGACGATCTACCTTCGCCTGCAGCTGCCGCGTCTCGTCCGTGGCCGTCCGCTTCACCAGCTCTATCACGATGCCGTGCATGCTTGCGGCCCGGCATTTGAGGGCCTTCTGGAAGGTCCCCTTCAAATTGGAGGACTTTGAGGCGACCTCCAGAACCTCCTCCTTGTCCTCCTGCGCCATGCGCTCCAATTCCGCCAGGGAGTGGTCAGCATAAAGCACGTTAGACGCACCATAGCCAGCCCTCGACCTGGCGGCTTGCGCCTGCCGCTCCTTTGCGGCGACCCTCTCCTCCAGGTCTTCCTGGAGGTGCGCCCTTTTAGCCAGGTTTAGCTGGCGCTCGGCGTCCACCAAGCCCACATCGTGGGTAAGAGCCGAAGCAGAAGTCGAAGCCTTTTTAGACTTCGACTTCTTCTTCGACCTACTCGCAACCGACTCCGAGGAGCCCCCGGACCCGAGCCTCAGATCGGCCCTCTTCCGCTTGGGGCGTTCGTTTTCGGCCGCCGACGTGTCCATATTGGACTCGTCGGCGTCCGACAACTCGTCCGGCCTGCTGAAGAAGCTGACCGCAGATGGTGCGCAGTCCACTTCCGACGCCAAAGCGCCGCCGGCGTGGCCATGAGAAGGGCCGTTGGTTTGGCCCTGAGAAGGGCCTTTGGGTTGGCCCTGAGAAGGGCCGTTGGGTTGGCCCTGAGAAGGGCCGTTGGGTTGGCCCTGAGAAGGGCCTTTGGGTTGGCCCTGAGAAGGGCCGTTTGAATCACCCTCGGAGGAGCGATTAGCGTTAAAACAAAGACGCCCGGAGGCGTCACGGCTTGGCTTCTTCGGCATATTCATAGACGTCCGCGTTTTTGTCTGCGAATCACAGCGCACTTTAGCCGCCGGTCTGCCACTCCGTTACGGTGGTCAGACACGGCGTTGCCCGGGGGAAACTACGTGGAAGTATGCGCTGTGGGGGATCCCCCAACCTAACCTAACCTAACCTTTTTTTTTTTTTTTTTTTTTTTTTTTTTTTTTTTGATCCGGGGTGGAAAATCCTCATGGATGTCCCCCGCCCTGGGGGGGCGGAGGGGTCTGTCAGACTCTTACTGACTAAAAACCACCCCGGTGTTCCATCTCACACCTGCGCCGGGGGTCGCGGGAACATACGAATCTTCCGCAACCCCCGACTGGTGCCGGCCCGCCTCTGTGGGCCCCGTCCGGGCGAGCGGGGGGAGTGAGGTGTTTGACTCCCCCCGCGACGTCTAAGAGGGGCGCGCGTGGAACACTACGCGCCGCCGCCTCGGGTCCTGATGTATGGGGGGCGACGGACGTCCCCAAGTCCGTCGTCCCTGGACCCATTTAGGGGGGCTGGAAGAGGGCGTTGTCCGCCCTCCGCCGACGCCCGGTGCGCCTGCTGCGGGCCGGGTGAGAGGATGAGATCTCTCGCTCCCTTTCCGCAGCCTCCTTCTGCGAGATAACTGTTTCGCAGAAGGATACCACCGCGTCCCAGGACTCGTCGCCGCCGACCATAGCATTCACTACGGCCGGCAGCGACAGGTCACTGCCTACTCCTGAGATGAGGGCACGGCGCGGCTCCTCCCAAGCGGCACACTCTGCCAGCGTATGCCGCGCCGTGTCCTCCCGACAGTCGACGCAGTGGTGACACCGGGCGTCCGGCTCCCTGTTTATGCGACACAGGTACTTCCCGAAACAACCATGCCCCGAGAGCACCTGCGTCACCCGAAACGACAGGGAGCCGTGCCTCCTCCCGAGCCAGAGGTCGAGCACCGGCCGGATCGCCTCGATAGTGACGAGGCCGGCGGTAGGGCGTGAGAGCCTGTCCCGCCATTCCGCCACCAGGACCTCGCGGAGCTGCGACCGGCGCTGCTCCATATGTCGCTGCATCGGTCGCTCGCCCCGCGCCTGCCATTCCTCGCGCCACCGGTACAGTGACGCGAGCACCTTCGCCTCCAGGTCCCAGGGCGGGGATCCGGCCAGTGCACAAGCCGCCTCGTAGGAGATCGTGCGGTACCCCCTTATGACTCTGACGGCCATCGCTCTCTGCGGCTTTCGCAGAACAGCAATGCTGCCGGCCGTCAGGTCAGCCGCCCAGATCGGGGCCCCGTAAAGGGCCATCGATCGCACGATCCCTACGTAGAGCCGCCTACAAGCGGCGCTCGGGCCCCCCAGATTGGGAAGTAGCGTTGACAGCGCCCCAGCCGCGCCCAACAACTTGGGCGCCAGCCGCCGGAAGTGGGGGCCGAAATCCCACCGACTGTCGAGCACCAAGCCCAGGTACTTCATGGTGGGCTCGACAGCGATTCGTACCCCTCCCACCACAATGTGGGATCCGGACGGTGGCGCCCGCCGGGGACCATGAAACACCATGGCCTCCGACTTGTTGAGGGCCACCTCCAGGAACCTAACCTAACCTAACCTAACCTAACCAAAATTACACGCGTCGAGTTACGTGCACGAAAAAGTTATCAGTGGAATTGTGCAGTGTCAAATCACCAGGATACGTGTGGGCAAGTGTCTACCTCCACGGGTTGCGGAGCAGGACTTGCGGAACTTCAGCGGTGAATAACTCATCAAAGGTCAGTGGAGTCGTTTTGCAAACAATACACCCAAGAAACGCGGCAGAGGCCTATCCAGCGACACCTAAATCTGGAAAATCGGAGCAGGGGTTTGTGAGTAATTAAGGTGCGAAAAACGCCAAAAACACGTGGTTTTTTGTGAATTTAACCTCACTTGTGACCCACGTGTTTCTAAAGACACGAGGCGTGACGTACAGCCAGCAATCACAGCCCTTACTGGAGACTCCGAAGCCGGCCGAGGAATCTGCCTGCAGACCATCCACCAGCGCGACGACTCTACGGCTCACCGCCAAGTAAGCCCCGAGGGAACTCCTCAACCCTTAGTCCCACCCCCCCCGAGTTTGGGCTCATCCGGCTTGGGACTTCAGGACCTTGCCTAAGATACCAAGGGTCCCCTCACCCCAGACAGCCCCCAACCCCCCCTCCACCCTCCTCCACCGCCCCCTCCAAAAGTATCCCCACCACCATCTGAGACCCGAAAAAGGGTACCCCACTCCTCCAACCCTTTACCCCTCACCCCCACTAACCCTCTTCACCCCCCCTCCCCCCAATCTTTGACCCACGAAACCCCTTCCCCCCTCCCCCTTACCTCACCCCCCCTCGATAGTCTCCCCACGAAACCTCCCCTCCCCCCCTCACCTCTCTGGGCTACCTCACCCCCCCGCGGCCTAACTTCGTACCCGTTGGAGCTAGGAAACCGAGTTTGGGCGCAAAACGCTCTACAACTTGGCCCCAACAGAAACCTTAAATTCGGTACCACACACACGCAACGATCCAACGTACCTGCAGAATACCACTGAGGACCACCACCAGCGTGCACACACGGCTCAAAACATCGAGCCACATCAATTGTCGGGCTCCTCATCGGACAGCAGAAGCAGACCACCAGCAGAGCATCCGTGAGTCCATCCAAATTAGCATAGAACACAAGCATAGCATAGTAAGTAACAATAGCTTTAAGTTAAGAGTCAGAATCATCATTTTATATATACCACTTAACCTCCCCTCCCATTAAAACAGTAAAAAAAAAAAAAAAAAACTAAACCATGTCTTCCAAACAGCCCACCACCTCCCGCAAAGCTTCCACGGAGTCTGTTAAAGCCCCTAAATCCCTCAGAGAAAAAGTCCTAAAAAATACGGCAAAATCAGTGGTCTCGGACAAGGCGGCGCATCCATCACAGAAGCCACAGGCGCCGAGAGCAGCGTCGGAGCCGGACGTAACGAGCAGGCTACCGCCACTGCCATCGGTGCCTGGGTCGCCTCTGACGCCTCAGACGGAGCAGCGCACGAGAGTCGCTGAGATAGTCATTGACTGGGAGCAGTGTGGCATTTCCCCCCCCCATCAGATCATCTCGGATGAGGAAAGCTCGGTGGCCTCCACAGCGAGCACGACCGACCGTCCCCAGAGCGGACGGCCGAGCCTCCTATACAGAACTCCGAGAAGGGGCACAGGGGTGGAGATGGACCTGGCCACGAGGGAAGCAAATGACCTGCTTCAGAAAGGGAAAGACGCACTGGAAGCAGCCGGAAACATGAAGCGTGAGTGCAAGGCTACGGTCCACGAGTGCCTACAGGGCCTGTACGAGACGTCCCTGTCATTAGCAGACTCGAGAGCGCGCCACAAGCACAACCTCGAGAAGGAGCGCTCTCGACACGCACAAGAGCTGGTGCGGGTCGAGAGAGCTCACACTCGAGAGCTTATGGCGATGAAAGTGGAGCTCTCCATGATGCGGACAGACGTGTCTGAGACGAAGAAAGAGGCAAAAGGGATCCGGGAATGGCTCGGCCACGAAACCCTTGACGCCTTCAAGGGCATCAAGGAGGTGAAAGATGAGGTCATATCTGCGAGCCTCAAGAACCAAAAGGAGCACGAGAGGACCAGGCAGGAAGGCGCAAGAGCCCCAGGGGATCCCAAGTGGGAGACAATGGGGGCTGGCCTTCTACGCCTGGACACTAACATGACCAGCATATCCAACCAGCTGGACGTGCTCCGGAAGGCCCTAGAAAGGCTCAAGGAAGATCTCAACCGGCCGAGGGAAACAGAAACGGACCCGATTAGCCGGGAGACAGGCCTACTCACGATGGCGAAATTTGAGGAGGACATGGAGAGATTTCACCTCCAATTACAGGCCATCGCCAACAAGCCTGTAGCCTCCCCCCCACCACCACAACCACACGTTAACATCCAACAACACCTCAAACCCATCTCCGAGAGGCTGGAGATCGTCTCGGCAGACCTCCGCGTACTGCGCGACAAAGAGCCGCCAATCCAGGCGCCCCCTGCGCTGAATCTGGAAGCGGAAATCGCAGTCGGGGAGGTAAAAAAGACCCTCCAGAACATTGAGAAGGGGGTAGCAGACCTGGGCAAAGCGGACAGACCGCTCCATCAGCAGCAGGGCCCCAAAACCTTTGCCCAGGTCGCCAGCACACCTAAGCCCCCCAAACCACCCACACAACCCAACCACACCCTGATCGTCTCGTCAACGAACCCCCAGCACACTGGAGACAACGTAATCGAGAGGATCAGGACCGCCCTGGACCTCAAAACAAGTGGAGCCCGAGTCGACACAGTCCGGAAAGCGCGCAACCAGAAAGTGATCCTAAGGTGCGCGAGCAAGACGGACCTAAATAAAATAAAGGACCAGTTCCAGTTGCACGCAGGGCCCAAGGTCCAGGAGCCGAAAGCACAAAACCCACTCGTCTGCATCAAGGGAGTGCTGTCCAGTTACAGCGACGGGGAGATTGTCGATCTCCTAAAGGCGCAGAACAAACACCTACTGCAGAACGTCGCTGTGGATGGACGGACCCTAAAGGTGCGCTATGGGAAGCGCGCGAGGAACCCCCATGAGTGCCACCCTGTTCTGGAGCTCTCGCCG
Organism: Griposia aprilina; assembly: GCA_916610205.1. Taxonomy (NCBI): domain Eukaryota; kingdom Metazoa; phylum Arthropoda; class Insecta; order Lepidoptera; family Noctuidae; genus Griposia; species Griposia aprilina. The sequence goes on from OU744287.1 coordinate 33,751, forward strand.
GAGCTCTGGAAATGCTACACGTCGGTGCAGAAAGTCCATGTGGGCATCAAGCGATGCTCGATTGAGGACCAGTCCCCTCTCGTACAGTGCACAAAGTGCCTTGGATACGGACACAACAAGTCCCTATGCAAGGCCGCAAAAGAAGCCTGCAGTTTCTGCAGCGGAGCGCACAACGCAGGGGACTGCCTCACTCGAGCTGACGGCAAACAACCCACATGCATAAACTGCAAAGTAGCACACAGGACGGGCAGCGACCTGGCACACACAGCGTTCAGCGAAGACTGCCAGGAACGCCAAAAATGGGATGGCATAGCAAGGTCGCGCGTTTCCTATTGCTAAGGGCGACCAAGACAACACACCAACCAGCCAACCTGCCACCCCTCAAAACGCAACAAGACCGACAGCAAGATTGAAATTCATCCAAGTCAATCTTCAGCGCTCCAAGCTGGCCACAGAAGAACTCCACTTGGCGGCTCAGGCAAGGGGAGTTTCAGTAGCACTTGTTCAAGAGCCCTATGTAGGAAGAACAGGTGTGATGAAACAAAGTCCCGGCACACAAGTCATCCAGTGCAGCCTCAACCGCCAAAAACCAGTAAAAGCGGCGATCGTCGTTTTCGGGAACCATCTGGAGGTCGTCCACGACCCCCAGCTGGTGACCGAGAACATCGCCGCCGTCCTGCTGAAAGTGGGCCAGCTCAGTTTTGGGGTGCTATCGGTCTATTTTGAGGGTGACCAGGACATCGAACCGTACCTCTCGGAAACGCACAACACAACACGCAAACTACACACAACCAACATCCTGGTGGGAGGAGACATAAACGCCTGGAGTCAGTGGTGGGGAAGTGTTTCCGAAAACCATCGCGGGGCGGCGTACAGTTCGTTCCTCAACGAGCGGGATCTCCACATCCTAAATACGGGCCAAACACCGACGTTCGAGACCTACAGAGGAGACAGGTGGTGCACAAGCGTCGTCGATGTGACGGCATGCAGCCTGTCGCTGCTAGGCAAGGTTGAAGAGTGGCGTGTAGAAAGAAGTCTAATAACTTCAGACCACAACGCAATAACCTTCTCGATGCGCTTAGAAAAGGCCTTGGAACCCTTAAGGCCAGTCTCGACGCGCATCTACAACACCAAGAAGGCAAAGTGGTCCGACTTCGGCACGCACTTCAAGACCAGCCTGGCGGACAGAGACATTACACCAGTCAGAGTCTCGGACGTCTCGAACCCTGAGGATCTGGAGAAAATCATAACACAATATACACAAGACATCCACCGCGCATGCGAGAAAGTGATCCCAAAACTGGGGTCGCCAAAACACGACGCCAAGCCCCCATGGTGGACCCCTTCTCTAGATCGTCTTAAAAAAGAAGCCATGACGAAGAAGAGAAGGATCCGGAATGCAGCCGCAAGCCGGAGACACTTCACCATCCAAGAATACGTGCTGGCAAAACAAACCTACACCACAGCAGCAACGGATGCAGCCACAGCCAACTGGAAGGAGTTCTGCTCGAAGCAGGACCGAGAGAGCATGTGGGACGGCATCTACAGGGTTTTAAGGAAGACAGCCAGAAGACAGGACGACGCGCTCCTAAGAAACGCCGCAGGCGAGACGCTCAGTCCGGAGCAATCTGCTGAGCTTCTGGCACAAACCTTCTACCCTGACGACTCAATGGATGCCGAACAGCCATACCACACAGCTCTGAGGAGGCTAGCGGAGGAGAAGAACCCCCAAGGTCTGTCTGCCGACGATCCACCATTTACAACCGCGGAGCTGGAAATGGTTCTCCAGAACCAAAATCCGAAAAAAGCCCCCGGCCCCGATGGATTAACGGCAGACATCTGTACAGCGGCAATAAACTGCAATAGGGAAGTGTTCTTAGCGATAGCCAACAGGTGCTTGTCACTGTCCCACTTCCCGAAGCAGTGGAAGGTCGCCCACGTGTGCATTCTCCGCAAGCCAGGTAAGGACGACTATACCAGCCCAAAGTCGTACAGACCAATAGGTCTGCTCTCGGTCCTAGGAAAAATCGTAGAGAAGCTCCTAGTAGGCAGACTCCAGTGGCACTTCCTCCCAACACTCAACGCGAACCAATACGGTTTCATGCCACAGCGCGGAACCGAGGACGCCCTCTATGCTCTAATGGGCCACTTACGAGCCGAAATCAAAGCCAAAAAGATCGTGCTTTTGATATCATTGGACATAGAGGGGGCCTTCGACAACGCGTGGTGGCCAGCACTCAAAAAACAGATGGTAGTCAAGAACTGTCCTACCAACATCTACGCTCTCGTCGCCTCATACCTGGAAGACCGGAACATCAGGGTCAACTACGCCAGAGCGACTAGCGAAAAGGGTACCACGAAAGGATGCGTCCAGGGCTCAATTGCCGGACCGACGTTTTGGAACCTTATCCTAGATCCGCTCCTACACAAGATGGCTAGTATGGGGGTATATTGTCAAGCCTTCGCAGACGACGTTGTCCTAGTCTTCTCGGACTTTACAGCCGGTCCCCTGCAGCAATCAGCCAACGATACGCTAGACATAGTATCGGAATGGGGCGTCCAAAATAAGCTACGTTTCGTCGCGCACAAGACCAACGCGATGGTGTTAACGTGAAAGCTGAAGTACGACGTTCCGGTACTCCACATGTCGGGCACGCGGCTGAACCTGGTCGAACAGGTCAAACTGCTAGGTCTCACAATAGACTCCAAACTCACCTTCAACGCGCACGTGTCTGCGACCTGTAAAAAGGCTGCAGACATCTATAAGCAGCTGGCATGCGCGGCAAGGGTGACTTGGGGTCTCAACAGAGAGATAATTAGGACAATATATGTGTCGGTGATAGAGCCCATCGTGATGTATGCAGCGAGCGCGTGGGCCCCCGCAGCTGAGAAACTGATGACAAGGAATCAGTTTGACTCACTGCAAAGAGGCTTCACGCAGAAGATCTGCAAAGCATACCGCACGGTGTCTCTGACATCGGCACTTATCCTGTCAGGCCAACTCCCCCTGGACCTCCGGGTAATCGAGGCCGCAACCCTTTTCAAGATCAGAAAGGGTCATTCCCAAGAGTTCATACCGCTGGGCCGCGAGCTGGAGTGCAACGTGCACCACTCTCAGATTCCCCACCCAGCACAACTCACAACAACTGAGTACACACGCCTAGAGGACTTGACTCCCGAAACCCTGGAAACTCATCAAGTAATCGGTCCCCAAATATACACCGATGGCAGCAAGATTGAGGGGAAAGTCGGAGCTGCCCTAACTTGGTGGGAAAACGGAAAGGAGTCAAAGTCCAGCACCTTTGGCCTGGAGCCTCACAACACAGTCTTCCAATCGGAAATGTACGCTCTCTTCAGAGCTGTCAAGATGGTAAGAGAATCCAGGGCGGCCTCCGTAAGCATTTTAAGTGACTCAAGATCGTCACTTGACCTGCTGAGGAGACCGTCTGTCACTCACCACCTGGCACTCCACATCAAGAGAAGCGTCCGAGAGATCAGAGAGGAGGGCAGAGAAGTGAGGCTCTTTTGGCTCAAGGCCCACGTGGGAACCGCCGGGAATGAGAGAGCGGACGAGCTGGCCAAGGAGGCAGCCCTAAAAAACACGACAGCAGACTATAACAAGGTCCCCGTATCGTTCGTGAGGAGGAAGATACGGGAGGAGACTATAAAGAAGTGGCAAGCGCGATACGAGTCCTCGAGTACAGGAGCGGTCACAAAAGTGTTCTTCCCAGACGTCCTAGCGGCGAAAAGGACACTCAGAGACTCAGTTCTCACACCGGTCCATGTACAAGTCCTTACAGGACACGGAGGATTCTCAGCGTATCTCCACCGCTTTCATCTTAAAGATAGTCCCTCGTGCGTCTGTGACCCCAGTTGCGAAGAAACAGTTTGGCACCTGCTCTTCGAATGCCCAAGGTTCAGTCACGACAGAATGGAGCTGGAAGCAAAGATTGAGACCCAGCTAAGCCAGTCCACACTCCACACCATCATGGGGAGACCGGCTACCAGGAAACCATTCTTGGCATTCGCGAGCAAAGTCGCCACCGTCGCAGCAGGGGCTAATAAAACGGACCTTGCACAGTCGAAACCGACTACCATCAACGACCACAACAACAACCACAACAATAACCACACAAACAACAACAACACGAAACCCGACACGCATTCATCTCAATATAACACAACCCACACACGCAAATACCAACCAACATCCAATACAACCAGTCACGACCACACCGACAACTACGACAATTTCAACAACAACACGAAACCTGACACCCACAGCACTCACCCTAACACAAACCACACACACAAACACCAACCAACAGCCCACACAAGCGGTAGCAGCAGCAGCAACACCAGCAGAAACCAGCCTACAACCAGCCCCTAGCACCATGCCCATCACGCAATTCCTGGCATGCGGAGGAGACGGAGTCCCAGGCGTCAGACTGCGAGGCGTCGCCCTTTTCATGAACAGAGAAGGAGAAAAGTTAGGCATAAGTTTCTGCATAGGCTCAAGCCGAGCTGCGGCCCGTATACCCATCTCTCCAGGCCTTGCCGCCTTGATCAACGGAAGTACTACCAAAACGAGGATGAAAGGCAGCAAATATGCTGCACTGCCGCAAGTGGAAGTTGCCACTCACCGTTTCCGTCTACTGCGATCCAAAGGGAAGACGATCGCACTATTCGAGTGGGGATTGGAGACTCCATTTGCTCAGGCAAGCTCGTTCCTTCAGAAGATCAGGGAGGCAGGGGAGTACATGGCAGTGACAGCCCGTACTATAAGCATCGACGCGATGATGATCGAGGGGGAGAGAGGAGACGTCGCAGACCGCTTTGGCTGTTTAAAAGCCTCGGAACATCATGAGGTAGTTGTCTATGAGGACAGAGGGGAAACTCTGAGTTTCCTCAAAGCCCCCAGACACCCAACAGCCGGCGCGACGAGCCCCACAACAAACCCGACCACTCAAAGCGGATCAGAGAGGGCCCAGCAGAAGGCAGCCGCCGAAAAAGCTGCAAGGGAGCAGAGCAAAACCACTAGCCCGGAGGACCGGGCCCGGTCGAGGAGTCGCCTGAAAGCCTTCGGCACTTTCCTCAGTGCACTGCTCCCAAGCACCAGCCGCACATCACCATCCCTGAAACAGGAAGCAGCGGTGGAGAGGTTCTTCAAGAAAAAACCAAAAGAACCAATCCAGCAGAAGCCTACACCTACAAGAGCCGACAAAGGGCAAGTCAACCCGCCGACCCTCGCAGTGAATTCGGGCACCACAGACCACGTGAAGAGCGCCTTCCTCGAGTACGTAGCAATCGTGAGAGCGACCAGAGAGGTCAATCTCATGACATGCAGGAAGATCCTGCAGACCTTCCAGAGAGAAACAGAAGGTCTGCTAAGGGTACTACTCGAGGAAGCAGAGGCAGCAGTGTACGACAACGTCAGATCTCTAGTCATCAGAGGAGAAATGACGGGGTCGTACATGGCAGCCTTTAGCGCGAAGAGCGGATTCGTGGCCCTGGACGAGGAGGAAACGGAGCGCTCAGGCAAATTAAAATTCACAGCACCTGACGACGACCCGATACTGGTTACCGCCAAATGTACCAAAATCATGTTGGACGACAAGATCCTTAAAATGGCGCAATCCATTTTGGGGACTACAGACAGTCCAGCATCGCAGGAAAGTTGGGCGGTGCCCAGTATCAGGTGGGTAAACGGAGTCCCGGGTTGCGGCAAGACTACCTGGGTGGTGAAGCAGTTCGATGAGGAGAAGGACGTCGTGGCAACCACGACGACCGAAGCTGCCAAAGATCTCAGGGAGAAGCTGGCGCACCGCTTAGGAGATCGAGTAAAAACAAAGGTGCGCACTATGGCCTCAATCTTAGCCAACGGGTTCAAGAAAGGAGAGAAATGCTACCGCCTCACGGTAGACGAGGCTCTTATGAACCATTTTGGGGCCATAGTTATGGCAGTAAAGTTGTCTGGAGCAAGCGAAATTGTCCTCATCGGAGACGTAAACCAGCTTCCATTTTTGGACAGAGAAAACCTATTCGAGTTAAGGTATACCCGTCCAAACTTAGTGGCTGGCATCACCCAGGAGTTGCTTTGCACACACCGTAATCCGATGGATGTGGCGTTTGCACTGAGCGAGATATAGTACTCCGGTATATACTCCTCCAAATCGTCGCTGTCGCGGGTCCACTCCCTGAGAGTGAAAGGTTACACAGGTGCGCAAATACCGAGCACTGCCCAAAACACCCTGTTCCTGGTTCATACACAAGAGGAGAAAACTTCTCTTATAAGCCAGGGATATGGGTCCGGCGAAGGGTCACGCACGCTAACCATTCACGAGGCTCAGGGGTTGACCTACGATAGCGTCATCATCGTCAACACCAAGTCCAGGAGGCTCCAAATACACGACAGCGTCTCTCACGCGGTAGTGGCGGTGTCGAGACACACAGTCAGTTGCGTCTATTACTCCGACGACGCCGACGACGCCACGGGCCGCTTTGCAAAGAGAGCGATGGATGCGCCGACTAAAACGGTCGTCGAGTACAATCTGAAGACGGCCATGCAGCATCGAGACGGAGTTGTCGTGGAAGCCTTGCTCAGGCTAGCGAAGTCCCTGGTCACCAGACCCCACCTAAATTCCACCTAAAAATTCCCCGTTCAAAAGTCAAACCCGATGCAAATCCAAATAAACTAAACCATCAACCAGTCTGAACCCCCTGTAAATTAAATCAAAACAGTTAGAAAGGCTGCATGGCGGAGCGAGTCTGTCATACTCACGTAAATGTCCTGCCGATGGTGGCGCTACGCATTCGGTCGTTGAGTTCCCTAAAAAATGGTTGAGCTGAACGGCGCGGATGTTTACGTCATGTCCGTGAACGGAAGCCGTCTGTTGGGGCTGGTCGGCTCGTACTGCCATGTAGTTTTCTCTCTCTCTCTCTTTCCTAAACCCGTAATAATTAATAAATAATTAAAACCTTAGTAGTAAGTAACACTAACCAACAACAATTGTAATTCCCTGTATTAAAGACCAAATATGTATCTAGAATAAGTAAGTAGTTATTAAGTAAACCAAAATTGTAATGCCTGTGTATAAAAAAAAAAAAAAAAAAACATGTATATATATATATTGCATGAGCATGCGTATGTATCAATAATAATAATAATAAAATAAAAAAAAAATATATATAAAAAAAAACGGATGGACTCACGTAGATTTAAGTTAGTTAAGTAAATATAGCATTAAGTGTCCGACGTAGGAGCACAATAATTGTACACCTTGCTGTAAGAACGCGTAAAAAAATAAAAATTCATTGTAAACAAAGGCACGGACCCCCAAGTCTGTGGATTTATTGTAAGGCAGGAGTGTGGTTTTAGCCGGTAAGAGTCCGGCACTGCCCAGACTGGTTCACCAGTGAGTCAGTCTGGGCGTCCATTTGCCACTCCTGCCAAAAAAAAAAAAAAACCTAACCCAGTTGCGCGGCACCCCTTGCCGCGAGCAGATCAGTTTTAAGTCGCTCCGCGCTCGAAAAATCCAATAAATAAGTCAAAGTGCGAATTTTGACCCAAAAATTAGTGTCAAAGTGAGTGTCTTTGTGCATTCTATAAGAATAGTGCAGTGTCCCGGCGGAAACCCTGGTGGTTTTCCCTGGAAATACCTAAAACCGAGTTTTTTGAGGTTAACTCTCAAAATAACACGTGTTGAAGACCAATTTTTGCGTGCGGCGCCGGATTCATCGCGTTACCCTACTGATTTTGTTTTGCCGTTTGGAGGAGACTACTTTGTTCTACATCTTGGCAAACTTTTGCATTTTTCCCACCTCGCCCCTCAATGCTACAGGGGAAAAACTGAAAAACACGTGCAGCGTGACTTCAGAACCAGCTCACCCAGGATCACAGTCACGATTACATCTGGGAGAGGACTACGTAAGCTACATAAAATAGTTTCTTTCTTGTTCATAAGTACCCTGGGAGCGGAGATATAAATTTTTGAAGATTTTTCAAGATACACCAATTTTGTGACAGCCCTAACTTTAAGGAACGATCTTTGACCCCTACTTTTTAATTTATATTTAGACTGTTTACTTTATAGACAATATATGTGTAAATTTTCAGATTTTTCTCTCACACACTGGCTGAGTTATTTGAATTTCTAAAATACCTATTGAAATACCTAACTTTTTACCTAAACTTACCTATTGTTTTGCCAGAAGGGGGACAAGCGCTATTTGACGCATTATCATCCCCTCATATCACAATTAAATTGTTGTTACGATCGGGATAGATTTCCATTCATAATTTTCAGAAAACTCATGGTTTTGCGGTTGTTGGTTTTGGTAGTTGGGTTTTCAAATAGGTATTCACCAAAAATTTTGTATGTATCAATGTATATGTTTTAATATAGGTTAATAGTACAGTTCATTAACTTCCTTAGTTAATTTTTTCAAAATTATTTGGTTATTGGTTACCGAGTAGTGATTTTTATCTTGATTGCGGGCTGTCCTGAAAACCGCACGATAACTGTGTTTTCAGTTTACAGGAAAACCAAGCGTCCTAGACCAATTCTGACCATTTTTATCGGGTCCCCCCCCCTAACAACCCCCCCCGCGGTTTGTACGTAAGACAAACCCTTTGAGCCCCCTCCGATCATTTGGACCAAGTTTCATCCCCCTACCCCAATTTTTGCACTTCGACTTAGTCTCTGGGGATGAAATTGCCTTCTTGGACAATTCTGGCCATAACTTCGAGACCCGTAGTCCGAATCAATTGGGGTTTTCTGTTTGGGATAGAGCAGACCCTAGGCTCTCTACGCAAAGGGAGCGTCTCTAGGTAGAGTCTCCAGGAGGGTTGACAGGGTAACTTTAATTTTATTTTGATTACTCGTTTGTCATACTTGACAACAAATTGCAATTAATAAATATTTTGAACGGACTCTAGGTAGAGTTACAATAGTTTTGCTTTGTTTATTTTTCACTTTGATATTTTACAAATAATTGCAGTTTATAATATCGGGATAACGGACTCCATGTAGAGCATATTATTTTAGTTTATATTTTTATTTTGATTATTTTTATTAGTTTTTAAATTTAAATTTTTGCTTTATTGAGCTATTAGAATAATATATATAACTTTGCATCCAGGTGACGAATTTTCAAGCTGTTTTCAGCCATTTTGATTTTAAATAGGCTCCGTCCTACTATTTGACAACTTTAAATTGACAAAAACGTGACCAACTTTTGACCCGACTAAGTCCAGGACACGGTTATATAAGTTCTGACAATGATTCGTACGCCGGTGAAGTCTGATGCATCGCCGACTGGAGATAACGGGACAAGGGCGGGCCCTTCGGAAACCACTCAGGTGCGCAAGAGTATTAGCGATATCGAGGCAAAAACAAGATCTCCTCAAACACAAAAGCCGAAACTCTCTGCCCCGGTTGCTGAGGCGCGCGCCCTCTTGCTAAAAGCGAAGGCACAGATGGACATGTCAGGGAACATAAAGTCCACCATAAAACAGACTGTCTTAGGTTGTCTGAACTCGCTCTACGAGATCGTAAAGAGAATTGATAGACCGAAGACGACAGAAGAAAAAGAGAAAAGAGAGATAGAATATAAGCAGTCGGGAGACTCTGAAGACAGAAGTATGAAAATACTAAACGAAATCTTGGAAGTTAAAGAGATTTTGAAGAAAAATGAAAAAGACGAACTCACTGCCAAAATAGAAAAATCAAAAGTGGAGTTAAGCGATAAAATCGATGCGCAGATGGTAGAAATTAAAGAACTGAAGGCGGTGTCAAAGATACAAGCTGAAAAAATGGACGCCCGAATGGAAAGCCTCGGAACCTACGCACAAGTCACAGCGTTGCCACCTCAGGCAACGACTAGGAAAAATATGCACTCGATTATAGTGTCTTCATCACACGAGGGTGACACATCAGACACTGTAGTCGAAAAAATTCGAGAAACTGTCGATGCAAAGGGCACAGGAATAAGAATTGACCATCTGCGCAAAGCAAAGAACCAGTCGGTGATTATAAGCTGCTCTGAAAAAGAAGACATAGGAAAGGTATCGGCAAAGCTAAGAAACTCCAAGGGGGATCTGAAAGTTGAGGAGGCCATCAATAAGAACCCGCTCGTTGTCGTCAGAGACGTTATGAATTACGTAACTGACGATGACTTGGTGATGGCAATAGGATCCCAGAACGGATACCTCCTGGAGGGAACCGAAATCAATGAGGGTGATATCCGGGTCACGTATAGGCGAAGGGCAAGGAATCCACTGACCAGCCACGTGGTGTTGCGTGTGAAACCAGTGATTTGGCAGCGGCTGACTTCGGCGGGCCGAATTCACGTGGACCTGCAGCGGGTAGTTGTAAGAGACCAGAGCCCGCTGACTCAATGCACAAAGTGCCTCGGATACGGACACAGTAGGAAATACTGCAAGGAACCAGCAGTCCTTTGCAGCCATTGCGGCGAATCGCACACTAGGGCGGAGTGTCCTGGGTTCACCCTCAATGAAGAACCGAAGTGCAGAAACTGTAGTCAGTTAAAAAAGGACGCAGTGCATAATGCTTTCGATAGCGAGTGTCCCACACGCAAGAAGTGGGATGCGCTGGCCAGGTCGTCAATAGCGTATTGCTAAGGTGGTGTCGGGAACGGGAGCTAAAAAGGACAACATACAGTACCGTGTCGTGCAGGCGAACCTCCAAAAGAAAAAACTTGCAACCGAGGAACTCATACTCGAAGCTGGGCGCAGGAAAATCAGGTACGCTCTTGTGCAGGAACCCTATGTAGGGGCGAAGGGGGAAATGAAGACCTACCCCGGGACAAGAGTAATTTAAGGAACTAAAGCGGGCGACAAAGTCATCAAAGCCGCGATAGTTATCTTCGACAGCGCAGTGGACGTGATAGTGTGCCCGACAATGACAACTGAAAATATAGTGGTTGCGAGGTTGACGGTGGAGGACACCACCACCGTGGTAGCGTCCGTCTACTTTGAGGACTATCTCGATATTGAACCATACCTCGACCAGCTGAGAGAGATAGTGACAAAAACAGAAGGGAAAAAATTACTAGTGGGAGGAGATGTGAACGCGTGGAGTGCATGGTGGGGAAGCGAAAGAGAAGACGAAAGGGGAAGACTTCTATCTGGAACCCTAGACGAACTGAACCTCCATGTACTCAATTGCGGAAACATCCCAACATTTGATACCATTCGAGGGGGAAAGCGATACAAGAGCACTGTAGACATCACGGCCTGTTCAGACGATATGCTTCGACACGTGGAAGAATGGAGAGTGGAGACCGAAATGACGAGTTCGGACCACAATGCGGTAGTACTTAGAATCACAACAAAAAAAGGAATCGGGAATAAAATTAAGTACAGTAACACGAGGGTATATAACACAAAAAAAGCAGACTGGGTACGTTTTCGGGAAGAATCAACAAAATCACTGCTGGAAAATAAGATTGATAAAACATATATAGATAGTATTAATAGTTTAGAAGGGTTAGAAAAATGTACAGAGGAATTAACAAAATATATTACAGAAACATGCGACAAGACAATACCTAAAATAAAAAAAGTAGATAAAACGTACTTACCGTGGTGGAACGAAGAACTCGACCGACTTAAAAATTCCATGTTCACGAAGAAGCGACGAATCCGTTGCGCAGCTCCACGCCGTCGGGAAAGGGTAGTGATAGAGTACCTGAGGGCAAAGGAAGAGTATGAGCTTCAAGCAGGCAAGGCACAAACTGAAAGTTGGAAAAACTTTTGCGGGAGGCAGGACAGGGAGAGCGTCTGGGATGGCATATATAGAGTAATCTCGAAGACCAAGAAGAGACACGAAGATATGCCAATAGTTGAAAATGGTGAGGCATTAGACTCAGATGAATCCGCCAGGGTCCTGGCGGAAACCTTCTTTCCAGATGATGACGAAAGGGAAGACAACTCCGAACACGCTAAGATAAGAGAAGAAGCGGCACGCTCAGAGCAAGGCATACCAGAAGACAAAATGGATCCACCCTTTACTCTTGTCGAGCTTAGGTATGCATCAAGGAGTTTTAACCCGAAGAAGGCTCCGGGCCCTGACGGATTCACTGCTGACATCTGCGAGGCCGCCATTAGTAACAACGAACAATTCAATTCAATTTATTTTATTCTGAACAAAAATACATTTGTGTCGAATACAGGATTAATACAATAATAATAATCAATAAAAGTTACAATTAATTACAAGTTATTAATACACGGAATAATAATAATAATCAATAAAATTTACAAATAATATGGATAAAAAGTCAAAAATAAAATAAGAATTCAACTCAATCAAAAAAAAAAAATCAAGAAAAATAATAATAACATGTCAAGAATGAGACTTAAACGATAAACAAGTTACACTGTGGCATTATTTTTGTCCCTAAAAAACTCTTCTATACTATAGTAGCACTTCGTCAATAGGAATGAGTTTAATTTGAATTTAAATATTCTTGGATTATTAATCATTTTTAATTCTAATGGCAATTTATTGAAAATTTGTACAGACTGTACTTTAGAGCTATGTTTGACAACATTTAATTTTGGCTGCAAATAATTAGGCAAATCTTTCCTGCGCGTTTCCACCCTAGTTACCCTTTCTTCCTTTGTCTCGTATTTCTCTAGGTTTTTTAGAAAACTACTTAGTAGGACCAAAATATAAAGACAAGGTACAGGTAAAATCTTTAATTTCACAAAATGCTCTCTACAAGATTCAGTTTGCTCTATGCGAAGAATAGTTCTGAGGGCCCTTTTTTGCATAACAAAGGCTGCATTTATATTGTATTTATAACTGTTCCCCCATAGTTTAATACTGTACCTCAGCTTGGACTCAACTAAGGCAAAATAAACATTTCGTAACTGAGCAATGGTTAGTTCGTCCCTTAAACTTCTTAAGGCATAGCATGCACTGCTCAGAGTATTTGTGATTGCTTCCAGTTCTTGTTTCCAGCACAAGAGCTCATCAATTTGTATTCCTAAAAATTTTAAATTTTGCACAATTTCCACTTTATTCCCCAATGAAGCTATTTCAATACTATCATTATTCCTCACAGTTGATTTGAATAGCATACATTTAGTTTTCTCCACATTGAGTTTTAAATTGTTAGTGGAAAACCAATGTTCAAAAGCAGACAGTGCATGATTCACTTTGTTTTCTAAGTCCCTTATAGAGATATCGTTCATAACAGCACTTGTGTCATCAGCAAAAATAACCATTTTGATGTCTGGTACTATCTTATACATATATTTAGCTAAGTCGTTAAGAAATATTATAAAAAATATTGGACCCAAGACTGAGCCCTGTGGAACTCCCTTTTGTACTCTAACAAGCTTAGATTTGTTAATTTTTTCATGTCCTCTTTCAACTGACTTAATTTCGACATACTGTGATCTATTCTGTAAATAAGAACTGAAAAGCTTTAAGACGTTATCTCTTATCCCATAGTGTTCTAGTTTGTCTAAAAGGATTTTATGTTCAACAGTATCGAAGGCAGAGCTAATTATTTTTGGCCATAACGAACAAATGTCTCGAGTTGTCCTGCTTCCCGGAAAAGTGGAAGGAAGCGGCGGTCGTCGTTCTAAGGAAACCTGGGAAGGATAATTACACCCATCCAAAATCTTACCGACCGATCGGACTCCTTCCTGTACTCGGAAAAATATTTGAAAAGATGCTGGTGCGGAGATTAAGGTGGCACATGCTACCACAAATGAACCCACGGCAGTACGGATTTGTGCCGCAGCGAAGCACGGAGGACGCTCTGTACGATATGGTACAACACATAGACCTAAAGCTGAAGGAGAAGAACCTGGTGGTAGTTGTCTCGCTAGATATAGAGGGTGCGTTTGACAGTGCGTGGTGGCCAGCAATAAAAAGTCGCCTGGCGGAGAAACACTGTCCAATTAACCTCCGAAAACTGGTGGGAAATTATCTAGAGAATAGGAAAGTCGCCGTGAGATATGCTGGAGTAGAACATAAGAAGAGGACCTCCAAAGGATGCGTACAAGGATCGATCGCAGGGCCCACGTTCTGGAATCTCCTGCTGAACCCGCTGCTGGACGAACTAGAGGAGAGAAACACATACTGCCAAGCATTTGCAGACGACGTGGTTCTTATATTTTCTGGAAAAACAGCTTTGAATCTGGAGGTTGAAGCCAATGCCAGCCTGGCACATGTGCAGCGGTGGGGTGCTCGAAACAAACTAAAGTTTGCGCCACATAAAACTCACGCTATGCTGCTAACCAAAAAGCTAAAATTCGACACACCACGGCTGCGCATGGGCGGGGTTGACATTACGTTTGTCGAGGAGATCAAGCTGCTAGGACTTATAATTGACGGGAAGATGACCTTCCGGAGCCACGTCACATACGTCTGCAAAAAAGCCATCAACATCTTTAGGCAGCTGTCCGGCGCAGCAAAGGTAACCTGGGGACTAAACCCGGAAGTAATTAGAGTTATCTACACTGCGGTTGTAGAGCCGATTATCCTGTACGCAGCTAGTGTATGGGCCAGAGCAGCGGATAGGATTTACATACAAAACCAGCTAAATACTGTTTTGAGAGGCTTCGCCCAAAAGATCAGCAAGTCATACAGGACGGTGTCACTGAATTCGGCTCTAATCTTGACAGGATTGCTGCCACTTGACCTGAGAGTCAAGGAAGCAGCATCCCTCTACGAGGCGAAGAGAGGGAAGCCTCAGCCAATTCTGAGAGACCGTTCTGTCGAGGAAAATGCAAGCTTCTTGGCGAGGTCTCATCCAGCTGATGAAGAGGACCTCAATTTCCAATGCTTGGAGAGCGACGCGGAGGTGCAGCTGCGCATGAGGGAGGGTACAGTACAAATCTTTACAGACGGGAGCAAAATCGAGGGAAAAGTTGGGGCCGCCCTATCCTGGTGGAATGGGACGGCCGAAACTAAAAACAAGAAATTTAAGCTCGAGGAGTATTGTACCGTCTTTCAAGCGGAGCTGTATGCAGTATACAAAGCCATGGAGATGATCGCGCAAAGCCCGGAAAAAGAATTCAGCATATTCAGCGACTCCAGGTCAACCCTGGAGCTACTTAGGAACAGTGACACCTGCAACCCGCTCGCTCTGGATATAAAGAAGAATGCCAAACAACTAAAGAATGTAGGCAAAGACGTTCAACTCTACTGGGTTAAAGCTCACGTCGGAATACAAGGGAACGAAAGAGCAGATGAACTAGCAAAAACAGCGGCATTGAAAATAAAAACGCGAGCTAATTTTGACAAATGCCCAATCTCATTTGTCAAGCGAACCATTAGAAGTGGTTCGATTGACAAATGGGAAGAAAGATATCAAAGAGAGAGCAAAGCTAGTGTCACAAAAATATTTTTCCCCACAGCCACAGATGCCTATAGACTAAGCAGGAACATTCCTCTCACAAACCTGCACACACAGCTCTTCACGGGGCACGGGGGCTTCTCCCAATACCTAAATAGGTTTAAGAAGAAGGATTCGCCTTCATGTATTTGTGACCCAGTCGCGGAAGAATCAATCTTGCACTTGATTGTTGAGTGTCCAGTGTATGGGATTGCCAGATTCAACCTGGAAAACGAAATAGATTTTAAAATATGTAAAAATAATATATGTACCATAATGCTTAGCAAAAACATTCGAACAAAATTTTTAGATTTTTGTTTAAGTATAATAAGAACTGTTATAGATAGAAATAAAACGTAGATCAAGAAATTAACACCGTAAATATAGTGAGCTATATTGTACTGAGTGTTAAAAAAGTGTTGTAATAGCAAAGACGGAAAAAAAAAAAAAAGCATTTTAAAATATGGAAAAAGAATATATATTTAAGTAAAGAGATAAACTTACAAAAAAAAAAAAACCTAACCTAACCTTTTTTTTTTTTTTTTTTTTTGAACCGGGGTGGAAAATCCTCATGGATGTCCCCCGCCCTGGGGGGGCGGAGGGGTCTGTCAGACTCTTACTGACTAAAAACCACCCCGGTGTTCCATCTCACACCTGCGTCGGGGGTCGCGGGAACATACGAATCTTCCGCAACCCCCGACTGGTGCCGGCCCGCCTCTGCGGGCCCCGTCCGGTCGAGCGGGGGGAGTGAGGTGTTTGACTCCCCCCGCGACGTCTAAGAGGGGCGCGCGTGGAACACTATGCGCCGCCGCCTCGGGTCCTGATGTATGGGGGGCGACGGACGTTCCCAAGTCCGTCGTCCCTGGACCCATTTAGGGGGGCTGGAAGAGGGCGTTGTCCGCCCTCCGCCGACGCCCGGTGCGCCTGCTGCGGGCCGGGTGAGAGGATGAGATCTCTCGCTCCCTTTCCGCAGCCTCCTTCTGCGAGATAACTGTTTCGCAGAAGGATACCACCGCGTCCCAGGACTCGTCGCCGCCGACCATAGCATTTACTACGGCCGGCAGCGACAGGTCACTGCCTACTCCTGAGATGAGGGCACGGCGCGGCTCCTCCCAAGCGGCACACTCTGCCAGCGTATGCCGCGCCGTGTCCTCCCGACAGTCGACGCAGTGGTGACACCGGGCGTCCGGCTCCCTGTTTATGCGACACAGGTACTTCCCGAAGCAACCATGCCCCGAGAGCACCTGCGTCACCCGAAACGACAGGGAGCCGTGCCTCCTCCCGAGCCAGAGGTCGAGCACCGGCCGGACCGCCTCGATAGTGACGAGGCCGGCGCTAGGGCGTGAGAGCCTGTCCCGCCATTCCGCCACCAGGACCTCGCGGAGCTGCGACCGACGTTGCTCCATATGTCGCTGCATCGGTCGCTCACCCCGCGCCCGCCATTCCTCGCGCCACCGGTACAGTGACGCGAGCACCTTCGCCTCCAGGTCCCAGGGCGGGGATCCGGCCAGTGCACAAGCCGCCTCGTAGGAGATCGTGCGGTACCCCCTTATGACTCTGACGGCCATCGCTCTCTGCGGCTTTCGCAGAACAGCAATGCTGCCGGCCGTCAGGTCAGCCGCCCAGATCGGGGCCCCGTAAAGGGCCATCGATCGCACGATCCCTACGTAGAGCCGCCTACAAGCGGCGCTCGGGCCCCCCAGATTGGGAAGCAGCGTTGACAGCGCCCCAGCCGCGCCCAACAACTTGGGCGCCAGCCGCCGGAAGTGGGGGCCGAAATCCCACCGACTGTCGAGCACCAAGCCCAGGTACTTCATGGTGGGCTCGACAGCGATTCGTACCCCTCCCACCACAATGTGGGATCCGGACGGTGGCGCCCGCCGGGGACCATGAAACACCATGGCCTCCGACTTGTTGAGGGCCACCTCCAGGCCGAGGCGCCGTATGCGGCTCACCGTCTGTGAAACCGCAGCCGTCGCCAGCAACGCTGCCTCCCTGTGCGAACTCCCCCGGGCCGTGACCAGCGTGTCGTCCGCATAGCACGTCAGGTCGACGCCCGGTTGGAGTTCGCCTCTCAGCACCCAGTCGTACCCGATGTTCCACAGGAGCGGGCCCAGGACCAAGCCCTGTGGAACACCGCACGACATGTGGCGCTGGCTGACGCCATCGCCTCCCATGTAGGTGACACACCTCTCCGCCAAATAAGCCCCAACGATGCGGCGGAGGTAGAGAGGCACCCGATGATACCGCAGTGCCTCCCGAATACAACTCCAGGGCAGGGTGTTGAATGCGTTGGAGATGTCCAAGGACACTGCCACCACCACCCCACCCCGGGACACCGTTTCCTCCGCCAGGACTCTCACCCGCGATATCGCGTGGATGGTGGAGCGCCCATGCCGAAAGCCGAACTGGCTCTCGTCCAGGTCCGGCCCTTCTCTGCACAAGTGGCCGACGAGGCGGGCTGCGAGTATCCGCTCCAGCAGCTTCCCCACCTCGTCTAGCAGCACTATGGGCCGGTACGCGGACGGCGAGTCCGCAGGGCGCCCCACCTTCCTGAGCAGGACCAGACGACCAGTCTTCCACAAAGTGGGAAACTGGCCCCGCTCAAGGCACGCTGTGTAGAGTCCTCTCAGCTGGGGCTCCAGCTCCTTCAGAGCGAGGGCTAACGCTCGGCCGTGGATGATCCCGTCGGGCCCCGGAGCCACTTTCTTGGCCCGGAGCCTCATCACGGCCGCCCTCATCTCTGCCTGTGTCACCTCTGGGACGGTAATGGCGTTCTCCTCTGTAGACTCTGCAGCTGTGGGCAAAGCCATCGGCGGCGGAGTATGCTCCGCTCTTGCCGGGAAGAGGGCTGCAACTACCTCCTCCAGCAGCTCGGCCTGAAGACTCTCCGTAAGTGGAGGCGCTGCGGCTCGAAGTTTCCCTCGAACCGCTCGATAAGGGCGCCCCCACGGATTCCCGTCCAGAGTCTCCAGCATCTCCTCCCTGGCTCGCGTTTTCGCCTCGCCGACGGCCAGTCACAAAGTCTCTTTAGCCGCGCGGTACACCTCATACAGCGCGGCTTCTTCGTCAGGGACCCGACGACGTCTCCTCCGGTAACGGGTGTACTGGCGTCTCACCGTCACACACGCGATGCGTAATTGCGCAATCGCGGCGGACCACCAGTACACCTGGCGCCTTGCTGACTGTGTGTGGACGCGGGGCATGGACGCGTCGCTGATTTGCGTCATCGCCCCGCGGAACCACAGCGCCTCCTGTTCGACGTCGATGGGTCCGCTCATTGCCGACTCCCGGATCCAGGCCTGGACAATAGCGGCCTCCTCGAGAAGCTCCCTGTCGATGCGCTTGAGCGCCCAGCGCGGGCCATCCGTTCGCAGGCCCGATGAACTGCGGCCGCCGGCGGTCTGGGCCGAGACGTCGAAACGGATGTATCGGTGATCCGACAACGTCTCCACCTCCGCGGCAACACGCCAGCCGCGAACACGGCTCGCAACAGCAGGGCTAGCGAACGAGACGTCCACTATTGACCCGCCCCGCTGCCGCACGCACGTGTGGACCGAGCCCACGTTCAGGACGACCAGGCCAGTCGTGACCGCCCACTCCTCCAGCGCCTCACCCCTAGCATCGGTCACCGGAGATCCCCACGCCGCAGACTTGGCGTTGAGATCCCCTAGCAACAGCACGGGGCGAGGGTGGAGTCGGCCCACGACGGCACCCAACTCGACAAGGAAGCTTTCGAAGTCGGCGAGACTCTTGTTGGGCGAAAAATACGCCCCAACCACGCCAATGCCGTCCGCGAGGGCGGCCACCCAGCCGTGTCCTCGGGACGGGTTGACGAGAGCCCCGCCGATGATGGCCACCAAGCCGTCCAGGTCCCCCACCCAGTTATCCCGGGGGGGGACAAAGTACGGCTCAGCGACCACAGCCACGCGAATCAACCACTCCGCCATGCTCTGGAGCAAGAGATCCTGAGCTCTGGCACAGTGGTTGAGATTGCCCTGGAGGAAATGGTAGAGCGCCATTAGGCGCAATCCATTCCCTCCGCACCATTCCTAGGCCGGGAGTCGACCGAAGGGCAGCCAGGCTGAGGGGGGGGTAAAGAGCCCCCCGCAGCCTTGGCACCCCTTTTCCTCTTGCTGGCGGGGGCGCCACAGGCTTTTCCGCCCGCTCTGTGCCCGGCGGGCCTCCCTGCAGCTGTACAGAGGCTGCAGTTTGGCGCCGCGGAGCACTGGGCCGCCTTGTGGCCGGGCTGGCCGCAGCGATAGCACTGCTCGCTGCGGTCCACTTCGGCGGTGCACCGTGCCTTAACATGCCCAATGTCAAGGCACCGGTAGCACCGCATTGCCCTGGGCTGCAGCAGCTTGACACTCGCTGCAACCCATCCCACCAACAAACGCCCACCGTCAGCGACCTTGCTCGCCGCCACCACCGGGCACCGTACCCAAATCGTGCCGAGCCCGGAAGCGTCAGCGCGAATCTCGCCCGTCCGCACGTCGTCGGGCGGACATCCACCGACTCTGGCGACGGCCGCCGCGACCTCGGCCGTGGTTGTCGAGTCGTCCAGGCCACCGACGCGCAGCTCAGCGGTCTTCATTGGCCTGGACACCCGGACATCCTCCGGGTTGAGGACCTCACGTAACTTGGCAGCCAGGATATCCGCCTTCTCGCCGCTAGAGGCACCCGACACCTCGAGCAGCCGCGCCCCCGTAATCGCCGGCTTCATTCTGAAGCCGGACGGTGTGCCAAGGTCGGGGAACGCGACTTTGGCTTTTGCCTCAGTCAGGACCGCCTTGTAGGTGATGCCCCTTTCGACGGCTCCGGGCTGCAGCGTAATCACTACAACCGCGGAGCGTGGGGCTCTGACCCTAGGCGGTCCCTGGGCCTTCTTGGCTGCCGGTGCCGGAGCTCCAGCGGGTGCCGGTGGCGCCGTCTTCTTCCCGTGACGGCGGCCCTTTTTGACTACCGTCGTCCAGGCCTCCGAGGTAAGGCCCGGCGCGGCCGCCGCCGGTACAGCCGCCCCGGAAGTGGACGCGGACGTACCCTCGGTGGGCTTTTTAGTCCCCTTCCCGGACCGGCTTGCCTCTGCCGTCGCGGCCGTTACCGGCCCCCGCTTAGCAGGCCCCTCCTTCCTCCGCCTGTCCGCAGCGAGCGGTAAGCGGAGGGTTTCCGCCGGCAGGAGCCTTGCCTCTATGGCCTCCATGCGGGCACCCACCATCGTCCCACACTGCATCATGCAGATGCGCGCGATCTTCTCAATCTCGGCATCCGCAAGTGCAGGGGCCGACGACGGGACCGGCAATGGAACCGATGACTGGACCGCGACGGAAGACGAGCCCGTGTCCGCGGGTGCTGCCTTCAGGGCGGCAAACTGCCGCTTGAGGTCCTCCAACTCGGATCGGAGACGGCCATTCTCCTCCCATAGCTTCGCCGTCTCCTCCGTGGTAGTGCGGTTAACGAGGACCTCAACCGCCTCCTTAATTCCGTCAGCCGCCTCTTTCAGGGCACGGGTGAATGTGCCCTTCAGGTTGCCCGATTTGGTGGCAACCTTCAGGACGACATCCACGCCGTCCAAAACTTGGCGACTGAGTGCTACCGCTGTGATGCCTCCCCCGGCAGCCATCCGAGCAGAGCGCCGCTCACGGGCCTGTCGGGCCAACTCGCTCACTTCGTCAGCCGCAACAGTTTTTCGCTGCGCCCGTTTTGCAGCATTCGCCTCCGCTTTATTAGATCCCAGCAGGGACACGGTGGAGCCCCCGCTCAGGTCCGCCTCCATGGGCTCGGGGCCGCTCTCCGCAATTTCCACGCGCTCCACTGGAGCTGGCGTAGTGCTCCTGCGTATCAGTGCAGAGCGACCGCGCCCGTCACGCTCCGTCACCCGAGCGGGGACTCCGCCAGACACCGCACGACCTCGCCCTCTCTGTGCCGTTGGCACCTTCGCGGCCGACAGGTTCTCCTCACTAGAGGAGAGACTGCGCTTCCTCCTAGAGTCCTCTCTGTCGGACCGGTCCCTTTCAGGACTTGAGCCTCCTCGGCTCTTGTTGCTGTCGGAGACAACAATCGGCGTGATCACGACGCGCAGGGGCTTCAGGAACTTCTCAAGCTCCTTTTCTCGCTGGCCGGTGGTTTCGGCATTAAAATTAAAACTGATCAAGTCCTCGAATGTTCGAGAACCTGATGGAAGACATTGGTTGCCCCCCCCAGAATACGATTGGGGGCTTGACGTTCCTGAAGAGAACGTGACGGATTCTCCGGCTGCTGAGCAGCCGGTACCGCCCTGGGGTAGTTTATTTCCCTCTGTCTGTTTGTCCATTTTTTTTTATTTTTTTTGTTCCTTTGAAGGGTATGGTCCCTATTCTCCCCGATGAACCCCCCCAGCGCTAGCGACCGGAACCTCTCCGGCCATCCATCTCCTCGGCACGCTCGACCTTGGGATTGAGGTAATTTTTTACAGAGGTTGTCTTCCTCTCCTTCTCCCAATATACGCCTACGACCAACCCTCTGCTCCCAGAGGGGGTGTAGACGTCTGTTGGCCACCAGGCCTTACCGGCCATTCATCCCCTAAGCAGGGATTGAGGTAATTTTTTAAAGAGGTTGTCTTCCTCTCCCTCTCCCACTATACGCCTACGACCTACCCTCTGCAACCAGAGGAGGTGTAGACGTTAGATGACCCCTATGACGGACAAGCCGTCCCGCCCCTAGCCCGGTTCCCATCACCGACCAACAAGGATGATGGGTGATTGGAACCATGACCCTTCCCCGTCTGTTAAAGATTAGCCGCCAGCCCCAATTGTCCACCACCAAGAGCAGGTGGGCAATTGGACCTGACGTTGCCCAGGGTGCGCCACGAGGAGGCTCTTCAACATGCACCCCAACCTAACCTTTTTTTTTTTTTTTTTTTTTGATCCGGGGTGGAAAATCCTCATGGATGTCCCCCGCCCTGGGGGGGCGGACGGGTCTGTCAGACTCTTACTGACTAAAAACCACCCCGGTGTTCCATCTCACACCTGCGCCAGGGGTCGCGGGAACATACGAATCTTCCGCAACCCCCGACTGGTGCCGGCCCGCCTCTGCGGGCCCCGTCCGGTCGAGCGGGGGGAGTGAGGTGTTTGACTCCCCCCGCGACGTCTAAGAGGGGCGCACGTGGAACACTAAGCGCCGCCGCCTCGGGTCCTGATGTATGGGGGGCGACGGACGTCCCCAAGTCCGTCGTACCTGGACCCATTTAGGGGGGCTGGAAGAGGGCGTTGTCCGCCCTCCGCCGACGCCCGGTGCGCCTGCTGCGGGCCGGGTGAGAGGATGAGATCTCTCGCTCCCTTTCCGCAGCCTCCTTCTGCGAGATAACTGTTTCGCAGAAGGATACCACCGCGTCCCAGGACTCGTCGCCGCCGACCATAGCATTCACTACGGCCGGCAGCGACAGGTCACTGCCTACTCCTGAGATGAGGGCACGGCGCGGCTCCTCCCAAGCGGCACACTCTGCCAGCGTATGCCGCGCCGTGTCCTCCCGACAGTCGACGCAGTGGTGACACCGGGCGTCCGGCTCCCTGTTTATGCGACACAGGTACTTCCCGAAACAACCATGCCCCGAGAGCACCTGCGTCACCCGAAACGACAGGGAGCCGTGCCTCCTCCCGAGCCAGAGGTCGAGCACCGGCCGGACCGCCTCGATAGTGACGAGGCCGGCGGTAGGGCGTGAGAGCCTGTCCCGCCATTCCGCCACCAGGACCTCGCGGAGCTGCGACCGACGCTGCTCCATATGTCGCTGCATCGGTCGCTCGCCCCGCGCCCGCCATTCCTCGCGCCACCGGTACAGTGACGCGAGCACCTTCGCCTCCAGGTCCCAGGGCGGGGATCCGGCCAGTGCACAAGCCGCCTCGTAGGAGATCGTGCGGTACCCCCTTATGACTCTGACGGCCATCGCTCTCTGCGGCTTTCGCAGAACAGCAATGCTGCCGGCCGTCAGGTCAGCCGCCCAGATCGGGGCCCCGTAAAGGGCCATCGATCGCACGATCCCTACGTAGAGCCGCCTACAAGCGGCGCTCGGGCCCCCCAGATTGGGAAGTAGCGTTGACAGCGCTCCAGCCGCGCCCAACAACTTGGGCGCCAGCCGCCGGAAGTGGGGGCCGAAATCCCACCGACTGTCGAGCACCAAGCCCAGGTACTTCATGGTGGGCTCGACAGCGATTCGTACCCCTCCCACCACAATGTGGGATCCGGACGGTGGCGCCCGCCGGGGACCATGAAACACCATGGCCTCCGACTTGTTGAGGGCCACCTCCAGGCCGACCCCAACCTAACCTAACCTAACCTAACCCATAACTTTGCATCCAGGTGACGCATTTTCAAGCTGTTTTCAGCCATTTTGATTTTAAATAGGCTCCGTCCTACTATTCGAACACTTTAAATTGACAAACACGTGAAAAAATTTTTTCACTCATCGACTTAGAAAAATCTTCAATATTTTTCTAAAGAAAACTAAATAACATTTTTATTTCAAAATCTATCTTCAAAATCCGATTAGTCATAATTTTAATAGATACATACCTGCCTTACCTGTGTTCTGGTTCGCGATCCGCGTGCTCGAGTCCCGTTTGGTAGCCGCAATTTCAGCTTTTTACACGTTTTTCAGCCGAAAAACACGTTTTTCGACCAAATTTCAAAATTTTTTTTCAGCGTAAATTCCAGTCACTCTATAGGTCGCTAGCCCGCGCGGGGACGCGTCTTTTGACACCTCGCACGTGCGCCTAGCGCATATAGAAATTCAAAAACAATATTAACAAATAAATTCATATATCCACGAAATCCACCTTAGTCAGGCAGCAATTACATAAAATCCTTATAACTTTGCAACCAGATCTCTTTTATAATATAACTACATATAACTACTAATATAAAACTTATATATACCTTATACTTAACATACTTTTTATTGACTATTGTCAACACGTTTATTGACGTAATATACATATAAATTGACGTGTTCCTCTGGAAATGTTCGGGTATCGCACCCCTGCAAAAAAAGACATGGACGCTAAGAGAGACGAGGGCTGCCCAAGCCCATCAAACGAGACTGAGAAGGCAGGCAATTCTACAAAAAATATTGACCTGACTTCCAAAGTAAGGAAAAGTATACTATTTAATTATATAGTCCTCCTTTTCGATTTCGATAACGGCGACCCTTTGAAATTATTATTTCCTAGCGTGTGCCTGTTTTATACTATGTCAGTGTTGAATCTTGCATGTACCCATGTTTTAAAAAAGAAGTTATGATACCTAGACTACAATAATGTTGAGGAGATACATGTCTTGTGTCAAATCATCAAATATGATCACGTATACGTGGTTTATGATGACGTAGGCAAGCTATTTAAATGAAGCAAAGGGAAATAAAACTAAGCGTGTGTGACAAACATTTTTTCAAACTCAAACTCGATGCATTTATTTCTAATAAGTAAACCAATTACCAATAAACCAATGTAAAAACCAGACATCTTGAAATGAAGGCTGCACACAACAGAATTTTTGGTAATTGTTTGTGATTCGGGAATTACATCCAACCATTTTTGCTTCACTTCTCCTTTTGATGGAAAGCTGTAACCAACATAACAATAATGCTATTTCAATCATGCAATACATAGGTGCAAATTGTATTTATTATACGCATTATATTAATAGTTTTAATCAGAAATACACTAAAGCGTTGGTTTCTTCCGTCTACGAAACTTCTAGAGCATGGTCATAGGTACTACTTATTATTATAAAGCAAATTCTTTGTAATTCCTTACCAATGAATGAAATGTGAAATAAAATGAAAAATATATATTTGAAATGTTTTGATACAACACTTTTGCACCATTTCCACCATAAAAATTACAAAAGAACCGTAGCTAAAAGTTTAAATGCGATGCGTGTTCACAAAATAACAGAAAAAGTCATTCGTATGTCAGATTATAGTTACAAGAGTAATTTTATGATAACTACCAAACAAACAATTATTATTTTAATTATTTTATTTAAATTCAATTATTTACTACTATGTAGAGATTGTAAACCTTTATATAAAATTATTTAAAACTAATCTAAAAGCTAAAAATATTTCTATGATACTTATTTTACTTGCAGTTGGTGAAATATTTTCTACCATCTATAACATTTTTATTTTCTAACAATGGAGAAAAAGGGACAAACAGCCTCTGCTCTGACTATCTCTCTCGGCTCGTTTTGCCTCGGCTAAGATAGCCTAACAAAAGTAAACCTAAAATGTATGTAGCAGTTGTGGTTCATTTTTGTATGATACGATTTTTGGAGAGCTCAGTCCAGTTTGTATATTAGGTCCATGGGTGACGGGTGGTCTGGACTGTAGTCCGCTAGGTAATAGGTGTTCCTTAGATAAATGATTAGTCTCGCTGCGCTCGACTAGATACCGCGCTATCCAAAAACAATAGATCCGTGAATGCGGCAACTCATTATTGTAGTGTGTGTAAGACATCGCCACTTGACATTTGTCAGTTAACATTGACAACTAGTGTGCGTGAATATTGTGATACCAGCTGCTCAACTGTTACCCGAGTTAATGGGAAAAATATTTTATGCTGTGGTCTATTAGTTAAGTTATAAATGTAGCTCAGAAAACACTTAAAAATGAACAATAAATTAAAATCGAATGTATAAATATATTCGTGTATACGTTCGGTGTAGGTTTCTTCTATAGAAAAATGAAAGGTAGGTATGTATATCAATGATTAGAAGATTAAAAAATTCATAATTAATTCATTATTAAAAATGATTCTAATGTGTTCTCTCACGTATCCTTCATCCCCTCGAATATTAGGTCTTTACCTATGAAATTGCCGTTCTGCAGTACTGGCCATTTCAAATCAAAATAATTTTTGTTTGGCTAAGAATTCTAATTTCAAATTAATTTTATTTTAAAAACATGGATTTTTTTTTCTAAAAGTAGTCATTTCTTTATTGATTAGTGTTACATTTTCATCGCATTTCAATCTTTTTCGTCATCATGGATACGTTAAAAATTCGAGTAATTATGGAATATGAGTACCGTCGTGGCAGCAACGCGGCACAAGCGGCACGCAACATCAACGACGTTTACGGAGCTAACACTACAAACCAACGCACCACCTGTTATTGGTTTGCTCGCTTCCGTTCTGGAAATTTCGACCTGAAAAATGAACCTCGCGGTCGTCCGAAGACTTTGGTCGACAATGACGAATTAAAGGCGATTGTGGAAGCTGATGATACACAATCTACGGCTGAATTAGCAGCAGCTTTCGACGTTAGCGTCAAAACAATATTGGTCCATTTGCGTCAAATTGGCAAGGTAAAAAAGCTTGACAAATGGGTGCCCCACGAACTCAATGATCGCCAGCGCGAAGTACGCGTCGAGACGTGCCTTGCACTGCTCAACAGACACACAAATGAAGGAATTTTGAACCGCATTGTTACCTGCGATGAAAAATGGATTCTGTTTGGTAACCGTAAGCGCTCAGCAAGTTGGTTGGATCCTGGTTCAGCACCTAAACAATGCCCTAAACGAAAACTTACCCCTAGAAAAGTGATGGTCACTGTTTGGTGGTCTAGCGCCGGTGTGATTCATCACAGCTTCTTACCAAACGGGGTGAGCATTACTGCTGAACTGAACACAATGATGGAGAAGCTGGCGCATCTCCAACCAGCATTGGTCAATCGCTCGTCTCCGCTGCTCCTGCACGACAACGCGCGACCTCATACTGCACAGCAGACGGTCTCCAAGTTGCAAGAACTGGGGTTGGAAGCTCTCCGTCATCCGCCCTACTCACCAGACCTTGCGCCTACAGACTACTACTTTTTCCAGAATTTGGATAACTTCTTGGCGGGAAAAAAATTTAATACCCGAGAGGCAGTACAAAATGCCTTTGAAGAATTTGTTGCCTCCCGTCCAGCTGATTTCTTTAAGAAGGGCATCAATAAACTGCCACTGCGATGGCAAAGATGCATTGATTGCATGGGTGATTACTTCGATTAATACAAATAAAAAATTCATGAAAAAAATTCGTTTAAATTTTTTCATACAAAACGGCAATTTCATAGGTAAAGACCTATTATTTTTGATGTACAGACACGAAGTTTACATTTCAGAAACACGAGTCGAAATACGAAAAATAAAGTTGGTTTTGCCGTAGTAAGTCAATCAACTGATTGCGCATTTTTTATGGGAAGACGGTTTATTTTTAAATTTTTCGGTCCATGTTCCTTGGAGAAAGTTGTTCAGTTTCATGCATAGAATCACCCCTTGAAATAGTGTCAGTAGTTTTTACACCTTAAGTGTATAGATTACAAAAATAAACATTAAATAATTTATAGAACTAGGTTAAGTTATAATAACTAGGTTAGATAAATGAAATTGGTTATATAATAAAATACAAATACAACAAATTCACATTATAAAAATCTCATCCACGGGGAACTTGATTCTTGCATACGCGGCAACACTGAATGGCGTTTAGAGTTCATGTTATTTTATGTTGAAATTTCGAAATTATACGATACTTAATGATGGTATGTGATCCCGTGTTGTTCTTATTTCTTGTAGTATTATTTTTACAGTTTCTCTACGCAAACTGGCATTTTACTTCGGATTATGCCCAAAATATAATAAAACATTCGGCACGTACACGTCACACACAGCTTGCAGTGTGACTGGCTCGGGTACGCCGAATTCGGCGTACTATTTGTTGCCGCATTTGACAAGTACTCTGGCGGTATCTAGTCGAGCGCAGCGAGACTAATCATTTATCTATGAGGTGTTCTGTGATTAAAGTATGTACTGGTTTAAGATATTGAGAATAGAGGACGTTGGCGAAGGCGGAGTGTGTGTGTGTGTATGTGGTGGAATGCTAAAGAAGATGTACATACAGTAGTGCTATTCTCTATTAATCTCATTGTGAATAATTAGGTGAAGTGAGCGTGGAGTGAGCTATCAGTATCATACCACCTGATGCTAGGGATCGACCAAGCATTTCATTTACAATCATAATCCAGTTTTTTTTTTAAATTTAGTGCTATTGATCATTTTATATTTTGGTTCAAAGCTAGTATTTAAGTGTCTAAACATTATTATTAAGTTGTTTTAAAATAAAATAGCATAACAGACTCAGAAACTCAATTTTGTTCTTTTTCAAACTTTCTTTTAATTCTTTTTCTAACTTGTTCTTAATTCTGTGGGGCGAGCGAGTCACGCACGAACAACATACTTACACGTTTAAGCTAGCTACTAAATAAATGAGCATGGAAATTGTTTGTTATTAGGAACCCATTGTTATCTGATTAAATAAACGAAATCCCAAGAACCAATCGCGATGTGTTTTGAAGAAGCGATTGTCGATCGAGTCGAGTAAAGACTGCGTGACGTTTTTCAGCGTTGTTATATACATACATAATGTCACGCCTGTATTCCCCGAAGGGTTAGGCAGAGGTGTACCTATAGCACACCCACATTTCGCCAGTTATGTTTAAGACCCATGTAATAGGGGGCGAACCTATTGCCATCAACCGGGTACAAATCCAGACTCCGGGCTGATACCGAGAAATTCCAGATGGAAAAACCCGATAACACTTTGCACGACCCGGGAATCGAACCCAGGACCTCATGCTCAGCAGTAGCGTTTGCGACCACTAGACCAACGAGGCAGTCAAGGCCAGGCGCAGGCGAGGCGTTGTTATTAACCCAACTGTATTCAATAAGAAGAGATAACTGAGCGTGTCAAGTGACCCAGTGATAAAAGTGTGCCTTGCTGACGGACCATAGAATTTAACCCCACACAAACTATGGAGGAACCTAACTAAACGATGTGTATGTATCTAAGTCATTTAAATAAAAGGACGTGTGGATTATAAGCACCTAATATTTTATTTTAGATAGATTACTACTTATTTATAACCCATTCGTTACCAATAATAAAATTATATTCATCAAATCATCATCACTACGACTGACACTCGCGAATCGCGCTCACCGACTCACTTTACCTAGTCGAATCATTTCGCCGCGAGTGGTTGCTATGGTTACGAGAATCTGGTGAAGTGATAACATCACAATACTCGCGCATCGCACTTACCGACTCACTTCAAATCAAATCAAAATATTTTATTTCACATAAACCAGCATGGGCACTTATTAAACGTCAGAAGCTAGGTGCACGGTTTCAATTGGTTGTTTCCAATGGAGAAGAGCCGGCAAGAAACTCCACGGTTACTCTTTTAAAAATAAGGGGCTTTTACAATGTTTCAAATTACAATGTTGATAGATCAGATATGGGAGAACAGTGTAGGCCTGTCAACAAGTAACAGGTACTCAACAAAATATAAAAAGGTCTACAAATCTACAGTCTACAAGTTATGCCTACAACGTTCTCACATTCACAAAATATAGAAGAATCTATATAAAAATAAAAGCCTATTTTAAACCAAATGACATGATTGCCATTACAACTTTACTAACAAATCTGAATTAGAATCCTGTCAACAAAAGCCATTATGTAAAGAGTTGAAATAAGAATTAGAGGTTTAGAATGTCAAACAATGAGAAGATCATGTCAAAGAAGTAAAAAAAACAAAAATACATTTTTTTTAAACTTCTTAATTTGGGAGCAGTTAAGGCGGAACCTTCAGGGTAGCCCGCAAAATTCAAATTTTGTTACGTTTTTTGCAATTTGCAGGTCAGGTTGTATTTTGATTAAAATACGATTCGCGATCGTAACAAATATGGCTTTACAGAATTATAATCATTAGAATAGAAATACATCTCTATAAGTTCATATTACCCTATTGAATGACTATTTCATGAAATCATGACATTTGAGGGCAATTCTAACATATGGAGTTGTATTGATGATTCTAATGATTATAATTCTATAAAGCCATATTTGATACTGTCGCGAATCATATTTAGATCACCATACAACCTGATACTGACCTGTAAATTGCAAAAAATGCAACAAAAAATTAATTTCGCGGGGGCTACTTTGGCGCATCCCCCTTAATAGACATTTACTTACTGATGCCGTTAATGTGGTACTAGGGAAGCCACATGTGAAGAAGGAATTTTATATTATATATTTTTATTTTATTTTATTACCGACTCACTTCACCTAGCCTTAATCACTTCGGCGCGAGTGGTTAGTTTTTTTTTATTAGACTTTTTATTTATTTAAACTTCACTAAAAAATTGGTTTTACCACCTCTATGTAATCTGAGATTGGCGGCTGCCAATAAACTCAAACTCAAACTCAAAGCATTTATTTCAATTAAACCATTTACAGGCACTTTTGAATTGTCAAAGAGTCGGTCAGTTAGTCAGAAACTCGAAGCTTGCTGCCCATTCCAAAAAGTAGATCTCTATGGAGAAGAACAGGCAAGAAACTCCAAGGACACTCTTTTTAAATCAAGATATTACAAAATCCTTGTTAGATTATTCTTGTTGCTTCTGTATGTGAGAACAATGTAAAATATATATATATATATTAAAAAAGAAATCAAAATATAAGATTAATAATTAAAATAAGCCGTGGCAGTTAAGAGATGACCAGCTCCGTTAGGAGTATATATGTTCTGTGATGACCAGTCTCAAGTTGAGACTGGTCATCTCTTAACTGTCACGGCTTATTTCAGACTCTCAACTGACGGCGGCGGCGCCCGTTCACGAACATGATGCGTGGATCAGCACCATCCATAATGGCTGTCGTTTTCATGGTTTTCGTGGGTGCTAAAGCCAATAGTGAAAAAAAGTAGGTATTTATCTACAATAAAATATTGGGTACTTTTATTTCACACGTATTTTTATTTAAATAACTCATAACAACGCTGAATAACGTCGTACAGTATTTACTGGACTCGGTTGACAATCGCTTCTTAAAAACACATCGCGATTGGGGTTTGGGATTGCGTTTATTTAATCAGCTATGAATGGGTTCGTAGCAAAAAACAATGTCCATGTGCATTTTATTTAGTTGCTAGCTGAACCGTGTATGTTTTATTTTATTTGTTGTTCGTACGTGACGCGCTTGCCCCACAGGCTGTATAAGGAGGTAAGTAAAAGGTTATTTTTTATTATTTCACTGGCAACACTGTGTCCGTTTACCCCTACTTTGCCCCCACTGCACTATTTCTCTTTAGCGGTCCGCAGCCATTTTAAAATCATTCCGCGTTTCCGTGCTCAAGCCTTCGCACGTCTCCGCACCAACAAATAGATCCAGCTCCTCAAAATGGTAAAGAAAAGGAAGATCGAAAAAACTGAAGACGAAATACGACGAAAAATACAAAAATTGCAGGCAACGACTAATCGCCGTATTAATTCTTCATCCGAAGAAGACTTACACAGTAAGTTAGACAATTATTTTAAAACTATTATCAGTGATGCCAGGTTACTAATTTTGGGTCTCGTCTGTCAGTATACTTATAAAGTGATGCGTACTGCCATACTGGGGCTGATACTGTCACATAATCATTAAGATAATACTTACTTAAGTAAGTGATGCGGGGCTACTAAGTTTGGGTTTCCTCTGTCACGATAAAAAGTTATAAGTTTTGTATTTATTACCAGACGTATTCTAAAAAGAAACGTTTTTCGCAGACTTTTCAAACCATCAACTAGATGTGGACTGTGGTATAGCACAAAATGAGGAAGCCTGCTTATTTCAAGCTTCGCCGCTTCCTGCTTCACCACGTTCCTCGCCATGTGCCTCGCCACGTGCCTCGCCACGTGCTTGTTCTCCATGCCCTGCTTCACCACCACCAGCTCCAGCACCGCTATGCTCCGCGCCTCTGTCGCCTATAACTGGCACCTCAGCAGAAGCACAGCCAGAAGTAATGGAAGACCAAGATTTAGTTGAAGACACTCTGCAGTTACTCGGTGATGCACCAAAGAACACAGATGCACAGATGCACCAAACCATGGGCTCGTCTGTTCATAAGGACATTGCCAATCGTTGGCAAGACATCCTTACTAAGGGCTTGGCTAAATATCTAAAGGAAAAACTTTTAAAAAGTTATTTTGTCCCTAACAATTGTGACCTACTGCTAGCGCCAGCTCTCAACCCGGAAGTAAAGGCAGCTCTACAGGATACTCTAATTAAAAGAGATTCGGCCCTCATGTACAAGCAAAATCAGCTTGGTATAGCATTGTCAGTTTTAGCATCCGCTACTGACATGATTATTTCAAATGAAACGTCCAAACAAAAAGTTTTAAAACCGATCAGTGACGCTTGTCGTATATTATGCGACAGTCATTTTTGGGAGACAAAAACAAGACGTAATTTTGTCATTTCATCTATAAATATAAATGACGCCTTGCTTGAAACAAAAAGGGGTAGTTTATTATTGGAGAAAATGTTACCGACAAGGTTAAGGCCGCCAAGACAATACCACGAGAGATGCCTTGTAACACGCCCTAAGACCAAAATATAACAAGCCCAAAGCTATCCCAAAGGGTCCAAATAAGGGTCATGTAAACTACAACACTCAGCACCGCAAGACGGACAATAAGCCGAACAACACGAGGCGAGCTACTCGCCCTGCGTATCGGCCGCCGCCACCACCGCAAACCAGCGGCAGTTCGCGCCGCTTCTCGTCCCCGACGAAGCCACCGTACCGGAAATAACTGATCAGGTACTGACTGCTGGCAGGCTCCAGTGTTTTTTCAAATAATGGTCAATTGACAAAACGATTATATCCTGGATCAAAGGGTACCAAATACCTTTTAAATGTTCACCATATCGTACTGATTCTCCTAATGCTTTTCCTAAGAATATTCAAGAAGTCCATGATTTTGATAAGTCAATCAAAAACCTACTAGATATTAGTGCAATGTCTCGTTGTAATTCTGTTATATGAGAGTTTATTTCTAGTGTGTTTTTAGTGCCAAAACCAAACGGCGACAAGCGATTCATATTGAACCTTAAATGTTTAAACAAATTCGTAGAAACCAAACATTTCAAGATGGAGGATTATCGTACAGCCTCAAAGCTTATAACAAAAAATTGTTATATGGCATCAATAGATCTAAAGGATGCTTACTTCTTAATTTCCCATAAATCTCACCGAAAATACCTCCGTTTTAAATACAATAATACCTTTTATGAATTTAACTGTCTGCCGTTTGGTTTATGCACTGCTCCATAAGTGTTTACAAAATTATTAAACCCAGTTATGGAATATCTAAGAACCCATGGCATGATATCAGTTGTATATATCGATGATATTTTTTGCATTGGAACAAGTTTTCTTGAATGTCAAAATAACGTTGAATTAACAATAAAAAACTTGAGAGGTGTCAAGGGACACCCGGATGGAACGATGTTCAATTAAAAAAATACATAAATATATATATATAAAATAACTGGCTTGTTTTCTATGAGAGAGAGAGAGAGAGAGACAGACAGAGAAACACGCGCACGCCGCACGGTTTACAACTATAAAAAAAGTGTCGTTACAACTTTTGGTCTTAATTTTTTCCGTCTAGCCCCCTTTCGTAACGCGCGATAAGGAACTTCGGTCCAACATTACTTAAATATTAGGTTTCATAATAAATACAGAAAAAAGCTGCTTAGACCCGCAAACACTATGCAAGTTTTTAGGTTTCGAATTCGACTCGAAAAATATGTTATTAAAATTACCTGGCACAAAAAAGTCAAAAATAAAAGAATACGTACATTTCTAGTTTCTTGAAAAAGCGTAAATGTAAACTTCGTGATTTTGCTCGGTTCATCGGTTTATTAATTTCAGCTTGTCCTGCAATTCAATATGCATGGCTTTACACCAGGGATGCACAGACTTATTAAGACTAGGGGCCACTCGGGCAAATTATGAACTGATGGCGGGCCGCCAGAAGTATAGGTAATTAAAGACAATAAAGAATTGATAATAATGTATTCAAATTGAAAAAGAAATTATTAATGTGAAGCGTGGCACTGCATAGTGCTTACAATCTTTTTTATATTTGGCTCAAATTTACTTGTAGCAACACATAAAACTGCTTCCAACTTGCGTTTGCAAGGTGGTTTCGATTTTTTGTTTTATTATTATTTAGTATTGAGAAGGTTTGTTCACATATATAGGTAGGTAGAACCAAATAAGCTGGCACATTTCAGAGCGTTTATGCGCAACTCTTTGTACGTATTTTTATCAATGCAGCGGTAAAAGTTCAGCAAGTCTCCTTCGTTGAATTTGTTGCATAAATCTTGGTCGTTTTGAATGTCGATAATTTCTAATTGCATTGACTCTGGCGCATTTTCAACTGAAATCGTGAAAGGATTGCTGAATATGTCCAACAGAGGTTTCACTTTTTTAAACTCCGAAAATCTGTCTTGAAAAGATTGAATCAAAATATCTAGCTTTTCTACATAACTGAAATTAATCGCAGTTTTGTTGAATTTTTCAGCCATTTTCTTACAATTCTGAAAATTATTGTAATTTCCAGAATTCAATTACGATCTGAAAAGTGTCAGCTTGCATTGAAAGGATGATACATGAGCGTAGAGCTGGGATATCAGTTGATTTTTGCCTTGAAGCCGTGTGTTCAAGACATTCAAATGATTTGTAATGTCAACTAAAAAAGCCAAATCACACAACCAATCAGGATTCTTAAGTTCAGGGACATCCCTTTGCTTTTCCGCCAGAAATATTCCAATTTGTTAGCGCGGGAGCAAATGAAAGAGTGGACTGTATAAAATATAGGCAATGGTTTAATGCCGTGTGATATTTACAACTAGGTATTTAACTTTCCGGACAAACAATTAGTGGTTTGAAAAGAAGAGGGCGTATCGTCCGTCGCGGTGGAGTCCGAGGAAGCGAGTGGTCGTCGGGCCGAGCTGTGTCGCAGCCGCGCCGCGCCTCAGCTTGCCGGTGACGCGTTGATCGCGCCGCCTGCTCGTGCAGGCCGCGCGCAAGGTGTTGGGGTCAATTCCCAACATGCTGCCCGTGTTGAAGTGGAGACTTCAAAAAATCTGGAAGGGGGCAAATATAAATGTATGCCCTCTAAATGATGCCTATGTTGTATTCACCGCCAGGGTAAACACTCAAGACTCTTCCATATATGATGCTGCCAAAGCACTGCAGGTGTGTCACATTGCCATCAGAGACCTGTGGATGAGAATAGAATTAAGTGGCCGTCCAATGGAAACAGAAGGAGTGACAGTGGAAGAGTTGAGGGGGGTTTGAGGGAACAGGAATAAGATAATGGGAGTTTAAACCAGCTTTTATTTGAGTGAGGCAGGTAGCCATTTCTCATAACTAGCAAGTAATTAAAGTATAAATAGGAAAATAATGATAACAAGCATATAGTGAATTCCGAAAAATGGTTGAAGAACAGATAAGTAAGCTTCACTAGATAGCACAGCAATGAGTTCGGTATGACAAGCTTGTGTTAAATTGCTGTTAAGATAGCCAAAGATGACTTAATAAAATTGCAAACTCTGCTTCTCCTGTCTGCTAGCATCACTGGCTCAGCGTAAACAACGCTAAAACACAAAAATGGGTACTTTGTATCACAAGTAAATGATGTAATACATAAAATGAGAACTAAATGATGATGTAATACATAATATGTATGAATGATCTAATTTACCAACACAAAGGTCATTGGATTATATAATGGGAACAAGTAAATAAGAAATAATGGTAAAAACTATAAATTGGTATGAACATTAACAAACTAAGACCTATGGTTAACTACACTACAGAATCTACTTATGAATTATTGTTAGTATGTAGGTAAAACAGCACAAGAAACCAGTACTGGTAGATCGTGTCTCTCGTTATGATTTGGCATTTTGGGCAAAGTAGAACCAGCTCACAACAATGATGAGCAACTGATGGAATTAGCCTTCAGCCCGCGGGAAACAAGATCCGCCGGATTGTCTGTCGACGGTAGGTTTCTTCACGCGTGACAGGTATAAATACTATTTAGTAAAAGTGACTATAAGGACAGCTAAGCGAAGACTCCCTATTACTGTGTCTATTTCTGAAGACAGAGCTTTTAGGAAATTGAAGTGACAAGAACCGACACTTTGTGTCTTGAAGTGAACCGCCCAAGACTGAAGGATTTTACTTCAGCGGCATGGTCACCACAAAGTGTCCGTCGTCTTTACGAGTGGCGTATTTCTTAAAGCTCCGCTTACAGGAACGCTTCTCAGGAGATAAGGAGTGCTTGGCTGCGATGGTATCTGATACCGAGAAACAAGATATGACTGGATCGGTATGCACGTTAAAAAAATGACAAACGGGAGAAGAAGAGTGTGGCTTATGACGGGCGACGTACCCTGACACTATCCAACCCAGTTTTGTTTCATACAACTTGGGCTGATTTTTACCCAAGTCAATAGAATTATTGCATAAGACGGACCAAAATACTTCAGCCCCAACTAAGATGTCTATTGCTGACGGTATATTAAAAGAAGGGTCAGCTAGACTTATTCCCATAGGAAGAGGAATGTTATCAATGTTTATGAATGAAGATGGTAAAGCTTTAGTGATCTGTGGTAAAATATGGCAGACTACAGTACATTTATAATCGTCATTATGGATAGACATAATAGTAAGACTGCAAGACTGTTTACTACGAGACGAATTATTATTTATACCCGTCACGACGGCGCTCGCACTACGTCGCGACAAACCCAGCTTACCGCAAAATGACTCAGCAACAAAGTTACCCGTGCTACCGTTGTCAAGCAGTACTCGGGCGGTGTGCACGTCGCCCTTGCTGTCAATCACTCTCATGAGCGCTGTGGAAAGCAAGACATTCGGAGGAGTAGTAAACTGCTGGACGTTTGTTGTACCCGCAAAGTTATTGACGGGAATACCTGGCTCAAAAGTAGGGATTGTTTCTAACTGATGTGAATGAAGCAGAGTATTATGTTTTTTCTTGCAATGTTTGCAAGGAACAAGATTGCACCTAGATCTACCTTCCCGATTGCTCGCGTAGGTAGAGGTAGATACACGAAGCTTCCAGAGTCGGTTTCGAGATCCACATATCCCGTCTCGTACCCCCACGAGCGGGAATGCATAAAGCATTTCTCAGCAAAAAAAAAAAAAAAAAAGGTTAGGTTAGGTTACATCAGGACCCGAGGCGGCGGCGCGTAGTGTTCCACGCGCGCCCCTCTTAGACGTCGCGGGGGGAGTCAAACACCTCACTCCCCCCGCTCGACCGGACGGGGCCCGCAGAGGCGGGCCGGCACCAGTCGGGGGTTGCGGAAGATTCGTATGTTCCCGCGACCCCCGACGCAGGTGTGAGATGGAACACCGGGGTGGTTTTTAGTCAGTAAGAGTCTGACAGACCCCTCCGCCCCCCCAGGGCGGGGGACATCCATGAGGATTTTCCACCCCGGATCAAAAAAAAAAAAAAAAGGTTAGGTTAGGTTTTTTTTTTTTTTTTTTTTTTTTTTTTTTTTTTTTTTTTTTTTTTTTTTTTTTTTTTTTTTTGGCAGGAGTGGGAAATCCTCATGGACGCCCAGACTGCCTCACAGACGAGCCAGCCTGGGCAGTGCCGGACTCTTACCGGCTAAAACCACACTCCTGCCCTGTCAGTTACCTCTGACATGATCAGAGACTTTGTTTGTCTATGTGATCTGATTAATACAGTCATTAAGTAGAAATATTTTTTTGCTGTCGGTGTTGGTGATATATTTAATGGTCCAATAATAAGATTTTCATCATTGCTTGTAGGGACTACAGAGCTTTCTGACAATGTTTTTCTGTTCCCTGTATTTGTTATTCTTAATCTAAATTACTTAGTAGTGTTAGGGTCTTTTTTTTTTTTTTTTAAGTTTATCTCTTTACTTAAATATATATTCTTTTGTCCATATTTTTAAATGCTTTTATATATATATATATTTTTTTTTTCGTCTTTGCTATTACAACACTTTTTTAACACTCAGTACAATATAGCTCACTATATTTACGGTGTTAATTTCTTAATCTACGTTTTATTTCTATCTATAAATAACAGTTCTTATTATACCTAAACAAAAATCTAAAAATATTGTTCGAATGTTTTTGCTGAGCATTATGGTACATATATTATTTTTACATATTTTAAAATCTATTTCGTTTTCCAGGTTGAATCTGGCAATCCCATACACTGGACACTCAACAATCAAGTGCAAGATTGATTCTTCCGCGACTGGGTCACAAATACATGAAGGCGAGTCCTTCTTCTTAAACCTATTTAGGTATTGGGAGAAGCCCCCGTGCCCCGTGAAGAGCTGTGTGTGCAGGTATGTGAGGGGAATGTTCCTGCTTAGTCTATAGGCATCTGTGGCTGTGGGGAAAAATATTTTTGTGACACTAGCTTTGCTCTCTCTTTGATATCTTTCTTCCCATTTGTCAATCGAACCACTTCTAATGGTTCGCTTGACAAATGAGATTGGGCATTTGTCAAAATTAGCTCGCGTTTTTATTTTCAATGCCGCTGTTTTCGCTAGTTTATCTGC
Source organism: Griposia aprilina (assembly GCA_916610205.1). NCBI lineage: Eukaryota > Metazoa > Arthropoda > Insecta > Lepidoptera > Noctuidae > Griposia > Griposia aprilina. The sequence continues at coordinate 72,612 of OU744287.1, forward strand.
TCTTTCGTTCCCTTGTATTCCGACGTGGGCTTTAACCCAGTAAAGTTGAACGTCTTTGCCTACATTCTTTAGTTGTTTGGCATTCTTCTTTATATCCAGAGCGAGCGGGTTGCAGGTGTCACTGTTCCTAAGTAGCTCCAGGGTTGACCTGGAGTCGCTGAATATGCTGAACTCTTTTTCCGGGCTTTGCGCGATCATCTCCATGGCTTTGTATACTGCATACAGCTCCGCTTGAAAGACGGTACAATACTCCTCAAGCTTAAATTTCTTGTTTTTAGTTTCGACCGTCCCATTCCACCAGGATAGGGTGGCCCCAACTTTTCCCTCGATTTTGCTCCCGTCTGTAAAGATTTGTACTGTACCCTCCCTCATGCGCAGCTGCACCTCCGCGTCGCTCTCCAAGCATTGGAAATTGAGGTCCTCTTCATCAGCTGGATGAGACCTCGCCAAGAAGCTTGCATTTTCCTCGACAGAACGGTCTCTCAGAATTGGCTGAGGCTTCCCTCTCTTCGCCTCGTAGAGGGATGCTGCTTCCTTGACTCTCAGGTCAAGTGGCAGCAATCCTGTCAAGATTAGAGCCGAATTCAGTGACACCGTCCTGTATGACTTGCTGATCTTTTGGGCGAAGCCTCTCAAAACAGTATTTAGCTGGTTTTGTATGTAAATCCTATCCGCTGCTCTGGCCCATACACTAGCTGCGTACAGGATAATCGGCTCTACAACCGCAGTGTAGATAACTCTAATTACTTCCGAGTTTAGTCCCCAGGTTACCTTTGCTGCGCCGGACAGCTGCCTAAAGATGTTGATGGCTTTTTTGCAGACGTATATGACGTGGCTCCGGAAGGTCATCTTCCGGTCAATTATAAGTCCTAGCAGCTTGATCTCCTCGACAAACGTAATGTCAACCCCGCCCATGCGCAGCCGTGGTGTGTCGAATTTTAGCTTTTTAGTTAGCAGCATAGCGTGAGTTTTATGTGGCGCAAACTTTAGTTTGTTTCGAGCATCCCACCGCTGCACATGTGCCAGGCTGGCATTGGCTTCAACCTCCAGATTCAAAGCTGTTTTTCCAGAAAATATAAGAACCACGTCGTCTGCAAATGCTTGGCAGTATGTGTTTCTCTCCTCTAGTTCGTCCAGCAGCGGGTTCAGCAGGAGATTCCAGAACGTGGGCCCTGCGATCGATCCTTGTACGCATCCTTTGGAGGTCCTCTTCTTATGTTCTACTCCAGCATATCTCACGGCGACTTTCCTATTCTCTAGATAATTTCCCACCAGTTTTCGGAGGTTAATTGGACAGTGTTTCTCCGCCAGGCGACTTTTTATTGCTGGCCACCACGCACTGTCAAACGCACCCTCTATATCTAGCGAGACAACTACCACCAGGTTCTTCTCCTTCAGCTTTAGGTCTATGTGTTGCACCATGTCGTACAGAGCGTCCTCCGTGCTTCGCTGCGGCACAAATCCGTACTGCCGTGGGTTCATTTGGGGTAGCATGTGCCACCTTAATCTCCGCACCAGCATCTTTTCAAATATTTTTCCGAGGACAGGAAGGAGTCCGATCGGTCGGTAAGATTTTGGATGGGTGTAATTATCCTTCCCAGGTTTCCTTAGAACGACAACCGCCGCTTCCTTCCACTTTTCCGGGAAGCAGGACAACTCGAGACATTTGTTTGTTATGGCCAAGAATAATTGTTCGTTGTTACTAATGGCGGCCTCGCAGATGTCAGCAGTGAATCCGTCAGGGCCCGGAGCCTTCTTCGGGTTAAAACTCCTTGATGCATACCTAAGCTCGACAAGAGTAAAGGGTGGACCCATTTTGTCTTCTGGTATGCCTTGCTCAGAGCGTGCCACTTCTTCTCTTATCTTAGCGTGTTCGGAGTTGTCTTCCCTTTCGTCATCATCTGGAAAGAAGGTTTCCGCCAGGACCCTGGCGGATTCATCTGAGTCTAATGCCTCACCATTTTCAACTATTGGCATATCTTCGTGTCTCTTCTTGGTCTTCGAGATTACTCTATATATGCCATCCCAGACGCTCTCCCTGTCCTGCCTCCCGCAAAAGTTTTTCCAACTTTCAGTTTGTGCCTTGCCTGCTTGAAGCTCATACTCTTCCTTTGCCCTCAGGTACTCTATCACTACCCTTTCCCGACGGCGTGGAGCTGCGCAACGGATTCGTCGCTTCTTCGTGAACATGGAATTTTTAAGTCGGTCGAGTTCTTCGTTCCACCACGGTAAGTACGTTTTATCTACTTTTTTAATTTTAGGTATTGTCTTGTCGCATGTTTCTGTAATATATTTTGTTAATTCCTCTGTACATTTTTCTAACCCTTCTAAACTATTAATACTATCTATATACGTTTTATCAATCTTATTTTCCAGCAGTAATTTTGTTAATTCTTCCCGAAAACGTACCCAGTCTGCTTTTTTTGTGTTATATACCCTCGTGTTACTGTACTTAATTTTATTCCCGATTCCTTTTTTTGTTGTGATTCTAAGTACTACCGCATTGTGGTCCGAACTCGTCATTTCGGTCTCCACTCTCCATTCTTCCACGTGTCGAAGCATATCGTCTGAACAGGCCGTGATGTCTACAGTGCTCTTGTATCGCTTTCCCCCTCGAATGGTATCAAATGTTGGGATGTTTCCGCAATTGAGTACATGGAGGTTCAGTTCGTCTAGGGTTCCAGATAGAAGTCTTCCCCTTTCGTCTTCTCTTTCGCTTCCCCACCATGCACTCCACGCGTCCACATCTCCTCCCACTAGTAATTTTTTCCCTTCTGTTTTTCTCACTATCTCTCTCAGCTGGTCGAGGTATGGTTCAATATCGAGATAGTCCTCAAAGTAAACGGACGCTACCACGGTGGTGGTGTCCTCCACCGTCAACCTCGCAACCACTATATTTTCAGTTGTCATTGTGGGGCACACCACCACGTCCACTGCGCTGTCGAAGATAACTATCGCGGCTTTGATGACTTTGTCGCCCGCTTTAGTTCCTTGAATTACTCTTATCCCGGGGTAGGTCTTCATTTCCCCCTTCGCCCCTACATAGGGTTCCTGCACAAGAGCGTACTTGATTTTCCTGCGCCCAGCTTCGAGTATGAGTTCCTCGGTTGCAAGTTTTTTCTTTTGGAGGTTCGCCTGCACGACACGGTACTGTATGTTGTCCTTTTTAGCTCCCGTTCCCGACACCACCTTAGCAATACGCTATTGACGACCTGGCCAGCGCATCCCACTTCTTGCGTGTGGGACACTCGCTATCGAAAGCATTATGCACTGCGTCCTTTTTTAACTGACTACAGTTTCTGCACTTCGGTTCTTCATTGAGGGTGAACCCAGGACACTCCGCCCTAGTGTGCGGTTCGCCGCAATGGCTGCAAAGGACTGCTGGTTCCTTGCAGTATTTCCTACTGTGTCCGTATCCGAGGCACTTTGTGCATTGAGTCAGCGGGCTCTGGTCTCTTACAACTACCCGCTGCAGGTCCACGTGAATTCGGCCCGCCGAAGTCAGCCGCTGCCAAATCACTGGTTTCACGCGCAACACCACGTGGCTGGTCAGTGGATTCCTTGCCCTTCGCCTATACGTGACCCGGATATCACCCTCATTGATTTCGGTTCCCTCCAGGAGGTATCCGTTCTGGGATCCTATTGCCATCACCAAGTCATCGTCAGTTACGTAATTCATAACGTCTCTGACGACAACGAGCGGGTTCTTATTGATGGCCTCCTCAACTTTCAGATCCCCCTTGGAGTTTCTTAGCTTTGCCGATACCTTTCCTATGTCTTCTTTTTCAGAGCAGCTTATAATCACCGACTGGTTCTTTGCTTTGCGCAGATGGTCAATTCTTATTCCTGTGCCCTTTGCATCGACAGTTTCTCGAATTTTTTCGACTACAGTGTCTGATGTGTCACCCTCGTGTGATGAAGACACTATAATCGAGTGCATATTTTTCCTAGTCGTTGCCTGAGGTGGCAACGCTGTGACTTGTGCGTAGGTTCCGAGGCTTTCCATTCGGGCGTCCATTTTTTCAGCTTGTATATTTGACACCGCCTTCAGTTCTTTAATTTCTACCATCTGCGCATCGATTTTATCGCTTAACTCCACTTTTGATTTTTCTATTTTGGCAGTGAGTTCGTCTTTTTCATTTTTCTTCAAAATCTCTTTAACTTCCAAGATTTCGTTTAGTATTTTCATACTTCTGTCTTCAGAGTCTCCCGACTGCTTATATTCTATCTCTCTTTTCTCTTTTTCTTCTGTCGTCTTCGGTCTAACAATTCTCTTTACGATCTCATAGAGCGAGTTCAGACAACCTAAGACAGTCTGTTTTATGGTGGACTTTATGTTCCCTGACATGTCCATCTGTGCCTTCGCTTTTAGCAAGAGGGCGCGCGCCTCAGCAACCGGGGCAGAGAGTTTCGGCTTTTGTGTTTGAGGAGATCTTGTTTTTGCCTCGATATCGCTAATACTCTTGCGCACCTGAGTGGTTTCCGAAGGGCCCGCCCTTGTCCCGTTATCTCCAGTCGGCGATGCATCAGACTTCGCCGGCGTACGAATCATTGTCAGAACTTATTTAACCGTGTCCTGGACTTAGTCGGGTCAAACGTTGGTCACGTTTTTGTCAATTTAAAGTTGTTGAATAGTAGGACGGAGCCTATTTAAAATCAAAATGGCTGAAAACAGCTTGAAAATGCGTCACCTGGATGCAAAGTTATAACGGTTAGGTTAGGTTAGGTTAGGTTGGGGTGCATGTTGAAGAGCCTCCTCGTGGCGCGCTCTGGGCAACGTCAGCTCCAATTGCCCACCAGCTTTTGGTGGTGGACAATTGGGGCTGGCGGCTAATCTTCAACAAACGGGGAAGGGTCATGGTTCCAATCACCTATCATCCTAGTTGATCGGTGATGGGAACCGGGCTAGGGGCGAGACGGCCAGTCCGTCATTGGGGTAGGCCTGGTGGCCATCTAACGTCTACACCCCCTCTGATTGCAGAGGGCAGGTCGTAGGCGTAGATTGGGAGGGGAAGAGGAAGACAACCTCTATAAAAAAATTAACCCAATCCCAAGGTCGAGCGTGCCGAGGGGATGAATGGCCGGAGGGGATCCGGTCACTAGCGCAGGGGGGGGGTCAACAGGGGAAAAAGGGACCGCACCCTTCAAAGGAAAAAACAAAAAAAATGGAACAGACAGATAATAATAAACTACCCCAGGGCGGTACCGGCTGCTCAGCAGTCGGAGTATCCGTCACGTTCTCTTCGAGAACGTCAAGCCTCCATTCGTATTCTGGGGGGGGCAATATTTGTCAACCACTTGCCGATGGCAACAAGAGCCGAGGAGGCTCCATACACACCGCCGACACCACCGAACAGCGAGAAAAGGAGCTTCAGACGAATCTGAAGCCCCTGCGCGTGGTGGTCACACCGCTTGCCGTCACCAACGGCAACAAGAGCCGAGGAGGCTCAAGTTCCGACAGGGACCAATCAAACGACCTGGAGGAATCTAGGAGGAAACGCAGCCTCTCCTCTAGTGAGGAGAACCTGTTGGCCGCGAAGGTGCCAAAGGCACAGAGAGGGCGAGGTGGTGCGGTGGCGGGCGGATTGCCCGCTCGGGTGCCGGAACGTGACGGAAGGGGTCGCTTCATGCCCGTACGCCGGACCAACACGCCAGCTCCAGTGGAGCGCATGGAGAGCGCGGAGAGCGGCCCCAAGTCCATGGAGGCGGACCTGAGCGGGGGCTCCACTGTGTCCCTGCTGGGATCGAACAGAGCGGAGGCGAGTGCTGCAAAACGGGCGCAGCGAAAGACTGTCGCGGCTGACGAGGTCAGCGAGTTGGCCCGACAGGCCCGTGAGCGGCGCTCTACCCGGATGGCTGACGGCGGGAGCGTTACAGCGGTGGCGCTTAGCCGCCAAGTCTTGGACGGCGTGGATGTCGTCCTGAAGGTTGCCACCAAATCGGGCAACCTGAAGGGCACATTCACCCGTATCCTGAAAGAGGCGGCTAACGGAATTAAGGAGGCGGTTGAGGTCCTCCTAACCCGCACTAGCACAGAGGAGACGGCGAAGCTATGGGAGGAGAACGGCCGTCTCCGAGCTGAGCTGGAGGACCTCAAGCGGCAGTTCGCTGCCCAGAGGGCTGCTCCCGCGGCCACCGGCTCTTCTTCCGTCACGGCGCCGTCGTCAACTCCAGCGCCGGTCCCGTGTTCGACCCCTGCACTTGCGGATGCGGAGATCGAAAAGATCGCCCGCATCTGCATGATGCAGTGTGGGACGATGGTGGGTGCCCGCTTGGAGGCCATAGAGGCAAGGCTCCTGCCGGCGGAAACCCTCCGCCCACCGCTCGCTGCGGGCAAGCGGAGAAAAGAGGGGCCGGCTAATCAGGGGCCACTATTAACCACGGCGACAGAGTCGAGCCAGTCCGGGAGGGGGACCGAAAAGCCCGCAGAGGGTTCGTCCGTTTCCGCTTCCCGGGCGGCTGCGCCACCGGCAGCCGCGCCCGATCCTACAACGGAGGCCTGGACAACGGTTGTCACGAGGGGCCGCCGTCACGGGGGCAAGAAGGCGCCACCGGCACCCGCTGAAGCACCGGCACCGGCAGCGAAGAAGGCCCAGAGACCGCCTAAGGTCAGAACCCCACGCTCCGCGGCTGTAGTTATTACGCTGCAGCCCGGAGCCATCGAAAGGGGCGTCACCTACAAGGCGGTCCTTATGGAGGCAAAAGCCAAAGTCGCGTTCCCCGACCTTGGCACACCGTCCGGCTTCAGACTGAAGCCGGCGATTACGGGGGCGCGGCTGCTCGAGGTGTCGGGTGCCTCTAGCGGCGAAAAGGCGGATATCCTGGCCGCCAAACTGAGAGAGGTCCTCAACCCGGAGGACGTCAAGGTGTCCAGGCCGATGAAGACCGCTGAGCTGCGCGTTGGAGGCTTGGACGACTCGACGACTCCGGCCGAAGTTGTGGCGGCCGTCGCCCGAGTCGGTGGATGTCCGCCCGACGACGCGCGGGCGGGCGAGTTTCGCGCCGATGCTTCCGGGCTCGGCACGAAATGGGTGCGGTGCCCGGTGGCGGCGGCGAACAAGGTCGCTGGCGGTGGGCGTTTGTTGGTGGGATGGGTTGCAGCGAGTGTCAAGCTGCTGCAGCCCAGGGCCATGCGGTGCTACCGGTGCCTTGACATTGGGCATGTTAGGGCACGGTGCACCGCCGAAGTTGACCGCAGCGAGCAGTGCTATCGCTGCGGCCAGCCCGGCCACAAGGCGGCCCAGTGCTCCGCGGCGCCAAACTGCAGCCTCTGTACAGCTGCAGGGAGGCCCGCCGGGCACAGAACGGGCGGAAAAGCCTGTGGCGCCCCCGCCAGCAAGAGAAAAAGGGGTGCCAAGACTGCGGGGGGCTCTTTACCCCCCCCTCAGCCTGGCTGCCCTTCGGCCGACTCCCGGCCTAGGAATGGTGCGGAGGGAATGGATTGCGCCTAATGGCGCTCTACCATTTCCTCCAGGGCAATCTCAACCACTGTGCCAGAGCTCAGGATCTCTTGCTCCAGAGCATGGCGGAGTGGTTGATTCGCGTGGCTGTGGTCGCCGAGCCGTACTTTGTCCCCCCCCGGGATAACTGGGTGGGGGACCTGGATGGCTTGGTGGCCATCATCGGCGGGGCTCTCGTCAACCCGTCCCGAGGACACGGCTGGGTGGCCGCCCTTGCGGACGGCATTGGCGTGGTTGGGGCGTATTTTTCGCCCAACAAGAGTCTCGCCGACTTCGAAAGCTTCCTTGTCGAGTTGGGTGCCGTCGTGGGCCGACTCCACCCTCGCCCCGTGCTGTTGCTAGGGGATCTCAACGCCAAGTCTGCGGCGTGGGGATCTCCGGTGATCGATGCTAGGGGTGAGGCGCTGGAGGAGTGGGCGGTCACGACTGGCCTGGTCGTCCTGAACGTGGGCTCGGTCCACACGTGCGTGCGGCAGCGGGGCGGGTCAATAGTGGACGTCTCGTTCGCTAGCCCTGCTGTTGCGAGCCGTGTTCGCGGCTGGCGTGTTGCCGCGGAGGTGGAGACGTTGTCGGATCACCGATACATCCGTTTCGACGTCTCCGCCCAGACCGCCGGCGGCCGCAGTTCATCGGGCCTGCGAACGGATGGCCCGCGCTGGGCGCTCAAGCGCATCGACAGGGAGCTTCTCGAGGAGGCCGCTATTGTCCAGGCCTGGATCCGGGAGTCGGCAATGAGCGGACCCATCGACGTCGAACAGGAGGCGCTGTGGTTCCGCGGGGCGATGACGCAAATCAGCGACGCGTCCATGCCCCGCGTCCACACACAGTCAGCAAGGCGCCAGGTGTACTGGTGGTCCGCCGCGATTGCGCAATTACGCATCGCGTGTGTGACGGTGAGACGCCAGTACACCCGTTACCGGAGGAGACGTCGTCGGGTCCCTGACGAAGAAGCCGCGCTGTATGAGGTGTACCGCGCGGCTAAAGAGACTCTGTGGCTGGCCGTCGGCGAGGCGAAAACGCGAGCCAGGGAGGAGATGCTGGAGACTCTAGACGGGAATCCGTGGGGGCGCCCTTATCGAGCGGTTCGAGGGAAACTTCGAGCCGAAGCGCCTCCACTTACGGAGAGTCTTCAGCCCCAGCTGCTGGAGGAGGTTGTCGCAGCCCTCTTCCCGGCAAGAGCGGAGCATACTCCGCCGCCGATGGCTTTGCCCACAGCTGCAGAGTCTACAGAGGAGAACGCCATTAGCGTCCCAGAGGTGACACAGGCAGAGATGAGGGCGGCCGTGATGCGGCTCCGGGCCAAGAACGTGGCTCCGGGGCCCGACGGGATCCACGGCCGAGCGTTAGCCCTCGCTCTGAAGGAGCTGGAGCCCCAGCTGAGAGGACTCTACACAGCGTGCCTTGAGTCCTGGTGGCGGAATGGCGGGACAGGCTCTCACGCCCTACCGCCGGCCTCGTCACTATCGAGGCGGTCCGGCCGGTGCTCGACCTCTGGCTCGGGAGGAGGCACGGCTCCCTGTTGTTTCGGGTGACGCAGGTGCTCTCGGGGCATGGTTGTTTCGGGAAGTACCTGTGTCGCATAAACAGGGAGCCGGACGCCCGGTGTCACCACTGCGTCGACTGTCGGGAGGACACGGCGCGGCATACGCTGGCAGAGTGTGCCGCTTAGGAGGAGCCGCGCCGTGCCCTCATCTCAGGAGTAGGCAGTGACCTGTCGCTGCCGGCCGTAGTGAATGCTATGGTCGGCGGCGACGAGTCCTGGGACGCGGTGGTATCCTTCTGCGAAACAGTTATCTCGCAGAAGGAGGCTGCGGAAAGGGAGCGAGAGATCTCATCCTCTCACCCGGCCCGCAGCAGGCGCACCGGGCGTCGGCGGAGGGCGGACAACGCCCTCTCCCAGCCCCCCTAAATGGGTCCAGGGACGACGGACTTGGGGACGTCCGTCGCCCCCCATACATCAGGACCCGAGGCGGCGGCGCGTAGTGTTCCACGCGCGCCCCTCTTAGACGTCACGGGGGGAGTCAAACACCTCACTCCCCCCGCTCGACCGGACGGGGCCCGCAGATGCGGGCCGGCACCAGTCGGGGGTTGCGGAAGATTCGTATGTTCCTGCGACCCCCGGCGCAGGTGTGAGATGGAACACCGGGGTCTCTGACCGAGGTATGCAACTCTAGCATGCCTCGGTCTCGCCGACCACTACCCAGGTGCGCCGTGTACTGGTGGTCGGTGGAGCTGGCGGGGCTCCGAGCAGCGTGTGTGGAGGCAAGGAGGGCCTACACGCGAAGCCGGCGGCGGCGTCGACGAGACCACGCCGACGAGGACCACCTCTATGAGGTGTATATGGAGGCAAAAATGGTCCTCGATCGGGCTATCGCCGCCGCGAGAGACTCGGCGAGAGCGGAGATGCTGGAGGGTCTCGACAGCGACCCCTATGGGAGACCTTATAAGGCGGCGCGCAACAAATTGCGCCCCTTTGGTCCCCCTGTGGCCGAGACCCTGGAGCCCCCATTCCTAGATGGTGTGGTTCAGTCCCTGTTCCCATGCAGGGACAACTTCACCCCACCAGTGATAGGCGCACTACTGGGGATAGCTCCGCCAGCTGAGGAAGAAGAGGAGGCCCCCCCTGTCACGGAGTCGGAACTCCGCGTGGCGATTGTCCACATCCGCGCCAAGAAGACGGCTCCGGGCCCCGACGGTGTTCCGGCAAGAGTGGTGGCGATCGCTGCCACTCAAATGGAGGAGAGGTTTCGGGACCTCTTCAGCGCATGTCTTGCGTGTGGGAGGTTCCCGAAACCGTGGAAAGAGGGGCAGTTGTGCCTTCTTCGCAAGGAGGGCCGCCCAGCGGACTCCCCCTCGGCATACCGGCCCATCGTTCTGCTCGATGAGGTCGGAAAAATGTTCGAGGGGATAATCGCTGGCCGCCTAAACAGCCATCTGTGGCGTATCGGGCCGGATTTGTCGGACGCTCAGTTCGGTTTTCGGGCTGAGCGCTCCACGGTGGACGCGCTCGCCCGCTTCAAGGGCCAGGTGAAGGGAGCGATGGAGGCGGGGGACGGATTGTTGGCTGTGTCATTCGATATAGCCAATGCCTTCAACTCCGTTCCCCACTCCACCATCCTAGAGGCGCCCCGATTCCACGGAGTGCCTCGATACATGCGTCATCTGCTGGCCAGCTACCTGGAGGATCGGACGATTATCCTCGTCAATAGGGCTGGCCAAGTCCGGCGGTACGCCGTCGAGGCCGGCGTTCCGCAGGGGTCAGTCATAGGACCTGTCCTCTGGAACATCGCCTATGATTGGCTCTTGCGGGGAACTCTCCTTCGGGGCACGAGTGTCATCTGCTATGCGGATGACACTCTCCTCACCGCTCGGGGGGGGAGTTTTAGGGAGGCGGCCAATCTGGCCTCGGCGGGTGGATCCTTGGTCGCGGGGAGGATCCGCCGCCTAGGTTTAACGGTGGCGCTGCACAAGACCGAGGCCGTGTTCTTCCACAGGCCTCGGCGGCGCCCCCCACCTGATGCCCACATCTTCGTGGAGGGCGTCAGAATTGAGGTGAAGGCCCAGATGAAATATCTGGGTCTTGTACTCGACAGCAGGTGGCGCTTCGGCCCGCACTTTAGCGGGTTGTCGTCGCGTCTGCTGAAGACCGCAGGTGCCCTCTCCTGGCTGCTTCCCAACTTGGGGAGGCCCAGCGCGCGATGCCGGCAACTTTACGCCGGTATCTTGAGGAGTATGGCCCTTTACGGGGCTCCTATCTGGGAGGACTCCCTCCAAAGGAGGGAGAACGCCGCCGCCTTGCGGGCGCCCCAAAGGGCCATAGCCCAGCGGGCGGCGCGGGCCTACCGCACAGTGGGCTTCGCGGGAGCATGTGCTCTGGCCGGCACCCCTCCTTGGGAACTCGAGGCGTGGGTGCTCGCCAGAGTTTATGAATGGACGGCGGGGCGGAGGGCGGAAGGAGAACGCCCAGCCCCGGAAGAGCGGGAGGCCGTCCGGCGGGAGGCGAGGGATGCCATCGTCCTCCATTGGACGGGGGAACTCGCCACCGCAGCCTTTGGCCGCCGAACCCTTGACGCGATTGGGCCAGTGCTGCGAGACTGGCTCGAGCGGTCGCATGGGTTCCTCTCGTTCCGTCTGGTGCAGGTGCTGTCCAGACACGGTTGCTTTGGATCGTACCTGCACCGAATAGGACGGGAGGAGACGCCGTCGTGCCACGACTGTGGCGCGGTGGAGGACACGGCGCAGCACACCCTCGAGGTGTGCCCGTCGTGGTCCGAGACGCGCCGCAGTCTCATCGCGGTGATCGGACCGGACCTCTCGCTTCCCGGCTTGGTTAACGCCATGCTGCAGGATGAGAGGTCCTGGGCGGCAGTCGCCTCCTTCTGCGAACACGTCATGTCCCAGAAGGAGGCGGCGGAGTGCGCGCGGGAGGACGATCCTCACGCGGCGTCGCTCCGAAGGCGGAGGAGGGGTCGAAGAAGACGTCAGTATGATAGTCATCTCCGACTCCTCCCAGGTGGAGGCCAGCAGGCAGCGGGTGCGGGGGCGCCCTTGCCTGTATTGCACAGGCCTCCACCAGTGGCGGACGGGAATGGCCAGGTGTTCCCGGCCATTCCCGTAGCCCCCCAAGCTGGGGGGCATGCGGGGCCCGCCAGCTAGGTGGGCACGCGCCGGGAAGGTTGTGGATGCAAAGGCTGAGCCGGATTCCCATGGCCCTCCCATCACGGCGATGTGGGAACACCGCTGAGTTTTAGTGGGTATACTGTCATTCCGACAGGAGTCCCACATATCCCGTCTCGTCCCCCCACGAGCGGGAATGCATAAAGCATTTCTCAGCGACAAAAAAAAAAAAAAAAGGTTAGGTTAGGTTAGGTTAGGTTTGTTTTTTTTTTTTTTTGGCAGGAGTGGGGAATCCTCATGGACGCCCAGACTGACTCACTGGTGAACCAGTCTGGGCAGTGCCGGACTCTTACCGGCTAAAACCACACTCCTGCCTTACAATAAATCCACAGACTTGGGGGTCCGTGCCTTTGTTTACAATGAATTTTGTTTTTTTACGCGTTCTTACACCAAGGTGTACAATTATTGTGCTCCTACGTCGGACACTTAATGCTATATTTACTTAACTAACTTAAATCTACGTGAGTCCATCCGTTTTTTTTATATATATATATTTTTTATTTTTTTTTGTTTAATTATTATTATTGATACATACGCATGCTCATGCAATATATATATATATAGTTTAATATATATATATATATATTTTTTTTCTTTTTAATACACAGGCATTACAATTATGGTTTACTTAATACAACTTACTTATTCTAGATACATTTTTGGTCTTTAATACAGGAGAATTACAATTTTTAGGTTAGGTTAGGTTTTTTTTTTTTTTTAAATATTTATTATTACGGGTTTAGGAGAGAGAGAGAGAGAGAAAACTACATGGCAGTACGAGCCGACCAGCCCCAACAGACGGCTTCCGTTCACGGACATGACGTAAACATCCGCGCCGTTCAGTTCAACCATTTTTTAGGGAACTTAACGACCGGATGCACAGCGCCACCATCGGCAGGACATTTTCGTGAGTATGACAGACTCGCTCTGCCATGCAGCTTTTCTAACTGTTTTGATTTAATTTACAGGGGGTTCAGACTGGTTGATGGTTTAGTTTATTTGGATTTGGCTCGGGTTTGACTTTTGAACGGGAACTTTTTAGGTGGAATTTAGGTGGGGTCTGGTGACCAGGGACTTCGCTAGCCTGAGCAAGGCTTCCACGACAACTCCGTCTCGATGCTGCATGGCCGTCTTGAGATTGTACTCGACGACCGTTTTAGTCGGCGCATCCATCGCTCTCTTTGCAAAGCGGCCCGTGGCGTCGTCGGCGTCGTCGGAGTAATAGACGCAACTGACTGTGTGTCTCGACACCGCCACTACCGCGTGAGAGACGCTGTCGTGTATTTGGAGCCTCCTGGACTTGGTGTTGACGATGATGACGCTATCGTAGGTTAACCCCTGAGCCTCGTGGATGGTTAGCGTGCGTGACCCTTCGCCGGACCCATATCCCTGGCTTATAAGAGAAGTTTTCTCCTCTTGTGTATGAACCAGGAACAGGGTGTTTTGGGCAGTGCTCGGTATTTGCGCACCTGTGTAACCTTTCACTCTCAGGGAGTGGACCCGCGACAGCGACGATTTGGAGGAGTATATACCGGAGTACTATATCTCGCTCAGTGCAAACGCCACATCCATCGGATTACGGTGTGTGCAAAGCAACTCCTGGGTGATGCCAGCCACTAAGTTTGGACGGGTATACCTTAACTCGAATAGGTTTTCTCTGTCCAAAAATGGAAGCTGGTTTACGTCTCCGATGAGGACAATTTCGCTTGCTCCAGACAACTTTACTGCCATAACTATGGCCCCAAAATGGTTCATAAGAGCCTCGTCTACCGTGAGGCGGTAGCATTTCTCTCCTTTCTTGAACCCGTTGGCTAAGATTGAGGCCATAGTGCGCACCTTTGTTTTTACTCGATCTCCTAAGCGGTGCGCCAGCTTCTCCCTGAGATCTTTGGCAGCTTCGGTCGTCGTGGTTGCTACGACGTCCTTCTCCTCATCGAACTGCTTCACCACCCAGGTAGTCTTGCCGCAACCCGGGACTCCGTTTACCCACCTGATACTGGGCACCGCCCAACTTTCCTGCGATGCTGGACTGTCTGTAGTCCCCAAAATGGATTGCGCCATTTTAAGGATCTTGTCGTCCAACATGATTTTGGTACATTTGGCGGTAACCAGTATCGGGTCGTCGTCAGGTGCTGTGAATTTTAGTTTGCCTGAGCGCTCCGTTTCCTCCTCGTCCAGGGCCACGAATCCGCTCTTCGCGCTAAAGGCTGCCATGTACGACCCCGTCATTTCTCCTCTGATGACTAGAGATCTGACGTTGTCGTACACTGCTGCCTCTGCTTCCTCGAGTAGTACCCTTAGCAGACCTTCTGTTTCTCTCTGGAAGGTCTGCAGGATCTTCCTGCATGTCATGAGATTGACCTCTCTGGTCGCTCTCACGATTGCTACGTACTCGAGGAAGGCGCTCTTCACGTGGTCTGTGGTGCCCGAATTCACTACGAGGGTCGGCGGGTTGACTTGCCCTTTGTCGGCTCTTGTAGGCGTAGGCTTCTGCTGGATTGGTTCTTTTGGTTTTTTCTTGAAGAACCTCTCCACCGCTGCTTCCTGTTTCTGGGATGGTGATGTGCGGCTGGTGCTTGGGAGCAGTGCACTGAGGAAAGTGCCGAAGGCTTTCAGGCGACTCCTCGACCGGGCCCGGTCCTCCGGGCTAGTGGTTTTGCTCTGCTCCCTTGCAGCTTTTTCGGCGGCTGCCTTCTGCTGGGCCCTCTCTGATCTGCTTTGAGTGGTCGGGTTTGTTGTGGGGCTCGTCGCGCCGGCTGTTGGGTGTCTGGGGGCTTTGAGGAAACTCAGATTTTCCCCTCTGTCCTCATAGACAACTACCTCATGATGTTCCGAGGCTTTTAAACAGCCAAAGCGGTCTGCGACGTCTCCTCTCTCCCCCTCGATCATCATCGCGTCGATGCTTATAGTACGGGCTGTCACTGCCATGTACTCCCCTGCCTCCCTGATCTTCTGAAGGAACGAGCTTGCCTGAGCAAATGGAGTCTCCAATCCCCACTCGAATAGTGCGATCGTCTTCCCTTTGGATCGCAGTAGACGGAAATGGTGAGTGGCAACTTCCACTTGCGGCAGTGCAGCATATTTGCTGCCTTTCATCCTCGTTTTGGTAGTACTTCCGTTGATCAAGGCGGCAAGGCCTGGAGAGATGGGTATACGGGCCGCAGCTCGGCTTGAGCCTATGCAGAAGCTTATGCCTAACTTTTCTCCTTCTCTGTTCATGAAAAGGGCGACGCCTCGCAGTCTGACGCCTGGGACTCCGTCTCCTCCGCGTGCCAGGAATTGCGTGATGGGCATGGTGCTAGGGGCTGGTTGTAGGCTGCCTTCTGCTGGTGTTGCTGCTGCTGCTACCGCTTGTGTGGGCTGTTGGTTGGTATTTGTGTGTGTAGTTTGTGTTAGGGTGACTGCTGTGGGTGTCAGGTTTCGTGTTGTTGTTGTTGATTGTGTAGTAATTGTCGTAGTTGTCGGTGTGGTCGTGACTGGTTGTGTTGGATGTTGGTTGGTATTTGAGTGTGTGGGTTGTGTTATGTTGAAACGCATGCGTGTTGGGTTTCGTGTTGTTGGTGTTATTGTCGTTTGTGTGGTTATTGTTGTGATTGTTGTTGTGGTCGTTGATGGTAGTCGGTTTCGACTGTGCAAGGTTGCGTCCGTTTTATTAGCCCCTGCTGCGACAGTGGCGACTTTGCTCGCGAATGCCAAGAATGATTTGCTGGTAGCCGGTCTCCCCATGATGGTGTGGAGTGTGGACTGGCTTAGCTGGGTCTCAATCTTTGCTTCCAGCTCCATTCTGTCGTGACTGAACCTTGGGCATTCGAAGAGCAGGTGCCAAACTGTTTCTTCGCAACTGGGGTCACAGACGCACGAGGGACTATCTTTAAGATGAAAGCGGTGGAGATACGCTGAGAATCCTCCGTGTCCTGTAAGGACTTGTACATGGACCGGTGTGAGAACTGAGTCTCTGAGTGTCCTTTTCGCCGCTAGGACGTCTGGGAAGAACACTTTTGTGACCGCTCCTGTACTCGAGGACTCGTATCGCGCTTGCCACTTCTTTATAGTCTCCTCCCGTATCTTCCTCCTCACGAACGATACGGGGACCTTGTTATAGTCTGCTGTCGTGTTTTTTAGGGCTGCCTCCTTGGCCAGCTTGTCCGCTCTCTCATTCCCGGCGGTTCCCACGTGGGCCTTGAGCCAAAAGAGCCTCACTTCTCTGCCCTCCTCTCTGATCTCTCGGACGCTTCTCTTGATGTGGAGTGCCAGGTGGTGAGTGACAGACGGTCTCCTCAGCAGGTCAAGTGACGATCTTGAGTCACTTAAAATGCTTACGGAGGCCGCCCTGGATTCTCTTACCATCTTGACAGCTCTGAAGAGAGCGTACATTTCCGATTGGAAGACTGTGTTGTGAGGCTCCAGGCCAAAGGTGCTGGACTTTGACTCCTTTCCGTTTTCCCACCAAGTTAGGGCAGCTCCGACTTTCCCCTCAATCTTGCTGCCATCGGTGTATATTTGGGGACCGATTACTTGATGAGTTTCCAGGGTTTCGGGAGTCAAGTCCTCTAGGCGTGTGTACTCAGTTGTTGTGAGTTGCGCTGGGTGGGGAATCTGAGAGTGGTGCACGTTGCACTCCAGCTCGCGGCCCAGCGGTATGAACTCTTGGGAATGACCCTTTCTGATCTTGAAAAGGGTTGCGGCCTCGATTACCCGGAGGTCCAGGGGGAGTTGGCCTGACAGGATAAGTGCCGATGTCAGAGACACCGTGCGGTATGCTTTGCAGATCTTCTGCGTGAAGCCTCTTTGCAGTGAGTCAAACTGATTCCTTGTCATCAGTTTCTCAGCTGCGGGGGCCCACGCGCTCGCTGCATACATCACGATGGGCTCTATCACCGACACATATATTGTCCTAATTATCTCTCTGTTGAGACCCCAAGTCACCCTTGCCGCGCATGCCAGCTGCTTATAGATGTCTGCAGCCTTTTTACAGGTCGCAGACACGTGCGCGTTGAAGGTGAGTTTGGAGTCTATTGTGAGACCTAGCAGTTTGACCTGTTCGACCAGGTTCAGCCGCGTGCCCGACATGTGGAGTACCGGAACGTCGTACTTCAGCTTTCACGTTAACACCATCGCGTTGGTCTTGTGCGCGACGAAACGTAGCTTATTTTGGACGCCCCATTCCGATACTATGTCTAGCGTATCGTTGGCTGATTGCTGCAGGGGACCGGCTGTAAAGTCCGAGAAGACTAGGACAACGTCGTCTGCGAAGGCTTGACAATATACCCCCATACTAGCCATCTTGTGTAGGAGCGGATCTAGGATAAGGTTCCAAAACGTCGGTCCGGCAATTGAGCCCTGGACGCATCCTTTCGTGGTACCCTTTTCGCTAGTCGCTCTGGCGTAGTTGACCCTGATGTTCCGGTCTTCCAGGTATGAGGCGACGAGAGCGTAGATGTTGGTAGGACAGTTCTTGACTACCATCTGTTTTTTGAGTGCTGGACACCACGCGTTGTCGAAGGCCCCCTCTATGTCCAATGATATCAAAAGCACGATCTTTTTGGCTTTGATTTCGGCTCGTAAGTGGCCCATTAGAGCATAGAGGGCGTCTTCGGTTCCGCGCTGTGGCATGAAACCGTATTGGTTCGCGTTGAGTGTTGGGAGGAAGTGCCACTGGAATCTGCCTACTAGGAGCTTCTCGACGATTTTTCCTAGGACCGAGAGCAGACCTATTGGTCTGTACGACTTTGGGCTGGTGTAGTCGTCCTTACCTGGCTTGCGGAGAATGCACACGTGGGCGACCTTCCACTGCTTCGGGAAGTGGGACAGCGACAAGCACCTGTTGGCTATCGCTAAGAACACTTCCCTATTGCAGTTTATTGCCGCTGTACAGATGTCTGCCATTAATCCATCGGGGCCGGGGGCTTTTTTCGGATTTTGGTTCTGGAGAACCATTTCCAGCTCCGCGGTTGTAAATGGTGGATCGTCGGCAGACAGACCTTGGCGGTTCTTCTCCTCCGCTCGCCTCCTCAGAGCTGTGTGGTATGGCTGTTCGGCATCCATTGAGTCGTCAGGGTAGAAGGTTTGTGCCAGAAGCTCAGCAGATTGCTCCGGACTGAGCGTCTCGCCTGCGGCGTTTCTTAGGAGCGCGTCGTCCTGTCTTCTGGCTGTCTTCCTTAAAACCCTGTAGATGCCGTCCCACACGCTCTCTCGGTCCTGCTTCGAGCAGAACTCCTTCCAGTTGGCTGTGGCTGCATCCGTTGCTGCTGTGGTGTAGGTTTGTTTTGCCAGCACGTATTCTTGGATGGTGAAGTGTCTCCGGCTTGCGGCTGCATTCCGGATCCTTCTCTTCTTCGTCATGGCTTCTTTTTTAAGACGATCTAGAGAAGGGGTCCACCATGGGGGCTTGGCGTCGTGTTTTGGCGACCCCAGTTTTGGGATCGCTTTCTCGCATGCGCGGTGGATGTCTTGTGTATATTGTGTTATGATTTTCTCCAGATCCTCAGGGTTCGAGACGTCCGAGACTCTGACTGGTGTAATGTCTCTGTCCGCCAGGCTGGTCTTGAAGTGCGTGCCGAAGTATGACCACTTTGCCTTCTTGGTGTTGTAGATGCGCGTCGAGACTGGCCTTAAGGGTTCTAAGGCCTTTTCTAAGCGCATCGAGAAGGTTATTGCGTTGTGGTCTGAAGTTATTAGACTTCTTTCTACACGCCACTCTTCAACCTTGCCTAGCAGCGACAGGCTGCATGCCGTCACATCGACGACGCTTGTGCACCACCTGTCTCCTCTGTAGGTCTCGAACGTCGGTGTTTGGCCCGTATTTAGGATGTGGAGATCCCGCTCGTTGAGGAACGAACTGTACGCCGCCCCGCGATGGTTTTCGGAAACACTTCCCCACCACTGACTCCAGGCGTTTATGTCTCCTCCCACCAGGATGTTGGTTGTGTGTAGTTTGCGTGTTGTGTTGTGCGTTTCCGAGAGGTACGGTTCGATGTCCTGGTCACCCTCAAAATAGACCGATAGCACCCCAAAACTGAGCTGGCCCACTTTCAGCAGGACGGCGGCGATGTTCTCGGTCACCAGCTGGGGGTCGTGGACGACCTCCAGATGGTTCCCGAAAACAACGATCGCCGCTTTTACTGGTTTTTGGCGGTTGAGGCTGCACTGGATGACTTGTGTGCCGGGACTTTGTTTCATCACACCTGTTCTTCCTACATAGGGCTCTTGAACAAGTGCTACTGAAACTCCCCTTGCCTGAGCCGCCAAGTGGAGTTCTTCTGTAGCCAGCTTGGAGCGCTGAAGATTGACTTGGATGAATTTCAATCTTGCTGTCGGTCTTGTTGCGTTTTGAGGGGTGGCAGGTTGGCTGGTTGGTGTGTTGTCTTGGTCGCCCTTAGCAATAGGAAACGCGCGACCTTGCTATGCCATCCCATTTTTGGCGTTCCTGGCAGTCTTCGCTGAACGCTGTGTGTGCCAGGTCGCTGCCCGTCCTGTGTGCTACTTTGCAGTTTATGCATGTGGGTTGTTTGCCGTCAGCTCGAGTGAGGCAGTCCCCTGCGTTGTGCGCTCCGCTGCAGAAACTGCAGGCTTCTTTTGCGGCCTTGCATAGGGACTTGTTGTGTCCGTATCCAAGGCACTTTGTGCACTGTACGAGAGGGGACTGGTCCTCAATCGAGCATCGCTTGATGCCCACATGGACTTTCTGCACCGACGTGTAGCATTTCCAGAGCTCCGGCGAGAGCTCCAGAACAGAGTGGCACTCATGGGGGTTCCTCGCGCGCTTCCTATAGCGCACCTTTAGGGTCCGTCCATCCACAGCGACGTTCTGCAGTAGGTGTTTGTTCTGCGCCTTTAGGAGATCGACAATCTCCCCGTCGCTGTAACTGGACAGCACTCCCTTGATGCAAACGAGTGGGTTTTGTGCTTTCGGCTCCTGGACCTTGAGCCCTGCGTGCAACTGGAACTGGTCCTTTATTTTATTTAGGTCCGTCTTGCTCGCGCACCTTAGGACCACTTTCTGGTTGCGCGCTTTCCGGACTGTGTCGACTCGGGCTCCACTTGTTTTGAGGTCCAGGGCGGTCCTGATCCTCTCGATTACGTTGTCTCCAGTGTGCTGGGGGTTCGTTGACGAGACGATCAGGGTGTGGTTGGGCTGTGTGGGTGGTTTGGGGGGCTTAGGTGTGCTGGCGACCTGGGCAAAGGTTTTGGGGCCCTGCTGCTGATGGAGCGGTCTGTCCGCTTTGCCCAGGTCTGCTACCCCCTTCTCGATGTTCTGGAGGGTCTTTTTTACCTCCCCGACTGCGATTTCCGCTTCCAGATTCAGCGCAGGGGGCGCCTGGTTTGGCGGCTCTTTGTCGCGCAGTACGCGGAGGTCTGCCGAGACGATCTCCAGCCTCTCGGAGATGGGTTTGAGGTGTTGTTGGATGTTAACGTGTGGTTGTGGTGGTGGGGGGGAGGCTACAGGCTTGTTGGCGATGGCCTGTAATTGGAGGTGAAATCTCTCCATGTCCTCCTCAAATTTCGCCATCGTGAGTAGGCCTGTCTCCCGGCTAATCGGGTCCGTTTCTGTTTCCCTCGGCCGGTTGAGATCTTCCTTGAGCCTTTCTAGGGCCTTCCGGAGCACGTCCAGCTGGTTGGATATGCTGGTCATGTTAGTGTCCAGGCGTAGAAGGCCAGCCCCCATTGTCTCCCACTTGGGATCCCCTGGGGCTCTTGCGCCTTCCTGCCTGGTCTTCTCGTGCTCCTTTTGGTTCTTGAGGCTCGCAGATATGACCTCATCTTTCACCTCCTTGATGCCCTTGAAGGCGTCAAGGGTTTCGTGGCCGAGCCATTCCCGGATCTCTTTTGCCTCTTTCTTTGTCTCAGAGACGTCTGTCCGCATCATGGAGAGCTCCACTTTCATCGCCATAAGCTCTCGAGTGTGAGCTCTCTCGACCCGCACAAGCTCTTGTGCGTGTCGAGAGCGCTCCTTCTCGAGGTTGTGCTTGTGGCGCGCTCTCGAGTCTGCTAATGACAGGGACGTCTCGTACAGGCCCTGTAGGCACTCGTGGACCGTAGCCTTGCACTCACGCTTCATATTTCCGGCTGCTTCCAGTGCGTCTTTCCCTTTCTGAAGCAGGTCATTTGCTTCCCTCGTGGCCAGGTCCATCTCCACCCCTGTGCCCCTTCTCGGAGTTCTGTATAGGAGGCTCGGCCGTCCGCTCTGGGGACGGTCGGTCGTGCTCGCTGTGGAGGCCACCGAGCTTTCCTCATCCGAGATGATCTGGTGGGGGGGGGGGAAATGCCACACTGCTCCCAGTCAATGACTATCTCAGCGACTCTCGTGCGCTGCTCCGTCTGAGGCGTCAGAGGCGACCCAGGCACCGATGGCAGTGGCGGTAGCCTGCTCGTTACGTCCGGCTCCGACGCTGCCCTCGGCGCCTGTGGCTTCTGTGATGGATGCGCCGCCTTGTCCGAGACCACTGATTTTGCCGTATTTTTTAGGACTTTTTCCCTGAGGGATTTAGGGGCTTTAACAGACTCCGTGGAAGCTTTGCGGGAGGTGGTGGGCTGTTTGGTAGACATGGTATTGTTTTTTTTTTTTTTTTACTGTTTTAATGGGAGGGGAGGTTAAGTGGAATATATAAAATGATGATTTCTGACTCTTAACTTAAAGCTATTGTTACTTATTATGCTATACTTGTGTTCTATGCTAATTTGGATGGACTCACGGATGCTCTGCTGGTGGTCTGCTTCTGCTGTCCGATGAGGAGCCCGACAATTGATGTGGCTCGATGTTTTGAGCCGTGTGTGCACGCTGGTGGTGGTCCTCAGTGGTATTCTGCAGGTACGTTGGATCGTTGCGTGTGTGTGGTACCGAATTTAAGGTTTCTGTTGGGGCCAAGTTGTAGAGCGTTTTGCGCCCAAACTCGGTTTCCTAGCTCCAACGGGTACGAAGTTAGGCCGCGGGGGGGTGAGGTAGCCCAGAGAGGTGAGGGGGAGGGGGAGGTTTCGTGGGGAGACTATCGAGGGGGGGTGAGGTAAGGGGGAGGGGGGAGGGGGTTTCGTGGGTCGAAGATTGGTGGGATGGGGGGTGGAGAGGGTTAGTGGGGGTGAGGGGTAAAGGGTTGGAGGAGTGGGGTACCCTTTTTCGGGTCTCAGATGGTGGTGGGGATACTTTTGGAGGGAGGGGTGGAGGAGGGTGGAGGGGGGGTTGGGGGCTGTCTGGGGTGAGGGGACCCTTGGTGTCTTAGGCAAGGTCCTGAAGTCCCAAGCCGGATGAGCCCAAACTCGGGGGGGGTGGGACTAAGGGTTGAGGAGTTCCCTCGGGGCTTACTTGGTGGTGAGCCGTAGAGTCGTCACGCTGGTGGATGGTCTGCAGGCAGATTCCTCGGCCGGCTTCGGAGTCTCCAGTAAGGGCTGTGATTGCTGGCTGTACGTCACGCCTCGTGTCTTTAGAAACACGTGGGTCACAAGTGAGGTTAAATTCACAAAAAACCACGTGTTTTTGGCGTTTTTCGCACCTTAATTACTCACAAACCCCTGCTCCGATTTTCCAGATCTAGGTGTCGCTGGATAGGCCTCTGCCGCTTTTCTTGAATGTATTGTTTGCAAAACGACTCCACTGACCTTTGATGAGTTATTCACCGCTGAAGTTCCGCAAGTCCTGCTCCGCAACCCGTGGAGATAGACACTTGCCCACACGTATCCTGGTGATTTGACACTGCACAATTCCACTGATAACTTTTTCGTGCACGTACCTAACTCGACGCGTGTAATTCGGGCGAATTTTTTACGCGGAGGTGATGTTAACAGTGCGATGTATTATCGGTTACGGTTAGGTTAGGTTAGGTTAGGTTGGGGTCACTGTGCCAGAGCTCAGGATCTCTTGCTCCAGAGCATGGCGGAGTGGTTGATTCGCGTGGCTGTGGTCGCCGAGCCGTACTTTGTCCCCCCCCGGGATAACTGGGTGGGGGACCTGGATGGCTTGGTGGCCATCATTGGCGGGGCTCTCGTCAACCCGTCCCGAGGACACGGCTGGGTGGCCGCCCTTGCGGACGGCATTGGCGTGGTTGGGGTGTATTTTTCGCCCAACAAGAGTCTCGCCGACTTCGAAAGCTTCCTTGTCGAGTTGGGTGCCGTCGTGGGCCGACTCCATCCTCGCCCCGTGCTGTTGCTAGGGGATCTCAACGCCAAGTCTGCGGCGTGGGGATGTCCGGTGACCGATGCTAGGGGTGAGGCGCTGGAGGAGTGGGCGGTCACGACTGGCCTGGTCGTCCTGAACGTGGGCTCGGTCCACACGTGCGTGCGTCAGCGGGGCGGGTCAATAGTGGACGTCTCGTTCGCTAGCCCTGCTGTTGCGAGCCGTGTTCGCGACTGGCGTGTTGCCGCGGAGGTGGAGACGTTGTCGGATCACCGATACATCCGTTTCGACGTCTCCGCCCAGACCGCCGGCGGCCGCAGCTCATCGGGCCTGCGAACGGATGACCCGCGCTGGGCGCTCAAGCGCATCGACAGGGAGCTTCTCGAGGAGGCCGCTATTGTCCAGGCCTGGATCCGGGAGTCGGCAATGAGCGGACCCATCGACGTCGAACAGGAGGCGCTGTGGTTCCGCGGGGCGATGACGCAAATCAGCGACGCGTCCATGCCCCGCGTCCACACACAGTCAGCAAGGCGCCAGGTGTACTGGTGGTCCGCCGCGATTGCGCAATTACGCATCGCGTGTGTGACGGTGAGACGCCAGTACACCCGTTACCGAAGGAGACGTCGTCGGGTCCCTGACGAAGAAGCCGCGCTGTATGAGGTGTACCGCGCGGCTAAAGAGACTCTGTGGCTGGCCGTCGGCGAGGCGAAAACGCGAGCCAGGGAGGAGATGCTGGAGACTCTAGACGGGAATCCGTGGGGGCGCCCTTATCGAGCGGTTCGAGGGAAACTTCCAGCCGCAGCGCCTCCACTTACGGAGAGTCTTCAGCCCCAGCTGCTGGAGGAGGTAGTCGCAGCCCTCTTCCCGGCAAGAGCGGAGCATACTCCGCCGCCGATGGCTTTGCCCACAGCTGCAGAGTCTACAGAGGAGAACGCCATTAGCGTCCCAGAGGTGGCACAGGCAGAGATGAGGGCGGCCGTGATGCGGCTCCGGGCCAAGAACGTGGCTCCGGGGCCCGACGGGATCCACGGCCGAGCGTTAGCCCTCGCTCTGAAGGAGCTGGAGCCCCAGCTGAGAGGACTCTACACAGCGTGCCTTGAGCGGGGCCAGTTTCCCACTTTGTGGAAGACTGGTCGTCTGGTCCTGCTCAGGAAAGTGGGGCGCCCTGCGGATTCGCCGTCCGCGTACCGGCCCATAGTGCTGCTAGACGAGGTGGGGAAGTTGCTGGAGCGGATACTCGCAGCCCGCCTCGTCGGCCACTTGTGCAGAGAAGGGCCGGACCTGGACGAGAGCCAGTTCGGCTTTCGGCATGGGCGCTCCACCATTCACGCGATATCGCGGGTGAGAGTCCTGGCGGAGGAAACGGTGTCCCGGGGTGGGGTGGTGGTGGCGGTGTCCTTGGACATCTCCAACGCCTTCAACACCCTGCCCTGGAGTTGTATTCGGGAGGCACTGCGGTATCATCGGGTGCCTCTCTACCTCCGCCGCATCGTTGGGGCTTATTTGGCGGAGAGGTGTGTCACCTACATGGGACGCGATGGCGTTAGCCAGCGCCACATGTCGTGCGGTGTTCCACAGGGCTCGGTCCTGGGCCCGCTGCTGTGGAACATCGGGTACGACTGGGTGCTGAGAGGCGAACTCCAACCGGGCGTCGACCTGACGTGCTACGCGGACGACACGCTGGTCACGGCCCGGGGGAGTTCGCACAGGGAGGCAGCGTTGCTGGCGACGGCTGCGGTTTCACAGACGGTGAGCCGCATACGGCGCCTCGGCCTGGAGGTGGCCCTCAACAAGTCGGAGGCCATGGTGTTTCATGGTCCCCGGCGGGCGCCACCGTCGGGATCCCACATTGTGGTGGGGGGGGTACGAATCGCTGTCGAGCCCACCATGAAGTACCTGGGCTTGGTGCTCGACAGTAGGTGGGATTTCGGCCCCCACTTCCGGCGGCTGGCGCCCAAGTTGTTGGGCGCGGCTGGGGCGCTGTCAACGCTGCTTCCCAATCTGGGGGGCCCGAGCGTCGCTTGTAGGCGGCTCTACGTAGGGATCGTGCGATCGATGGCCCTTTACGGGGCCCCGATCTGGGCGGCTGACCTGACGGCCGGCAGCATTGCTGTTCTGCGAAAGCCGCAGAGAGCGATGGCCGTCAGAGTCATAAGGGGGTACCGCACGATCTCCTACGAGGCGGCTTGTGCACTGGCCGGATCCCCGCCCTGGGACCTGGAGGCGAAGGTGCTCGCGTCACTGTACCGGTGGCGCGAGGAATGGCGGGCGCGGGGCGAGCGACCGATGCAGCGACATATGGAGCAGCGTCGGTCGCAGCTCCGCGAGGTCCTGGTGGCGGAATGGCGGGACAGGCTCTCACGCCCTACCGCCGGCCTCGTCACTATCGAGGCGGTCCGGCCGGTGCTCGACCTCTGGCTCGGGAGGAGGCACGGCTCCCTGTCGTTTCGGGTGACGCAGGTGCTCTCGGGGCATGGTTGTTTCGGGAAGTACCTGTGTCGCATAAACAGGGAGCCGGACGCCCGGTGTCACCACTGCGTCGACTGTCGGGAGGACACGGCGCGGCATACGCTGGCAGAGTGTGCCGCTTGGGAGGAGCCGCGCCGTGCCCTCATCTCAGGAGTAGGCAGTGACCTGTCGCTGCCGGCCGTAGTGAATGCTATGGTCGGCGGCGACGAGTCCTGGGACGCGGTGGTATCCTTCTGCGAAACAGTTATCTCGCAGAAGGAGGCTGCGGAAAGGGAGCGAGAGATCTCATCCTCTCACCCGGCCCGCAGCAGGCGCACCGGGCGTCGGCGGAGGGCGGACAACGCCCTCTTCCAGCCCCCCTAAATGGGTCCAGGGACGACGGACTTGGGGACGTCCGTCGCCCCCCATACATCAGGACCCGAGGCGGCGGCGCGTAGTGTTCCACGCGCGCCCCTCTTAGACGTCGCGGGGGGAGTCAAACACCTCACTCCCCGCGCTCGACCGGACGGGGCCCGCAGAGGCGGGCCGGCACCAGTCGGGGGTTGCGGAAGATTCGTATGTTCCCGCGACCCCCGACGCAGGTGTGAGATGGAACACCGGGGTGGTTTTTAGTCAGTAAGAGTCTGACAGACCCCTCCGCCCCCCAGGGCGGGGGACATCCATGAGGATTTTCCACCCCGGATCAAAAAAAAAAAAAAAAAGGTTAGGTTGGGGTGCATGTTGAAGAGCCTCCTCGTGGCGCACCCTGGGCAACGTCAGGTCCAATTGCCCACCTGCTCTTGGTGGTGGACAATTGGGGCTGGCGGCTAATCTTTAACAGACGGGGAAGGGTCATGGTTCCAATCACCCATCATCCTTGTTGGTCGGTGATGGGAACCGGGCTAGGGGCGGGACGGCTTGTCCGTCATAGGGGTCATCTAACGTCTACACCTCCTCTGGTTGCAGAGGGTAGGTCGCAGGCGTATAGTGGGAGAGGGAGAGGAAGACAACCTCTTTAAAAAATTACCTCAATCCCTGCTTAGGGGATGAATGGCCGGTAAGGCCTGGTGGCCAACAGACGTCTACACCCCCTCTGGTTGCAGAGGGGTGGTCGTAGGCGTAATTGGGAGAAGGAGAGGAAGACAACCTCTGTAAAAAATTACCTCAATCCCAAGGTCGAGCGTGCCGAGGAGATGGATGGCCGGAGAGGTTCCGGTCGCTAGCGCTGGGGGGGTTCATCGGGGAGAATAGGGACCATACCCTTCAAAGGAACAAAAAAAAAATGGACAAACAGACAGAGGGAAATAAACTACCCCAGGGCGGTACCGGCTGCTCAGCAGCCGGAGAATCCGTCACGTTCTCTTCAGGAACGTCAAGCCCCCAATCGTATTCTGGGGGGGGCAACCAATGTCTTCCATCAGGTTCTCGAACATTCGAGGACTTGATCAGTTTTAATTTTAATGCCGAAACCACCGGCCAGCGAGAAAAGGAGCTTAAGAAGTTCCTGAAGCCCCTGCGCGTCGTGGTCACGCCGATTGTTGTCTCCGACAGCAACAAGAGCCGAGGAGGCTCAAGTCCTGAAAGGGACCGGTCCGACAGAGAGGACTCTAGGAGGAAGCGCAGTCTCTCCTCTAGTGAGGAGAACCTGTCGGCCGCGAAGGTGCCAACGGCACAGAGAGGGCGAGGTCGTGCGGTGGCGGGCGGAGTCCCCGCTCGGGTGACGGAGCGTGACGGGCGCGGTCGCTCTGCACTGATACGCAGGAGCACTACGCCAGCTCCAGTGGAGCGCGTGGAAAGTGCGGAGAGCGGCCCCGAGCCCATGGAGGCGGACCTGAGCGGGGGCTCCACCGTGTCCCTGCTGGGATCTAATAAAGCGGAGGCGAATGCTGCAAAACGGGCGCAGCGAAAAACTGTTGCGGCTGACGAAGTCAGCGAGTTGGCCCGACAGGCCCGTGAGCGGCGCTCTGCTCGGATGGCTGCCGGGGGAGGCATCACAGCGGTAGCACTCAGTCGCCAAGTTTTGGACGGCGTGGATGCGGTCCTGAAGGTTGCCACCAAATCGGGCAACCTGAAGGGCACATTCACCCGTGCCCTGAAAGAGGCGGCTGACGGAATTAAGGAGGCGGTTGAGGTCCTCGTTAACCGCACTAGCACGGAGGAGACGGCGAAGCTATGGGAGGAGAATGGCCGTCTCCGATCCGAGTTGGAGGACCTCAAGCGGCAGTTTGCCGCCCTGAGGGTAGAACAGAACGCAAATGACTAACATCGAGTCTATTTTAATTTTTCTTTAAAAATAATTACAATGTTACAATAAAGTTATTAGTGCTATAAGTTAAAGTATTAAGTGCTTCTCAAAGCTATACATCGTTATCTCCTAAAAACTCAGGTGCAAAGTGACGAAATAAGCAAAGCTCCTGCAGATCATAAAACGTAAACAAATAAGTGACAACAACATAATACTTGACTTGGACTGAATCAGGAAGCCTTCGACACTATAATAAACCAGGTACAATCTTTCATATCACACATAACGACTTGAATCGATATAAGTGCAAAATAAAAATCGTTGAATTTTCAACTATTCAAATGTAAATAAAACACTTGTCAGTACAATAAAGCTGATAAAAGCGACATCTATCGGTCTACATATGCACTACATAGCACACTGTCTAAATTGATGGATCAGACAGAAAATGTCACAATGAGACGTGCGCGTGCGCACTCTGATACAAACCTAGATGAGAGTATCAATAATCACACACTAGATGGCACTATGCATAGCGTTCCTGATATATCGGAAGATGAAAATGTTGATATCATAACCGAACTGCAAAAACAAATTTGATGGCCTGACTACAAAACTATTGAGTGCTAATACCGAAATAGATACATTGTTGCTAGAAAATGAGACGCTAAAAAAGGCGAATGAAAAGCTAAGCCGCAAAAATTCTATGTATAAACAAATAGTATCTAGTCCAAGCCAATCTCCACTCAAAACCCCTAGAAAAATTTCACAGCAGTTAAAAGGACCTCGTAGTAACAAACAAACTCAAACGGAGTCTACCATAGGAAATAAAAGCAATGTTGTGGGAAGAGCAGATCAACAAAACAATACAGTACAGCACTCCAGTGCACAGATGGCGCCACCTGTCAAGTCTTGTATGGATAATATATCTAATGGGACGCCCTATTCGCACACCGCAGTTAAAAATAAACTCTGCATTATTAGTGCAAATAAAAGCAATAACATATTAACCTTAGCAGAAGAATACTTCCTAAGAAACTACCACATATGTCACTATCTTACACCAAATGTTGGAATTAAATGTCTCCTAAAGGATATACAAACAAAACTATCAAACTTCACCATGAATGACTTTTGCATAATTATGGTGGGTGAAGAAGACTTCAGAAAGACAAATAACTATTATGACATAATAACTGACATTAGAAGTATACTACAGGACATGAATCATACTAATATTATAATTACATTACCGACATTCAAATCTGACTACTATTACAACTGCAATTTATATAACTCAAGACTGGAACTATTCAATGGTATGCTATATATGGACATTATGACCCATGAGCATGTGTATCATTTAGACTCGAATTTGAATTTAAGTTACCACCATTCCTTATATACACGCTCTGGAACATTAAATAATCATGGTATGAAGATTATATTTAGCGACCTCGTTGATTTGATGTTGGCAATTAAGCAAGAAAATACAAGGAGTGTAAAAGAAAAACTGTCGGGCGAAGAAGTCCCAGAGTCTGAATCTCTTTTTCGCCCCTAAATATCTAAACATTCTTCACCAAAACATTGCTGGGCTACGGACAAAATCGCAGTTATTAACAGTTGCTCTACAAGAATTACTAGATAAAAAATCAAACGTTGATGTTATCTGTCTCACCGAGCACTTCATGATGTCCGGGTGTGAGGACATCTGTTCGATTCCCAACTATAACTTGGAATCATGCTACTCTAGAACGAATTCAAAAAGAGGCGGGTCTTGTATATTTGTCAAGAAGGGACATAATTGTAAAGAAATATTAACATTAACGAGTTGTTCAGTCTGCTCAGCGTTTGAGTGTAGTGCTATGGAGCTGACGGACTACAAAATTGTTATTGTCTGTGTGTATAGAGTACCCCTAGCTAGTAATATTGATATATTTTTTGACAGACTGAACAAGATTCTAACCTTACTCTATAAACACTATCACAAACATAAGATTGTTATAGCTGGAGATTTTAATATTAATATTCTAAATAAGTGTAAGTTGACAAACGAATTTGAATGTCTACTATTAAATTATAATCTAAAATTACAATTGAAAGAACCTACCAGACATCTAAGTAAAACATGTATTGACAATTTTGCCCATAACTTTGGGAAAGCATGTAAATCAGAAGTAATTGAACTAGCACTGTCTGACCACACCGCACAATTGTTAAAGTGTCAAGTGAGAAACATATGTATAATTAAGAACTGGAGAGTCAGGAGACGGGATTTGTGCGTGGAAAATCAGGCCAAATTCAAATATTATTTAGGTCAAATGTCATTTGCAGATATGTACAGTACTTGTGATCCTAACATAGCATATAATGTTTTCATTGATACATTTCAGTTGTTTTATGACCTTTGCTTTCCCTACAAAACTATAACCATACACCTCCACAAAAAAAGCAAGTGGGTATCACGGGGTATTAAGACCTGTAGCGCTAAGAAACGTGAACTACTGTGGAAATATAGAAAAACACCAAGTGCGGACAATAAATCAAAATTGAAGCAATACACCAAAAGACTGAAGAGGATTGTATCTTTGACTCAACGAGCACAAAACAATCACAATATCTTGAACGCTAGTAATAAACCAAAAGCTGTATGGCAAATTATTAATACTGCAAAGCAAAACAGACCATTAGAATCTATCCCATATATTGAATCGAATAATAATATCGTGACAAATCCGTATGACATATCGAATGAATTTAATGACTATTTTGTAGATAAGATATCACCCATTATTACTATGCACATCGATCAGCATAAGCAATACCTAACATCTAGGCTGAACTCAATCTTCATGAAGCCATGTCTACCAGAAGATATAAAGCAAATTATAAAAGGGCTAAAAAACACCAATAGTGTAGGATATGACGGTGTCTGCACTAAAGTCATCAAGCTAGTAACGGAATGTATCTCGCGACCCCTGAGTTACATTTTAAACCTGTCTATTGAAACTGGTATATACCCAGAAAAATTAAAAGTAGCAATTATAAAACCGATACATAAAAAAGAGAGTAAAGAAAGCATGATTAATTATAGACCTATTGCCTTACTGCCAATCGTCTCAATTTTTTTTGAAAAATACATTTATAGTGAGCTGACTAAATACTTTGAAACCCATAACATCTTAGCTAAGGAACAAAAAGGATTCAGACAAGATAAAAGTATCAACCTTGCTATATATGAGTTCTTAGAAATCGTAATGTCTAATGTCGACAAGCGAATACCGATCTGCGGCATCTTCATGGACATGACACAGGCTTTCGATCACGTGGTGCATGACGTTTTACTTTATAAGCTCGAGTTATATGGCATAAGGGGCAACGTTTTAAAATTAATAGAAACGTACCTCAAGAACCGCACTCAATTTACACAAATTAATAGAATTAATAGTAGAACTAAGATGGAGGAGACATATTTATCAGGGGGACGTGAAATTCAGTACGGTGTCCCACAGGGAGGCGTATTAAGCTCCCTACTTTTCATTATATACATTAATGACCTTCCGAACG
Source organism: Griposia aprilina (assembly GCA_916610205.1). Taxonomy (NCBI): domain Eukaryota; kingdom Metazoa; phylum Arthropoda; class Insecta; order Lepidoptera; family Noctuidae; genus Griposia; species Griposia aprilina. The sequence goes on from OU744287.1 coordinate 104,113, forward strand.
CGAATTCAAACCCAATGACACTCTTTGCTGACGACAGCACCGTTGCAATTAAGTGTAATGACAGAACATCTTACGAGCATGATATAAACAGTAGCCTAAATGCAATCATTCAATGGTTAGATAGTAACAATCTGAAGGCGAATATTGGGAAAACTAAAATAATGCATTTCAGTCAGCGTATAAATGCGGGTACACCTAAGATTAACTATAAGGGTGAACCTGTAGCTGAAGTCCTATTAACAAAATTTCTTGGGCTTACTCTGGATAATAAGTTAAATTGGAAATCCCAGATTGAAACATTGTGCAAAAGATTAAATAAATCAGTATATGCCCTACATGAACTTAAAAAGGTCTCAAATATAAATACGTTGTTAGCGGCTTATCATGGTTTAGTTGCGCCAGTACTGAGGTATGGTGTAATTTTCTGGGGAAATTCGACAGATATTGGCATGATTTTTAAAGCACAAAAACGATGTTTGGGCTTCAAATGGTCGAAACCTGTAAACCGTTTTTCCAGGAGTATAAGATTCTGACTCTCCCAAGTCTGTATATCTATGAGGTCTCATTATTTGTGAAAACCAATAAAAACCTATTTAAATTAGCATCAGAAATAAATAATAGGCAACAACGGGACGCACTACGCCTCTATGTACCCCGAACATGTACCTCTTTAATGTACAAGAGTGTGTTCCATATGGCTCCTGTAATTTTCAATAAATTACCTAAAGAAATAAGGGCAATGAATACGGCCCTATTTAGAAAAGTCTAAAAAAAAATCTGATTAATAAATGCTACTATAACTTGAATGACTTCCTCAATGATAATTTTGCCAAATTATAGACCTCACAGTGACATCAAGTAAAATCAATTATTCAATGAATTATCCATGTATCTCTTAATAACTAATTTTGACATTGACATTGAAATAATCTAAATATTTTTATTATTTAATAGATAATTTATTCTCCACTATGACTTTAACTTATTATAACTATATCGTGCTTATGTCATCTAATTTTATTTATTCCAATGTTTATTTTGATTAATTGATGAATAACTATGACTGTATAATTTTTTTGCATGCCTTACGGTAGAATCACTTGAAACATGTAATTCTTATAACACCATTGTAACAGTGTATTCAGCAAAAATAAAGGATTTGATTTGATTTGATTTGATTTGAAGGCAGCACCCGCGGACACGGGCTCGTCTTCCGTCGCGGTCCAGTCATCGGTTCCATTGCCGGTCCCGTCGTCGGCCCCTGCACTTGCGGATGCCGAGATTGAGAAGATCGCGCGCATCTGCATGATGCAGTGTGGGACGATGGTGGGTGCCCGCATGGAGGCCATAGAGGCAAGGCTCCTGCCGGCGGAAACCCTCCGCTTACCGCTCGCTGCGGACAGGCGGAGGAAGGAGGGGCTTGCTAAGCGGGGGCCGGTAACGGCCGCGACGGCAGAGGCAAGCCGGTCCGGGAAGGGGACTAAAAAGCCCACCGAGGGTACGTCCGCGTCCACTTCCGGGGCGGCTGTACCGGCGGCGGCCGCGCCGGGCCCTACCTCGGAGGCCTGGACGACGGTAGTCAAAAAGGGCCGCCGTCACGGGAAGAAGACGGCGCCACCGGCACCCGCTGGAGCTCCGGCACCTGCAGCCAAGAAGGCCCAGGGACCGCCTAGGGTCAGAGCCCCACGCTCCGCGGCTGTAGTGATTACGCTGCAGCCCGGAGCCGTCGAAAGGGGCATCACCTACAAGGCGGTCCTGACTGAGGCAAAAGCCAAAGTCGCGTTCCCCGACCTTGGCACACCGTCCGGCTCAGAATGAAGCCGGCGATTACGGGGGCGCGGCTGCTCGAGGTGTCGGGTGCCTCTAGCGGCGAGAAAGCGGATATCCTGGCTGCCAAGCTACGTGAGGTCCTCAACCCGGAGGACGTCCGGGTGTCCAGGCCAATGAAGACCGCTGAGCTGCGCGTCGGTGGCCTGGACGACTCGACGACCACGGCCGAGGTCGCGGCGGCCGTCGCCAGAGTCGGTGGATGTCCGCCCGACGACGTGCGGACGGGCGAGATTCGCGCTGACGCTTCCGGGCTCGGCACGATTTGGGTACGGTGCCCGGTGGTGGCGGCGAACAAGGTCGCTGACGGTGGGCGTCTGTTGGTGGGATGGGTTGCAGCGAGTGTCAAGCTGCTGCAGCCCAGGGCCATGCGGTGCTACCGGTGCCTTGACATTGGGCATGTTAAGGCACGGTGCACCGCCGAAGTGGACCGCAGCGAGCAGTGCTATCGCTGCGGCCAGCCCGGCCACAAGGCGGCCCAGTGCTCCGCGGCGCCAAACTGCAGCCTCTGTACAGCTGCAGGGAGGCCCGCCGGGCACAGAGCGGGCGGAAAAGCCTGTGGCGCCCCCGCCAGCAAGAGAAAAAGGGGTGTCAAGACTGCGGGGGGCTCTTTACCCCCCCCCTCAGCCTGGCTGCCCTTCGGCCGACTCCCGGCCTAGGAATGGTGCGGAGGGAATGGATTGCGCCTAATGGCGCCCTACCATTTCCTCCAGGGCAATCTCAACCACTGTGCCAGAGCTCAGGATCTCTTGCTCCAGAGCATGGCGGAGTGGTTGATTCGCGTGGCTGTGGTCGCTGAGCCGTACTTTGTCCCCCCCCGGGATAACTGGGTGGGGGACCTGGATGGCTTGGTGGCCATCATCGGCGGGGCTCTCGTCAACCCGTCCCGAGGACACGGCTGGGTGGCCGCCCTCGCGGACGGCATTGGCGTGGTTGGGGCGTATTTTTCGCCCAACAAGAGTCTCGCCGACTTCGAAAGCTTCCTTGTCGAGTTGGGTGCCGTCGTGGGCCGACTCCACCCTCGCCCCGTGCTGTTGCTAGGGGATCTCAACGCCAAGTCTGCGGCGTGGGGATCTCCGGTGACCGATGCTAGGGGTGAGGCGCTGGAGGAGTGGGCGGTCACGACTGGCCTGGTCGTCCTGAACGTGGGCTCGGTCCACACGTGCGTGCGGCAGCGGGGCGGGTCAATAGTGGACGTCTCGTTCGCTAGCCCTGCTGTTGCGAGCCGTGTTCGTGGCTGGCGTGTTGCCGCGGAGGTGGAGACGTTGTCGGATCACCGATACATCCGTTTCAACGTCTCCGCCCAGACCGCCGGCGGCCGCAGTTCATCGGGCCTGCGAACGGATGGCCCGCGCTGGGCGCTCAAGCGCATCGACAGGGAGCTTCTCGAGGAGGCCGCTATTGTCCAGGCCTGGATCCGGGAGTCGGCAATGAGCGGACCCATCGACGTCGAACAGGAGGCGCTGTGGTTCCGCGGGGCGATGACGCAAATCAGCGACGCGTCCATGCCCCGCGTCCACACACAGTCAGCAAGGCGCCAGGTGTACTGGTGGTCCGCCGCGATTGCGCAATTACGCATCGCGTGTGTGACGGTGAGACGCCAGTACACCCGTTACCGGAGGAGACGTCGTCGGGTCCCTGACGAAGAAGCCGCGCTGTATGAGGTGTACCGCGCGGCTAAAGAGACTCTGTGGCTGGCCGTCGGCGAGGCGAAAACGCGAGCCAGGGAGGAGATGCTGGAGACTCTGGACGGGAATCCGTGGGGGCGCCCTTATCGAGCGGTGCGAGGGAAACTTCGAGCCGCAGCGCCTCCACTTACGGAGAGTCTTCAGCCCCAGCTGCTGGAGGAGGTAGTCGCAGCCCTCTTCCCGGCAAGAGCGGAGCATACTCCGCCGCCGATGGCTTTGCCCACAGCTGCAGAGTCTACAGAGGAGAACGCCATTAGCGTCCCAGAGGTGACACAGACAGAGATGAGGGCGGCCGTGATGCGGCTCCGGGCCAAGAACGTGGCTCCGGGGCCCGACGGGATCCACGGCCGAGCGTTAGCCCTCGCTCTGAAGGAGCTGGAGCCCCAGCTGAGAGGACTCTACACAGCGTGCCTTGAGCGGGGCCAGTTTCCCACTTTGTGGAAGACTGGTCGTCTGGTCCTGCTCAGGAAGGTGGGGCGCCCTGCGGACTCGCCGTCCGCGTACCGGCCCATAGTGCTGCTAGACGAGGTGGGGAAGCTGCTGGAGCGGATACTCGCAGCCCGCCTCGTCGGCCACTTGTGCAGAGAAGGGCCGGACCTGGACGAGAGCCAGTTCGGCTTTCGGCATGGGCGCTCCACCATCCACGCGATATCGCGGGTGAGAGTCCTGGCGGAGGAAACGGTGTCCCGGGGTGGGGTGGTGGTGGCGGTGTCCTTGGACATCTCCAACGCCTTCAACACCCTGCCCTGGAGTTGTATTCGGGAGGCACTGCGGTATCATCGGGTGCCTCTCTACCTCCGCCGCATCGTTGGGGCTTATTTGGCGGAGAGGTGTGTCACCTACATGGGACGCGATGGCGTTAGCCAGCGCCACATGTCGTGCGGTGTTCCACAGGGCTCGGTCCTGGGCCCGCTCCTGTGGAACATCGGGTACGACTGGGTGTTGAGAGGCGAACTCCAACCGGGCGTCGACCTGACGTGCTACGCGGACGACACGCTGGTCACGGCCCGGGGGAGTTCGCACAGGGAGGCAGCGTTGCTGGCGACGGCTGCGGTTTCACAGACGGTGAGCCGCATACGGCGCCTCGGCCTGGAGGTGGCCCTCAACAAGTCGGAGGCCATGGTGTTTCATGGTCCCCGGCGGGCGCCACCGTCCGGATCCCACATTGTGGTGGGAGGGGTACGAATCGCTGTCGAGCCCACCATGAAGTACCTGGGCTTGGTGCTCGACAGTCGGTGGGATTTCGGCCCCCACTTCCGGCGGCTGGCGCCCAAGTTGTTGGGCGCGGCTGGGGCGCTGTCAACGCTGCTTCCCAATCTGGGGGGCCCGAGCGCCGCTTGTAGGCGGCTCTACGTAGGGATCGTGCGATCGATGGCCCTTTACGGGGCCCCGATCTGGGCGGCTGACCTGACGGCCGGCAGCATTGCTGTTCTGCGAAAGCCGCAGAGAGCGATGGCCGTCAGAGTCATAAGGGGGTACCGCACGATCTCCTACGAGGCGGCTTGTGCACTGGCCGGATCCCCGCCCTGGGACCTGGAGGCGAAGGTGCTCGCGTCACTGTACCGGTGGCGCGAGGAATGGCGGGCGCGGGGTGAGCGACCGATGCAGCGACATATGGAGCAACGTCGGTCGCAGCTCCGCGAGGTCCTGGTGGCGGAATGGCGGGACAGGCTCTCACGCCCTACCGCCGGCCTCGTCACTATCGAGGCGGTCCGGCCGGTGCTCGACCTCTGGCTCGGGAGGAGGCACGGCTCCCTGTCGTTTCGGGTGACGCAGGTGCTCTCGGGGCATGGTTGTTTCGGGAAGTACCTGTGTCGCATAAACAGGGAGCCGGACGCCCGGTGTCACCACTGCGTCGACTGTCGGGAGGACACGGCGCGGCATACGCTGGCAGAGTGTGCCGCTTGGGAGGAGCCGCGCCGTGCCCTCATCTCAGGAGTAGGCAGTGACCTGTCGCTGCCGGCCGTAGTGAATGCTATGGTCGGCGGCGACGAGTCCTGGGACGCGGTGGTATCCTTCTGCGAAACAGTTATCTCGCAGAAGGAGGCTGCGGAAAGGGAGCGAGAGATCTCATCCTCTCACCCGGCCCGCAGCAGGCGCACCGGGCGTCGGCGGAGGGCGGACAACGCCCTCTTCCAGCCCCCCTAAATGGGTCCAGGGACGACGGACTTGGGGACGTCCGTCGCCCCCCATACATCAGGACCCGAGGCGGCGGCGCGTAGTGTTCCACGCGCGCCCCTCTTAGACGTCGCGGGGGGAGTCAAACACCTCACTCCCCCCGCTCGACCGGACGGGGCCCGCAGAGGCGGGCCGGCACCAGTCGGGGGTTGCGGAAGATTCGTATGTTCCCGCGACCCCCGACGCAGGTGTGAGATGGAACACCGGGGTGGTTTTTAGTCAGTAAGAGTCTGACAGACCCCTCCGCCCCCCCAGGGCGGGGGACATCCATGAGGATTTTCCACCCCGGATCAAAAAAAAAAAAAAAAAAAGGTTAGGTTGGGGGATCCCCCACAGCGCATACTTCCACGTAGTTTCCCCCGGGCAACGCCGTGTCTGACCACCGTAACGGAGTGGCAGACCGGCGGCTAAAGTGCGCTGTGACTCGCAGACAAAAACGCGGTCGTCTGTGAATATGCCGAAGAAGCCGAGCCGTGACGCCTCCGGGCGTCTTTGTTTTAACTCGAATCGCTCCTCCGAGGGTGATTCAAACGGCCCTTCTCAGGGCCAATCCAACGGCCCTTCTCAGGGCCAAACCAAAGGCCCTTCTCAGGGCCAAACCAAAGGCCCTTCTCAGGGCCAATCCAAAGGCCCTTCTCAGGGCCAATCCAAAGGCCCTTCTCAGGGCCAAACCAAAGGCCCTTCTCAGAGCCAACCCAACGGCCCTTCTCAGGGCCAACTCAACGGCCCTTCTCAGGGCCACGCCGGCGGCGCTTTGGCGTCGGAAGCTGACCGCGCACCGTCTGCGGCCAGCTTTTTCAGCAGGCCAGACGAGTTGTCGGACGCTGACGAGTCCAATATGGACACGTCGGCGGCCGAAAACGACCGCCCCAAGCGAAAGAGGGCCGATCTAAGGTTCGGGTCTGGGGGTTCCTCGGAGTCGGTTGCAAGTAGGTCGAAGAAGAAGTCGAAGTCTAAAAAGGCTTCGACTTCTGCTTCGGCTTTTACTCACGATGTGGGCTTGGTGGACGCCGAGCGCCAGCTAAATCTGGCGAAACGGGTGCAACTCCAGGAAGACCTGGAGGAGAGGGTCGCCGCAAAGGAGCGGCAGGCGCAAGCCGTCAGGTCGAGGGCTGGCTATGGTGCGACTAATGTGCTATATGCTGACCACTCCCTGGCGGAATTGGAGCGCATGGCAGAGGAGGACAAGGAGGAGGTCCTGGAGGTCGCCTCAAAGTCCTCCAATTTGAAGGGGACCTTCCAGAAGGCTCTCAAATGCCGGGCCGCCAGCATGCACGGCATCGTATTGGAGCTGGTGAAGCGGACGGCCACAGACGAGACGCGGCAGCTGCAGGCGAAGGTGGATCGCCTGCAAGCGGAGGTCAGCCAGCTACACCAGAAGCTGGCTGAGGTCACGGCCCGGCCTGCCCAATCTGCCCCAGGTACGGGGGTAGAGGACCCCTCTTCCCCAGCCAGCCTCGAGGCAATAATCAGCGGGGTTGTCATGGAGGAGAGGGCCTTCATCAGAGGCTGCTTCGCGGGCATTGAGGACCGACTCTTGCCCGAGAAGCGGCTCCGCCCGCCGCTAGCGGCGGATAAGAGTCCACCGCCGACGGAGCCGGAACCTGCGCCTCTGGGAGGCCCGGCATCGGGCGAGCAGCCCCGGGCCCAGAAGCCCTCCAAGGGCAAGGGCAAGGGCAAGAGGAGCACGCCCTCTCAAACGCCCACCACGAGCGCGGAGGGAGCGTCCGGGTCGTCTGCCACTCCAGCAGCAGCCCCCCGGAACTCGCAGGAAGAGGACGCCCTTCTTCCCTCCACCACCCCGTGCAACCCGCCGTGGACGAAAGTGGTCAGGGGAGGAAAAGGGCAAAGGTCCACCCCCAACCTCAGTGCAACTGCCCCAGCGGCGAAAAAGGGTCTAGCCGGCGGGAAGAAGCTGGTTCCTCCCAAAACCGCGGCGGTCGTGGTGACCATCACCCCGGAGGCCGTGGAGAGGGGCGAGACGTACGAGTCCGTCCTAAGACGGGCTCGTACCAACGCGGATCCCTCCCGGCTGGGGATCGGCAACATCACGTGCCGCCGTACCCTGGCCGGGGCTCGAATTTTCGAGTTTTCGGGGGAGCAGCGCGGCGCAAACGCGGACCTTTTCGCGGGAATGCTGCAGGAGGTCATCGCGGATGCGGCAACGGTCGTCAGGCCTGTAAAGACCGCAGCCTTGGAGGTGGCCGATCCGGACGATTCGGTCACCAAAGAGGACGTGGTGGCGGCCGTTGCAACGGCCGGAGGCTGCGACGCTGGCGCAGTGAAGGGTGGAGCTATCAGGCCCGGGCGCCGCGGCATGGGCACCATCCGCGTCGAGTGCCCAGTCGCTGCGGCCGGGGCCGTCCTTACTGCGACCAAAGGACGGCTGCTTGTGGGGCTCAGCTCGGCTGTGGTCCGGCCACTTGAAAACCAGCCTATGCGCTGCTTCAAGTGCTTCGCATTCGGCCACACCCGAGCCACGTGTCCCTCCAAGTCCGACTGGGGAGAGTCTTGCTTCCGGTGCGGGCAGGAGGGACACAAGAGTGCCGTTTGTCGTGCTGCCACGCTACGCTGCGCGGCGTGTGCCGCCAGTGGCCGCCCCGCGGACCACAGGATGACGGGCAGGAGCAGCTCCTGCCCGTCATCCTATGCCCTTCCTCGCGGGCGGCTTGCAGCTGCTGCAAGCCGCCCGCGAGGAAGGGCATAGTGCCGGCGCAGGTTCGCCCTGCTGCTACCACCACCGCCGTCGTCGCCGCTGTAGCTCCAGCGGCGGTAGCCGAGGAGGGATGTGGGATGTTGGAATAATGGTTTCCAACTACCATATCCTCCAGGCGAACGCCAATCACTGCAGGGCAGCCCAGGACTTGGTGGTGCAGGTCATGGCCGAGTGGTTGGTGAACGTAGCGGTGGTCGCCGAGCCCTACTCAATCCCTGGCAGCTGGCTGGGTGACGAGGACGGCTTGGTGGCACTAGCGGCGCGGTCTTCCACAGACTCCCCTCCCCTCTCGCTATTAGAGAAGGGACCGGGATACGTGGCTGCCGCGTGGGGAGAATTAGCCCTTGTGGGCGTCTATTTCTCCCCAAACCGCCCTCTTCAGGACTTCAAGAACTATCTCGGAGTCCTGGCCGCCGTGGTCGGCAGGGCGGCGCCGCGTCAGGTCTCCGTACTGCGAGACCTGAATGCCAAGTCGGTGAACTGGGGTAGCCCGGCCACCGACGCTCGCGGGCGGGCAGCGGAGATGTGGGCAGCCTCCTCTGGACTCTCCCTCTTGAATAGAGGAAGCGTCCAGACATGCGTGCGGCGGCAGGGTGGCTCAATAGTGGACGTCACTTTCGCCACCCCTGCGTTGGCCGCGCGCGTGTTAAACTGGCGGGTGGACCTGGTGGAGACTATGTCGGACCACCGCTACGTACGGTTCGATATCTCCACCGGTGGCCCCGGAGAGACGCGGCCCCTCTCGGGGCGATCGCCGTTCCCGCGGTGGGCTCTCACCCGCCTGGACAGGGAGGCAGCAGGGGAGGCGGCGTTCATCCAGGATTGGTTTTCGCCGCCTTCCGCCGGCCTGGATGTGGATACCGTGGCGGGGCGCCTGAGGGGGTCTCTGACCGAGGTATGCAACTCTAGCATGCCTCGGTCTCGCCGACCACTACCCAGGCGCGCCGTGTACTGGTGGTCGGTGGAGTTGGCGGGGCTACGAGCAGCGTGTGTGGAGGCAAGAAGGGCCTACACGCGAAGCCGGCGGCGGCGTCGACGAGCTCACGCCAACGAGGACCACCTACCTAACCTTTTTTTTTTTTTCTTCGCTGAGAAATGCTTTATGCATTCCCGCTCGTAGGGGGACGAGACGGGATATGTGGGACTCCTGTCGGAATGACAGTATACCCACTAAAACTCAGCGGTGTTCCCACATCGCCGTGATGGGAGGGCTCCAGGGTCTCGGCCACTGGGGGACCAAAGGGGCGCAATTTGTTGCGCGCCGCCTTATAAGGTCTCCCGTAGGGGTCTCTGTCGAGACCCTCCAGCATCTCCGCTCTCGCCGAGTCTCTGGCGGCGGCGATAGCCCTATCGAGGACCATTTTTGCCTCCACATACACTTAGGTTAGGTTTTTTTTTTTTTTTTTTTTTATTCACCCGTCATCACAGGGCGTTGCGTGTTTCCTCTGACGTGTATGATCAGAGACCTTTTTTTTTCATTTTATTAATATTAGATACGGTGCAGGTTTTCTTAACTTATTTTAATTATTCTAGTTTTACATTTGTTTTAATGCTATTTCTTAAATTCTAGTTTTAGATAAAATACTAAATTAGCTTATTACAACATTTATTTTACATATCTTTTTCTTTTTTTTTTTCTTATTACATTGATTACTTATCAAAATATTGTACAATATTTGAAAGTATATCTTTTATGCTTTGTTCCTTATTACAACTTTGGCAGCTATTTCCTTGCAGTATTTTAAGAACTTTGGTCTATTTTTTTTGTTTTGCATTATTTTTGGTATTGTTTCTAGATTTATTTTAACTTCAGCTTCGACCTCAAAATTGTATTTTTCTTTTCCAAATATGGGACACTCCATGATTATATGCGGCACGCTTTCTCTCTTTTCAGGGTCACAGGGACATGCTGGGCTCTCTTTGCACTTAAAACGGTTCAAATACTCGGAGAACCCGCCATGCCCCGTCAGCACTTGTGTTAACAGGGGATCTACTTTAAATTTGCGTACTATATTATAAGCCGCGGTTGCGTCAGGAAGGAAGATTTTGGTGGTTGAAGCAGTTTCCCCAGATCGGTACCTCGTGTTCCATTCTTCGAGCGAGTCCATTCGGATTTGTCGCTTGACGAATGAAACCGGGCACAGATCGTAGTCCTATCTTGATTTTTTCCTTAAGGCTGCCGCCTTTGCCAATTCATCAGCCCTTTCGTTTCCCTCCAATCCCGCATGAGCCTTTATCCAGAACAATCGAAGCGTTTTACCGCAGTTATTCAGTTCTTGGATATTCTTTCGGATTTTAAATGCCAGTGGTTGGAGGGAAACCCCTTGGGTCACCGTTTCCAGAGCTGACCTGGAGTCGCAATATACCTCGACAACTGGAGATATGTGGTTTAAGGCCAGTTCAGAGGCCTTATACAGAGCTAATAGTTCGGCCTGATAAACAGTGCAGAAATGGTCCAGCTTAAACTTTTGGGTTTTAATTTCCATCCCATTCTCCCAGAGACATAGTGCCGCGCCGACTTTGCCCTCAATTTTACTACCGTCGGTGAAAATCTTGGGGTTGCTGAGTTCTCGTTGGTTCATTTCTGCACCATTCATCACGCACTCGAACTCTATACCTATCTGGTCTGCAGGGTGTGGCATTTGTGTGTGTGGGACCGGTAACTCGATTTCTCGGTCTCCTGTCACTCTCCGCGAATATCCTCTTTTTTCTTCATAAAAAGAGGCTGCTTCTCGAATCCTGAGATCCAGTGGAAGCAGTCCGGAGAGTAACAAGGCCGAGTTTAGAGACGTTGTCCTATACGCCTTGACAATTTTCTGTACAAACCCACGCTGAACCGTATTGAGCTGCTTCCTCAAGCCTATCTTGTTTGTAGCCGGCGCCCAAGCACTTGCTGCGTACATGATAATCGGCTCCACTACTGCGATGTATATGGTCCTGATTATCTCGGGTTTCAGGCCCCAACTGATTTTTGCGGCTTTTGACAGCTGTTTGTATATGTTTAGCGCCTTCCTGCACACGTTTGCCGCATGAGCGTTAAACGTCAATTTGTCATCAATCGTGAGCCCCAGTATCTTGATCTCCCGTGACAGGACAATGTCCTCCCCGCCCACGTGCAGAAGTGGTGTGTCATACTTCAGCTTATTTGTGATAACCATGGCCTTTGTTTTGTGCGGCGCAAAACTAAGTTTGTTTTTGATACCCCACTTCTGGACGTGCGCGAGGGTCGCATTAGCCTGCCTCTGAACATCAAGCGCTGTATCACCCGAGAAAATCAGCACCACATCATCTGCGAATGCTTGACAGTAATCACCTCGTTTCTCCAGTTCTTTGAGCAGGGGATCAAGGAGCAAATTCCAGAAAGTAGGTCCCCCTATAGAGCCTTGAACGCAACCTTTACTCGTTTCCTGCATGTATTCCGATCCTGCATACCTAACCCTCACTTTCCTGTCGCTGAGATAACTGTCTACTAGACGTCGTAGGTTTACCGGGCATCTTGTTTCTGCCAGTCGGCATTTCATAGCCGGCCACCAGGCACCATCGAAGGCACCCTCTATGTCCAACGATACGACAACGATGATCTTTTTCTCCTTCAGTTTGTCTCGACTGTGTTTTATCAGGTCATAGAGGGAGTCCTCGGTGCTGCGCTGTGGCATAAACCCATACTGGTTTCTGCTTGCCTCGGGTAAAATATGCCACCTAATGCGACGTACCAGCATCTTCTCCAGGATCTTACCCAATACAGGCAATAGTCCAATCGGCCTGTACGATTTGGGGTGCGCATAATTATCTTTTCCCGGTTTTCTGAGGACTACGATGACTGCCTCCTTCCAGATGGTCGGGAAGTGGCACAAGCTAAGGCATCTGTTCAACACTGCCAAGAACAGTTGCGGGTTAAGGGTTATACGAGTAGCTGCCCTGCAAATGTCCGCTGTAAGTCCGTCGATTCCAGGAGCTTTCTTAGCATTAAAACTAGTTGCGGCCCACTTCAGTTCTTCCGTCGTGAATAGAGGATCGAATACTTCACCATCCGTCTTTTCATTTGCTCTATTCGCCTACTCTCTAATTTGCTTGTGGTCTTCATCGTCGTCCTGCATTTTATCCTCAGGATAAAACGTCTTTGCAAGCATTCTGGCCGACTCCTCACTGCTAAGAACTTTGTTCCCTTGCATCAACGGAGTGTCCTCCTGCCTAGTGGATGTGCGGCTTACGACCCTGTATATACTGTCCCACATGGTTTCACGCTCTTGTTTCCCAAAAAACTCTTTCCAGCTTGCTGTCAGGGTGTCTTCCATCTTCTGCTTATACTCCTCCTTTGCTGTGAGATACAATTCGACGACCAATGCTCGGCGTCCTGGTGCGGCACAAGAAATTCTCCTCTTCTTCCTCTTGATGTCCTCTTTCATTTGCGTCAGCTCCTCGGTCCACCAAGGCAATCCTGTTTGCTGTGTTTTGTTTACAGTCGGTATAGTTCCTTCACATGCCTCCGCTAATGCGTCTGTGTATGTTTTAGTCATTTTGTCTAAATCTTCTATTGAGTCTATCCTGTCTATTTCTGTTTTGTTTATATTATTATGTTCCCAAATTTGGTTAACTTTTACATAAAATTGTACCCATTTTGCTTTTTTTGTATTATATTTTCTAGTAGTTCTTTTTACGTCCATTCCTTTTGATTTTTCCAATTTAAGTTCAAACAGGATTGCCCTGTGGTCCGAAGTTGTGATGTCTCCTGCTAGTCTCCAGTTTGCCACCCGTCCAAGCATGTCTTCCGTACATATAGTAATATCCACACAGCTGCAGTATCTTTGACCTCCTCTGATGACATCGAAAGTGGGAGCTATTCCGAGATTCAGGATCTGAAGTCCCAACTCATCCAGCGTGCCTGCCAAAGCCTCCCCCCTCTGGTCCGTTTCCCGACTTCCCCACCACGTGTTCCAAGCGTTGACATCACCTCCCAGCAATACATCCTTGACTCCGATCTCCTCCATAATTTTCTTTAAGTGGTCCAAGTCTGGCTCCATAGGCTGTCCACCATCCAGATACACTGACACGACTCCCATTTCCCATGCTCCTGTCCTCAACTTCACCACTGCGAAGTTTTCAGTTGTCAAGGTTGGGCACTGTGTAAGGTCTATGGAGTCGTCAAAGAGGACGATGGCCGCTTTATTAACCTTCTCGGTTTTTCGGACGCATTGCACTACTCGCGTACCTGGATAGCTCTTCATCTTTCCTATCCCGCCTATATATGGCTCCTGGACCATTGCAAACGCCCATTTCCTTTTACCCGCTTCTATAATTAATTCAGCTGTGGCGAGTTTACACTTCTGGAGATTTGCTTGCGCCACGCAATACTGGTGAGGTCTGCCTTCACCGACGTTGTTTGTCCCGTTTTCACCTGGGACCACCTTAGCAATACGCTACGGTGGACCTCGCCATTTTATCCCATCTTTTCCTTACCGGGCACTCGGAACTAAACGCATCGTGACCCACATGGTCCATCTTGGCCGTTAAACAGTTTCTGCACGTTGGAGTCACCCCGGAGAGCCAGTCTGCACACTTCGTTCTGAGGTGCGGACCTGCGCAGTGACTACACAAGTCTACCGGGTCTTCCCGACAGATTCGTTTTCCATGTCCAAATCCCAGACAACGCGAACACTGTATAAGCGGGGACTGATCTACCACCCTAAGCCGCTGGATATCAATTTGGACTGTGCCGACTTCTATTAGTCTGCTCCATATAATTGGCGATACGCTCATCACAATGTGCGCCGTGTGTGGGTTTCTGGCTTTCCTTCTATATTTTATTGTCAGTCTTTCGTTCTCCTCACTCACATCTTTGAATATATGATGGTTTTGGGAACGCAGAGCCTTGAGTATATCCGCATCGGTGTTGTACTGGAGGACTCCGCGTATGATCACCAGCGGGTCTTTGTTTCTTACTTCTTCAACGTTCAGTTCTGTTCCTGCTCTCTGTATTCTGTCCTTGACTCTGTTGATCTCTGATTGCGATTTGCACCCCACTATCACCTTCCTATCTCTTCCTTTCCTGATCTTATCTATTCTGACTCCATCCTCTTTGGCGTTTACTGCTTTTCTTATTTTGTCAAACACCTGCTCCCCCGTGTCTTTCTCATCCTTTGAGGTGACCACCACTGAGTGCATAGCCGTTGTCTCTGGGTGTTGCCTCCTTGGAGAGCCGGCCGCCACACTAGCGTAAGTCATCCTTTCCTCTCTTGTCTTTTGCTCTCTCTCTATGACTTCCTTAAATTTTTCCATTTCCCTCCGATTTTCTTCGAGCTGTCTACCATGCTCTTCTATTTTCTTTATCAGTTCGCTGTCTTCCTTATCCCTTCCTGTATTCTTTATTACATCCTTTTCCTGTTCCACGTAAGCTTTTGTTCCTTTGTCAGAGCTCCTCTCTGCTTCTCCTTCTTTCACCAGTTGAAAAAGCCGTTCTATGGCATGAGTAACCTCTGCTTTTATGTCCGTTCTCAAATTTCTTGAGTTGCCGAGGTGCAGTTTAGCCTTGATTATGCATGCTTTTGCTTCGGCCAATCTGTTTGCGTATTTCGGGTTTTCGGTTTTAGGTGAAGTGCTGGAAGCCTCGGCAGATGCGGAGCGCGTCACCAAATCCTTTCTCTCCTGTGGTGGGTGCGCCTTATGTTTTACCTTCGTGGGAGCCACCTGGACCGTCTTTGGCGGTGTCCTCAGGGATGCAGTCTTTTCCTCTGACCCTCCAGCTTCCCAATCTCCTATACCCGCTCAAAGGTCCAGGCTTTTCGCGTGCGGGCGTGTCCAACGTCCAAGCAACAAAAAATGCTTAAAATCGCGCGTGCGCACCGGTCATTTCTAACATAAAGTGTAATAACTTGAAAACTACCAAACTTATACCTAAATAAAAAATCGTGTGTGTAGCTGAAACCATACAGAATCAACAGGTGTTAAAACTACATTACAACTTCATAGTCGAAAGAACTGTAAAAAATGTCAGTTTCAAATAATCAGCTTTCGAGAAAAAGTCTTTTCGAATATGTATAGTTTTTAAAGGTTAAATTTTCTTTTTTCTTTCAAAAATTATTATTTCACTATTTGAAGATCAAATAGTGAATTAATAATTTATTACAAAAATATTAAAATGAAGTTAAGTAAGTTACAAACTATAGAGGTATGAGGAACAGGGTGTAAAGCTCACTCATACCTCCATAGAAAAGGGAGGATCCTCCGACCAGACGGGTGTTGTGTCTGGTGGGCAACTGCCCGACGGTTGATGTCGGGACGTTGTCTAAATGCTAGCCGCGCGGTAATCTCTGCTTGCGCGATGCAGGATTTGCGTGACGTCAGTGTGATGTGTAGCTCACATGTGGCGGTGAAGATACCGCTACAAAACAATAATTTGAAATCACTTAGTATCAACCGGACACATATCTTTATCACATATATCTCTTTCAAAACGAACTTTCCTGTCTGTTAAAAAAATGTTTGGTCACCCTATTAGAAAGAGATGAAAGCCTCGGTATGCATTATCTCTCTCTGCTCGTATTTTTGGTACGAGAGCTCAGTCCAGTTTGTATATTAGGTCCATGCCGTCACCCATCATTATTATTAATGTCTATTGTTATTACCAGACTAAAAAACTACATTTATGCAAAATGCGGGCAGCACTGTCTTTCCTGTCAAAGTCAGTGAGTTGTCACTTGTCAGTGAACAAAATGTCATTAACACGTTGCATTGCGGTTGTGTCGGTTCCGGTTTGTTTGTCGTTATTGAGACGAACATTCGTGACAGGCTCCGTTAGTTACGCGCAGACCTGTGCTAGCAGCGTCAACAGTACGACCACACAGCCACTCGGGGCCAACAAAATGTACATCGCAGAGGAACGAGGATCGGCTTACGCGCCCGACTACCGGGTGTATTTCAGTAAGTAAAACCACAGTTCCAACTGCCCGTCCTCGCCGCCCGCCGTCTGGCCCAGCACAAGTTGGGAGCCTGCTCCCTTTTACCTGATACATTACTTATTTAAACTGTTGAAACCAGCCGGACTTTGAACTTTTCTGTCATTATTAAGTTTATTGTTGTCATTACATTGGCACTCCCTATAGTTTGCAAAATGATTCGATTGTATAGGTCCACTAGTGCGTTGGTATAACCTATCACCTATGACCTTGAACTTTTAACTTTCTAAAACGTATGTGTATTAATTTACTTTATGAACTGTCTCTGATTGAAATTACTTTTTATGGGTCTATTTTAGATAGCTTTTGTGTTTCACCTCGCAGTGCATGCAACATGCAATCTTCGAAAAAGAGATTTATATCTTTAAATTATATTTATGATTTCTTTCGACTTTTTTATTATAATATTATGTTATCAAAACATGCATTATATTCATGAAATTTAAACCACATTTTGTTATTGTTCTGCAACTTGCTTTCAGAGCATAAAATTACATTAGCTGATAAGGTCAAGATTATAATATTAATACCACTTGTGATAATAATCAGTAAAATGATTGTTTAAGTATGTTGTAGTTATATAAATAGCATATTGTGGCTGACTCTCAGGGTGATGTACCTAAGGTTGAGGTTAGTTATTTGATGTACAGATTGTTAGTCAATATACATTCCTGCTTACCAATCACCTATAAGATGGTGTGTATGATGTGCTCAGTACTGGTAAGCTGCACATAATTAAAGTGCAATGCTGAAACCATTCAAATATATTTAGAAAAGTATTGAGATGGTCAAGTCTGAACTGAACTATGCAAAATAGAGGCAACTCTGCACAAGGGGTTAAATAAGAGGCTATTACTGTCCCTCTCCAGAGCAAAGGCCTCTTCTCATACAGAGAAGGTACAAGCAATATTTAGCATTGAACACCACAGTTGCTTAAGGCGGATTGGGGATTTTAGACTTATATTAATTAATATTTATAAATCCAGTTTATAATAATAATAATATTCTATATTTTCAGACAGCAATGATCCAGCATGTTAGTAAACAATATTATATCTTATTACTAGTGTTAGTATTTAGAATACAATAGAGAAGAAGACAGAATAAATAGTATTTTGAAAAGGACATCCTCAGATTAATGTTTAGTGATTGTCCTTCTCACAAAACTTTGAATAATCGGAGAGTTGATACTCTCCGCCATAGTTTTTAGATAATAGGTAACGTCAACTACATTTTTTTTCAATTTAATTACCTATCTTAACCTGGTTTTGAATGTCTTAATTCTGTGGGTAGCTCCAATCTTTTATAATTTTAAGGTATTTTCATAGATATTAGAGTTCTTCAGAACATGTAAAGAGGAATTTCAATTTTCATCATTTTTTTTTCATTTTCAAAGAGGAATCTTACTCTAGCAAGTGGTCATAAAGGTTATGAAAAACTATAGGATATAGGAGCCTGGTTTAGATGCAAACCCTATCTGAATTTTTTATAAATTGGGTTTTGAAAAATTTGCTATGCTGACAGTTCAACAGTACAGTTCAATGGTCTAGTCTAGACTAATTCCTGAATCAAAAAACAAGAATCATTTTTTCACTTTTTTACAACCATGTTAGTACTCAAAACATTTCAGGTTAGACCGTTAAAAACTGCTCTCTTATCGTAATAACAACTGTAGAGATAATAATTCTGCTATTCTTATCTTTGATATAAATTATCAGCTAACTCAAAATTTTATCTGTGACATAAATCATCAGCCAACTAAAAATTCCAGTGCACAAAATTTTTATCTTATTAAATCCTCAATCTACTAAATCCTCCATGCTGTCCGTGCAAAACAAATTGTTGCTATACAGACAAGTCCTGATGCCAGTTTGGACTTATGGTATTCAGCTATGGGGCAGCACCAAACAGACCAATGTATTAGTTATACAACAATTCCAGAACAAAGTGCTAAGGGAAATTGTAAATGCACCTTGGTACATACGAAATGATGACCTCCACCGGGACCTAAAAGTTGAGTTTGTTGAAAAAGTCATCCAGAAGCTTGCAGAAGCTCACGAAAAGAGACTTCATCAGCATCTGAACGTCGAGGTAATCCAGCTTCTCGACCACACAAACATAGTTAGAAGACTTAAAAGAACAAAACCGTTTGAGCTAGTGTTTAGGGTTAGTGAACAGTGTAATGTACAAAAGTGCTAAACAAACACACAAACGAAGTGTATTCGCCTTAATAGAGACAATAAGAAAAGTGCTATTGGACACATTCTTAGTAAAGACAATTTAATAGCTTAGGTTATAATTAAATTACTTATTAGTTTATTTAGAAGGCTAGATTGTAATATGATTAGGGTCCATCCTACTGTTGAACCCAAGAACAAGGAAAAAAAATTTTTTTTTACTGCTTTTTACAGTTCTGTACCCAAAGTGTGAAAATGGGACTTTACTACTAAGTTCATGCTCTCTGCTCTCTCTCTCTCTGCCTGCCACAGGGCTGTATCTTTTTAAATATAAGCCAGTTGAAATTTTCACAGATGTGTTGCTATCATATTATGGCTAATGTCAAAAATAAAAGGAAAACAACAAAAGAATATAAACTATAATTGTTTTGGTGGACGGAACCAGTGCGTGAGTCTGATGTGCACAACAGTGCTCACCTCATTTACTTGTAATGAGTGTACCTGTACCCATAATTAATAATAGTATGTCTTGTTGTGCAAGTACAACATCTAGTTTGCCAGTTTTGTTAAATACTTGTAATCTTAATAATATACAATTAGAACTTTAACATCCTCTGGCATGCCATCCATCAGTGCGAGTTGACCTTATGTTTGTAAACAAACCTAAAAACCTTGGACATAGATTTTAATCCACCACCGTGTTATCAATTGTATATGTAGCAAAATGTAGGTAGGTATGACAAAAGACAAATTATAGGTAAGTACTATTGAGTTGATCTAGGAAATGTGATGTTTCATGAAATGGTAATATTTTCGTCCAATTAGAACCTGAGAGTTTTGTATGATGATTTAAATGAAAATGAATCAGATTCCGATCGATAAACAACCCTTACTTACGTGATTACACGCTAAAAAAATTACCAAACTAGCCCAAGCAACGACCCAGATTAAAAGTATCCTATGTCCTCCTAACCCAGGCCGGAGTGTACCTTCGCGGGCTAACCTAGAGTATACCCCTTACCTATTTTTTTTTCATTGCCCACATAATGTGTGGAACAATAATATATTGGAGCCAGTGAATATTCTCTCAGATCAGACATGACGCGTCGACGGAACGCAAGGTTACGAAAGTCGTTTAGTTTTAGTAGTAACATGTTTTCTGACGCTATTGCTTATTGCCTTCTCCAGCGTGTCACGTGTTCATTGAGATCCATCGAAGTGAATTAAACTCACTGATGATGTTGCATACTAATAATGACGAACCGTCTGGTCTTGGAGCGGAGGGCGGGCGATAAGCCCCATTTTGCACCTTTAACCTGAATGTAATGCCGACGCAATACTACAACATTATTTATTATCAACACGACGAAATTAAGGTGCAGTCAGACTGCTCTTGATCGACATCGATCAATGGCATCGACCGTTTCAGCTTAAGGACGTTCCATTGTAGTGACTGGTAGCCGGATTATGGTCAGTCGACGATTCATTAGTAACGAATTAACGATCACCCATCGCGGTCCATGGTTAGTCGTCCATCGATCGATCGATATGAAATAACTTTTTTTTTTCTACAATATCGACTGGTCGACTCCGATCAACCGCAGTCTGGTTGCATCTTTATTTTACGCCAGCAATATGGTATTAACTTTTGAACGAACTGCATTGACATTGTGCTCATGTTTGCCAACTGGCAGACCATGTCGTGTACTGGTGTGTATATGCGAGTCGTGTTGCAGAGGACGAGAGCGGGCCGATCTCGCCACTGCACGACATCCCGCTGTGGGCGGACAAGGCGCGGCGGCTGGTCAACATGGTGGTGGAGGTGCCGCGCTGGAGCAACGCTAAGATGGAGATCAGCCTCGGCGAGCCGCTCAACCCCATCAAGCAGGACGTGAAGAAGGGCGCGCTACGCTTCGTGTGCAACGTGTTCCCGCACCGCGGCTACATCTGGAACTACGGCGCGCTGCCGCAGACGTGGGAGAACCCGCAGCACGTGGACCCCGCCACGCAGGCGCGCGGCGACAACGACCCCATCGACGTCATCGAGATCGGCGAGCGCGTGGCGGCGCGCGGCGACGTGTACGCCGTCAAGATCCTCGGCACGCTGGCGCTCATCGACGAGGGCGAGACGGACTGGAAGCTGCTGGCCATCGACGCGCGCGACCCCGTCGCCGACAAGCTGCGCGACGTGGCCGACGTGGAGGAGCACTTCCCGGGCCTGCTGCGGGCCACCGTGGAGTGGTTCCGCCTGTACAAGGTGCCCGACGGCAAGCCCGTCAACCGCTTTGCCTTCGACGGCGAGTGCAAGAACGCGGAGTTCGCCTACAAGGTCATCGACGAGGTGAGCCACTCTCTGTCCTCATAGCGTTCATTACGCTTCGAGGTCGAGCCTCCGATCGACTGACATTCTGCGGCGATTCGTGTGTATATAGTATTATAGTATAGTATTACGTTTGCAGGTGCACGAGTTCTGGCGCTCGCTGGTGGCGGGCGAGGTGACGGACGCGACGGACATCAACAAGTAAGTCGTCAGGCAGTGTGTCTGTTCGCTCCATGCCCCGCGCGTAGTAACCGTGTGCCCCCCGCAGGATGAACGTGAGCGTGGAGGGCTCGCCGGCGCGAGCGGAGCGTGCGCAGGCCAGCGCCGAGCTCGGCCGGGCGCCGCCGCGCGGCCTGCCGCAGCCCATCCCTCTCAGCGGTCAGTACTGAGCTCCACACCTTACCACCTGAAACTACTTTGCTTACTCACTTAACTACACTCTCTATCATATCATCATCATCCACAGCCCGACCTCAACCACTGCTGGGCATAGGCTTCTTCTTTTCTTATGCTGATGCCCACGCTCCATGCCAGCCTCATACAGGTTTTGCCCGCGACGCCACTCTGAACAGCGTTACTCCACCTGTCATCACGGCGCCTTGCCAGATCCCATCAGTACATCTTAAATTAACGGGTGTAAAAAGACGCATAACGCAGCGGAGAGTCACTTATACAAAAAAAAATTCTTAATGATCTCCGACATTGTGATATTTTTTTCGGACTAGACTATACGTTCCTTCTTTACTCTTTTCCTACCTTCCTTGCTCATTAAATAATGTCATTTTAACTAGAGAAACACTAGTGCGCGATCTTGGAGTTCTATTAGATAATGAACTACACCTTGACGTTCATATTGATAAAATTATAAATAATGCCTTCCGTATGTGATGAGATCAGCCACATAATTCGTCAGCCCATGTTATACTTATTTATATCCATTTACAAATCACTAATCAGGTCCCAGTTAAAGTAGTACGCTGTTGCGGTATGGAATCCCTTCTATAGTAAATACTCAGACACGATTGAAAAAGTTCAAAGTTTATGGCATTTCCGTTGTTTTCTTACTTATCTATGCATCGTATAGTGATCTTCTGAATAGGTATAAGCTACATAAACTTAAAACCAGGCGTATTATTTTAGAGACAATGTTTTTATTTGATTTAAGTAGGTAATAGCTCATGTGATTGTATGGATATTACTATTAAGATCAGGGACCGTACAACCCCGGTTAAGGGTTAAGCTTTTCGAAAGGGTAAGCCGTTCATGAGGTTACCTTTATCATGATGTAACCCTTTGAATGGGTTCTATCTATAAACCCAGTAAAAGGGTTAACCCTTATATATGGATAACCCATTGAATGGGTTCTTTGCTTGGAACCCAGTAAAAGGGTTAACCCTTTTATATGGATAACCCATTGAATGGGTTCTATGCTTGAAACCCAGTAAAAAGGTTACATGATAACCCATTGAATGGGTTCTATACTTAAAACTCAGTGAAAGGGGTACCCTTCATTATGATAACCTATATAATATAAGGGTTTTGTTCGGGCTACTTTATGGTTATAGAATAAACTTGTGCTTAGTAGGTGGTGGTGTGAAGCGAGCACCACGCACAATCGCTGGCGCACATTGGTGCTGATATTCTTGTACATCGAACTAAACTAACTAAACTGTACGGTGCAGATTGGTTCCTGAACTGTACACTATGATAGTTTGTGTTTTAAGTAGCGAGTGTGTCCAACATTCAAAACACTTCACACAGTAACCCAAAAGTTTATTTAGTACTAGTGTTGTAAGGTTGGTGGTTCTTACATGTACGTCTGTTTCGCGTGTTGGTAAGTTGCACACTAAATAAGTAGTTGTATTTGTTGTGACAAGTAAACCTATTGATTCGCCTTGTCAGCGAGAAGTAAGGTTAATGTACGTAGACCGTACATACTCCTAACCCAAGCAAAGGATGAGGAGAGTATGACCATGTAAGAATCACCAGTACAAAGCAAGAAATTAAAGATAATGTAAAATGTAAAAAGTGTAAACATTAAAAGTATCATCATGTAACTAAGTCAAATGTCAAAAGTCAAATTCAATGTCGGTGTTGGAATCCAATGTGGACCTTGTAGGTGGATGGTTGCCGCTAGTCCTCCGCTCTGCTTCAACTCTTGACTTCTTCGGAGGCGGGCGATCTTGTAGTGAGCGCGACCTGAATAGTTTTCTCATCCCAGCCACAGAACTCCTGGACTGCATTTCCACGTCTGCGGTACTATGTCGAGTAACATGACTTACATCATCTGTTTTCTTTGTACAATAACCTCGCCTTTTAGCCAACCATGCAGTTATTGCCACTCCAATTACAGTCAATAGTACGTAAGAAATGACGTATTGATGTATATCGTGTGTTGTCAATGTCGCTGGAAGTTGTTCCATACTTTTCAAGTACCGCAGTCGTTCTTCGATGACAGCGATGTCTTCGTTGTGCTTTACTTGCAGCAGAGGTGTTGTATGCTTGTTTATGATGCCATTTATTGTTTTTTCCAGGGTAGGGACCTCGATGTCGTAATCCAATCTGGCGTTGCTGTCGTAGTTGTTGTGGGAGTGTATTTTTAGCTCCTTTGTTTGTAGAAGACATCCTTGTTTCAGTGTCACTATAGATGACGTGTTGATGACGTGCGTTCTGACGTCATCTTTGCACACAGTACGTATTGTGCATGAGTTACAACAAGTGACTAGCCATGTGTTCGTGTTATGTAATTCAATCCAGGCAGTTTCACATTTCGTTTGTTCCGTAATGCATGGCAAGGTTGAATGTTGACCTAGTAGTCTCGCTTCACACGGTGCTTTGGCGTTTTGTAAACTAAATATAGGCAAGTTCATAATGCAGACGAAATTTTCCGGTCGCCTCTGGATGCAGTGATGCAATTCTTTTTCGTTTAGTCTGATATAAGTGTTCTTCTCCAGATTCGCTGCGATGTACTTGTATGACACTGGAATAACTGTCGTTTCGTCTTCCTTCTGTGGATTTTTTATGGGCAGTGGAATAATCTGGTGTACAACAAAATCCTCGTCACTTGCCAGTGGAATGTGAAGCTCGTACAAGAAGTAACTGTCGGTTACACGTGCTTTCACGTAAATTAGTTTGTAGATATCTTTTATATCTTCTTGAATATTTTCTATTGGTAAAGTCAACGTTTTCGGTAGCCTTCCTGAGATTATTGTCAGCTGTTGAATTAAATTGACTGGAGTTAGTAAGTGAACATCCATACGGCCTTTATAGATATCCAGTAATGTGTTGAAAAAGGTTTCTTGAATGTTTTTCAAGTTTTTCAATAATAAGTGTGCAGCCAGCGAAGTGGAGGTAAAAAAACTCGTGGCCATGACTATCTCCATTTCCGATTAAATTTTCGCTAATCTTATGTCAGTGTCGTTCATAAAGTTGTTGACAAGTGTAAATTGCTGATCGATGTTCTCTTCGTTTTTCTTCAAGATGTCATTTTCAATTTCAACTATAGAAGTCTGGTTTTTAACGAGTTGCAGGATGTGAACTTCATTCTTTTGCACGTTTTGGATATCCTTATGATATTGGTCTGCAAATCTCTGGTCAAGAATTCCAAAGAGACTGTTCGCCACGTATCCCACTCCGTCAATCAGACTTCGTTTGCTACGACCGGACAAGTGTTTATGTGGGGCCAGTAGTATGTCGTTGTAGTAGTGCAGAAGGTCCATTTCGTGCAAAAGCTGACGAATTGTGGTTTGACAAAATCTTGGTTCCAACTTATTGCAGAGGTCCGAAATGTCTTGTAAGTAGTTTTCGACCTTTTGAACTCCACTCCAGTAGGTAGATAAGTTGTAGTACATCAGTAACCTCCATTCGTCGTGTATCAGCTGTACTTTTCCAATGGTGTCGTAGTATATGGGTCGATCACTTCCTAAAGTTGTTATGTGAACACTTGATGATTCTTGTGGAATGACACTGCCGTCAATTCTAGCTACCAAGCAGATCAATAGTAGTGTGGTTAACATGATGACTTGAAGTATGTTTACTTTTCGAGTTTTCAGTGTAGTATGTCGCGGTATTGGTAAGCAAGTGAGTACGTAGTGACTTGTTGTTTGTATTTATTCACTTAGAGTAAAGTTTTAATTGGCAACGGCGACAGTTTTGTGATGGGTCGCTTCAATGTGCCACCTTGCGTTTTTATAGTTGCGACTCGGACGTGTCCGTCACTGCCAGGATGCACTTCGGTTATGCGTCCAAGGGCCCATTTTCCTGGTGGGAGGTTGTTTTCCCTTATCAAGATAACATCATCTGTTTTGATGTTAGGTGTGGGTTTCAGCCATTTACTGCGAGCCTGTAGCGATGTTAAGTAGTCTGAGGACCAGTGCTTCCAGAACTGATGGAACATGTTTTCAGTTAACTGCCACCTTTTGCGTAGATCTAAGTTGCGGTCATCTTCATAGCTGGATAGCGGAAGTGTCATAGTTGGACTACCAGTAAGAAAATGTCCTGGAGTGAGATAATTGTAGAACTCATCTGGATCCTCTGTGAGGGGGCAATATGGTCTGGAATTCATGCACGCTTCTATCTTGGCCAGTAAAGTCGAAAATTCTTCATATGTGAGTTTCTGTTCCCCTAGAACTCGACGTAAGTGGTGTTTCATAGAGCGCACTGCGGCTTCCCATAGTCCCCCTGCGGTTGGCCACGCCGGGGCGTTAAAATGCCACTCCACTTTCATTCTGCTTATTTCGTTAAAGAAATCAGCGGGCAATTCCGTTTTGAACATTTCAAACTCATTGTTCAGCATCTTTGAGGCTCCGATGAAGTTTGTACCACAGTCCGAATAAACATGACTTGGGGTACCACGTCTGGAGCACATCCTTTGGAAAGCGCCCATGAAAGCTTCAGTGCTCAAGTCTGAAACTAGTTCGATGTGAACTGCCTTTGTTGCTAAACAAACAAAGATTGCGATGTAACCTTTGGTTGTCTTAACGCCTCTTCCTTTGTTTAATTTGACGTCTACGTGACCCGTAAAATCCACCCCCGTGTGAGTGAAGGGGCGGGACGGTGTCACACGCTGTGTTGGAAGGTCGGCCATTAACTGGTAGTTTTCCGTAGCTTTGAATCGATGGCACCGTGTACATCGTCGCAGCTGTGTTTTTACTGCTCTGTTTCCTCCTAGTATCCAATAATGTTGACGGATGAAGGCGAGTGTCAACCGGGCTCCACCATGTAAAGTCGCGGTGTGAGCTTGGTTTATCAGTAGTTCTGTGAGTCTATGCTTTCTTGGTAGAATTGCAGGATTTTTCATTCCCAGCGGTAAGTTAGTTTTGTTCAGGCGTCCGCCGACACGCAATATACCCTCCTTGTCGAGGTAAGGCCATAATTTGCAAATTTTGCTTTTGGTGGGAACATGTCGATTTTTTTGTAATAGGTCATATTCTGTGCTGAATTCTAATCGTTGAACGTTTCTTGTTATTATGTTCGTGGCGTAATTGAGTTCATTTGCCGTCAGGTCATTGTATTGACCGTCATCAAATTTCTTCATTTGTTTAGCGTTACTAAGTGAATTTGTCTTGAATCGCATAATCCAAGCGACAACTCTCGTAACCCAGTTTAATTTGCTGTAATTATTTAATAAGTTGATTATTATGTTTTCTGGTTGGCTTAGGGTTGGCGCGATGCTTTTTTGTTCCATCGTAGTTGTAAGTAGACAACTACGTTGCTCTTCGGGTTTGCCTGTAAAAGTTCTCAGCGTTGCAGGTCCATTCCACCATAAGTGAAAATTCACTATTTGTTTTGGATATAACCCTCTTGTTGCACAATCTGCAGGGTTATTTTTTGATTCTATGTAGAACCAATGGGATGCTGGTACTACTTGCTTGATCTTGACGACTCGGTTTTCTACGTACTTTTCCCATTTGGATGTCGCTCCTTGCAACCAAGCCAGTACCACTTTTGAATCGCACCAGGCCCATATAGTTATTGTGTGTCCTGTTAGCGACTCGATGGTTTTGTTTACCAGCTGTGATAGAAGTAGTGCCCCGCTGAGTTCAAGTCTTGGCAGAGATAGTTTTTGTGCGAGCGGAGCAACCCTAGTCTTTGCTGCCAGCAGGCTTAGTTTAGGTTCTCCAGTTTCGTTCAACGCCCGTGTGTAGATGACGCACGAATATGCTTTCTCGCTTGCGTCGCAAAATGCAAGTAGTTCAATTTTGTTTTGGATGGTTCCGATCCAGCGACTTATTGTAATAGTTTTCATTTCGTCCAGCTGATCTTTCAGTTTCAGCCACTCTTCTTGTATGCCAATGGGTATCGGTTCATCCCAAGTTAAGTTTTGCATCCAAACGCTTTGAAAAATTAGCTTGGCTCGTATAGTGACTGGTGAAAACCAGCCGAGTGGGTCGTATAGTTGTGAAATCTGAGACAGTAGGGATCGTTTAGTCAGTCCCTTTTGAGAGTCTTGTTTCAGGTTCCAGTTGAACGTAAATGTGTCCGACGTAGGGTTCCAGCCAAGGCCAAGTGTTTTCATGCAGTCTTCTTGTTTAAAGTCAAAGTTGGTCTTAGAAATTTGGTCTTCCCGAAGATGTTCAAGCAATTCGGTACAATTGCTGGACCACTTCCTTAGGTTCATACCTCCTCGCTGTAGTAGTTGTATCAAGTCATTTTGTAATTGTTTGGCAGTTTCGAGAGAGTTGTGGCCGCTAATTAAATCGTCGACGTAGAACTCTTTTAGTAGAATTTTCGCTGCCTCAGGGTATAAGTGACCGTCATCGATAGCCAATTGTTGTAAAGTTCGCATGGCTAACCATGGTGCGCATTTTGTACCGTATGTCACAGTCCGTAGAGCATATTCTTGTAGTTGTTCGTCCGGAGAGTTTCTCCATATGATTTTCTGAAGTTGCTGTTGGTTCTCGGATATCCATATGCATCTGTACATTTTTTCTATATCAGCAGTTATTGCATATTTATAGGTTCGCCATTTTAGGATAAGGGCTTGAATATCCTTTTGTAGGTTTGGACCTTTTTCCATGAGGCTGTTCAAACTTTTGCCACTTGAAGTTTTTTGTGACGCGTTGAAAACCACCCTTAGTTTAGTGGTTGTCGATTGATCCCTTAGGACACCATGGTGAGGTAAATAACATTCAAGTTGGTTGGATGTAATTTGACCCGCAGGCTTCATGTGTTGTAGTTCTAAGTACTCGCGGATAAAGTTTTTATACATCGTTGAAAGTTGTTCTTTTTTACCTAGTCTTTTTTCTTGTTGTAAGAATTGCGCAATAGCAGCTGACTTTGAACTTCCAAGATCTTTTTCGTAGGTTTTGGTCATAGGCATTTTAACTATGTATTTGCCATCTGAGCATCGTTTGGTCGTTTCTTGGTAGTAAAGTTCACATTGATCATTCCTCTGTATGTCTTCCTCACCTGGAGCAATATCTTCGCTCTCCCAGTATTTCGACAGATCTGTAGTATCGAATAAGGTTAAGTGACAGTTGAAGGTCTTGAGTTTTCCACACAAGATCCAGCCCAAATGAGTTTGCTGAGCGATATGCGTGTTGGTCGCCTTTTAGAACTCCGTCTAGGATGATGTCTGCGTAAACGTCAGCTCCCAGTAGGAGATCAATAGAGCTTGACACATTGTAGTTAGGATCGGCCAGCTTTAAATTTCGAAGATGTGTCCAGCCAGCACTTTGGAAAGTACAGCTGGGCAACTTGTTTGTTAAGTTTTGTAGGACCAATGCTTGCACGTTGAATCTATAGCTTGAATGTATCGATTGACAATCAAGATGCAGGAGTCCCCTGCAAGTTCGTGACGTAGAACCTATTCCGGTTACTGCTGCGTCAAGTTTCTTTCGAGGTAAGCGCAATAGTTGAGCGGCATTCTCTGTTATTAAGTTTATTTGAGATCCCTGGTCGAGGAGACCCCGTAATGTTACGTAAGTTCCGTCAGCTGATTTAACTTTAACAAGGACTGTAGTTAATAAGATTTCAGTATTATCGGCAGTCAAGTGGTGAGCTGCTGGTTGAGTTGATGTTGACGGTAGTGAGTTCCTGGTTAAGTCATCCTTCCTTCCCGCAGTCGGTTCAGAGTCAGAGGAGTTTTTCGTATGTAGTAATGTATGATGTTTTGATTTACATTCGCGGCATGTTTTTCTTGAGTTGCAATTGTTGTCGCCATGGCTGTATAGACAGTTTTTGCAAAGTTTTAGTTTCGCCACTGTCTTGTTTCGTTGCAAAATATCCATGTTAGTGAACTTATCGCATTGCATCAACACGTGATCATTATTGCAAAGAGGACATTTTCCAAATGACGCATGAAATATTTTTGAGTATCCCACTTTTGTTTGGTCCTCTGACTTTTTAAAGTTGCTTTTGAACTTGTAATTATGTTTCCAGCTCTTGTTGTTTGGTCTTTGGGTAGTTTTATTCTCACCCGAGTCCTTTAAGCAGCTCTTCGCGGTTTCGTGAGCGAGAAAGTTGTGTTCCAGGAAATTAAGGAATTCGTCTAGGTTTGGCAATTCCCTATTGTTTTGCGTTTCCTTGGTATATTCGTTAAGTGTTGTGGGATCCAATTTTTGCGACATCATGTAAACAATTATTGGGCCCCAACTGCTCACTTCAACTCCCATGTTGCCGAGGCCGTTTAGGCACTCGGATATTACGTCATGCATCCTTTTCAGGTTGTTGGCGTTGGGTTGCTGAATAGTTGGTAAGTGCTGCATAGTGCTCATAAACGAGTTGAACTGAAGTCGGCGATTGTCGTACCGGTGAGATAGTATTTCCCAACAGGAATCGTAGTTATCTGCACTGATGGACAGATGCTGGACGAGGCGTTCTGCTTCACCTTTTAGTTTCGTCTTCAGGTGTTGCATCTTCTGCGCTTTGGGAATATTCGGGTTGTTATGTATGGTTTCAATAAAAATGTCCTTAAAAGTAATCCAATGAACATATTTCCCGGTAAATTCCGGGATTTCAATTTTAGGTGTTGATTGTTGATAATGTGTATTGGACCAAATCTTGCTGTTTAGATTTCTTTTCAAGTTGTCGTATTTTTGTTCAATGGCTTCGTACTTTCCATTGTAATCTTCTTTCAAACTAGACAGCTTCAACTCATCTTCAAGTTCCCAGTGTGTCTTGTCGATGGATTGCCACTTCGATTTCAAGGTTGCTAGATGTTCTTCGAACTCCCACTTTTCGGTGATGAAGTCAATGTTTATCTTTGACATAGCCTTAGTTAAAGCCTTAAAATTGCGTTCTTGTTGAGTGATGAACTTCTTAACGTCGTCCTCAGTTTCTTCATCCATTAGCCCAGTGAGATCGAAGTTAAGGTCTTGTTTTTGTTGCCTCTTTTGAAAATCCAGTAGATCCACAATATGCCTTTTAGTTGACTCGTATATGTCCTTTGTTTTCGTGTAAACGTCATTCTTAAAGTATGCGATGTTTTTATGTTCAGTGGTCTCCAACAGTATTTTATGCTGCTCATCAAAGGCACCCCATAGTTCTTCTAAGTTCCTCAAACGTTTTTCCAGGTAGTCAACGTTTTTCCTAGTTATGCTGTCCTTTTTATAGTTGGTGCACAACGTTTTGATATCTTCAAAGATGCCAACTTGTTTGGTAAGTAATTCCATTGTAAGTCAGTAGTTTTAAGTTTGACTTAAGGTATGTCAGTATAGTAGGTACGTACCTTAAGTTTAGTGGTAGTAGTAGTCAACAGTAGTAGTAGCCGTAGTAGTAGTTGGCTTGTTGACGCAGTTGAGTCTTGTTCACGAAGAAGTTGCAAAGTATTCCCTCTTTGTTGTTTGCTCAGAGCTCTTGTACTCTTCTACGAATATGCGCGCTTTCTCAACTTGACTGGTGAGATCCGCTTGTGGAAGGCCAGCCAAGCCGATTCGCTGTCGTTCCAAGAGATACAATTACCCCAAACAGTGAAAGGC
The DNA here is from genome assembly GCA_916610205.1 of Griposia aprilina. NCBI lineage: Eukaryota > Metazoa > Arthropoda > Insecta > Lepidoptera > Noctuidae > Griposia > Griposia aprilina. The sequence continues at coordinate 134,891 of OU744287.1, forward strand.
TCGAAGGACCATTAAATGTACGGTGCAGATTGGTTCCTGAACTGTACACTATGATAGTTTGTGTTTTAAGTAGCGAGTGTGTCCAACATTCAAAACACTTCACACAGTAACCCAAAAGTTTATTTAGTACTAGTGTTGTAAGGTTGGTGGTTCTTACATGTACGTCTGTTTCGCGTGTTGGTAAGTTGCACACTAAATAAGTAGTTGTATTTGTTGTGACAAGTAAACCTATTGATTCGCCTTGTCAGCGAGAAGTAAGGTTAATGTACGTAGACCGTACATAAACGATCACTAAAATTTCTTACTTAATTAAATTAGATTAAATTTTAGTTGCGTCAAAATAATAATAATAATGTTTATTTACTCAAAAACAAAGCATTGTTGTACACGTTAAAAATAAAATACAGTTTTACAAAATAAAGTACTATATCTAAAAACGTGTGGGTGAGCACTGCTCTCCTAGCTAGGTTATGAAAACCTGTGTTAAGGAGAAGCAGTCCGGTTCCATAAGGTATAATTTAGAATCGGTATGTTCTCTTTCCGGTATCTTTACCGAGAAGTCCCGTAAATCCAACCTCATTGGTAAGTGTCATTGCTGCCAATTATACGGTCAGTCCCAAAATAACTGCTTCGCGACCCCTAGATAAGTCAAGTGTCTAGGCGAGCATGGAACCGCAGATTGGTCCTGTCCTAAGGATTACTCGCAATGTACAGAGCCACCAAGCTGTGTACTTTGCTAGCAATCCGGCCACCCGGCCAACTACCGGGGCTATCCTAAAGCCCCTAAGTCTTCCTCTCCCAAGCTGGCCAAAACCGCAAGCGACCGCCTCTCTGTGAAGGTTCACTATTCGCAGATGTCCGAAAGGCTCAGTCCCCAAAGGCCTTCCCCCTGGGCAAACCTTAACCTCCTCCACCCAGAAGCTCCCGCAGCTGCGGTGCCCTCCAAATCCTCGGCTATCCCATCGGTGTTGGCTGCCGCCATTCCAGCATTCTCAGTAGCCCGTGGTCCGCGGCCTCTATAGCCTCTCCGGTGGTATATCACGCTACCGCTCCCAGGCCCGCTCCCGCAGGCCCCAGAGTCATGTCCAAATCATCCTCAATGCCTACGCGGCATTTAGGATGATTTGGAGTTTCGGCAGTAGACCAAATCATTCCCTGTAATGGCAGTGCGCGTCGTCTTATCGAAATCCTCAATGGGCACCCCAAGGTCGTGTAAGTTCTTCATTAAATTTTAACCATTTTAATGGCTAAGGCATGGGTAAGGCTTTATTGTACCAAACCCCGGTTCCGAAAATTAAGCGTCTTTATTGCAAATGGCATTACTGGCTAACGTGATGAGATCGCCGCTTTCTTCCGCGATCATCAACTAGACATCCTCCTCTTACAAGAAACCTTTCTGAAGCCCCACCATCGTAACCCGATCATTTCCAACTATAAACTAGTTCGCAATGACAGGTCTCATTGTCACAAGGGCGGTACCCTAATCTATTTAAAAAATACACTTTACTGCATGCCTGTAGAACCGCCCCCTCTCCTCTCCCACCTGGAATTCTCCGTCTGTCGGCTCGGCATGAACGGTCATCAACCGATCACCATCGTTTCCGCTTATATCCAATCTAATAATGGTCTGGAGGAGTCTATCCCTCTCATCAAAGACCTCACTGCCCTCTTCGGTATGAATGACTCCGTCATCTTGGCGGGGAATCTTAATGCCAAGCATCCCTCTTGGAATAGTAACACGACTTCATCATAGGAGTTCATCATAGGAGCTTCCCTTAACTTTGTCGTCATCGCTCCGATGAACACAACCCATTACCCTGGCGATCCAAACAAGCTTCCCGATATTCTCGATGTAGCGCTGCTCAAGAATCTAAACCATTTGCAATTTAAAGAGACGTTACACAAGCTTAACTCTGATCACCGCCCGGTTGTCATGCATCTAGCCCCCTACTCACGGCCCCTAGACCCCTCAGACCCATATGATAACCAACTGGAAGAAAGTAAGTGAAAAACTGAAATCCACCACGTCGCCTCACTTGGACACCATCCCCGATCACATAGAGACAGTCGCAGACACGACGGGCGCCTTCGACTCGTTTATAGAGCACGTGCAATCCTTATTGACGGATTGTTAACGGGAAGTTCCAATGATGGAAGACCATCACTGGAAACTAACGACTGACGTACGTGCTCTGATAACAGAGAAGAACGCGGCCATTCGTGCCTACGACTCCTTTCCCTGTGACACGAAGAAAGCCCACATGCGTCATATGCAGCGTGTTGTAAAGAAGCGCATAGTGGAGATTCGCACCGAGAGCTGGAACAAGGTGCTTGGTGAGCTCGAACCCACTCACAAAGCTTTCTGGCATCTTCAGAGGGAATTACGTTCCTCTGAAGAAGTCTCCATGCCTCCTCTCATGCGCCCCGACAAATGCGTCGCTTTTGATAGCCCCGATTAGGCCGAATGTCTTGCCAACAGCCTAGAGTTCCAATGTTCTTCCAACTCTCAACCAGTAGACCCCCACAGGGGTTGCACTTAGCGTGTTGTCGCCTACTTTGTAAGTGTTTTAGCCATGGCTGGGGCCTTAATTTATTAAGGCAACCACAGGCATGTCCGGTTAATCAGCCGACAACCTCCTAGGTGGACCTGCGAGAAGCCGATCACAAAAAAGCATTATATTATCTGTTGTTGCAATAATTACCACCACTGCTTACAACTCATACATTTTTTTTTTGGGGGGGAATTCATCAAAGTCAAAGTCAAATCGTTTATTTCAAATAGGCACATAAAAAGGCACTTTTGAAGGTCAAAATTTACAAAAAATAGAATTGATTCTAGTTGCCCCTTCCAAAAGGTAGTTTCGTATGGAGAAGAATGGGCAAGAAACTCCACCGTTACTCTTTTAAAAATGTTTTACAATATTATGTATACATAATAATTATATGTGAAGACGATGCACCTAGAATAAAATTACTATACCACAATAGGTAAAAATAATTAAATATAACGCATGACAGGTAAATTAATTATGAGATAGATACATGGTGCTCACATATTTACAAATATTGAGAAGTAGATGATTTTTCAAAAAAAAAAAAAGTTATAATTTAGTGTGTGAGTTAAAGTAGTTACATAATGTAAAACACAATGTCATAAAATTATAAATTATACAATTAAATTAGCAACCAGTTTGATTTTGTCTAGACTCTAGATTGTCCTATGGAGCAAGACCAGCATGTTTCCAAGCATTCTTATCTAGGATATAATCCTCTAATTTGTAATATGCTTGTTTACAAAGTGTACTTTTAATATGAGTTTTAAATTTTCTTTCATTTAATTGCAATATATCACAAGGTATTTTGTTGTAACATTTAACACAGTACCCCATAAAAGATGTATGTACTTTAGATAATCAAAAAAATGGTTGATCTATTTTATCTTTATTTCTAGTATTAAAATTATGTCTATCACTTATTTTATTAAAAAGATGTAAATTTTTTCTTACATACATAATATTTTCATAAATGAATTGACAAGGCAGCGTCATAATATTAATCTTTTTAAATAGTTCCCTAAGAGATTGTCATCAAATGATTTCTCCTGCTCTGGGCGGAGCGGTGGGGCGTGTCAGACTTTTACTGACTAACCCACCCGTGTTCCGTCAGTTGCCTGTGCGCCAGGGCCACGGTAACTCTTTCAAACAATCCGCGACCTCGGCAGGCATCGGCCCTATCGGAGCCTGTCAATTATTCTGACATCTCTTTGAAGCGCGTGTTAGAAAGTGGATGAAATACTACATTTATAGGTATTGGCATCCACTTAATTAGTAAGCTTTGAGTGTCAGAATGGCTAGTTATTTAATATGTAAGAAAGTATCTATGATTATGGTGTGTCGGGAAGGGATTTTATGAAGAAAAGCACAGAAAGACAAGACCAGGCATTTATTTCAATTAGGCTTGTCAATAAATATATGTAGGTAACGTTAGTGAGAAAGCTATTATCCGTTCCAAAACTAGGTCTTCATGGAGAAGAAGGATAAGAAACTCCATGGCAGCTTGTTTTAGTCTTTTGTCAACTCATTTTCACATTATCATATTATTATTGTTAACACAAGGTCCGTTGCTCAAAGTTAGCAACTTTGTCAATGTAAAGAATGAACATGAATATTCCTTAATTCGATTTAACACACATAAGCAATATTAGCTATATGTATAACACATTATATAACAACATAGATCAGCGATACTAATCAATATTATAATATTAGGTCTTTACCTATGAAATTGCCGTTCTGCAGTACTGGCCATTTCAAATCAAAATAATTTTTGTTTGGCTAAGAATTCTAATTTCAAATTAATTTTATTTTAAAAACATGGATTTTTTTTTCTAAAAGTAGTCATTTCTTTATTGATTAGTGTTACATTTTCATCGCATTTCAATCTTTTTCGTCATCATGGATACGTTAAAAATTCGAGTAATTATGGAATATGAGTACCGTCGTGGCAGCAACGCGGCACAAGCGGCACGCAACATCAACGACGTTTACGGAGCTAACACTACAAACCAACGCACCACCTGTTATTGGTTTGCTCGCTTCCGTTCTGGAAATTTCGACCTGAAAAATGAACCTCGCGGTCGTCCGAAGACTTTGGTCGACAATGACGAATTAAAGGCGATTGTGGAAGCTGATGATACACAATCTACGGCTGAATTAGCAGCAGCTTTCGACGTTAGCGTCAAAACAATATTGGTCCATTTGCGTCAAATTGGCAAGGTAAAAAAGCTTGACAAATGGGTGCCCCACGAACTCAATGATCGCCAGCGCGAAGTACGCGTCGAGACGTGCCTTGCACTGCTCAACAGACACACAAATGAAGGAATTTTGAACCGCATTGTTACCTGCGATGAAAAATGGATTCTGTTTGATAACCGTAAGCGCTCAGCAAGTTGGTTGGATCCTGGTTCAGCACCTTAACAATGCCCTAAACGAAAACTTACCCCTAGAAAAGTGATGGTCACTGTTTGGTGGTCTAGCGCCGGTGTGATTCATCACAGCTTCTTACCAAACGGGGTGAGCATTACTGCAGATGTGTACTGTGAAGAACTGAACACAATGATGGAGAAGCTGGCGCATCTCCAACCAGCATTGGTCAATCGCTCGTCTCCGCTGCTCCTGCACGACAACGCGCGACCTCATACTGCACAGCAGACGGTCTCCAAGTTGCAAGAACTGGGGTTGGAAGCTCTCCGTCATCCGCCCTACTCACCAGACCTTGCGCCTACAGACTACTACTTTTTCCAGAATTTGGATAACTTCTTGGCGGGAAAAAAATTTAATACCCGAGAGGCAGTACAAAATGCCTTTGAAGAATTTGTTGCCTCCCGTCCAGCTGATTTCTTTAAGAAGGGCATCAATAAACTGCCACTGCGATGGCAAAGATGCATTGATTGCATGGGTGATTACTTCGATTAATACAAATAAAAAATTCATGAAAAAAATTCGTTTAAATTTTTTCATACAAAACGGCAATTTCATAGGTAAAGACCTATTATCAATTATAAACATAACTTACATGAACATTGTGGTCAGTCGATCTTTCACTAGAAGTGATGATATGATGATCTTAATTCAATCCATTTTACAATATAGGAAGAACTTCGTTATGCAGCGTGATTTCCTTATTTATGTACATTGGCTTTTAACAAATTAATATTATGGACATTGGACACCACCACAGAACACTATTACTCTGGACACCACTCAGGATCTGTGAGTCTGTCCTCTCTCGTCAAACCATCCGAACCAAGATCCCCTTCGAAATTTGGCGGTAACTCATTAAAATCCCTCCATATTACCAGTCACTACCACAAACATTGCCCCCCATTCTGCCGCCTTTTTAGACCAATCAGAGATGGTTGTACATAATTGCTTAATATCTTCTAATAAAGGTTTTAATTGACAAATCTAGTATAGTGGAACTATATTAAAACTTCATAAGATTACTTAGCAATTTAGTATGTATTTATTTGTAATCTTTGAGTAAAATCTTATATTATATTACCATCATCTTTAAGATCTGAGAATCGTCTAAAACAACTTGTTACTTTTAAATTGCAATATTAAATCATGAGAAATATTACTAGTATCATATTAATTATTATTTAATCATTTATTTTAATACTAAGATAATATACATTTGTTTTGATTAAGTAAAACCACCAAACATGATTTGTTTGAAAACTCTAGAATCGTTGTTTGTGAAGCGACCTTTTAAGTCAGAATAAATACCATTTACATTAAATACTTCTGTCTATGAAATATCAATTAAATAAATGCTAATAACATATATTTTAAATTAAGACCTTCCTATTTATAAAATAATAATTTACGTTTAATAAAATATAGTTGAAACGGAACGTTTCCATACGTCAATGTCTTTGTCATCTGACAGCTGACGTTCTTATTGTGATTCTAGAATAAAGATCATTAAACAACATCAATATTTGTGATCAATAATCAATCAGTTATTCGCCTATAAATATGAGTACTCTCACACGCGCGTGGAACATGACCCACCGTCGACCCGGGCCTGGTCCTTACCGGACGGTGCGCTACCCATTGCTCGCCGTCCGCAAGCCCGCGCTTACGGTGGCCGGGAATCGGCTACCGATTCCCGACGCCCAGGGTGTCTCCTCCTGCGGTGACTAGGTGCGTGCGTGCGGGGCGTGAGGGCGCAGCGATTGCCCCACTCTTACGCGCTCCGACTCCTCCTTCGCGAGCATTACTGCTTCGCAGGAGTTGACGGCGTCCCATGCCCTCTCGCTCCGTACCATGGCCTGGACTAGGGCTGGACGCGAGAGATCGCCGCCGCCGATCCCCCCGCGAGGACACGGCGGTGCTCCGCCCAAGCTCGGCAGACCTCCACCGTGTCCTCCGGGCGATCCACACAATGGTAACTCAATCAATGGTAATGGTAACTCATACTTCGGGCGGCGCCGTTATATTCGTGCCACACAAGAAGGAATCAATCTATTTTCGATCTTAATATTTGGCATAAACTTTTTTTTATTTTAAATTTTACGTTTAATGACCAATAATCTATCCGTGACACAAATCATGAATGATCAACCAACAATTAAATGGTAGTGATAAGACAGCATCGTTGCGCATTATCCTAATTGTTGATAAGTCGACCAACAATTACTATTTTGAAAATTTAGATTGCTAAATTACGTAACTTATCTACCTACCTATTGTAAGGTTTTACAGTGAAGGCAAATTATAACAAATAATTAAGTCAAAATTCACAAATGTGCACTGACTAATAATATCGCAAAAGACGTCCGGGTTCAAAACATCTAACGGCAAAAATTACGATATACGATTTGTAAGGTCCCTGCTGCAATAAAGTAATAAACAAGTACAGACTTGAAAAAATCATAACATTAAGTCGTTTCGATATCCGGCCTGCAAAGTTAAAATGAACTCTGTATTACAAGCAATAATGATTATAGATCCCTGTTTACAAGCCGCTCGGTAAGTAGCCACAAAGGCGCCGCCGCGGCCGCTTAACGCGTGTTATTCCACTTTGAAACCTATGCCCATTATCGAGAGATCATATTACATTGCTCCGAGTTGGAATTTTATGATGCAATCGTTTTTAAGAGAGTTGAAAGTCTGACCCTTTTGATTGGGTTAAATTAAGTCGTTCAAAAGGGTTACCCATATTATCGTAAGGGTTTTTGATTAACTGCTTAGAAAAACCCTATCGAAAACCCTTTCAATGGGTAACCAAAATTTTAATAGCTTAAATTAAGCCGTTCAAAAGGGTTACCCACATCGTATGGGTTTTTGATTAACTGCTTAGAAAAACCCTATCGAAAACCCTTTCAATGGGTAACCAAAATGGTCCCTGATTAAGATTAGCGACGTAGTACCTAAAACAACCATAAGCCGTGAGCGCACGACCTTTAAGGCGACAATAAGTGCCAGCGACCTTGAGCGAGTGGGAGGAGCATGCGAAACTTTTACGCGAATAAAATTGCACAGAGCGTTAGCGTCTACCTGGACATTGGTCAGCGATGCACTGCCGCCCGTCGCCCGCAAGAGCCCCCGCTTCAACGCGCATCAAGTTTATTCGCAAAAACAACCCACCTTGATTAATCAAGCACAATACAAATAAAAGCCGTATACAAAAATTTGGTTAATTAAATTGTCTTTTTCTTTTCAAACAAATTAGACTTTTCGTTTAGACGTGATGTTCAATTTGAAATCATTAAAAGTCGTATATCTGCGCCTTAATTGCCGTATCTTCTAGTCGTACGAACACAGGCTTACGAGCACCCCACGTCTCTCGCCTTACTGGTCAATATAACAATCTCTTTCAAAATAAATCAAAGAAAACCCGTCGGCAGCTGTCATTGCCTACTTTGCAATAAATTGAATATAATATGTACGCAGCTTTATGAGTTGTAACTAATTTAGTAAGAATTAATGGAATTTTGGATTACTTAATATAAATTGCAATACATTTTAACTTAAAGGAACAGATAGGGCAATGGCAGCCCCCGGAGGGTTTAATTTGATTTATATTGTTTTTTTTTTATAATCACTTACGACTATTATTACAGGTACAACCCAATGCAATAGTGAAGCAAACTTAATAATAACAACTTATTTTCTAAAACTTATTATAATATCCTTGTGAATTCACTCCGTGTACAAGCAAAAATGTCTATCTCCTCTGCTACAAGGTGTCCGGGGCGCCTCATTGAACAGATTAGTGCGACACGCGGTACAGCTGAGGCCGCCACAATATCTGTCGGGCACACTCAAACACACCAACTCTAATATGTTGGCGTATAGTATAATATGTAGTACCAATATTCGATATTATTAGTGTGTCTATCCCTACGAGAAACCAATAAGTAAGTACATAATGGTAGAAAAACTAAGAAGATTCATAATTAGTTGTTTGTATGGCCGAACTCGAAACACATCAACATTTTTTTTAATCTCGCCTTTCATATTTACCTCTAGTCGGGGGGCGGGACCATCAAAAAAAGTTATATCAACCTTTTTAGGTTACGTTTTAACACCCGAAGTGGGTGTTTTTGAAAAAAAAAATTTTGCTAATGGGACGAAGTTCCTTATCGCACGGTACGGACTTGGCGGATGGAGGCTAGGCGAAAAAAAGTGTAAGAATTTCCCTCACGAGTTTCCGTTCCGACCCTTTATTTGTATGTTTGGTTTAACGCGCTAATCTCAGGAACTACTGGTTGGAATTAAAAAAATTGCGTTGGATAGTCCATTTATCGAGGAAGGCTTTAGGCTATTCCCATCACGCTACGACCAATAGGAGCGGAGCATAAATGAAAAATGTGGCATAAACGGGGAAAAAAAAGAAGAAAAGTTACGCAAAAATCACGTATGATGGAATTGTTCCTCTTTAAAAGTTCTAAAAAAAAGTCCGCGACAGCATATAAATGTCTATCTTTTAAGATAGACTCAATATAACCCTTTTTATGGTAATCAAATTTGTTCTATGGATGTTCTAAATATACTACGAAAGGAACTTCGTTCCAAGGTTCTTACCGAGTGTTCCAGTACACTCACGCATTTTTTTAAATTCCTTTGTTGACGTGATAACGTCTTATAAATCAATGAACGTCGGCTACACGCACGAAAAAGCATGACTTCTTGTCACGTTTCGCCATGACGTTATCACGTAAAATTATCGTCCGTAAACCGACTTTACAGACAACCATTTTTTTCTCACAAAACAAGTTTTAAATGTTTACAACTTAAATTTAAATAACCCCACAACTCATGTACGGTTGCATGACTTGCATGCGCCCATAAGCATTGTTTTGCGTGCGTTACATATCGTGCTGCCGTAATCAGCTTCTCACATTAAGAATAAGTCATTCCCAGCAAAAATGTTTGCTCAACGTTACATGTAGTTTGATGTTCAAAATGCGTAGATAACGGCTAAGTGATGGGTATTTTTACAACCTGTATATCACTGAACTCGGTACTAGACCACTACCTAGTTCCGTACGTTTACCATAGTCCATAGCCATATTCAACGATGATGCGATCAGATGACGACTGCAAAGCGCAACAAACTGCAGACGCACGCCTACTAGCTGGGCCTGGTACTCGACGGCCATACATTACGCCGGTTATTTATAAATTATGATGTCTGTTCGCAGTGGACAAGTGGCACTTCATCTCCAGCCTGTGAGTGGCGCGGCGTTGAGCACTCGGACGAGTCAGCGAGTGGAGTGACGTCACAGGAGTAGTGCTTGTATACAGTCCGCTGCCGTCGCGTCGCTCACACTGCCGCTGCACACTCGCGCCAACACCTCGCGGACTCGACAGCTCGACAGCTCGACAGCTCGACAGCTCGACTGGACGCCCCCTCACTGTTCAAGTGCGTCAGTTGCCATGATTGTGTGTTACATAATATTGCGCGGTCCATATCCATAAGTATTTAATTATCTATTCTAAGTGTAATGTATATTTATGTTCAATTAAATCTAGTATTGAGTTAAACGTTCATTATTTTATATCATTCAAGTCTAGAAGAAAACATGACAGTGCCATTTTACTACTGTCATTCTAGCCCAGTTCATGTTTTCAAGCATTTTCTGGGTTTATTAGAATAACCCCCTTTTTACATACGGCGGGAGTTAAAACAGTAAAACCTACTTATTTCATTAGTCAGATGCAGATATCATACCGACGTACCACACGGACGTTATTATCAACGCTACCGGTAGCGAGCGGTGTAGTAAACAAATAATTATTATTACATTTAGGAAAACAAACAGTAGTATATTAAGCATGACGGAGAAGGTACGTCTCTCTCGTTGTCATCAGCCATATTTTAACTACTGTGGGCGTACTATGGGGTAATGTGTGTTATTGCGCAATAGAAAAACCGTTTGCAGTTCAAATCAAATTATAATTTACGAACAAATTAATCACACTAGCGAATCACACACTGTAGGTACACGACACTACTATACGGAACGCGCGACAGTTCCTAGGGTGGAGGTACTTATCTCCTCGAAGGCAGAATGGTAAGTGTCCACTCGTCCCATCAGCTTGCTCCACCGACCAGCAGCCAGGCTCTGTCCCGGCACGTAGCTGGGCGAGTGTGCGCTCCGGTCAGTGTCCATACTAATGGTACGTGTCCACTCGTCCCATCAGCTTGCTCCACCGACCAGCAGCCAGGCTCTGTCCCGGCACGTAGCTGGGCGAGTGTGCGCTCCGGTCAGTGTCCATACTAATGGTAAGTGTCCACTCGTCCCATCAGCTTGCTCCACCGACCAGCAGCCAGGCTCTGTCCCGGCACGTAGCTGGGCGAGTGTGCGCTCCGGTCAGTGTCCATACTAATGGTACGTGTCCACTCGTCCCATCAGCTTGCTCCACCGACCAGCAGCCAGGCTCTGTCCCGGCACGTAGCTGGGCGAGTGTGCGCTCCGGTCAGTGTCCATACTAATGGTAAGTGTCCACTCGTCCCATCAGCTTGCTCCACCGACCAGCAGCCAGGCTCTGTCCCGGCACGTAGCTGGGCGAGTGTGCGCTCCGGTCAGTGTCCATACTAATGGTACGTGTCCACTCGTCCCATCAGCTTGCTCCACCGACCAGCAGCCAGGCTCTGTCCCGGCACGTAGCTGGGCGAGTGTGCGCTCCGGTCAGTGTCCATACTAATGGTACGTGTCCACTCGTCCCATCAGCTTGCTCCACCGACCAGCAGCCAGGCTCTGTCCCGGCACGTAGCTGGGCGAGTGTGCGCTCCGGTCAGTGTCCATACTAATGGTACGTGTCCACTCGTCCCATCAGCTTGCTCCACCGACCAGCAGCCAGGCTCTGTCCCGGCACGTAGCTGGGCGAGTGTGCGCTCCGGTCAGTGTCCATACTAATGGTACGTGTCCACTCGTCCCATCAGCTTGCTCCACCGACCAGCAGCCAGGCTCTGTCCCGGCACGTAGCTGGGCGAGTGTGCGCTCCGGTCAGTGTCCATACTAATGGTACGTGTCCACTCGTCCCATCAGCTTGCTCCACCGACCAGCAGCCAGGCTCTGTCCCGGCACGTAGCTGGGCGAGTGTGCGCTCCGGTCAGTGTCCATACTAATGGTACGTGTCCACTCGTCCCATCAGCTTGCTCCACCGACCAGCAGCCAGGCTCTGTCCCGGCACGTAGCTGGGCGAGTGTGCGCTCCGGTCAGTGTCCATACTAATGGTACGTGTCCACTCGTCCCATCAGCTTGCTCCACCGACCAGCAGCCAGGCTCTGTCCCGGCACGTAGCTGGGCGAGTGTGCGCTCCGGTCAGTGTCCATACTAATGGTACGTGTCCACTCGTCCCATCAGCTTGCTCCACCGACCAGCAGCCAGGCTCTGTCCCGGCACGTAGCTGGGCGAGTGTGCGCTCCGGTCAGTGTCCATACTAATGGTACGTGTCCACTCGTCCCATCAGCTTGCTCCACCGACCAGCAGCCAGGCTCTGTCCCGGCACGTAGCTGGGCGAGTGTGCGCTCCGGTCAGTGTCCATACTAATGGTACGTGTCCACTCGTCCCATCAGCTTGCTCCACCGACCAGCAGCCAGGCTCTGTCCCGGCACGTAGCTGGGCGAGTGTGCGCTCCGGTCAGTGTCCATACTAATGGTACGTGTCCACTCGTCCCATCAGCTTGCTCCACCGACCAGCAGCCAGGCTCTGTCCCGGCACGTAGCTGGGCGAGTGTGCGCTCCGGTCAGTGTCCATACTAATGGTACGTGTCCACTCGTCCCATCAGCTTGCTCCACCGACCAGCAGCCAGGCTCTGTCCCGGCACGTAGCTGGGCGAGTGTGCGCTCCGGTCAGTGTCCATACTAATGGTACGTGTCCACTCGTCCCATCAGCTTGCTCCACCGACCAGCAGCCAGGCTCTGTCCCGGCACGTAGCTGGGCGAGTGTGCGCTCCGGTCAGTGTCCATACTAATGGTACGTGTCCACTCGTCCCATCAGCTTGCTCCACCGACCAGCAGCCAGGCTCTGTCCCGGCACGTAGCTGGGCGAGTGTGCGCTCCGGTCAGTGTCCATACTAATGGTACGTGTCCACTCGTCCCATCAGCTTGCTCCACCGACCAGCAGCCAGGCTCTGTCCCGGCACGTAGCTGGGCGAGTGTGCGCTCCGGTCAGTGTCCATACTAATGGTACGTGTCCACTCGTCCCATCAGCTTGCTCCACCGACCAGCAGCCAGGCTCTGTCCCGGCACGTAGCTGGGCGAGTGTGCGCTCCGGTCAGTGTCCATACTAATGGTACGTGTCCACTCGTCCCATCAGCTTGCTCCACCGACCAGCAGCCAGGCTCTGTCCCGGCACGTAGCTGGGCGAGTGTGCGCTCCGGTCAGTGTCCATACTAATGGTACGTGTCCACTCGTCCCATCAGCTTGCTCCACCGACCAGCAGCCAGGCTCTGTCCCGGCACGTAGCTGGGCGAGTGTGCGCTCCGGTCAGTGTCCATACTAATGGTACGTGTCCACTCGTCCCATCAGCTTGCTCCACCGACCAGCAGCCAGGCTCTGTCCCGGCACGTAGCTGGGCGAGTGTGCGCGTCGCCGCCGCGGCGCCGCCAGCTGCCGGACTGAGTGCTGCGCTGCGGTCAGTGTCCATACTAATGACCGTCTCCGACAAGCATAAACAGACTTGTGTTGTTGTTTTGTTAGTGTGTTGTCTATGTTTTAATAAAGAGTTCTCCGGAGTACCTCTCAAGTCGTCTCGGAACATAATGTTATGATGGATAGACTAGACTGTGATAGTATGTAAATAGGTCACTAGTCTTCGTGGGATTGCCCTAACAGTGTAGCACTGGCGGACGTAGCAGAGTAAAACTCAACAAAATACTTTTTAACCAAATCCCAAAAACAAGACCAGACTATACAGGGAGTTTGGTGCATCGTGTGCCAAATTGAAATGGTCGACTGGGGGGGTCAGCTGCTATCCTGTCAGACCCCTAAACACTTCTCATGCCCTGTGGATGTTTTTTCATCGACTTTTTTATTTTTTATTAAAAAAATACCCTAATTTTACATTCAACTGCAAACTAAAAAAAAGTGTTAGACTCTGAATTTTAATTTTATTTAGGTGTGTATTGTATTACAGTTCTTTTAAATTCAAAATTAGTGACATTAGCCATCCAGTTTTTTTTTATTTACTCGCAAAGTTTCGGAGTTCAATTAAAGCTGTCCATGTTACAGCTATTTACATGGCTATAAAAAAAACCAAAAGCGACCGGGATCTTCCAACTCCCTCACAAATTCTCTAGTCTATCCTCTTGCTAGTGATGTGCCACATGCCATAAAAATCTTTTTACAACTTTGTGAATTCGCTAGAATAATGAATCGAGTCACAAAATACTAAATTCGAAATTATGAGTATTTTTTTTTTACTTAAATTATACCTCAAAAACTCATTAATTCTGTTATCTCACTCTTGTAAGGTAAAATCTGTCTATTATCTCTCTTTCGGGGGAGGGGGGGGGGGGGGTTACTAGAAATAAAAATTATTGCATTTTTAACATTTATTTAATATTTTTTTACATATTCTGCTTAAATTGTTGGCCGCTATTTCGTATTTCCACAGCAGCTCTTTGCCAGCGGAATTAGGTCTGGGGAACGTGCCGGCCATGCAATAGGGCCATCGCGACCAATCCACGCATTGGGGAACACATCGTCGAGATATTCCCTCACAGTCAAACGCGGGACAGCCGTCATGCTGGAATACTTTGGGCACATTTTCACTAAATACGGGCACCTCGGACACTAATTCGGGCAGGTCATTTTGAAGGAACTCCAAATAGTTATCGCCATTGAGGTTATCGGGCAGGTAATGTGGTCCAACTACCTGATTCCCAATCACTCCTGCCCAAACGTTTACACTAAACCTCCTTTGACAAGATTTCTATCTTTTAACATGTGGGTTTTCCGTTGTGTTTGTCCAGTGGTGCAGATTGTGAACATTGAGAATCCCTTCTTTGGTAAATTTGGATTCATCCGTCCACAATATTCTTTTTAAGAAATTAGGATCATCCACATCCGTGTATAACATAAACCGACAGAATTCCACTCGTCTGTCAAAGTCGCCACCCTCAAGACCTACAAACAAAGAACTCTTTTAAATTCCTGTTGAGCAGTAAATAATTGTACAATGAGATTTTTAAGGACCGGCGGACCGCCTGTATGGGCTGGTTCACTACCTGGAAGTAGTGACGTCATACCATACCCATTACCTGCTTAACAAAGGCATCGTCAAACAAAGTGTGTACGGGTTTAAAGTTAGTTTAAAATTACGTGCCTTGCACCGGAGTGTAGTGGAATGGATGTTTTTCGTTTTGCTGAAGAACTTTCCACACTTTCCATATTGAAATATCAAGCTGTGCTGCCACATTTCTAATGCTTCTTGCAGGGTCTTCCTCAAAAAGTGCCAGTATTCTCTCGTCCACTTCAACATTATGTCGCACAATATGGCCCCTTGGTTCATGAAAAGTGACACTGCCAGTCTCGCGTATGCGTCGGTATGTGTCATGGAAGACTGCGGCCAGGTAGTCGTCTACCAGGAAAGCGTTCCTGGTAAAGTCGTTGCGCTGCACGAGCGACACCATGGGCGGCTCCATAAGCCATCATGATGTCAGCATATTCTTCGTTAGAGAACGTCGCCATTGAAAGAAGAAAGAAAGAAAGAAAAATATTTTATTCTGCACAAACAAAACGCACATTACAAAAAAAATACATTAATAATAATACAAACATAGAATGTAGCCAAAAGCCTCGTACCAAAAAATTAAAAGGTTTAAAATTTTGTCCATGGCCAGGGACCAAAGACAATACATTTTGCTCTGCAAGGTTACATAATTTGCTCTGTGTTACGACACTCGCAAATGACAACAAACAAACGATGAAAACAAAAACAAAATGCCGATAGCAGAGTGAAAAAATGACTACTTTGTAACAAAAAAAACAACCATATTATGAACAATTAGCCGTGCGTCGCATCTGTGCAAGAACAGGTCGTTGCTCAGCAAAATGCTGTGACTTCGGACGAACCTATCGTCAACAGCGCTGATTTTCAGCAACCAACACAGCAACAACAAAGTCAACAAAGTTTAACAATAACACCAAAAGTTAAAACGTAACAAAAACCAACAAAACTCAACAAAACAAAGTAACAAAATTAAAAAATCGCGGAGTACGGTGAACTAACACACACGTCAGGTAGCAGAGGCAGTGATGTCTCGACTAAAATAATGGCGGATTGACGGCGTCGGTGGCAGTTCGTCGTTTGTTCAAACTAGTTTAGGTACGCTATGCAAGAAAGAGATAGAAGATCGATTTTACTTCGCGAGAGTGAGAAAACAAATTTTACCTGTTACTCAAGTAACAATTACACAAAAAGACTTTTTTCTTTTGAATTTGGAATTTAGTATTTTGTGACTCGATTCACAATTCTAGCGAATTCACAAACTAGTAAAAAGATTTTTAAGGCATGTGGCAAATCACTAGCAAGAGGATAGACTAAAGAATTTTTGAGGGAGTTGGAAGATCCCCGTCGCTTTTGGTTTTTTTTTATAGCCATGTAAATAGCTGTAACATGGTCAGCTTTAATTGAAGTCCGAAACGTTGCTGGTAAATAAAATAAAAAAAACTAGATGGCTAATGTCACTAATTTTGAATTTAAAAGTACTGTAATACAATATACATCTAAATAAAATTAAAATTCAGAGACTTACACTTTTTTTTTATTTTGTAGTTGAATGTAAAATTTGGGTATTTTTTTAATAAAAAAATAAAAAGTCGATGAAAAAATATCCACAGGGCATGAGAAGTGTTTATGGGTCTGAAAGGATAGCAGCTGACCCCCCCAGTCGACCATTTCAATTTGGCACACGATGCACCAAACACCCTGTATATGTTCCTGTTCTCCTATTGTCGTAGACTTCTCTGCGTAAGTCGACAAAGTACCTCCTATTTATATACGAATAGTCAAAACAAAATCTTACCTATCCGGATCCTAACCTGCTCTAGCTTTTCTGTTATAATTTTATCAAAAAAATATCTTCTATTTTTGTACCAATAGTCAAAAGAAAACCTAACTTTTTCGAGGCAGCGTGCAAAATATTTCGACGTTCATTCCTGGACGGCGCGGTGCGGCGAGGCCCCCGACAGGCTCCACTGCAGTGTAGCCTGTACATGTATTTAGTTAGCCTTATTGGGCTGGATAAACTATAATCACGTTTCCGCATGGTTGAGGGTTACTCTCCTACGGAAAATCTTACTACCGCTATTCAGGAAATCGCGTAATTTACACACCACCATGTACCGAGTACATTAGGAAACTCAAACTCTCCGCACTGCTTACATACGAGTAGCTTAGTATTGTCAAAGTTTATTTTAGTTTTTAGGGTTCCGTACCTCAACAGGAAAAATAATGGAGCCCTTATAGGATTACTTTAGTGTACGTCTGTCCGTCCTTCTGTCAGTCAGTCTGTCAGTCAAGATCAAGCGCCCTTTTCTCAAGAACTCGTGGAGGTATCAAGTTAAAATTAAACTCAAACACGTAGGTCTATGGTCTCTTGGAGCTCTAAAAAATCAAGCTTCTAAGTCAACGCAATAAAAAATTGCCATTTTTGCGACATGTTTAGATACTCGCAAATAAATGAAAACCTATAGGGTAGGTACGTCCCGTTGACCTAGAATCATGTAGGTATAGATTCTGTCTGTACCGTAGACACCACAAACCTATTTACAGTTTACGATTAATTGAGTATAATACCCATAATACTATCAGTTTTGTCGGTAGACAGCAAATCGGCCGCACGCATGCGCTTCGCGACTCGGATAACGACTAATTACTTGAATTCTCAGTTTCCAACACAAAATGTTTCAATGCAAGCGTTGAGTTGCCAAGTTGAGAGTAGGGACGGCGCTAAATGCGTGGGATGCCTGGGACAGTTTGATTTTCCCTGCGCTGGCATAACTGAAGGAGGATGGAGGAAATTGGGGATCGCAAGAACACATGGAAATGCAGTAATTGCAATTCCTCGGCAGCACCTAGCCCTCGCCCACAACTGCAGCTGCAGCTACGCCCGTAACAGCTTGCATGGAATCTATTATGTCAGAATTGAAGGCCCTCTCAGCCCAGGTGGACAACTTACCAGCTTTAATGTTTTGCGTGGATGTGATGCATATTTTCCCCCAACTCGTTTTATTTTTTTGTATTTGTGTTTTTTCTTTGCGTCATGTTAACCGCAAATAAACGTATTTTCTTTCTTAATGGAGAACGTGAAAGCTATCCAATCGGAACTGGCGGAGCTCAAGTCGATCAGATCTGAGTATTCGAGTCTTAGGACAGATGTCGAGTTTCTGGACCGTTCGGTGAAGACATTAGCAAACTCAAACTCAAACTCAAAGCATTTATTTCAAATAAACCAATTACAGGCACTTTTGAATTGTCAAGGGGTCGGTCAGTCAGAAATATGAAGCTAGTTACCCATTCCAAAGCGTAGTAGGTACCTATGGAGAAGAACGGGCAAGAAACTCCATGGACACTCTTTTAAATCAAAAAATGGTTACAAAATATTGATTACATCGTTCATGTTGAAATTATGCATGTGAGAACGATGCAGAACGTTAAAAGCGTCCATAATAAAAAGACAAAAGCAATTCAAATATTAAATTAAATTAAAATAAGCCGTGGCAGCTAAGAAATGACCAGTCCCCACTGACGGCGCCCGTTCACGAACATGACGCATGGATCAGCACCATTCAGCTCAACCATTTTGAAGGGAACTTAATGATCCAACACACACGCCACCACCAGCGAGACATTAGAGTGAGCATGACATACTCTCAGCCGCCAGGGCACATTCAAGTCAATGAAAGAAAAACCTATTAAATGGTAGCTTTATAGTAGGTACATAGTACTCACACATGTGCTATGCAATTATATAATACTAAAACATTGAATTTATACAATGCAAAGAAGTTTTTTTAAATCTTCAGCAGCTCCAACAGTAGTTTCAAATGCTAATAATTATTTTATACGCCATTGTGGAGCAGGACCAGCGTTGAGCCAAGTATTTTTATCAGCGATGTAATCCCCCAACTTATAATATGCTTGGCTGCATAGTGTGCGTTTTATACAAGATTTGAATTTAGTTTCATTCAGTTGAAGAATATGAGGAGGTATTTTATTGTAACATTTTAAACAGTACCCCATGAAAGATGAGTCTACTTTAGCCAGCCTGAAACCTGGTTGAACTAATTGATCCCTATTTCTAGTGATATAATTGTGTCTTTCACCTCTTTTACTAAAAAGATGTAGATTTTCCTTACGTACATGATGTTTTCATAGATATATTGACAAGGTACCGTCATGATGTTAATATCTTTAAACCGTTCCCTTGGATAGTCGCGCCTGTGGAGGCCATATATGGCTCGGATGGCTCTTTTCTGCAGAATTAAAATAGACTGGACGTCTGCAGCCCGTCCCCATAGTAAAATACCGTACGACATAATACTATGAAAGTAACTAAAATAGACTAGCCTCGCGGTACCTACATCAGTAAATTGACGGATTTTCCTCACAGCATATGCTGCTGAACTTAGCCGTCCTGCAAGGGATGTTAAATGAGGACCCCATTGAAGCCTTGAGTCAAGCGTGATCCCCAGGAAAACAGTTTTATCAACAAATTCTAGTTTCTCTTGATTTAATACTATCTCACAATTTGTACTTTTGACATTTGGTAAGGAAAATCTAATACACTTAGTTTTATTCCCATTGAATACTAAATTATTAGCAGTGAACCAATTTTGGATCTGCAGTAGGGCGTTATTTACGTCGTCAAGATTTGATGCACGTCTATAAATTTTTAAAATTAAAGAAGTATCGTCAGCAAATAACACCATTTGTGGTAGGGTTTTTAACAAATGGGGTAAATCATTAATATATACTAAAAATAGGAAAGGACCCAATATCGAGCCTTGTGGTACACCCATTTTTACTTTTAAACCGAGTGAATTGACACCATTTATTTGAACTTGCTGTTGTCTATCATTTAAATAAGATTCTACTAAACTGAGAGCAAGTTTTCCAAGTCC
This sequence comes from Griposia aprilina, assembly GCA_916610205.1. Taxonomy (NCBI): domain Eukaryota; kingdom Metazoa; phylum Arthropoda; class Insecta; order Lepidoptera; family Noctuidae; genus Griposia; species Griposia aprilina. Next base: position 155,042 of record OU744287.1, read on the forward strand.
GTAATGCTCAAGTTTCAAGATTAGGGTTTCGTGGTCGACGCAATCAAATGCCTTGGAGAGGTCACAAAAGATTCCTACAGCGTCTTGGGCCTCTTCCCACGCCGTAAATATGTGTTTTAATAAGGTGACACCGGCCAACATCTCTTGTATTGGAGAGTGAAGTGGACTGCCTTAAGAAAACTATGGAGGAGATGGCGGCGTTACATGATCGATGTTCCAAAATTGAAGATCTACATCGCAAAACTTAGCAAAGATCAAAAATGAACAACTTAGAAATTAAGAGTGTCCCAACAACCAACTCAGAAAATCTGTATATACGCAATCGCATCATCCGTATTCCATAAACACTCGCGCACATACTTCACCGTGCTGTCAGAAGTTGTAGTAGGCAAATAATTTGATACACTCGGTATCCGTGTCACGAAACCGTAAACCAAAATTACGTCTCGTAAGATCGCTAAAGCTTTGATAGAAATGTAAACAAACCTGTTGATGTTTCATTCATATAACAATGACTCAGTAAACATTCATCTGTATTTCGAAGGTTTTAATTTTATGTGTGATGAAAAATGAATACTAATAACTTAATAATTATTTTAATCTAAAACTATTGAAACAGATGCGGCAGATAGTGGACTGAGCGAATTGCCTAAAAATACGGTAAGCATAAGACGGCTCGTTTGGTGAAGTGGTTGAGCGATTAGCTGCTGCACGGAGTGGCACTGGTTCGATTCCCGAACGGAACGATTTTTGTTTCGAACAGATAGTTGTTTCTGGTCAGGCTGTTTGTGTATGTACTCGTATGTAAGATTTGTGTTTGTGACCGCCGACCGATATCTATCTAGTTATGTTTGGTGTCCTTTCATTAGGAAATATTTTGTTTTTAAAGATCTAACATAGGGCTTTCTTATACTAAGTGCCGTTGGTGTTAACGCCATAGCGATAAGAATACGTTCCCATGGCATTTTATAGTTTGTTAGGTCTGCACACAGAAAACTAAATATTTTTTGTGGGTTTGCACATGGGTAGCGTTGACAGACATATGTCGATCAGAAGTGTTAAGCAAACTAGTGTGTAAGAATTATGTACTTTAAATGAATCTTCATTAAACCACCATCAAAGTCAGACTCGTCTTTTGTGATTTCGATCTTTCTTTCATACTTTTACGGGCTTAGGGCCGTCTAGTATGGTGTAAGTTGGATAGAGGTACATGTCAAATTTTACTTTTGTCGTAACTAATTAATAAAAAGGACTCTAACAAGGATGTTTAATGCAAATTAGATACTACAACTTACTAGGCGTATTTTGATATAACGATATTGATTTAAGTAATTACGAATAATGTTATTGCAATAATTTGCGGAATCAGTTTATTGTGTAAGTAATGTTGTGTACGATGAACTAAATAGTTTTATAGACAATCAGCATTTTGGGTGTTAGCAGTATGTCTAACCCAGATGACAGCCCCTTCGGCCACAGCAAATTGCTACGACGAAGTCCCCCACCGACTCCATCGCCTGCCGATCAAAATCAGACAAGAGAACCAGCGCCGCCACCTGTTACGGAGAATGAATTACCGACTGAAGTCGTCTCTACTTCGGAGGTTCAGAGATGGCTTGGGTCCATCGACACAATCTTGAGCGAAATTTGCTCGATTGTGGCGGAAGGAAAAATGAATTCCGACCAAAAACTTCGTGTCACCAATCTCTGTCGAAAAGTAAACCATGGGACGTCTCAGATGGCTGTGCTGTACCAATCCCTGAAGCAGAAGTCCGTCCAGGCGCACACAACCATCCAACACCTTCAAGTGCAGCAGAATGTTGCGGAATCCCTTTGCCAGTTCAAAGAAGTTGTAGAAACGAAAATGAGCCGAACCGAACTAGAAAGTACTTCCTACGCTAACATGGTGAGGAAAGGCTCTGATAAATTTATTCGCCCAGCTTATCTCAGTTTGGTCGCTATATATCCCAGCGATAAAACCAAAACCAGTGACGACACCAAGTTGTTGGTACAAAAAATTATCTCGCCTGAGGAATTAAAACTCCATGTCCGCGGTCTTAGGAAAATTAGAAATGGAGGCGTCATTATTAGAACGGATAACAAAGACGACGTTGACAAATTAAAAAGCTCGCAGAAGCTAGTTTCCTCAGGCCTTACAGTTGAAGAACCATCGAAACGCCGTCCTAGGATTGCTGTCATTGGTGTCCCCGTAGCTCTGACTGAAAAAGAGGTATTTGATTGCATTTACGTACAAAACTTGACCGATAAATTGCTGAACATTACTCATGAGTCATTTTTAGAAAGTATAAAATTGAGCCATAAGTCAGGAAAGAAAGATCGTCCTACTTGCAATTATATATTGGAAGTTCCTGCTTATATCAGGAAAATTATGATGAACCAAGGCCGAATTTTCATAAATTGGACATCATGCCCAGTGAGAGATTTCACTATTGTGACCAGGTGTTTTAACTGCCAGCAGTTCGGACACGCAGCCAAATTTTGCAGAGAAACGAGCCCTACCTGCAACCTCTGTGGCGAAACAGGACATTCTTTCAAGGAATGCAATAATAAAGGATCTCCGGCTCAATGTGCGACCTGCAAACGATTCAAGAGAAAGAATGATCATCCAACTGGTGATGTAAATTGCCCAGCACGTAAATATGCAGAAAACAATTATATTAATTCCATTGACTATGAAGGCGCCTAGGAGCGCCGCCGACTACCTATTTAAGTAAGCACATAGATAGTAGGTTAACTTCTACATAATATTCTTTTTTATGGCCAATCAGCTAATCTGTGATCTAGATGGGTTTTCAGTGTCTGAATCTAAAATCTGTAATGTTGAGGAGTGCAAAAACATAATATATACTGGGGATAAAACATTGACTTTACTTACACAAAATATACGCAGTATAACCCGTAATTTTAACGGTTTCCAAGTTTTGCTACAAAACATTAATATATGCTGCGACATTATCGTTCTAACAGAGTGTTGGTTATCCAAACAAATGGCTAATATACCATCTCTCGATGGCTTTAATCTTCACAAAAGCGATAGAACATTCAACCAGAATGATGGCATAGTGGTTTATATTAAAAATAATTTAAAAGTATTATTAGAAGAACCCCATTTTCTAGACTGCAACTGTTTAGTAATTAAAATTATTCCCGATACGGTAATTATGGCTATTTATAGGCCTCCATCCCAAAGTATTGATGGGTTTTTGGATTCGCTTAACATTAACTTAGAAAAATTATCTTCGTTTAAAAATATCGTACTGGTAGGTGATATCAACATAAACATTGCTGGCGAAAAAATCGATACTCATTCACATAAATACCTTAATATTTGCTCATTTCATGGACTATTACCAGCTAATTATCACCCAACCCACCAGAGCGGCTCTTGTCTAGACCATATCTTTATAAAATCGAAAAGTCCATCCAAAACATTGGTTACTAATTCGTCATTTACCGATCATCAAGCTGTTTTACTAACATTACAAATGTCTTCACCTAGAAATAACTGCATGCGCAGCTATACTAAACTCAATATGACGAGTCTTGAAACTGACTTACGCGGTATTAATTTTGACCCAGTTTACAATTCACATGATCCAAATATTTCACTACAATATTTTGTCGATTTGTTACAATCTACGATAAGGAAAAATATATTTACTAAAGTAATACCTAGAAAGTATAGTAATATTAAACCATGGATTACGCCCGGACTTGTTCGATGTATCAGACATAGAGATAAACTTCACCAAAAATCGAAAAATGCACCGGATAATGAACTACTATCAGTTATTTACAAACGATATAGGAATTTCTGTAATAATCTGTTGAAAAAGCTAAAAAACAAATATGATCAAAGTCAACTACAGAAAGCAGGTAAAAACAGTAAACTTATATGGAAATACATAAAATCTAACACTATTAGGTCAAAAAATCCCGAACCTGCGCTTGATCTTTTAATTTCTGAGCTAAGCCCTACAGAAGCAGCAAATAAAAACTTTTTTACAAAAAAACACTAAAAGACGTGAAAAATAACTTTAATTTCGGAAGTCGGTGCCTTTGGTTTTTAACCGACTTCAAAAAAAGGAGGAGGTTCTCAATTCGCCTGTATGTTTTTTATGTGTGTTAGCTCAGAACTCTTTCCTGGGTGAACCGATTTGGATGATTCTTTTTTTGTTAGAAAGGACATACCTCAAAGGTGGTCCCATGATAAGGAAACCAGGATCTGATGATGGAATCCCGGAGAAATCGAGGGAACCTTCGAAAATCGTAGGAGCGCCTAGTGCGTTTGTTAATTTTTTCATTAAGTATTTTAAAGTACTACAATCTAATGAAGGTCTGGAATCGATATGATGATGGAGCCGAAATACAGTCAAGGGAATTCCTCAATGATTTACAGCAGGTACCTTGTGTTTGGGCTTGATTAATTTGTATTTATGAGAACTTTACACCTGAAGGGTTGTGACAGTCATTAGGGGTCTGATGATGAAGACGAAGGACAGTTAAGGGAACTCCTCAACGGTTTACAGTAGCTACCTTGTGATTCGTTTTAATTCATTTATATTGATGATAACTTTGCACTCATATGGGTTATAAGTGCCATTACAGTTCTGATGATGGAAACCATAGACAGTTGAAGGAATTCCTCAACGATTTAAAGCAGTTACCTTGTGTTTGGGCTTGATTATTTTGTATTGATGAGAACTTTACACCTAGATGGGTTGTGACTGTCATTAGGGATCTGATGATGAATACGAAGGACAGTTAAGGGAACTCCTCAACGGTTTACAGTAGCTACCTTGTGATTCGTTTTAATTCATTTATATTGATGAGAACTTTGCACTCATATGGGTTATAAGTGCCATTACAGGTCTGATGATGGAGACCATAGACAGTTGAAGGAATTCATTAACGATTTACAGCAGTTACCTTGTGTTTGGGCTTGATTAATTTTTATTGATGAGAATACTATACCCAGATGTGTTATGACTGTCATTAGGGGTCTGATGATGAAGATGAAAGACAGTTAAGGGAACTCCTTAACGGTTTACAGTAGCTACCTTGTGTTTGGACTTAATTTATTTATATTGATGAGAACTTTGCACCCATATGGGTTATAAGTGCCATTACAGGTCTGATGATGGAGACCATAGACAGTCGAGGGAATTCCTCAACGATTTACAGCAGTTACCTTTTGTTGGGCTTACTTCATACGGTTCAATATTCCAAAATATTCAGATCGTACAAAAATAATACCCAATTAAGATTGAAGTTTTTCATAGGGCAACCACTACCTACTAGTCATGCTGATGCGTCAATTTGAGACTGAATTTAAGTTGCGTAATCGCGTCATCTCTAGCAATGCTCTTTTGTTGGATGCTAAGCAATTTATGCTTGTCACAATGCATATGGTGAAATGGAGCTGATGGTGGCTTCATCACCAGCTCCAGTGCTTCTGGTTTTTACCAAGAGAGATCCTCAACAATAAACTCCTCAATTCCTTGCATCGGGAAACGAAATATTTTGTAAAAGGTGATGAGCAGTTGACATTAGGCTATTGTAACTTCGATAAATTATTATCTAACCCACTAAAAAGTGAAAAATAAAAACATTTTGACAAAAAAAACAACCGACTTCCAAAAAATACACTACAAAGTGAAAAATAACTATAATTTCAGAAGTCGGTGGCAAAAAATTAAAATAAAGGTCCAAAGACACCGACTTCCGAAATTAAAGTTATTTTTCACTTTGTAGTGTATTTTTTGGAAGTCGGTTGTTTTTTTTGTCAAAATGTTTTTGTATTTTCGTGTTTGGCCACCGACTTCCGAAATTAAAGTTATTTTTCACGTCTTTTAGTGTTTTTTTTGGAAGTCGGTTGTTTTTTTGTAAAAAAGTTTTTATTTTACAATTTTTAGTTGCGGTACCTACCCCACACAAATTCGTATACCACTACTTGGTGTGTAAATAACAGTGACAGGAAATTATTAACACATCATCCATATAAACTACACTCGAGAGCAATGAATCCGGGTCACTTAAAGAATCCTAAAAATCTCGGAAACTAAAAATGCTAGGTTAATGCAATAAATTGTATTTAATAGACAATGTAATACTCCTTAAATGAAGGTATTAAAACTTCTTAGTTATTGTAAATTTATATCATAAAAAAATCAAATTTGAAAAAGAGCCACTTTCGAAGATGGAACTACGAAATTACAGCATTTGGTTTTGCTTTTGTTTGTAATCTGTCATTTATGTGGGTACATAAACCATGTTGATAGTGCTCTATATTCATTATTCAAGCTGAAATTATGTCGCTTACGCCTGAAGAATGCACCAGAATACTTACAATGCTGGAAACCGGCCGGAGTCAGCGCGATACAGCCAGGACTGTCGGTGTGTCGCTGTCAACAGTACAAAGAGTTCTCCGACGTTACGAAGAAACTGGTTCTAACCTACGCAGACCAGGAACGGGCAGAACCAGGTGTACCACAGCACGAGAAGACCGATACTTGGTGAACACCATGCTTCGAAATCGCTTTCTCACAGGAACTGAACTCACAAATCAGTTTCGACGCCTCGGAGGAAGTAACCCAAGTGCATGGACAGTAAGACGTCGGCTTGCTGAATCTAACTTAAAACCCCTTAGACCTGCAAACGGCCCTAAACTGGAGCGTGGGCATCGTATTTCAAGACTAAGATATGCCCAGAGCCACGTAAATTGGAGTATTGAAGATTGGTCAAAAGTTATGTTCTCCGACGAATCAAAATTTATGCTCTACAAGCACGATGGAAGACACAGAGTGTATCGAAGACCAGGGGAAAGATTCAAGCAAGCATGCATCGAAGAAAAAGTAGCCTACGGTGGTGGGTCTGTACTTGTGTGGGCCGGAATTTCTTCTGAAAGTCGCACAGAGCTGGTGATCATAGAAAACGGCTCTTTAACTAGCGTAAGATATGTGGAAGAAATCCTCAATGATCACGTTGGTCCATTTATGGTCAATTTAGGTGAGGATGCTATATTTATGCATGACAATGCCCGACCTCATACAGGTAGGATTGTGAATGACTACCTTCAAGAGATGAACATTACTCGTATGGAGTGGCCAGCGCGCAGCCCGGATATCAACCCGATCGAGCATGCTTGGGACGAGCTAGGCAGATGCGTAAAACAACGAAACCCTCCCCCAATCACGCTTCGTGAGCTCAAAATTGCTCTCACAGAGGAATGGGAGAATATTCCCCAAAATCGTATAAGGAACTTGGTGTACAGCATGCCAAACCGCGTAAACGCAGTAATGGAAGCACGAGGAGGCAATACGAAGTATTAAAATTCAAGAAAATCGTAATAAAGTTCAAAAATTTCATGTTTCCTATTTTTGTTTTAAGGAGAGATCAGCAGTTTTTTTCTTTATGTAATTTTGTGTTAATAAAATGTATGGTGACTCATATTTTTTTTACTTTCATTTAAGGAGTATTACATTGTCTATTAAATACAATTTATTGCATTAACCTATCATTTTTAGTTTCCGAGATTTTTAACATTCTTTAAGTGACCCGGATTCATTGCTCTCGAGTGTAAGTGGAAAAAATCTGCAGTATTAAGGATAACTCAAAAACTACTGGTCAGACCTTGATCAAATTTAAATGGGACCACATGTGAAGCACCACCTATCAAATGAAAAAAAGAATCATCCAAATCGGTTCACCCAGAAAAAAGTTATGAGCTAACACACATAAAAAAAAAAAACACACACGAATTGAGAACCTCCTCCTTTTTGTGAAGTCGGTTAATAAAGCTAACAACTTCTTCATTAACGTAGGAAAAATCTTTATTATCTAATAGATGTTTTTCCATTCAAAGCCAAGCTAAGAAATATGCAATACGAAACTCTTTTGTCTTATTAGATACTGATGTTAATGAGGTAGATAGTATAATAGATGGATTAAAGGAAATTTGTGCCGTAGGTTGTGACGATATACCTAATAGCGTACTCAAAAGATTTAAATACGTAATTGCCCCTCCCTTGACTCACATTTTTCAGTTATGTTTAACAAAAGGAATATTTCCAAAATTACTTAAAAAAGCCGTAGTCATCCCTGTGTTTAAAGCTGGAGACAAAAATTGTGTAAATAATTACAGGCCAATTTCAGTTTTAACAGGCGTCTCAAAGATTTTGGAGAAAATTATAAACAGTAGATTAGTAAAATATCTTGAAAGTAATAAATCACTCTCTGATAATCAATTTGGTTTTAGGCCTAAAAGATCAGCAACCCAAGCTGGTCACCACTTGACAAATTTTATAAGCACAAACCTGGATACCGGCATGCACACCATAGGGATATTTTTAGACCTTGCCAAGGCTTTTGACACAATTTCTTGGACTTTGCTTTTGCACAAGCTGCAAATGCTGGGAATACGGGGAGTACAATTGCAACTGTTATCTGATTACCTTAGCGACCGCCATCAGAGTGTAAAAATAGGTCAGTCCATGAGTTTGGAACTTAAGAATAGCTGTTATGGAATCGCACAAGGCAGTATTTTGGGTCCTACTTTGTTTTTAATTTACATAAATGACCTGTGTAATTTGACACTTCAAAAGGGTGAAATTGTTTCATATGCGGATGACACAGCTCTACTGTTTGCGTCTAAATCAAAGGCCGAGGTCTATGAGGTAGCACAGAATGGTTTTAATACTGTGTCTAATTGGCTTCATAAAAATCTCTTAAAATTAAATACAGATAAAACAAAGTACCTATTATTTACAATGAGAAACACTAACCCAACGCTTACTAACCTAAACATTCAAGCGCATAACAATTGTAATTTACCTTATGCTGACATTGCATGCACTTGTCCCACATTAGCTAAAGCCGACCATATTAAATATCTAGGCGTCACGATTGACACAAACCTGAACTTCCGCAAACACATCGATTTATTATGCACCAGAGTGCGTAAACTAATATATATTTTTAAAAATTTACGTAACATTGCCGACTTTGAATTAATTAGACAGGTTTATTTGGCTTTGTGTCAATCTATTATTACCTACTGCATAACGTCCTGGGGTGGTGCCGCTAAATCCAATTTACTGCACCTTGAACGCGCCCAAAGAGCAGTTTTAAAGGTACTTTAACTTTTACTTTTCGTCCATTTAGATTTCCTACACACCAGCTTTATATGGCATGTAAGGTGCTAACAGTACGTCAGTTATTTGTTTTGAATGTAGTTTTATTCCAACACACTGAACTTTATTTTAACCCAGTACCTTCAGACAGGAGAAGAAAAGATTTGGTTTGTGCTAACTCTCAGACTAAACATGCTTTTGCTAGTCGATTTTATTTATTTTTAGGACCCTACTTGTATAACCAGTTTAACACAGTGTTAAAGATTTATAGTTTAACTTATAATAGGTGTAATTTACTAGTACAGGAATACTTGGCAAAACTCAATTATGCAGACACGGAAAAACTACTAGAGATTTTAAAATAAATTTTCTGTCGACCTAATATAAGTCTCTTCTTTTACCTTATTAATAATAGTCTTCACTTTACCTACTTTAATATTATTCGTTAATTTATTTAAACATAATATATTTACATAATCTAGTTTTATAATAATATAATTAATTAGTTTCTTTTAGTTCTTTATTAACTGTTTAAGTCATTGAAAATATTATGTCTTCTTTTAATTAAGCTTCTAATAAATGTATAGTGGTCTTCTTTTTAAATATTTGATGTGAATTGATGGCCTGAAACAGGTTTTATAAACCTAGATCAGGCAGGTCTACATTACACTTAGAATTAAACATTTTCCTCGATTGTAATTAATGTAAATCATAATTTTATTTGGGTGCTAATTAAGGCCGCTTCTTTAAAATGTCATTCTCGTCTTCAAATTTATTTCGTTGTCTAATGAATTAATAGCTCAGCGACGAACTTTTAGCGTCTAATAAATAGTTTTCAAGCGACCATATATTGTAAAACGAGCTACTGTTAATATGACGCAGCATGGTGATAATTCTTAAGCAACGTTATGGACCAAGTAATAAATAGGGACAAGCGTAGTCGACGGAGCCCCGCTTGGCGGGGCTCCTACTTCTGGGTGGTTTAAAAACAAATAACCACGAAGGGGATGGCGGGGTCTAGAAGACCCCGCCATTCCCTTCTAACCGAACCTGTCCGAGTCGGGGTGCCCTAAGTACTGAGCTCGCTTAGTAGCTCACTTACAACATTAGTCGCTGAGTTATCAAATCAGAATTAAATATATTTATCGGTAGCTCGGAGTCATATTAATTTACGCTCGTAAATTGACGCTGGTTTTTTGATATTCTGTTGGAATAGTAAAGATGATGAATTAATATAATTGAAGCTGTTCTATTAACTCGTCGCCTACATATAAAAAAAGACGCTAGGTTGCAGGTGCTAAAGAAAACTTTTGTTGCCGCACATATAATTTCCCATTTTATTTTATACTTGAATAAATTTTATTATTATTATTATTTATTTATCTCTTCACATTTCTCGGGACCTTGGAATCCCGGACCTTTGGAAGGCATACGAGGGGCCGAAGCCAACTCGCAGAGGCCCGTTAAACGTTTTTAATGAAATGAAGCACCAACCGACGATTAGCCCTGTTCGGACTTTAGAAGTACACCCAAGGACAACCCCCGGTTGGTGTAGGACTATTGCAAGATATGGAAACAAATGTATAAGACTATGGATTTGGGTAGCTTAAGTGGACTGGTTATCTAGGACTATGGAAAGACTATGGCCCCTGCCTGACCAATGTTTTATATAAAATACACAGATAAAATGGCAGGGGGTGACTTGCACACTCAATAATGGGCCCCCGAAAATGGTCGCTAGCACATAGTGTCGAAGTGACAAAGGGGCAACATGTCCTGAGGTGCTTATGAGGAGTGGAGAGGTATCCCACGGCTATCAGGACAATCCCGGAAGTACGGTCAAGATCCCTACCAGCATCTTACTGGAATACTTCCTTCCTCCGAGCACGTTTGCTCTTGCGAATCTAGGCCGGCCAATAAAGGCAAGAAAGAGGCGGGAGCACTGTTCCTCTTCATTGTTCACTCCAGCCGGCCAATAAAGGCAAGCCAGAGGTGAGGAACAAGACTTCTCCCGGGAGATAGGGTCCGCGGGGTCGCTACTGCCCAACAGCTCGCCACATGCTGCCCTGCGGGTTTTCAGAGCCACGTTAGCCACGCCAGTAATTTCTTATTCGTGTATCCGCCCCCCACGTGATTAGATGGTCAATCAGGACGTGTGGTTGTTTAGGGGTATTATTATTATTATTATTTGAAAAGATCGTAATCAACTTATTTACAAATAATAACTCTGATCAATATTAACAAAATTACACTAAATTATTGATGTGTAAACATCTTAGCGCTCGGTCTACGGTAGGGGCTAGCTGGGACTTCGAGCGTCAGACGCGTAAGCGCAAGACTTCGAGCGTCAGATGACGTCAGCGTAAGACCCGTGTCTATGTGAGCAAACTGATGCGAGCTCACATGTTTACACATCAATTTTCGTGAGTGCCAAACCAACTCACACCAATTTTTAACCGACTTCACAAAAAGGAGGAGGTTCTCAATTCGCCTGTATGTTTTTTTTTTTTTTTTTTTTTTTTTTTTTTATGTGTGTTAGCTCATAACTTTTTTCTGGGTGAACCGATTTGGATGATTCTTTTTTTATTTGATAGGTGGTGCTTCACATGTGGTCCCATTTAAATTTGATCAAGGTCTGACCAGTAGTTTTTGATTTATCCTTAATACTTCAGATTTTTTCCACTTAGTTTATATGGATGATGTGTTAATAATTTCCTGTCACTGTTATTTACACACTAAGTAGTGGTATTCGATTTTGTGTGGGGTAGGTACCGCAACTAAAAAGTGAAAAATAAAAACTTTTTTACAAAAAAACAACCGACTTCCAAAAAAAACACTAAAAGACGTGAAAAATAACTTTAATTTCGGAAGTCGGTGGCCAAACACGAAAATACAAAACCAAAGGCACCGACTTCCGAAATTAAAGTTATTTTTCACGTCTTTTAGTGTTTTTTTTGGAAGTCGGTTGTTTTTTTGTAAAAAAGTTTTTATATTATTTACAAAGAACGTACCTTTTCAGCGATATCGCAATAATTGTTCGAAATGTCCACCGTTTCTTTCTAAACACAAACTACCACGTTTTTGCAAATTGTTTGTTAGACTTCTAAGCGTGTCTCTGTAACTTTTCAGAATATTAAAAGCGTCTATTATTCGCTGTTTTAAATCCTTTACACAGCGAGCTTCTTCGGTGTACACTAAGCGTTTTATTGGGCCCACAAATAAAAGTCTAACGGCGTTAGTTCTGGTGATCTCGCCGGCCAGTTCACAGGTCCACCGCGACCTATCCACTTATCATGGAATTCACTGTCTAAATAAGCGCGCACAGATCGCTCGTAGTGAGATGGACACTACTGCTGGAAGTACATGTCCTGCAGATAGTGCAGAGGAACGTCTTCCAACAATGTGTCGATAACGGACTGTATCATTTCACGATACGTTATCCCTGTCAATCGACCTTCGATCAAACTGGACCAATTATGCGATCGTGTATTATCGCGGCCCAAACATTCACACTGAATCGAACTTGATGAGCGTGTTCTTTTATTTTATGTGGGTTTTGAAAACTCCACCAGTGCTCATTGTGCACGTTGTAGATACCGACGCGGGTAAATATGGACTCGTCGCTCCATAGAATGTTCGCCTGCGGATGGTACTGCAGCCAGCGAAAGAACTCAATACGAGCATTGCATGCTCCGGACCCTGGAGCGTTGCATGCTCCGGACCCTGGACGTCCGGAGCATGCAAAGCTTGCACGCGTGAGAAATGGTATGGATGCATGTCCATTGAATGGAATAGCTTCCAACCACATACTGGCTTACGCCAATGCCTATGGCATGACCGGGAAGCTGGAACTGGCCATGGTCCAGTAACCGCTGATAAGTGCGGAGTATCAAGTCTGTGCTGGGGATCCGGGGGGCAGGGATACCGTTCCGTCTATGGGATTGTAGGTGTTCCTCGTCGGCGTACATTCGCCTCGCACTATTTAAATTTTCACCAGACAAGAAATAATACCTCCTCATAGCAAGGTACTCTACTTTACAGTATTCGTACGTCATTATGAAAGCAATCACTGGGCGGCCGAAGCACACGCGGAAACTTAAAAAACAGCGATCGACGTCACGCTATGACTAATCGCAGGTGACTGGACTTAGACGGAGCGCGGGACGCGGTACTCGGTACTCGGACCGAAAGGCGCGCGCGGGTTGGGGGGGGGGGGGGTACGCCTGCAAAAAGATATGATGTAGTTTACTTACCTATCGGCCGGCTTCAATCCAAGGATTGAATGTCACTACGAGTTCATTGATAATTTTTGCGCGTAGAGTAGGGTGCCTATAAGTTGAGTTTTTACATTATTTGTCGGTTTTTGTTTTTATTTATTTTTTTGTTTTAATATGAAAAGTCGACTACAAATAAGTATTAGCATTTATTGATAGGTTTATTTCATTTTAGGTTTAAAAAAAAATATATGGCTGTGCCATAGGCTTCTACTCCGTTCACCTATTATACCCTATTTTTTTCTGACTGAGAAACTGACTGACTGACTGACATATCAACGCACAGCCGAAACTATTGGGTCTAGGAACGTGAAATTTTGCACACGCCTTCCTTATGTAATGTAGGGGAGCACTAAGAACGGGTTTTTGGAAATTCGACCTTGAAGGGATGAAAGGGGGGATTTTGTTTGTATGAAAAATCTTATTCCTTGGAGTTAATAAACTTGAAACTTGGCACAAATACTTACCCACATAAATTATGAACTTTGTCCTTTTTTGTTTTTATAAACTACCCCCAAAAGGGAGATGGGGGGGTGTCAAACTTTCTATGGAAAAATCTTATTCCTTGATTTAATAAACTTGAAACTAAGCACAAATACTTACCGAAATAAATAATGATCTATGTCACTTTAGGTTTTTTTTAATTACCCCCGAAAGGGGGATTCGGGTGTGTCAAAGTTTGTATGGAAGAATTTTAACGCGCAGTCCGATTAACTCAAAACTCAGTATTTATACTTAAGAACCAAAACCAAGAATAAAGTCTATCAGGGTTTTTCGAAAGTCTACCCCTAACGGGGTGAAGGGGGGCGGGGGGGGGGGTAGTCAATTTTACAGGGATGAATTTTACTACTTGGCTTGGCTTGAAACTTAGTATAAATAATCTTTAAGCCAAATAATGGAAATTCCACCCCTGTGAGAGTGAAAAGCGGGATACAGTTAATATAAAAAATCTTATTCCTTCGGTTAATAAATTTAAAACTTGGCAATATATGCCTCAGTAAATAATAAAGATTGTCACTTTTCGTTAGTAAAAAACTCCTCGCCGAAGATTTGAGGAGTAACAAAGTTAATAAGTAAGGAAAATTTTTAACGTGCTTTCAGATTAACTCTAAACTCGGCACTATACTTAAAACAAAAAATAAAAATGTATGTTTATTAGGGTTTTTCAAATCAACTCCTAACGGGGTGGAAAAGGGTAATAAAGTTAGAATTTTACTGCTTGCTTCAATTAACTCGAAAATGGGTATAAATAATGTTAAATCATACAATGGAAACGAACCAAACGCTTTTTTTAAAACAAGCCCTGTCGTGGTGAAAAGGGAGCACTTATTATTTGAAGACACTGTTTATTTGAAAAATCTTCTTCTATTGATCTATTAAGTTAACTATTACTTACTAATATAATAAAGCTAAAGAGTTTGTTTTTGTTTGAACGCGCTAATCTCTGTAACTACAAGTCAGATTTGAATTCTTGAGGAAGGTTAGGTATATGCTGACTGGGTTATATGGTGGATTTTACTGCTTAATTAACATAAAATTTGAGATAAATAATAATCTTTAAGTGCATTACAATGGAAACGAACCCAACGCTTAAAAACAAGCCCTGTCGTGGTGAAAACGGAGGACACAGTTTATTTGAAAATTCTTATTCCTTTGATCTATGAACTGAAAAATTGGCCCGAATACTTATTTCATCTAAATAAATGATAAAGATCTTAAACATACATTTTCATAAACTACCTTTCAAGGAGGCTGGAGGGGGTGTTAATTTTTTTAGAGGAAAGTACGAAATCCACGCGAACGAAGTCGCGGGCAAGGTGCTAGTTTCACATAAAGCAACATGGGCACTTATGAAACGTCAGAAGCTAGGTACACGGTTCCAATTGGTTGTTTCCTACGGAGAAGAGCCGGCAAGAAACTCCACGAATATTCTTTTAAAAATAACCGCGTTACCGCGCGACTTGCATACATATATACAACGTCCCGACATCAACCGTCGGGCAGTTGCCCACCAGACACAACACCCGTCTGGTCGGAGGATCCTCCCATTTCCATTGAGTATGAGTGAGCTTTACACCCTGTTCCTCCATACTTACCTCTATAAGTGTGCTTTACCAAAATGCTCGGGGATTGCGTAAAATAACGTTAATATTTTATCGGAATGTGGGTGTTAATAGCAACGATATCATTTGCTTAACTGAGTCCTGGCTTATAGAGGGTATTAAAGACAGTGAATTGTTTGACGACTGTCACATAGTGTGGAGGCGCGATAGAAATTGTTCTAGCACGAATCAAACTTTAGGGGGTTGTGTGCTTATTGCAGTGCGACGCGAACTTATCAGTGATCTCCGTAGTGAATGGTTTTCGTCTGCCGAAGACTTGTGGATCACCCTCACCCTTCACAGGAAGAGACCGCGAGTATCGTATAAAATGCATATTTGCGTAGTGTACCTACATCTGCAATCAAAATCTTGCCCACTCCCAAGGGTCAGTTAACAAATTTTAATAATCTAACAGAAATTGTTCAGAAGCTTCCAAATATAAACTGGGAACCAGATGATGATGGTCAGTCTATTTGCCCTAGTAATATCCAAGGACATTTTCAGGTCAATTTGTGTGATAATTTTACCGTCTGTAATATCTCGCAATACAATTCACACGTAAATGTCAACAATAATATACCAGTTCAAGTTTTATTATCTAATAGCGAGGTTTCAGTAGCAAGTTGCGCTGATCCTTTGGTGCCGGAAGAACCACATCGTAGGGCTCTGTGTTAATTTTGTGGAACTTCATACTCTTATTATTTATTAAAACCTTATGCACAAGTAAAAAAATACTGTACAAAGGCGGACTTAATGCCTGCGGCATTTTCTACCAGTCAACCTTAGAGTGATGCAGAGACTAAACATGGCAGGTGCAATATACGGGATAGATTTTTAGATTATTTTTTATTTAAAATAGAATTTATGGATGCGGTTCGATTAATTTCTGGATTATTCTTGACGACTTTGCTTGTATGGACATTTAAGATTCTGCTTCTATCCATTGACCTGGAAAGGTTTCATTTATAGTTTTCATTTATAAAAACATAATATCTATAAGGGTTCAATATCATAATTTCATGTCAATGTCAAAAACTTGTCAAAAATTTAGGTAGGTAAATGTACCTATTTTCGAGAGTTCAGGAAAAACTTTTTGGTTTAATTAGATAGGTACTTTAATAATTTTATTATTTAGAGAACGGTTTGGAGAAAGGTTTGAGGATAAGATTTTTAACAAATTTATAGTAAACATTTAAACTTAATGAATGTCACAACACAGCCGGAGATTAGAACTAGAAGGTATTGTAATACCTCCGTGCCTCCAAAATCACGTAAAGCCGTGGTCCGTCTGCGCCTGCGGGGCAGATCCCATATTTTTAATAACGTTTAATCTGTCTAAATCAGCCTAAAATACAATTGAATGTAAAAGGGCAGCACGTGGCGAGCTGTTGGGTAGTACCGACCCCACGTATCCTATCTCCCAGGAGAATTCTTGTTCCTCACCTCTGGCTTGCCTTTATTAGCCGGCTGGAGTGAACAATGACGAGGAATGGAGCTCCCACATCTTCCTTGCGTTTATTGGCCGGCTTGAGTGGAGATTCACAAGAGCAAACGTGCTCGGAGGAAGGAAGTATTCCAGTAATATGCTGGTAGGGATCTTGACCGTACTTCCGGGATTGTCCTGATAGCCGTGGGATACCTCTCCGCTCCTCCTAAGGACCTCAGGACATATTGCCCCCTTATCGCTACGACACTGTGTGCTAGTGACCGTTTTTGTGGTCCATTATTGAGTATGCAAGTCACCCCCTGCCATTTTGTCTTTGTATTTTATATAAAACATTGGTCAGGCAGGGGCCATAGTCTTTCCATAGTCCTAGATAACCAGTCCACTTAAGCTACCCTAATCAATAGTCCAATATCTTTGTTTCCATATCCTGCAATAGTCCGACACCAACCGGGGGTTGTCCTTGGGTGTACTTGCACAGTGCATACAGGGATAATCGTCGGTAGGTGCCTCATTCCATTTAAAAATTTCCAAGGGGCCTCTGCGAGTTGGCCTCGGCCCCTCGTACGCCTTCCAAAGGTCCGGGACGCCATGGTCCCGAGATATGTTACTAACAGAAAAAAAAAAAAAAAAAAACTTTATTTTCTCTCTTCACAAAGGTTAACATATTTAGAAACATAGAGACAAGCGTTTCGACAACAAGACACATAATATGATCCTTTGTGAGAGACTGGCGTCCATACCAGGATACCCTGTGTGACTGATCACCAGGCTCTCACCCCGAAATAAATATAATTAACATTGCAGTGGTAAATTTTCAAACTCTAGACAAATTAAATATTGATGAAGGGAAAATAAAAACAGACATGTTTAAATTAACTAAACAGAACAAAAAATTGAATTGCAAAAAATAAAAAATAAAAATTACAAATACCACCTTTACAGACTAATCCAATGCGATGTTATAAGTAACAATGTCCACACCGAAACACAAAAAATAAAATAAAATGTAGGTACTTATGTATAGTGTAATGTATGTGTAGTGTGCATGTGAAGTGTGAGGAGAGGTAGAATGATTCGGTGAGTGTGAGTGTGAAGGGTTTGTTACAGTCAAAAACACGAAATTATTAAACATTATGAGGGATCAATCAGTAGCTGCTCCTTGGTGTCATAGTCCAATAATAATTTAAAAATTGTATTTTAATTAATTATAAAAAAAAATACAATTCAATTTCATTTCATTAGCATATTGTATTGACTCCCTTGCGTCATCCCATATTCCTAGCACGGCGGGCTGTGCTGTAGCGGCTACTGCAGGTGCGTAAAACCTCAAACGGCGCAAATACTCCAATCTTATTGGGAAGTCTATGTTCCAGCCGTACGAGTATTGGGCTAAAACCTAGGGCCATGCGTTCCGAGTGCCCACTTAGTTTTGGAGAAATCGCCAAGCGGTGGGTAGACTCTTCACGTGACCAGAGGGCTGGCCTATTTTTTGGCAAAAAAATCAGCAAAAAGACAAGTAATTTTATTTGGCTGTCGCTGTTTTAGGATGACAATGTATGGCGGCAGAACAATTTTCTTTGGTTGGTAATTGAAAACTAATCCGGTATATTGCAGATTTTGCAGTAAACTTTGCTTCCGTTTTGGATTTTGACGTCAGTCCCATGTCTTGCGTAGTTCGTTTGTGGCGGTATAGACGTCGGCACTGGCCACAAATTCATCCTATCCATCCATCCATCGCCATTTAATTTTGTCGTTGTTTCTATACAAAAGATGAAGGCCTCCCATGTTTTTTTTTTTGTTATACTTATTATTTACCTGCCCATTTAAAAGGCTATAATTTTATATACACTGTAGGTACATACAATGTGAAAGCAATTTTTTTATACTAATGTAATAAATTAATCATAAGTTTAATCATTTTATTTCTGGCATCCTTCCAACAATAGTTCAGTTCACCCTAACCGAATCAGTTTGACAGTGCGAGCGGGATAGAATGATACAAGGCGCGGGGAAGTGGGGATGAAATATGAATTTCAGTTGTAGTTCAGCTGAAATTCATATTTCACCCCACAAGCCACAAAAGCTTTAAGAAAAAGTGATGATCTCGTTTTAAGTTTAAAGAAACCCTATAGTTCTATCACACCGCAGAAATTGAGCATAGCATAATCAGCCTATAATGTTCCCACTGCTGTGACAAAGGCCTCCTCTCAGTGAGAGGGAGCGGGCCGTAATCCACCACGCGGGCCCTGTGCGGGTTGGTAGATGTCACATGTCTTCGATTTTTTTTGGTTCTAGGACATGCCGGTTTCCTCACGATGTTTTTCCTTCACCGTTTTGAGAGCAGTGGCGATGGAATAATTTACACAAAGTAAAGCGCCTGTCTGGGTTCGAACCTACGACCTACAACTCGTAAGTCGCGGTCGTCACCACTGGGCCACCACTGCTCTCATGACATTGAGCAGATGGATAAAATCTACGTTAGGTAGTAGTGGAATTGATGTGTCCATATTTACTGCACATACCACTAGACACGCCTCTACTTCTAAGGCTCACCAACTTGGAGTTAGCTTGGACGTAATCCGAAAAACAGCAGGCTGGAGCGATAATTCCAAAACTTTTGGCAAATGTTATAATAAGATTTTATCTGATGTGAGTACCGATTCTTTTGCAAAAAGCATTTTGATAAATACTGATTGATTATTACCAACTTATAACATTATTATGAATGAACAGAATATAAAGTAATTTTGTATTGAAGGAAATATGTATAATCATCGGTTTTTACAAAACTGTGTTTAATTATTGTTGACATTTTCATAATAAACTCTCAACATCTACATGTAATCTCTCTGCTAATCTCGAGGACAAGGCTGAGTATAATTAATGATTAAACGAACTTACCTTAGGTGAAGTTCGATCATAATTATACGAAGACTTTGTCCGAAGAGATTAGCATCCCACCCTCCCATCTCCCCACTGTATTCAAATATCAACCATGATGCTCTGGCTCTGAAGTAAATGAAGTTCGCTGGGGTTGTCAAACGAAGGCGGGAATGGAAAAAAAAAACTCTCAAGCACAGTGCCGATGGCGACACCGTATGTCTACTACATGTAATCTCTCTGCTAATCTCTTCGGACAAAGCCTTTGTATAATTATGATCGAACTTCACTTAAGGTAAGTTCGTTTAATCATTAATTCATGGTTACAGTTTGCGCGTCGATGTCCCTGCCACCCTGTATACATTTCAAAGCTACTCTTTAGTGGTGATTTTGTTGTTCCATTCCCGAGCCGAGGAGATTTAGCAACCAATTAATATTAACTACCTACTAGACTGCCGCTGCGTCGCTCGGGCACGCTGTGCCAGCGCGCGAACTGTCCTGTGGCTCTTACCAGTTGCCAATTACCACCCACAGTGACCCACACTACCTGCTCATAGATGATACATTCTACCTACACATGTATGACCCCCTCGACACTAACTAGGCACTGCCATGTATGCATTATGTATGTATGTACAAGATTAAATAATTCCCGTTTTCTAGGTATAGGCCTCTCTCCTTTCACTTCAATCGCAAAATTGTTTCCTTTCTGCAACACAACAACGCACCTACTTATCTACATTTAAAAGTGAAAATAATGTAACATTCGCTCATAGGTACTGAACTACTGATACGTTCCGCCAATGCTTGGTTGAGGTGCAGGACCAAGTTGTAGTTATGTAGCGGGTGGTGAGTAGTAAAAGCTGTGGCGCTGTGCGACTCGAGTCGACTCGAGCGATCTGAAGGAGTGAAGGCTGTATCGTGCGGCGCGGGTCGCGGGGGCCCGGGGGCACGGGGGCTGGAGCCGGATGCCGCTCGACCCACGCAAACATGTTACACTCTCAGATGCGACACCCTTCTTAATCCTAACATACCAAATACTAAGGTAAGTATGTACCTACCTAGCACTAGCATAACAAAACTACGTAAACATGATCATCATAGTCTCAGATATGATTCCTAACACCCGATAAGAAATTTATGTTTAAGCAGGTACTGATCTGGAACACAATCGTCTAGGAAAGTAAAAAACACTTTTAGGAAGTTTTTTGCAGAGATTGGCATCAATTCCTGAAACAAGCATCGGTTTAAATAAACTGAAAACTCAAAACCG
The DNA here is from genome assembly GCA_916610205.1 of Griposia aprilina. Taxonomy (NCBI): domain Eukaryota; kingdom Metazoa; phylum Arthropoda; class Insecta; order Lepidoptera; family Noctuidae; genus Griposia; species Griposia aprilina. The sequence continues at coordinate 176,170 of OU744287.1, forward strand.
AGCTCACGATTCCTTTGAACAATTTGCTATCCTACCTACCGCTCATGTATGAAGTTCCGGATTTCTCACAGAGGGTTAAAGCCTTACCAATTTGGTCGTCCGTCGTCCGTCATTGTCCTTTAATGGAATAAAATACTGTAGGTAATCTAATAAGTAACTAATACTTTGCTTAAATTAATTTACGTTTTCGGAAACCAAAACCCTGGCGCAAAATTGATCACGTGATACCTTGTTTGTGCATCTCTGTTTCATCTCAGAAGCTAAGCGGCTGTAGGCATTGATCAGGTAGTTTGAGCAGTTCGGTGGGACGAGGGCGGCGGCGGGTCAGGGACTCTGGGCCCGGAGGCGCGGGGCGCGGCGTGGCGCGGCAGTGGCGCGAGTGTGTTGGCGCGATGCACTCGTTCGTGAGGGCGGTGACTCTGGCGGCGCTGCTGGCGCTCGCGGCGGCCGCGGCCGGGGCCCGGCGCTCCGACCAGGACTTCGAGTTCGACGACGACGCGGTGAGGCTCATTTCCCCTCCCCGGGCACACTACTGTATCTAGCGTACGACATTTACTTGACGCGGCCGTACTTCACGAGAAGGGGTCGACCGTCCTGGGATGTTTTAAAATGCTTACCGCTTCCTGAGCTTGACAACCACTATCCAATTGTATGCCTTGGCTGATGATGCAGTGGATGTGGACCACAGCGATCATAACCCAGCCAAGACACGGTTCAGCAAACTTGATTCAATGCACTTACAATAGCGACGTTTAAAGTTATTGATTTTATTTAACCAGTGTCCTTAGTGGTATTTTCGGTCATAGGTATTAGGTTTTGTTATTTGGATTTTCTGATTTATGGAAGGTTTGAAAAGATTCATGCAGGTAAGTAAATTTCACTAGGTGCAATACCTAGGTGCAAACCTACCTACCAACTGTGAATTCGTAATAACCCTACCGATATTTGGCTTCTTCCTTTCCCATGTTTTGCACATTAACGATAAGTATATATCAACTATATACGTTTATACCTGTAGTTGGTATGTACTGCAAAAATAAAAATAAATTTAAAACAAGACCACTTTTCAAGCAGTCTAATTCAGTTATATGTGGCGATAATTTTAGTTCAATCTCAGATTTGATGACACCAATGTCACCAACTAGTTCAGACTGCTTAAAAAGTAACCTTGCTTAGAAGTTTTTAGTTGTTTTTGCAGTCACACTTATAGTCGTGTATCTTTGACAGTCGTTACGGGTTGTCAGAAGCCCGATAGTCTGACAACCAGTCTTACCTACCAAGGAGTATCGTGTTAACCTGTAACTGGGTTGTGGAGGTTAGATAGACAGTCGCTCCAGGTAATATGGTATACAGCTACATCCGGTTAGTTTAGAAGCCGACTACTTAACTGTGGCCACAGTAGCTGGCTAACTGCGGCCACAATAGCTGCCTAACTGCGGCCACAATAGCTGCCTAACTGCGGCCACAGTAGCTGCCTAACTGCGGCCACAGTAGCTGCCTAACTGCGGCCACAGTAGCTGCCTAACTGTGGCCACAGTAGCTGCCTAACTGCGGCCACAGTAGCTGCCTAACTGCGGCCACAGTAGCTGCCTAACTGTGGCCACAGTAGCTGCCTAACTGCGGCCACAGTAGCTGCCTAACTGCGGCCACAGTAGCTTTCATTCATCCCTTTTGTGGCCCAATCTGCACCCTAATTGCGTAACACACTTTCTTCAATCACAATCCCAGGGTTTTAAAGGAAATTCCTAATAAATAACGCAATGAACGTGGCTGAACTGTCAAAATTAAAGATATTGCAATTAATTGTAATTGTATGTGTATCACGCAATTGCTCCACAGGTCTATTTAAGACAGTGGGTCCTACCATTGTTTTATAAATCTTCTCCTTAAGTTTAAGGGGAATGCGGGAGTTGCAGATTGTTCACGTGAACTGCCGCCAGTTCATCCATCCAGTGTTAATTCTATGCTAATCAGTCCGATCAACATCGCCATCGCTTTCCACGAGTGAACCGAGATACCGAAAGTCGTAGGAGACCTAATGAACTATGGCTTCAGAACCGCTGAAATCCCAGAACATACCTACATAAATATTCAGTTTTAGTTCTGCCGATTTTCAAGCGAACATCCTATCCTACATTCCTATCTAGGGAAAAGGCTAGGCAGATGATGATCCTCCAGCTTCTGTTGACCTTTCTCCCGTCTGCTTTGGATGTCAGGTCAACGACGAGAGCAATGTCGTCGGAAAACAGTTCTCTCTTCCTGTATACTGACGTCAGAGCGTGCATAATCAACATGGTGCAAGCCTATAGCCACACTGACTAAACTCGTCGGTGTTGCCAGCCTTTTTCTTTGTTACCGGTTTGGGAATCCTCATGGATGTCCTCCACTCTGGGGCGGGCGGAGAGTTCTGTCAGACTTCTACTGACTACAACCACCCCGTGTTCCCTCGCACACCCGCAGCGGGGCTTACCTGGGGCACTCTTCAACGCAGCGGTGTTGCCAACCTGAGCCAACCTATCGTAGGTACCTACTAGATTGTCTGTACATAGCACGACTTAACTGTACATACTTCCCTGGCAAACCTTTCCCTTTCGACGCCCACCACAACACATCGCTGTCATAACACCTAACCTATGTAACTATTATTTTTTTGGAGGTTGGTTATTCGCGAGTTGAATGGGATGTCAATAAAGGCTCGTACACACAGGCGCGACGCGACAGCACGACACAAAGGCGCCGCTCGTCGCTCGGCACACGGTGCCTTTATGTACGCTGTCGCGTCGTGCGAGTGTGTACGAGCCTTAAGTGAGGGCGGTCTAGTCCAGCGGTCGCCGAGAAGGCGGCGGCGGCGTCGGGGCTATCCGCGAAATACAACGGCGGTGTAGACGGCGCGGCGTGGCCAGGCGGCGGCGGCGACGCGGCGGCGCGACGACATTGTTTGATATCCCGCCGCTCACGCCGCCGCGCCGCCGCCGGGGCGCCCGCTGCCGGTGCCAGCTCAGCGCCGTTATTTAGACTACACAATTATTATATTAATAGCTGAAGTGAACTTTTTGAGGTGAAAGTATAAGTACCTAGGCAGGTAGATGCATCTTAATTTGCCCTAAGAAGAAGGAACTAGGGCTAACGAAGTAATATCGGTATTCAATATAGAGTACATACCTACAGGTACATGCAGTTCCCACGTACAACGGTACAACGTTCTAGCGCTGTTTGAGCATTCAACTTTGGTGCTGTTCCAATCCTTACCGTAAACCACAAGTCTTAGAACAGATGGCACAGTTCTTAGGGTGCTTGCATAAAGTTGCGGGTTGTTTTTGGGCCCGACTCCACACCTGGTGCAGATTAGGTACTGCAGGTTGATCTTCGGAAAGAAAAAGTTATATGTTTTAGCTGTTTCTTTATGTGTTAGTCAATGATTAGTGAATAAGTTAACACTGGACTATTTCACCAGCACCGGTCGGTACCGACTTGTCTTTATTGAGAACTCGCTTCTTTATGCAAGCACACTTAGAGCTGTGTCATCTGCCCTAAAGAATGCCCCAGAGAAGGGAAGATGGAGGGGAGGAGACATATTTCGTTTATTTTTGAAACTGTAGGACCGAGAACACTGTCTTGAGGGATTCTGTAAGTAAGCCACCGTTGCATCGTCAAGGATGTGAGAATCAAATTTTCACCGATTGGGTGTGATCTTCTAGACAGCGGTACCCAACTTTTTAATATACGCGCCCCCTCTAACTAACTTTTAAAATCAGTACAACCCCTGAGCTACCTATACTTTGTCGAAAAGCTTGAATGAGCGAGGTCGAAAATGTTTGCATCCAGAAAACAAAACCTTTAGGCTAGGTACGATAGTGATGAACTGATGAGTAATTATCGATTCGCGCTCTATCTGTAGTTCGCATCACTTTGCTATCAGTGTTATTTCATTATTTATTTAAGTAGGATCTCTAACAAGACTTAAGAAAAAATTGTGCGAGTAAGCTCCGACGCGTGACTGGAATTTACCGCTGAAAAACGATCGTCTTAAAATATATTTATACTATATTAAGTATAGGCAAAGAAAGTAAATAAACCTATATATTTATTTATATTGATTTGATAATATATATATACATATATTATAAATACATCAATATATTACATAATAAAATTGATTACCTACTTATATTACACTAGCGACTCTCCCCGACTTCGCATGGGTGAAATGTTGATACTAATGTGGTGTCACTGTGGATTGATTAATAATATTATTATTATGATTAGACTATACTAATAATATACTATACCATATTACAACTGTTGTAAATAACTTTATATATAATGTTTACAGCTGTATTTACCTGCTGCTGCTGTGCTGTCTGGACCTTAAATATGACTACCTACCCAATGATACCCAAGTTAAGTGGTCTATATCGACCCCCATTGTTAGATGTTACACTTTTAAAACTGCGATATCTTCTAAGATATTAATTTTAATAAAATGCTGTATACTAGGGCAATTTTTATCTACTTTAAGTAGGTATACAACTTATCTAACGTGTATTTAATTTGATAAGGAATAATATTGTATTGTTTAAAATAGCTTCGTAAGTATCCCATTATTTAAAGATAAAAATGATTACTTTGAGTTATTTTTAAAAGATAGTCATATACCATCACGGACTTATTTGAAGATCTTTTTAAGATATACAGTTCCGTAGTACATTATTTTGACCTACCTACTTATCTCGTAAGGTTTGGCCAGCGTTTGAAATGTAAGCGCACAAAAATATGTTTTACGATTTCACATTAAAAATCCTTGAAATTCTCGGCTTTTTGCCACTATAATATGCATGTATTATACACATAAACCTTCCTCTTGAATCACTCTGTATAATCTAAAATCCGTTGCGAAGTTTTAAAAGATCTAAGCATACAGACACGAAAAGCAACTTTGTTTTATACTATGTAGAGTTATAGAGAGTAGAGATTATTCATTTCGTGAATAGTAACGTCATTAATAAATACTGTGACAACAGGTTTGTGGAGACTAAAATACGATACATGAACGTCAGACGTTACACGAGTGACAACTCTTGAAAACACCGCATCAAATGGTTGTACCTACCGTAACTAGTTGTCCCAAGTGTTCTACCAGAAACTAGATGGATTTAAATTAAGTTCTTTACTCACAAATTGTAGTAGCCGCAATAAGTTTTGTCAGTCTGTAGGATACAAATTATCACGCTCTTTGCTATTGGGGATGAACAATATTGCTTTGTGTTCGTATTCTTCTACAGTTTATCGCAATGTATCTATGGTTAGGTGACTGCTAATGAGAAATCCCGCGTTTACAATCTACTGTTTTATTATTTTAGTGATAGCCATTCATCAGGAATAATCTGTAAGAATGCATCAGTCAGAGGATTTGTGTTGTGCCCTCAGAATAATAACTAAAGTATAGAAGGAAGGCTAAAATAGCAACAGATCTCAACATATTTGGTTCATTTTGACTTATGGAGGCTGCTGCTATGTTAGAGAAGGACACGCATACAAGACATTTCGAAATTTTGTAGGTTGTCACTACTTTTATTCTGAATAATGATGTGACTCACGCACTTTCAACGTCGATAAATTTATCGATGACATGCATTAATTGCCAAAATGAATGTCTGTGATGGGATATATTAACATTTCTTGAAATATATAAGTTTTAGCAAAAATCATGAACAACGAGCACAGGGAGTTGTTAATCTTAAAATAAATCAACAGATTTTACGGGAAAAGGAAATTTATTTTAAAATTCGACTATTTGTTACAGCTTAAGCTCTAAGGTTAAAATGTAACGGACGACATTTTAAGTAGAACAGGTAGTTACAGTCGAAGTTCATAAGTGCAGACCTACATTAACTTGTAAGTCTGAAAAATAAAAAAAATAACAAGTAAGTATATGTAGTGGGTATAAAATTATGTTTGTATTTACAATAATAATGTCCAATCAGATATAGCTTTGATATTGTTTACAATAGCTACTCATTATTTAAAAAAAGTACAATGAGACGTTCATGGACCACGATGATAGACCACATGATGAAGTCAAGTAAAATAATTTATTACATTATACAGGCTGGCAGAGACATCGACGCACAACCTGCTACATATTTAATACATGATTCTGAACCTCCCTGCGTTGAAATTAATGAACACCATTTGTGGTTGGGTTTTTAACAAATGGGGTTAATCATTAATATATACTAAAAAGAGGAAAGGACCCAATATCGAGCCTTGTGGTACAAGGCATATCAAGCTTACTTCCATCTGCCTGTTAAAAGTCAAGACAAAAAATGGGTTCCATGAAAATCATAACGAACTGATCACTGACATGATTACGATTTTTTCCATCATCGGATGTAGAATGTCTCTAAAGATGCACATGTTACATTCTCATTTGGATAAATTTAAAGATAGTACGGGGGCTTATTCGGAAGCAAGGGGAATGCTTCCATCAAGATATAATGGAATTTGAGAGACGTTACCAAGGCCAGTATACTGAAAGCACGATGGGGGACTATATTTGGGGTTTAATAAGATAAAATTCTACTGAACATGACAGGAAAAGTAATATCTACTATTCATTTTTAAACATTTGGACTCTATTTTAAAACTTCTATTGTAAGAATGAATCATAAATGGATGGTCGGTATCTTTTAATAAATCATCTCTACCTATGTCCATTTTTATGTATTTTTATTGATTTAAAATTTTCATTTTTTTACACATAAAAGCAAATTCAGAACTATTTTTTGTTCTTATTCTTATTTCTAAATATAATAGCAAAAGAAAATAAGGTAGGTATGTATAACCCGTGCGAAAATATTCTGTAGACTGGTGTTTTGTAGGAACCGCATCTTCTCTAAGTCGTCTCCATTTTGCAGTTTCATTAATCATAAATGAATCCAAAGTAAAATGCTTGGAGCAAATGTAACTATGCTTCTTTGGAGTCCAATTTCTTCTACCAATGCCATTTACCCATTCATTTTATTTCACATCGTCTTTAGGAAATCTGTAAAATAAAAGTATCGACAACATTATTTACGTCACTATGTATATTTATAATAACCTTAAAGTGATTTCCGAATAGTCGCTAAAACTTCTACTGAAATAGTTATTACGTTTGCTATCCGCTACAAAGTGATTCAGCAAAACTTGTTTTATATTTATATTCGGTTATCAGCTCGCTTCGACAAATAATTTGACAAAAACTTACCGATGGAAAGTCAACATTTGTTCGTTTTTTTCTTTTCGTGAAGAATGGGATTTGCAGCCTCCAAAAGCCTCCAACCACACAAGACATTATGCCACAGAGTCCACACAGTCACTATACAGGGTGATTGGAAGATGGGTGCAAAGCTTTAAGGTGAAGATAATATAGACAATTTAGAACCATTTAAGCCATGGTTGTCTTAGACGAAGTCTTACCAAATTTTTTTAACCAAATTTTAAGTTTTTTTTCGGAAATTCTCAAAATTTAATGTAAACTGCATAATTATGGCCAAATTGAATGATAAATGATTTTTTTTTTATTTATTTAATTAAAGTAATGTGTAAGCAACCAAGCAAAACATGTTTTAGGCTTCTGTGTCATTAGACATTTTTTTTACAGATATTTAAAGCTCAGAAAAAATAAAAAAATTGTACAATACGTCTTTTAAAACTTATTTTTTAAAAAAACGGAGGGTGCTTTTTTTGTTCAAACCTTTTTGAAGACATGCTTGATAATCGCTCTTTCTTTTGAGGTATCATTTATGCGGATATCTTACAAATTATTGAAATTAGGACCTACAAACCAATTCGAGGGAGAAATTTTAAATTTTAGGCAGTCTAACAAAACACAAAATTTTTGCTTAAAATAATACTTTATGTGCTCGAAATGATAACATTGTTCAATTCTAAGAATTTTTGGCACATGCAGGAACCAATTGAGGGGAACCCATTGAGGGGATTCTCTAAACAATGGCCACCGAGCGCGGTGCGACGGCATTTCCAGGTAGAACGCCCAATGAATAGCAAAAAGCGATAAGAGTTAGTTTTTACAGCAAAATGGTCTTAGTTACTGAGGCAACAAAGTCGTTTTTCTTTAGTCAGGGTCAGTCGATCTGTGATGAAGCCGTTACATCTTTTACTTATTAGTCAAACTACTGCCCTTGTGAGTGGACGTTGTCGTGTTGATTCACATTTGCGTTCCTGCACGTGTTGTTTGCGTTAATTTTGAACTTTTTTGTTTCACCGTGTCCAGTCGTAGCCTCGTGCTCCTGCACGTGTTGATTTTTGACTTAATTGTGTTGAGTTGACATTTAGTGCGCTCCTACGCCGTTTTTCTTAATTGTTAAGTGACTATGGCTACTTTTTCCAATCAAGAATATGCGGATATCGTATTTATGTACGGTAGAGCAGACGGCATCTTTGGCGCGACGGATGTATCAAGAGCGCTATCCGAATCGCAGGATACCGAATGTCCGAGTGTTTTACAACACGTTTCGTCGTCTTGCCCAAGATGGGTTTCACCGCGTGGAACCTGGAGTCAACCCGGGCAGATACGAAACTGCCGTCGACGAAGACATTTTAGCAGCATTTCAAGCGGATCCTACTACCAGTACTAGAGCAGTAGCTCGAAATTTAAACATTTCTCAATGGAAGGTGTGGCATACAATGCACCAAAATGATAAGTATCCGTTCCATGGCAGGAGTGTGCAAGGTCTAGTAGAGCAAGATCCTCAATGAAGAATTCAGTTCTGCCGTTTCCTCCTCAACAGAGACATCGAAGATGCGTGGTTTCTGAAATCAATCTTGTGGACGGATGAAAGTAAATTTTCAAGGGAAGGTATTACAAACTTTCACAACATCCATGAATGGGCCGACGCAGACAACAATCCACATTTTAAGAAGCAGGCTGGTGTCATTTCAGATGAAATTCTCTGTGAATGTATGGGCTGGAATAATTGGCAGAACATTGATTGGGCCCCACTTTTTGCCTGATCCATTGAATGGCGAAAATTATTTGCAATTTCTGCAAATTGATTTACCACTGCTGGTAGAGGAATCAGGTGTCCCGATCTTCGAAAGAGACCGAACAGTCATCTTTCAGCAAGACGGCTGTCCAGCGCATTGGACTTTAAATGTAAGGGAACACCTCAACAATTGCTTTCCTGATAGCTGGATCGGCAGGGATGGACCCATCCCTTGGCCCGCTCGCTCCCCAGATCTGACCCCGTTGGACTTTTTCGTGTGGGGCCGGGCCAAGGAACTGGTGTATAACAACATAGAAATAAACACTAGAAAAGAATTGATACAAAGAATAAATTCAGCGTTTGAGACAATGAAGCAGGAGATGATGTTGAAAATAACGACTACAGAAGTTAGAAGACGGGGCCGTGCTTGTATTAGGAATCACGGCCGTCATTTTGAACATGAAAAATAAATAATTTTAATTCAAATGTTGTTTTAATTAGTCTGCCTAAAATAAAAAAAATCTCCCTCAAATTGGTTTGTAGGCCCTAATTTCAATAATTTGTAAGATATCCGCATAAATGATACCTCAAAAGAAAGAGCGATTATCAAGCATGTCTTCAAAAAGGTTTGAACAAAACAAGCACCCTCCGTTTTTTTTTTAATAAGGTTTAAAAGACGTATTGTACAATTTTTTTATTTTTTCTGAGCTTTAAATGTCTGTAAAAAAAATGTCTAATGACACAGAAGCCTAAAACATGTTTTGCTTGATTGCTTACACATTACTTTAATTAAATAAATAAAAAATGAATTCATTTATCGTTCAATTTGGCCATAATTATGCAGTTTACATTAAATTTTGAGAATTTCCGAAAAAAAACTTAAAAATTTGGTTAAAAATATTTGGTAAGACTTCGTCTAAGACAACCATGGCTTAAATGGTTCTAAATTGTCTGTACTATCTTCGCCTTAAAGCTTTGCACCCATCTTCCAATCACCCTGTATATATTTATACAAAGAATTCGTGCAATCTAACAACAGAATTATTATAAAAATATCATGTAACCATGGGAGTTTACTACAAACTCATGAACAATGAACACGCGAACAAGACAAATTGTTCAGTGACCGTACTGTCACACTCCGAAGCAAAGTACTACCGAATTTGGCCGGGTTGAAATAGAACCAATAGAACCAAATGACAAGTCATCTTGTGACAAGCCCAAAAAAATAAAACAAAGTGTGAATCATTTATCTCATTCTAACATCCTTTTTCTTGGCATAAGATAGAACGAGACTAAAAGCAGTTACTGAATTTTTATTTTAGCCTTCCTTCTATGCTTTAGTTATTGTTCTGAGGTTGTGCCCATAGAAATCTAAAAAACAGGAGAAGTGGCAAGGGGGCGTGTCTGTGACCACGCGTAATGTTCAAACTGCTCATGTCATAGGCAAAATGGCCGTATCTGCGAACTAGTGTGCTTTCGACCGTGATCGTGACAAAATATAAGAATGCCGTGTTGTTCTTGTAAAAACCGAAGCCAAAACAAAAACTTTGTCAATCATGGAATAACTTACCATTTTTAAGTAAAAGTATTTTATTATATTTGTCTTTAAAATCGTGAAAAACAACAAATCCTAAAATATTTATTGCTTTTACTATGTTATATTTTTTTTCAAATATCGTAACGACTGTAATATTTTTGGAGTAAATATACATTGCTCCTTAACCACTACCTAAGTATGGCGCTAAGTGACTGGATAAAAATGCAAAAATCACAAAACGATACCTACTTCATTCGTGCGGACGCAACGAGTGGTACAGCCGCTTCACCTTGCGGTGAGTTAGTGATGTGCTTGTGCAGATCCACTAAAGTAAGCTATCGACATTACTGTCGATTGCCCAATGAATATTATAGTTTATTTTTTAATTGGTCAACCGTTTTAACCCGTTTGGAAGCGTTAAAACAGTGGTACCGACCACAATACCCACTGTTTCAATACGCTATGACAGCCTAAACCAACGTAACCGTTTATGTTTTAATAATAGGTCTTTACCTATGAAATTGCCGTTTTGTATGAAAAAATTTAAACGATTTTTTTTCATGAATTTTTTATTTGTATTAATCGAAGTAATCACCCATGCAATCAATGCATCTTTGCCATCGCAGTGGCAGTTTATTGATGCCCTTCTTAAAGAAATCAGCTGGACGGGAGGCAACAAATTCTTCAAAGGCATTTTGTACTGCCTCTCGGGTATTAAATTTTTTTCCCGCCAAGAAGTTATCCAAATTCTGGAAAAAGTAGTAGTCTGTAGGCGCAAGGTCTGGTGAGTAGGGCGGATGACGGAGAGCTTCCAACCCCAGTTCTTGCAACTTGGAGACCGTCTGCTGTGCAGTATGAGGTCGCGCGTTGTCGTGCAGGAGCAGCGGAGACGAGCGATTGACCAATGCTGGTTGGAGATGCGCCAGCTTCTCCATCATTGTGTTCAGTTCTTCACAGTACACATCTGCAGTAATGCTCACCCCGTTTGGTAAGAAGCTGTGATGAATCACACCGGCGCTAGACCACCAAACAGTGACCATCACTTTTCTAGGGGTAAGTTTTCGTTTAGGGCATTGTTTAGGTGCTGAACCAGGATCCAACCAACTTGCTGAGCGCTTACGGTTATCAAACAGAATCCATTTTTCATCGCAGGTAACAATGCGGTTCAAAATTCCTTCATTTGTGTATCTGTTGAGCAGTGCAAGGCACGTCTCGACGCGTACTTCGCGCTGGCGATCATTGAGTTCGTGGGGCACCCATTTGTCAAGCTTTTTTACCTTGCCAATTTGACGCAAATGGACCAATATTGTTTTGACGCTAACGTCGAAAGCTGCTGCTAATTCAGCCGTAGATTGTGTATCATCAGCTTCCACAATCGCCTTTAATTCGTCATTGTCGACCAAAGTCTTCGGACGACCGCGAGGTTCATTTTTCTGGTCGAAATTTCCAGAACGGAAGCGAGCAAACCAATAACAGGTGGTGCGTTGGTTTGTAGTGTTAGCTCCGTAAACGTCGTTGATGTTGCGTGCCGCTTGTGCCGCGTTGCTGCCACGACGGTACTCATATTTCATAATTACTCGAATTTTTAACGTATCCATGATGACGAAAAAGATTGAAATGCGATGAAAATGTAACACTAATCAATAAAGAAATGACTACTTTTAGAAAAAAAAATCCATGTTTTTAAAATAAAATTAATTTGAAATTAGAATTCTTAGCCAAACAAAAATTATTTTGATTTGAAATAGCCAGTACTGCAGAACGGCAATTTCATAGGTAAAGACCTAATATTTTTTATTTTTTTGAAGTGAAAACTTATTTAGGCGCGTTGAGCACTTTTTGGGTGAAGAAAAATCATCGAACTCGCGTCATCGTCACCGAACGCTTTCCATGAGCTATATGTGTACCTACTGTGTATATATGTGTACTTTTTGGGTGAACAAAAAGCGTGAAACTCGTGTCAACGTCATCGCACGCTTCCCATGAGCGGGTTTACAAGTTACTTAGTTTTCACCTCTATCGGCAGTCCCCAAAGACTGCCCCGTTTTTTTTTAGCTGCATTTTGTTTATTTATAATATAATATTTTCTCGTTTATTATTTATTTTATTTTCAGGACCCCTTTTTTTTGTAGGTACATAAAAAAATGGAAGATTCGATAACTTTCCGATTTAGTCAATCACTAGCGATGTATATGTAAAATAAATTGCTTTTGCACAAAACAACGGTAACGACAAACGTTTTTGTGTGAGTAAGTTGTACGGTGAACGCTGTGTTTGACGAGATAAGGTTTAAAATTGATTGTGTAGTATGTTCTGATTTATTAATTGCGAGTGTGTGTTCGACTTCGTATCTATTGCTTTTACTGAACTGCATGTGTAGTAGTGGCACGTGGTAGGGCCAAACTGGAGACACCGAGTTCCAATACATTTTAAAATGCCGGGCATATCTCCTTCATTCTTATATCTATGGTTGTGCAATTAGGTAGTAAGTATAGGGTAAAGGAGGGTATCCGCGGTCAGGCGACAATGCCGGTCACCACACTACCTTCCAAATTATAGCGTTTTTGCGCACACACACATTGATTGAGGGTGGCGTGAGTGTTCCCCGCGCCGCCGCATTGACCCCCGCTCAGTTCCGAGCACGCGCCAGGGAGAGCCGAACGTCAGTTTGTTTCGCGCCACTTTTTAGTAACTTTTGACCGCGGAACATAAGAGGTGAGTGTCTTAATTTTCATGTTTCATTCATTGTCAGTGTTATTTATTGCCGTGTAGTTGTCTATCTACCCATAAAGTCATAGATTTCAAGCGTTTTGCTACAGGTTCTTGTTAAAATTATTATTAACCACAAAAGTATACGGGTGGCTAATGCCAGTCATGCTGACCTGTATTAACCGCAAGTTATGTTTGCAAGTAGATTATATTTTTGACCTTTTATTCTGTAAAATTTTATATTATTTTCCTTTTTAGGTTGTCGGGGACTCGAAGTAGGAGCAAAGGATTGAAGGTGAAATGGAGCCAAAATGATTTGAGTAGGGCATTCAAACTTGTCGAAGAAGGAACACCGATAAGAGAGGCAGCTCGGTCTAATGGCATCCCATTTTCAACCCTACAAAAAAGACTGAAAAACAAGAATAGTGAATTACCAGCTATGGGTAAAACAAAAAGCAAAAAAAAGTAGCCTCTCGAAAACAACATGCAACTGTTCTAACAAACACTCCGAACAAGGAAGCTTTGGTACAAAAAGAAGACAGAAGAGCAACAAGGGAAAAGATGAAAGAATCTGGTGCCAAAACAAAAGCAACAAAAAGAAGACCAGATTTCTGCAGGATGAGAATAAGGACCAGAGTTCATCAGACTCCGAGATCGAAATGACTGACGTACGCGATGATGATGAAGACACCGATGTCGAAGATCTGGAGAACAGATTCATGTTATGTGACGATTATGGCCGGAACAACGAGCTTTGGTACAGGTGCGTACAGTGTGGGCTTTGGGCTCATGCTGAGTGCTCGGGTTATGAGTCTCCCGAAGGCTACGTGTGCGACTTGTGCCGCTAAAAGCTTGACCGGTATTGAAAACCTGCTGACCGGTATTATCTGCCATGTCGGACAATACCAGCCAATTTTTTTTTAAGAGTTGATTGTGTCATATTTGGAATTAATATTGATCTCAATAGTTGTGATTATGTTAGAATAATAGCTTAAGTTATGTTTTATAAAAGTTTCATAAATAAATGTTGATTTTTCACTGAGTTGTAGTTCTCTTTGCTTAAGTGACCGGCAATAGCCTTCCTTACCCTACAGAGACAATTTATAAAAAGGCTGTACTTAATTTTAGAATATTGTATGGTCTTTCTACTTCCGCGTGAACGGAGTCGCGGGCTGAAACTAGTAGACAATACATGACACATAAATAGGTAATGGGCGACATCAAGCATTAAATATGTTGGTGTAGGTACTACTCCTTCACTTATTGGAGACCACAGCATGAACAATATAGTTAACAACTATGTTATCAAAGTTAAAATATTAATAAGTTTGTTTATTTATATAAATATCAATTGCTTGCTGCACTTACATACAGTTTGCACCAAAGGTTGCAGCAAGAACCCGAACCAGACCCAGAGTGTGCGTGGATAGTTAAAATGTTTTATTAAGCTATTGTGTTGTTTCGTTATTGGTTGTAAATGAGGGGTAGCAGGTTTTCCTTAAGTAGGTAGGTACCTACGGCTATATTGTCACTATAATAATTATAGTGAAATACACTTCGCGCGCTCTCTGTTCCCAGCGAGACGTCCGCGTCGCGTCGTCGGTCGAGCGGTGTGCGAGAGAGAGCGCGCGACGTATCGCGATAATGTGACCGCAGCATTATGAAGCACCTGAGAAATACGCTTGGCAATCTTTTGTAGTATGTGATACGAACATGAAGGGTGCAGGCACCAACATTGGTCATGCGTGCAAAAACCAGAGCATAGAACACACATCAAAAAAGTTTGTAGCAAAAGCTGATATATTTTTTAAATTTAACTTTGTCAAGAAAAAGTGCTTAGGTTATATTTAAAAAAAAAATAGAAATACACTGTTTGAAATTAAAAAAATTAAACTTTATTATTTTTTAATAACAAAGATTGTGTAATTCAATCCTAATGTAATTGTAACAGAACGATGGAAAAAAAGATCGTTTAACCAAACTACAACAATTTATTAATAAATGTTTTTTATTTAATACAATATAACTCCTCCCCTAGCTCGCACACATGCGGTAATCCTCCTGGGCATACTGAAGATCAGGTTATCCAGCATTTCTTGCGGTAACCTGTCCCATTCTTGAATAGAAGCTTCCCTGATCTTTGGCATTCTCTGGGGAGGTGGCTGACGGTTCCAAACAGCTCGCTTAAGAGCATCCCACGCGTGCTCTATTGGGTTTAGTCAGGCAAGTCAACAGGCCAGTCTAACCTTGTGATGTCGTATTCTCGGAGAGCAGCATTGACTCTTTGAGCTGGATTTGCGGGCGCATTATCATCGATCAGTACAAATTGGTGCCCATGGTTTACCCGGAATGGCCTTAGAATTCCATTAATAGCGACTGTTTTGTACCTATCTGTCGTCATGGAGCCTCGATACGGAATCAAAGGCGTTCTAGCTCCAATCATAATTCCACCCCAAAACGACACCGATTTCCCACCTTGCTGAATGGTTCCAGTGGCAGTTCTTTGCCTTCCAGAGTCTCCAGGTCTTCTCCAGACACGGACACGTCGGTTATCTGGATAAGTACTGATTCGCGATTCGTCAACGAAGAGACAGTTTTGCCAAATGTTTTCCTCCTCATCTTCTATATTTTGCCGGAGCCTAGCCCACTGCAATCTCCGTCGCTGACATTGCCGTGAATTCAGAGGTGCTCGCCAAGACCTACGTGCTCGTAGCCCAGCCTTGTGTAAGCAATTCCACATACTCTGAGTGCTATCTTCAAGTCCAGAGGCAACCCGCACTTGTGCTTTTATTTTAGTGGCGTTGGTTGTTGGGTCACGGGCTGCCAGCAATCTGATATAGCGCTTCTGAGCAGCAGTCAGAACAGTTGCGCGACCACTGCGGGGTTGGTCAGGTAAATAATCCATGCCGTGGTATCTCTGCAACATGGCCACGACACAGGATTGGGATACAGCAACTCTGCGTGCTACTACTCTCGTGTCATATCCTTCTTCCCTCAAAGTTACAATTCTTGATAGTAAAACTTCTGACAATCCACTTGGCATTTTATCAATAACAACTTTCCTTAAAAAATATTATAAATCCGTTAAAATTGACTAAGTCAGATTTCTGAATGAGCGTAAGCTTGGATTGAATTTATTTTTGTATGGAAAAACAATTGAATTTGTATTATATTCTAGTTCTATATTTTTAAGTAAAGAATCTAAAAGTAGAAGAAATTATATAAATAGTCTTCCGTAACAAAAAAGATTTCAATTTTTCAAACTGATCGCAAACTTTTTTTGATGTATTTAGAGATCTTTGATTAATACCTCCGGTTTCGGTAGTTATGATAACGATCAAGTATTGGTTATTTTGACAGGAGTCCGGAGTGACAGCGGTGACGAATGGTGCTCATTCGCGCAGACCTCGCCGATATGTGTACGATCCCCATAGTGAGTACCTGTCTTTATGCAGTCTATCTTCGAATGAGGGCACAGGGAGCATTAATCACCTACCTGTAATTTGGAGAAGTTAAAGAATACGGGGGAAGTAAGAAAGGAAAAGGCAGTTATGGTATTTGTAATACATTTGCAGACTCGCTGTGTCGGTCGCTAGTGTGCAAGAAGCGCGAGGTGTGCGTGCTGAGAGACGCCTTCACCGCGCTCTGCGCCACCAAGAAGGACATCTTACGGAGAGGGTAATACATCTCATACCCTACCCCCCTCCCCTACCCTATTAATAGTGTTTTTCTCTGTCAGCAATGATTTTCTGACCTTGACTTACCTGTTTGATAACAATAAGTACCTACCCAAGTGACAGCAAGGACACCTACGTTTCTTCTATAATTTGAGGCTGGAGCAGTCTGTATAAAGTAGATATGGCTATGCAATGCACTCGTTGGTATTTTTTTGAATTTCCCAGTGACATCATAGTGGCTGCAAGTGGCGGCGGTGGCGGGTGGGAGAGCGAGTCGCGGGATGGAGGGGGCGCGGGCGGCGGGGGTGAGTGGGCGCGCGACGACAACGACGACGATGACGTGTTCTACGACGCCAGCGCACGCGACGTCGACCCGGACCCCGACCTCGACGCCGACGACGCCAAGCGGTGAGTGACCTTACACCAGCACACATCTTTTTTTTTTTTTGATCCGGGGTGGAAAATCCTCATGGATGTCCTCCGCCCTGGGGGGGCGGAGAGGTCTGTCAGACTCGTTACTGACTAAAAACCACCCCGGTGTTCCATCTCACACCTGCGCCGGGGGTCGCGGGCACGTACGAATCTTCCGCAACCCCCGACTGGTGCCGGCCCGCCTCTACGGGCCCCGTCCGGTCGAGCGGGGGGAGTGAGGTGTTTGCCTCCCCTCGCGACGTCTAAGAGGGGGCGCGCGTGGAACACTACGCGCCGCCGCCTCGGGTCCTGATGCATGGGGGGCGACGGACGTCCCCAAGTCCGTCGTCCCGGGACCCATTTAGGGGGACTGGAAGAGGGCGTTGTCCGCCCTCCGCCGACGCCCGGTGCGCCTGCTGCGGGCCGGGTGAGAGGATGAGATCTCTCGCTCCCTTTCCGCAGCCTCCTTCTGCGAGATAACTGTTTCGCAGAAGGATACCACCGCGTACCAGGACTCGTCGCCACCGACCATAGCATTCACTACGGCCGGCAGCGACAGGTCACTGCCTACTCCTGAGATGAGGGTACGGCGCGGGTCCACCCAAGCGGCACACTCTGCCAGCGTATGCCGCGCCGTGTCCTCCCGACAGTCGACGCAGTGGTGACACCGGGCGTCCGGCTCCCTGTTTATGCGACACAGGTACTTCCCAAAGCAACCATGCCCCGAGAGCCCCTGCGTCACCTGAAACGACAGGGAGCCGTGCCTCCTCCCGAGCCAGAGGTCGAGCACCGGCCGGACCGCCTCGATGGTGACGAGGCCGGCGGTAGGGCGTGAGAGCCTGTCCCGCCATTCCGCCACCAGAATCTCGCGGAGCTGCGACCGACGCTGCTCCATATGTCGCTGCATCGGTCGCTCGCCCCGCGCCCGCCATTCCTCGCGCCACCGGTACAGTGACGCGAGCACCTTCGCCTCCAGGTCCCAGGGCGGGATCCGGCCAGTGCACAAGCCGCCTCCTAGGAGATCATGCGGTACCCCCTTATGACTCTGACGGCCATCGCTCTCTGCGGCTTTCGCAGAACAGCAATGCTGCCGGCCGTCAGGTCAGCCGCCCAGATCGGGGCCCCGTAAAGGGCCATCGATCGCACGATCCCTACGTAGAGCCGCCTACAAGCGGCGCTCGGGCCACCCAGATTGGGAAGCAGCGTTGACAGCGCCCCAGCCGCCGGAATCACCACCACACATCTGCCTTAACTACAGTAACGTTTAGGTAGACCACCTTTAAAACTCAATAATTTATTCGATAAGAACTAATCTCGTGTGTAATGAATTGACGGTGGGGTTGTTATGGTTAGGTGTGTATGTAACACCAAATTAATTCTCTGAATTAGAACATATTACTATTTCCTTTCTTATTGAAGTTACCAAACTGTTAGCAAGCGTGTTCTGTGTAAAGCCTGATGCCTACTGTGCTTACTGCTACTGTAACAATCTAAGGTTGCGTAGATGCGTTGGCTGCCCGGGACGGCTGCGCGCGCAGTTCCTGTGCGGCTCGGACAACCGCACGTACTCGTCGCTGTGCCGCCTGGACCTGCACAACTGCGTGCGGCGCGGCGCGCGGCCCGTGCGCCTGGCGTGCCGCGGCTTCTGCCCCTGCGCGCGCCCGCGCCGCCGCCCGCGCCCGCACCAGCGCGTGCGCGTGCGCCCACGTGACTACGATACGGTACCTACGTAACGTGCACCACTACATTACAATGAACCTGCTATCCATTGGGTCGCACTAATAGGGGGTGCTCTAAGATAGCCCGCCTGATCATTATGATTGTTCTATTTAAAGTGACGGTTACAACTTTAAACTGTTACAGGATTGGCGGCGACGGAAACCTGAGTCTTCACACAACGAGGTTCTGCCGGAAAGGCAATCGAGACGGCGGCTCGCACAAGGTGACCCCATTACACTTTGTTCCATTGTGGGCGATGGACGAGTTGAAAACGACATAGGAAAAGTTGATCATAATGATAATTATAATATATTCAATGACCCAATGAAGGGTTTTGAGTTATTTCGATTAGATAATATAGGTAGGTACCTACTTAGTATGGTTGGTTACAATCATTTTGCCTATAAATACTAACATCAACAGGATCCGAGGGTTGCGCGCTGGACAAGATGGCGAATCGACTTCTCGACTGGTTTTCGGTTCTAATGGACGAAGCGGGAGCAACAGCGCCGCCGGCGGACGGTAAGCGAACGGTTCCAGCGATCACCTGACAATAAGAGGCAGGCGCCAGAACTAACGTTCGCTCCCCGCAGGCTTCCCGAGCGACTGCAAGTCGGAGGTGCGCTGGATGTTCGCGCACCTCGACACGGACGGCGACGGTCTGCTGTCCGCCACCAACTTGTACGCGCTGCGCCACGACGAGCGCGAGCGTTGCCTGCGGCCCTTCCTGTCGTCGTGCGGGGGCGCGCAGGGCGCGGAGGGCGCGGGCGCGGAGGGCGCGGGCGCGGAGGGCGCGGGCGCGGAGGGCGCGGGCGGCGTGTCGCGCGCGGCGTGGTGCGGCTGCCTGCGGCGCGCGGCGCGGCCCTGCACGGCGCTGGCGCGCGCACACCCGGCGCGCGCGGGCGGCGCCTACGTGCCGGCGTGCGACGCGCGCGGCTACTACCGGCCGCGCCAGTGCCACGCCGCGCTGGCCGTGTGCTGGTGCGTGGACGCGCACGGCCAGGAGCTGCCCGGCTCCCGGACCAAGGGCGCTCCTGCCTGCCCCGGTACGTGACGACCTACCTACGATCTTCTCGTACTGGAGCCTCCTGCCTCGATCTGCTTTTATCTCGTCCACGTTTGTATCTATCTTTTACCACTTACTTGTCAACTAAAGTGTGACGAATGTGATTGCAGGCGAGAAGTCCTCGGAGGGCGCGGAGGGTGCGGAGGGCGCGCCGGCCGACGACGAGGACGGCGCCGGCAGCGGGGACGCCGAGCTGCGCTTCTAGCCGCCGCGCCACTCGCAGCTCTGCAAGTCTCCACTTGCCCGTAGCTAATGCGCAACCTTCCGCTATAGCTCTTCGTCAGTCAATAACCAAAAGCTAAAAGCTTGATGAAAGCCCACAGGCTATATTATTGATATGTATAGAACTTAGTCGCGATCATCCGACAGCATTACAGACATTACTGACACTCTTGTACACGTATGGTCGTATGGAGATGAAGAGTTCCTACTGTTGGAAAGGGGATGGACCTATGCCCCTTTATTTAATAATACATTTACCCATCTTAAATACACTGAAATTCTCTCCTCTCTTAAATCAGATACTTAGTACTTACATGAACATTACCTATGTTCTTTTTTTGCCGACATTAAGATTTATGAAAGACGATCTTAATATAAGATGACGTAATTACTCTTCTGTTTAAAGGACTGTACTCACCACGATTAATCGCTTCGCGAATTTGTATTCCAAAGAAGCCCTTCGGAAGAAGAAGACATTCGTTGCCCAAGCTTTAGCTTTAGCTAGAACGAATGTTAGTTTCGCGAATGAATGTTCGTTGTGCAATAGCTTGCCCAAGGAATGTTTGCAAAACGAAATCTCGAAGCGACTGCTCGGTGTAACTATAATAGGCACCGTCCTAAAAATATTAACAAAATTTAACTGTAAAATTTTATACACTTATGTACACAGTAATGTGTAAGTTACACTTTAATATTATGCTTCCTTTCTCAGAACCCCAAATGAACCTAATTTATTATTAATTAAGTATGGTAGGTAGTAGATTAATAATGTATTAAAAGCATTACTTACTTAAGTAAATACTTAACTTAATTCTAGGTAACTACTTACTATTTGACACAACTTGCTAAACTGTCCAGGGAGTACCCAACTTGGCCTAAGTATTAAAATTAAAAGATCATAATTTATTTTTAGTGTTTAATCGTCCCATGATCAGGCATTAGTTAATTAGGTACAACTTTACATTTGCTTTATATAGGTACCTACACATTTATTATCAAGCAACCCAAGAATAGATGAAGATAAAAACAAATAATTTGTCTTATGATGGTTTGTAGGTAAGTATGTAAGTATAGATCCGATAATGCCCACATAATAGGTATGGTGTTTGTGTATGTACCTACTTACTTACCTACTTCTTTAGGGCTGGCCTTGAGTTTGATTGATATGGGTAGTACCTACTTACATAGGTGGTTGTGTACTATGGACATCTTTAAATTATTTGTACAAACATGCCTCACGCACACATTTACATCATAAGGTGCCATTACGCGGCACTCTGGCGTCATTGTATTTAGGTACCTACTGTATACGTCAAGTACCTAATAAAATAAATAGTTATTGTGTTGTGAAATGGTGTAAAAATAATTTTATATCCCAGAAAAAGTGTCAAGGAATAAAGTAGTTATCACAAGTAAGACACTTATTTACACACACATAGATCAGTAGGTACGGTGCTTCATTTTCTTTAAGGTTCGTTCACACTGTTGCGACGCGACAGCCCGACACAAAGGTGCCGCCCGTCGCGCTGCACGCGGTGCCTTTATGTACGCTG
Organism: Griposia aprilina; assembly: GCA_916610205.1. Taxonomy (NCBI): domain Eukaryota; kingdom Metazoa; phylum Arthropoda; class Insecta; order Lepidoptera; family Noctuidae; genus Griposia; species Griposia aprilina. Next base: position 198,057 of record OU744287.1, read on the forward strand.
TCGCGTCGCGCCAGTGTGTACGAGCCTTTATGCGTGGCGCGGAGTCCTTCTTTTTTTTCTAGTCCGTGATTAATAATTACTAATTATTTAATACAAATAAGTAGGTACCTACTTAAATTTACTTGGCAGAAAAAATTAACAGGCCTTGGAGAAAAAGTAGGTAGGTACCCTCAATATTAAAGTTAATTAGATAGGTAGGTAACTACCTACTCAAAAGAAACATTTAATTTACTAAGTAAAGGCTCGTGCTCACTGGCGCGCCGCGACAGCGTGACACAAAGGCACCGAGTGCCGCGCAACGAGCGGCGCCTTTGTGTCGAGCTGTCGCGTCGCGCCTGTTAGCGGGAGCCTTAAGTAGGCAAGTAACACCGCATTTAATTCTTTGTCGAAAGACGCATGGTTCAGCTGAGAATTGAATACCTACAAAAAATACTCCCTGTTTTGTAGGTATTCACCTGTCTTAAGGCACTATTACTTGAGAATCAATTTTTTTCCGGCATAGGTACATTGCATTTTTATCGCATTTGTCGGCTGAAATTAAATGCAAAAGAGGAAACTGACCTCACAAAAAATTTACCTACCTACATTGAACTCGAATAAGGATTTTTTCCTTTGCGCGCTAACTTCAAATAGGTAGGTATTACATGGCACTTTTCCTGTTCGTCATTTCATCCTGGATTTTTCTACAGTAAATAGGTACTGAGGGAAATGGCAATTGATATGGAATTATATTTCATTGCCTAGGAGTGTTCTGGATACGAATGTAGGTGCACCTACCTACTCTGTGTTGTACTATGACAGTAGGTACCTACATGGTGTATTCAGTGGCTGCAGGTCTCAACTAGGTACTTACAGAGAAAACATTATTACATACCTATTATACCTAGGTAGGTATCTATTTATACATTATATATATATTTACAACAGGGTCAAATAAAATTAACTAGCGAAACCCCGCAGACGTGGTGGGTTTCGTTACCTAAACACAATAAAACAAAACAACAGATTTTCTCAAATCAAAAATTCAAGTAGGTGTAGTAAGTCCCAAAACTACCAGCGGTCGTTGACCCCAAAAAAGAAACATTTAAGCAGGTACCTAACCATTTTTATTTTATCGTGTTTAGATAATAATATCAATACCAACCCATCACGTCTGCAGTTTCGCTAGCTAATTTAAGTTGAACTTGTTTATAGGTAGTCTGTGACTACAGACATGTTGCAAGGCCACAGCCTGTTTAGACTTACAACATAACCCAACATTTACTCAGATCTAGTAAGTAGGTAACTATGACAACTAAGCTTATGAATATTTGGTATTACTTACTGGAGTTACTTAAACTACTTAAGTGAAAGGCGCAGGTGCCAGGTGCGTGTCAGTTCACTGCTCGGCTATTCTATGTTGTATAGTATCGTAGTGAGCGCCAGCACGGCCCTAGTGTCTTTTTGGCTGTTATATTTTACTACTCTATTTCTTATTTAAAATGTGTTGTAATTAGATATACCTACTTATTTAAGAATATAATTTTAGTTTGTAAGTAGGTACAGGTAGCTATTAAAATCACATTAGTTAGAGAATTATTTGCACTTTTTTAAATCTGTCACTGTACTTGAATAAATCAATAAAATCTTACTTCATTGTATTTTCCTCATTACTTACCTATTATGTACTTAGTAAAAATTACAACCTAATAGGCTGGATTTTCAGGTAATCAGTTACTTACCAGCCCGCAATCAACACGGTCTATGAATTACTGACTGTAGTAGGTAGGTACCTAAACATTTTTAATATATAGAACAAAACATAACATCACATCTGAAATCCCTCATGGAAGGGAAAGATGTGCCTGTAGTACACCCACTTTGCGCTTATGTTTAAGTAAGTCCCATGTAAAGGTTACCATAAGGAAAACTGATACACATACATATTGATACCTATTAGATGTAGATGTAATAGGGTGTAAGCCTATTACCATCAACTGGGCACAAACTCCAGACAGAAATTCCTGATGGAAAAACCCAGAAAGTACCTAATACTTTGCCGACCTGGGAGTTAAAACCAGGACCTCATAGTCAGCACTAGCACTTGCAACCACTAGACCAATGCGACAGTTTTATTCACCAGGTTGCACCCACGCACAGTTCACCAATACAAATACTAGCTCGCAGGTTGTAGTAACAACTTGTTGTTTTGTAATGAGACAGGCACCCACAAGTTTATCATGACTAACAGCTCTGATTATGTGTAAAAGCATTTCAACTAGTTAACTTAACCAACTAGTGAGGAACATTAGTGTGCTGTACAGTGCCCGGACATCCACTTGTAAAATGTAACCATGAATGCAGCACATTATTGTGCAGCACCGAGTGCGGACAATTTTCGTCCATTATAAAAAAGAGGCTGCTGTTTCATAGAAAATTGCAACACCTACTCGGTCAAATAGTATGGAACAGTTAATTTGTTTATTAATAACCAATGAAAAATTTCAATGCAGGGTTTTCAGAATCATATTGTGCTGAATACATGGTGACAGGTTGCGCGGCGATGTCCCTGCCACCTGTATATAGTTATAAATATGTGTGTCTCCATAATAGTTGCCAGACAATAATGTTAAAATCATTAACCCTGACACTTACGTTGAAGAGCTCCAATGAGTCCTGCCTACATACTGAGGCAAGTGACAACATACTAGAAGCACAACCCTGACACTACTCCTGATACTATCTACAATAGTTTAATTTTAAAGTTAAACTGATTTGATTGCAGGATGGACTTTCTGTATCACGCAAATGGCATTTTGACATCTCATACTACTTCTTTTCAATTGAGTGCATTTTGGGGGACTGTTTTATGTACTTAATTTTGACAATGAAAAGTGCTGACTCTCAGCCTAATTTGAATAAATGACTTGATTGATTGATTTGATTTTCTGAAGTCTTCTTTGATCCATCACAAAGGTATTCTATATCAGCAGTACTAAGTAGTGGAAGATATGCATCATATAGGAGTTGAAGTATGGTGTAACTTTGTATAACTTATCAATTATTCGCCCTTAGAGCTCGGAACGATGAAAAAGGGTAAATTCAAAGAAACACGACATCGATAACACTGTAACTTAGATATTGTAATTACATATAATCTAAATAAATAACTAGGTATACAATTCACGTTTGATCAGTTAGCTTCATGTTCTGATTTACTTCTCTTCTTCTACATCCTTGAATTTTCCTCCGTAGAAGGGGATGTTGGCACAGAACAGTCTCCAGTCAGTGAAATATAGGAGACCGACGAAAGCCGCGCCTCCGAAGCCGACCGCTGATGTGGCGAACGATGCGGCGATTTCAACATGTTTCTTTCCCAAACGGCCCAACATTTTGGATTTTTTTGTGGATAGGAATTGATAACCTCCACTCTTTAGCACAGCAAATTGTTACGTAAAGAAAGTCCAACGTCAAATCCTAATCCTATGATTGAAGAAAAAGAATTTGACAATTCTTAACCCAATGTTACCAACTACTTTTGTCCACAGATAAAAATTACCAGTACCTACTAAAATTACTATCCTGTATGGATTATTAACCCTTAATCAAACGGAAAACTTTTTAAGAGATAAATAAAAACTGAGACTGGTTTTAGGTAAGTTTTGTCTATAGATTTCATAATTTTTGATAAAATTTTGAAAAAAGGGTGGGGAAAGGGGGGTTTTACGGTGGGAAATAATTTCCCGTTATTTGTTACTGCATATCAAAATATTATCAAGTGGGAAAATAATTCCCATTATTCGGTACAGATTACAGCTTTTCAAGACATTTCACTACAAGTTTTAGACTAGATAATCACCCCGGTTTTGCTTTTGAATTTATGGAAATAAAATACAAATAATGAAAAAAAAAACATTAATATCTAAAATGAAAGAACAAATTAAGAGACTATGTTTTAAATCACATACAATTAAAATTATTGAGATGGTACAGTATGAAATGTTTTGAAGCAGTTTTTAGCGCACAGAGCTACTTCACAGGTGGAACATTGAATTCTGGTCCGCTGTTGCTTCTTCCTTGTGCTGCAGTATCTGCATCGTTTGTATGTATTTATTTCCTCTGGCAAGTGTATGCCCACATTCAGTAAAAGGATTTCATCCGGGACCCCGAAGACACCGCCTTTTTTATTTTTAAAAAGCACTCCTTGTTGTACTTGTGCTTTCCGAGCAGTATAATTATTTATTAGTGCACGTGCTAAACGCAACCTGAATTCTCGGTGCCCGTGCACTGTCACAACATGTGTGTAATTATAGGTGATGTACGAGTTTATGATAGATGCATCAAATAAAAAGAAGAAGAGTCGCATCCAGAATTTTCTTGATTTCCGATTGATTGGATATGAAGACCTAAAATGGTCGAACAGATCTACCCCACCCATACTAAGTGTATACGAAGCAATAGCTGTCGGGCAAAGAATCTCTCTTCTAGAACCATCTTTTTGTGTTCTTTTCACAAACATTACGTCACGTGGCTGATGTGCTGTGGTGAGAACTGCCACTTCCTTAGTATCAAGCCATTTAATGGCCGTGATTGGCTCTGCTGTAACAGCTGCAAATTCATGTTTTTGTAATCTCAATGCTTTCGGTTGCTTTTTTTTATCATATCCGGGAGATCTTTTCGGTTGCTTCTGACTGTGCCTACTGCATAAATTTTCTTTTTATAAAGATCTTCCATAAGATTGCAGCTGGTGAAAAAGTTGTCAAATGCAACTAAGGTATTTCTTGGTACATTATTACAAAGTTTCTTAACAGTATTTTAACCGAGTCCTTCATTCTCAGTACTGTCGCCTTTACCAGTATAGACTTCAAACTGATACAAATAGCCCGTTTTTGCGTCGCACCTTGCCCAAACTTTAAAACCTCTTTTAATTGGTTTCTTAGGCATATATTGTTTCAGTGAGCTACGGCCTTTAAATTTCACCATGCACTCATCAACAGATTGCACGGCAGAATTATGTGCTTCATTCTTATACACCTTGTTCAGTTCTGTAATTAAAGGTCTTAGTTTGTAAAGTTTATCGTGGTCAGGTGATCCCCTTGCTGGTTCCATTTCATTATCGTTTACGTGAAGGTTTTCCGTAATTTTTTTAAATCGCACGATTGAAAAAACCTGGGTGACTTCTTTATTGCAATAAAATGGATCAGACGACCAGTATAACTCCATATCAGGTAGTGGATTTAAGCCCATCATGATCAAAACTCCTAGATACGCCCTGATGTCTTGTTATGTAACTGGGTTCCAATTAGTGCTATTTTTCTGACGGGCGTATCTATTTGTTTGTTCCACGATTATCATTATCAGTTTATCCGGAAAAAACCGTTCGAAAATACTTTGCGGTGAAGTTTTGTGTGTGTAATTAGCCTTGGGTTTAAAACGCTTTTCAAAAACAGGAACATCGTGAGATATGTGTGCCGTCTTCCATTCTCTTGGATGAGAGGGATCCCTGAGTATTTCATTGTGATCTTGAGACTCTTGCTGATCATTTTCCAATAATTCGTCTATAGAAATGCCATCACGATAATAGTTGTCTTGTCTGTCAGTAGTCACTACTTGCTCAAAGAGTGGAATAGAGGAAAAATCATCCGGTATGTCTACTGGTTCTTGCTGAGTATGTGATGACTGACTGTCTTGTTCCTCAGAACATAATTCTTGTACTTGGAGTTGGCTATGATAAATATCCTGTTCAGAATCTAAAGTCATGGATGTAGTAGTATCAATTGTGTTTTGGTTATTCGGTGATTGACATAAAACATTAAATAGTGATTCCGTTGTCGGTATTGGTTCGTCTTCTATGGAATCGTTATTATAATTATCTTCCAAGCCAAAAATCTGTTCAAGACGCTGTTCTATAAGGTTATCGTCCGGTTGATTCAAGCAGCTATCGTATGGAGAATTTATACTATCGGCGTAGCAAGGGTCACCTTCTGAATCATTATCGGATAAATCCGACAAATCAGCTAAGTTTTCAACGGCTTTTTGTAGATTCTTTATATTTAAAGGTACCCTAATATTCTTTTTCTTATCCATTCTTCAAAATTGCTAGAAATAAATAATACTAATCAGAAGATAGAAACCTAAAATGCAACAGTAATGTAATATATAAGCACTACTATGCGAGCCAACTAAGAATGCGCCTGTCAAGACGCCATTTTGTTGCCATTTTGACAGTTTTCAGTACTATATCTGTCAAAATGGCAACAAAATGGCGTCTTGACAGGCGCATTCTTAGTTGGCTCGCATAGTAAGTGTATTATCTATGTATTATCCTTTAACAAGCACTAAGCTAAGAATTAGGAGTATAGACAGAATTCTCTTTTTGACGTATAGCGCTATTTCCCTTTGTCGGTCTGACGGTTCAATCATCTGTTACATTTTATTCAGTGGACAAAACTTTATATAGATATTTTATTGTTTTTTTTTGTATTGCAGGAACAAACAATGGGAAATAATTTCCCACTTATTGGAGACTAAAATTTTCCAATAAATATTACATCACTCAGCGTCATTTTCAAGAAAAACGTTGGGAAAATAAGTCTAGTTGACGACAATGTTGCGTCCATGCACTGACATGCGCTGACACGTCTGCAGTCACAATTGTGACTTTAGTTGCAGTGAGCGTAAACGTCCCAGCCACATTTGTGGCTTCAGTCGATTGTTGCGTTTTGGGTCGGTAGAATACCGTGGGCACACTGTACAGATGCCAAAAAATTACACCAGGTGGCTCCTTATTAGTTTCCGCGTACAATAGTATGATATAATCTGTGTCGACCATAAATATTTTTTGCAAAAAAAAAGTTGAATGTCAGCGCTCCGTCAATTTCTTCAAAATTTTTTACGAACGATGCGCGCTCCCTAGATATTATGTGTTGGTGACTTAATTAATAACCCAATGTATTAGTGTTATATACCGTAAAAATCCTCATTAATCAAGGTTTTAGAATATCTATATGTGTCATAGGTTTTGAATCAGTATTATTGTGTTAAACTCGTTATGAAAAATTGAGGCCGTAGCGACACGCTACGCGCCGGCATTTTCGTATTAAATTACGTATTTTTTACTAAATAATCTATTATGTAATGCTTGTAATATGGACATAAGTTAATTATTAGTATTTAAAAACGCTAAGAAAGTTTTAATACTATGAAGATAGTTCAAGATCACCAGTAATCTAATTTCGTTCCGCAAGACATTTTGATAGGCAACAATAGTGGCCGTGGGCAGTTTTCATAGACGGCGAATAGGCATCGGCCAAATGTTAAATGCACACACGCTTCGTTTTATTTCCAAATCTTTTGGTATGCTGGTATTGAATTGTTGTTAAATATATATAATTATTACATACAAATGAATACCTATCATTCCAAATATAATCACACAATAATCATCTAAAATAAATTAAATCTTATTCGTAAATCACAGGTGAGAGGACCCTTATGTCGGCCCTCTGGACCTCGCAGGGGGCATCAAAATTGTTGCGGGAATGGGGTGTTTGTTTTGGTGTATTGTGCTACTCTGAGCAAACCAATTATGGACATATGGGTATCAAAAAAAAGCTTAGATAGTCTAGTTTAATAATAAATAGGTTTAATTGACGCAAACTACAAATTAATGTACAAAAATTCAGTAAGAACAAATATTTTACGGAAATTCAACACATATTCTTATTTTAACATTTTTTTACAGTTCTTTCGACTATGAAGTTGTAATGTAGTTTTAACACCTGTTGATTCTGTATGGTTTCAGCTACACACACGATTTTTTATTTAGGTATAAGTTTGGTAGTTTTCAAGTTATTACACTTTATGTTAGAAATGACCGGTGCGCACGCGCGATTTTCAGCATTTTTTGTTGCTTGGACGTTGGACACGCCCGCACGCGAAAATGCTGGACCTGGCAGCGGCTATCACATTTTTTTTATCAATAACACACACAAAGACCGAAGACAACCGTTAGTTTTCACAAAAGTTCACTACTTGTGACTTTGACATTGACGTCCAATGACATTTTATGGACTTTACGAAAAGTGTTGCCATATATTATGTCAATAATTTATCAATGATTTTATTTCTTTACGGTTAAAACTGTTAAGTATTGCCATTAAAATAATAAAATTGATTTTGTTATTTCAAACTAAGTGGGAAATAATTTCCCAGTATTTGATTAAGGTTTAAAGGGTGCAATAAACGTCACAACCTGTTGGGATAGTTGGTTTCAATTACTATAGTACTTACTAAGTCCATGGTTATAACCTAGGGGCCTATTAATAAACTTGATAATCCGACAATTTTATCAGTTTTTGACAAATAAGTCGAATTGTCGAAACAAGTGTCGTTTAATAAAGATGACAATTTTATTATGTTCAAATGCGACAAGTAAATACTGACAAAATTGTCAAATTAAAAACCCGTTTACTAAAGGTGACTAAGTCAGATTTTACCCGTCGAATTTCTAAGAAAATATTGTCTGACTTAATTGTTATAGTAACTGACAAATTTATCACTTTTCTGACTTATTTGTCACAATACAATATCGAGGCATGCCTGCGTGACCTTGACTCAAGTGCCCCGGAACATTTTTTGTCGGCGCGCCACGGGACGCCTAGCTACTTATAAACGACTTGTAAACAAAAGATTTCTATCTATATATTCTAAATATGCAACATGTTTTAGAACAATAGAAACTTTTTTTTGTTTAACTTTTTTACTAGTTATATATATTAATACACTAGCTACAAAATAAACCCGTTCTATTACACTACCTACTACTTATAACTTTTTTTTTTCAAATGCGCTGACCGTATTATTATTATTTTTTTGCCTAAAATGAAGTTCCATTCATTAACTAAACAATTAAATCATAATAATATTTACCAGGATCTTCCAAAGTTTTGAAATATAAATAATTTAATTTACTAATTGTCAGAACGCACGACCGCATCTCAGTTCGCAAACTGATTTTCAATCACAGATAATTCATTTTATAATATATATAATTATATAATCTGATACACACGCACGGTTAATAGCAAAAAATATGCCAAAGTTATCCACCTATCCAAAGCCGCGTACAGACATGACGAGGCGTGCGTTCCGTGAATGGTTCGTCTCGCATGCCTCGGGCTGTGTGAATGTGTGTGCTCACAGTGAGCATTCGCGTCACACCATCGTTGCGAACGCCGCCTCAGTGCGAGCCATAGAGTATAGTAATAGATTGGTGCGAGCCGTGCACTCCGTGTGGACGGATGGGTGTTATTTGCGTTGCGCGCTCATGCGTCATTTATGCCGATACCGAATCACTGCGTGAACTTGTCCAACTTTATGAAAATAACAGAGTGTTGTGGGACTCTAAACATTCTGATTATTATAATAAATGTAAAAGGGAAGACGTGTGGCGTCAAATATATCAGCAACTCAACAGTCCCGTCAAAGACTTGAAGAAAAAAATATAGTCACTAACGGGACCCTTTCGACGGGAGAAATCTCGAATTAAGAAGAGTCAAGTTACTGGATCAGGTAAATATTCAATTTTCAGTCTAATTCTGATTTAACCTTTTTTTTCGTAAACAAAAATTTAAAAACAACCATCAAATTAATATATTAAAGATTTATTTCCAATTTTAAATAGAAAAGTAAATTTAAATGGAACTAATGTATTTTACAGGCGCTGACGACACATTTGGATAGACATGGTTCCAGTTTTTATACAATATGGATATTTCAAACACAATAGATTCAGATAGCCGACGTCACCAGGAGGTAATGGTAAAAATAATTTATTTTGCTGGTTTGATAAATTCCGTCTAGAATAATGATTATTTTAATAATTATTTTGCCATGGAAGAGTATAGTTTGTTTCAAAATGTTCTGCTAAATGCAATCGTATATCTTTGGCAGAGTTAGGTGGTCTTCGCGGTAGGTACATTATCGATGCGCTGAAAACCATTACCTCCCTGTTCCGTTCTCCAACTTCCAGGAATTATGTTTACCTCTATGTCGAAGGTTCCATCAGGTGTGTAAATATCTCTCGAAGTTGTACTCTTGCGTAGAAAATTGTGTAAGTACATAATCGATAGGAGCACCTTCTTGGCTGTTTCTGGTGGAAGCAATAGTGGTTTTCTTAAAATTCGAAAGACAGAACTGGATATCCCAAAAGTATTCTCCACCACTCGTCGCGCCCTAGACAGGCGATAATTAAATATTTTATCAACTGATCCCGTTACTGGTGTTCCTCTGAATGGTTTCATGTTGTAGTTATTCAATTCAAATGCTTGATCTCATAAGCTATTAACATCCCATACATGATATTATGGAATCTGTAATACTTCTGGTTGTGGTATTATTTAGTTGGTGGTTTTCTAACTAAAAACTACTCGCGTAGGAATCACCCGTGGCTAAAAACTCTAGTGTGACCGTAACTCGTTCATTAACAGAAATATTACTCTAAGGCATCACGCATGTAAGTATTATTCTTTTCCACGGCAAGCCTTATGAAATTTGTAAGACGCTCCAAATCTTCCTTTGAAATTCGTAAAAAGTCTTTTATCATCTTCTTCAAAGGTGATATCGTCGTATAATTGTATTCCCATAGTGTAATCGGTTCGTAAAAAATCTTTTTGTCCACCATGGTCTTTTCTTCTTTTCTCTTTTTTTTTATATTGAATGAATCACTATATAGGTCGCAGCTGCAATTTGCACGTCCCGCCTTGTCGGAGCCATTTTTCTACTGATGAACACCGTGCGTGATTGTATGCGTGCTCAGCTTGAGCATCACAGAGTATACTGTAGTAGTAGTGTGTAGTAGTTATATAGGGAGCATGACATTAGGTGCGGGTGCCTGTCGAAAATTTCTGACAATTCAACAAATAATATGTCCACTGTCATGACAATTTAGTGTTTAACAAAACAAAGACAACGTTTTCAGGACAAATTGTCGCCTGTCAAGAGAAACTGTTTATTAAACAGAAATATTATGTCAAATTGTCAAGACAAGTCGATCATATTGATAGCGATTTCATTTTGTTAGACAACACGGAACACAACACACTCTCTTGACATCTGCTAAAAACGTAGAGATGGATGGCGGCAAACTGTAAACGATATTTCCGATTTCGGCCGTGCGCAGACTTATTTTACGCGCACTTTAGTGTACCTTAAAATTACACTAAAGTGAGCGTAAAATAAGAACGAAGAAAATCATGTCAATCATGTCAATGTCTAATTTGAATGTCAAAGCTTTTGTGTCCACAAAGAATAAACGTCAAATGTGTCAAAGTCATGTATGATGTTAATGAAGTGAAGTGAAGAAAGTGAGCAGTGTTTATGTTATTGTTGTAGATAAGCCTTTGGTAAACTATCCCAAAAATCAATAAGATCGGCATAAAACCGATATATAGTTTTGTCTCGAGGGTTAAATTAAGGCGGTGTTGGCGAGCGGGCCTTGTTCGTGTGTACTGTGGCGGCGGCGCGACCGCAAACCATCACGGTGTTCGCGATGTGGGACTCATCGGCGTTCCTGGGCGCGCTGACGCCCAAGTTCTATGTGGCGCTGACGGGCACGTCCTCGCTGATCTCGGGGTTGATCTTGATTTTCGAGTGGTGGTACTTCCGCAAGTACGGCACGTCATTCATCGAGCAGGTGTCGCTGACGCACCTGGGCCCGTGGCTGGGCGGCGGCGGCGCCAGCGCCGAGCCCGACGCGGCGGACTGCAAGGTGTGGCGCAACCCGCTGTCGTTGCTGCGCGGCGCGGAGTACGGGCGGCTGTGGAGCGCCGCGCGCCGTGCGCCGCTCACCTACTACGACATGAACCTGTCCGCGCAGGAGCACCAGGCCTGGTTCGGCTGCGGGGCCGAGGTACACGCTACTTATACTCATCATAGCATTTATTTGCATTCCACAATGTTTTATAACACATAGTTGTACTGTGTGACTGGTTATATTAAACCGAATTTGTATCTGATGGCTGACGTCTATCTCATAAAAGATGCTTATACTACAGTGTAAGTACTTACAGTGGTTTATCGCTCATACATTTGACAGAACCTGAGTAATGTCAAGAATTTTGACATTTCTTAACCTTTTAGTACATTCATACAGTTTCAAATTGCCATACTGCAGTTTGGGACATAAGCTCTGCCTCTTAAATATATAATAATTATAATTAATTTGTTGATATAAAAAATATTAACATTATAACAAACATATTGCGTAAAAAAATGTAGGCTGTAATGAAAATAATACAACATGGGAGCATCTGCAGCCGAACTATACTCGAGATTTTATATTTGCTTGACCAAAAACACAGCTGCGACTAAACACTTCAATCAAATAACTTTAAGCAAACTGTTTTGAATACAAAAATGGAAAAACTGCCTATTTTTAGAATATGTCTTGTTTAGTGATGAATTTACGAATGTATGTAGCGGTCAACAGAAGCTTGCACAAACTATATTTGAAGCTGACTGATGTAAAAGGTTGATTGCAGCTGTCATTTAGGTGAAAAACCTCTATTCAGGGCATACAATGCCATACCTCTCTGATTCTAGACTGGAATTTTTTTTGCCAACATTTACTAACTTGTTAAGTCACTATAAAAACAAAATTAAGAAAATGATTCAAACTCAAAGCCTTCATTTCAAATAAATCAATTACAGGCACTTTTGAATTTTCAAGGGGTCGGTCAGTTAGAAAGATGAAGTTAGTTGCCCATTCCAAAGTGTAGTAAATACCTATGGAGAAGAATGGGCAAGAAATTCCACGGACACTCTTTTAAATCAAAATATGGTTACAAAATAGTGGTTACATTCATGTTGAAATTATGCATGTGAGAACAATGCAGAACGTTTAAAGCTTCTGTAATAAAGAGACAAAAACAATTCAAATATTAAGTAAATCAAATTAAAATAAGCCGTGGCAGCTAAGAGATGGCCAGTCCCTACTGACGGCGCCCTTTCACAAACATGACGCATGGATTGGCACCATTCAGCTCAACCATTTTGAAGGGAACTTAATGATCCAACACACACGCCATCACCAGCGAGACATTTGAGTGAGCATGGCATACTCTCAGCCGCCAGGGCATATTCAAGTCAATGAAAGATGAACCTGGTAAATGGTAGCTTTATAGTAGGCAAATAGTGCTCACACATGTGCTATGAAATTATACAATACTAAGAATTTGAATTTATACAATGCCAAGATAGTTTTTACAATCTTCAAGAGCTCCAACAGTAGTTTCAAATGCTAATGAATGTTTATGCGCCCTTGTGGAGCAGGACCAGCGTTGAGCCAACCATTTTTATCAGCGATGTAATCCCCCAACTTATAATATGCTTGGCTGCATAGTGTGCGTTTTATACATGATTCAAATTTCATTTCATTCAGTTGAAGTATATGGGGAGGTATTTTACTGTAACATTTTAAACAGTACCCCATGAAAGATGAGTCTACTTTAGCCAGCCTGAAACCTGGTTGAACTGATTACACCTACCTAAATGAGTTATAGAGTGTGGAAGGGAATGAGTAAGTCGGTTTGTGTGTGTGTGTGCGAGGGTGTGTGCGTGAGTGCATATGATAATTATTTTGTTCAATAACACACTAATTAGGTAAGTCCCTGTTTTTTTCGTGAATAGCATAAGCACTAGCATGGAACTTATGTGATATTTTCACACAACTGGGGTACTTGTACAAATCCTATTTGTCAAGATTTCCAAGTACCTACATAAAAGATACACAATATATTATTCCCCCAAGTATGCATGAATAATTATCTTTTAAACATAATTGAAATATAAACAAAACATGAACATACAGCATTGTAACATAATCTTCTCAATTAATAAAATATGACAGTTAAGTAAACCAGAGCAAAAGCAATCTTAAACACATAACATTACACCAAATAGTTGCTGTGGCTAGGCCTGGAATATGGTGACTTTGCTTACGAAGAAACTTTGTTCCTGGATGAATACTGTCCAATAAAGTCCTAACCGTGTGTTCATTAACAGTTCTGAAGGGCTCTTGTCTGTTACCGAACATGGCGTTTAAACGCAGTCCCAGTAACATGTTAGGTACCTACACATCCATGCAACCATTCGTTCAGCCAATCCATTTGTAGCAGGATGGTATGGTGCTGTAGTGATTTGCTTAATTTTATTTGAATCCAGAAATTGTTTCATTTTAGTTGAAACAAATGCTGTTCCATTGTCTGAAACCAATGTCTCACATAATCCGTGTGTAGCAAATAGCATTCTTTGATGCCGAATCGCGGTGTTTGTTGTCATGTTACTTTCTACAAATACTTCAGGCCAGCGTCAATATGAGTCAACAATTATTAAAAAGACTTTATTTTGGTATGGACCAGCAAATTCCATATTTATGCCAGATCAAGGTATTGTAGGGGACACTGAAAGTTCTTAGAAAATCAAAAACTGTACAAACTAGCAAGTTATTAGTTTTATTAAATATTTTCTAAATAGTGTCCATTTACATCAATACATCGCTGCATCCGATGGAAATACTGAGAAAAGCACTGTGCCCACTCGTCCTTAGGGGTCTCTTTGACAGCATTTTGAAACGCAGCCACTGCTTCCTCGGCGTCCATAAAATGTTTTCAAGTTTTCCTTTTATTTTCGGAAATAAATAAAAAACACAAGGTGCGAGGTCGGGGCTATAGGGCGGGTGACCCAGTAATTCCTCGTCTGACGTCGCCAAGTAGTCGATTGATTGCTTGGCGGTGTGCGACGAGGCGTTGTCGTGGTGAAGGAGGATCCTTCTGCGAGGTCGTTTCTTCCAAACTTTTTCCAAGACAAGTGGCAAACAATGGTTAGTGTACCATTCCGCAGTAACTGTTTTTCGATCCTCTAAAACAATTGTTGCGTAATGACCTGTCCTTCTGAAGAACGACGCCACCATGTTTTTTCCCACGCTTCGACCTCTCTCCCCTTAATTGGCAACTCCTCGGAAGGAAACACCCAGACAGCAGAATGTCTCTTAGTTTCAGGATCATAACAATAAATCCAGCTTTCATCACTCGTAAGTATGTAGAACACAGCATTTGAGTCACCTCCGATAAATCTTTTAACAATTTCACGACACCAATCAACACGACGAAGCTTTTGGGCCTCTGTCAAATTATGTGGTATCCACCGAGCACTAAGCTTCCTGACCGCTAAATGTTCATGGATCATTTTTTGCACTTGACTCATACCGATGCCTAAGCTTGTCCGAATCTGCTGATAAGTCACTCTTTTGTCAGTCTCTATCATACACCGCACAACACTGATGTTATCTTTAGTCGTCGCCGTAGAAGGCCGTCCCTCACGCAGATCATCGGTGAGATTAGTGCGGCCACGTTTAAACTCATTAAACAGTTGTAAACAGTGGCACGAGATGGGGCTTCATCGTGAAAGGCCAATCGAAATCTATCATAACTTTCTTGTTGACTTAAATGACATCGTAAATCATAAAAAAATCATTGTACTAAAATTTTCTCGCGTTAAATTCATGTTAAAGTGACACAGAAATTTTTCAATTTACCGCCAAATCATAAACACATGACAAATGAATACAATACATACACAATAATATTGGCAAAGAGTTCCATTTTCAAAATTAGAACTTATTTTTTTATTATATCGTTTCCAAGTGGCCAGTTCTAAAAACTTTCAGTGTCGCCTTCGTTTACAAAGTGTACTTTTAATAATTATGAGTTTTAAATTTTCTTTAATTTAATTGCAATATATCACAAGGTATATTGTTGTAACATTTAACACAGTACCCCCATAAAAGATGTATGTACTCTAGATAATCTAAAAATGGTTGATCTATTTTATCTTTATTTCTAGTATTAAAATTATGTCTATCACTTATTTTATTAAAAAGATGTAGTTTTTTTCTTAGATACATAATATTTTCATAAATGAATTGGCAAGGCACCGTCATAATATTAATCTTTTTTAATAGTTCCATAAGAGATTCACGACGACGTAGATTGTAAGTGGCTCTGACAGCTCTCTTTTGCAAAATGAAAATGGATTCAATGTCAGCAGCCCGACCCCACAGTAAAATGACATATGACATAATGCTGTGGAAGTAGCTAAAATAGACCAAGCGCGCGGTTTCTACATCTGTCTGTCTTCTAGTGAACGTTAAAATGGTTCAATAGCGTCATCTTGGCTGCTTTTTACCTCCTGACCCATAACTAGATCTGGCGATGTGAGAGGCATTGTTGAGCTAGGCTCATCAGGGCTACAGATCGTGCCATCCACGAAGAAGCGCCCCATTATTTTATGGTCGAGCGGCTGCAGGGTGTGGAGAGTTTGAACCGAGCGTCAGTCGCGAGCCGTTAGCGGTTCGATGCACACAAGTAGCTTATCTCACGTTGCGTAAATTCAGACTTGGCACGAAAGTTGTTCTACTTAATATTTTTTTAAATTTAAAAAAATATCAGCGTGTTGTACTTAAAAGCCAGGTATGTAATATGATAATTTTATATTGTTTAGAGTTAGCAGTAATAAGAGGCATCAAAACAATTTGGCTATATTTGTACGAGTAGCTTACTTTTTTGATTTATTGTATTTTTTCTATTTTAGGCCAGATAAATTATTTCTGAAGTGTATGATTTTATGAAAAAAGAAGCAAATAATATTTATGCAGAAAAAATCACCGACACACGTTGGAGAACTGCACAGGCCGTTGGAGTATCTGAAAGCACAGTGACTAGAATACTAAGCGAAAGAAAGGTATATGCAATAAAGCAAAGTACAATCCTACTGTAGAATCGAATACCAAAGCGATGGATGCGTTAGTTGCTATAGTCCCATGTACGGAGCATACAATAGAGCCAACTACGGAAGCGGATATTGAGCCTGAAAATGAAGCGAGTACGCCACTTTTGAATTCGACGAGCATAAGCGTTGTCGTTTCTACGTCGCCTATGAAGAAGAGAAGGGTAAGTCCACGAACAATTAATTTTAACGAATTAGATATCGGTGTGGTTAGAAGAGCTATTCAAAACTATCATATAGAACATGGTCAATTTCCTACACTATTACGGCAGAAAAATGTTTTGAGAGACCGTATACAATTTGATAGATCTATAACAACTTTAAAAAGATTGTTACATAAACTTGGGTATAAATGGAGAAGAACCGAGAATAACAGAAAGGTGCTAACGGAAAGACATGATGTTAAATTGTTAAGATATTTAAATCAGGTAAAGTCTTTTCGTAATGAAGGTAGGCCTATAATATATACGAATGAGTCTTCTATTCATACAAACCACTTGTAAAAATATCTTGGGCTGTAAAGGATTCCAAATCAGGAATAAAACAAAATCTAACAAAAGGAGTGCGCATAATTATAGTACATGTTGGAAATACAGGAGGATTTACACCAAATGCGTTGTTGACATACAGAGCAGAGATCAAATCCGGACACTACCACGACAATATGAACACGGAAAATTATCTGAAGTGGTTAAAAGAAAAATAATACCTAATCTTCCAAACCATGCCGTGGTAGTCTTGGATAATGCATCATATCATAAGTCTAGTTCAGAAAAAATACCAACGTCAATCTCCAGTAAATTAGAAATACAGACTTGGCTAAGTGCAAAAAATATTGATTTTGAACCAAACATCAAAAAACCTGAAGTACCCTCGTGGACAAAGAATACGGGTCAGTACGAAAACTAAAATTACTCTTAAAATAATAGAGCTAGCGGCATGAGTGAAACTGTGTGTTGTAGATAATTTACCAGTTAATAAAACAACACCAAATTTTGGAAACATTGTTAGTTTAATTGTCAAAATTACATAAATAAACAAAATATCAATAATTTTTACGCTGAAAAAATAATAGTTGGTACACACGGCTAGACATCAAGTCGGACACCCTATACATATATCCATAACTACACTACCAGCAATACAGAGAATTGTAGGAAAGGGACTGAGTATCGTGGCATCGGCCAATTGCAGCATTTGCGTTGCGACTACGCACACAGATGCACTTTTTTGGAAAAAAAAATCGCTACAATAGTTTCGCTCGTGTTCAGTGTTCTGTTCTATGCCAGTTGGTTCCCACAATCAATCATCTATGCAAAATTATGTTGATGTATTGATTGCCTCGTTTTATCGTAAAGAAGGGAAACACTGTTTAAAATTGATGATAAATCTTATTATGATTATTTTGGTAAAAAATGAGTAAATACGTGTTTCAGTGATTATATAAAATCAATGGCGGTAAAAAAGGGATTGAAAGTTTGTATGACAATCTGTCGTTTTGAAGTTAGATGTATGAAAGTTTATATTTAGGTGTTTGGTTGAAAATAAAAAAATAGGTATGTATATGTTTGTGTTTTTATAACATCAACCCATAAGGTGGTAAAATAGGGGTTTAAAGTTTGTATGAAAATCCGAAATTAAGTAGATGTCCGAATTAAACGCGTGCTAACCGTGGGGAAAAGCTAGAAATCTCTATAACTCCATTTGAAATTAGAAAAGAAATTTAAATAAGAATTTTATTTACTGTCCGTTCAACCGATTTTGACTTATATTGCGTTGGTGGCATGACAAATGGCAGCTGCAGTAAACAGTTGGTAGTGAACCACGTTTTTGCTTTTAATGCCATCTAAATGAATGTGGCCGCTTTTGTTTAGATCGAATTTTGTTGTTTCGTGTCTCAATATGAAAGTTTATAAAAGGTATTAGAAAAATCTTGACACACTTACCGAGGTCACTTATTCGGCTTATATCGGCTGCCTCCTTACCATCCGGACCTAAACCCAATTAAAAATATTTAGGGTATTGTAAAAAACGATTTAGCGAGTCGCAATGTTAATCAAAAGTATACGTCTATTATTCCTATTTTAAACAAGGCTTTCAGTTCGGCGCGTGCGCTCGTGTTAGTCGCACGCCTTATCTATCACCCCCTCCCAGTTGATTCGTACCGTCACTAGTGATGGGAACGCGATCGATAAAAAGTTGTCGATATGGATCGTTTTTTGACGCGCTCCAATTCTGTAGGCAAACGCCCACTCGAAGGTGCCATTAATACCAATGAATGGTAAATACCCAGAAGAGCTGCGCGACAAGCTGAACAACGCCCACCAGAGCCGATCAAGATTACTAACAGATTCAGCCCACTGCCTGGCAACCAATCTTCTGCCGCTGACTCCAGCGCAAGACTTCGTGATGCTGTCGCTAAAAAGGTTAGCCGTATTCCTCCTATCTTCTTGGAGATACAACCCACCTGGACGCATGAGTACATTAGAAGCTCAATCATGTATTTCTCGAAAAACTTTCACCTGCAGTACAGACGTAATAATCGAGTAGCTGTTATCTGCTACACGTTTGAAAGTCACCAACTCATCAAAGAAGGTCTACGTACCAAGGACATTGCCTTTCACACCTACCCGCGAAAGGATGAGAAGATGTACAAAGCAGTAATCTTCGGTCTTCCTGACTACGTCGAGGATGTACTTCCAGCTGAAAGCGCCTCACTTGGGTTCGAGAAAGTGATTGTTCGTAAAATGAAAGTACCTGCGGAAAAGACTTCCTACTGCCCTCCCTTTCTGGTTCAATTACCACCCGGCGCTGATTTCGCCAAATTTCGACAGATCAGACTCCTTTGTAACACCGTAGTACAAATCCGAAAATACCGAAGCAACAATCGCTACGGAACACAGTGTTACAGATGCCAAGGATTCGGCCACTCATCTACTAACTGCAACTTAGCACCCCGCTGTGTGAAGTGTACTGATGCCCACCAGACTGTAGAATGCCCCAAAAAGACCCGAGACCAGCCAGCCAAGTGCTGTAACTGTGGTGGAAATCACCCTGCAAACTTCCGTCAGTGCAAAGAGCCCGAAAATTATTTAAAAATCGTTCGGGAATGCCAGGAACGACTTACAGTAGTTAGAACTATGAACCCGCCACTGAAGGCAAACACAGTGGATGAGCGACCCTGGAACTTTGTTGCTGCTGAAAATACCCAAAAAGCCAACGTTAAAGAAAATGCTCAAGATCAGACGACAGCTGACATGCTAGCTATATTAATGACGATAAAAACCATCAAAAGTCAATTTCTGGGCTGTACATGTATGATGGATAAAGTTATTTTAATATTAACCCACCTTGGTCAATATGTGTAAAACACAAAAAATACGTATCCTCTACTGGAATGCCGACGGCATTCGCTCGAAAATCACGGAACTGTTGGACCTGGTAAGCGAGCTTTCCATTGATATAGTAGCTTTGTCGGAGACCAGAATATCCCCCCTCATCAAATTACACACCCCTGGGTTCACCTGTTATCGGCGCGATAAGAAATCTGATGGACACGGCCAAGGAGTCGCAATCTTAGTCAAGTCGGACATAGAACATACCCCTTTAAATATACCTATAACTCAAAACCTAGAATGTGTGGGAATACAATTAGCCCTATCTAATCATAAAATCGCCATTATCTCAGCCTATCAATCGCCTAACCTAGCCTTACTACCTACGGACTTGGACGAAATTATTAACGTTCAATCAAAAACCCTAGTTATGGGTGATCTTAACACCAAACATCCCTACTGGCACTGCTCTCGCTCCAACCTCCATGGCGAGGTACTTTTCGACCACATGATTTACAACGAATATGATATCCATGCTCCTTCTAGTCCCACTCTAGTCCACTATCATAGCACGCACATACCATCTACTCCAGACATTATCCTAGCTAATTCTGTCTATCACCTTTCGGAGCCTCAGGTAATCACCAGTCTTTCTTCCAACCACCTGCCTGTCTTCTTTACCGTAGGTGGTAAAATCAACAGACAAGCCCGTATCACCTTCAATTACAGAAAGGTGGATTGGAAATGTTATAGGTCTCATTTGAACGAGTCTATAACTTTAAATCAAACAACATTCAACTCACCGGAGACAATTGACCTTGCCGTTGAACACCTAACCCAATTAATGATAAATGCAAGACATAAGGCCGTTCCTAAATTACCCAGTGATGGTGGTCACAAACTCCCGCGACGGATCAGGTCACAAATTAAAATCAAAAATCGTTTTCGTAAGCTAGCTTTAGATGAATCTAATCCGTATAACCGACGTCAGCTATTCTCCCAAGTCAACATCATCCAGAAATGTATTAAGTCAAAGATCCAAGACCTAAACGACAATGCCTGGAACAATAAATTATCCAAAATATCCAACCCTACGTCTGATTTATGGAGAGTGGTCAAGTCAATAAACCATCAGCCTATCACAATACCCCCTCTAAAAACGTCGGGTAATACTACCACCTCCTCAGATCTTGAACAATGTGAGACATTAGCCGATACCTTCCTAGACAATATGAACCTAACCAAACATTGGGTCAGCGATCCCAGTATTGACGAGGCAGTCAAAGATTCGATTAGACTGCTAGAGTGTTACCAGATAGATGACTACCCATCTCTTGTTAGGCCGAATGAAATCCGAAAACTCCTAGGAAAATTAAAATCAAATAAAGCGCCTGGTTTCGACGGCCTAGGAAATGGCTTACTGAAGAACCTCCCTCAGAAAGCTATTGTGTATTTGACTAAAGTGTTTAATGGTTGCCTACGCCTTGCATACTTCCCGAAGATATTGAAACGCTAAAATCATAGCTATTAAGAAACCTGGGAAAGATCAATCGATTCCATCTAGCTATCGACCAATCAGTTTATTACCAAGCATAGGAAAACTTTTAGAATCTATCATTTTATCCCGCGTCTCTAAAACAACTGCGCATGTACTGATCCCTGAACAGTTTGGATTTCGAAGCTCACACTCGACCACGCAACAGTTAGCCAGAGTAGCAGAACACATAGCCCATGGGCTAAACCGCGGTCTTTCTACAGGCATGATTTTACTAGACATTGAAAAAGCATTCGATTCTGTATGGCACGATGGCCTATTGCACAAGTTAATTAATCATGAAGTACCTCTTTGTCTAGTGAAACTCACTCAAAACTACCTACGTAATCGCTCGTTCTCTGTTTTTGTAGGCAAAGAGCATTCTGCCCCCAAAATCATCCCAGCTGGTGTGCCTCAGGGTTCGCTCGTAGGTCCATACCTTTTCATACTTTACCTGAATGATATTCCTAAACAGGCTCACACACAACTTGCCATCTATGCTGACGACACAGCAACATTCACGACGGACATAGACGTTGATATAGTTACTGGACGGTTACAATATTCACTCGAATTACTCAGCCAATATTTTAAGACCTGGAAACTGAAGCTAAATTCCACAAAAACCGAAGGAATTCTGTTTACCCGAAAGCGTATACTACCCACTAGACTTGTTAAAATTGATGATTTCCAGATCACGTGGAGTAAATCGGTGAAATATTTAGGCATAATATTAGACAAGACCCTTAACTGGAACAAAAACACTGAATTAACCATAAGGAAAGGTGCCAAAGCCCTTAATTCATTGAAACTCAACTCAAACTCAAAGCATTTATTTCAAATAAACCAATTACAGGCACTTTTGAATTGTCAAGGGGTCGGTCAGTCAGAAAGATGAAGCTAGTTACCCATTCCAAAGCGTAGTAGGTACCTATGGAGAAGAACGGGCAAGAAACTCCATGGACACTCTTTTAAATCAAAAAATGGTTACAAAATATTGATTACATCGTTCATGTTGAAATTATGCATGTGAGAACGATGCAGAACGTTAAAAGCGTCCGTAATAAAAAGACAAAAGCAATTCAAATATTAAATTAAATTAAAATAAGCCGTGGCAGCCAAGAAATGACCAGTCCCCACTGACGGCACCCGTTCACGAACATGACGCATAGATCAGCACCATTCAGCTCAACCATTTTGAAGGGAACTTAATGATCCAACACACACGCCACCACCAGCGAGACATTAGAGTGAGCATGACAAACTCTCAGCCGCCAGGGCACATTCAAGTCAATGAAAGAAAAACCTATTAAATGGTAGCTTTATAGTAGGTGCATAGTACTCACACCTGTGCTATGCAATTATACAATACTAAAACATTGAATTTATACAATGCAAAGATAAGTTTTTAAAATCTTCAGCAGCTCCAACAGTAGTTTCAAATGCTAATCAATTATTTTATGCGCCCTTGTGGAGCAGGACCAGCGTTGAGCCAAGCATTTTTATCAGCGATGTAATCCCCCAACTTATAATATGCCTGGCTGCATAGTGTGCGTTTTATACAACATTTGAATTTAGTTTCATTCAGTTGAAGAATATGGGGAGGTATTTTATTGAAACATTTTAAACAGTACCCCATGAAAGATGAGTCTACTTTAGCCAGCCTGAAACCTGGTTGAACTAATTGATCCCTATTTCTAGTGATATAATTGTGTCTTTCACCTCTTTTACTAAAAAGATGTAGATTTTTCCTTACGTACATGATGTTTTCATAGATATATTGACAAGGTACCGTCATGATGTTAATATCTTTAAACCGTTCCCTTAGAGAGTCGCGCCTGCGGAGGCCATATATGGCTCGGATGGCTCTTTTCTGCAGAATAAAAATAGACTCGACGTCTGCAGCCCGTCCCCATAGTAAAATACCGTACGACATAATACTATGGAAGTAACTAAAATAGACTAGCCTCGCGGTACCTACATCAGTAAATTGACGGATTTTTCTCACAGCATATGCTGCTGAACTTAGCCGTCCTGCAAGGGATGTTAAATGAGGACCCCATTGAAGCCTTGAGTCAAGCGTGATGCCCAGGAAAACAGTTTTATCGACGAATTCTAGTTTCTCTTGATTTAATACTATCTCACAATTTGTACTTTTGACATTTGGTAAGGAAAATCTAATACACTTAGTTTTATTCCCATTTAATACTAAATTATTAGCAGTAAACCAATTTTGGATCTGCAGTAGGGCGTTATTTACGTCGTCAAGATTTGATGCACGTCTATTAATTTTAAAAATTAAAGAAGTATCGTCAGCAAATAACACCATTTGTGGTAGGGTTTTTAACAAAAGGGGTAGATCATTAATATATACTAAAAAGAGGAAAGGACCCAATATCGAGCCTTGTGGTACACCCATTTTTACTTTTAAACCGAGTGAATTGACACCATTTATTTGAACTAACTAAACCTATTTTAAATCGCAAATCTATTCTCAGTCCTTCAACAAAATTGCTAATTTATTCTACTTTGGTTAGACCTTGCTTAACTTACGCAGCTCCCGTCTGGTCCAGTCTGGCAGAAACCAAGTATAATAAACTCCAAACTATCCAAAACAGAGCTTTAAAAATATCTTATAACACACCAATTCGCACAAACCTTAAAATATTACACAACCGAATAAAGTACCCTTTTTTAAAAGACTTTATACTAAAAATTTCACGTAAATTTTATTTGCATAAAAACCCATCACAACGTAATAGTCTAATATCTGCAATTGGGAAAAGTAGACTAAGTACAATATCTTACGCTCGCACGTACAATCGATACCGACTGCCCCATCACTACTTTCTCCATGACGCGTTATGACGATAGCTCGCTTACTAGCCGACGCCGTCACTTCGGCAGTGTATGCACGATCTTTTCGCGGACTACCCACTACTCACTTTATGTTATTATAATAATATTATAATAAAGCGTACATTTTGTAACTCAAACAATGTAAATTTTATGTGAGTCCATACTAAGACTTGCACATACCTACTTGCTAAACTATGTTCTTATATCAATAAGTTATTTCATGTCAATGCAAAATTAAATAATGAAAATAAGTTTAAATGTTTGTAAAGGCGACACAGCCTATGTAATAAGATCATTTGTAAACATTATTGTAACAACGTGTATGTAAATAAAGACCTTGAAAAACAACAAACAACAAACAAGGCTTTGATCGAGTAAATAAAGATGTCTGGCTCCATACTTGTCAGCACGTAGAAAAAACCGTACCGAAGACACTGTAATTTTGATTTGTGTTTTATTATAAACAAGCTGACCCGACAGACGTAGTCCTGTCTTAACTATGAATGTCATATGTCGTTTAGTTTTATTTTTGACTATTGACTATAACTAAAGCTATCGACTCATTTATCAACCGATCCATCTGTGTTAAACGATATTTGCAGCGCGCATTCTGTCAATCGCTGACATTTATTTCAAACAACTGACAGTTATATAAAATTAATATTGGCGTTAAGTTTTCTTAAATTTTGTAACGTTCCGACAACTTCCTTATTTTTTATTTCATAAGATCCTTCTCCTGACAATAACGAACACAACAAAAAAAAAAAGTGAAATTGGTCCAGCTGTTCACGCGTGATGTCGTGACCAAGGGAAATAGGGATTCATTTTTATATATATAGATGTCGCTAATACGTCGGACTCTGAATCAGACATTTCTGAAATTAATGAAGATTCATAATAATGTATTTTCTCAATAAAGTTCAATAAAACTTTTTTTTGTATTTTATTGATGTTTATATTTGTTCCATAGTGAAATGGTTATCTATACTTATATATACAGAGTTGATATGACAGAGGGGCATTAAATTACACTACGTAAACTATACGTGTTTAGTATTAATTCGATACGGTATAAAAATAAATAGCACAAAAAATGGTTTTTTTTTTTTAAACAAAGTATATAGCTTACAAATCAGAGTAAAACGCAACCACCCTTTGTAAATAAATTTAACTGACCTTAGATACGTAGGTAACAAAGCGGCAACGTCGCGCTCACGCCGAAGCTCGTATCTCGTGTCAAAGCGGGCGGCCGGCGCGCGTCGCGGCGGCGGCTGCGGCGGTGGCTTTTATGTTACGTAAGGTTTTGAAGTACGCGCACAACAACAATCACAACAAAAACACTAAATTTTTAAATTCTCGATGTGTCCTCCATTCACATTAATGCACAAATTATACCGACGGAGAATATTGTTATTTATTTTTCTAATTAAATCACTGTCCGTCGCTAAGCACTTTAATTTGTGAAATGCTAAAATAATCCTATTTTTTAGTTCATCAATTGTATTTACCTCTGAGGCATACACTTCACCCTTAATGTACCCCCACAAAAAGAAATCCATGGGAGTGAGGTCTGGAGATCGTGGTGGCCACCGAACAGGTCCGAATCGACCGATCCATTGCTGCCCAAACATTTCTGTGAGCCGCTCCCTGGAAGCCATCACAGAATGTGGAGGCGCTCCGTCCAGCTGGTACCACAACTTGCGATGAACGGCTAAAGGCAGTTGGTCAGTGTACTCGGCCACAGGACCACTTAACAATTCTAAAAATTTCGCCGCTGTAAGGGTGCCGTCAATAAAAACTGGGCCGATAATATTATTATTATGGATACCAGCCCACACATTGAGAGGAAATCTGTACTGGTGTTCAGATTCTCGAAACACGTGTGGACTTTCCAAACTCCAGTACCGGAGGTTTTGCCGATTCCAGATGCCGTTCCGAGTAAAAGTACTCTCATCGCTCCTTATTACATTAGGTAAGAAATCACGGTCTTCGGTTGTTTTATTTAGTAGCCATTGGCAGTAACTGTTCCTGACCGGCAAGTCTCTCGATAACAAAGCTTGCACCTTCCGATATTTATAAGGTTTGCATTTGTTACGTTTTAGAAGCTTGTGGATGGTTCTATGGCAAACCCTAAACTGCCGGGCGACTCTGTGGAGACTCGTTGTTGGGTTGCGGGAAAAATGGTCTAAAATTGGTTCTTCCCAAGCAGCGGGTATTTGCCGCGATGGCATTCCCTCCTGTTGGGGCACTATACTTTTATTGTCCCGTAGTCTTTGTACTGCCAATTGTATGGTGCGGGAGTTTTTTGGGCAATTGCGGCTGTCACCATACCTCTCTCGGTATGTTCGCAGAGCTAAAGCTGCGTTTCCACGGCATTCGACGTAAATTAAAATCATGTCAGTGTATTCTGACGCCGTGTAAGTTACACGAGGCATTGTTGAACACTTTTATTACACACACAAACAACCAAAGTTTAATTACGTGTCGTATCACACTATAAGCAGTCAATCACAAAAAAACACTAACACTAAATAATAATAATCCCAAGTTACGTGTCCTGTCACAATAAAAAAAAAGAAATACTGTCTTAAACTTATTTAGTGTCCTATCACAATAACAAAACAAACTCACAATTGTCAGCGCGCGAGTTCGAAAAAACAAAAGCAGCGCAGGAGCTTCCGTGTTACGTAACTTATGTCCGTTCCGAAAGGATAGCGTCGGCGCACTGAAAAAACAAGTTTTTTGGAAGCCCCCTTGCCCTTCTTGCCGATCGCAAGGATCTCGGATGCAATAGAAACACACTGACCTATTTCTATTTCTTTTCCGCGCGGGATGTTTTGCTATGATTGTCACTCTCGTAATGAAAGTGCAAGTGTGTGTGTATTTATTGCTATTGTGTATGCATTGCCATCTTTTTAGCGAAAATATTTGGTTGTACTTGTGACTTGCGTCACAGCGGCAACAACGCATCGTAGGTTATACTCAGATTTATCGTTTTAAGGTGCATGACCTAAGCGTATAGACATAATCAGCTGTTAGGAAAGATACATCGTGTTCAAACGGGGCAAAAACTTAAAAAACCATTTGCGACTAAACTACTGCTCCTATTTAATTGATTTTTGGTACAGAGCTTGAAAATGGTACCTAGTATAGGCAGTTTAAAGGAAAGCCCCTCTGTCGTATCAACTTTGTATATATATATATATATGTGACCGATGTTCGAGCGGCTGAGACACCACGTGTCGCTGCCGTGCAGGTGTTTGGAAAATAATACTCGCAAAATAACGCACTTAATTTACTTTCAAATATCGCAACGAGACTTAACTATAAACTTTAATGATTACAATGATTATCACTGATTATGTCTAATCACAATAATTGTTAAACATGCATTTAGAGCCAATGGATTTGTGCGTTTGCATCGCGTGACGATCGCAACACAATGTGTTCGCCAACGCCGCCATTACACTCACGATACCATTCGGTGTTACCCGCTCTAAGTTAAAAATACCACTAAAGAAGTAAATTCTAAGCCACAGATTAAAAATAATCGATTACAACTTTTAAAAAGTGTTACAATACATCGACTAAATAATCGCGCGCCGTCACGGCCGTCCTGCATCTTCACACGACCTCGTGTGTTTTCTTCATTATCTGTGGACAAATGAACAACCACTTGTTCACACACTTCCAAACTCGGTAATTCTGACCAAAACAAAATAAACACGAATAAGGAAGAACTTATCAAAACTTCACACGAACAACAGTCGGCTTAATTGTCACTGAGACGGAATACACTACTAAAACCGAATGGATACTAAAACAGTGCTACACAAATGAATGCGCGCCATAAAAGCTAGTCACATGAACAATTGCCACACAGGCCATAGTGCAACACAGGCTTCTTCAGGTGTCACACAGGCTTACAGGTGCCACACGGGCTTACAGGTGCCACACAGACTTACAGGTGCCACACAGACTTACAGGTGCCACACAGGCTTACAGGTGCCACACAGGCTTACGGGTGCCACACAGGCTACGGGTGCCACACAGGCTACGGGTGCCACACAGGCTACGGGTGCCACACAGGCTAGTGCCACACAGGCTAGTGCCACACAGGCTACGGGTGCCACACAGGCTAGTCCCACACAGGCTGATGCCACACAGGCTGATGCCACACAGGCTATTGCCACACAGGCTGGTGCCACACAGGCTGGTGCCGCACAGGCTGGAGCCATATAAGCTAGTGCCACACAGGCTGATGCCACACAGGCTAGAGCCACACAGGCTGATGCCACACAGGCTAGTATCATACAGGCTGGTGACACACAGGCTGATGCTACACAGAATCAGAATGCTTTATTTGTAAACATAGGTCAAATTACAACAGTGTGTGAGATGTTACAGATTGGCAGATCCTCTATGTTTTGCCCAGAGGCGTACAAATATATTTAACGAGGACATTAAATTATTACTTGTATCTATCTTACAATCTCTTTGATATTTAACTAAAATTGTCGAATTTTTGACTTTTAACACAAATTTAACTTGGTGGTAGAATTATGTAAACTTTCACATTAGTAATAAAGTCAATATTAATAGGTACATGCATAACAATAAAAAATTAAATACAATCAATAAATGTCAAATAGTCACGTTAAAGTCACGTTTCATATTAATGCTAATGTCAAACAAAATTCAAAATCGTCAAGATAGGTAAGGTGATGCACAATTTTCTGAAGTAGTAATTATAGAATTATCGCCCAAATATTCCTGTAATGAGTAATAGCATTTATTTATCAAAATTCTTAATAGTTCTGTTTTGAAATTGTCCAGATTTATCGTTTTTATTTTTTCAGGTAGTTTGTTAAATATTCTTTTGGCCACACAGAAGGTACTTTTATTCATTAGTGCAGTTTTTCCATAAGTCACTTCTAATTCCGACTTATTTTTATCACGTAATTTTCTATAGTAACTTTTAGTAGCTATTTTGTATAATGAAATGTTAGATTTGACAAAAATATTTGTTTCGTATATGTACAGCGATGGAAAGGTAAGAATTTTTAGACGTCTAAAGGAAGGTTGACAATTGTCAATGCTTTTAAGGCCACACATAGCTCTGACACATCTTTTTTGGGCTCTAAATACGAGTTCTCTATCTACTGAATTGCCCCAGTATATTACGCCATATCTGAGTGTTGATGCAACATAGCCGTGATAGGCTGTTAGTACGTATTCTAGGCTCACTATTTTTGATAACTTGTAGAGAGCATAGGCAAACTTATTAAGTTTTTTACATATTTCGTCTGTCTGGGTTTCCCAAGTCAAATTATTGTCTATATTAATACCAAGAAATTTAGTAGCAGTAGTTGATTCTATTTTTGTCCCTAAATAGCTAATGTCAAGAATTTTGTTTGGGATCCTTTGATAAAAATGCATAATTTTAGTCTTATCTAAGTTTATAATTAGATTATTGTCGTCAAACCATGATATAATTCTATTTAATGTCATATTAATTTCATTTTCATAAGTATTGGGATTATCACACTTAATAATTACGGTGCTATCATCGGCAAATAGTACCATGGGGTGGTTTATTTGCCTCGGAAGGTCATTTATATAGACCAAAAAAAGGGGGGGTCCTAGCACGCTACCCTGAGGAACGCTGTATTTAATTATCTCGCTTTCGGAACGATATTTATTCTCGTAACTGGTATTTGAGGATATCTGTGTGATTTCTACAAATTGCTTTCTGTCCGTTAAGTAAGATCGAATGAGATCAAGGATATTTCCTCTGATACCATATTTTTCAAGTTTATGTATTAGTATAGTATAGTCCACATAATCAAAAGCCTTAGTTAGATCCATATAGATAGCACACACAGGTTTTCTGTTATCTACATTTGATAAAATAGGGAGAAGCAGGTCATATAAAGCCAAATTGATTGTCTTCTGCTTACGAAATCCCTTTTGTTCATTTACTAATATGTTTGATTTCTCAAGGTAGTTGTACAAGGACTTATAAATGACTTTCTCAAATATTTTTGAAAAGACTGGTATCAACGCGATAGGCCTATAATTTGACATATTTTGCCTATAATTTTTTTTGTGCAATGGTACAATTATTGACGTTTTTAATTTCTCAGGGAAGATTCCGCTAGTAATACTCATATTAATTATGTGACTGAGATGTGGAGCTATGAAATGAGATACTTCTTTGATAACTTTAGTGCATACTTCGTCATAACCAACACTATTTGTATTTTGAAGTGAGTTGGTATGATTATTTATATCTTGAGGTATAGTCGGCTCCATAAATAAAGAGTTTGAATTATTTGAAAATACGTTCATTTCTGGTAAAGTTTTGTTTTTTGGCTTGGTAACTTGATTAATATTAAACTTGTTAAAAGCCTGAGCTATATTTAAAGGGTTCGTGATTTTCTGAGTCCCTGTTTGAATATGTGTTATTGGTTCTTTAGGGAAGCAGGTCTTAGAATTATTAATTATGATCCATGCCGCTTTAGATTTATTTTTGGACGTCTTAATGAAGTAGTTATTTCGTGATGTTTGTTTTAACGTTATAACTTTTTTAAACCTTGCAGAATATGCCTTAAACAATTGTTTATTCTTTGGGGTAGAATTTTTTCTATATTGCCATAGCAAATGCCGTTTCTTTTTAC
The DNA here is from genome assembly GCA_916610205.1 of Griposia aprilina. Classification (NCBI taxonomy): domain Eukaryota; kingdom Metazoa; phylum Arthropoda; class Insecta; order Lepidoptera; family Noctuidae; genus Griposia; species Griposia aprilina. The sequence goes on from OU744287.1 coordinate 229,289, forward strand.
TACATTTCCTTATCCTGTTAGTGATCCATTTTGTTTTTTTTGTAAATGATTTTGTTATTATTTCGTAAAGAAAGCAAAGATCGTAAAAGCATCTGAATAGATCAAGAAAATGGTCGTAGGCCTCATTGACATCACTAGTTGTATATATTTCCGGAAAAGTGAGACTTTTAATGCAATTTCTAAATTTCTCTATATTATCTTGACAATAATTACGTCTTTTTATTTTCCAACACTTTAAAATACATGTCTTCTTAACAGGACATTTCAAAAGTTGTGCGGTATGATCTGACAGGCCCAATTCTATAATTTCTCCTTTACAGCCTTTTACATTATGTGCTATATTATCTAAGCAGGTCGCACTGTTTAACCTAGTGGGTTGAGAAAATTGTAATGTTAGATTATAATTTAACAATATATATTCGAAGTCTAAGGTTTGTTTATTTATTTTCAATATGTTAATATTAGGTCTTTACCTATGAAATTGCCGTTCTGCAGTACTGGCCATTTCAAATCAAAATATTTTTTGTTTGGCTAAGAATTCTAATTTCAAATTAATTTTATTTTAAAAACATGGATTTTTTTTTCTAAAAGTAGTCATTTCTTTATTGATTAGTGTTACATTTTCATCGCATTTCAATCTTTTTCGTCATCATGGATACGTTAAAAATTCGAGTAATTATGGAATATGAGTACCGTCGTGGCAGCAACGCGGCACAAGCGGCACGCAACATCAACGACGTTTACGGAGCTAACACTACAAACCAACGCACCACCTGTTATTGGTTTGCTCGCTTCCGTTCTGGAAATTTCGACCTGAAAAATGAACCTCGCGGTCGTCCGAAGACTTTGGTCGACAATGACGAATTAAAGGCGATTGTGGAAGCTGATGATACACAATCTACGGCTGAATTAGCAGCAGCTTTCGACGTTAGCGTCAAAACAATATTGGTCCATTTGCGTCAAATTGGCAAGGTAAAAAAGCTTGACAAATGGGTGCCCCACGAACTCAATGATCGCCAGCGCGAAGTACGCGTCGAGACGTGCCTTGCACTGCTCAACAGACACACAAATGAAGGAATTTTGAACCGCATTGTTACCTGCGACGAAAAATGGATTCTGTTTGATAACCGTAAGCGCTCAGCAAGTTGGTTGGATCCTGGTTCAGCACCTAAACAATGCCCTAAACGAAAACTTACCCCTAGAAAAGTGATGGTCACTGTTTGGTGGTCTAGCGCCGGTGTGATTCATCACAGCTTCTTACCAAACGGGGTGAGCATTACTGCAGATGTGTACTGTGAAGAACTGAACACAATGATGGAGAAGCTGGCGCATCTCCAACCAGCATTGGTCAATCGCTCGTCTCCGCTGCTCCTGCACGACAACGCGCGACCTCATACTGCACAGCAGACGGTCTCCAAGTTGCAAGAACTGGGGTTGGAAGCTCTCCGTCATCCGCCCTACTCACCAGACCTTGCGCCTACAGACTACTACTTTTTCCAGAATTTGGATAACTTCTTGGCGGGAAAAAAATTTAATACCCGAGAGGCAGTACAAAATGCCTTTGAAGAATTTGTTGCCTCCCGTCCAGCTGATTTCTTTAAGAAGGGCATCAATAAACTGCCACTGCGATGGCAAAGATGCATTGATTGCATGGGTGATTACTTCGATTAATACAAATAAAAAATTCATGAAAAAAATTCGTTTAAATTTTTTCATACAAAACGGCAATTTCATAGGTAAAGACCTATTATTATAGTCCCCACATTAGACAATATTTTTATTATTCAATTTTAAACACAGCAAATGCAAAATATTATTTAAATTTTCGAAAAATGTATCCAAATTAGATTGGGGCACCCTATATATACATACAATAATAATATTGTGTTCCGTCAATTCTATCGCGCAGCATTCAATTACATTGATTACAGATTTTTTCTCTAAGTTTAACACTTTATACTTGTGACCGACCCTGGTTAAAATGCACGCGCCCCCTCTTCTATTATCTCTGGAGAAACTTGTTGCTAGGCTGTAGTTTGGTATATTTAGAAGTCCTTCCTGTTCAGGTGTCATAAAATGTTCGGGTATGCATATAGTATCGATCCGTCTTTTACTATTTTCTAGTTCTTCCAAATACACAGTAAGCATATCGCTTTTATTCAGGAGTCCAGCAATATTTTGATGAAGGATATGTATACTGTTATAAACGAAAAAAGTTGAGGTTTTCTTTCAGGCTTGAATTGTGTTCGTCACCAATGGGAGTCGTAAAAATCTTGTCATACTCTTGTCTGTTGTTATTATTCGTCAGTCTGCTTGTCTGACAGTATAAGTCTAAATCAATCCGAATGTTACTCATAATATTGTCATATATATTTTTAATTCCGTGTTTATTGATTCGGCCCGAAGTGTAAGAAAACATCTTATGTGTTAGATCACGATTGCTGTCGAAGATGTATGCGTACTTATGGGTTTGGTTGTCTAGGTGAAGAAGGTTATTAAACATCTCAACTTTGAAGTTATATATAAGTGATCCTGTCTTATACGTAGGAAGACAAATTACTACGTTGGTGTGCGTAACTTTTCGAAGGGACTCATTTAGTAAGTTTATTAAGTATAAGTAGTTGTTTTCATTTGTAATAATATGATTTTCTCCAATAAAAATAAGGCAGTAGTCGTTTAGCGTGTAACCGCTCAATCTTTCTTCGATGGCGCTTAATAATTGTTTTATGGTACTGTTAGGCATTATGTAGTGACAGTAGTCGAAGTATTCGAAGAAAACTTCATCTATGGAGGACAAAGTTCCGTTGTATTTGTTACTACTTAAGATATACATTTTATTCTTTTCGTTTGGTTTCGACATCCCAGTTTTCGGTATTACAGAATTGGTTAGTGGTACAGGAGCAGGCAACTTTTTATCTTTGTGCGGTGTCTGATTACGACTATTGGCAGTCTGAGTTCCTTTATTGTGCTTGTTCGTCGCGCAGTCTGGTAGAATGATTGGAGGTTCACGTTTATTGGTTATGGCATTTGGTGAATTAACTTGGCGTAATGCCTTACTTATGCGTGTTGGTGTTGTACTCTTTTTCTCAGGCGTAGAACATATTTTCTTGTAGGTGTTAACAGTCGCAATCATATTTTGTAAATCTGTTTTAAGGTGCAGGTTGTCTATATTTAAATTGTCGATTTCTTGATGAGCGCTTAACAATTGCTGTTTAAGTGATTTGATTTCATTAGTTAACTCGCGAATTTCGTCAGTGGTGTCGTGGAAGCTATCCGGAACACTCATCATCGTTGCATCCAATATAGTTTTCTCGCTGTCATTTGTTGTCGTTTTAGACAGGTCGGTTAACGAGCTTGTTCTACAAGGTTTATTCCGGTAAGTTATGTTATTGCTGTCGAAGTCCATTTTTACTAGAACTATTGTAGCGCCCTCTGTTGTGGTGTTATAGTAGTTGGCGACTTCGGAGAGAATGGTAAACGTAATGTTATGTAGAAGTATGGAATTTTAGAAAACACAAAAATAATCAGCTTTGGCGGGGATCGAACTCGCGTCGGGTGGCTGATTTATTGACGCCGCACTTAGCGCCACCGATCCAAACGTGCTTATACACTTGCAATGAAATTGTGCATTGCAATGAACAGATGAAATATTTAAACAAACGAAAACGGTTAGAAATGACTCATTCAATTGGATTTTTTTGCAATGTTGAACACTTGACTCACTTTGTCTTTGTTTTAAAAAGCTATGAAATTATACACTTATTTGCACTTCTTTATGTTTTGTTTATTGGAGATTGTTTATGAATTAGGTTCTAGCACTGTTTGACAATGACACCGATATTAATCATAGTTTAGTCCACTTTTTATTTAATTTAAGTCATTCGTTTTTGATGAAGACGTATATTTTATGTTTAATCTTCCACTTAATATTAAAGATCGTTGTTTTATTAGTCACTGCACTTAATTTCCAGTAATTGTCATTATTGTTAATTTGATTTTACTTTGTTTATTGAAGGTTTGCTTTTTATAATGGATATAAACATTATTTTTTCGAGAAAACACTTACACTTATTAATGGTAACAATTTAAACAAATGTTGCAGAAAAAAAAGTCAATAAAAAGTCACTTTTACTATTTTTAGTTAATTTAGTCACGGAGCGGTTTCGATTCCGATGCATACGGTATGATGCTCCCGTATTCAAATCCCACAGGCTATTGCCCCATAGGCTGGTGCCACACAGGCTTTTGTCACCAATGGTTAATATTAGCAAAGGCTTTCACAGTAAACAAGTAAATTAACAATTCACCTGGACAACTCACCTGCGCCGTTATCGGCACATTCTGACTACACTATTAGTAGGTGCCTCCAAACCTACATTCAACTCCAATGGAACGTAGCACTCTGGCATAGGTCGTATGCGATCATGTGCATACGTATACGTACGATTAGAGTTCGACGCTTTACCCAAATATCTGTCACTATCAAGCAGCTCAGCTACTTGATAAGGCCCTTTATATTTTGGCCCTAACTTTGTTTTGACGCGTTTATGATTTTCTAGCAGTACATAATCACCTACCTTGAAATTATTTACTTTAGCTCTATTTTTATCAAACCTAGCCTTCTTTAGAGTAGCACTTGCTTCTATTGCCTGAGCTGCTTGCTCTTTAATCTCGTCTGTACTTGAAAGATTTAGGTAGTTAAATAAAGATAAACAAATCGTAAAAAGGGTTTTTTATAGTTGACACTTTCTTGTTTAAAAATACGTTACAACACAAAATTAAAGTTATTTGCGATTTATACGATAGTTTTATTAATGTATGTTAAACTTTATCATTTATTCGTAAACTATACTCTTCGTACATGTAATTGCTTGAGCACTATTTTTTTGTTAGATTTATAAAATAGTACAATATTTTGTAATCTGTCTATTGTAAAGAGCCCAAAAAGACAGGTTCCCTAAACCTTCTAGAAAATACAACGAATTAGATAACGTTGCTAAATTGAAGAGTACACCTGTGACGTAGTATGGCAACTGAAGTAGCAGGTATTACGTTTAGTCGGTTAACCAGATGCCTTATAAGTTGTGAATGAATTAGAAAAAAAAAAATATGGTGTCACTGTATTGCGGCTGTCACCATACCACACTGAGTGCAATTCAATTGAGTTAATATGGGCTCAAGTTAAAGGGTTTGTAGCCGAGACAATTAAAACTTTTAAAATGTCTGACCTAAACATTCTTTTGCCAGAGGCTTTAGCTAATGTGACTGCTGAGCATTGGAAAAGTTGCGAGGGTCATGTAAAAAAAGAAGAACAGAAAATGTTTAAATTAGACAAAATAATTGATGATATCACTGAACGCTTTATTATTAATGTGACAGATAGTTCCTCAAATTCAGATTCAGAATATAGGATATAATAATAATATATATAATATATATATTATTATAGGACTCAAAATAATATGATTTTAAAGTTTGAAATAAAAGGTTTAACATCTATGAGTCACGTGGTTTTTTTTGTTTACCTTTATTTAACTACCTAAACCTTTCGAGTATAGTTAAATGTCAGTCTCGTCTGTATCAAGGGTCAACTGGATGGGGGGTAACTGAAGAGGTCTAGCAACCTTCCCTTTTAAGTTTTAGAGGACTTGCCTTAGTTGTACGGTTGATGGTGCAATTGACGGCAAGTTGGACTTCAGGCAATGCTGCCTGCCATGACTTAAGGTTCCCTGTTTCGACTGCGGTTAGCATGTACTTTAAAGTGAACATAACTCGCTCTATTTGCCCGTTAGCACGACTGGAACCCGTGGCTATCAAATGTAAACTAATGTTATGGGTTGTACAGAAGTCCCTGAACTCTTTCCCCGCAAAACACCTACCCTGGTCCGCTATTACACGCGTAGGTGCACCAAAGAGGGACACACTCGATTGCAAAGCTTTTATAGCACTGTTAGCGTCGAATGTTCATAGTATAATAATAATAATAACAATAATAGTACGTCCGTACACTGCTGACTGCAAATCGAATGCATCACCCACGATCATCGGTAATGAGACTGTATATCCCGCGAAAGTGTGGAGGTCGAGGCTTTTTAAATGCTAAGACCCTCCACAATCGCGAGATATGCAGTCTCAGGGAATATTTCTTAGAAGCCGACGTGGGGATGCATCGAGATGTGGTCACAGTGGACAAGGGCCTCACCCCGCTCTCTTTAGCTAAAGAGAACTGGCGCAAACCAGTAGTGCTTGACACTAATGATCGCATGGAAGTATGGCAGAGTAAGGAGCTTCACGGACGCTTTTTTCGGGCTCTACATGGGCCCGATGTAGACCAACTAGCGTCCGTAGCCTGGCTGCGTTTCGGTGACCTCTTTGGAGAAACCGAAGGTTTTGTCTGTGCAATTATGGACGAAGTTATCTTAACGAATAACTACCGGAGACATATTATGAAGGACGGGACGGTTGACGTGTGTCGGGCATGCCATCGTCCGGGTGAGTCCGGATGTTCTCGTCTAGCTAACGAAGAGTACTTGCATAGACACAACCTTGTAGCCAGGATTATCCATCAGCAACTTGCTCTGAAATACAGCCTTGTAGAATCGGAAGTGCCGTACTACAGGTATGTGCCCGACCCAGTTCTCGAAAATGGACATATCACATTGTACTGGGATCGATCCATCATCACTGACAGGACTATTGTTGCCAATAAGCCTGATATAGTGGTGGTGGATCGATTAGAGCGGCGCGCAATTATTGTTGACATAACGGTCCCGCATGATGGGAACCTCGTGAAAGCCGAGAAAGATAAACAAATCAAGTATCTTGACTTGGCTCGCGAGGTTGTCGACATGTGGGATGTGGACTCAGCGATCATTGTGCCGATAGTCGTAACAGCCAATGGCTTAATAGCCAAGAGCCTCGACCAACACCTGAGGAGGCTTTCGTTAGGCAGCTGGATCAAGGGCTTGATTCAGAAAGCGGTACTTCTTGACACGGCTCGCATTGTTAGGAGGTTCCTCTCTCTGGAGCCCTGACCGCCGGTAGCTTGGACCCTGTTCCCGATACCGGTGGGTTACTATTTTTTATATTTTTACATTTTTTATATTCTAATATTTAAAAATGTAATTTATATGTATATAATGGAATAAACGAAATAATAATAATAATTATGCCCCCTAAACAACCACACGTCTTGATTGACCATCTAATCACGTGGGGGGCGGACACACGAATGAGAAATTACTGGCGTGGCTAACGTGGCTCTGGAAACCCACTTAAAAATAGAGACCCGTTCAAAAAGAAAACGTATAGGACCGCTGCTCGGGGGCGATCGCCGGGGCGCACTTGGAGCTGACGCTAAGTGTCTCAGCATGCGACCCGTCAGCGGTGAGGAGTTGAACAGGCGGGCTCCCACCGATAAAGATGCTACAGCCGAAGCCATTGACGATGGTGATAGACTGACAAACAGGACAGACACCCCTGTAGAGCCTTATAGTCCAAGTACAGTATCGTACGCACCTTCAAGAACATCATCACCATCAATACTATCTTCACCCATATCATCGTCACCACCCTTAACTAGTTTGAATACAGTTTCACCCACTCTGGCCTTGAATGTTGCGCGGGAGGTATCTACCTTCTTACCCGCGTCCACCAAGGCTGGGAAAGCAAGAGTTCGCATGAGATGGAGCACAGAAGTTAACCTATTCATCATGCGAACTTATCTATACATCACTAAATTAGAGACCGACATGACCACCTACAGACAACAACTGCCTGAACGTTTTTCACGTCAATATCCTGAGATTTCCGTTTCAGAACAACGGATTTCAGATCAACGAAGAACTATAGTTAGGAATAAACTCTTGTCGCAAGTCGAATTAGATCAGTTAAAAGAAGAAGTACGCACACAATTACGACAAGAATCAGAAAACTATGCAGACACTAACACTATCATACTAACACAAAGCACAAACGAAAATATTATGCAAGAACAACCACAATCACTCACTCAATTACATCCTAATAGTCAATCTCTAACATATAACCAATCACAAGCTCACACGCAAACAGCACACACATCCACACAAACCGAATCCTTAACACTAACGCTCGAAAATGATATAGAATACTTAGTTGTTACAGATCAAAACCTAACTACAGATTCATATATCCAAGAAATATATGACAAATTTAGAACAACAATAACGCAATACTCTGGGATGGATGCAGCAGTCCGACCAAAACTACCTACACTTAAATACACCCTTAACCTATTTCGTTTAGTTAATTTATTTAATGAAAGTATACTCATACAATTTATATCTGATGACACCGAACTTATAGACATACATTTACTTATATATTGCACAGCGGTAGTTATATCTGAAGAACTGAATTTTAAAATCACGGACCACACAGGAGCCGCAAGAACAAGTCATATTGTCAAACCAGCATGGCAACAGAGACTAGAAAAAGACATCGAAAAATTAAGAGCAGACTGTGGCCGACTTACACATTACATCAACGGCATCAGATCACATAAAGTAGTTAAAAGAGTCGAAGCAATATTTCAAAACTATTTTACACACACAAGACACGAAAATAATAATAGAAAACCTGAAGAGTTTTTCGACACATTAAAACAGAAATTGGCACTTAAAGTCCATAGGCTTAGAAGATATTTGAAGGCACAACAGCGCAAAAAAGATAATGCCATATTTTCTACAAATGAAAAAACATTTTATAGAAATATACAGAAAGCACACACCGATTCAACAATAGAGAACGACACAAACACACCCTCAAAAGAACACTTGGAAACATTTTGGTCTAACATATGGGAAGAGCACGTACATCACAATGATAAAGCAACTTGGATTACAGAAGAAGCAACAAAATGGAGAGCAATAGATGAAATGGAATTTAAGGAGATAACAGAGTCTGAAATTACTTATTTAACAGCTAGACTACATAATTGGAAGTCACCTGGTATAGACAAAATACAAAATTTCTGGTATAAAAAATTAACGATACTACACAAATCCATAGCAAAAAATTTAACAAATATAGGAGAACAAAACATACCCGAATTCATTGCCACAGGAATAACTTATATGCTACCTAAAACTAAATACACATCAGAGCCTTCCCAATACAGACCAATCACATGCCTACCCACAATTTATAAAATACTAACATCAGCAATCACTAATAAAATCACCTCACACATTGAACACCACAATATGATAGCAGAGGAGCAAAAGGGATGCAGGAGAGGCCACATGGGATGCAAAGAACAGTTAATTATAGACTCTACTATCCATAAACATGCCACCACAAAAAATAGAAACCTACACTGTACTTATATAGATTACCAAAAAGCTTTCGATAGCATCCCACACTCTTGGCTAATACAAATCCTAGAAATATATAAAATTAATTCCAAAATAATAGATTTCTTGCGCATTGTAATGACACGTTGGAAAACCACACTTCAGATAAATAATCGACTCAGCACTGTCATAACTCGACAGATAAATATTAGGAAGGGTATCTACCAGGGGGATTCCTTGAGCCCTCTTTGGTTTTGTCTCGCTCTAAACCCCTTGTCTCACTTACTCAATCGGTGCCGGGCTGGATATAATTTTAAAAACAATACCGAAGAAATGATTGTCTCGCATCTCATATATATGGATGACATTAAATTATACGCTAAAACAGAAAAAGAAATAAAATCTCTTATAGAAGTGACCACAAAATTTAGTCAGGATATTAATATGCAATTTGGATTAGATAAGTGTAGGAGTTTGCATATTATAAAAGGAAAAGTAAAACCCGGCAACTATGCAGTCAATGACACCGACACAATAGCAGCTATGGAACCAACAGATATATACAAATATTTAGGATACAAGCAACTTAAAGGACTCGACCACACGTCACTTAAACAGACACTAAATACAGAATATCGAAGAAGAATTAACGCAATTTGCAAAACACAGCTATCTGGAAAGCATCTTATAAAAGCCTTGAATACCTTTGCCATTCCAATATTGACCTACTCATTCGGAGTAATAAAATGGTCAAAAACTGACATCGAACAGTTAGAAAGAACTACACGCACAACACTCACAAAACACAACAACCTACATCCTAAATCTGCGATCGAACAACTCACCATCAAAAGACAAAATGGAGGGAGAGGCCTAATCGACATACAGCACCTTTGGCAGAAACAAATTACTAGATTAAAAACATTTTTCTACACAAAATCTCTCACAAGTAATATTCATAAAGCTATTACCTTAAATGATTTTAACTACACCCCGCTTAACTTAAATGAACAAAATATACAAGACATAAACATCACCGACCCGCAAAACCAAAAAATTGAAAACTGGAAAAAGAAAGTCCTTCACGGTAGACACCCCCATGACCTAGAGCAGCCCCACATAAACAAATTAGCATCAAATAAGTGGCTTAAAATGGGAAACCTTTTCCCTGAAACAGAAGGCTTTATCATAGCTATACAAGATCAAATAACACCAAAAACTACAGAAAAATTATCATTAAAGACCCTACCATCACAAACGACAAATGCTGTGCCATATTCAGTCAGAAACCATACAACACATAACAGGAGCATGCATAACCCTCACTCAGACTGACTACACTCACAGGCACAACCAGGTTGCAAACATTATCCATCAAAAACTAGCACTCAAACACAGTCTCATTCAAAACACTAACACTCCCTATTATAAGTACACGCCACAAACTATCCTAGAAAATGACACACATAAACTGTATTACGATCGCGCCATACTTACAGATAGGACCATCCACTTTAATAGACCAGACATAACCCTACAGGATAAAATAAGAAAAACCACTTACCTCATAGACATTGGAGTTCCCAACACCCATAACCTACAAAAAACAATCGCTGAAAAAATTAGCAAATACGTTGACCTCAAAGAAGAAGTTACAAGAATTTGGAGACAAGATAAAGTTTATGTTGTTCCTGTCGTTCTCTCTACGACAGGTGTTATTCCCAACCATCTCCTCCGAAGCCTAAAATTAATAGACCTAGAAGAATCCCTTTACATTAATCTGCAGAAAGCAGCCATCCTGAACACATGCAGAATCGTTAGGAAGTTCATGCAGTTAGACGAAAGTACATTCTCACCATAAAATTCACCACACGCTGCATTTAGTTGGCTTTGGCCCGTAAATGCAGCTAAAACCAGCCTAAAAGCTGAGAAAAAAGAACGCTCCCGATAATAATAATTATTATTATTATTTATTTTCTCACCACAAAATCCTTATAAAATAATAGCAACAAAAACAAAATTGTCCAGTCAGGGCTTTAATAAAAGTATTGTTGGAGACTGGTGCCTAAGCTAAGCCAAAGCCTGTATTAGAGGCCACCAGGTCTCCGCCCGAAGTTTATAATTATGGTTTCCCGTAAACTAACCGCTGGGACGCTTTTGATCAGTTTGTGAGGTCACCGCAATGCGCCCATGGTATGAATTTCCTACCAAAACGTGTTCAGAGGTTTGCGCTTTGTGAAAGTCATACCAATTTTTTTTGGTTTTATTTTCATCCTTGTTTATCCTTGTATCACCACTATTAAGCAGTACTTTCCAATTCCATGGATTTAGTTTCATACGTTATCTGTTTCCGAACCGTTTGAGATATGACAACCCCAGAAGGAATTAGTCTATGACATTAAAAAATATCATTTTCGCTGTCATTGAACGAGCGACCCGTCGTGAGTCTCAACTTTGGATGCTTTTAAATAATTAATATTGTACTGTGGTAAGTGGTTTTATTCATGTTTCGTATGAAGAACTAACACACCATGTTTTTAAACCATAAAACATATAGGACAACCCCTGTTTTTCTTATTAGAAAAAATCTTGTTGGAATCTGTGAAAAAAGTGTCTTTGTTCATCTTAAACAGTCGTCTACAAACGGAAACATCGTATATTCAAATACAACGCACACTTTAATATAGCCCTACTCACTAGCATTCATAAAAAAATACAACGGTCGCAGAATACCAAGAAATGACGCCGCTTATCGGGTTTGTTTACAAACACTCGACGCGCGAGCCGACGCGTCATACGACGTGTACAATGTAGTGGGAATACCTAAGCGCGTGAGTACAATTTAGTGTTAGAAAAGTCTGGTATGCTTTTTATACCAAAAGTGTCCCAGCGGCTAATAGACAATTACTATTTTACTTATAGGAACAACAGAACATATTTTGTTTTGTAGGATGCAACAGAACATATTTTGTAAATGCATCGATAGAAACAAACACATACTCTATGGTATCTCGTTTACCGCTTAGTTTTCCCGTGGCATCTACATAAATGGTATGCCATGGGATCGTACCTTTTGGAATAGGATGGAGCTCAGCTTGAACCTTGCCGGAATGTGACCTGTACACCTTACATGTGATGCAGTTATTTACAAACTTTCTAACGTACTTATACATATTAGGAAACCAGTAATGACAAAAGATCTTTTCTATGGTTTTCCCCCACCCTAAGTGCATTACAATCTCATGGATATGATAAATAAGAGCCCATTGAAAAGCTCTCGACACCACTGGCAACCACACACTCCTTTTGTTACGCTCTATCTTTCGATCTAACACACCCCTACTCATTTCATAAGTTTTAACCGTCTCATCAGTAAGTTCACTAGACCGGATTTTTACAATAATGGAATTAATCTACTCATCTTTTTGTTGCTCTGCTGGTAACCAGTTATCTGATATTTCTGTCAAATAGACTCTTTTCTGCTCAATTGTTTCTTTTACTAGCTAACTTTGGGGTCTCTGGTAGAGGCTTTCGAGATAAGAAGTCTACATATCCCATATTTTTGCCCTTGCGGTACTCAATGTCAAGTTCAAAAGGTTGAAGAAAACACCATCATCTATGGACACGAGGGGTAAAGTCTACTTTAGATTTTGATGCCTTGACTGCATTGCAATCAGTCACTACTACGAACTTACGTCTTTGCAAGTAACGGCGAAAATGTTTTATGCTATTCACTACTGCGAGCGTCTCTAGTTCATATGAGTGATATCTTTACTCAGCGCTGGAGGTTCGGTGACTATACGATAACATGTAATTTACCATCAATCTTTTGCATTAGTATGGCACCATAACCTTCAGCGCAAGCATCGGTATGCAAGTCTATCGGCTGGTTGGGGTCAAGTAATCTAATCTCTGATTTACTAACTCTACCCGATGGAGTGTCTTCTATAAAGTAATCAGCGTAATCACTAAGTAAAGAGGTTGATTGTTCTCTATACATTGGTAATAACACTATCAATATCACCGAAGGGATTTACTTTGGAGCCTACATCACAAACAGACTATTTTAATCTTAAAAATAAAACGTGTTTCAGCAACAGAGAATCCTAATGAAAGTCAGTCCCGTCGTCTTATCATAATAATTGCAGTAGAACTGCAATAGTCAGGGACGACATACAGAAATAACTTGCAACGAATAACCCTGCGTCATAGCTGTGGACTATATTTAAAAGTTGCATTCAACGTCAAAAACTCAAATCAAATCATTCATCCAAAACAGGCACACAAAAGGCACCCCCGAACGTCAAAATACACAAGAAAACATAAATTGCCTCCAGTTGCCCCCTCCAAAAGGCTGCCCCGGACGGAGAAGAATAGGCAAGAAACTCCACCGTAAATAAGGTTGGGCTATACCTAACAATGTAACCCTTTTGCTGTTGTTTACCAGGGAACTTACTCGTTAAACTTTCCCTGCCGGCTTAGCATGACGCTGTCTATTTCTTCAAAGAAAAGACACGGCTATATCAGAAGACAGTTGTCTAAGGTAGTGAAGACAATTTGATTTTTTTAATCGCCATGCTAAAGACAGTAGAAAACTTTTACTCGACGGCCACAAAGTATACAAATGGAATGGAAATATTGCCATTTTCACTTTTTGTATGGAAAACGTGAAAAACCACTACCTACATGTTGAGTTCAAAGGGTTCGGTTTTCTAAAGGAGGTCCAAATTTTCATTATTTTTGCATAAGACACCATTCGTAGTAGTTAACTGGTTTAATGTTAATAACCTACTTCTTAACGAGAAAAAAACTAAATGTATTAAGTTACGATACCTCATGTTAGACAAGTAGAAACTAGTGTTCTCATAAAGGGTGAAGTGCTGAAACCCGAAAATACCACAGTTTTCTTAGGCATAACTTTGGATACCAAGCTTCAATGCGGCCCCCACATAGATAAATTGTCAAAAAAGCTTAGCTCTGCAGCATACGCCGTTAGAAAAATTCGTGGTTTAACTGATTTAGAGACAGCCCGTTTAGTATACTTTAGTTATTTTCATAGTGTGATGTCGTACGGTATTCTGTTGTGGGGAAATGCCGCCGATATCCAGACAATTTTCGTGTTACAAAAAAGGGCAATTCGTTCTATCTATAAATTAAGTCCCAGACACTCCCTCAGAGAAAAATTTATAGAGATTAATATAATTACTGTGCCTTCTCAGTATATTTATGAAAATCTTTTGTATGCACATAAAAATATTAATCTGTTTAAAAAATACAGTGATATCCACAATATAAATACTAGAAACAAACACAAATTTATTGTTCCTACAACCAGGCTCAAGAAAATAGGTGGCTCGTTTAGATGCCAATGTATACGTTTTTATAATAAACTTCCTAGCCACATTCAAGATCTAAGCTTTAATAAATTCAAATCTTTTATAAAACGGAAACTATGCCAGAAAGCCTATTATACTGTGAAAGACTATATTGAGGACAAAAAGGCTTGGGATTGAGCTGCTCCAATAAATTTACACGGTGAATGTTGATTTTAATTTGCTAGCTATTTTAGACATGAATATTTACTGTAAAAAGTATTATATTATTTTCATTATTGAGAATATGAGGACTATGTGGGTCATTGTTTCAGTTATATTCTTGATCTGGCAGTTTAAGTAGTTTATGCGGCCTACCCAAATGTCCTTTCTTTGGTATTGTTCGTCGAATCGTTGAGCTCCTTAAGTTCTGAGTTGAGCTGCACGGTTACTGACAAATGCGTGCACTGACTGGACAGGTCCACTTAATCTGTGTGGTTCTTTCCTCAAAAGACCATTTCAGACACCAATCTACATGGTTCTCAAACATTATGTCCGATTTTTTTATATACACATTGACATTGTTGAATTTTATATACACAATGACATGAGTATTTACTTGTAAAGTAGTATGTTATTTTAATTATTGTGAATGTGAGGATTATGTGGGTCATTGCTTTTTTTTTCGCAGTTAATTTTGATCATGATCTGGCAGATTGAGTAATTTATGTGGCCTACCCAAATGTCCTTTCTTTGGTATTGTTCGTCGAATCGTTGAGCACCTTAAGTTCTGACTTCCTGAGTTGAGCTGCACGATTACTGACAAATGCGTGCACTGACTGGACAGGTCCACTCAATCTGTGTGGTTCTTTCCTCAAAAGACCATTTCAGATACCAATCTACATGGTCTTCACATGATCTGACCAAGATTATGTCTGGACTTTAAAAGAGACTGTGACCTCTGAGTTTGTTTCGGCCTTTCTTCTCAGAGTAGTCAGATAGGAAACGCCGACCTCATCTAGTTTAAAAATATGATTGACGTGTAAAAGTGTTTGTACAAACCTACTTACAGAAATAAAATCATTTATCATTTATCATTTATCATTCTCGAGATATAGGCAAAATAAAAGAAAAACGTGAATAAATTACTGAATTTCGTAAAAAGTGCAGTGACTCTTTCTACTTTGCTGCCGTCATACTGTCTTCACGAAACGTCATTTTTGTCTATTCTTCCGTCGACAAAACGGTTCTCGTGCTAAGCCTGCTGATCAGAAAACACAGTAACGGAGTCAAAACAAAATGAAAACGATTCACCAGATTCGTTAGACAGTAGATCTGCAGCTGGCAAATATTCACTCGCTTCTACCGTCGTCACCGGATTCAGTCTCCTTTTTGGACAGCGTGTAGCGATGTGACCCGGCTCGCCACAGAAGAAACAGGTCACCGGCGTCGATGCACAGTCTTTGGCCGGTTGCAATCCACTATTTCCTGAAAACAGTTGAGGGGTTATGCAGACAAACATTCTCCTTCCTTAGGACTCATTAAACATCCTACATAGCAAATCAGCAGGAGTTTCAACACAATCGTATCAAGCGAGCAGTAGATCTTTTAACCGAGGTTATTCCTGGAAAAATATTCGGAGCTAGCCATGAAGGCACCGACCCCTTGACTTAACTGACTTAGCTTATCGTAATGATCAGCCTACTGCTAGATACTTGGTTTTGTATGCACAACTCGACGGTATTGCACCAAGCTTGGGCATCACTATCTGGAGACTCTGGATTAAACTCGCGTAAGGCTTGCTTAGTGTCTCATTAACTAGGTTCTTTAATCACGCGAATTAATTCCATCATTTGGCGTTGCTGCATTTCGAATAACAATTCCCAACGGTTATTTTCACTAGCTCTCTCGTCTGATCCCACATCTGATGACAGATGTTCGAGTTGCTGAGACACCACGTGTCGCTGCTGATCCGTCATCTGTTGGTCCTTCATCATGGGCGTGTACGTGCAGGTGTTTGGAAAATAATACTCGCAAAATAACGCACTTAATTTACTTTCAAATATCGCAACGAGACTTAACTATAAACTTTAATGATTACAATGATTATCACTGATTAAGTCTAATCACAATAATTGTTAAACTTGCATTTAGAGCCAATGGATTTGTGCGTGTGCACCGCGTGATGATCGCAACACAATGTGCTCGCCAACGCCGCCATTACACTCACGACCCCATTCGGTGTTACCCACTCTAAGTTAAAAATACCACTAAAGAAGTAAATTCTAAGCCACAGATTAAAAATAATCGAATACAACTTTTAAAAAGTGTGACAATAAATCGACTAAATAATCGCGCGCATTCATATATATTATTATTAGTTCCTTTATTCCATTATTTACATATAAATTACATTTTTAAATATTAGAATATAAAAAATATAAAAACATTTAAAAATATAAAAATAGTAGCCCACCGGTATCCGGAACAGGGTCCAAGCTACCGGCGGTCAGGGCTCCAGAGAGGGGAACCTCCTAACAATGCGAGCCGTGTCTAGAAGTACTGCTTTCTGAATCAAGCCCTTGATCCAGCTGCCCAACGAGAGCCTCCTCAGGTGTTGGTCGAGGCTCTTGGTTATTAAGCCATTGGCTGTCACGACCATCGACACAATGATCGCTGAGTCCACATCGCACATGTCGACAACCTCGCGAGCCAAGTCAAGATACTTGATTTGTTTATCTTTTTCGGCTTTCACGAGGTTCCCGTCATGCGGGGCCGTTATGTCAACAATCATTGCGCGCCGCTCTAAACGATGCACCACCACTATATCAGGTTTATTGGCAACAATAGTCCTGTCAGTGATGATAGATCGATCCCAGTACAATGTGATATGTCCATTTTTGAGAACTGGGTCGGGCACATACCTGTAGTACGGCACTTCCGATTCTACTTGGCTGTATTTCAGAGCAAGTTGCTGATGGATAATCCTGGCTACAAGGTTGTGTCTATGCAAGTACTCTTCGTTAGCTAGACGAGAACATCCGGAGATAATATGTCTGATTGATTCACCCGGACGGTGGCATGCCTGACAGATGTCATCCGTGCCGTCTTTCACAATAAATCTCCGGTAATTGTTTGTCATCATAACTTCGTCCATAATTGCACAGACAAAACCTTCGGTTTCTCCAAAGAGGTCACCGAAACGCAGCCAGGCTACGGACGCTAGTTGGTCTACATCGGACCCATGGAGGGCCCGAAAAAAGCGTCCGTGAAGCTCCTTACTCTGCCATACTTCCATGCGATCATTACAGTCAAGCACTACTGGTTTGCGCCAGTTCCCTTTAGCTAAGGAGATCGGGGTGAGGCCCTTGTCCACTGTGACCACATCTCGATGCATCCCCACGTCGGCTTCTAAGAAATATTCCCTGAGACTGCGCGATTGTGGAGGGTCTTAGCATTTAAAAAGCCTCGACCTCCACACTTTCGCGGGATATACAGCCTCATTACCGATGATCGTGGGTTATTATTATTATTAGATAATATTATATATTATAATATTATAAAGCTGAAGAGTTTGTTTGTTTGTTTGCTTGAACGTGCCAGTCTCAGGAACTACTGGTCCGATTTGAAAAATTCTTTCAGTGTTAGATAGCTCAATTATCGAGAAAGGCTATAGGCTATATCATCACGCTAAGATCAATAGGAGTGTTTCAAAATCAGGGGTTATTTTTCCTTTTGAGAGCTTCCGCTGCGAGCTCTGCGTAAACGGTTAAAGTTTCGCAAAAATCATGAATGACAGTGTTGTTTCCTTTTAAAATTTCTAAAAAGAAGTCTGCGACAGCATATATCTATCTTTTAAGGTTTGCTCACTATAACCTTTTTTATGCTAACCAAATTTGTTCTAAAATAATGCATTATTTGCGAAGTTGTTTTTATAAACATGATATTAATCCTTATCCAAATAAATACATTATTCATCACAAGTATTTAATTTAAAACAAAATTGCCTTTTACATCATTTGATTTCAATGAATATCTTAGGATATATCGCAGTTTTAAAATAACATCGCAGCAAAATAATCAAACTCAAACTCAAAGCATTTATTTCAAATAAACCAATTACAGGCACTTTTGAATTGTCAAAGGGTCAGTCAGTCAGAAAAGTGAAGTTAGTTGCCCATTCCAAAGGGTAGTAGGTACCTATGGAGAAGAACGGGTAAGAAACTCCATGGACACTCTTTTAAATCAAAATATGGTTACAAAATATTGTTTACATCATTCATGTTCAAATTAAAAAAGACGTGCACGTTTAAAGTATCCGTAATTAAAAAAGATAAAAAAAACAATTCAAAAATTAAATTTAAATAAGCCGTGGCAGCCAAGAGTTGACCAGTCCCTACTGACGGCGCCCGTTCACGAACATGACGTATGGATCAGCACCATTCAGCAACCATTTTGAAGGGAACTTAATGATCCAACACACACGCCACCACCAGCGAGACATTTGAGTGAGCATGACATACTCTCAGCCGCCAGGGCACATTCAAGTCAATGAAAGACGAGCCTAGTAAATGGTGGCTTTATAGTAGGTACATAGTGCTCACACATGTGCTATGTAATTATACATTGTTAAGAGATTGAATTTACACAATGCAAAGATGTTGTTGTTTTTACAATCTTCAGCAGCTCCAACAATATTTTCGAATGCTAATCAATTAATTTATGCGCCCCTGTGGAGCAGGATCAGCGTTGAGCCAAGCATCTTTGTCAGCGATGTAATCCCCCAACTTATAATATGCTTGGCTGCATAGTGTGCGTTTTTTACAAGATTTAAACTTTGTTTCATTCAGTTGGAGTATGTGGGAAGGTATTTTATTGTAACATTTTAAACAGTACCCCATGAAGGATGAGTCTACTTTAGCCAGTCTGAAACCTGGTTGAACTGATTGGTCCCTATTTCTAGTCATATAGTTATGTCTTTCACCTCTTTTACTGAAAAGATTTATTTTTTTTCTTACTTACATGATGTTTTCATAGATATATTGACAAGGTACCGTCATGATGTTAATATCTTTAAACAGTTCCCTTAGAGAATCGCGCCTGCGGAGGCAATATATTGCTCTGATGGCTCTTTTCTGCAGAATAAAAATAGACTCGATATCTGCAGCCCGTCCCCATAGTAAAATACCGTAAGACATGATACTATGAAAGTAACTGAAATAGACTAGCCTCGCGGTATCTACATTAGTAAATTGACGGATTTTTCTCACAGCATATGCTGCTGAACTTAGCCGTCCTGCAAGAGATGTTAAATGAGGACCCCATTACAGCCTTGAGTCGAGCGTGATCCCCAGGAAAACAGTTTAATCGATGAATTCTAGTTTCTCTTTATTCAATACTATGTCACAATCATTACTTTTAATATTCGGTAAAGCAAATCTTATGCATTTAGTTTTATTCCCATTTAATACTAAATTATTAGCAGTGAACCAATCATGTACCTGCAGTAGGGCGTTATTTACGTCGTTAAGATTTGATGCACGTCTATTTATCTTAAAAATTAAGGAAGTATCGTCAGGAAATAACACCATTTGTGGTTGGTTTTTTAATAAATGAGGTAGATCGTTAATATACACGCTGAAATTTTAATGGTTGTTTTCCCGCAGCGAATTGATTTTCTCTTGGTAGTACAATCGATTTATAAAAAAATAAAAAATAAAATTAATAAATGGCAGATTTACAATTGTGAAAAACAAAACTCAAAAGCGACCTCGAACCAATAGTAATACAGCGCGAACGGCCGATAGCGCGCGGCGCGGGCGCGTACGACGTGCGGTCGTTACCCTCGCGCTACACCTGATAACTACCTAATCCTAAGTTAAAGAAACACAATAGAGTGTAAACTCCATAACAACATTTACGGGACTGCACATTTTATGGCGTTATTGAGAGTTGTCGTTAAATGGAGAGAAGAAAGGTCTATATTATTTTACAATTAAGTAATAAGTATTAATTAGTAAGTTTGAAAGTCTGTGAGCAACTAATAGAATATGATAAATTGATAACGTATAGAAAATGCAAAACAACCTAACGACAATCTAGCAGCCGAGGTAAACTCGCAAGGTAATTACAACAAACAAAATACCGAATTTCTTAGAAAATTTAGTACGTAAGATGCCGACAGTCGAGATAAACACGTGCTAGACAATAAAGCAACAAAATAACGAACAAAAGAACTTACACAGCTGCAGTTCCACAATACAGGTGTGATGTTATGTGTTATGTAGAAAGTACTGTTTATTACTTAATAATGACGTATTGGTGTCGTTATTTAGAGTGGGTGTGTTGCTACATAGAGTGTATCATTGTATGGACAACAAGGTAAACAAACCAAAGTCATGTAATTTCGATGTTTTAGGGAGTTTGTTGTTAAATCTAGTGGCGTTAAATGGAGTTTACACTGTATTTACCTAAAAGTTATTCCAATTTCCCTTCATACTTTTACGGGCTTAGGACCGTCATAAATACTTTATTACTTACAACTTACTGAACACAAAAAACTTTTTTACAAAAAAAACAACCGACTTCCAAAAAAAACACTAAAAGACGTGAAAAATAACTTTAATTTCGGAAGTCGGTGCCTTTGGTTTTTGTATTTTCGTGTTTGGCCACCGACTTCCGAAATTAAAGTTATTTTTCACGTCTTTTAGTGTTTTTTTTGGAAGTCGGTTGTTTTTTTTGTAAAAAAGTTTTTATTTTTCACTTTTTAGTTGCGGTACCTACCCCACACAAATTCGTATACCACTACTTGGTGTGTAAATAACAGTGACAGGCAATTATTAACACATCATCCATATAAACTAAGTGGAAAAAATCTGCAGTATTAAGGATAACTCCAAAACTACTGGTCAGACCTTGATCAAATTTAAATGGGACCACATGTGAAGCACCACCTATCAAATAAAAAAAGAATCACCCAAATCGGTTCACCCAGAAAAAAGTTATGAGCTAACACACATAAAAAAAAAAAAAAAAAAAAAAAAAAAAAAAAAACATACAGACGAATTGAGAACCTCCTCCTTTTTGTGAAGTCGGTTAAAAACTGAAAAACAAGTTTAATAAGTTAATTACCTTACAAAAAAATATTTTCTGAGTTAGACAATGAAGTATTCACGGCGTATTTAAAAAATTGGAATCAGCTTATTTACAATAATCTTAATTAACTAACCTACTTTTAAATGTTCGCTATTTACAAAGGTACGAGTAGGTACTTACACTTCACTGCGTTCAGTACACAACCGAGCACGTTTTATTAGATTGTCTTTCAGTTTTACCAAAGTGTCACTGTCACGTCTTACGATATTAAAAGCGTCCACTATCGCATTTAATAACGCGTCACGAGTTTCGTGTTCTTCACGATACACCAGGCGCTTGAGCTCAGACCACAAGTAAAAGTCCAACGGAGTCAGGTCCGGGCTTCTAGGTGGCCAAGGCACTGGCCCGCTGCGTCCGATCCAGCGCTGGGGAAACACCGAGTCCAGGTGTTCTCGCACGGCGCGCTGATAATGAGCCGGGCACCCATCATGCTGGTAGTGCAGATTATCGACAGGCACCGCTAGCGGAACATCGGCTAATAAGTCCGAGATAACATTACGTAGCATTTCTAGGTAAGTTGCACCTGTCAAGTGTCCTGTCACGAAATGCGGTCCAATGAGATGGCCATTAAGTATACCGGCCCACACGTTAACACTAAAACGCACTTGATGCGCACACTCGCGAATAACATGTGGGTTATTAAAAGCCCAAAAATGTTCGTTACGCTGGTTGAACAGTCCTACTCGCGTAAATGTTGCTTCGTCCGTCCACAAAATGCTCAGATTCTGATTTTCAATTAACCACTGACAAAAAGCAATTCTGGCCGGCGCATGGTTTTCGTGGAGGGCATGAACTCGACGAAAATGATAAGGATGCAGTCCTTCACAATTGAGCACTTTCCAGACGTAATATTGGCTTACGCCAAACCTAGCCGCAGCCATACGTGTACTTCGACGAGGATCCCGTTCGAAGTACTCGATGATCTCGTCGTCGAGCTCTGGCGAGTGAACGGCTGATCGACCTCTGCCCTGTGCATGCGCTGGTGTCTCGAACTGCCCATGATCGAGTAGCTGCTGTGTCGTGGCTACGATTGTCCGGGCCTGTGGGACTTGGGGGTTCAGAATCCCGCGAAGACGGAGCGAATGCAAGTGTTGTGGCTCCGAGTAAAGTCGCCGGGCAGCGTGGGAGTTGTAGTCAGCCCTGGCGTACAGTTGCACCACAGCGACGTACTCCAAATAAGAATAATCGTAATGTCGATCCGTTTTTGCAAATCACGTTTAAATCGCATTGCGCGTACGATGATCGCAGGACAACTGAGTTTACTGAGTAGCTGGCTGAGAGAGCCGGCGGCGGCGCGGGGCGGGGGTGCGTGGGGAGGCGGTTGCCGCGTGCGGGCTAGATTATGCCTTATCACTATGCACGACGGCTTATTTTGCTCTGAACGTTTAAGAATCGGTCTTCACTTTGTCGACAGCGCGTGGAGGTACGTGCGGGCGCTTCAAGTAGTACCTACGCGCTACGCTACGTTGTGTATTACCATTGTTTCTCACGCTTTCGAGTTGATGTATATTTTTAAATTGTTTGATAATTAAATCTTTTTTTAATTTTTAAGTTTCAACTCTATAAATCGATAGTACTACTGAGGGCAAATCGTTCTGCCGCGGGAAAACAACCACTAACATTTCAGCGTGTATACTAAAAAGAGCAAAGGACCTAATATTGAGCCTTGTGGAACACCTATTTTTACTTTTAAACCACGTGAATTGACACCATTTATTTGGACTTTTTGCTGTCTATCATTTAAATAAGATTCTACTAAGCTAAGCGCAAGTTTATCTAGTCCGTAATGCTCAAGTTTTAAGAGCAAGGTTTTGTGTTCAACGCAGTCAAATGGCTTTGAGAGGTCACAAAAGATTCCTACGGCATCTTGGGCTTCCTCCCACGCTGTAAATATGTGTTTTAATAAAGTGACACCGGCGTCAGTCGTACAACGTCCTCTGGTGAAACCATATTGCTGATCGTGTAAGATTTTGTTGGTATTAACCCTTTAACCGCCATGTCATAATTCGCGTGGAGTGCATCTAGCGCCAGCAACCTTTAGGTACAATTATAAACTAATGAAATAAATAAAACTTACTCATTTTTAATGTATAAAGTGTTAAAATATTGAGACACAAATAATATTAACAACAAATAAAATAACTAAATCAACTTTATTAAAGTGAAACTTTTATTACATCGTCTCAAACGTTTTCGTCTGTGTGTTGCATGTCGCGTGACGGTCGGCCGCGGAGTAGGGAAAAAAATTCACTTTTAACGTGGTTTCATAAAACCACAATCTTTTTTGGAACGAAGTTCCTTATCGCGCGTTGCGAAAGGGGGCTAGACGGAAAAAATTAAGACCAAAAGTTGTAACGACACTTTTTTATAGTTGTAAGCCGTGTGGCGTGCGCGTGTTTCTCTGTCTGTCTCTCTCTCTCTCTCTCTCATAGAAAGCAAGCCAGTTTATTTTTTTATTTTTTAAATGGAACTTCGTTCCATCCGGGTGTCCCTTGACACCTCTCAAGATTTTTTTCTTTCTTTAAAACACAATAAATAAGTAAATACATATATTATTATTATCTAGCTGTCTTTTTGTCGGTAGGATTAATAAACAGACTAGAAAAACAAAAGAATGATTTACCGATTCATTATCACTATCCGTTGAACTGCCACTACTACTAATATCATTAATTGATTGCTGCAATATATTTAATAGTTCTTCGTCGTCGTATAACATTATCGACAACTTCTCGACACTAGCTTAGAAATAATAATAAAGAGAGCACGTGTTATCACGGCGATGGCGCTAGCGCAACTGACGTTTATTCAAAATATGACTTTAATTGACCTTGAGCCGCACGTAAAATTACGGCGACGGCGTTCGCGGATCGTCTGCAATAGTGACGTACTGGCATAAGTCGGTAATTTACATTTCTTTATTGATTTCTACATATTATATCACTTAAGCTTATTAGGTTTTGAATAAATAATTAAATCGATAATAAACTATGAAATTTGAATGAATGTTTAGGTTGATAGTTTGATAAAAACCAGGATGTTTTTTATTAATTTAGCATCAGGAGTTTCATATGTGGTACAACACTTAGTCTGCGTGAAATCACGGGTTCGGCGAAGTAGGTTGATATTAGGACGTATCACGAACTATTAATTATTTCATATAATTAGCTAAAATATGTATCTAGTACTGCTAAAAATAAAGTAATAACACGAAATATACTAAGATTTAGTAAGCAAATTCAACATTTATTGAACATTTTTTAAATGACAGGACTTTTACGCAATATTCCGACGTGGCGACTGAGGTATTATTGTTACAACACGTAATATTACGGCGATGGCGGTTAAAGGGTTAAAATGATTAAGCATCTGATTGAGCATTACCTTTTCGAAAACCTTGCTGAATACCGGCAACACGGATACTGGTCTATAATTGTTGGTGTCTTTGCTGTCCCCAGATTTAAAAAGTGGTATAACCTTACTGTATTTCATTAAATCTGGGAAGACTCCTTGATCTACACACAAATTAAATATCAATGCTAGGTAAGGTGCTATAGTCTCGATTATGGATGTACAAACTTTGATTGACATTCCCCATAGATCTTCGGTCAATTTGATTTTTATTTGCCGAAAAGCTTTTATAACTACCATAGGGTTGATAAGTTTAAATTTAAATTTAACCAGGCAGCCTGGAACGTTCGCTCTTAATAAATTAATTGAGACATCTGGTGAGGAATTTAAAGTTTCCGTCGTTTTATATGGTATATCGGTAAAGAAGTTTACAAATTCTTGAGCTACTTCTAAGTTAGAGCTTATGGCACCACGTGAAGTCTCGTATTTTGTTCCTACTAGTTTCGTTATTTATAACTTTCCAAACAGTTTTTATTTTATTTTCTGCGGATTTGATCTTGTTGCTAATGTACAGGGCTTTAGCTATCTTGCAGGTATTCCTAAAAGTTTTGGAATATTTAGCAACACACTTGTTGAAAGTTTCAGTGTTAATGTAAGGCTTAAGGCCATACAGCTCGAACAGTCTTTCCCTGCTTATCCTAATACCTCTAGTTGCCCAGTCACTAAATATAAAGTTAGGGCAAATATTTTTTGTTTTCTTTTCAAAAGTTTTATCGAATTCCTTGTGCACTACTGAAAAGAAATCCTGATACAATTTATTTGCATCATTCATAATAAGGCCCAGAACATTTAACTTATTATTAAGGGTACTATTGAATCTATTTAATTTGCCAGTTGTTATTGGTCTAAATTGTATTTGCACTTTTTGCAATGGTGCTTTAAAATTAAAGGATACTGTTTGTCCACTATGATCAGACGGCAGATAATTTACTATGGATTTCTCTAAATAATCACAATCGCAGAAAACATTATCATTAGCAGAAATTGGAGTTACTCTAGTTGGTTCTGTAAAAACATTACATAAATTGAACGATTTAAAAAGGCTTAATAATCTACTGCTATTTGAATTACTTTCCAAAATCGAGAACCTCCACGCAGCATAGATTTACGGTTAAAACAACTGCCCATACTATAGTTCTCATAATTAATTAGCATTTGGTAATCCTTTAACCAATGTTCAGTAAAACAAACAATGTCAAACTTTGTTTTTTCTAAAAACATTTCAATTTCTAATAATTTGGACGAAATACCTTGAATAATTTGAAGAAATAATTTCAAGGCATTCTGCTGATCTCCTTTTCGATTATTACTTACTTTAGAGCAAGAAGATACCTTGTTGTTGTTATTAAGTACAGAAATATTCTTACTGGTACCTTCTGTTGTCTTACAAACTAGTTTAAATGATTATCCGGAGTTAACCCCAATACTTTAGTGTTATCACCAGGCAGTGAGCTCATAGTGAGTGAGGGACATGGAACCTCCTTCGTACAATTTGTATAATTACTTATAGCATTTGAGCTATATTTATTCAGGCTCACCACATTATTATTAGTATTATTACTAACCACTGTGGTGCTAATAACACAAGACTTCGACATACTACGTATGTCTGAGTTTATATAAAAAGCTAATAGCCTTGCTATTATGTGTCTAAAACTAACAGGCAGATACACAGTACCCCTAGTCGATTTTAAAGTATCCACAAAAATGTTGGTGTCAAAAAACATTAGCTTATCACTGTAATGACTAACTAAGAAGTGCATATGCTTATTAAGCATATGAATATAATTATTTTGTCTTTTTGTAAAATTATCAAAATATGGGAAAGCACACAATATTATTTTACTACAATTTAACTTTAACAACTCAGTAACACAGTCAGTGATTTCTTCTCTTCTGACCTTAGCACTATTACCTACAAATACAGTAATGTTGGTTTTAGAATTAAATACATTTCCTGTTACTGATGCCATTATTCGTTTGTAGGATGACCCTGGCATACAATAATTTTGAGTAGAATAACTCAGGTTGTTACTAATTCATTTACCTAAACCTCTTCGTATACTATCTGAGAACATAATTGAATGATAACAATCGAGACTACTGAAAGATGGACAACTACCAATCTCATTCTGTACCACTTGAGATAGATCTTGTACTAAATCAGATATATCTTGGCTAAGAATACTGTCCTGAGACAAACTCTCAGTCTGGGACGGGTCCTCCGTTACCTCAGGGTGGACAGCAACATGGTTTGAAACTTTCTGACAAGTACACTGACACATTACTAACTCATTAGCAGCAAGAATATGTTCTTTAATTTGGTTCTGAGAACCCACATATTTAATGTAAAGGGAACTAAGTCTATCCTCAAGTACCTGTATGTCAGACTGTAAACGCTGTGTATCAATTTCATATATTTTTTTGCTGTCTTCTAATTTGATTTGATAGTTGTTTAATTTATTGATTAAATCAACACGTTCTTTTCTCAGTGGAATATTTTTTGAAAAGTGTTTTTGTTGTTTCCTAAATTGGTTACATTTTTTAATTATTCTATTTAGTTTTGCATATTTTTTCATTTTCTTATGACTAACTTTATGACTATAATTCTGTTTCAGCAAGGAATCTTCAGTCAGGTCAATCGTTATTATAGAATGAGGGTTACAATTACTATTTATTAATTCATTATGTAAGTGGTTAGTTTCTTTAACCTGGGTACATTCTTTTTCTTTCTCTAACTGGATAATACGGCTATTAGCATGAACTAATTCATCTTCAATATGCGAGGGTGTCCACTGTTGCATGTTAGTTTATTGATGTATCTAATTTATTGAACCATTTACTCAAATAATTATTAATAATTTTATCCACGAATTGTATATCTTTGAATTTAATTTTTTGTATTGTATGTTATTTGAATGCTTATTTTATTTTAATTTTTATAATTCTATGTTAATTAATGTAATTGGACCTGTGCCGTTTTAATTAACTATAAATAAATAAATATAAATATAATATCTTCTAGGTCCCTAACTTTGCTTAAAGCCTCCTCATACAAATTACTACAGTTGTTGAAACCATCTGTGACCACCTTCAGTTGATCGCGCTCATCAACAACATTCAGATATTGCTGATGTAGGTCTACTAGCTCCCGTTTAAGGCTTGAGTTTTTGTCAATTATCTTCTTGACTCCTCGCTCTCATCATTCTCCTGTAACAATTGTTGACATTGGAGTTTTGATGCTTCAAGGTTTTGGAGGGCCGTTCTCAATTTAAGCTCCATATCCTGAGCAGTAGCCTTACGGGTCATCACAGGCATGGTTTCAGGATTTGTAACTGAAATTAGAATAAAGAAACGGTGAGAACAAGTAGGACAAACAAATAAAATAAAGTTGGAAATGAAACGGAAAATGTAAGAAGATAGTGTAGTTTAGTGGGTAAATGAGGTTGGCTACTAAATTGGCTTGAAGAGCTATTAACAAAGCTATATTATAAAACAAAGTAAAAAAAAATGATGATTTTATTGTCTTACGGTTTTACTTTTCCTTATGTGGGTAGGTTGCCTAGATTTTAAAGTTATTATTTGTTATGACAGTATAAGGACACTGTAAAAATAACGATAATGCACGTTTTTATTGTTGTATATTAAGTATATTAAAGATCAGATTGAGAATAACAGAATCTTCGCTAAGATTCGTTTTCTACGATGTAGGTAAACAATGCGGTTTAGACCCAATGCAGAGTGCTCAATCGGCGAACTATTTATGCTAAGACTTAACGAGGATGTGTAACAGAATTACAGAAAAGATTGTGTGCTATTATAAAGTAAAAATAAACAAATACTCCCCGTTTCAATCCGCAGTTTGAACGTCAGCTGTTGATTTTAGGTTACCGGTGTGTAACCAAAACACTCGTGATTTACTTTATATATTAACAGGAAAACAATAATCCTGAGTATTTATGCAATTATAGTAGGTTTACACATAAAATTAAACATAAAATTTTATTCACTTAATTAATAATTAAAATTAATTTTAAAATACGGAACAAAAATTTGACATGTCTGTCGGGCAGTGTTGCCACTTTTTTTTTCGTATATCTAATGATCAAGTACTGCGCGAATTTTCATATGAAATATTCTCAAAAATTCTTAGGTGGCACAAATTTCCAAAGTTTGACGATTGGATATGAAATTGATGATTATTATTCAATAAATATATCGTTGGCACAGTCGAGAATCGAATTTTGATCAATATTCGACGTAAAACAGCTGCAATTTGCAAAAAACTAAAGTAAATTTTGATTTGGCGGGCTACAACTGAGGATTCACCTTAATATTTAGCGATCCGTAGTTTGCGACAGCGTCGCTTTCTATGTCGAGACTGCCGGACCAGCAGGCTTAGAAAGAAAATAAAGAAGGAAGGAAAAATAGGTTTATTTGTTACAGAAACACGTGCACCGCACCGCTTAGCACGAGCACCGTTTTGTCGACGGAAGAATAGACAAAAATGACGTTCCGTGAAGACAGTACGACGCGGACGGCAGCAAAGTAGAACGAATCAACTGCACTTTTTACGAAATTCAGTAGTTTATTCACGTATTTCTTTTATTTTGCTTATATCGCAAAAATAATGAAAATTTCGACCCCCTTTTTGAGACCCTTAAACCCCTAAAACTCAACGTGTGTGTCGTGTGTGTCACATTTTCCATACAAAAAGTGAAGAATTCCATTTTACATTCCATCTTCTACTGTCTTTAGCATGGCGATAACAAAATCAAATTCTCTTCGCGATCTTAGTCAACTGTCAGTTGTCAATGTGACTTTGACAGTTTGGGATAGAAAACTTTCTTCTGAAATAGTCTACATAAAAAAGGACCTAGACAACGATCGGTAGAAAGGAAAGACAAAATGACAGAGTGTAGAAGGATTTTTACGGTGCGATGTCAAACATGGAGAAACGAAATGTCATTTTGTATAGAAATAGCCATAAAATAGCTATGTCTATTCTTCCAAGAAATAGAAAATAAAATATGGGTTCATATTTATTCCTACGGGCCATAAAATACACAGATGCTTAAGTAGAACCTAAAAACTAAACCTTATGGTCGAAATGCATGTGGAGTGAAATTTGTTTATCGTTAAAGTACAAATATTAGGTTACCCGCTAAATTTTCTTGGGTTTGCGCATATGGTCCCGCGTTACTGCAGAGCCCCAGTAAAAATTCATAAACTCCCCAGGAATATTTCAAGACATCTTATTCCGTGTACCTACTGATAAAAGCGTGATGTAGGCTCCTTAACGTATGTATTATTTAAAAATATTTTCACCTGCTACGTAAACGAAGTCGCGGGTTAAAGTTAGCGCTAGCCCAAAGTAATTAATCCACGCGGACGAAGTCGCGGGCAGAAGCTAGTATTACATACAATACCCACACCGAACGACGGCACAAAATATGCTCGCGCAAGTTTTAGTAATAAGTTACTGTAATATTGCCGACCGCAGTTTTGAGCTATATTTCCTTCCCTCCCAATTACCATACAACAGAACGAGAGGGATGCACATCACGCGCGCAGAATCAGAGGCGCTTCATGAATCCAGTGATTTTGCTAAATCACTCTGGCATTAAGACTGGAGGCAACCGCACCGCAACCGCAACCGCACCGCGACGTTCCGCTAATCTATATCAAAAAACTGAAAAACTCTTAATTGTGTAATTGTTGGCCGACACAAGTGTGACATTTAAAACCCAAGTGATAGTGCATCACCGTGACAGAAAGTAATTAAGTGAACCCGTGGGACGTCTGCAAAGGCTGTCCTTGAGTCAACGTGTTTCGTTCAGAAGGTTCTCAAGTAAGTCGATCCATCCCTATTTTCTTACTCATAACCTCATATTCCCTTTTGCTCAATTCTGTGTGTCGTCCAATATTTCTAACCCCGCAAAACAAAACAAAAAAAAAAAAAAAACATCGTCGCTTATATTGGTCCTTCGAAGTCGCTATAACTTATACACCAAAATATAAAATTGAAGTAAAGCATCTTCTTAAGTGACCGTAATGCTCTCTCGTGATTAGTCTATTCATCGTAGTGTGCGTGCGCACTCATAGGCAATTCGTACGTATAGACAGCACTACAATACTAGTGTAAACTTTTTTAATCGGTTACAATGCACAGTTGCATTGTAACCGATTAAAAAAAGAGTGGGGCTCGTCTTCGAGGATGGCACGATCTGTACTTGAAGTGCGATCTGAGCTGCTTTCGGTGCGATCATCCTCCCTTGCATCACACGTCGGTGGTGCTGAAAGAGAAGAATATTTTTTTACTGAGGGTCGTTCTTTTGAAACCCCGGCTGTGTCAATAGGCGTCAGTACTGACTCATTAAAAGTAACGTCTGTTGTTCTTATGAGTTTACCATTTTTATTCAGTAAGCGACAGCCCTCGTCACCGTCATATTCGATGAGAATGCATTTCTCGGCCTTTTTGGATAGCTTTGTTCTCTTTTGTTGAGGAACATGAGCGTAACATTCACATCCGAATGGTGATTTACCATTTTCTAAAGTTGGACCAGTTCTGTTCAAGACGTATGCAGCATTGTTAATTAGTTTTGCACATGTAGCAAGGGGTCACTGTTCATGAGCAAGCAGCAATGTGCGAGCTGCTTCGTCTAAGGTTCTGTTTTCAAGTTCACTAATGCCATTTTGTTGCGTTGTGTATGACATCGTGAGCCTTTGTCTTATTCCAGCTTCTCGTAGAGTGCACCTGACGTTCTCATTGTTAGAGTTACCTCCATTGTCGCTATGAAATTCATTAACAGCGTGTCCAGCCACTTTACATTCTTGTAACGTTTGTCAGAGTTTTAGGTGAACTTTCGATTTCTGTCGCATGAAATAAACGTGTCGGTATTTGCTGTTATCGACTTTGAATAGAACGAAGTATCGAAATTTATTGAAGGAAAGTGGAAATGGACCGC
Organism: Griposia aprilina; assembly: GCA_916610205.1. NCBI lineage: Eukaryota > Metazoa > Arthropoda > Insecta > Lepidoptera > Noctuidae > Griposia > Griposia aprilina. Next base: position 261,470 of record OU744287.1, read on the forward strand.
ATACATTAGCGTGTATCATTTTCGCAGGTACTTTAGCTTGTAGGTACCCCTCGTTACAAAAGCTTGTCTGTGTTTAAAATGTTTAAATTCTGAATTATTTCAGAATTTCACAATCACAATCACAAAAACGCAAAATCACACACACAGCACACACCCAGCACCCCCAGCCCAAAAAACAAAGAAACGCGTGAAACCGCACGCCGCGCGCGAAAATAACAAACCGCGCAACCGCACGCGCGCGTAATATCAATTAACTTACATGAACATTGTAGTCAGTCGATCTTTCACTATGAGTGTGTGCTGTATGAGTGCGTTTTGTTGTGCGTGTGTTGTTGTGTGTTGTGTTATTGTTTTGTTTTGTTTTGTTCGTGGTGAAGTTGTAACATTACCTGTTGACAAGGCATTTAAATCTGATGTTGGCTTTGTAATAGTCTCTACATTAAGCTTATACATATACAAGCTTCCAATCTTGACTCTTTTGCCAGTCAGTATTAACTGTTCACCAACTTTCAGCAAGCAGTGTCCCTTTCAGACCTGAAAACACTATTGGTAGTAGATAGGATTCCCAGGTTCTGGCTCACTAGATCTGGGGTGTTTCTCGAACACGCGGAGTGGGATGAAAGTGATAGGTCAAACCTAAAACAAAAAAAAACAAAAAATTGGGATGCGCTGATTCCATATCTGCGCTCCTTTTTACGTAGCATGTTCTGTTGCAAAGATACATAAATCAATTAGGATCTAGATTTGCTGTATTGTTGTGCACTGGTTAATGATAACCATTATTGTAAGTCACCGTCTGCAACTCATTGCTAATTAATACCACGTTATTACAACGGTTTCTTAATGAAGCCTAGTGGTATATTTACAATAAAACTACATACTTCTTTATTCGTTACTTTTATTACATTTAAATCTTATTTACGAAAATATGTATGAAACAAACTTTTCACCTATTAAAATATCATTATACACAGTATTCCCTGTAAATAATTTTACAAAATTCGACATTGTACATCCATAAAATGTATGTAATAAACACACTAAACAGTACTCGCCACAAACTGATGTAAAAACGTTTTGGATTCTATCCGTATTCCAGTCCCATCTTTAACAATGCGACCCTGGCTTATCATCAGTATTCAAATTGCTTATCATATACGTTGGTACTTGAGTATACATATTATATTGGTAATCTGTTTGTAGCGTATACATTACTTTTTAGCCTTGGATGAATTTGTTTTAATTTTTTCTGTATTTCTATTGTATTCATTTTATGTCATTGATATGAACCAATTACAGTACCAATCTATCCAGTGGATCGTATAGGAATGTTGTCATGATTAAGCATGATGATTAAACATAATTCAACTAACGATATAGTCTTATCATTTAAAATCACTTAATACATAGTATAAATAAACCCCTGCAATCGTTAAAACCATACAGTTGAGGCGGCGGAAGAAGGCAGTTTGGATTACTTACAGTACAAAAGTTAATTATAACTCTCAACATACAATAAGGTAATAGAGGTAAGCGATTTATTTACTTTTATATTTTTAACTTAATGTGTAAATAACTGTTTACTGATGTTTACGAGTTTAAAACGATCATCGTGTTGTTGCAGAATTCTTTCAACCTCGGTAATGATAATACTTACAAACATTGCTACTATCAACTCTCCCCTCGCGATGAAGAATACAGTGGAGAAATGGTGATTCAAACGAATAGTGATACAAGGAAAAGGAAGTCTTCAGTGAGCAATTTAGAAGAATTTTTCGAGGTACAAACGAAAAACAAAAAGAAAAAACCACTATCATCAATAGTGGCTCGAGCTGTAGTAGGAGGGGTCTCTTATCTATCAACTAATACAGATGACGAGAACCAGTCAACGCACCTAATCAAAGTCAAAGTTTTCGACTTGAAAAAACTGGGGAGAATTCCAACAACGGAGCATTGGAAACATCCCAATTTACGCATAAAGTACTATGTCAAAGAGAACGACAACAAAATATTCGACAACACCAACCAAGTAATATATAGCATTACGAAAGAAATTGCCGAGAGTGATAACGTGAAAAAGTATTTTTTTAATAATGACAAATAGGAAAACAATTCACGTAATTGATAGCTTAATGGATAACTATTAATAATAATAATAATAATAATCGCTTTATTTCGGACACAAAAATCCATATAGTGTTAGTAACATACAAAAAATAACTTAGTGCCTAGTGTTAGTAAAAATCAACCTCCGCACAAACTGCTGTACAATCGGAGAGCCAAAGCTCTCGGTTACAGTCTTCAGGATGCTGTTCCGACTCCCCCTCACTCTCCGCAGTAGCGACGCAGTTTATTTTGCCGTCGGTGCGGGCTTGAGCAAACATTTCCGACGCGCTACATTGACGCGGCAGCCTCAATAACATCCTGAAAGCATTGTTATATTGGACGCGCAGGACATCCAGCGATCTCTTAGTATAATTGACCCATAGACTGCCCGTGTACAAACTTTGGCAATAAGCCTTGAAAAGTGTTACTTTGACTTGGTCTGTACACCGCGCAAATCTACGGGTCAACATATTGCTCCGGACCGCTAGAGCCCTGCGCTCCCTCTCAATGTCGTCCCTGAAGTCAGCGGCAAGACAATGCCCTAGGTATTTAAATGTTGACATCCTATTAATTGGTGACCCGTTCAAAAGCAACAAGGGTCCTTCTCCACGGCGTTTGCCGCTGACTTCAAAGACCATGTATTCACTTTTTTTTACATTGTATTTTATTCCATGTGTGGCAGCGTAGGTCTCACACGTTTACAGCATCTCTCTGATTGCTCCCGCCGACGGACCCAGCAGCACCATGCCATCTGCATAGCTGATGTTGTTAATTCTAACCCCATCAACACTGCATCCGACACGCATGCTGCTGAGTGCGACTATGAGTCTATTGGTAAATTAATGAACTAATTAGTGATCTTAATAAAACATCCTGTTAAGTTCAGGTAATCACATAATTTGTAATTAGTGGACTATTGTATATGTAATCAGTTTAAATATATTGACCTGTGCAGTACAAGCTTTTCAATACTATAAATAATCCTATCTTTTCCCACCAATTGAACTGTGTGGTTTAATGAAAAAATCATTGTTTTGTGTATACATATAATAAATTATGATAATAAAATATTTGATGTAAAGTCTCTACATATGTTTTTCATTTATTTATTTTACAACTTTCATAACATATTTAATATGTACAAGGTAAATCAGGGGGTAAATGATAAATGAAATATTTTTTACATACTATTTATTTTAAAACATTTTATAGATACAATTTTCTCGTTATATCTAGATACACTTTCTCTTAGTCTAAATACTATAGTCGACAGTAACATTTCTTTTTTATCTATTTCAATAATATTATCAAACTCTGCATAAACAATACAGTTAATAGTTTGCGTAAGTGATGACTGATGACTCAAAACGAAATTCTAATCTTACACTTCCACGTTTTATTAAGTTCCAATGAGTCAATAAGTTAGCTGATAAAGCAGAGTTACATCAAACGCTAAGAAACAATAGCCTTCAGCATATTGCTCACGAGAGATTGCATTGCCTTCATTAAGAAAATGTATACCAGTTCCTGAGAATAACGTATGGTAGGCTGATGTAAAAATGTTAGTTTTAAAAAATGGCTGTAAAACTTATGAAGGTATTTATTGACCATAATAGTTTTTTTGACTTTTTCCTTGTTTGGTAAGGAATTTAATAACGATTCGCTACGAGCCGCTGCCCGCGGCTTTACCCGCCAGGACGTCGGAAATTATCCTACAGGAACGTGCTAACGGGATAAAAAGTAGTCTATGTTACTCCTTATAACATCAGCTATCTGCCAATGAAAGTCCCGTCAAAATCGGTCCAGTCGTTTCGGAGATTAGCCGGAACAAACAGACAGACAGACAAAAATTTAAACAAATATTGTTTTGGTATAATAGGTTGGGGAAAAAGTTTCTTCGCATTTTTTAAGAAAATTCAAACTTTTTTTAATATAGTTTATTTACATTTAACTAAACTGGGTCTCCCTTGTTTGATCGAAAAGAAATTGCCAAATTATCGCTTCCCAAACAATTTTCCGCATAATTTCATTTGCCAAATTATTACTTACCAAAAAATCTCTTCACAAATAATTGTAACGCAAACCTAATGTTTGGCAAGTGAACGTTTAAAAAATAACTTGTTTACCAACTAGTACTATTACCAATTTTTATGTAGTCAAATGTTTCAGTTGGTATAACATATTTTACGCAAAATAAAATAAACCAAATATTTAGTATCGTCAGTTTTCAATTTACCATTTCTATTATAAGGCTTAGACGACGGAGCCCCGCTAAGCGGGGCTCCTACTTCTGGGTGGTTTAAAAAAAAATAACCACGAAGGGGATGGCGGGGTCTTCCAGACCCCGCCATCCCCTTCTAACCTAACCTGTCCGAGCCGGGGTGCCCTAAGTCCCGAGCTCGCTACGCTCGCTCTTGCATCCTATCCCACCCTTGCTTTTTTACCCTTGAATAAATGATTATATTAAAATAAAATAGCATTTTTTAAATAATTCCCAACAAAACTTATTTTTGCCTTTATATTTTTTTTCATAACAAATCATTAGACCAAACGTTTATTGTCTTCAGATTGTTTGCTGTAATAAATCATTTGATTAAAGACCAAATGCCTTAATGACATTATCCTTGGTAATATTCTACCAAGTAAAAATTTGACCAAATGAAAATGTGCGTACTAAAATCATTCCAACCATTGCATTGGTATAAAAAAAGTTTGCCAAAATTTGTTGGGGTAGTGAAATTTTGGCAAAATCTTTTCGGCAAAACGGCAGGATCCCAACTAAACCATGTAGGTACCATTTTGTTCGATAACTTTTTGCCATCTTGTAGGTAGGGACATGATCCCATTGCTATAGAAATTTTTCGGACTTCTGATCAAAATACCGCGACAAGTGGTTTTGGCAGTCCTCTCGTGATGTTAACCTGATGTAACGGCTAGGGCTTTGCAGGTAGACTGCGCAGGCCGTTAACTACAGGTAGTTAAGAGAAACTAAGGTAATGTTCATAAACTTTATATTGTACGAGAAGGTCACAGGAAGGACACTGTTCAGCACTGAGCACTATCACGTTATAGTTAGGAGGGGTACCGTCCTTGGTTTCCGGGCAGCCGGCAGGCCTGTCCGCACTGGCTCCGCAAGAGGCTGGTAAGGCCTTCCAAGAGCCGCAGTTAGCGGGCGTGGGTAGCAGGTCGTAGGACGCCGATAGCATGCTACGCATCAGCGCGTAGGTTGATTAGCGGGCGTCGGTGGCAGACAGTAGGACGCCGGTAGCACACTACGCATCAGCGCGCAGGTTTTAGTTGCCCTGTCCTCAGCCAGGACGTAGGACCCTGGAAGGCGCGTAGGAAGCGCATGTTATTTGAAGTGAAAAAGCAGCTAGCCGCGTACGATGTGCCCAGCCTCCTTTCCCCTTCGGAGACCAAGGAACGGTGTAAGGAGAAGGATAGGCAGAAGCTCAACACATCGCAGCGGCTTACAGGCAGAGAGCTGCAAAGACAGCGTGTCACAATGACAGATGCAATAAGAGGTTATGTATGTAACACGCGAACATAAAATACAAAGAAAACAATGGTTATAATAGATGGCTCGCTATATGGCTTATAAAACACAGTATGGTAATAATAATAATTAATGAAGAACTCACCCTAGGTCGGGGCACAAGGAATCTGGAGTGTTAGAATATAGTAGCTCGCTAAACCAGCGCGAGATCAAAATGGACGAGCGTTCTCAAGTTAATTAGTGTTGTTCCATCTATTTTGTGATATGCTTAGCGACTAACTAATTACTTTATTATAGCATCACTCGACTATTTACCGTTGAGATTCCTCACAACTCTACACTGACACTGCCTAAAGAATTCTGAAGAGACCGAAACAGGTGGAAATCTGAAGGTGCAAGGTCAGGACTATACGGCGGATGCATTAACACCTCCCAGCCAAACTCTCTTAATTTTTGCTGAGTGGCTAAAGATGTGTGAGGTCTAGCGTTATCATGATGAAAAACCACAGCCCTTCTGTTGATTAATTCCGGCCGCTTTCTCTCAACTTTTTGCTTGAATCTCATCAGTTGTTCGCAGTAGAGTTCAGAATCGATGGTCCTGCCGGCAGGCCTATGTTGTTTCGAACGCCGCTGTTGCGACACACGCTGTTGCGAATTATTTTTCCACTGCCTCACAGGTTCGAAAGCTCATGGACTCGAATGAAGTAGTCGCGAAAGACGCTGTTTCGAAAAACATTTTCACTGCCTCATACGCTCGAATGCTTGTGATTTCGATTTATTTAGTCATAAAGTGTACAGAAAAGTATTTAAGCAGTAATTAAATAAAATCAACAAATTCGGTGTCAACATCAACATTTATTTATTTATTTATTTATTAAAACTTTATGCACAAGTAAAAAAAAAAATACTGTACAAAGGCGGACTTAACAAACAACAAACATACAATAACACACACATGACACAACAACACATACATGACTTAACATTTAATATTATTATTAAAGTTACGCACTATACTACACTGCAAATAGCAAATTGCAGCATTATTTGCTAGTAGCAAATAGTTACTAACTATTTGCTACTAGAAATCATAGGCGAGGTACTATAAATAATGAAATGGTGACTAATATTAACAGTAGGATAGGATGCAAGAGCGAGCGAAGCGAGCTCGGGACTTGGGGCACTCTGACTCGGACTGGTTAGGTTAGAAGGGGATGGCGGGGTCTGAAAAACCCCGCCGTCCCCTTCGTGGTTATTTTTTTTTAAACCGCCCAGAAGTAGGAGCCCCGCGTAGCGGGGCTCCGTCGGCTACTCGATGCCAGTTTAAATTAAAACAAAGCTAACAACTGATTATTAAGCTGCTACTTTCTACTTAAAATTATTCTTCACTGTAGCTGCCAACCTACTATTTTTGCTACCGGCTTTAATTATTGATGGTTGGTTGATTGGTGATTGTTACTTTGTTAATAATAATATTAAATGATGATGTTGACACCGAATTTGTTGATTTTATTTAATTACTGCTTATACTTTTCTGTACACTTTATGACTAAATAAATCGAAATCACAAGCATTCGAGCGTATGAGGCAGTGAAAATGTTTTTCGAAACAGCGTCTTTCGCGACTACTTCATTCGAGTCCATGAGCTTTCGAACCTGTGAGGCAGTGGAAAAATAATTCGCAACAGCGTGTGTCGCAACAGCGGCGTTCGAAACAACATAGGGGACCCGGTCCTGCCTGGTGGTAACAGCTCATAATGAATAATGCCCTTCCAATCCCACCACACACACAGCATCACCTTGTTGCGAGTTAACCCGGGTTTCGCCACAGTCTGTGAAGCCTGACCGGCCTTTGACCACGACCTTTTTCGCACGTTCTTGTCGTACGTGATCCACTTTTCATCACCAGTTATCAGCTTCTTCAAAAATGGTTCGGTTTGATTACGTCGTAATAAAGAATCACAAGTGAGTACACGGTTCATTAGGTTTCTTTCAGTGAGCTCGTGAGGTACCCCAAATATCGAGCTTTTTTGTGTACCCAGCTTTTTTCAAATGTGCCAAAACTGTTTTGTGGCCAATTCCCAGTTCTTCAGCTACGTCGTAACTACTGATATGCCGATCTTGCTCCACTTTTTCAAAAATGGCATCCATTTTATCCGTAATAGGGCGACCAGAGCGACGTGCATCTTTGACATCAAAATTTCCGGATTGAAAACGCTTAAACCAAATTTGTGCTACTCTCACAGACACTGCACTAGGTCCATAAACATCGCAATTTTTTTCGCGGCTTGCGTTGCATTTTTACCTTTTTTGTAGTAAAATTGTAAAAAGTATCGAATTTCTTCATTAGATTCACTCATCTTGACGGTACAAAAAACAAATGAAAATCACACATTTTCCTAATTTGAATTTGAAATTATGTTCTTTAAAATTTAAATAGTATAGCCAAAGAGATTTTATTACAAGTTCATACATACTATAGTGCGAAAAGACTTTTTCCCCAACCTAATATGTACCGTGTATACATCCATATGTATTTAGTAAAAAGCGGTTTTTTTAATATTACAAACAGACACTCCAACTTTAGTTATCTGTATAGATTAATTATCTATGATGGCGAGCGCGTGGCGCGAGCGCTAACCGAGCGCGTGTGTGGCGATGGCGGCGCGGGCTACGCTGGGCGTACGCGCCGACTACGCGTAGTTGTGTATTGTAGGCAGAGGTGCTCAGTTGTGTGGGTGGCAGGGCCCGGCGGAGGAGGCGATGGCGCGCGCGTGGCGCGAGCGCGAGCCAGGCGCGCGCGTGGCCGCGGCGCGCGCCGCGCTGGGCGTGCGCGCCGACTGCGCCGCCGCGCTGCTGCTGCTGGCCGAGGAGGACGCGCCCACCGTGCACGAGGCCGAGCGCGTGCTGCGCCGCGCCTGGCGCGCCGCCGAGGGCGCGTGGCGCCAGTCGGCGGCGGGCGGCGCGGCCAGCGCGGCGGAGGCGCGGCGCGACGCGGCGGTGCTGGCGCACGTGAAGCGCCGCGCCGCCATGTGCGCGCGGCGCCTGGGCCGCCTGCGCGACGCCGCGCGCCTGTTCCGCGAGCTGGCGCGCGACGCGCCGCCCGCGCTCCACGCGCTGGCGCTGCACGAGAACCTCATCGAGGTGTTGCTCGAGCAGAAGGCCTACGCGGACGTGCAGGTCGGCAGAAACTTACTTGACATACTGCCATTCCAAATTTGAGAAAGTGGACCTAAACCCATTGATATAACTAGCGGTCGATACGGCACTTGACCACAGCGCGCGGTCCTTCTGAACTAAGTCCTCGGACACAGTTGCACTCAGCTACATACGGACCGTTCGTCTAAACAGCGCATGCCCTCGTCGCGCGACAAGCGATGCCCTTGCGTCGCGCGCGATTCGTGTAGCATGTCGCGCCCGTTTGTAGGAGCCTTTATCACATAAAAAAACAATTTTTGTGATTATAAAGCTACATTTGCAGTTGGAGAAGTGACCTTGACGTATATCGATGTATGGGAGAACATTCTTTCAACTACAAAGTTAAGTTTGTCCTTCAATTCTACTTATCTTTTCGTCACAGTAATGTTCGATTCTTCCATAATTTATGAACCTTAGCAGGTAATGTTAATTATTTTGGTGAAAGTAGCTGTACAACTTTGCCTAACTGCTTACACTGTTAGTCTGTTACACGTATTTACTCATACAAAAAATCGAAACACCTCTGAAGTTTGGTTGTGCATGAGTATTATGTATTATATAAATTATTAAAAAAACAGCTAATTGCGGATATTATAAGGTATCGTTTAACGAACATTAATGTTTCAAATTAAAATTGAATATCTTTAGCTACGGTATCGTGTTTTGTTCAACAGGTATGTTTTTACTCTTCAAGAAGAATTTGTAAAAATGTTAGAAACAAAGACGTCACACAAAAAAAAAAAAAAGAAGAAGTTTATTCTGTATCTCGTATTTCCTCCCCGGGCTCTGATGACTGCTTCCATGCGGTTCCTCATGGGACTGCTGAGCACAATCTTGCGTTGTGGGATATTATCCCACTCTTCTTGTGTAGCTGTTTTAAGCTGGCCAAGCGTCTCCGGATCAGGATCTATTTCTTTGACTCGTCTCTTTAACTCATCCCATAGGTGTTCTATGGGATTCATATCCGAGCCTCTTGCTGGCCAGCCCATAACCGTAATACCGACTTTGCTCTGGTATTCATTTACAATGCCTGCGGTATGAGCTCGGGCATTGTCCTGCATAAAAATGAACTCTTCGCCAATTAAAAGTGCGTAGGGTACCACATGAGGCTCCAGACACTCTTCGCTGTAACATGCCCCATTTCATGTCGGTAAGCGAGGTCCAGGTACAAAAGCAAGTTCGGCTTTTCCATCAGCGCTTATGTCTCCCCAAACCGTCCATGAACCGCCACCGTAACTGACTCTTTTTTCAATGCAGCAATGTGCAAAACGCTCTCCCTCTCTTCGATACACCTTCTTTCTTCCGTCGTTACGATACAACATGATCTTACTCTCGTCAAAAAAGAGAACTTTGCTCCATTGAAGGTGTGACTAATTTAAATGCTCACGTGCAAAGTTAAGGCGTGCTCTTCGGTGGTCTAACGTCAATTTTGGGTAATTAGCTGGTTTGTAATGTTTCAGGCCTTGCTCCGCAATCTTCTTCTTATCGTAGAATCGCTCACAGTCAATCCTCGAACCTCACGGAGCCGCTGCTGCAGTTGAATAGAGTTAAAGTGACGATTTATTAGAGAAACTGACACAATATACTGGTCATCTTGCTCAGACGTGACTCTATATCTACCAGATCCTGGACGGCGCGGGCGTGTAAAAATACCAGTCTCCCGATAACGCTGATACACTCTATTGACAGCAGCGAGGCTAGGATGCAATCGTGCAGCCACAACACGTTGACTATGCCCTGAACCCAGCAACGCCACGACTTGGGCGGCTTCCGTGGGCGAGGGATCCATATTTGTTAGGAAAAAGTCTCTTTGGTAGGATGTCACAGGGCTTAGTTACCAATCACTATTAAAACTTGTAAGTAAAAACCTTTTTAAAAACAAGCTCTTAATGAACTAAAAAGTACTAAATGAAACTTACGTTGACATACAACTTTAATATTTTCTTAAAGTTCCAATCAAATTTTTGGTCAAAATGGTTCAGATCGTGATATTGTGTTACGTACTTAGGGTGCTGGTTTAGTGATTGCGATGGTAGAGCGTACCGTATCTACCGTTAGTTATATTAGTGCTAAAACCCTTGTTTTTGCAGTAAAATATTGTTATTGAAACTTACATTGTTACCCAACCAAAAAGTTGCTATCTATAATATTAGCTACTGTTCAATATTGGTGCCGATTCTCTTGTCACACATGCCTCTAGACTAAAAATCACTAAAACTTAGTTTATTTCTGTCAAACGACGATTTCCCGTTCTGGAATAGACTAAAGTGACACTATTTTAGTTTGACAGCACTAAGATGGCACAGAGTTATTAATTTAGTGGAAGGACAATTAAGCTATTCTGAATTTTTGACGTTTTTGACCTAAAATTTTTATTGTCTAACTAAATCCGACTATTTTTAATCGCGATTAAATAGGTGTGGAATAAAATTTGTTGTCATGAACTAAAATTTACGCAAACACCTCGCCTTTGCTGCAAACAGTACTGTATGTTCTTTTTCATTAATTTTCTTATATCTCGAAAATGGTGTGTCCTATCGCAAAAATAATGAAAATTTAGACCCCTTTCATAGAACCCCATAAACCCCTAAAACTCAATATGTAGCTAATAATTTTTCATATATTTTTCATACAAAAAGTGAAAAATTACTTAGAAAACACGTCGAGGCAGCCTCTCATGTGCGCCTCGGGCTCTAAAAAAAAATCATGGGGTAGGGCAAACAAGTGCCACGTGGAGTCGCGATTGTCAAATTCGACTTTAGTTGTGTCAAAATTATTTTTAAAAGGGTTTTTTTTTGCAGATTAAATAGCTTTAAGATTCTCATAACCAAAAGTAAGGAATTTTAGTGATAGTGTAGTTCGGTGTACAAGAGAATCGGCACCATTACCTAATTGTTTACTTCACTGTGAACTAATATTAATATTTAAAGCAAAAGTTAATGATTGAATATTAAATTACAACTAAAATTTTCAATCGTTATTGATTTAAACTAATTTAATCCCAAATTTTTAGTATGACTAATCAATCGATTGATAATTTTAGTGATTGAGCCCAACACTTGTTTGCAGGCTGTACTGGCGCGCTACGACGACGTGGGATTGCCGCGCTCGGCGTGCGTGTGCTACACCGCCGCCCTGCTGCGCGCGCGCGCGGCGGGGGGCGCAGGGGGCGCGGGGGGCGCGGCGCGGGGCGCGGCCGAGCTGGGCGCGCTGGACGCTATGCGCCGCGCGATCGAGTTCAACCCGCACGTGCCAGAGTACCTGCTGGAGCTGCGGCCGCTCACTCTGCCGCCCGAGCACGTGTTGCGGCGCGGCGACAGCGAGGCGCTGGCCTACGCGTTCTTCCACCTGCGGCACTGGCGCGCGTGCGCCGGCGCGCTGCGCCTGCTGGGCGCGGCGTGGGCGGCGGCAGAGCGCGGCGCGGCGGGCGCGGCGTGCGCGGCGTGCGCGGACCGCGAGCTGCTGCCGCAGCACCACGCGCTGTCCGTGTTCCCGCGCCGCCGCGCGCCCGCGCTGCTGCCGCTGGCGGCGGCGCTGTGCGCGGCCACCGCGCTGCTGGCGCTGCTGGCGCACCGCTGGCCCGCGCACGCGCACGCGGTGGCGCGCGCGGCCGCGCACGGCCTGGACCCGCGCCGCCTGCACACGCTGCTGGCTGCCGTGTGATGTGTGCGCAGGCCCGCGCACGCTCGCGGCCTGGACCCGCGCCGCCTGCACACGCTGCTGGCTGCCGTGTGATGTGTCCGCTGGTCCGTGAACTGCATCGCGATGTTGTATTGTCTCTGATCTGCATTTAACTATAGAATAAAATGTTATTACTTATCCTATTTCTGGATTTCATTCAGCCGTGTCACCTTGGCTCCGAATCGACATCGCTTCGATTCGAACCGTTGAATATTATTTCTGTCAAACTCCATTCTGCAACACACACTAATCAGCTGCGAAATTTAAATAACAACCCCCCGTAATTGGTGTCGGACTATTGCAGGATTTGGAAAGAAAAATAATTATTGAACTATGGGTTTCGGTGGCTAAGATGGACTGGTTCTTACTGGAATACTTCCGTCCTCCGAGAACGTTTGCTCTTGAGAATCTCCACTCAAACCGGCCGATAAAGGCAAGAAACAGAGCGCTCTCTTTCTTGCCTTTATTGGCCGGTTTGAGTGCGCAAGTCACCCCGTGCCATTTTATCCGTGTATTTTATATATCAAACATTGGTCGGACAGGGGCCATAGCCGTTCTATAGTTCTTGGTAACAAGTCCATCTTAGCCAACGAAACCCATAGTTCAATAATTATTTTAGTTTCCATATCCTGCAATAGTCCGACACCAGCCGGGGGTTGTCCTTGGGTGCACAAAGTGCATACAGGGGTAATCGTCGGTTGGTGCCTCGTTCCATTTAAAATTGTCTAAGGGGCCTCTGCGAGTTGGCTTCGGCCCCTCGTACGCCTTCCAAAGGACCGGGATCCCTTGGTCCCGAGCTATGTTAACATATAAAAATAATAATAATCTTTATTGGAACAAAAACACATTTTACAAATTGGTCGCGTACGTAAATAGCTATACTCCATTTGAAATAAGATTAGAAATTTAAACAAACCTTTTTTACAGTCCGTTCATCCGATTTTGACTTCTATTCCGTAGATATAAGGATGGTATAAAAGCAAAAACGTGGTTACGATACCAACTGTTAGTGCAGCTGCCATTTGTCATACCACCAACGCAATTGAAGTCAAAATTAGTTGAACGGACTGTAAAAAAGGTTTTGTTAAATTTCTAATCTTATTTCAAATGGAGTTTACATTAGTTGAAAAACTGTATCACAGTTATTAACGCCCACCTCCAAGAGGGAGACGACAGCGTTCCAGATTCCAGAGATGAATACAGTAGGGGTTAAAAAGAGCAATAACAAATAATAAAATTAAAAAAGTTGTCAAACCATATCGTATTTAATTTAACAATTTTAGTACCTATTTTGTAACTAGATGGCGTTGGCGTCGAGTTACATCTCGCTATGGTTTGGTTACCGTGCAAAGTACAAGTAGGTTAGAAATTTTATAATTTGTTGTTGATATTCTGTATTCTGGGTGAACTGTAATATACTGTGTTATATCGCATAGTACGAGTTTAATTGAGGACCTTGGGTTGGAGATTTTACATGGTCCTTCGAAACCGGATCAGTGCGTAATATTGCGCACCGAGTTTTTGTGTATCAGCACAGAAAGCAGTGGTGGATCGCCACTGAAGTGCTTTAGCGTCGCCTGCCGAGGGCGCGACCACGGAGACCGAGTGTTTCTGAGGACGTCGCCTGCAGAGGGCGCCACCGCAGCAAGTTCTGCGGGTTTCCGGACATCCCAAGTGTGGACAACCGGATCTAGAAGAAGTGGAAGTGGCATCCCAAGTAGCTGAGCACCAAAGCGGAGAGCGTACTGCGCGCCCCCTGGCGGACGTCAGCAACAAATAAATTGGAGAAGTAATAGTGAGTGACGTGTTGTGGACTTAGAAAATAAAACCGTGAGTACAATTTTATTTGTGAAGTTATAAAAATTTGGAACTTTAAATTTAACGTAAAAATCAAGACTTAGAATAATTTCAGTAGTTTAGACTTAGAATATTTAAGAAAAAAGTGAACCGACGGGGAACCTATGCCCGATTTTCTAAAAAGTTTTATGTTAAAAACACTTGTAAAATTTTCCGTTGTTGTCATGGACTTAGAATAATTTCATCAGTTTTACACTTGTAAAATTTTCTGTTGCTGTCGTAGACTTAGAATAATTTCATCAGTTTTACACTTGTAAAATTACTGTGTTCTTGTGCAACTTGTTTTTTTTGTTTGAGAATTAATTCAATAGTTTGATAGCACTTTATAGTCATGGATTCATTAGTTAACTTACAACTAGATAACAAGAGAAATATTGAAAAAGGTAGAATAAATTATAAAAAATGTCCTAAAGATCGGATAACATTGTCTTATTTAGAAACCAGGTTGGAAGCATTAGAACAACTGTGGTCTAATTTTATAAAAACGCACAGGAACATAGTAGAAAAACTAGATTTGAAACATAATTACTTTACTTCAGAGACATATGACAATACTGAGGATATTTACATAACTTATAAATCCGAGTTAAAAGAGTCTATTAAACAACTAACACCTACAAAGGCAAGTGTAGATAAAGAGTCATCGTCAAATAAGTATACGAATGTGAAATTACCTAAGGTTGTTATTCCTACTTTCTCTGGCAAGTATACGGAGTGGACTTCATTCCGTGATTTGTTTTTATCACTTATCCACAAAAATGATTCAATTGACGATGTACAAAAACTACATTACTTGAAAGGTCATTTATCGGGTGAACCAGAACAATTGTTACGTCACACTCCTGTGACAGCCGCAAATTATCAGGAATGTTGGCAAATCTTAAATAAACGCTATAATAATATACGATATTTGTCTAATTCTATGTTGAAGAGATTGATAAATCAATCAAATGTAACAGAGTCATCAACTGCGGTTAAAGAATTATTGGATACCACTGTGGACTGTTTGCATGGCTTAAGTACTCTCGGCATTGATGTTAAATCATGGGATGCTATAGTCATTTATATAATAAGCGCTAAGCTAGATAGTGAATCGCGAAAGTTGTGGGAATTGAAAATTAGTGCAGATGAACAATCACCAACGTTTGAAGAATTTAAAACATTTTTAGAGTCAAGGTTTCGCTCTTTGGAGTACTTAGACACATCCAAGTCAAAGCAGAAGTCCACAGATAGTAAACCAAAGGTTTTTCACGCAGTCAAATCAAATAGTAACAACTCTGTACAAATTGTATGTCCATTCTGTAAACAAGATCATTATATAAGTCATTGTAAACAGTTTAGTAAAGAAGGTTATCAAACTCGAAGTGAATTCGTCCGAACTCACAATTTGTGTTACAATTGTTTAGGCGCGAACCATTCAATTAAGTATTGTCGTGCTAAAACATCATGTCACGTTTGCAAGCGCAGACACCACTCATTATTACACCCCAAGGCATCCTCAAGATCATCGTCACCCAATAGCCATCCGGTTGAGGCAGTAGCTGTCAAATCAGCAGTGCCCACACTGCAAACTGCTTCCGGTTCGGCAAAAGAAGCAGAGTCTTCAACCATAGCGACACACTTTTCTACAAAGGTTGTGCCAAATCGAGTTTTATTAGCGACCGCTCTCGTCGAAGCACAGACACAGAATGGTCGTAAACAATTGCTGAGGGCGTTATTGGATCAAGGATCCCAGGCCTCTTTCATAACCGAGTCAGCAGTCCAATTGCTCGGACTAAAGAAAATACAAAATAATAGTATGGTCTCAGGCATAGGAGGTGACGAAGGCGCTTTTGCCTCTAGATTCATGGTTTGCGTAACCATTCATTCACGTCACGATCCAAATGCAATTATTCAAGTTCGAGCATATGTGTTAAGTAAAATTACAACGTTGATTCCGTCAACTAAACTGTGTATATCAACTTGGCCTCAACTAGAAGATATAACTCTGGCAGACCCAGAGTACCACACTCCAAACAAAATCGACGTTTTGTTTGGAGCAGAAGTTTACAGCCAAGTTATTAAAGAGGGTTTAGTCAAACACACTCCAGGGCCCATAATTGCTCAAAATACAACCCTGGGATGGATTTTGTCTGGACTAACACCCACAGATTGCGATCTCAATTCAGCAAATTGTCACAAGGTTATGGTTAGTATGCATTCACACCTCAGTGACAATGATATGCTCAAACAGTTTTGGGAGATCGAATCTGATGTTACTAATACAAAAAAAATACTTACCCAAGAAGAACAGCTGTGCGAAGAATTCTTCACTCGTACTACTCAACGAGACGCTACTGGGCGATACGTAGTCAAGCTTCCATTTCGGAAATCAGATCCACGAAGTAAAATCGGATACACCAGAGACATTGCACTGAAACGATTTCATCATCTCGAACAGCGTTTTAAGAAAAATCATGAGATCAAAAGAAAATATACCGAAGTAATCCAAGAATACCTTGACCTTGGACACATGAAGATAGTGTCTCGCGAAACTGATACTAAGCAGTCAGAAGCAGTCTATCTGCCTCACCACGCAGTGGTTCGCGAGGATAAGACCACTACCAAAATCAGAGTTGTGTTCGACGCTTCTTCTAAAGGGTCTAATGGTGGATCCCTTAATGATATGTTGATGGTAGGTCCTACCATACAACCGGAATTACGTCACATCATCATGAGATGGCGTACGTATCCAATTGTTTTATGTGCAGATATAGTAAAAATGTATCGGCAGATCAAAGTCGCTCCTGAAGACACACACTTCCAGAGACTACTTTGGCGGAGTGAACCTGCATCTGAAATAAAAGAGTATGAGTTGCTGAGAGTTACCTTTGGCACTGCGTCCGCGCCTTACCTGGCCGTGAAGTCGTTGCAGCAGCTAGCACACGATGAGGGAGCTGAGTTTCCGCTGGTATCTGAAACATTAAAAAGCGAATTTTATGTAGACGATTATATGTCAGGATGTCAAACGGTAGACGAAGGAAAAAGGATTCACAGGGAAATGGAAAAACTACTGGAAAAAGGTGGGTTTCAGTTACAGAAGTGGATGACAAACAACAAGGAATTAGCAGAGGAAATATTGGGAGAAGGTACAAATCAGGAAGGATTAGTAGAGATAAAACTAAACGAGGTGGTGAAAATACTAGGACTTTCGTGGGATAGAGAATCTGACAGTTTCAGATATTCAATAACATTTCCGCAACCTGCATCTGTAACAAAACGAAAAGTAATATCAGATATATCACGACTGTTCGACCCCTTAGGGTGGGTTGCGCCGTGTGTTATACCAGCGAAAATAATGATTCAAAAAATATGGCTTGCCGGGATTGATTGGGATGATCGATTACCTGAAGAATTATTAAAAGAATGGCAAACATATCAAAAGGAACTACTAAATTTACCTGAGTTTCATGTACCAAGATGGGTTGAATTCAGAGAAGATGATGTTGTTGTAGAACTACATGGGTTTTGTGACGCATCTAATGTAGCGTATGCAGCTGTTACGTATTTAAGGATAATTGACGCAAACGGGAATATTAAGATTAATTTAATATCCGCAAAAACCAAGGTTGCTCCGATAAAGCAACTGTCAATTCCTCGTCTCGAATTGATGGGTGCTGTTCTGTTAGCCAAATTGATTGTGGAGATAGCTGAGATACTGGTAATACCGAAAGAACGTATACACTGTTGGACAGACTCGACTGTTGTTCTGGCTTGGCTCAGTAATCATCCCAGCCGCTGGACAACATTTGTTGGTAATAGGGTGTCTGAAGTTCTGAGATATTTGGATAATCCTCAATGGGGACATGTGAAATCGACTCACAACCCTGCAGATATCGCGTCAAGAGGTATGACACCTTCAGCACTTTCACAGTCATATCTGTGGAGGCACGGTCCGTTGTGGTTAAGGAAGGAACCAATTGACTACGTCAAACCCAACTCGATGTCAACTAAACTCGAAGAAAGATCATCGAAAGGTGTCAAAGCACATGTAACAACAAATGTAGAGGATGGGCTGTGGACAAAATATTCATCATTTCAAAAATTAATTAGAGTAGTGGCCTATTGTAGACGATTCTTAAGATTTAAGCAACATAAAGAAACTTACCTGACAAGTGAAGAATTGACAGCCGCTCTGGAAATCTGTATAAGAAAATGTCAAGAACAAGAATTTATGGAAGACATAGAAAACCTTAAGAAGACAGGAAGTGTAAGTAAGAAGAGCAAATTACGACCTTTATGTCCTATATTGGATGAGCAAGGAATTTTAAGAGTAGGAGGAAGAATTGAAAAGTCTCAACTGCCAGTAAGCATGAAGCATCCTATTATAATTCCACAGCGCCATCACTTCTCTACCCTGCTCGTCAGCGAAGCTCACAAAACCACTCTTCACGGTGGTCCAACATTAATGTTGAACTATTTGCGCACACGATATTGGATAGTATCTGCAAAAGCTGTAGTAAAGTACGGAAGTGTGTAGTATGTGTTCGGCATTCCGCGACGTTTAGAAATCAACTCATGGGTCAATTGCCGACCTGTAGAGTGTCTCCAGCCAGGCCGTTTTTGCATACAGGTGTGGATTTCGCCGGTCCGATTAACATTAGAGTGTCCAAGGGTCGTGGCAATAAGGCTTTCAAGGGGTACATCTGCCTATTTGTGTGCATGGTCACTCGAGCAGTGCACATCGAAGCCATTAGTGACCTTACCTCTGAAGGTTTCATAGCCGGTTTCAAGAGATTTGTCGCTAGAAGAGGCCATTGCAGTGATATTTGGAGCGACAACGGTAAAAATTTTGTAGGTGCAGCTAAGGAACTCCAGATATTAGTCGCTGCTGAACAGTCAGCGATCGCTAACGGAATTAGGAGTTGGCTCAGTTGTAAAGGTGTCAGATGGCATTTTATCCCTCCTCATGCCCCAAATTTTGGTGGACTTTGGGAAGCCGGCATCAAGTCAACCAAATTCCACATGAAACGCGTCATTGGTGATTCCACTCTTACCTACGAGGAAATGGCCACGTTACTTGTGCAGATTGAGGCTTGCCTCAATTCAAGACCGATTTCTCACATTCCTCAAACTCCTGATGATCCAATGCCGCTTACACCCGGTCATTTTTTAATCGGGGAACCTCTGGTTCTTTTGCCGGAACGTAATTACGAGCGTAGCTCTGTGGGCACGTTGAGGCGATGGCAACTCTTACAAAAAATGACCCAAGATTTCTGGCGACGATGGTCTAGAGAATTTTTAACTTCGATGCTACAGCGTTACAAATGGTCGCAAAAGGAAATAGAGCCCAATATTGGCGACATTGTCCTTGTAAAAGAAGACAATCTGCCTCCAGGCAAATGGTTATTGGGTGGGATTTTAGAAAAGCATCCTGGTTCGGACGGACTCACACGAGTTGTGACTATAAAGTGTAATGGTTCCATATTTAAAAGACCAATTTGTAAACTCTGTGTATTGCCAACCAGTGATTGATATGATTTTTTTATTATTATTTTATTCTGTTTTTCTTTATTATTTCTAGCCCCCTTGACCTCATGGTGGGCGGCGTTAATTTAAAGGACAACTCTTTCGAGCATGTCCTTGGTGGGCGGAATGTCAAACCATATCGTATTTAATTTAACAATTTTAGTACCTATTTTGTAACTAGATGGCGTTGGCGTCGAGTTACATCTCGCTATGGTTTGGTTACCGTGCAAAGTACAAGTAGGTTAGAAATTTTATAATTTGTTGTTGATATTCTGTATTCTGGGTGAACTGTAATATACTGTGTTATATCGCATAGTACGAGTTTAATTGAGGACCTTGGGTTGGAGATTTTACAAAAGTAAAAAATTAAAGTTATTATTATTTTTGGTAAACAAATTTTGTTTCTTAGCTCTTTGGCTAGTTTAAGCTACATTAAAGGGCCCAAGCCAAGTCAATTTAGTATGTGTGCTGATCACGTAGATTTAATGTTAAGAGGAATAATTTAATTTTCCTCCATTTACATGAACTTCCTAACTATTCTGCAGGTATTTAAAATTGCGGCTTTTTGGAGTGTTATATAAATTGAGTATTTCAGGTCTATTAGTTTAAGGCTGTGGTGTAGGTGTTTGGATATAACACCCGTCGTGGAGACCACAATGGGTACTACGTAGACTTTTTCCTGCCTCCAAATTCTGGTCACTTCTTTCAGTTCAGCTACTGTTTTTCTCACCTATTGTTTTTTGTAAATTGTGTGTATTAGGGTCTCACCTATTGTTTTTTGTAAATTGTGTGTATTTTATTATTATTATTTGCTTTATTTCATATATATGTACAAACAAATTATATTTTTAAATATTAGAATATAGAAAACATAAAAACATTAAAAAATATAAAAAATAGCCCACCGGTATCGGGAACAGGGTCCAAGCTACCGGCGGTCAGGGATCCAGAGAGAAGAACCTAACAATGCAAGCCGTGCCTAGAAGTACTGCTTTCTGAATCAAGCCCTTGATCCAGCTGCCCAACGAGAGTCTCCTCAGGTGTTGGTCGAGGCTCTTGGCTATTAAGCCATTGGCTGTTACGACTATCGGCACAATGATCGCTGAGTCCACATCCCACATGTCGACAACCTCGCGAGCCAAGTCAAGATACTTGATTTGTTTATTTTTCTTGGCTTTCACGAGGTTCCCGTCATGCATGGGATCGTTATGTCAACAATCATTGCGCGCCGCTCTAATCGATCCACCACCACTATATTGGGCTTATTGGCAACAATAGCCCTGTCAGTGATGATGGATCGATCCCAGTACAATGTGATATTTCCATTTTCGAGAACTGGGTGGGGCACATACCTGTAGTACGGCACTTCCGATTCTACTTGGCTGTATTTCAGAGCAAGTTGCTGATGGATAAGCCTGGCTACAAGGTTGTGTCTATGCAAGTAGTCTTCGTATGCCAGACGAGAACATCCGGAGATAATGTGTCTGATTGATTCACCCGGACCGTGGCATGCCCGACAGATTTCAACCGTGCTGGCTTTCATAATAAATCTCCGTAATTGTTTGTCATCATAACTTCGTCCATAATTGTACAGACAAAACCTTCGGTTTCTCCAAAGAGGTCACTGAAATGCAGCCAGGCTACAGACGCTAGTTGATCTACATCAGGTCCATGTAGGACTCGAAAAAAGCGTCCGTGAAGCTCCTTACTCTGCCATACTTCCATGCGATCATTAGTGTCAAGCACTACTGGCTTGCGCCAGTTCTCTTTAGCCAAGGAGAGCGGGGTGAGGCCCTTGTCCACTGAGACCACATCTCGATGCATCCCCACGTCGCCTTCTAAGAAATATTCCCTGAGACTGCAAATCTCGCGATTGTGGAGGGTCTTAGCAATTAAAAAGCCTCGACCTTCACACTTTCGCGGGATATAGGTACAGCCTCATTACCGATGACCGCGGGTGATGCATTCGATTTGCATTTAGCAGCGTACGGACCTTCCTATCCAGGGCGTTGAGTTCGGTCTGAGTCCATTTGAGTATGCCGAAAGAGTACATCAAAACCGGCATGACCCTATCGTTAAAGGCGCACCTTGTTTTCGCCTGATAGAAGTCTATTAAATACTTTTTTCAGGCGGCCAAAGAAGCGTTCCTTTAACGATTGCTTCATGACAGTACCATTGATGCCCCATGCTTCCGTCATACCCCAATACTTATAGGTTTCGGATGCGGAGAGGGCTCTAAGGTTTATGGACTCCGACAGTTGGGTTCCGATGGATTCCACAATCTCCCCTCGCTTTACATGCGTAACCGCACATTTGTCCACACCAAATTCCATCCTGATCGTGCTACTGAAAGTTTCAGTTACTTTCAGTAGCTCCATCAGTTGCAAATTATTAGGGGCAAAGAGTTTTAGGTCACCCATATAGAGGAGGTGAGATATAACCCGACCACCTCTTCTCAGCCGATAGCCTAGACCTGAATCTTCTAGCAGTGTGCTTAGAGGATTCAAGGCTCAGCAGAACCAAAGCGAACTCAAACTATCACCCTGAAATATGCTTCGCTCGATCCTTATCGGTTCGCTATTCCTCTGGACATTTTGACATCCTGGATAGTGAAGGATCGTTCTCCATTGCCCCATACATGACATCAGGAAGGTGCGCAGAGTTGCATCTACTTTATACAACTCCAGCACCCTCATAAGCTATGTATGTGGCACCGAGTCAGAACTTCTTGCAATCTATCCAACATGTCGACAGATCCTTTCGGGAACGACTAATGTTGGCTAATGGCCATATCAATGAGGAGTAGTCCTGAGTACCACGGGACCCGTTCCTAGATCCATTTTGAGAAGGAGAGATGATGGTGTTGGTGTCTATATGTTTGTTAATTTTAGCTCTCAAAATGGATGAAAGAACTTTATAGACCGTCGGTAAATACGTGATCGGCCTATAATTTTTGGGTTTCGCAGTACTATCTGATTTATGGAGCTAGTGGGTAACTCCTGTTGTTAGGAACTGGGGTAGCGAACCATATTCCAAAGCAGTCTGGTACTGAGCCGCCAAGCGAGCATGTGACCTTACGAACCATTTGATCCAAAAGTTTTGCAGTCGGTCCGGCCCTGGACACTTCCAGTTAGGCAGCGAACGGACTGCACGAGTTACATCTTGGGGGCAGATGGTAATAGCCCCTATTTCTGGTATTGGATCGCAGGCTCGCTCGACTTCCCGAGCTTTATCACCTTCGGTGTGACTGACAGGCACCGACCAGATATTGGCGCCAGAAAGAACACATGGCACCATCATCTGGTAGGCACGTGTCAGCCACACCTTGATCCGGTCGCTCCCAACCCCAATAAACCCACCTTTCATCACGCTGGAAGGTGCGATTCTGAGTGTATAATAATAATATGTTTTTTATTTCTCCTCACAATGATAAGCTTATTCTAGGTTTCACATTGTAGTGACCTACAAACTACAAAGCATACAGCGCATCACACGTCCGACCACCGCCACAGCGCGCAGCTCACTGAGCGACCGCCAGGGAGCGCGGCAAGCGCAGTGCACGCGCCGTGCCACCTCTCCGAACGAATGCGACACCTCTGCGGCCTGCGGCTGCACTGGCGATTGTATGAAGAGTAGCGACAACATCCCTGCGCCGATGACCATCGGGCACTGACTGTTGGATTGGAGATGGAGCCCGTTCCATTCATATTTGCGAACCGCGGCGCGCGCGCCGCGCAAGCTCGCGCCGCGTCCCATACGTCATCATCATCAGGCGAGCTCCCAACCTGATCGCCTATTGGTCTACCACCTCAAGTTATTTTAGTTACCACCACTTCTTTGCATGCTACCCTAAGCTAATATAAGGCGATGTTTTATGGCAATAAAGGCATTCCATTTGTTTATTTACGCATTTGTATCTCATTTACAACAAACCTCTAAATTGGTGACCCCGACGTGATACAATAAAGTTATGGACGACGCAAGTCAAAAGCCGCGAACCACGCTGTCTGAAGAAGATATAGAGATGATCTCCGTCAAGTCTCGGATACCTCCATTCTGGCGAGACAAGCCCAGATTATGGTTCGCGCAATTCGAAACCATGGTGTCGAACCAAAAGCTCAGCGAGGAAGCGAAGTTTGGACTTGCTGTGGCGCAACTCGACAAGGTGGATGTTGAACAAATTAGCGACATCATATTATCATCGGCTAGGACGGGTAGATTTGAAGCGCTAAAGACCCGTTTATTATCCGTCTACGAGGATTCAGAGAATAAGCAGCTACAAAAATTGCTCAACGAGGTTGAACTGGGCGACCAACGTCCTTCCCAGCTGCTGCGGCGTATGCGTGATCTGGCTCGTGACAAGATGCCTGATGAAACCCTCCGAATGTTGTGGATGAGCCACCTACCCTCTTCGACGAGAGCTGTATTGGCGGTCAGTGAAGCATCAAAATTAGACTCGCTAGCGGCGATGGCCGACAAGATGAGTGAACAGATGAAAGAGGTCAATTCCGTGTGTTCCTGCAGTCATGCTAGCACCGCGTCACAATCGTCGACACCATCGCCTAACGATCGAATTTTGAATATGATCGAGACACTTACGAAAGAGGTCGCAGCGTTGAAAACCGACAGATCGCGTAACTACCACCGTGGACCACAGAGAGACAGGTACCGTTCAAGATCTCGTTCCAAGTCCGCGAATCGTGACACATCGTATTGCTATTTCCATCGCAAGTTCGGCAAGGAGGCGTTTCGCTGTCGGAGGCCCTGTAACTTTGCAAGCAAGATGAATACGAGCCAGGAAAACTAGTCCCGACTTTGGCTACGACGGGAGCCGAAGTCACCGACATAACCCGACACCGTCTGTTCATTAAAGAGCTGGGAATTGGTCTGCATTTCCTCATCGATACCGGCGCGAACGTCTCAGTTTTACCTGTCAAGAGGGTACGCAGAGAAAAAACGACGCCGACCGAATATCTCTACGCCGCCAACGGCTCACGAATACCCTCCTATGGGGAACGCACTATGACCTTGAATATAGGACTACGTCGACCGTATATGTGCAATTTCGTCATCGCCGAAGTGACCAGACCAATATTGGGGGCTGATTTCCTACATAAACACCAACTAACGGTAGATATACACGGGCGAAGGTTAATTGACAAAAAAACAGGCCTATCCGTTGTCGGCCGCGTAACGTCAACTAATGATTCCAGCATCAACAGTTTAGATGACCAGCAGCCGTACCACGATCTGCTCGCAAAGTACCCAGACATTACCCGACCGAACTTGAAGCTCTGTCACAGTGAAGTGGAACACCACATACAGACTACCGGCCCGCCATTATATGCAAAATCACGCCCTCTGCCACCGCACAAGTACAAGGCAGCCAAGGCCGAATTCGACCTAATGATTGAGCAAGGTATATGTCGGCCGTCGAAGAGTCCCTGGGCCAGTCCAATACACCTTGTCTTAAAGAAGGATGGCAAATACAGAGTTTGTGGAGATTATCGTCGACTCAATACAGTGACAGTGCCAGACCGTTACCCCATTCCAAGACTTCATGATTTTACCTACAATTTGATGGGGAAGAAATACTTCTCCATAATTGACATGAAAAAGGCCTATTATCAAGTAAGGACTCGCGAAGAGGATATACAGAAGACCGCCGTTATCACACCATTCGGGTTATTCGAATTCCCGAGGATGTGCTTCGGTTTGCGCAACGCTGGGCAAACGTTCCAACGTCACATTGACAATGTTCTACGGGGACTTCCTGTTTTCCCATTTGTCGACGACATTTTATTGGCTTCTGAAACAAAAGAACAGCACAGAAGAGAACTAGAAGAGGTATTCAGAAGGCTTAACGACTATGGGCTACAACTAAATATAGCAAAATGTACTTTTGGCCAACAAACACTCAACTTTTTGGGCTACACTATAAACTCCAAAGGAATTAAGCCAACTGACGAGAAGATCGAAGCCATAAAATCATACCCTCGCCCAGAAACAGTCCAACAATTACGTCGATTCCTGGGAATGATAAACTTTTATCGTGAGAATATCCCACATGCCGCTCAGTATCAGAAAGAGCTCAATGTTTACTTGAAAGATTCGAAGAAAAACGACAAGACGAAAATAAGTTGGAACGACACAGCGATTAAGGCGTTTGAAAAATGCAAACACGACATAACAAGCGCCGTATTGTTGTCATACCCATCGTCAACACTACCTTTCGTGCTCATGACCGATGCGTCCGACACCTGTGCAGGGGCGGTACTACAACCAAAAAGTCAAGGTCGTTGGAGACCGCTCGGATTTTTTTCCAAGAAGTTCGACGACGCTCAAAGAAAATACAGCACGTATGACAGGGAGCTTACATCAATATACATGGCAGTACGTCACTTTCGCCGGATGATAGAAGGCCGTGACGTCACCATATTGACGGACCACATGCCCCTCATCAATGCACTGCGAGCGAACTACAAAGATGAAACTCCGAGGCGCACGAGATATTTAGAATATATCAGCCAGTTTGTCACCGACATCAAACACGTATCGGGCAAAGATAACTGTGTCGCCGACGCCATGTCACGAGTGGACACAATCTCATGTCCAACGCCGATAAATTACGACGAGTTAGCAAAGTCTCAAAAACAAGATGAAGAACTCAAGCAACTCATGAAAAGCGACAGGCTCAAATTCAAGCGAATAGCATTGCCCGGTTCAACTACCCAAGTCATATGCGAGATGTCAACAAAATGTCCTCGCCCGTACTTACCGCCACAATACAGGAAGCAAGCTTATCAAGCGATACACGATCTCAATCACCCCGGCGTAAGAGCAACGAGAAGATTAACTACCACACGCTATTTCTGGTTGACCATTAAGAAAGATGTCACAGACTGGGCAAGAGCTTGCGACCAATGCCAGCGAGTGAAAGTTCATCGCCACACCAAGGCACCAGTATCCAGTTTCATGACAGTAGACCGCTTATGTCATCCGCACATTGACTTAGTCGGTCCCTTACCAACGTCAAACAACTGTCGTTATATACTAACGATGATCGACAGAGCAACGAAGTGGCCAGAAGCTCAACCCATCGAGGACATAACGGCAGAAAAAGTCTCAAATACGTTGTATGAAACATGGATTGCAAGATTCGGTTGCCCCGCGACCATAACAACAGACCAAGGCAGACAGTTCGAATCCGAACTATTCCATAAGTTGATGCATCGCATGGGAATCCAGCACGTACGAACTACGGCGTACCATCCGCAATCGAACGGTTTGGTGGAACGCTGGCACCGCACGCTAAAAGCATCACTCACCGCAAGATTAAATACAACAAACTGGACGTACGAGTTACCCACCGTATTACTTGGTCTACGCGCCGCATACAAGACAGACATCGGCGCCAGTACTGCGGAATTATTATTCGGAAGAACACTACGCCTGCCTGGTGAATTCTACGGTGAATCAATCACAACATGTAACACGTCATCGCACTTCATGAATCATCTTAGCGAAGCATTGAAAAAGGCACAGGTGCAGCGCGAAGCCAACAAAAGCACCGCTTTTTTCATTCACGGCGATCTGTATAAATCAACACATGTTTACGTTCGCAATGACGCTGTACGCAAACCATTAACACCTACCTATAACGGTCCGTATCGCGTTATCGATCGCACAGATAAGTACTTCACCGTACAGTTGGAGAATAGAAGATCTAATATAACCATCGACCGGCTGAAGCCTGCATTCCAGTGCAACGAGGAGCAAGCCGATGAGGCACCTGTCACCTTCAGCTACGTCACTAAATCCGGTAGGACATCAAAACCTCCTGTACGCTTCGCTGAGGGGGGAATAATGTAGTGACCTACAAACTACAAAGCATACAGCGCATCACACGTCCGACCACCGCCACAGCGCGCAGCTCACTGAGCGACCGCCAGGGAGCGCGGCAAGCGCAGTGCACGCGCTGTGCCACCTCTCCGAACGAATGCGACACCTCTGCGGCCTGCGGCTGCACTGGCGATTGTATGACGAGTAGCGACAACATCCCTGCGCCGATGACCATCGGGCACTGGCTGCTGGATTGGAGATGGAGCCCGTTCCATTCATATTTGCGAACCGCGGCGCGCGCGCCGCGCAAGCTCGCGCCGCGTCCCATACGTCATCATCATCAGGCGAGCTCCCAACCTGATCGCCTATTGGTCTACCACCTCCAAGTTATTTTAGTTACCACCACTTCTTTGCATGCTACCCTAAGCTAATATAAGGCGATGTTTTATGGCAATAAAGGCATTCCATTTGTTTATCTACGTATTTGTATCTCATTTACAACAAACCTCTAAAACATCTTTGTTTTTTTTATTTAGCAATGTGAGGAGCTGGTGTCTGAGTTAGGCGTAATATGCCTGTATTACAAATCACAGAATCAGAACAGAAAGTTTTACTTAAAAAAGAATATGATATTACAATAAACGTTACAGATAAGGAGATATAATTTTGGGGGTAGAAGTTAAAAAGAAACTATAGACAAAAAGTTAATCAGGGTGCCTGTATCTGTGTGTATGTGTGTGTCTATGAGACTGTATGCTGTTATTGTGTAGTGTTGAGTGTCAGTTGTAGTGTGCCGATGTGTACGTGAGAGGGTTTTGGTGCAAGTTATAAACTTATATCGTACTAATTTAATTTGAATGAAGTAGACTTTCTGTAAAATTATAATCCAACTTTTTTAAGCAATCCGAAACCAAGGACTTACATATGGTTTTTGGCAAGGGATATAGCGTTAAGGCTTGATTTACCTTATTGTATAAATTTGAACCCTGGTAGCAGAAAAACCGATGTGCAAACTTAGTTTTGTATGACGATGAAGAACAGACTGTCTGTTTGCGGCGTTTGTTTCTGATTCATTCTGGTTCAAAAACTGTTAGGGCATGTTGTTTCATAACTGTTTTAGGATGAAGAGCTGCCTCACAGTAAGTACCTCCCATTTCGAATAGAGATCAGTAGTTGGGTAATAAAAAGGTAGAAACAAACTAACGTTTAGGAGTGCTCTTTGTGCTCTCTCAACTTTTAAGAGATGAGTTTTACATGTGCCACCCCATGTGGTGATACAGTATTCGAGCTGAGACTGACAGAGAGCTTAGTAGACCGATTTTATGACGGATTTTGGTGCAGTGCTTCTTAAGGCTTTAAATATTACTACACTTGCGAGCAAAAGTATGGAATCACTTACTTGGAATTGATTCCGCGCGATCTTGAGTACTTAATAACTAGTTAAGAATAATAAAAATGGTACCATTTTAAAGGTTTTACTGTTAACTTTAAATTGATAACAAATTCATTCAAATCACGCTATTATTTAAGAAGCTATCCCGGATTACGTGAAGAAGTAAGGAAAAAGATATGTTTCAATTGTTTGATATGTCGCGAATTGCGGCCTATTGACCCCCTTTAAAAGCACGTGTCATCGGATTTTCTTTATCAGCGCGCACTGGACGACCTCCCCGACTGGCTCAGCAAATGGAGACTGTCGGTGAACGCAGGTAAGACGCAGGCGATCATCGTCACGGCACGCGGCCGTATGAACCCACCGAGCCTTGAGCTCATGGGGACCGAAGTCAAGTGGACCAAGACCGCCAAATACCTGGGGGTCACACTCGACAATCGGCTCTCCATGGACCCGCACGTCTGTGAAATTGTCGCGCGGGTAAAAGTTACGCGCCACCTACTTCGCCCGGTGCTCTCGTCAGGCCTCTCTACGCGAGTCAAGCTGGGGATCTACAAGACCTACGTGCGACCACAACTCACCTACGCCGCCCGAGCCTGGCTCGCCCTCACGGCCGAGACCCACAGGAAGAAGCTCCGGACGCAGCAGAACTATGTGCTGCGCCAAATAGTTAAGGCGCCTCGGTACGTGAGGAACTCTGTGATCCACAGGGACCTGCGTGTCGAGAGCATCGATGCATTCTCAGAAAACCTGGCGAGGAGGATGTTCGCGCGTGCCGACGTCTCTGAACAACACCACATCAGGGACATTGCACCATGGCACGCGCGACCCCCCGACTACAAGCGCTTCCCGCGCGACCTCATCGCAGACGTCGCGCTACCGGACTCGACGCCTGAGTAAGTCGCCCTCATTTTACACGCGACCTACTCAAACAAATAGAACTCTACACCCATGACATGACACCCGCCGCGCACAAAGCGTCCTAAGTTAATATAGGCGGTACGTGCGCGGATCACACATACACTACTCCACATTCGCAGAAAAACACAGAGAAAACCACACGAGCGACGTACACACACCTCAAGTCGCTCGATACTCACTACAACGCTCCGCGTCCTGCAACGCTACCGGCTAGATCTGGTTTCGTTGTAGGGAGCGGGGACAGCCGCCACTGTGGACGAGCGCCAACCAAAACCGACGCCCTCGTTGCTTGATCGGCTCTTGCTGGGCCTTCCCTAGGGAACTAGGGATCTCACCCGGCAGGGGCCTGGTCGCACGGGCGTCGTGAAGCACTTCGGGCGCTCCCACAGTTACACCCCCAGAAACACACTACAGACCGCTGAGGGGAGGTATACCCCTCAGTGGGTGACTAGGTGTGCAATAAAGCACTCCCACCCCCTCCTGCGGGAGGGGGACGGAAATCCAAGGACGGGTCCCCAAGTTTGGGGACCGAGAGACCGCAGGCTCGGGCAAGGGGCCAAAAATCCCCAAAACCGATTCCTCGCGCCCCCTTACCGGGGCGCAGAGAAGACGTCGAGCTTTCTTTATCAGTCAGCTTTCACACGTTGACCGGTACACTTCTCCGCTACTTTTGACCCTTGAACTTGGAAGACAATGGATATTACACCTACAGAAGCAGTACAAATCGTCGCCCTATTGCAAGAAGGGCTCAGCCAGCGGGCTGCCGCACGGCAGTCGCACGGCTTCTCCACATAAGCCAGTCCTGTGTTTCGAATGTTTATAAACGCTTTCGGGAGACTGGTGGCTTTATCCCGAGATCAAAATTTGGACGATGCCGGTGCACATCGGAGAGGGATGACGGTTTTATCGTGTCAACGTCTCTCCGAAATCGACATTTGACTGGTGTCGACGTCCAACAGGAGTTCCGAAATGTTCGTGGGGTAGCTGCCAGCGAGTGGACAGTTCGTCGAAGCCTTAAGCAAGCTAATTTGACACCAAAAAGGTCTGCCACAGGGCCGAAACTGACGGCAGCTCACCGACAAGCACGCCTTCAATTTGCTCGCTCCCATCTTGATTGGGAGGTTGAGCAATGCAGGCGAGTCCTGTTCTCCGACGAATGCAGAATGTGTTTGTACGGTAGCGACCGAAGGGGTCGGGTTTAGGCGTGGGCAAAGTGTATCAATTTTGTGATTGGAACATTTGCATCTGAATCACTGAAATGATCCGAAACACTGATATGTTTCATTCGGATCATTTGGCTCATCGGGTCAAAGGATATAAAATACAGAATGTTACGTATACATTTACGAACGATAACTTGTTATTGCAAGCTTTTAATGCAAAAAACTAACGTATAGTATTACATTTTATGAGTAAGCGCCTTATTTGTCGTAACGCAACAATTTTCGAATCCGGAAACATTAACTGACATACACGCTGAAATGTTAGTGGTTGTTTTCCCGCGGCAGAACGATTTGCCCTCAGTAATACTATCGATTTATAGAGTTGAAACTTAAAAAATAAAAAAAGTTTTTATTATCACACAATTTAAAAATATGCATCAACTCGAAAGCGTGAGAAACAATGGTAATACACAACGTAGCGTAGCGCGTAGGTACTTCTTGAAGCGCCCGCACGTACCTCCACGCGCTGCCGACAAATTGAAGACCGATTCTTAAACGTTCAGAGCAAAATAAGCCGTCGTGCGTAGTGATAAGGCATAATCTAGCCCGCACGCGGCGACCGCCTCCCCACGCACCCCCGCCCCGCGCCGCCGCCGGCTCTCTCAGCCAGCTACTCAGTAAACTCAGTTGTCCTGCG
This sequence comes from Griposia aprilina, assembly GCA_916610205.1. Lineage (NCBI taxonomy): Eukaryota > Metazoa > Arthropoda > Insecta > Lepidoptera > Noctuidae > Griposia > Griposia aprilina. The sequence goes on from OU744287.1 coordinate 293,331, forward strand.
ATCATCGTACGCGCAATGCGATTTAAACGTGATTTGCAAAAAGTGATCGACATTACGATTATTCTTATTTGGAGTACGTCGCTATGGTGCAACTGTACGCCAGGGCTGACTACAACTCCCACGCTGCCCGGCGACTTTACTCGGAGCCACAACACTTGCATTCGCTCCGTCTTCGCGGGATTCTGAACCCCCAAGTCCCACAGGCCCGGACAATCGTAGCCACGACACAGCGGCTACTCGATCATGGGCAGTTCGAGACACCAGCGCATGCACAGGGCAGAGGTCGATCAGCCGTTCACTCGCCAGAGCTCGACGACGAGATCATCGAGTACTTCGAACGGGATCCTCGTCGAAGTACACGTATGGCTGCGGCTAGGTTTGGCGTAAGCCAATATTACGTCTGGAAAGTGCTCAATTGTGAAGGACTGCATCCTTATCATTTTCGTCGAGTTCATGCCCTACACGAAAACGATGCGCCGGCCAGAATTGCTTTTTGTCAGTGGTTAATTGAAAATCAGAATCTGAGCATTTTGTGGACGGACGAAGCAACATTTACGCGACTATGACTGTTCAACCAGCGTAACGAACATTTTTGGGCTTTTAATAACCCACATGTTATTCGCGAGTGTGCGCATCAAGTGCGTTTTAGTGTTAACGTGTGGGCCGGTATACTTAATGGCCATCTCATTGGACCGCATTTCATGACTGGACACTTGACAGGTGCAACTTACCTAGAAATGCTACGTAATGTTATCCCGGACTTATTAGACGATGTTCCGCTAGCGGTGCCTGTCGATAATCTGCACTACCAGCATGATGGGTGCCCAGCTCATTATCAGCGCGCCGTGCGAGAACACCTGGACTCGGTGTTTTCCCAGCGCTGGATCGGACGCAGCGGGCCAGTGCCTTGGCCACCTAGAAGCCCGGACCTGACTCCGTTGGACTTTTACTTGTGGTCTGAGCTCAAGCGCCTGGTGTATCGTGAAGAACACGAAACTCGTGACGCGTTATTAAATGCGATAGTGGACGCTTTTAATATCGTAAGACGTGACAGTGACACTTTGGTAAAACTGAAAGACAATCTAATAAAACGTGCTCGGTTGTGTACTGAACGCAGTGGTTTGCATTTCGAACAATTACTCCGATACCGGGAAGTGTAAGTACCTACTCGTACCTTTGTAAATAGCGAACATTTAAAAGTAGGTTAGTTAATTAAAATCATTGTAAATAAGCTCATTCCAATTTTTTAAATACGCCGTGAATACTTTATTGTCTAACTGAGAAAAAAAAATTTTGTAAGTTAATTAACTTATTAAACTTGTTTTTCAGTTTTGTGTTCAGTAAGTTGTGTGTAAGTTGTAAGTAATAAAGTATTTATGACGGTCCTAAGCCCGTAAAAGTATGAAGGGAAATTGGAATAACTTTTAGGTAAATACAGTGTAAACTCCATTTAACGCCACTAGATTTAACAACAAACTCCCTAAAACATCGAAATTATATGACTTTGGTTTGTTTACCTTGTTGTCCATACAATGATACACTCTATGTAGCAACACACCCACTCTAAATAACGACACCAATACGTCATTATTAAGTAATAAACAGTACTTTCTACATAACACATAACATCAAACCTGTATTGTGGAACTGCAGCTGTGTAAGTTCTTTTGTTCGTTATTTTGTTGCTTTATTGTCTAGCACGTGTTTACCTCGACTGTCGACATCTTACGTACTAAAGTTTCTAAGAAATTCGGTATTTTGTTTGTTGTAATTACCTTGCGAGTTTACCTCGGCTGCTAGACTGTCGTTAGGTTGTTTTGCATTGTCTATACGTTATCAATTTATCATTTTCTATTAGTTGCTCACAAACTTTCAAACTTATTAATTAATACTTATTACCTAATTGTAAAATAATATAGACCTTTCTTCTCTCCATTTAACGACAACTCTCAATAACGCCATAAAATGCGCAGTCCCGTAAATGTTGTTATGGAGTTTACACTCTATTGTGTTTCGTTAACTTAGGATTAGGTAGTTATCAGGTGTAGCGCGAGGGTAACGACCGCACGTCGCACGCGCCCGCGCCGCGCGCTATCGGCCGTTCGCGCTGTATTACTATTGGTTCGAGGTCGCTTTCGAGTTTTGTTTTTCACAATTGTAAATCTGCCATTTAATAATATTTTTTATTTATTTTTTTATAAATCGATTGTACTACCAAGAGAAAATCAATTCGCTGCGGGAAAACAACCATTAAAATTTCAGCGTGTATATCATTTATATAGACTAGGAACAGGGTCGGTCCAAGAATTCTGCCCTGTGGAACTCCAAATGTCACTGGGAGCTCCTCACTAGTTATGTTACCGATTTTAACACATTGTGTTCTATCAGTTAGGTAATCTTTAAAAAAAAAAATTGAAGATCCCGGATACCCAGGCTTTCGAGTTTTTTTAACAGAATAGGGACAGAGACTGTCAAAGGCCTGTGCTAAATCTAAGAATATTCCAATGGTTTTCCTCTTTGAATCTATGTTGTTAACTATATAATTTGTTAGTTCTGACACAGCGTCGTCAGTAGATCTCTTGGCTCTGAAACCAAATTGTGCTTGTGAAAGAAATTTTTTATCATTGACACAGTCTCTGTCACTACTCTTATGTATTGGGTGAACTCTTGACTTCTTCTAGATCTTCGGACATATACCGGTTGTGAGCGACAAATTACAGACGTATGTTATAGGTATTTAATTGTTAGGATATCTATATTTGATTTCAAGATGTCACTAGATATCAAATCAAGGCCCACCGAACAATCACTCTTTAACACTGTTATTAAAGATCTAACTTCATCTTCATCCATAGGGAGCAAACAAAAAGAATGGCTACACGAGTGAAAAGTGATGGGTCCCGTTTGTAGATTATTCTTAATGATTTTTTCTGCTACCGTTTTACCAACATTTGCAAAATAATGATTAACATTGTTTGCCGAATTTTGGGGGTCATTGGTGCTTATAAGTTCAATCGGGCTGTCTTTGGGTTTAGTTGAGTATTTAAGGGTCCCACGAACATCGTTTGCAACTCACAATTCGAAACAAGTGCAACATTCGTTGAATATCGTTATCTCTGTTTGACAAAAGAAGGCGTGCGGCGAGCGGGGGACAGACGCGGTGCGCAGCCATGTGTGTGTGTGTGATAGCTCTTATTAGCTGTACCTACTTACTATTCATTCATAACGTCTCGAGTCGAGTTTTTTTATTTTTTTTTATTTGCTTTTTTGTTTTTTTTTAAGGAAACAATGAACATAGGTAGGTACCTAAGTACTCGTACCTATGTTCATTGTTGTTTCTTATATTTTTGTCGACTAATTTATAGAATCGTTAGTGAATGTACAGACAAGTAATGCATTTTTTGGAAATTTCTTTACTATGCCGATATCTCAACATATTAGGATGAATTCTCGATATATAGGCCTTGTAGAGAAAATCTAGCAGATCAGATACGTGATACCTAATCCTATACATTGTTATCGCGCGTGGCCTTTTTTTTTTTTTGGGTGAGAAATCATCAAATGTCCTCTCCCGCTCTGGGCGGAGGGGAAGGGCGTGTCAGACTCTTACTGACTAAACCCCACCCGTGTTTCTTCAGTTGCCTGTGCGCCAGGGCCACGGTAACTCTTTCGAACAATCCGCGACCCCGGCAGGCATCGGCCCTATCGGACCCCGTCAATGATGCTGACATATCTTTGAGGCGCGCGTGGAACACGACGCGCCGTCGACCTGGGCCTGGTCCTTACCGGACGGCGAGCTGCCCATTGCTCGCCGTCCGCAAGCCCGCGCCTACGGTAGCCGGGAGTCGGCAATCGACTCGCGACGCCCAGGGTGTCTCCACCTGCGGCGACTAGGGGCGTGAGGGCGCAATGATTGCCGCACCCTCACGCGCTCCGCCTCCTCCTTCGCGAGCATTACTGCTTCGCAGAAGGAGGTGACGGCTTCCCATTCCCTCTCGCTCCGTACCATGGCCTGTACCAGGGCCGGACGCGAGACATCACCGCCGCCGATCGCCGCCACAAGGACACGGCGGTGCTCCGCACAAGCTGGGCAGACCTCCACCGTATGCTCCACCGTGTCCTCCGGTCGATCCACACAATGCCAACACCCGGGTGTTTCCTCCCGCCTTATCCGAAACAGGAACCTCCCGAAACAGCCATGTCCGGTGAGGACCAGCGTCAGGCGGAAGGTGAGGACGCCGTGGCGCCTCTCAAGCCACTCCTCAAAGAGGGGACTTACCGCCGCAATTGTGGCGTGACGTGCGTGGCATGCGCGCGTGGCCTGGCGGGCAAATCGACTGACCAACGGCGCTAGAGTTGTCAGACGCACGTCGCGTAAATACTTACCTATAAAATTGTTGGGATATTTATTATTATTGTCAATACTTATTCTAAGCCAAGTAATTATGTTTAATTATTTCCTTTAGGATGGTGTCGACATTAAAAAAGTAAGGCTTCTTCTGTGTTATTTCTGTGTTCCTTCTAAGAAACTTCAAATATTGTTATTACTTACTGAATAATGAATACGAGTCAAATAATAAAAGTGTTATGCAAAGTCGGTAGGTATTAGTAAAAGACAAATATTCCAATCATTTATATTTATCACGTAAATATACATAACTGGAATATTTGTCTTTTTATTGTCCGTAAATTCATATCGTTCTGAGCTAAGAATAATAATAACAAAAACAAGGATTTTTTAAATAAACATTTATTTAGTTGTGTCCTTGCTTCATAGATTTTTATATATTCATATTTTCTTTTAAATATGTATCGAAACGTGATAAAAACTTATACTTATACTTACTGTGAGATACATCCCAACGTTCGGAGTCCATGTCGGCAAAGCAACCAAACCACCAATTCCTAAATAAATTTCCAAGTCCGTAAACAAAACAGTGGTCGTAAGAATATAGGTTACTCGATACCAATTATTCAAAAGCAAAATCTAAATCCAAGTTCATAGCACAGGTCAATAGGGAGTGTCAGAAAAATATAACAATACAATTTGCAAACAACAATAATTATGCACGCACGCACAGCACAGCTGATAGCACAGAGTATATAATTATGTTCTGTGGCAGCGTAAGCCAATGTACGCCACAGTATACGTATACTATTATCAGAACATTTGAACTACCGTCATTTGCGTAAACGTATCGTTGTAATATAGACATTCTGTGGCATAGAATGGAGCATGATGGGCCAACGTGTAGATGGTAAATCGTGACACTGACAACAAACACCCCGCCCGCGCCTCGCGTGCCCGCGTTTCGCTAGAAGAGTGCAGCGATACACACAGAAGCTACTGTGCGTGAGCAATACCATCACGCACACATTGATATTTCCTTGACGCGAGATGGCACTACTAGCTATCGCAAAACTATGATGAATTTGAATGTGTTCCGTAAGACCTAAAATGATGAATGAAAATTTAATGTTTTACGATTTCTTTGTCGATAGTTTGTGACTTGATAATGTAAGCTATGTTTCTGCAGAAACAATATTACAAATATTGTTGGTTATAATACAGAAAAAACAATATGAACACATGTCATTTACGCTGTAAAAATATGCGAAATGCAATTCACCCAAACTTCATGTTAGATAAGTTTAAAAAAATAAAAAAGATGTAGGAACCTAGATAAATACTGTCTAAATCCGAATATCAGCATAATATGGTGGAAATATGCTGAAATTATAAATAATATGGGAATTACGTTTGTATGGACAATTCACTCGTCGTCACGCTCTTAATGTCTTTAACTATTTTCCAAAAAAAAAAACTATTTTTCCAAGCGTTTTGGAATTGCAGCTTCTCATATTCTCTTTTAAGTTTTTTTAGTAAAGACGAACAAAAATTTCGGTATCGTTTGTATGTAGTTTTATATAACTCATTGGGTGTTTCTTTACTTTTTTATATAGATTATCGCGGTTTAGGATGCCTGGGGTTATCCACGGTTTTAGATTTTTTTTCTTGTTTGATATTTTGACTTCTTTAGAGTTGTTTTTGATAGCCCTATATAGGATACTGTGGAAGAAATTAGCAGCTTCGTTGGCGTTTTTAATTGTGTATAGTGGACTAAAGTCAACACTTTTAAGTTCCGCATTTAGAGGGTTGTGATCGAAGTAGTTTATAATTTTGGCAGGTTTTTGTTTAGGAAGACTAGCTATGTACAAACCAACACTATTATGATCTGTAATTGTTTTCTGGAGTATAAGGCAACGAGCCGTTAGTTTTGTCTTTAGAAACGTGTGATCCAAACATGTTTTATTGTGCGTAGGACATGTGTATGCAGACATCATACCGTGGAATGCCATCATATCTAAATATGCAGAAAGATTGCTGTCAGCACTGTGTTCGGCAATATTAATATTAATGTCCCCCAATAATATGACATTTTGCATAAACGAATATTTTAATAGCACCTGATTAAGAGATTGTAAAAAGTTATCAATATATCTTTACCGAGGTGGCCTATAATGGCCAAGGCTACTGTATCTTTATTTAGGGTAATAACAATACAGTTTGCGTCCTCAATTACAGATTCTTCAACTGAGATAAACAAACTTTTCTTGTCATATCCATCCAAGGAGGGTAAAAACACGGTTGATGACAACCAGCACTCTGTCAAACCAATGCAATCCCAATCCACCGCAGTTCTGGCTATTATCGGTAATAATCCAGGTAGGTTACATTTAACACTCCGAATATTTTGTTGAAACATTTTAAGACATTTTTTTGAGTTTGAACAGACCCGAGCAGTCCTCTGCATCACAGATGACAAAATCAGCAACATTAAAAGATTCTATTTCACTTTGTAAATGCATTAACTCGTTGAATTTAGCTTATGTAATAATTTAGCAAGATCGTATTTGTGGGTTAATTTGGCCATAGTATTATGTGCTGATATATTTTTATGTAAAATTATATTATAGTGCGCGCGGAACTAGCTGGCCGCGCCTTAGGTGGCGACAGGGGTGAGGGGGCGGGTTGCCTACTGCTCGCAACGCACATGAGATTAGACAGTGATGACCAATATCGAGATATCGTGAACAATAATTGTTCGATTATTGAAAAGAATAAATAAAAAACAATTGAACTTTTAGAAGTTTATATTGTACCTATCTAATTATATTGTAATTAATAGTAAAATAAACCAAAAACAAATTAAATAATGAAATTACTCTGACATATTTTAATGATATATAAAATTATTTAATTAATATATATGTCGCCGCGAAGATTATTCGGCCGTTAATTAAGTTGATTTTATTTTATAACAGTACCTATCAATATCTAGAGGAGTTTTATGTTTGTTAATAAATAAATTCAGATTTGGTTGGTAATGATTTTGGCATTAAGTTCATGTCAAAATCATGACTAATTAAACCTAGTTGCGCTTCTAAAATTGAAATGTGATTGTTTTAAAGAACTTGTTACTTTGGAACATTGTTTGGTAAATAGTAATACCTAAACCTTATTTACTTTTAAAAAATGTAACGTTTAAACATCATCTGTTTATTTGGCGGGAAAATTCTGTGTGATTGATGTTTGTCTCTGGTGGGGCGATCGAGTTAATAAAAGGCGCGTCTTGAGCGCGGAGCTCACTTTTGTTGCCGATTTTGAAGAAGAAACATTGTGAGTAAAATCTAGGTATGTCTGTTTGATAAAAAAAAAAAATTGCATTAAGTAGTTTACTTGTTTTTATTTTACCGTAATCCTTGAGTTTGCCTGATAGATCAAATGTAAAATGCATTGTAGCTATAGCAGAACCGATGACCAGAATAAGGTCAGCGGTTCTGTGTATTTTTAAAAATAACCACCCTGTCTCAACTTCGACATATACTTATATGAAATTACTCTGACATATTCTCTGACTCACTTGATTCTGAACTCTCTGAACTTGATTCAGAATCATCTTGTAAGTTTATAATGATTTCGTCCATCATAGTATCAAATCTCATATCATGATTCCAGTATTCTTGTTCGTTTTTTTGTACGTAGTCATCGCTTTTTTGCCATTGTTCGGCAGAGAATTCGAAAAAAAGCCTTGTTAGTCTTTATTTATTTATTTTATTTATTTATAGTTAATTAAAACGGTACAACACCAATTGCATTAATTAACATAGAAACAATTATTACGTTGACAAGAATAAGTTGTATATAATCTAATTTAAAACTAACATGGAACAGTGGACTCCCTTGCATACTTTCTCTCACAGAACACCAGACAAATACGTATAAGTTTATTCCATTCATCCGCAAACACATCACATTCAGGGTTGGCAGTCAGAAGGGCATTTAGCACCTTCAGAGTACGACAGACTGGGGATTCGGCTCTGGCAACAGTTTTGGATGGCAGTTGCGCAAACAGATTATGCCGGCGGCTCTGACGGTGTCCGATGTATTTGTCGGGCACAAATAATCGGTAGAAAAGGCCATGGAGCTCCGGGCAGTCGATACGTTCCCGTAAGGTCTTACAGGCTACCGTGAGCTGATCAAGGCCTCTTCTCATCTCCAACGAATTAAAGCCCAAAGTCCCTAAAAGATAGTTGGTAGGGTACATATAAGGAAAGAAATGGTATAACCTTTGGAACAGGCGTCTTAGAGAAGTTTTCTGCACCTTTTCTAGCATCAGCGATTGAGTCGCGGTATAGGGGTGCCAAACACAGGCACTGGACTCGAGTTTGGTTCGAACCAGAGCGGTGTACTAACAACATGTACTAGCCTAATAACATTTGGACTGCGAAAGTCACGAGCATTTCGCAAAACGAATCCCAAGCGACTGAAAGATTCCTTTGCAAGGGTAGAAACGTGATCTCTAAAAGTCAGACAGCAGTCGAAAGTTACTCCCAAATCCTTTTTAATGTTGACACGAGTAATTACTTCAACACCCAGACTATAGTCGTAATAAATTGGTCGCAACCCTCTACCATATGTCATGACGTAGCACTTGCTTGTATTAAAAAATAGTTTGTTCACAATGCTCCACATAGATGACATCAATATCCCTTTGTAGGAGTTTGCAATCCTCGTCCGGATTTGTGCGACTAGCTTAAGGTCGTCTGCATATAACAGGCATTTAGCAATCTTAACATTACTTATGAGGTCATTTATCATGATCAGGAACAGAGGCAGCCCTAACACGGATGCCTGACTTACACCCGAGCGTGTATTATAAGGCTTGGACTCGAAGCAGCCATGTCTTACAAACTGCTTGCGATCGCGCAGATAGTCCGAAAAGAAGTTAAGAAGACCGGACGAGAAACCGATGGCCCCCAGCTTTTTCAAAAGCACATCGTTGTCAACTCAGTCGAATGCTTTCCGGAAATCGAAATACAGTGCGTCGACCTGCCCACCGATGTCCAAGACACGGGCTAAGTAGTCTACGTGAATCAGTAATTTCGAGTTTACGGAACGACCCGGGCGAAAACCGTGTTGGGCATCAGATAAGGACATATTTACGCGTTTGTAAATGAAAGCGTGGAGTATATGCTCGAAAACTTTGGCAATGGTTGGCAGGATAGCGATAGGTCTGTGTTCCTCTACTGATGTTTTATCATTGGTTTTAGGGATGGGAGTGACTCGCGAAGTTTTCAATTGCTCAGGGTATACCCCCTGGGGGTCCCCTTACTGAAGGGCTAAGTTAAAAACATGACATAGAGGGGGTGCCAAGGTATCATGACATCCCTTAAGGGTAAAGGCTGGAATGTTATCAGGGCCAAGCGAGCTACATGGTTTGAGTTTAACAATCGCCTTAACTACATCCGGTGGGGTTAAAAAGGGAAGAGGAATGTTATCTCCCTCACTACTCACATTTAAATGTCTAGGGTCAAACTCAGGTGTATCCGGCAGAAACACAGTAGCAAAATACTGAGCAAATGCCTCAGCCGCATTGACACCCGAATACATTTCACCATTGTACACCACGTTTGGCTCGAAACCGCCCTTTGATCGCAGGCTAGAAATATGCTGCCAGAACTGTCGCGGATTTTTGCCTATGGTATTTTCCAAACTATTACAAAACAATCTGTAGGCGTTCTGTGTTCTTGCTTTAAGATCCGATCGCAGAGCACTAAACTCCGCATAAATAAGATCACAGCGTGAAACTTTTCATTTATTATGTAGTTTGGTTTTACGTTGCGTATTGTTTACAATATCTTTAGTAAACCAGATTGGATACCGCCTATTTCCAGTGACCATTCTCTTCTTCTTTGGAATGGAAGAATCAAATAAGTCATACATTATTCTGTAAAACTCACCAACAGCCGAGGGTGCGTCATTGCACCGAAGAACATTTTGCCATGGGGCAGAACGAATTAGATTGCTTAAAAGTGCGTAGTCCCCTTTTACAAAGTTCCAATCCCTACTACGGTCAATGTTGCTGGGGTCCAATTTTTCACTATCCCTATGTGATGTGACGGTAATCGCTATATCTAACGGAGGGTGATACAAATCAATTGGGACCAGCTCTGTACCTTTGACATGCTCGCAGTTTACTTCGGTACCCTCGCGAGCGAATACTATGTCTAACTTACTCCCACGCATATTTACCACTTCATTCATCTCAGCCAGACTACAAAAGCTTAAGAAATAACAGTAATAATTATTAACATTCACAGATGCACTTTTTAAGTTAAGGTCGCCTAAAATCATTATCATTCCGTTCAAATTGGAAATGATGCTCTCAACCTTACAGAACCACGTCATGTATTCATCGTCAGTTGCAGTGGGCTTTATGTAGACAACACAAACAGATAAGTAAGGCCGTAAATTGTGACCATAACCCATAAATCTACACCGCGGTCAGTCTCGAGATCATGCCTCCTCTTCATGGTAACGCCGGGGCACGCTATGATTTTGCAACCAGTTCTGCATATTAATTTTCAAACTGGACATAGTCGGTTTCTTCTCAACTTGCACACAATGATAGGCAGCATTATCCATAACTATGACTGAGTTAGGTGGAAGTTTAGGTATTAATTTTCGATCAACCCAGTTGTAAAAATTTGCAGAGTTCATGTCTCCATGATAATCCACCGTTTTTGAATCTGATTTAAAAATTAGCAAAGCATCGTCAACTAACCCGTTCCAGCTACCAGCGTGAACTATTATTAAACGCCTTCCTTTGCCTATATCTGTATAAATTCCAGGCTCCGACGAAGATTGCCAACATTACTTGTGTCTTTTAGTATTATTTGTGTCTTAAGAATTTGCAGCAAGACCTTCAGTCTCTTATCATTAAATGGAGACAATATCAGTACGCATTCACTGCTGATATAGAAAAAATGTTTAGGCAGATTTGGGTACACCCAGAAGATCAACCTTTACAAAAAATTGTGTGGAGAGATGACCCATCTCAAAAAATACAAGAATATCAATTGACAACCGTGACATACGGCACAAAAGCAGCTCCATTTCTTGCTATGATGACGTTGAGTCAGTTAGCAACTGATGAACGGGATAAATTCCCTGAAGCCGCCAAGGTCGTCGAAGAGTCGTTCTATATGGATGATCTGGTCCACGGAGCCTGCTCCCTATCAACAGCACAACAGTTGCAACAAGATTTAATTAATCTACTAAAATTAGGGGGCTTCAACTTGAGAAAGTGGACATCAAACGACAGTCATCTGCTTCAAATAGAAGATCAAGACTATTATAAACAAGAAAGCAAGAGTTTTAATCAAGCAGGATTAACTAAGACATTAGGATTTCGTTGGAACCCCACACATGATAACTTCACATTTGTATCAAAAATTGAATCATCAAGCACCAATATCACTAAAAGAATCATACTATCAGACATGTATAAAATATTCGACCCATTAGGATGGATCGTGCCCGTAACTACAAAATTAAAGATTCTATTTCAAGAAACATGGTTATCTAATCTTCAGTGGGATGAAAAAAGAAATAAAGAAGCAAAAAGACGTTCATGTTGTTACAAAGCATGAATCAAGTATCATTACAGACCTGTTAAGCAAGTATCAATCAATCAGCAAAATTGCACGTATTCTAGCATTGGTAATGAAGATTACGACATTCAAAAGAGAAGCAAAAAAGCATTATTTATCTTTATCAGAAATCAGTCAAGCAAAGCAAAAAATTATCAAGCAAGTACAGCACGAAGAGTTCGCAAAAGAAATAAGAGATTTAAAGCAAGACGGAAAGCTAAATTCAAATAGCAAATTGTTAAAATTAAACCCTTACCTGAATGAAAATGATATTAGAAGGCACATATCAGCCAGGACATGCAGCTATTATTCTGCCACACAGTGGACGTCTGACAGGATTAATAATAGAGGACGCACATCAAACCATGTTACATGCCGGAGCCCGGCTGACATTGGGTTTTATCAGACAAAAATATTGGATTCTAGGAGGAAACGTCGCTACGAAGAGGCAGCTTCGTCGTTGCGTAACATGTAAAAAACAAAATCCAGACTGCCAACAGCAAATTATGGGGCATTTACCGGAGGCCAGAAGTAATCCATCACGTCCGTTTACACATACTGGCGGAGATTTTACCGGTCATATTTTCGTCAAAGCTAGCAAAGGACGAGGTATTAAAAGCTCAAAAGGATATGTGGCTGTCTTTGTGTGTATGGTCACGAAAGCCGTACACTTAGAAATAGTTGGTGATTTAAGCACAACTTCATTCATCGCAGCATTAAGAAGAATGGCCGCTCGCAGAGGGACGCCTAGTCAAATTTATAGCGATAATGGTCGTAATTTTGTCGGTGCTAACAAGGTACTACAGCAGGAATATCAAGCACTAATGAATATCATGCAGGACAAAGATCTAAAAGCAGAAGTATTAAATATGGAAATTGAATGGAGTTTTAATGCGCCCTCATGGCCATCCGCGGGAGGCCTATGGGAGGCAGCAGTTAAAAGCTTCAAATATCATTTCAAGAGGGTTATTGGTGACCAGATTCTTACATTTGAAGAACTATATACAGTACTTACACAAATTGAAGCTTGTCTCAACACAAGACCATTATGTGCTATATCATAAGATCCAGACGATATAGATTTTTTAACGCCTGCTCACTTCCTAACAGGTGGATCAAACGTTACGATACAAGAGACTGAAACGGATTTAAGAACCCGATGGCAGTTGACACAAAAAATTGTACACGATCTCTGGAAAAGATGGAGGAATGAGTACCTGGTACAAATTACAACCTGGTACTTAATTAGTAAGAAGTAAGTGGAGAAAAGCTAAAAGAAACCTCAATGTATATGATATTGTCAAGATTGACGATGACAATCTTCCGCCGGGAAAATGGCTGATGGGCAGAGTCGTCCAACCACATCCCGGTTCCGACGGTCATGTTCGCGTGGTTACAGTAAAAACCAAAAACGGAACACTGAAACGTCCTCTCACAAAATTATCAAAACTCCCAGTTGACAATGAATCCTCGAAAATCAAGCAAGCAAATACCACGGGTTCGGGAGATTTTAACACAAACAAGCAGTTTGAAACAAGGAAAACAGGCACTCGTTACAATATAGCGTCAGTGTTTGCAGCAATCATGCTATTTTTTTGTATCATTTACAACTTCCCAATGCGCACTTAACGTCACACAATTCAGAAATAATCAACATATTTACTTCGACAAACTATAAACATGCAGATCATAAGGGACGACTGGAAACTAATCATATACTACGATTTAAATCCTTATTGGGAAGGAATTACCGCACTTAACAAAAGTATAATGTCGCTGGAACAAACATGCAGCACAATCAAACAACAAACACATTGTGACATAACATTGATGCAATTACGTCACGGGAACAATGAACTCGATTACAATAATCATATGTTATTCAGTCAGCATTTTGCAAAGCAACAAACAGGTGGCGGCGAGGTCTTATGGACGGTGTCGGTTACATAGCAAACGGCCTCTTCGGCGTATTGGACGCTCGATTCGCGGAACAAGACGAGAAAGATATCACTCTTCTGCGCAAAAATCAAAAGCATATTGTCTCATTTTGGCCAAATAAAACTTCGGTTATAGAAGCAGAATTCAGTCTCTTAAAGAGGACGGAGGCTACAATGCATAAACAACATAAAATGATTCATCAGCAGTTTGCAAACATCGAAAATACATTGGAAGGATTAAAGGCTGAAACACAAAACCTTTCGAGGGTAAGTGAAGTTTCTATGGGAGCTATAGTCGCAAGCAATCTATTACGCGACTTGAGAGATTTACAGAACGCCTTAGTGGATACAATAACAGACATCTACCAAGGTCGATTTAATCCACATTTAATAAGAGCCGAACAATTACAGGATCAGCTGAGCACTATAGCTAGTCATTTGTCTAATGACGTCACCTTACCTGTAGAAAACATTCATACAGATCTAGCACAACCTTTTAAACTTCTACGAGTCAAAGCAAGAATGCTTAAGAATTACTCAATATTTGAAGTACAAATACCTTTGATAAGCAAGGGACACCTATGAAATATTCAAGCTAATACCAATTCCTACGCAGAAACCAAACAACACAATGTTATCAATTAAACCAGTGTCAGATGTCGTAGCTGTAAGCCTGAAAAAGGATGCATACATTAGCTTGACAGAAAACATCATAGATTCCTGCCTAGTGACAAACGTACACTTGTGTTATATTCATTCTCCTATTTACAAACTAAGCAGAGATAAAGACTTCTGCCAATCAATGGCATCAGCGTGTGAAGTCAACGTCGATCGCTGTAAAAATCTTTGGATGGAAAGCCACTCTATCAACAGTTATATTTATTTTTGCTGCGGTCAATATAACGTACGAACAGTATGTGATCAAGTTACCGCGCATCAGCTGACTCACTCCGGACTTATAACAATAGATTACGGCTGCATTATTAAATCAGATAATTTTGGAGTAATTGCGCATCAACAAAGAACGAACGAAGTTAGTATGAGTGCTAACCTATACTCACCAGTCATTGCATCCATAAACCACGTTCTAAACGTGTCTATTCCTCAAGATGTCTTTAACGACTCCAGCATAGAGAGCGATGGAGGGCTTAACACGATTGAGGACAAAATCAAGATCATGAAAGAAAAAGGAATGTTATTTGACAGTCTGTCATCCCATGACATTCATCATTACACCGCGATCTACTGTATGATCGGCGTGGTAGCAGCATGTCTTGGAGTTTGCGCGTGCGTTCGCGCTGTGCTCTCGCGCTCGCGCCGGTGGATTCGCCCGCAGCAGACGGCGCGTCCGGCGGCAGCAGCGCAGGCCCGGCCACGCAACATGCGTGTGTTGGGGATAGTGTAGTGTATCAGTGTGACAATGAATGGGCGAAGGTGGTAACAAGTGCGCGAGTGTTAGATAAAGCCACCTCTCATATTTTAGGTTCTTATACAAGCATATCCAATTTGTGAACAGTGTTAACAATAGAGACACTAAGAAATTTAGATTAAAATCAAATCATTTATTATAATTATTTGTTTTTCAGTTACTCAGTTGTGTATTTATATCCTTTTCCTCGGGGAGCATGTACGAGCAAACCCGTACATATCAATTGTATCGTTTTTATGCTGACACCGACGCGCAGCGAATTAATAAAATATATCATAATTAAGTCAGAATCAGTAGTTGCATAGCATTCGCCGCGAGTCGATCATTTACCAGTTCTCAATACACATGTTGAAATCACATCAGTTTATCATTTAAATGTACCCTACCCGTACAGGAACCATTATTGTTAGTATACACCTTAGATACTATAACTTATACACTAGGATTAGTAACAGATTTATGAACAGCACAAATTAGTGAGTCATGTACTTACGACATTAGGTGCGACATAATATTTTAGAGATTGTGTGCCACTATGGAGGCGGGGATGTGTTATGTAAGTATATTTTGATAGAATATACACTCGAGAGCAATGAATCCGGGTCACTTAAAGAATGTTAAAAATCTCGGAAACTAAAAATGATAGGTTAATGCAATAAATTGTATTTAATAGACAATGTAATACTCCTTAAATGAAAGTAAAAAAAATATGAGTCACCATACATTTTATTAACACAAAATTACATAAAGAAAAAAACTGCTGATCTCTCCTTAAAACAAAAATAGGAAACATGAAATTTTTGAACTTTATTACGATTTTCTTGAATTTTAATACTTCGTATTGCCTCCTCGTGCTTCCATTACTGCGTTTACGCGGTTTGGCATGCTGTACACCAAGTTCCTTATACGATTTTGGGGAATATTCTCCCATTCCTCTGTGAGAGCAATTTTGAGCTCACGAAGCGTGATTGGGGGAGGGTTTCGTTGTTTTACGCATCTGCCTAGCTCGTCCCAAGCATGCTCGATCGGGTTGATATCCGGGCTGCGCGCTGGCCACTCCATACGAGTAATGTTCATCTCTTGAAGGTAGTCATTCACAATCCTACCTGTATGAGGTCGGGCATTGTCATGCATAAATATAGCATCCTCACCTAAATTGACCATAAATGGACCAACGTGATCATTGAGGATTTCTTCCACATATGTTACGCTAGTTAAAGAGCCGTTTTCTATGATCACCAGCTCTGTGCGACTTTCAGAAGAAATTCCGGCCCACACAAGTACAGACCCACCACCGTAGGCTACTTTTTCTTCGATGCATGCTTGCTTGAATCTTTCCCCTGGTCTTCGATACACTCTGTGTCTTCCATCGTGCTTGTAGAGCGTAAATTTTGATTCGTCGGAGAACATAACTTTTGACCAATCTTCAATACTCCAATTTACGTGGCTCTGGGCATATCTTAGTCTTGAAATACGATGCCCACGCTCCAGTTTAGGGCCGTTTGCAGGTCTAAGGGGTTTTAAGTTAGATTCAGCAAGCCGACGTCTTACTGTCCATGCACTTGGGTTACTTCCTCTGAGGCGTCGAAACTGATTTGTGAGTTCAGTTCCTGTGAGAAAGCGATTTCGAAGCATGGTGTTCACCAAGTATCGGTCTTCTCGTGCTGTGGTACACCTGGTTCTGCCCGTTCCTGGTCTGCGTAGGTTAGAACCAGTTTCTTCGTAACGTCGGAGAACTCTTTGTACTGTTGACAGCGACACACCGACAGTCCTGGCTGTATCGCGCTGACTCCGGCCGGTTTCCAGCATTGTAAGTATTCTGGTGCATTCTTCAGGCGTAAGCGACATAATTTCAGCTTGAATAATGAATATAGAGCACTATCAACATGGTTTATGTACCCAAATAAATGACAGATTACAAACAAAAGCAAAACCAAATGCTGTAATTTCGTAGTTCCATCTTCGAAAGTGGCCCTTTTTCAAATTTGATTTTTTTATGATATAACTTTACAATAACTAAGAAGTTTTAATACCTTCATTTAAGGAGTATTACATTGTCTATTAAATACAATTTATTGCATTAACCTAGCATTTTTAGTTTCCGAGATTTTTAGGATTCTTTAAGTGACTCGGATTCATTGCTCTCGAGTGTAGTTTAGAGTAATATTAATCAGTTGTAATGTGAGAGTTATTGTTATGTATGCGGTATACGTTAACAGTGTAGTGGTAGGCACTTATTAAATAAGTTCTGTAAAAAATAATGCATGCAGTTGGAATGTATACAAGCCGTTCAGAGAGGAAGAATAGTCAAATATTTTTTTCCATGTTTAGAAGAAGAAGGTTGGCCTTCCTTTCGTTTCAGAAACACCTTGCCAAACGAAGTCTAGCAGTGCTCGTAATTATGTTTTTTAGCAAATAATCTGGTTATATAGTGTAGACGTCTGATTGAAACAGTCAGAGATTCAGCCACGTATTTTGGCTTTGCTGGTCCAACCTTATTCAGATTTGTAGTACTCAAACGTTTTTCACGATTTGCCTTATTATATGACCCCGTAGCTTTTATAAAGTGTTCTCTCTGTATCGCTCCATTCGCCAATTATAACTGCTAATACGGTTCGCTCATACATACACTTTCTGCTTCAGAAAGTCGATTCGCTCTGTGACACGGGGCATATAGTCCTGGGGACTGATATCAGCCCCTACGAACGCGCGTCTCACAAAGCGCATCACTCTAGGGCGAGTATTGCCCTCCCTGAAGCAGATTAGTTTGCCGATGAGTGC
Organism: Griposia aprilina; assembly: GCA_916610205.1. Classification (NCBI taxonomy): domain Eukaryota; kingdom Metazoa; phylum Arthropoda; class Insecta; order Lepidoptera; family Noctuidae; genus Griposia; species Griposia aprilina. The sequence goes on from OU744287.1 coordinate 311,475, forward strand.
TCAGGCCCCACCAATACGGTGCTCAATTCTGCACTGCCAAGCTGGTACGGCTGGTTTCGGTCGTGTAGCTCTAGAATCATTAGAAAATTTGACGTGAGCTACACGACATGCCGCTACAGTCGCGCAATACAGAATCGAATGAATATCGGTGAGGTCTTCGCAGTCATCAAAATAGTTTGACAACTGCGAATCCAGGGCCACCACCAGCGCCCAATTTTGAACCGACTTCAAAAAAAGGAGGAGGTTCTCAATTCGTATGTATGTTTTTTTATTTTTTTTATTTGTGTTAGCTCAGAACTATTTTCTGGGTGAACCGATTTGGATGATTTTTTTTTTTTACTTGATAGCTGGTGCTTCACATGTGGTCCCATTTAAATTTGATCAAGGTCTGACTAGTAGTTTTTTAGTTATCCTTAATACTGCATATTTTTTCCACTTAGTCTATATTGATGTGTTAATAATTTCCTGTCACTGTTATTTACATACCAAGTAGTGGTATACGAATTTGTGTGGGGTAAACGCAACTAAAAAGTCAAAAATAAAAACTTTTTTAGAAAAAAACAACAGACTTCCAAAAAAAAACACTAAAAGCCGTGAAAAATAACTTTAATTTCGGAAGTCGGTGGCCAAATACGAAAATACAAAACCAAAGACACCGACTTCCGAAATTAAAGTTAGGCTGATTTTAGTCTCACGCTCACCGTCAGCGCTCATAGCTCAGCGCGTAGTTTGTCAGCGCTGAGGCTCAGCGTGGCTCGTTTTAGTATCGTACTGACCGCCATACTGTACAGACGACGACCAAAATGCGGAGTGTGTTAATTATTGCTGCTTTGTACTATCTATCCCAAAAAAATAAAAACCGGCGACGACGAAGACTCCATGTTCATCCATTGATTGAGCAGAGAGCCGTTGCAGGAGAATTTGTCTTGTTATATGGCACTTTGAGGGCTGACGAAAGTAAATTCTTTAATTACTTTCGAATGTCAACTAGAACTTTTTTTTTTTTTTTTTTTTATCCTTTATTAAAAAGAAACCAGGTTCTTAATAATTAATTACAATCTAGCCTATGAGACTAATAAGCAATTTTAATCTAACTTAATTTTTTACGTGATAATTATTTTAAAACTTAGAATAGTGTTGATTGTACTTTACAAGTCCGTTCCACTTTCTTAGAGTCTGATATAATGATATAAACACTTTGTTCATGTGTTATTATGTGTGTCATTGTCACTATTATTTCTACACTTTTTACACTACACTAACTCAAAGGGTTTTGTTCGTTTTAGTCTTCGCACTATATTTGTTTGGTCTAACAGCTGAATTGCCTCGATGTTCACATGTCGGTGGAGTCGGTGTTCATGGGCCTCAGCAAATCTTTGTATTATGTTGGTGACTGGTTCCATTTTTAGGTCACGATGGAGGTCGTCATTTCTTATATACCAGGGCGCATTAACAATACTCCTGAGTACCTTATTCTGGAATGTTTGTATAGTTTTGATGTTGGTCGGTTTAGTACAGCCCCATAGTTGGATGCCATATGTCCATATTGGCATAAGAATATGCTTATATAATAAAATTTTATTATGTATCGATAGGCATGAATCCCGTCCAATCAACCAATACATGTTTTTATAACGCATGTCTAGTTCTTGTCTTTTCTTTTTGACGTGCGCTTTCCAGCGCAGTTTCGCATCAAGCGTTATGCCAAGGTATTTGGCTGTATTTGCGTATGGCACTTGTTGGCCATTTATGTAGATTGGGTGGTAATCACAATTCCTGTTGGTGAAATCAATGTGAAGTGACTTCGATTCATTCAATTTGATTCTCCATTTATGTGCCCATTCATGAACTTTGTTTACAGCGATTTGTACCTTTTTTATTGCTTCCGTATGGCATGAATCTGTCGCCATAATGGCTGTGTCGTCCGCAAAGGTTGCAACAGTATTATTTTCCAGCTCTGGTATGTCATACGTGTACAACAGGTAGAGGACTGGACCCAGCACACTACCTTGAGGCACGCCAGCTTTAATAATTTTTAATTCGGAAAAGGCATCCTCGTGCCTTACCCGAAACATTCTATCTGTAATATATGATTGCAAGATATCAGCAAAATCATTGGGCAGCATTAGTTTTAGCTTGAATATCAAACCCTTATGCCAGACTTTATCAAAAGCTTGTGCCACATCCAAAAATACGGTGGAGCAGACTTTTTTATCTTCAAGCGTTTTCTCAATAATGTTGGTAATTCTATGTACTTGGTCTATGGTTGAGTGTTTCTCTCTGAAACCAAACTGATGGTCGGGAATCAGGTTTCCCTCGTTTATGATGGATTTTAGCCGTTTTAAAAACAATTTTTCAAACAGCTTTGATAGTATAGGCAACAGGGAAATGGGCCTGTATGATGATGCTTCGTGAGGCGGTTTACCGGGCTTTGCAATCATAATCACTTCAGCAACTTTCCATGGCTCAGGAACATGCTTTAGCACGAATGCAGCATTGATCAGCCTAGTAAGCTTAATTATGGCTTTACGCGGGAGATGTTTTAGGATTTCTCCCGTAATAAGGTCATACCCTGGGGATTTTTTAATGCTACTGATTTGGATTTCCTTTGCAACTTCTTTCGGGGTCACAAGCTTAATTTTTTGATCTTGCAGTATATTGGCAAACTGCAAGTTGTCAACAGACCCGTCGTTTGGTTGAAAGGTTTCTTCTAGGTGGTGTGCAAATCTTAGAGCTTTTTGCTCATTGCTTATGGCCCACTTTCCGTTACCATCTCTGATAGGGGGAATTGGTGTAATTGGTCTTTTGAGTGACTTTGTCGCTTTCCAAAGAGAGTATTGCGTTGTATGGTCGCTGCTTAATTGACGTAGGTTAGTATTGAGAGCCTCATCTTCAAAGGTTTGTATTTTTCTCTTCAGTCTTTTCGTAAGGTTATTTAATAGAGTTTTATCTTGCGGGAATCTAGTTTGCTGCCATCTTTTTCTTTGGGTTCTTTTTTCATATAATAGGTCTATTATTTGCTTTGGGTAGGTATTTCCTTTAATTTTTTTTATAAGTTGTGGTGTGTTGTTCCATGCACATTGTTGGATATTATTGCTAAACTTGTTTACTTCAGAATCGAGCTGATCTTTGCTTTTTAATGAAGTTTTTAGGTCAATAATATTTTGTAGGTCTAAGCTAAAACTTTCCCAATCTGTAAACTTGTTAACTAATGTCAGGTGGTTTTTTCTGAGTAATATTTTGTGACTTAATTGTAATAATATCGGAGAATGATCGGAGTTCATATGGTACCCCTCTTCCACACTCAGATAATTTGTTGATATATTTTTGACAATGAAAAAGTCGATAAGGTCAGGTAGTTTCTGGTGGTCAGTCGGCCAGTATGTAGGTTTTCCAGTACTTATGACCTCACATCGCATATCTTTCACTGCACTTAGAAGTTGTCTTCCCTTAGTTGAAGTTAATCTCGATCCCCAACGAGTGTTTTTAGCGTTAAAGTCACCGCCTAATATAAATCTCTCACCAAGGAGTCTGAAGAAGTGTACATATTGTTCTTTGTTTATCGTATGTCTTGGTGGACAGTACACAGCCGCTACTGTAACGTTAAATTGATTTGTTTTAACCGATATCGCCACAGCTTGCGTGTCTGGCTCCTCGTATTTACACTGTTCGTAATGACAGATATTTTCTCTAATAATAACTGCGCTACCTCCTCGGGCCGTGTTGTTAGGGTGCAGCGAGTGATAAACCTTATAGCCTTTAAACTTTACAAAAGACTGTTTAGTGAAGTGCGTTTCAGAGATCAAACACACATCAATATTTTCTGAGTCTAAGACTACTTGCAACTCATGTTGGTGTTGCAGCAGTCCGTTGGAATTCCACGCCATTATTTTTAGTGTGTTATTCATGATTTATTTTTATAGTGCTTGATTCTAATTTCTCTAGTCTCTTGTCAAATTTGGATATGCACTTCAAGATCTGGTTGAGCTTGTCCTCAAGACTTGATGGTCGTGTGCTTGGTTTTACCGCTTGTGCATATGAGGCACTTTTAGATGTATGTGCCGTTATCGGGGCTGTCTGTGCAAACTGTGCACTTTGCTTTGTTGTCTGTTTGTCGATGTATGTTTCAACAATTTGCTTAACGGCAGGGTTGTTATGTGGATTATTTTTTGATTTTTTGTTCTTTATCATTTGCATCTCCTTGGCAACTAAACACCCTCTGTAGTTGGCTGGGTGAGGTAAGCCACAGTGGACACACTTAGGTTTGTCTTGTGCAGGTTTGTTGCAGTCTGCTGTGAGGTGTTTACCTGTACATTTAACACATCTTGGCTCTTTTGAGCAATACTTTTGGGTATGGCCATAAGCCTGGCATCTCTTACACTGTGGTATAATTTTAGACGTTTTAAGCGGGTTTATTTCAACTTTACACCCTAGGATATGTTTAATACCGTATATTTTACTGACATCTTCGTCATTCTTGAACGATAATATAAACATGTTCAGTGGTTCTTTTGTTTTCCAACTTAACTTATTAATTGCATTTTCTATCTGGAACCCTTGCGACGTTAAATCATCTTTAATCCGATCCGGTAGGCAGGAAGAATGCATTTTTTTCGCCACTACTCTTATGGGCCTGGTCTGCTTATCCTCGTATGAGTGCCATAGACAGTTATTTTCTGTTAGGCGTCGGGTAATCACTCTGTAGGACTCTTCAGTTTTAGCATTTATTTTGACACTATTACCGCTTAACATTTTGGCGGTAAAGGTTTCTACTGGCTGAGATTCAGTCAAAAAATCGTAGAATGTTTGATAATTCTTAACACCGTCCACCACGATTGGAGGCGGTGCTAGAATTTTTTTAGTGGTTGCCTTCTCTTTGTTTTTGAGTTGCTGCTGCTGAGCGTTAGTTCTAGCTTCTTGTAGCGGTGGTGGAGTTAGGGTGGTGTTCAACTTCCTTTTCTTCCTGTTTTTTGCCCTAATCCACCCAGTCTCTCTGGCGAGTTCTTCCTCATCCGTGCAGTACTCAACGTCACTTTTAGTAGGCTGAGCAGGTGTTATGGTCTCACTGACCAGTTTATCTGAGGGTTCTTCTTTTTCTTGTGCCTTTAAGCATTTTACTTGTCCTTGAAGATCTTGTACCTGTTCCTGCAAGCTTTGAATATGGCCGTTCAGTTGACGTACCATTTGTTGCAGGTTTTCCCTGTCTGTTTTCTCCTGGATGTAACAGTCATACAACTGCTTTTCCAGATCAGTTTTTATTTTAATAGACTGTTTTGCAGCCATTATTTAGTTTTAAGGCGAGCGTGACACCTAAACAATTATAATAAACACTTACATTTCGATTTCCGCACTTGTAACTGGGTCATCGCGGTGGCCCCGATAGATCGACGTACACCGTGACGACGGTGTTGTGATGCGTCTGCAAAATACTCTTAACTAGAGCACGCGCGCGCGATCGGTACGTCCGTTCACAATAGTAGTTAACTAGAACTTTTGACGAATTACTGGCAAAGATACAGGATAAACTGGTCCATTGCAGCTTACGAATCGTGCCTATACCACCGATTGAACGACTAATGGTGACTTTAAGGTAAGAAAAAAATATATTTACTCATTTTATCATTATATTTATTCATGGTAAATTGTAGGTAACAAAACAACATATTTATTATTATAATGTTTCATATTATAGGAAAGACAAAAAAAAACAAATTACATATTATTAGTAATTAAACATAATATAATTATTCATCAGTACGTCTAGCTGTTTGATAACCAGAGTTACCTGGATTTGCATCATTGGTTTCGTACCCTGAGTAACCTGGAGTCTGATAATTGTATGATGATGCATACGTGTCGAATGTAGATCTTGCGTCATTAGAGTAAGAGCTATTTGAGCTATTTGGTCTGTTCCAATTTCGAATATTCGTGGCTTCGCGCAGCACTCTCGATCTAAACTCCAGCTTTTGTCCTACATCAAAACTTTTTAAGATTGGACCTAAAGAAGCGAAAAAAGCCAGGTCGTCTGCGGCAAGATCTGGTGTTTGATTACTTAATAAAGTTAATAATTCTTTTTCAAAAGGAGAACTTTCTGGATTTGTTTTCGGGCCCCTTCTTTTTCTCTTTTCCAGCCAAGGTTTTTGTGATGATGGTGAATCAACACCACGGTCATTCTGCTCACCCTGCTGAGTGTTTGAAAAAACTTGCTGCGTGAATATATCTTGAGAGTGTTCTGAAGATACCATACTATCCAATGTGTTATCTATATTTGCTAAGGGTGAGGGAAGGGAAGGGGAGGGTATGGTTTCATTGAGTGATTCATCAACTTCATTCTCAACTGTTGGAGCTAGGAAGCTTAATTCGTCATAATAAATGTACTTTTTGTATTTTGGTGCAGCACTTCCAGAAGGCGTTTTTTTCATTGCGTTTTTTGTTCTAAAAAACGCATCACGGGCTGTTTTCCATCTTTGTTGGACTAGTTTGCCTGAAATAATAAAACCTTTTTATTTTCAGATTTCTTGCTACGGGTCGAACATATACGGATTTGCAGTATTCATTTAGGATGGGAATCGCAACAATCAGTAAGATCGTGGACGAAGTTTGTAAAGTAACATGGAACACGCTACACAATGAATGCATACCATCAAATACACCTGATATGTGGCTAAATATTGCTAACGGTTTTCTACAAAAGACCAACTTTCCAAATTGTATTGGAGCTATTGATGGCAAGCACATCCGAATCGTAAATCCAACCGGTGGTGGATCAATATTCTACAACTATAAAAATTTTTACTCCATTGTTCTGCTGGCTATGTGCGATGCAGATTATTGTTTTACATATGTAAACATTGGAACATATGGGAAAAGCTCGGACTCGACTATATTTCAAAACAGTACACTCTACAGGAGCCTTGAACAAAACACTTTAAATATTCCTAGACCGAAGCCATTGCCTGGAACAAATACTCCAGTTGAACATGTAATTGTGGGTGATGGTGCTTTTGGCATATCCAATAAAATTCTAAAGCCATATGCACGATCCAATATGACCCACAAGAAAAAAATATTTAATTATAGACTGAGCCGTAGTAGACGATACATAGAATCTACATTTGGTATAATGTCAAACAAGTTCAGAGTGTTTCATACACCTATTAATGTGAGTTTTGATGTTACAAAGAATATAGTTAAAGCATGCTGCGTATTGCATAACTTTATAAGACTTCGCGATGGTTATCGTATAGAAGACACACTTACAATTGAGGGTATGGTAGACCTGCCAGCTGTACCTACAAACAGGTCTGGACACGCTCTGCGAGAACATTTTGCTGAGTACTTTGTTAGCCCTATTGGAAGCGTGCCCTGGCAAGATTCGTGTATATTTTAACTTGAAAAGGCTTTATCCTGTAGTAGTGTAGGTATTTAGATAATAAAATAAGAAAGTAAACAAACCAAGTTGTTGTTTTTCTTCTCCTGAAATATTTTCGAACAATGTGTCCGCAATATCCTCCCAGGCTTTGTTTCTTGCATCTTTATTTTTGTAGAGTGGATCGGATGCATCCCACAATTTCTTCCTCAGGCGTACCTCATCGATAACTCGACTTGTATCCACTTCGCGATTCGCCATGACTGTACGCGCTGACGACGTCCGCTCCGCTCGACGCTAGAACGCTCACTGAAAGCAGAGGCGCTCGGGCGATCGTCAGCGCCGACAGCTACGCGGGGCCGACGCGCGACGCGTACGGCCGCGTAGCTATCAGCGCTGACCACTGTGCGCGCTGATAGGTACGCATCATTTAAAAACGCTTCCTAGAAGTCCATATATCTCGGCCATCAGCGCTGACGGTGCGCGTGCCGTCGGCGTAAAACTAAAACCAGCCTTATTTTTCACGGCTTTTAGTGTTTTTTTTTGGAAATCGGTTGTTTTTTTGTAAAAAAGTTTTTTGTTATGCATGGCCAAACGAGGTAAGCGTGGTCTAAGTTTGGGCGACATGAACCGATATTCCCAAATCGCATCCTCCAAGGCACTCCTCAATTCCTCATTGCACTGGGTACTTACGTTTGTAGCCCTGTCATTACTCCCCTCGTCTGCTTGACATGTGTTAGACTGTGGTAGTACTACAACAGTCTGCGACGGGGGGCGATGAAATGACTACTCTGCATTTCACTCCGCAGGCCATCAACTGTACAGTGTCATCCAATATATGATTACGTTGGATGACCCGCACCTGATCCGATAGTCGTTGTGCCGAAACGTTGACAGCTGGCTCAAGCACCTGAAAAAGAGAGAGCATCCGAACACGGTACGCGGTTAGATTGTTTCGCCCCTCTGTAGCCCCATAGTATGAATGTGTTAGAATAATAAATATGTATTTCTGATTATATTATGTAACGAATTAAGAAAATATTGTTATAAATACGTAAAGTAACTGAATAGAAAAACCCTCGTAGTTTCTGACTCACAAATAGCGCCACGTGATGTTTGTCTGTTTGAAACGAAGTGGGGTTCGCCTTATAAAAGCGGTCGGACCCGTCAGAGCGGCACTCAGGAGAGACTCTCGGCATCGGTCGCGAACGGTTGTGTGCTTGCGCTCTCCCGTTTTCGATTTTTGTCGAAGTTTAATTCTTCTCGCTGCGAACCTCGTAGCGCCCCCGCAGCCGCCCCGGCTGCATCCGATCGTCGAACAATTAATTAAATTTATTTAATTAATTGGTCGTATCAAGTGATCATTAAAAACTGCCTTTTTCAAGGCAAAGTGATATTTCTTTAACTGCGCGATAGTGTGAGTAGCTTCACTAGGCCCCTTCTGGGCAAAACCACAGTTTCGTGGTCCTCGGTGGATACCTAGCGGTGTTAACGATCCGAGTGGGGTGTTGTCCCAACACACCCGCCGAACCCTTTCAGGGCGAGGCAGTCAGTTGGACGGGTCCCAGAGCTAACCGGCCTTGGGGGATGTCCTAGTCGGCTCTGGTGACAGTTTTGCTTTCCCAGCTACTCACCTAGTGTCTCTAGGGTGTGTCTACACCCTTCGCGCTAGACTGTCAGGGCCCCGTTCGCACAATAAGACTGGCGACGGGTTTACAAGCTTAAGGCTCACCATAGGTACTCATCTCCCTGTCTATACCCGACAGGGAGGGTAACTCATCCCCGGGAACACCCACCCGGGGAGTTAGGCATAGGGAATTTTTAGGCTGGAATCTTAAATTCCAACATCCCCCCCAAGTAAATAGCCCCGCACCCCCCAACCATGGGGGATGCCTTAATCGCGACCTTCTTTAGGGAGGTCCTCCTTAAGGACCCCGAGTTCCTCGCCAAATATGGCGCTAAGTTCGCTGCTCTGCAGCCCCCCACCCCCTGTCCTCCCGACAACTCTGCCGCCATCGCTAACTTTAGCGATGCACTAGAGGCCCCCCCCCCCGGTGCAAACCGCCCCCCCTCCCCCCCGTACCGATGGAAACCGACCATCGGACAACAACCAGACGCCCCGTCTCCCCTTACTCCTCCGGCTCAGAAACCCTGACGAACTCCTCCTCCGAGGATGACGGTTTTCAGACCGTCACCTCTTCCTCTAAGAGGAAAAAGAACTTCGCCTCTTCACAGGCAAATAAACTTAGGGACCAATCGGTTACTCCCCCGCCCACCCTTGCGACTCCGACCCCCGTCGTCGCCATCACGACCGGCCCCCCCCCCCGCGTTAAGTCCCCCCCCGGCTCCCAATGCTTTCCTAGAAAGCAACCCCAAAAAGACCCCCACCCCCCCCCCCTGTCTTCATCCAAGACAAATCGAAATGGACCGAAGTGTCCAAATGGTGCGAAGATCTCAGGATCGGCTTCACCAGTGCCCGTTCAACCGAGCAGGGCATTAAGGTCCAAGTCCCTAAATCCAACGATTATAGGGAAGTTACTAAGCTCCTCAGAGCGCGAGGTGTGTCCTTTCACACGTACTCCCTCCCCGAGGACCGCCAGACCCGCGTAGTTATCAATAGGATCCCAAAGGAGATCGCTACCTCCGACCTTAAGGAAGACCTTGTCTCACAAGGCATCCCAGTAGCCGAGGTGCACCGCATGCACCGTGCCCGAGGCGGCGAGCCATACAACATGGTCCTTGTTGTATGCCCCCCCGTCGAAGGACACCACCCGATCTTCAAGATCAAGTCCCTATGTCATCTCACTGGATTCGATATCCAGAAGCCCCGCAAGACTGGAATAGTTGGCCAGTGTCACCGCTGCCAACTAGACGGTCACTCCCAAAAGAATTGCCATGCCATACCCAGGTGCGTCAAGTGCCTGGGTGGGCATGGCACTTCCGAGTGCTCCCGCCCAAAGGACCGTACCCTCTGCACGGAACCACCCAGCTGTGTGCTGTGTGGCCTCTCCGGGCATCCAGCCAACTACCGTGGCTGCCCCAAAGCCCCTAAGGCAACGAATCCCAAACTGGCGAAGCGTACCGACGCTCGTCAGGGAAGGGAAGCTCCCTCCACCCAACTTCCCGAGCGCCTGAGTCCCCAGAGACCCAACGCTTGGAATTTATCCCAGCACCAACAGGCCTTCCCACCCCTGGTACGCAACCAACCCCCCCCCCTCCGCCCCTCATCGCTCATCAGATGGACCCCCGCATTCGCGCACACGCGCTCGCGGCCGCGCCCGCACCCGCGCTCGCGCCCGCGCGCGCACCCGCGCCCCTCGCTACTAACCCCCCGGCTCCTAAAGCCACCACCCCCGCCCCAGTCGCGCCCGTTCCTTCCTCAACCACACCCGTGGCTGTAGGCCCCAACCCCATGGATCCGTTCAACGTGATCTCAGGCACATTCACTGCCTTCCTCACCCCTCGCGCCCGTCAAATGGCCAATGAAATCGTTGCCGCCAGAAATGCCGGTAACCTTTATGCCATTCAGTGCATATATAACGCGTACCCGGACATTACGCACGCGCTACAGTCATTCGTGAACTCCCCCAATCCCACTAATGGATAACGGAATCCTCTCGCGTTTAAAACCCCGATCCCTAAAGTTAGGTTATTTCAATGCCAATGGCATCCAAGGTCAGCGCGACGAAATCGGTACCTTCCTCCGCGACCACCAGATCGATGTCCTCCTCGTACAGGAGACTTTTCTAAAACCCCACATGCGAACGCCGTCGATAGCGAACTATCGGGTTGTTCGAAACGACAGGACTCGGTGTCACAAGGGTGGCACCCTCATTTACTACAGAAAATCCCTCTACTGCATCCCCTTGGACCCGCCCCCCCTCTCACGACTAGAAGTCTCCATTTGCCGACTAGGCATGACAGGCCACCAACCGATCACCTTGGTATCGGTCTACCTCCCCCCTATGAACCAATCAGAGAACTTCCAACTCTTGACTGACGACCTGACCTTACTCCTCGGCCTGAGTGACTCCGTTATCATAGCGGGGGATCTCAACGCCAAACATCACGCCTGGAATAGTACCAGAATATCTACCCGAGGGAGACACTTGTTCGACCTCTGTACCCCTCTAAATTTCGATGTCATCGCCCCGATGACTCCCACTCACTTCTCCCACTCGGTTGACCATACCCCTGACGTGCTCGATGTATCACTTTTAAAGAATATCAACCTACGGTTGGATTCTATAGAGGTGATACACGAACTATCATCTGACCACCGACCAGTTGTGCTTAAGCTAGCCCCTCGCGTAGGCCTCCCCGACCCCGATCAACCCCCCTCCACAAAAGTGGTAACGGACTGGAGGAAAGTAAGCGAACGCCTGAAATCCAACACGTCCCCCCACCTAGACTCCATCCCCGACCTCTTCGACTCTATCGCTGACACGACGGCTGCGATCGACTCATTCACTGGACACGTACAATCAGTCCTGAACGATTGTTCAAGGGAAGTTCCAGCGACGGACGACCGTCGCTGGAAGTTGCCGGACGATGTACGTGAACTGATGACTGAGAAGAACGCGGCTGTCCGTGCGTACAGCAACTTTCCCTGCGACGCGAACCGAGCCCATATGCGCTACTTACAGCGAGCTGTAAGGACACGTGTAGCGGAGCATCGGGAAACGGGCTGGGATGAGTTGCTGAGCGAACTTGAGCCTACCCACCTAGCATTCTGGGAGCTTCAGAGGAAACTCAAATCCCGAGAAGTAGTCCCTATGCCCCCCTTGATCCGCCCAGACAATACCATCGCTTTCGATGATGTCGACAAGGCCGAGTGCCTAGCCGACAGTCTTGAGGCCCAATGTTCGCCCAGCTCTCAACCTGTAGACCAAGCTCACCTCTCTGAGGTCGACGCCGAAGTCGAAAGGAGAGCCTCCCTCCCCCCCGTAGAAGACCCCGAGTGCCCTCTGCCTCCCGTCACCCCCGACGAAGTGCAAGAGCTCATAAAGGGCCTTAAGCCCCGTAAAGCCCCCGGTTCTGATGGAATGACCAATAAGGTGTTCCAACTGTTCCCTGCCCACCTGATCATGCTAATGACCACCATCTTCAATGGTGCCATGAGCAATAACATCTTCCCCCAAGCGTGGAAACAGGCCACTGTCATCGGCATTCCCAAGCTGGGCAAGCCTAAATCCGCTCCCTCCAGCTACCGCCCCATCAGTCTCCTCAATGTCATCGGCAAGATCTATGAGAGGCTTATTTATAAGCGTCTCAGAGACTATGCCGAGACGAAAGGTCTCATTCCCAACGAGCAGTTCGGTTTCCGAACCCAACACTCGTGCGTCCAACAGGTCCACCGTATCGTCGAACACATAAGCGTTGGCTTCCAACGTGGTTCGTTGACGGGTGCTGTTTTCTTCGATATAGCGAAAGCGTTCGACAAAGTCTGGCACAATGGCTTATTATATAAGCTATACCAACTTAAAGTGCCAGATCGTCTCGTGCTCATCCTGCGAGACTTTTTGTCGAACCGCACCTTCCGATTCCGCATCGAAGGAGCGCTATCCTCCCCCCGTCCCATTCGCGCCGGAGTCCCTCAGGGCTCCGTGCTCGCCCCTCTCATTTTTACGCTTTTCACCAGCGATATCCCCAAGAGTAAAAGGGCTCAGTTGGCTCTGTTCGCAGACGATACGGCCATTTACTACACCGGCGTAAGCCCCGACGCGATATCTCGCACTCTCCAAACCACAGTCAACCAACTCGGTGACTGGTTTAGGAAGTGGAGAATCGAAGTCAATCCCGATAAGAGTCAAGCGGTTCTATTTTCGAAACCGAGACTCAACCCCACCCCTCCCCGTCCGATCACCATGTTCGGCAAGCCTATCCCTTGGGAGAAGCGAGCCAAATACTTGGGTGTCACTCTGGACCATAGACTCTCTTTCGGCGAGCACATAAAGCAGGCGCGTTCGCGCGCCGCTTTCGCTCTCGGTAGACTCCACTCCCTATTGAATGCACGCAGCAAATTGTCACTCAAGTGCAAATTGCGCATTTACACAGCGTGCATTCGTCCCATCATGACCTACGCGAGTGTGGTTTTCGCACACTCGAAACCCCACCACATCCATAGGATGCAAACCCTCCAAAACCGGTTCCTCCGTAGGGCAACCGGCTCCCCTTGGTTCGTTCGGAACGCCCGCATTAGTCGTACCCGCCGTCCAAGGCATGCCCTGTCCGACCCCGATGACCCCATAACCCTCCTCCAGGAGAGCAGTAAGGCCACCAGTACAGTACACAAACACAGACCGCCATCGTTCCGACCTCGCCGCCGAGGTCCTACGCGACGCCCCCGACGTAATTGTCCCCCCCCCCGACCCTTGCTCGACGACGCGCCAGCCCGCGCCGTAGCTGAGCCTGTAGCTTTAAATTCCCCTGTATAATAATAATATAATTTAGATCCAGCCTGTCCCATCTTGCTGCCCTCCCCTCAGTGACGCCCTAAGCCGAGGTTCGTACCCCACAGGGGGTGCCCTTAGCGTGCGGTCACCTAAATTTTAAGTATTGTTCGCCCCTGGCTGGAGGCTTTAAGTTAGTAGCTTAAGGCACCCACAGGTTTGCCCGGTTAAGTAGCCAGGACCTTAGTGGTCACAACTACGAGCTGCCAATTAGGAAAAAAAAAAAAAAAAACAGAGCGGCACTTTGGTTCGTTCGGTTCCTTAAAATCCCCACTATCCGTCAGTTCATGAAGCGCATTTCCAAGCGCTTCTTCGACTCCGCGGCCTCACATCGCAACCCTCTGGTTGTCGAGGCTGCCAGATATGCCCCCTCCCGCATTAGTCGTACCCGCCGTCCAAGGCATGCCCTGTCCGACCCCGATGACCCCATAACCCTCCTCCAGGAGAGCAGTAAGGCCACCAGTACAGTACACAAACACAGACCGCCATCGTTCCGACCTCGCCGCCGAGGTCCTACGCGACGCCCCCGACGTAATTGTCCCCCCCCCCGACCCTTGCTCGACGACGCGCCAGCCCGCGCCGTAGCTGAGCCTGTAGTTTTAAATTCCCCAGTTAATAATAATATAATTTAGATCCAGCCTGTCCCATCTTGCTGCCCTCCCCTCAGTGACGCCCTAAGCCGAGGTTCGTACCCCACAGGGGGTGCCCTTAGCGTGCGGTCACCTAATTTTTAAGTATTTTTCGCCCCTGGCTGGAGGCTTTAAGTTAGTAGCTTAAGGCACCCACAGGTTTGCCCGGTTAAGTAGCCAGGACCTTAGTGGTCACAACTACGAACTGCCAATTAGGAAAAAAAATAAAAAAACTGAGCGGCACTTGTGCTCGAGACGCGGACGGTGAAGGACTACTTGCCATAAAGCTAAGTAACTATCATTATTGTGTTATAGATAAACTTGATAAATAAATATGTTTATTAAATGCTAAATAAATACGATTATTAAATATTAAATTATAATATAATATATAATATAAATGAATAAATATGTATTGTTTTCTATTGAGACTATTTCTTACATACTATATTTTAGGGCTTTAATAAGATTAAGTATATGTTTTGGCATTATATATTTAATCTATTGATATGGAAAATAAAATATATGGTATATTACAAGAAGTTATGGCTTTTCTTTTACATAGTCCTATATATAAATATTATTTAATTTCAATTGTTTACAGACTAAATACATACACACATCTATAGGTGAATTTAAAATCTAACAAATGCATGACGTTTTCGCTAATGGATCGTGTCTATCTCATGCGCTGCACACTTCCGCCGGGAGCTGGGATCCTACCAGAGGCCGGTGGGCCTCGAGGTCCTAAGCCGTCCGGCGGCCGGTGTCCTCCCCGTTGACCAGCAAGTGGTGGCGTCGTGGGCGGGAAAAAATACTCGTCGCTCGAGGTCGACGCAACTACCGCGGCCGGTGTCGTACAGCGCTCACAATGGAGCTGGATACCGGCGGCGGCGAGGTGGAGCTGAGCGAAGAGTCCGGGGGTGGTGAGCATGCTCGACCTGCGGCTGATCTTGTCAACATATTGTCTTCTTTTTCCTATTTTGTGCTTGTTTTATCGGAGGTGACATCTGTCATGTCATGTCTGTCTGAATAGGAAAAAGAAGACAATATGTTCAAGTTGGATTCAGCAGTTTTTATTATTATTATATGACCTGGGCATAGATAAATGATTAGTCTCGCTGCGCTCGACTAGATACCGTGCTATCCAAAAACAATAGCTCCGTGAATGCGGCAACTCATTATTGTAGTGTGTGTAAGACATCGCCACTTGACATTTGTCAGTTGACATTGACAACTAGTGTGTGTGAAGATTGTGATACCA
This sequence comes from Griposia aprilina, assembly GCA_916610205.1. Lineage (NCBI taxonomy): Eukaryota > Metazoa > Arthropoda > Insecta > Lepidoptera > Noctuidae > Griposia > Griposia aprilina. Next base: position 327,189 of record OU744287.1, read on the forward strand.
GCTGCTCTACTGTTACCCAAGTTAATGGGAAAAATATTTTATGCTGTGGTCTATTAGTTAAGTTATAAATGTAGCTCAGAAAATACTTAAAAGTGAACAATAAATTAAAAGCGAATGTATGAATATATTCGTGTATACGGTAGGTGTAGGTTTCTTCTTTACAAAAATGGAAGGTAGGTATACTCGTATATATATCAATGAATAGAAGATTAAAAAATATTAAAAATTAATAATTAATTCATTGATAAAAATGATTTTAATGTGTTCTCTCACGTATCCTTCATCCCCTCGAATAATTTTTTCGCAAATATTTTTGATGTATAGACACGAAGTTTACATTTCAGGAACATGAGTCGAAATACGAAAAATAAAGTTGGTTTTCCCGTAGTAAGTCAATCAACTGATTGCGCATTTTTTATGGGAAGACGGTTTGTTTTTTAATTTTTCGGTCCATGTTCCTCGGGGAAAGTTGTTCAGTTTGATGGATAGAATCACCCCTTGAAATAGTGTCAATAGTTTTTACACCTTAAGTGTATAGATTACAAAAATAAACATTAAATGATTTATAGAACTAGGTTAAGTTATAATAACTAGGTTAGATAAATGAAATAGGTTATATAATAAAATACAAAAACAACCAATTCACATTATAAAAATCTCATCCACGGGGAACTTGATTCTTGTATACGCGGCAACACTGAATGGCGTTTAGGGTTCATGTTATTTTATGGTGAAATTTCGAAATTATACGATACTTAATGATGGTATGTGATCCCAGTGTCGTTCTTATTTCTTGTAGTATTATTTTTACACAGTTTCACTACGCAAACTGGCATTTTACTTCGGATTATGCCCAAAATTTAATAAAACATTTGGCACATACACGTCACACACAGCTTGAAGTGTGACTGGCTCGGGTACGCCGACTTCGGCGTAGTATTTGTTGCCGCATTTGACAAGTACTCTAGCGGTATCTAGTCGAGCGCAGCGAGACCAATCATTTATCTAAGGACCTGGGCCCCTAGGCACGTGATATTTGACCCCCCCATCCCGAAGCCATTTTGGAAATTTAATTTCTTTCACTTTTTTGAGAACTTGATCAGCCGATTGAAGAACAAAGTTTAGACTATCCAAGAACACTCGTTATTTCGGTAGGTACTGTAATCGCTTGAATTTAATGTACACACGGCTATACCTCAAGCTATGCATTTCGAGCATAAGCTCATCACGCATTGTATGGCATTTCCGTACAATGCTAGGTCAGCGTAAACTGGAAATCTATAACTTGATGTATAGCCGTGTGTACCTAATTGAGTAATACAGTTAAACTAGAAAAGGTATGTGCACCGTTAATCTTTACGTCGCGCCACAGGCCTTGTAGCGGATGATTTCTCACTACTGACCGACTAACAAAGGGCAGCTATTTGCTTGAGACTAAATAGGGTTAATTCGCATAAGGTTTAGACTGAAATAAGTACACACAATATTGATCTTTTCAATAAACTTGAATTAAGGGTTTCAGGATGGCTGATCGTCCTTATGCATAATAGTATGTGATAAATGATAAATTATTTTATTTCTGTAAGTAGGTTTGTACACACGGCTACACATCAAGTCGGACACCCTATATATCCATAACTACGCTACTAGCAATACAGAGAATTGTAGGAAAGGGACTGAGTATCGTGGCATCGGCCACTCGCAGTATTTGCGTTGCGCCTACGCACACAGATGCACTTTTTTTACCAAAAAATTTCGCTGCAATAGTTTCGCTCGTGTTCAGTGTTCTGTTATGCCAGTCAGTTCCCACAATCAATTGTCTATGCAAAATTACGTTGATTACTTCGTTATGTCGCAAAGAAGGGAAAAACAGTTTAAAATTGATGTTATATCTTATTATGATTATTTTGGTTAAAAATTAGGAAATACGTGTTTCAGTGATTATATAAAATCAATGGCGGTAAAAAAGGGATTGAAAGTTTGTATGAAAATCCGTCGTTTTGAAGTTAGATGTATGAAAGTTTATATTTAGCTTTTTGAATGAAAATAAAAAAATAGTATATGTTTCAGTGTTTTTGTAAAATCAACCTATAAATAAGGTGGTAAAATAGGGTTTTAAATTTTGTATGATAATTTGAAATTAAGTAGATTTCCGAATTACACGCGTGCTAACCGTGGGAAAAGCTAGAAATATCTATAACTCCAATTGAAATTAGAAAATAAAGAACAATGCCAGGTTTCGGCCTACACAACTTTTAAAACTAAATTCACACGGACACAAAGTTTTTACCTACAACAATTTAAATATAAAATACTAACTTCTTAAAAAACATTTAGTTATTTTCTAGAACTTTTCGAAAAGAAAATCATTCTAATAAGTAAACATTTGTTTATCATGTTCCAGGTTATTCTTTTTATAAATAAAAAGGTTCAGGTAGTTACCTGTTCTGCCACTGTAATCGATTATTTTAAATAATTAAAGCGATTTACTCTTTACTTTTCATTTACCACTTCTCAATTGTCTTTTATTATTATTTTTTCCTAAATAATACGTTCATCGTGTTTATTATAAATACATTTAGTATTTTTTAAAGAATATAAAACGAAATTCAAGAAATCGATTTTTTGCTCGATAACTTAATCGTAATGTAATGGCAACCCTGTTAGGTTCTGTCAAGATCGCGCGCTCTAACTGACAGATAGTCGATGTCAAACATCTTGTGTTGTTGCTGGTGTTTTTCTATGTGTACGGTTGTTTATTTTTCGAATTCCTCTGCGTTTGCGTTTAAAGACTTATTGTGTTATTATATCCGTCCATACCACACATTTTGTGAAAATGTCCCATCAATTACGTTGTATTAATTGTGGTTTAAATGTGTTCCGGATGAAACGGCATTTAGTTGAATCTGACGATGTCCGTTCATTGTTACGGCAATGGACTTCACTTTCTGAGGTAAAGTACGATTGTTATTAATAGAATGTAAACTGTTTTAATTGAGCTAAATGTTAATTTGTAACACAACTGTATCTTGTTTGTTTTAGATTCCTAATGACAGTGTTGTTTGTCATAACTGTTGGATAATAATTGAACAAACAAGTAATCCATCAAGTAGCAATGCGCCAACTGAATCAATAATTGTGCATCGAAATGTTTGTATTGGTTGCGGTCATTCATTGCATCGTGTAAGGTCTCACACCTTAAATAACAGTTCAGAAAGAGAAGATGCTATCAGACGTGTGATAGAGCAACAGATTGCACCACTACAGGTAAGCAAGATCCTTCAACGATTTTATGTATTGCTGGTTGTTGAATGAATTATTGTTTTTTCCTGATTGCAATAAGATTTTTTTTTGTTTTTGTTGCAGCTGAGATCAACAGACAAGATCTGTCACCCATGTTGGCAAAGAAGTTACCGTTCTGTTCAACGGAATTTAACCACACCATCATCATCAAGTATTGATGAACCGTCAACTTCAACAGCCTCTGATGTATCAACACCATTGCATGTAGAGAGTGAATCAAGTGAGTCAATTGTAGAAGACTTTCAGCCATCTCTGCAGATAGCAACACCAGGGCCACCATCGCCATTGGGAGTTCCACAGGTGCCTATGAATGTCATTCCGTTGCCAGTCCCACAGGTGCCTATGAATGTCATTGAATTATTGGAATTCGGCCGGGCATCAGACACTCAGGCTCGTTGCTTTTTCCCTAGTTGCCGTCAACTTGAGAGAATGATTGTTCCAATATCAATTAGAAGAAGGTTATTTTCGGAGTATAATTATTATGTGCCAGAAAACTGTCGAATTTGTTCTCACCATTTGAGGAGCAATGACTGGCCTGAATTGATGGAACCTGAAAATGTTATCCACACATTTACGGCCCAACATATTTATGATTTCACAGAATTATTAAAACATCAGACCTCTATTGACTTTGAAGATGTCCAAAATATGGATGACTACCTGGTGCATTATTGGTTTGGTATGAGTAAGGAAGACTTCAGAAATATATTACTAGAAACTCCACGGCTAGCTAATATGCACAGAAGTTCAACTGCCCTTGCTGCATTTTTAATGAAATTAAGAAATGGTGACTCAGGAGATCGAATAAGTTCCTTATTTCAAGTTCCTAGAACTACATTAGAGGCCATAATGGCAAGAGCAAGAGAACTTTTACACCAAGATTTCGTTCCAAGGCATCTAGGTATACGTCACATAACAAGAGAAGAGATAGCAACAAGAAATCTTTTAATACCAAATGGCCTTTTTGGTAGCACTGAAAATGAGGTTGAGAGGAGACCAATAATAATAGTTGATGGAACCTACATATATTGTAATAAAAGTGCCAACTATGCCTATCAAAAGAAAACTTACTCTTTGCATAAATATAGGAATTTGGTAAAGCCCTTCCTGTTTGTATGTTGTGATGGGTATATAATCGAGATTTTGGGCCCCTACCCAGCCATAACAACTGACGCTGATATTATAAATAATGAGTTTGGAAACCCAGAGAGTTCATTGCGTGAATATTTTCAAGAGGGCGACGTGTTTATCCTAGATAGAGGTTTCAGAGATGCAGTCCCATTGTTGCAAAACTGTAACTACTCTGTGCATATGCCATCATCGTTAGAGGATGATGAAAATCAGTTGTCAACATTAGAGGCAAACAAAACTCGGGCTGTTACTATTTGCAGATGGGTGGTTGAAGTTATGAATGGGATTTTTAAGCAACGGTTTAAAATATTCCGACATGAGTTCAATAATAGAGCTTCGCCACATCTCATGATTGACTTTTCCATAGCTGCTGCCCTAATCAATCGATTTCGACCACCCCTCACAGACAGGTTTGATGCTGCCCAGATATTAGAAATTATACAACAGAAAATGTTCCAAACTAATACATTAAGTGAGTTTATTATACAAAATAATTATAATAGAAGAAGGGCACAGTTCTCAAACATAAATGTTGATAACAGAAATGTCAATGAGTTTCCTCAGCTTGAGTATCATGATTTGATTTTAATAGCTTGTGGTACTTACCAACTTCGTCAGGCCCGATCATATTACGGTGAGCATATCCGCTTTAATGGCCGATATATGATTGAAGTATGCAGGGAGGCATCAATTAACAATTTAAGAGAACAATTGTCTCTCTCCCAAAGCTCTTGGTTATTAAGAGCCAAAATTCAAAGTCGACATATCAGTAGGAAAACTTATTTTGTGTATGTTCTTATTGATAACAGCTTAAATGGGAGAGAGGCAATTAGTCAATATTATTGTAATTGTAAGGTAGGTAAACGAACTGTGGGATGCTGTTCCCACACTATGACCATTTTATGGTATTTGGGCTGGGCTCGGCACCAAAACAATATTGAGCCCCCTGCAGCATTTCTTGATGATTTGTTAATTGAATATAACGAAATTGATGATGATATTAATGAATGATAATGGTGAAAACGAATAAAACTATTCAATTAATGTATATTTTTTGTTTAATTTACTCTGTAAAAATAAATAACCTCCAATCTACAATGGCTGAATAATTTCTTTTTGAGAAGTTCAATGTAAAAGTGGAAAACACAGAAAAGCTTCTGACATTAAACTACACAAAAAAACGTTAGAATTTTTTCTGTCCATGAATTTTATTTATTGAGCCTAAGTTACTATGGACATCTGACATTGTTCTTTAAATAAGCCTTTTATACTGTACCGATTTTAACTTATATTTCGTTGGCAGCATGACAAATGGCAGCTGCAGTAAACAGTTGGTATTGAACCACGTTTTTGCTTTTAATGCCATCCTTATGACTACGGAATAGAAGTCATAATCGGTTGAACGGACTGTAAAAAAGGTTTATTTAAATTTCTAATCTTATTTCAAATGGAGTATACATAGTATAAAACAAACTCGCTTCCTGCCACCCGCCGCCGCGCAATGCCGTCTGTAAGCTTAGATTTTTTAAACAACGTGGATTTTAATGCGGTTTTCATCAATAGACAGAGTGATTCAAGAGAAAGATTTATATGCATAATACATGCATATTATAGTAGAGAAAAGCTGAGAATTTCAAAGATTTATAATGTGATGTCGTAAAAAACATATTTCTGTGCGCTTACATTGCAAGCGCTGGCTAAACCTTACCAGATAGATCAAAATAATATACTACGAAATTGTATATCTTAAAAAGATTTACAAAAAATCCGCAATGGTATATGTCTATATCCTAAGGATAATCCACAGGAACCATTTTTATCTTTAACATTATTACAAACAAAAAAATGGGTTATATAGGAAGCTATTTTAAACAATACAGTATTATTCGTTATCCAATTAAATACGTTAGATACGTTGTGCATTTAATGTAGATCAAAATTACCCTTTACAGCATATCATTAGTCAAATGAATATCTTAAAAATATCAGGGATATAAAATGCGGGGGTAAATCGGCCGTCGGGGGCACGGTGCGTGCCCCCGACGAAACAAAATCAATCCAATATGTTACTAAATATATATATATATATATTTTTTGATTAATAAGAACATAAGTTCTTAGTAATTTATAACAATCTAGCCTAATAGACTAATAAGCAACTTAACTTTAACTTATTATTTTACGTTATAACTAAGAATAGTGTCCTATTTATTGCACTTTCACACAATTCCGCAGCACTTTCTTAGAGTCTGATAAATTAATAATAAAAAAACACATTGTTTACACATTATTCGTCACAATTTATACACTACACTAACTCAAATGGTTCTCTTTAGCCTACGCACTATGTCCGTGCAGCTGAATTGCCTCGACATTCACATGTCGGTGAAGTCTGTGTTCGTGGGCTTCAGCAAATTTTTGGATGACGGTGGTGACGAGTTCCATTTTAAGGTCACGGTGGAGGTCGTCATTTCTAATGTACCATGGTGCATTTACAGCATCCCTGAGTACTTTATTTTGGAATTGTTGGATTATTTTGACGTTACTTCGTTTAGTACAGCCCCAAAGTTGGATGCCATACGTCCAAATTGGCATAAGAATATGCTTGTATAATATAATTTTATTACGTATTGATAGGCAGGATTTCCTGCCGAGTAACCAATACATACTTTTATAACGTATGTCGAGTTCCTGTCTTTTCTGTTTGACGTGAGATTTCCAACGCAGTTTAGCGTCAAGAGTTATACCAAGGTATTTGGCTGTATTAGCATAAGGCACTTGCATGCCGTTTATATAGATTGGGTGGTAATCACAGTGTTTGTTAGTGAAGTCAATATGAATCGATTTTGAAACATTCAGTTTGATCTTCCACTTTTGTGTCCAGTCATAAACTTTGTTTACAGCTAGTTGAACTTTTTCTACTGCTTCTTTGTGGCTTGATCCGGTAGCCATAATGGCAGTGTCATCTGCAAAGGTCGCAATGGTGTTGTTTTCCAGCTCTGGGATATCACATGTGTATAGCAAGTACAGGAATGGGCCTAACATACTTCCTTGTGGCACCCCAGCTTTTATAGTTTTTAGCTCGGAATATGCATCCTCTTGCCTTATTCTAAACATTCTATTAGTAATATATAATTCTAGAATGTCTGCAAATTCTGGCGGTAGCATAGGTCTGAGTTTATATACTAGACCCTCGTGCCAAACTTTATCAAAAGCTTGCGCGACATCTAGGAATACGGTGGCGCAGACTTGCTTGTTTTCGAGTGTTTTTTCAATGATGTTAGTTATCCTGTGTACCTGGTCTATTGTAGAGTGTTTTTCCCTGAAGCCAAATTGATGGTTTGGTATTAGGTCTTTTTCTTTTATTATAGGTTTTAACCGTTTTAATAACAGTTTTTCAAATAGTTTTGATAATATTGGCAACAGGGAAATGGGTCTATATGATGATACTTCATGGGGTGGTTTCCCAGGCTTCGCAATCATAATGACTTCATCAACCTTCCAAGGCTCAGGCACATGTTTTAGCATAAATGCGGCATTAATAAGTCTAGTCAACTTTACTATGGCTTTGCGCGGGAGGTGTTTTAGAACTTCGCCTGTTACGAGGTCGTAACCCGGGGATATCTTCGAACTTATGTTATTTTGAATTTCTCGCAGAACTTCTTTAGGAGTCACAAGCTGAATGCTTTGACTTTGTGATAACTTTTCACCCTCAAGTATTTGTATGGAGCTCTCATTGGGTTGAAAAGTGTTTTCTAAGTATTGGGCAAACCTAAACGCTTTTTGTTCATTGCTTATGGCCCATTTTTCGTCGCTGTTTCTGATAGGCGGTATTTGCATAATCGGCCTTTTTAGTTTTCTTGTCGCTTTCCAAAGAGAGAAATCCGTTGATTTGTCGTTGGTTAGCTGCAAAGGGTTAGTATTCAGACAGTCATCCTCAAATTGTATAATTTTCCTCTTTAATCGTTTAGTTAGGCTATTTAATAATGTCTTATCCCGCGGGCATCTTGTTTGCTGCCACTGCTTTCTTTGTTTTCTTTTTTCAGACAGTAAACTCACAATTTCCTTGGGATAGATATTATGTCCTTTATATTTACGTTTTAACTCGGGCGTGTTGTTCCACGCACATTGTTGGATATTAACAACATATTTGTTTACTTCTGAGTCCAGCTGATTCTGATTTAGTAACGGAGTTTTTAGGGCGATAATATGATCCAGATCAAGAGCAAAACTGTCCCAATCTGTAGACTTATTAACCAGGGTTAAATGGCTTTCTCTTAGTAAGATTTTTTGAGTTAGTCTTAGGATAATCGGGGAGTGGGCCGAATTCATGTGAAAACCTTCCTCCAAATGAACGTAATTGGTGAATATATTTTTGATTATGAAAAAGTCTATAAGATCCGGTATTTTCTGGTGGTCAGTAGGCCAGTATGTTGGTTTGCCTATGCTCATAACTTCACAATGTGTGTCTTTAACTGCATTTAAGAGCTGCCTTCCCTTTGTTGTAGTAAGTCTTGATCTCCAGTACGAATGCTTGGCATTGAAATCACCGCCTAGGATGAATCTCGGGCCTAGAAGTTCAAAGAATTGTAAGTATCGCTCTTTTCTTATCATGTGCCTTGTAGGACAGTATACGGCTGCTATGGAAACGTGACAGAATTTGGTTTTAACAGATACTGTCACGGCTTGAATGTCTGGTTCTTCAAATTTATTCTGCTCGTAATGCTTGATGTTTTCTTTGATTATAACCGCACTAACTCCTCTGGCGGAGTTGTCAGGGTGGAGCGAATTATATACCTTGTATCCTCTAAATTTGATGAAAGATTGGTTAGTAAAGTGCGTTTCGGAGATTAAACACACGTCTATATTTTCTGTCTCTAGGACTGCCTGTAACTCATTCTGATGTTTGAGGAGCCCATTGGAGTTCCACGCCATTATTTTTAGTGTGTTACTCATTTTTGGTTATTAAAAACAGCTGTTTTGGTGCTGGATTCTAGCTTTTCTAATCTTTTGTCAAATGTGGTAATACATTTCAAGATCTGATTTATCTTATTTTCCAGATGCGAAGGTTGAGTGCCTTGTTTTGCAGCTTGTGCATAGGAACTACTTTCTTGAAAAGGATTTGTAGTTGTCTGAAAAGTGTCTTTCCGTGCCTGTTTGTTAGGATTGTTTATGGATGGACCCTGTTGGGCAGTTGGCACAACAAGTTTCTTTTTTATGTTTTTGTTTTTCATAATTTGCATTTCCTTGGCTTCTTCACACCCTCTATAGTTGGCAGGGTCGCAGCCGCAGTGGACGCATTTTGGTTTCTCTTGCGGAGATTTAGTACAGGTGGCTGTAAGATGCTTGCCAGTGCATTTTACACACCTTGGCTCTTTTCTGCAGTATTTATGAGTATGTCCATATGCCTGGCATCTCTTACATTGAGGAATGAGTTTCGGATTTTTGAGAGGGTGAATTTCAATTTTATACCCTAAAATGTGCTTTATGCCATAGATTTTTTTGACATCTTCGTCATTATTAAATGATAAGACGAACATATTGAGTGGTTATTTAGTCTTCCAGCTCAACTTGTTGTCAACTTTTTCTATTTTTAGACCTTGCGATATTAAATCGCCTTTGATTCGATCTGGCTAGCAAGAAGAATGTATTTTTTTCACTACAACTCTTATTGGTCGTGCCTGTTTGTTCTCGTATGAATGCCAAAGATATTCTTTTTCTGACAAAAGCCTAGCAATCGCTCTATAAGAGTCCTCGGTTTTAGCGTTGATCTTCACACAATCTTCGTTCAATCGTTTCAGTTAGTGAGTCGTAAAACATTTGGTAGTTCTTAACTCCATCTATTATGATTGGCGGTGGTGGACGCACTTTTTTGACTAATGTCTATTCTTTCTAACATTTTTGTTGTTGTTGGGCGCTTGTTCCGGGTGTTTGTGGTGGAGAGAGGGAGATGTTTAGCTTCCTTTTCTTCCTACTTTTAGCCCTAATCCACTCAGTCTCTTTAGCGAGTTCTTCCTCGTCTGTGCAGTACTCGATATTTCCTTTTCCAGATTGAGCAAATTGTATGTTGCTCTTTGCTTCCGACTCCTTAGGGTCATTATTTCCTTGACCCTTGGAGCTGAGATTTTCTTCTTCGCGGCTTTGAAGTTGTCGCTGGAGGCCTTCTATTTGGATTTTCAGATCATTAACCAGCAGTTCCAGCTGTTCTCTCTCCAATTTTTCTTGGATGTAACTGTCATACAACGGCTTTTCTAGATCAGTTTTAATTTTTACCTTTGTAGGAGACATATTAAGGTAAGTAAAAACTTCACCTTAACAATTATTTAGTTGCACTGTTTACACTATAATTAATAACTGGGTCATCGTGGCGACCTTCATTTACCGATATCGCAACGCGGCAATGACGGTGTTATTGTGATGCGCCAGCGAATTACTCTAAAGTAGAGCACCCGCGCGCGAATAATACACGTCCGATCTCGGTAGAAGCCAAACACGGAACTGGAAGTAAATATATAAATAAAAGTAGTAAACTACCTTTATTTATGTATTTAGTAAAAGTAAAGTAAAAAAAAAGAAAAAAAAAGGTTTTTAACAATATAAAAGAACAAACCTTACACACAAGTCCCAACAATCCTGTGATTTGTGTCTACTAGTACATACAAACAGAACAGAATATTATTAATCACTCCACAGTGACACAACATTAGCATCTACATTGCACCCGTGCAAAGCCGGGGCGGGTCGCTAGTATATAATAATTGATAATAATACATAATGGATGTATTGTTGCACACTTACAGGCGCAGCGCAAATAGAAAAGCTAAAACCCATATTTATTACACCTATCTGAACCCAACGAACTCAGCGTGTTTACGAAATAATAAAAATTATACGTATTTATAGGTATAGTATAGTAAGAATAGAGCGCTGCATGCCTCATGGTGGCGGCAGTAGCGCATGCTCGGCGCTCCCGCAGATGGCGTGCGTGAGTGGGACGAAATAACAAAAACATATCGCACCCTCTCGCACGATTCGCAGCGTTCAACTTCTAATAGTGCAAAGTCCAAACAGTTTAGGTTGATGTGTAGCCGTGTGTACAAACACTTTTACAAGTCAATCATATTTTTTTTAAACTAGATGAGGTCGGCGTTTCCTATCTGACTACTATGAGAAGAAAGGCCGAAAAAAACTCAGAGGTCACAGTCTCTTTTTAAAGTCCAGACATAATCTTGGTCAGATCATGTGAAGACCATGTAGATTTGTGTCTGAAATGGTCTTTTGAGGAAAAACCACACAGAATGAGTGGACCTGTCCAGTCAGTGCACGCATTTGTCACTAATCGTGGAGCTCAACTCAGAACTTAAGCTTAACCACTCGACGATCAATACCAAAGAAAGGACATTTGGGTAGGCCGCATAAAGCACTCAAACTGCCAGATTATCATTGAAACTACCTGAGAAAGTGAAAAAATAAGTGACCTACATAGTACTCACATTCACAATAATTAAATAATAATACTATACTTCACAAAGTAAATTGTCATGACATTGTATATACAATAATTATCAATTGTCAAAGTTTATGTAAAATAAAATAATAAAATTAAATACAGCAAAAAAAAAAAACATTTAGTATGCAAACATTGGAGCAACTCAATCCCAAGCCTTTTTGTCCTCAATATAATCCTTGACGGTATAAAAGGCTTTCTGACACAACTTATGTTTAATTCATGATTTGAATTTATTAAGGCTTAGATCTTGAACGTGGCTTGGAATTTTATTATAAAAGCCTATCCATTGGCACCTGAACGAGCCACCTATTATTTTGAGCCTTGTTGTAGGTACAAGAAAATTGTGTGTATTCCTAGTATTTATATTATGGATATCACTGTATTTTTTTAACAATTTTATATGTTTGTGGGCATATTAAAGATTTTCATAAATATATTGAGAAGGCACAGTCATTACATTAATCTCCTTAAATTTCTCTCTGAGAGATTGTCTCGGACTTAATTTATAAATTGATCGATCAGCTCTTTTCTGCAAAATAAAAATAGTCTGAATGTCGGCGGCATTTCCCCATAACAGAATACCGTGCGACATAACACTATGAAAATAGCTAAAGTACACTAAACGGGCTGTCGCTGTGTCGGTTAAATTACGAATCTTTCTAACAGCGTATGCTGCGGAGCTTAGCTTTTTTGACAATTTATCTATATGTGGGCCCCACTGAAGCTTAGCATCCAAAGTTAAGCCCAAGAATACTGTGTTATCTCCAGGATTCAATTCTTCGCCCTTCATCAATACATTAGTTTTCACCTGTCTAACGTGAGGTAGCGTATACTTAATGCATTTGGTTTTTTTCATTAAGGAGTCAATTATTGATATTGAACCAGTAAACTACTTTAGAAAACGCGCTATTTACATCGTCAGTAACTAGCTGCTGACGTTAAAGTTTAAACAAAAGTGAAGTATCATCCGCAAACAACACTATATCATGATTATCCTTTATGAGGTATGGCAAGTCATTAATATAAATAAGAAACAAGAAAGGACCAAGAATTGAGCCCTGTGGGACTCCCATTGTTACTATAGATTCGGGAGATCTTTTTCTATTAACGTCAACGCTCTGATCCTATTACTCAAGTATGAAGTAAGAAGATCCAGAGCGGTGTTCTCGGTCCCGTAGTGGTGGAGTTTCATGAAGAACGTAATCGAATGCCTTGGACAAGTCACAAAAGATGCCTAAGGCATCGCATTTATCTTTCCATGCATTATAAATATGTCCTAAAAGTTTAACACCGGCGCATCAGTAGTTGAACGACCCCTAGTAAAACCAAAATGTTTGCCATGTAATAATTTATGTTTATTAAAAAATCTTTGCAATTGGTCTAAAATTATTTTTTCAAAATTTTTACTAAAAGTAGGTAGTACCGAAATAGGTCTATAGTTTGTGGGGTCAGAAGTAGTACCTGATTTTAACAAAGGTATAATTTAACTTTTTTTCGTAAGGTTAGGAAACTCTCCACAGTCGATACAATTATTAAAGATAAGAGCTAAAGTAGGTGCTACAACAAACTTCTATAGAATTACCCAACAGATCTGCAGTCTTTTTTACATTTAAAGTGTGAAAGGTCTTAATTATATCTCTACAGGTAATATGTTCAAAATGAAATTCCGAATCGCAAACATGAACATTTTCTATAAGCAAAGACTCAGCAGCAGAAGGTGATGAGTTTAGGGAATTAGTAGTTGAAACAGGAATGTCCGAAAATAAATTTTCAAAGGCAGCGGCGACTAGTGAGTCTGATTTTATTATATTGTCATTAAGGGACAGGCTGTAGTCAGCATTTCGGTTCATAGACCTCCCCGTTTCACTATTAATAATATTCCAAGTCATTTTAATTACATTACTACTGTTTTTAATCTTCGAACTCAAATAACGCGACTTGGTCATACAACAAACTTTTTTAAATAATTAAGAATCATTTCTAACCTAAAAATTAAATTCAGCGGCGTTTACAGAAGTCCTTTCATTGTACAGCTCATAAAGCCATATTCTACTTTTATGAATACCAATGGTAGCCCAATCGCTGAAAGATGCGTTACTAATAACCGAGACAGTATTGGGAGTAAAGGTAGAATCAAATTGATTACAGTATAAATTAAAAAAAACATCATATAGATGATTAGGATCAGCATGAATAGACAAAACTGATAATTTATTAATGATTTTAACTTTAAAAACTTCCAACCGACTTGCAGTTTTGGGGTTAACAGTAATATCCTTTTTAGCCACTTTGATGTTTTGTTTTGGATAGTCCTTTGCCCACAATGATCAGAATCTAGTAAATTTATAATTTCTTTGTGGCTTGGTATAGCATCTGTATAAATATTATCTAGGCACGTTGCACTAGTAGGGGTTATTCTTGTAGGCTCCAAAAATAGGTTTACAAGATTGTAGGAATGAAAGAGACTTAATATTTTACTACAAGAACCTGAGTTTTCTAATAAATTAACATTAAAATCACCGCAAGTAATAATGGACTTGTTCGAGTTACAAATCTTGTTGAACACTTCATCCATTACCATTTCAAAGGTAGTGTGTGCTAGGTAGACTTACTTAAGTTCGGGCTGACATTACCCTTTTACATTAATCACCAGAGATTTGACATCCACATGCAGTATCCCTTCTGTGTGATATGTTGAGGTTCAAAGCCAAAGCTGGATAAGTTTTTGGAGACATAGGTGGAAGGTAGGCTACCCGTCTCCTCTTACGCGTACTGGAGGTGAAGTTGTGGTCAAAGAGCGGAAGTGAAACTCCAACTTGCAGTTAATAATAGTATAATTGCATACACGTATTAAAGTTCACAGGTAGTTGCACTATTTAACACAGTCATATAATTAATTAAACTAGTAGGGACAAAATAAACTAATGACTTAAAATCTAGTCAGTGTCCCATGACGGCAGACAAGCATAATAATCGCCACTTGAGGAACGCTACGAGTCGCGTTTCGGATTGTAGCTTAGTTTTGCCACTTAACAAGGGTGCGTTCTTGAGTAACTTAGAACTACTTAAGTAAACATAATACAGGCGACGCCAAGTATTCTAAGGTGCGTTCACAAATGCAAAATACGTGACGCCACAAGTTGTATATGGAACCAAATGCCTTCCAGAGTTGAGGTACCACTACTTTATGATAAGTGTAGTCAGGTAGGCATCCACCGCTCGTTATATTGAGGAGATCAATTTCTTCTTTACGATACTTAAACTATATTGATGCCTTTGGAATCGTTAATTAATTATAAGAAGTAATAAAAACCCTGCCAACAAATAGAAAGTCATGTTAAAATATCTTGAGGTTATGAAATTTACTACCACGTGTCTTATGTGACAATGTGTATTCTTAAATCAATAAAATCAATACTCATAGCTTATTTAATTCTAGGGCTAGTTCTAGAACTACGTCATATGTATTAAGTAAGTTTAATTAATTCAAAAATATATCTCCTGTTGCCTTCGAGAATCAATGAGTAAAAAGGACGCTTGATACAACTTATTTCTCTTAGCTGGCAACTCTGCTATTACTCTTATGGTTTAATTATTAACTAATTATTTGTGTTTTTCATTTTAGTATTGATGCTAATAAATTATTATTAGCTAATATACAAGGTGCCGTTTTGCATCCTCGTCAAATTTCAGGAGGCTGTTATGAAATACATAAATAATAAAATAAAATTACGATACCTGCTCAATAATTAATACATACTTGTATTTTAAGTCATTTAACTTTGACAGTATTTCAGAATACACCATTTTCAAAGAACAGAATCGCCCCGTTGCGTATGCGGTAGGCAGTGTTGCGTACTATGTCGCTGTGTGCGTGCGTGACGCGTGTCGACCACCGGCAGGCCCCGCCCACCTAACAGCGGCGCGTGCGGCTAGCAATAGCCTAGTTCAAGTTTGAAAATCACCTACCTTCATGACATAAACTCTTGATAATTACATAGATCATATTTTCAAAGCTTAATTAGAATGGTACCTTTATTGGGCACCACAGCTGTAAGGCCACGCGGCTGTGAAACGATAATAACTCTATGGTCGGGCGTTTTAGGCACAGTTTAGCACGCAGCGGTCGCAGACATGAAGAATGCTATTATCGCGGTAGGTATAGGAGATTTTGTAGGGAGTAATGTATAGCTGTTACAACTTAAATAATCTGTGACGTAGCATCAGCTGATTTAATAAAATATTAGTTTTGCTTTCTTTCTTTTAATTTCATTCCTGTTAATCGGACAGTAAATAATCCTAAAATTGTAAATTTATCTTAGTAATAAAAACGTGTAGGTACGAAATACGAGGGTAAGAGTAGGTAGGTAGGTAAGTAGTTATCAGTTGATTAATAACATGTTAGTTTTGCAGTACGTACACAATTTATTTTATTTTTGATAAACAGACTACAGTAAATAATGAAATAGTAATAAAAACGTGTAGGTACGAAATACGAGCGCATGGCGCGGGCGCCGCGCGTATTTTAGATACCTATGTAGGTAATAATAAAAACCTGAAAGAGTAGGTAGCTACGTAGTTATCAGCTGATTAATAACATGGTAGTTTTGCATTACGAACACAATTTATTTTATTTTTGATAAACAGACTACAGTAAATAATGAAATAGTAATAAAAACGTGTATGTACGAAATACGAGCGCATGGCGCGTGCGCCGCGCGTATTTTAGATACCTAAGTAGGTTATTATAAAAACCTGTAAGAGTAGGTAGGTACGTCGTTATTGGCTGATTAATAATATGTTAGTTTTGCATAACGTACACAATTTATTTTATTTTTGATAAACAGACAGTAAATAATGAAATTGTAAATCTTAGATCTTAAAAAATGAGTAGGTATCTACAAAAACGAAGGCATAGCAACATAATAATAGCGCCTTCGGTGCGCGTTGTTTTATATATGATGTGATACATAATAAAAGTGAGTAGGTACTTAATAAAAACTTTTTTACAAAAAAACAACCGACTTCCAAAAAAAACACTAAAAGACGTGAAAAATAACTTTAATTTCGGAAGTCGGTGCCTTTGGTTTTGTATTTTCGTGTTTGGCCACCGACTTCCGAAATTAAAGTTATTTTTCACGTCTTTTAGTGTTTTTTTTGGAAGTCGGTTGTTTTTTTGTAAAAAAGTTTTTATTTTTCACTTTTTAGTTGCGGTACCTACCCCACACAAATTCGTATACCACTACTTGGTGTGTAAATAACAGTGACAGGAAATTATTAACACATCATCCATATAAACTAAGTGGAAAAAATCTGCAGTATTAAGGATAACTCAAAAACTACTAGTCAGACCTTGATCAAATTTAAATGGGACCACATGTGAAGCACCACCTATCAAATAAAAAAAGAATCATCCAAATCGGTTCACCCAGAAAAAAGTTATGAGCTAACACACATAAAAAAAAAAAAAAAAAAAAAAAAAAAAAAAAAAACATACAGACGAATTGAGAACCTCCTCCTTTTTGTGAAGTCGGTTAAAAAACCAGAGGCGGTTACCTGGTAAAACTAGGTATTTTTGACGTACCTAGTTACTCGTATACAGGTATGAGGAACAGGGTGTAAAGTTCACTCATACTCTATAGAAAAGGGACGATCCTCCGACCAGACGGGTGTTGTGTCTGGTGGGCAACTGCCCGACAGTTGATGTCGGGACGTTGTATATATGCTAGTCGCGCGGTAAACTCTGCTTGCGCGATGCAGGATTTGCGTGACGTCAGTATGACGTGTAGCTCACATGGCGATGTAGATACTGCTACATCACTCCCCCCCGGAGACTGAAGGTCGATAGTGGGCTGAGTCTTGTATCTTGCGATGCTTGCCAGGGCCAGTTGAGGTTCCAGTGAGTCGGAACCAGGTGCCGCATAGTTCACGGTGAGTCGGAACTGTCTGCGGTGGTACCCCAGTGAGTCGGGGTGGCACTGCGTTATGCTCACTGGAGTACATGATGATGAGCCACAGCCACAGCCAGTACAGAGCCACAGCCAGTACAGCGCCGGGTTGATGCTGACTGCTGGCGTCGACCAGGAGAGGGTTTGAAGGCTCTGCTTGTGGACCGGCTGAGAGCGCAGTGTGCTGTGCCAAGGTTGCTGATGAGGCTGAGGGTGATGACCAGGTATGCGTGGTCGCTGCATGCTGGTGGTCAGGATACCTGTGGAAGCCGCCGCCACATAGCCGCTACATAGTCAACAATTTGAAATCTTACTAATTAGGTACACCAATTCATTTAAATAACTAAGTAAGCAATTACAAATTATTGTATAAGTAAAAATAAATTAATTACCTAAGCTAGCCGGAGGTATTGTTCGAAGTGTCCACCTTCACATTCTAGACACAGTCTAGCACGACGTCGTTGGTTTCCTTTCAGCTTTCGCAACACAAACACATTCGTTTTTACAGTGTCGAAAGAACTAACCACTTTTTCCCTTAATTCTGTAACACTTGTTATTTCATCTGTGTACACTAGTCTTTTAATGTCTCCCCACAAATGAAAGTCCAGGGGCGTTAAGTCCGGAGAACGCGGAGGGAGGCCAAGCCACAGGTCCACCGCGGCCAATCCACTGGTTGCCGAAACTTTTGGTCAAGTACTCGCGTACTTGAGGACTGTAGTGAGGAGGGGCACCGGCCTGCTGGTAGTACAGGTTGCGATAGATTGCCAGATGAACGTCATCGAGCATCTCCTGGACGACTTGTCGTAGTAGCTCCAGGTAAGTAGTGCTGGTAAGGTAACCCTCGATGAAATGGGGACCAAGCACGCGGTCCCCTATTATGCCAGCCCACACATTTAAGAAAACCCCACTTAGAAAGAATCCCGTTTGGTCACGTGCTGGTTATGGTCCCGCTGAGTCCACCAGTCTTCATTATGAACATTGTAGATGCCAACTCGAGTAAATAAGCACTCGTCCGTCCACAGGATGTTGGAGTCTTGATGTTCCAGTAACCACCGACAAAACATAATGCGTCACTCGTCAAACTCCGCCCCTAAGAAGACCCACTGACCGGACCATCTCCACCAACTCAACATTGGAATAGTTTTCCGTCATCGTGCCGTATTTAAAACGAATTAAAGGAGCGCGGGACGGGATTCGCGAAAGGCGCACTCACGGCGGCGACATCAATCACACTAAGTAGTCGATGTGTGAGTGTGAGCGAGCGTGGCCGGGTGGGGTGTAGGGATAGAAGAGGGGTGCGCGCGCGCGGGGGTAGGCAAAATTATGTTCGTATAAACTGCCACGTTTTTATGTGTGTGCAAAGGGGCAGTTACAGTGCGGTATTACACAAGCCGTGTTTTAACATGCGTGTCCAACACTTACTTACTTATTTTATTATTGATTCGTGTCGAGAATCATTAGCATAGTTACCTCCTTGAATTTGACGAGGATGCAAAACGGCACCTTGTATTATGTGTGTTCTATAAAAATGTTTCTTATTAATGAAATTTGATTATTTCTATAGATAATAGGTTTTCTGAAGCGCCATCTAGTTACCTTTTTGTGGCAACTCCACACTTCAACTACACACAGTCCAGTCGCTAAGAGAGCGCGCTGCTATTCCAATAATTGGGTTTTCAATAATTAATTGTAACAATCTTCTAAAAGCTTCTTTTTCTACGTCGAGTTCCCTACTCCGGTCGCACTTCGTCATCTGTCACTCGAAAAGTTTTGAAAAGGTTTTTGAAGTGAAAACTTCTTTAGCCACGTTGAGCCATTTTTGGTAGGGGCAAAAATTATGTGAAGTGTCGCGGTAAACGAAAGACATCAGCACTGGAGAATGCCTCGATTTATTGTGTGTTCACATAGATTGAGCGTACACGATCTTAAAAATTAGAGAGAGCTACCGTTTTTGCAGGATTTCTTGGACTACTTAAAAAGTAAATTTACGAGGCTGGAAACATCTCGCAGAAAGCTAGATCAAGCATCACCGAAATCAAACAATCATACAAATAACGATCTTCCTGAAAATCAAAACGCAAGACGATTAAACTTTGTCAATAAGTATATCAAGCCGCATTCAAAAGCCTTACACGTGTCGGCCAGCAAATGCCAATTTTGTGGTCAACAACATGCCATGTTAAATTGCGAAAAAAAAATACAGTTACCAAGTGAAGCAAAATTAAAAACAGCCGCAAAATTGAAATTATGCCTAAATTGTGCAATGCATTTCCGTTAGGCGATGTCGAAAATGTGACGGAAATCACCACTCCGTTTTACATGATACCTGCTCAAAAAAGGTATTGCTATTAAATAGCATTGCAACAACAACTGCTGACCCAAATCCGCAAGACAATGTCGCAATGCCTGCGCATGTGTCATAAAATGAGCCAGAAACGAATGAAGGTTTGTTAGCTACAGCCTTGATTAAAGTTGCAGCGATTGATGGATCTTATCATGTCCTAAGGGCTCTCATTGACACTGGATCACAAGTTTCTCTGAAAAGAGAAAGTGCAGCGAAGTAGTTAGGATTACGAGGATCTAAATTCAACGGATTGATATTTGGCGTAGGGGAAGTCGAAAACAACTGTAACGGTGTGGTCACACTAAGCTGTTTCTCTACACATAACGACTTTTCGTTTACCACATTTTTTTGTTGGGTGGGTATTCATCATATAACTTCTCTCGCTCTGGGTGGAGCAGGAGGGCGTGCCAGTTTACTGACTAAAACCTACCCGTGTTCCTTCAGTTGCCTGTGGGCCAGGGCCATGGCAACTCTTTCGAAAATCCGCGACCCCGGCAGGCCCTAGCGGACTCCGTCAATTGGTGCTGACAACTCTTTGAGACGCGCGTGGAACACAACGTGCCGTCGACCCGGGCCTGGTCCTTACTGGACGGTGAGCTACCCATTGCCCACCGTCCGCAAGCCCGCACCTACGGTGGCTGGGAATCAGCTATCGTCTCCCGACGCCCAGGGTGTCTCCTCCTGCGGCGACTAGTGGCGTGAGGGCGCAACTATTGCCTCACCCTCACGTGCTCCGCCTCCTCCTTCGCGAGCATTACTGCTTCACAGAAGGAAATAACGGCTTCCCATGCCCTCTCGCTCCGTACCATGGGTTCGACCAGGGCTGGACGCGAGAGATCGCCGCCACCGCCGATCGCCTCCGCGAGGACACGGCGGTGCTCCGCCCAAGCCAGGCAGTCCTCCACCGTATGCTTTATCGCACCATGTCTTCCGGGTGCTCCACACCATGGTAACACCCGGGCGTTTCCTCCCGCCTTATCCGGAACAGGAACCTCCCGAAACAGCCATGTCCGGTGAGGACCTGCGTCAGGCGGAAGGTGAGGACGCCGTGGCGCCGCTAAATCTGGCTCCTCAAAGAGGGGATTTACCGCCGCAATTGTGGCGTCCCCATTTCGTTTACCACTGACGTACTTATAATGAGAAACCTACTAAAAGATATCCCGTATAAATCCTTTGACACGCGCTCAAGTTAATGGCTTGATTATTATTAGGAGGATTGATGAAAAGAGATAGCTTATCGCAACCTTTGTTACAAGAAATACAGCTTGGGTGGATCATATAAGGCGGTAGCCAAATGTCATCACTTCAATGCAACGTCGTTATGAATAATATTCACGACATTCAGCAGTTTTGGGAGATCGAGGATATAAGCGAAAATACTAATTCATCGTTGGAAGATCAAGAATGTATCGACTTCTTTTCATCTATAACATAACGTCGAGAAAACGGGCGGTACAAAGTAAGATTGCCACTGAAAGATGATATAAATGCAAAACTTGGTTTATCGAAAGAGATGGCCATAGCACAGTTCCAAAACATGGAACGTAAATAACCCATTTTAGCAGAACAATACAAAGCATTCATTAGTGAGTACATTGTCTTACGACAAATGGTACCTAGTAACAGCAAAAATAACAAACAAGCGATATCAGGTTACTTATCGCACTACTCCGTGCAACGAGCAGAATCAGCCACTACGAACCTACGGATAGTGTTCAACGCGTCAGCAAGGACGTCAAGTGGATATAGTGCACAATGTTGACAATACTAACAAGAGACGGAATGATATAGTATGCATAATTATCTAATGCAACCTCAAAACATGTCTTTGTAAGAAAAATTTTTTACTCTCTTAGGCCCATTTCTGTACAATAGATTAAATAAAAAACTAAGTATCTATAAATTAAATAACTATAGCTGTAAAAACATTGTTGTTGAGAACCACAACAATGTATATCGCACCTGGTGGCCAGTAGCAATAACTGAAACGTTCGTAGACGCACACAGGGACAGATTACGGGCTCTGGGGAGCAGGTTGTAACTTGTCGGTAGCGAATCTCAATGTCATGGACCGATGACGCACGCCGGGGAGCAGGTTTGAACTTGTCGGAGTAGAAGTTTCTGCTTGACCAAAGTGTCCGCGCCGCATTTGAGTCATATTGGGTGAGCCCTCTAAAATATTCCACTCAACATAGAGGGCCATCCACTACTTGTGCCATAGGTTTTTATTATAAATATGGGGACCAAATGCAGCTACAGTCAGTGTTTTTCTTGTGTTCTTCAGTATAAGTAGTAGTAATGGAGGGTGATCTGATCTTATTGAATTATTGTGTGTATTAAACTGCGTATTTAACCGTGTATTTCAGAATGTAATTCAACTAATATTTGCCTGGTTGATCGACATGGTTCGGCAATTACAGTTTAGTTTCCAATCAGTTTTGTCTTGAGTAAATCGTAATTCAGTGTAAAATGTAACAGTATTAAAAGAATATAGTGTGTTTTAAAACTTCGTCACGTCTTGTTAATTTACCACCATCCACCCTGCACCTGCAATATCTTACAAAGTTGGTCCTTCGAGAGCCGGATCTTACAACCCTGGTATCTTCGAGTGCCAGATAGCTTACAAATTTGGACCTTCGAGCAACGGATCGGTAGTTTTCAAGATGAGTGACCGAAGTACCGTTACAACCAGAAGCATGCTGCGTAAGTTAGAGGCAGCAATGAACAAGCGGCGAGAATTGGAAGCCGATTCCGGGGTGCCGTCTGAAATGGCACCAGGCTCACCTTCAATCGCACCTACGATGTCTTCGTTTCCTGCACCCTTGTTCCCACTGGCTGAAGGTCGTGTTATCGACCACAGAATAGTGTCCACGCCGCTGCTATCAGATAAATTACGGAGTGCAGGATAAAAATCAAGCCACGTCTCCTCGAAGAGCGGCCAGAGAAGTGCCGATCATCTTCGACGGAGGGTAGAGTACGAGGCTGAACGAGAGGTGGTGCGCCTGAGGGAAAACCTGGTAAGGAAGAAGCTAGTATCCGATCTCGCTGAGATAGACGCTGCCGAGGAAGATATAAGTTCAGATGAAGAAGGGACAGCGCGTCGCATTGAAGAATGGGTACAGAAACGACGCCTGTTGTCACAAGTGAAACACTCGCACCCGCTACTAGTCGCGATCCACCGTCACGTCAAGTGTCCGCGCCTACTGCCTCCCGCGGTGTATTAGTGTCCGCGCCCACTACCTCCCGCGATGTATTGGTGTCCGCGCCTGCGGCCTCCCATGAGGTTTTAGTGTCCGTACCGCCGCCCGTACAAACACCTGCGCTCCAACCACAGTGTGCGCCCGCGTCCGTTCAGTTCCGCGAAGCCACGTACCAAGTAGACGCCAAGCCCGTAGCGACGGCCAGCGCTACAGAAGTGCCTGAGTGAGAAAACACGTTCGCCGACGACGCAGATAGGAGCAGGTCTCGGGACCGAAAGATAGACAGATTGGCAGACGCTATATCTAGTCTAGCGCGTCCGCGGCCGGTACCAAGGCAAGCCTATGAGTTACCATCCTTCAACGGTGACCCAGCGGAGTGGCTGTCATACAAGAACATGTATTACGACACGACAGCACTATATCAGTTTAAGCCGCACGAAAACCTAGCGCGTCTGAAAACATCGCTCCAGGGAGACGCCAAGATAGCTGTGGAGGACCTACTACGCACCTCGATGAACCCAGTAGAGATCATGAAGACACTGGGTGAAGAGTTCGGGCACCTTAATCTGGTGCTGGAATGTGCCCTCAGGAAAGTGCGCGCCTTACCTAAAGTGACTGAAAGCGGATGCGAACTTAGAAAGTTCTCAACAACAGTGAGAAATTGTGTATCGCCACTCTCAACTCTACCTCAGTCACCTCAGGAGCACCGTCGTCGTCGGTTATGTGGTCCACAGTGGGCACCGCAGGAGGCGGAGCCATGGACGGCGGATTGTGCTCCCCTCGTGAAGGAAACAGAGCGCTCACCACGCCCTCCACGAGCTGAGGACGGAGACTCTGCATCAGGGGGGGAGCCCATGGGCGGAGTTTCTCTCGCACCATTTTGTATGGGCGTCCCCAAGGGTCCCTGTTCAGAGTCCCCAGCGACTCCTCACGGGCCAGTACCCTGGCCCGCAGTATCTCCACTCGGAGGGCGGTCTTCGCCGCTCTGTAACCCTCGTACAGCTCCACCTGAATGGCTCTTCCGTATCCGGAGGGCGGATACGGAGCCTGCGGTGCCTGGTGTACAGGCGTCGCGCAGCAACGCATGCCTTCCGCAGAGACGTTAGCTCCGGCGACCACCAGTACACCTGGCGCCAGGCGCGTCCAGGCTGGACCCAGGGCATTACCACGTCACATACTTCGGACATGGCCTCCCGGAACCACCCCGCCTCGTCGTTAATATCAGCAGGGCTGTCCGGTGATGACACTCAGGCCTGCACGATCGACGCTTCCAGGAGGAGCTCCCGGTCCAGCCGCTTCAGCGCCCACCGCGGACCACTCGGGGCCTGTCGGACCAGCGCGCTCGAGGTCTGGGCGGAGACGTCAAACCGGATGTACCGGTAGTCGGAATACGTTTTCACCCCCTCCATGACGCGCCAGTCAATGACACGCGGCGACAGAGCGGGGCTGGCGAAGGAAATCTCCACCACTGACTCACCCCGCTGTATGTCATCCCTGACTATTGCATTTCTACTGCAATTATTATGATAAGACGACGGGACTGACTTTCATTAGGATTCTCTGTTGCTGAAACACGTTTTATCTTTAAGATTAAAATAATCTGTTTGTGGTGTAGGCTCTAAAGTAAATACCTTCGGTGATATTAGATAAGATACATTTATTTGCCCAAACATGTGTACATATACAAGAATAAAAATAAAGAACTTGCATGCAGGATAACATAAAATCAAAGAAACGGTTCAGAGACATGTTTGCCACATACTATGGCGTGCAAATATTAAGAAAGTTAAAAAAAAAAAAACACCTGAACATAAAACATGATACTTTGTTACAAATTAAATGTGAATAGTAAAAAAATAAATTGAAAATATATTAATGTCAAAATTTTTTTAAATTTAAAAAAAAAATGCCCAATCTATATTTATACATTAGTCAAGTTGATGTCAAAATTACAATAAAAAATAAATGTCAAAATTAGGGCTTACACTATTACAGATTGATGTCAGACGTCAGTAATTTAAATTATGGGTAATAATGGAAACATAAAAAAACAAGCAAAGCACTTGAAACATTTCAGGTTAGCGTACCTACATTTTTTCTTCCAGAAACTCATAGGCATAGCTTTACTAAAAAGAAAGTATGTTTAACATTTTAATTGATAGTGGTATGTGATCATAAATCATTGGAGCCATACAAAAAATACTATTACGCATCAGTGCTGTTTTGGATTGCCTTGAGCACAACATATTGGCGTGGCATCGACTTCGGTTATTTCTGTCTGATAGCTTAGGAAATAGGTCTGGGTTGGTTTTTACAAATACTGCCGCGTCGAAAATGTACAAACAGGTAAAAGGTATACATGTGTCTGTGAATTTTAACGCAAACATTGCCCTGATGCACCTTTTTTGGGCCTTAAAAATAAGTTCCCTATTTGTTGAGTTTCCCCAAAAGATGACTCCATATCTTAATAAAGAACCAGCCATGACATGGTATGCTGTTACAATAGCATCCATTCCTGTGACTGGCGCTAGTTTATATAAAGCATATGCTGATTTGTTAAGTCTCTTTGCCAAATCTAATGTGTGTGCTTTCCAGTCTAGTCGTTGGGCTATGGTTAAGCCTAGGAATTTAAACGTGCTTACTTGATTAATTTGTTTACTATCATAATAAATATTCATAGGTAATTTTTTGCGTTGGTTGAAAGTCATTAATTTGGTTTTGTCAATATTTATCTTAAGATTATTATTATTTAGCCATTTTATAATTGAATCTATGGTATTAGTAATGTCATTATCATAATTTTGTGTCTTTACATTCAATAGTAACTGTGCGGTCGTCGGCAAATAGTGTCATATGATGTTTTGTAGCTTTTGGTGGGTCATTTATGTATAGTAAAAATAGTGGGGGCCAAACACGCTGCCCCGTGGCACACCATATGTGATTGTTCTATCACGCGAACGATAGATCCTTTCGTTCTTTGTTTAGGATCTATTTGTGATATTTCCACATAATATTGTTTTCGGTTTTTTAAATGACTCGATAAGCTGTAGGATATTTCCTCTTATTCTATAGGCTTCTAACTTATTAAGTAAGATATTGTGATATACGTAGTCACAAGCTTGAGTCATGTCGCAGTAAATTGAACATACTGGTACATTATGGTCAACATTTGTGATAGCTGTATTTAAAAAATCATAAATGGCTATATTTTAATAGTGATATTCCCAATGTATAGAGAACAATCAACATCTTTACTTAATGATTACGCTGATTACTTTAAAGAAGACACTCCATCGGGTAGAGTTAGTAAATCAGAGATTAGATTACTTGACCCCAACCAACCGATAGACTTGCATACCGATGCTTGCGTTGAAGGTTATGGTGCCATACTAATGCAAAAGATTGATGGTAAATTACATATTATCGTATAGTCGCCGAACCTCCAGCGCTGAGTCAAGATATCACTCATATGAACTAGAGACGCTCGCAGTAGTGAATAGCATAAAACATTTTCGTCGTTACTTGCAAAGACGTAAGTTCGTAGTAGTGACTGATTGCAATGCAGTCAAGGCACCTAAACCTAAAGTAGACTTTACCCCTCGTGTCTATAGATGATGGTGTTTTCTTCAACCTTTTGAATTTGACATTGAGTACCGCAAGGGCAAAAATACGGGATATGTAGACTTCTTATCACGAAAGCCTCTACCAGAGACCCCAAAGTTAGCTAGTAAAAAAAGCAACAAAATACGTTCTGTTGCATCCTACAAAACAAAATATGTTCTGTTGTTCCTATAAATAAAATAGTAATTGTCTATTAGTTTACGGGAAACCATAATTATGAACTTCGGGCGGAGACCTGGTGGCCTGAAATACAGGCTTTGGCTTAGCTTAGGCACCAGTCTCCAGCAATACTTATATTAAAGCCCAGACTGGTCAATATTGTTTTTGTTGCTATTATTTAATAAGGATTTTGTGGTGAGAAAATAAATAATAATAATAATTATTATTATTATACTATGAATATTGACGCTAACAGTGCTATAAAAGCTTTGCAATCGAGTGTGTCCCACTTTGGTGCACCTACGCGTGTAATAGCAGACCGGGGTAGGTGTTTTGCGGGGAAAGAGTTCAGGGACTTCTGTACAACCCACAACATTAGTTTACATTTGATAGCCACGGGTTCCAGTCGTGCTAACGGGCAAATAGAGCAAGTTATGTCCACTTTAAAGAACATGCTAACCGCAGTCGAAACAGGGATCTTTAAGTCATGGCAGGCAGCATTGCCTGAAGTCCAACTTGCCATCAATTGCACCATCAACCGTACAACTAAGGCAAGTCCTGAAAACTTAATAGGGAAGGTTGCTAGACCTCTTCAGTTAATGATCCTTGATACAGACGAGACTGACATTTAACTAGACGAGATTAAAGAGCAAGCAGCTCAGGCAATAGAAGCAAGTGCTACTCTAAAGAAGGCTAGGTTTGATAAAAATAGAGCTAAAGTAAATAATTTCAAGGTGGGTGATTATGTACTGCTAGAAAATCATAAACGCGTCAAAACAAAGTTAGGGCCAAAATAAAAAGTGACAGATATTTGGTTAAAGCGTCGAACTCTAATCGTACGTATACGTATGCACATGATCGCATACGACCTATGCCAGAGTGCTACGTTCCATTGGAGTTAAATGTAGGTTTGGAGGCACCTACTAATAGTGTAGAGTCAGAACGTGCCGATAACGGCGCAGGTAAGTTGTCCAGGTGAGTTGTTATTTTACTTGTTTACTGTGAAGGCCTTTGCTAATATTAACCATTGGTGACAAAAGCCTGTGTGGCAATAGCCTGTGTGGCATCAGCCTGTGTGGCACTAGCCTGTACTAGCCGGTTTGGGGTCTCTGGTAGAGGCTTTTGTGATAAGAAGTCTACATATCCCATATTTTTGCCCTTGCGGTACTCAATTTCAAATTCAAAAGGTTGAAGATAACACCATCATCTATGGACACGAGGGGTAAAGTCTACTTTAGATTTAGATAACCTGACTGCATTGCAATCAGTCACTACTACAAACTTACGTCTTTGCAAGTAACGGCGAAAATGTTTTATGCTATTCACTACTGCGAGCGTCCCTAGTTCATATGAGTTATATCTTGACTCAGCGCTGGAGGTTCGGCGACTATACGATAACATGTAGTTTACCATCAATCTTTTGCATTAGTATGGCACCATAACCTTCAGCGCAAGCATCGGTATGCAAGTCTATCGGCTGGTTGGGGTCAAGTTATCTAATCTCTGATTTACTAACTCTACCCGATGGAATCTCTTCTATAAAGTAATAAATGATAAATAAATGAAAAATGATTTTATTTCTGTAAGTAGGTTTGTACAAACACTTTTACACGTCAATCATATTTTTAAACTAGATGAGGTCGGCGTTTCCTATCTGACTACTCTGAGAAGAAAGGCCGAAACAAACTCAGAGGTCACAGTCTCTTTTAAAGTCCAGACATAATCTTGGTCATATCATGTGAAGACCATGTAGATTGGTATCTGAAATGGTCTTTGGAGGAAAGAACCACACAGATTGAGTGGACCTGTCCAGTCAGTGCACGCATTTGTCAGTAATCGTGCAGCTCAACTCAGGAAGTCAGGACTTAAGAAGCTCAACGATTCGACGAACAATACCAAAGAAAGGACATTTGGGTAGGCCACATAAATTACTCAATCTGCCAGATCATGATCAAAATTAACTGCGAAAAAAAAGCAATGACCCACATAATCCTCACATTCACAATAATTAAAATAACATAATACTTTACAAGTAAATACTCATGTCATTGTGTATATAAAATTCAACAATGTCAATGTGTATATAAAAAATCGGACATAATGTTTGAGAACCATGTAGATTGGTGTCTGAAATGGTCTTTTGAGGAAAGAACCACACAGATTAAGTGGACCTGTCCAGTCAGTCCACGCATTTGTCAGTAACCGTGCAGCTCAACTCAGAACTTAAGGAGCTCAACGATTCGACGAACAATACCAAAGAAAGGACATTTGGGTAGGTCGCATAAACTACTTAAACTGCCAGATCAGGAATATAACTGAAACAATGACCCACATAGTACTCATATTCTCAATAATGAAAATAATATAATACTTTTTACAGTAAATAAATAAATCAGCGTAATCACTAAGTAAAGAGGTTGATTCTTCTCTATACATTGGTAATATCACTAATCAATATCACCGAAGGTATTTACTTTAGAGCCTACAGCACAAACAGACTAATTTAATCTTAAAAATAAAACGTGTTTCAGCAACAGAGAATCCTAATGAAAGTCAGTCCCGTCGTCTTATCATAATAATTGCAGTATAAATGCAATAGTCAGGGACGACATACAGAAATAACTTGCAACGAATACCCCTGTATCAGAGCTGTGAACTATATTTAAAAGTCGCATTCAACGTCAAAAAGTCATATCAAATCATTCATCCAAAACAGGCACACAGAAGGCACCCCCGAACGTCAAAAATCACAAGAAAACATAAATTGCCTCCAGATGCCCCCTCCAAAAGGCTGCCCCGGACGGAGAAGAATGTCTTCACGAAACGTCATTTTTGTCTATTCTTCCGTCGACAAAACGGTTCTCGTGCTAAGCCTGCTGATCAGAAAACACTCAGTACCGGAGTCAAAACAAAATGAAAACGACTCACCAGATTCGTTAGACAGTACATCTGCAGCTGGCAAATATTCACTCGCTTCTACCGTCGTCACCGGAGTCAGTCTCCTTTTTGGACAGCGTGTAGCCACAGAAGAAACAGGTCACCGGCGTCGATGCACTGTCTTTGGCCAGCTGCGATCCACTATTTCCTGAAAACAGTTGAGGGGTTATGCAGACAAACATTCTCCTTCCTTAGGACTCATTAAACAGCCTACATAGCAAATCAGCAGGAGTTTCAACATAATCGTATCAAGCGAGCAATAGATCTTTTAACCGAGGTTATTCCTGGAAAAATATTCGGAGCTAGCCATGAAGTCACCGACCCCTTGACTTAACTGACTTATCTTATCGTAATGATCACGAGCCTACTGCTAGATACTTGGATTTGTATGCACAAATCGACGGTATTGCACCAAGCTCGGGCATCACTATCTGGAGACTCGGGATTAAACTCGCGTAAGGCTTGCTTAGTGTCTCATTAACTAGGTTCTTTAATCACGCGAATTAATTCCATCATTTGGCGTTGCTGCATTTCGAATAACAATTCCCAACGGTTATTTTCACTAGCACTTGAAAAAAAACAATACTCTGACCTATAGACTGTACCTGCGCCGCATTCCGTCTGATCCCACATCTGATGACAGATGTTGGAGTTGCTGAGACACCACGTGTCGCTGCTGATCAGTCATCTGTTGGTCCTTCATCATGGGCGTGCAGGTATTTGGAAATTAATACTCGCCAAATAACGCAATTAATTTACTTTCAAATATCGCAATGAGACTTAACTATAAACTTTAATGATTACAATGATTATCACTGATTAAGTCTCATCACAATAATTGTTAAACTTGCATTTAGAGCCAATGTATTTGTGCGTGTGCACCGCGTGACGATCGCAACACAATGTGCTCGCCAACACCGCCATGACACTCACGACCCCATTCGGTGTTACCCGCTCTAAGTTAAAAATACCACTAAAGAAGTAAATTCTAACCCACAGATTAAAAATAATCGATTACAACTTTTTTTAAAGTGTTACAATAAATCCACTAAATAATCACGCGCCGTCATATATGTAGAGGTTGAGACAGGGAGGTTATTTAAAAAAATACGCAGAACCGCTGACCTTATTCTGGTCATCGGTTCTGCTATAGCTACAATGCATTTTACATTTGATCTATAAGGCAAACTCAAGGATTACGGTAAAATAAAAACAAGTAAACTACTTAATGCAATATTTTTTTAATCAAACTGACATAGATTTTACTCACAATGTTTTCTCTTCAAAATCGGCAGCAAAAGTGAGCTCCGCGCTCAAGTCGCGCCTTTTATTAACTCGATCGCCCCACCAGAGACAAACGTCAATCACACAGAACTTTCCCGCCAAATAAACAGATGACGTTTAAACGTTCCATTTTAAAAGTAAATAAGTTTTAGGTATTACTATTTACCAAACAATGTTCCAAAATAACAAGTTCTTTAAAACAATCAGATTTCAATTTTAGAAGCGCAACTAGATTTAATTAGTCATGATTTTGACATTAACTTAATGCCAAAATCATTACCAACCAAATCTGAACTTATTTATTAACAAATATAAAACTCCTCTAGATATTAATAGGTACTGTTATAAAACAAAATCAACTTAATTAACGGCCGAATAATCTCCGCGGCGACACGGCCATACTGATGCGCGATGCGTGGTCTGCATCGCTCTTGGTCTCTTCTGTAATTGAGAAATAAATATTGTGAGGCCAGGCACTTCCACAGTACACACAAGCCTAATTGTAAAGGTTACAGCGGAAATGTATTCATACCTATTTACTTTTCACTCCACGTGACTACAGATCAAGTAAATATTATTTTATTACGATAACACGTGTTTACTGCTCAGCTCACATGAAAACAGTAAGCTTAGCTATATAAAGTTATCGTTAGCATTATTGGCCAGTTTACATGACAGTAGTAATAGTAGATTTAGCTATCATTCTTAACAATATTTCTGCTCATTCCACATGACAACAGTAACAGAATTCTATTTATTTGTAGAAGGAAAGGATAGGTAGATGAAAGATCGATGCTGTATAGAACAGAGGCTCTAAGGATGATGGGATAGGTCGATGCTGTGCTCTGGCCGGTCTCGTACGCCGTGGTACACAGGGGAATTTTAATTCTTTTAAGATAGGCTTATTAGTGGCTTATTGGACAGTTCCACACGCCAATAGCATCTTTTTGTTTTCGTTAGAATAAATTAGTTGGCTTATTGGACGGCTCCACACGCCAATAGCATCTTTTTGTTATTTTTGTGGTAGAACAGACAATCAGAATAAAATTAGGAATCAATATGGAAGACTCTCACCGTTGTTGTTTTTCATCGTTGTTCGTCTGCAGGCGGCAACGCATCTGACGTGGTTAGCGGTTGCAAGGCTGACCCGATGCTGGAAGGCCCGGCTTGCTGATCGTCTGGTGGCGACTCGGCCGCCTGGGTGGTCCCTCCAGGTACTGGGGCGCGCCGCAGTTGATCATGTGCGACCTTGCGAGGTCGCCCATGGTGTCCCACTACATTCTTCACAAGGTAGCGGTCGTTTTCTAGAACCCTGTGAACTTCGTAAGCAGCGCTAAACTTAAGGTCGAGAGAAGTCTGGTTTCTGGGGTTGTTTTTTATCAAAACAAAGTCGCCTCTTTGAAATCGGTGAATTTTAGCTCGGCCTTTGTCAAACCTTGCTTTATCTTTATTAGCTACCTGCTTCATTTTTAGTTGCACATGGCGTTCAAGGGCTTCAATGTTGATTGATGCATTGTCTAGGTTAACTAGGTTTAGTAACTCTGGTGGGACACAGTTTTGACGTCGAGTCCGTAGTGCGAGTGGAGCTATGCCTGTGGTTCTATGGACAGTGCAGTTGAGGGCAAGCTGAAGGCTTTCCAGCGCTGTGTGCCAGTCTAGAGTCTCATAGTTTTTATCATTATGAGACCATTCTTCAGTGTTGCCATCACTCGCTCTACTTGTCCGTTGGCTCTGCTAACGCCTGGTGCTATGGAGTGTATTTCTATAAATGATAAATGATAAATGATAAATGATTTTATTTCTGTAAGTAGGTTTGTACAAACACTTTTACACGTCAATCATATTTTTAAACTAGATGAGGTCGGCGTTTCCTATCTGACTACTCTGAGAAGAAAGACCGAAACAAACTCAGAGGTCACAGTCTCTTTTAAAGTCCAGACATAATCTTGGTCAGATCATGTGAAGACCATGTAGATTGGTATCTGAAATGGTCTTTTGAGGAAAGAACTACACAGATTGAGTGGACCTGTCCAGTCAGTGCACGCATTTGTCAGTAATCGTGCAGCTCAACTCAGGAAGTCAGGACTTAAGGAGCTCAACGATTCGACGAACAATACCAAAGAAAGGACATTTGGGTAGGCCACATAAATTACTCAATCTGCCAGATCATGATCAAAATTAACTGCGAAAAAAAAGCAATGACCCACTTAATCCTCACATTCACAATAATAAAAATAACATAATACTTTACAAGTAAATACTCATGTCATTGTGTATATAAAATTCAACAATGTCAATGTGTATATAAAAAATCGGACATAATGTTTGAGAACCATGTAGATTGGTGTCTGAAATGGTCTTTTGAGGAAAGAACCACACAGATTAAGTGGACCTGTCCAGTCAGTGCACGCATTTGTCAGTAACCGTGCAACTCAACTCAGAACTTAAGGAGCTCAACAATTCGACGAACAATACCAAAGAAAGGACATTTGGGTAGGCCGCATAAACTACTTAAACTGCCAGATCAAGAATATAACTGAAACAATGACCCACATAGTCCTCATATTCTCAATAATGAAAATAATATAATACTTTTTACAGTAAATATTCATGTCTAAAATAGCTAGCAAATTAAAATCAACATTCACCGTGTAAATTTATTGGAGCAGCTCAATCCCAAGCCTTTTTGTCCTCAATATAGTCTTTCACAGTATAATAGGCTTTCTGGCATAGTTTCCGTTTTATAAAAGATTTGAATTTATTAAAGCTTAGATCTTGAATGTGGCTAGGAAGTTTATTATAAAAACGTATACATTGGCATCTAAACGAGCCACCTATTTTCTTGAGCCTGGTTGTAGGAACAATAAATTTGTGTTTGTTTCTAGTATTTATATTGTGGATATCACTGTATTTTTTAAACAGATTAATATTTTTATGTGCATACAAAAGATTTTCATAAATATACTGAGAAGGCACAGTAATTATATTAATCTCTTTAAATTTATCTCTGAGGGAGTGTCTGGGAGTTAATTTATAGATTGAACGAATTGCCCTTTTTTGTAAAACGAAAATTGTCTGGATATCGGCGGCATTTCCCCACAACAGAATACCGTACGACATCACACTATGAAAATAACTACAGTATACTAAACGGGCTGTCTCTAAATCAGTTAAACCACGAATTTTCCTAAAGGCGTATGCTGCAGAGCTAAGCTTTTTTGACAATTTATCTATGTGGGGGCCCCATTGAAGTTTGGTATCCAAAGTTATGCCTAAGAAAACTGTGGTATTTTCGGGTTTCAGCACTTCACCCTTTATGAGAACACTAGTTTCTACTTGTCTAACATGAGGTATCGTAAACTTAATACATTTAGTTTTTTTCTCGTTAAGAAGTAGGTTATTAACATTAAACCACTTAACTACTATTGCAAGGGTGCTATTTACATTGTCAGTAATCAGCTGCTGACGTTTCAGTTTAAATAAAAGTGAAGTGTCGTCTGCAAATAACACTATATCATGTTTATCCTTTATGAGGTAAGGCAAGTCATTTATATAAATAAGAAATAAAAATGGCCCAAGAATTGAGCCCTGGGGGACCCCCATTCTTACTACCGATCCGGGTGATCTTTTTCCATTAACATCAACTCTCTGAATCCTATCACTTAAGTAAGAAGTAAGAAGATCCAGAGAGGCGTTTCGGATTCCGTAGTGGTGCAGTTTCCTGATCAATGTTTCATGAATAACACAATCGAATGCCTTGGACAAATCGCAAAAGATTCCCAAAGCATCGCATTTGTCCTCCCATGCATCATAAACATGTCATAAAAGTTCAACTCCGGCATCAGTAGTCGAACGACCCCTCGTAAAACCGAACTGTTTGATATGCAGTAATTTGTGATTATTAAAAAATCCTTGCATTTGATTCAAAATAAGTTTTTCAAAAATTTTACTAAAAGTAGGTAGTACTGAAATAGGTCTATAATTAGTAGGGTCTGATGTACTACCCGATTTAAATAACGGTATTATTTTACTGTTTTTCATAAGATCAGGAAACTCACCACGTTCAATACAATTATTAAAAATAACAGCTAAAGTAGGTGCTACAATGTTTATTATGGACTTAGCAACGTCCACAGAATTACCCCATAGATCTGCGCCCCATAGGTCGTCGCCGAACAATGCTGAGTGTGCAGAGCGTGCGCCATGCGCGCCCCGCAACCCTGCACTCGCCCTTGCGGCTGCTCCTCGTGTCGCCGCTCGAGTTACCGAACCCGCTGACACAATGTCTGTGTCTAAAGCGCCTGTGAGAGTTACCGAACTCGCCAACGCTCCCGCGAAGAAGCCCATGCCTGAAAGGGCATCGAACCGGGCTGATGATGATGGTTTTGTGACGGTGCAGAGGAAGAAGCGCCGACAAAGAACCAACAAGAACCGCTGCGGCACAGCTCCTATCAAGCCCGACATACCTGTTCGAGCCGCCCAGCCGAACACTCCCGTGTATATTTCCCGCCTACACTATACCACTAAGGCCGAGGACATCGTGGAGTACGTATGCCAAAGGACCAAGTACAGGCCGAGAGTGCAGTTGCTTGAATCGCGCCGCAACGTCAACTTCAAGGCGTTTGTGGTGCGAGTACCTACTTGCTACCTGCACCTCGTCATGGCAGAGGACTTTTGGCCGCAAGGTGTAATGTTCCGTCGCTTCCGCGGACATGTGCCACACGATCGCACAATGACAGTGCTCGAGTGAAGTGTGTTTTACTAACTTAGTTTTAAGTTTATATACTAACACACTTTGTACTATTATGATATATATGTTAGTCTGTAAGGTATTTATCTATGGGCCAAAGTAGCCTGAAAATAAAGGATTTATTATTATTATTATTAACATTTAATGTATGAAAGGTTTTAATTATATCTTTGCAGGTGACATATTGGAAATTAAATTCAGAATCACATACAGGAACGTTTTCCTTAAGTAAAGACTCTGCAGCAGTGGGTGATGAGTTTAGAGATTTAGTAGTGGATACGGGAACATCAGCAAAGAAATTTTCAACGGCCGCGGCGACTTGGGAATCTGAATTAATTATATTGTCATCAATATCAAGCGTGTAGTTACTACATCGGTTGCATGACCTTCCCGTTTCGCTGTTAATGATACTCCATGTCATTTTAATTACATTACTACTATTTTTAATTTTTGAACTCAAATAACGTGACTTGGCCATACTGCAAACTTTTTAAAAAAAAATTGAATAATTCTTAACATATAAATTAAATTCAGCAGTGTTTATACAAGTCCGTTCATCATATAATTCATAAAGTCGTTTTCTACTTTTATGTATACCAATGGTGGCCCAGTCACTGAAGGAAGCGTTACTATTCACCGAGAAAGTCTTTGGAATGAATGTGTTATCAAATTGTGTGCAATACATATTAAAAAAATCATTATATTGTTCATTAGGGTCATCATTAGTCGACAAAAATGGTAATTTACTTAAAAGTTTAGTTTTAAATGTTTCCAAGCGATTACTAGTTTTTGGGGTAACAGTGATATCTTTTTTAATATTTTTTTTGTTAATATTAGGAATAATGATCAATTGTCCGCAATGATCAGAGTCTATTAAATTAATCATTTCTTTATGGGTTGGTGTAACATCTGTGTAAATGTTATCTAGGCATGTGGCACTAGTGGGAGTTATTCTAGTGGGCTCCAAAAATTGGTTAGCAAGATTGTATGACTGAAACAAACTTATAATTTTAGTACTTAACCCAGAATTTTCTAACAAATTAACATTAAAATCACCACAAGTTATGATAGACTTGTTTGAATTACAAATTTTGTGCAACACTTCATCCATAACCATTTCAAAACAATCATACAATCCTGAAGGTGGTCTGTACACATTTAATATAATGAACTGCTCCAATTCTATACAGGATATTTCAATTGTCCGCTCAACAGATAGGCTCACAATATCCTTGCGGTCTTTAAATTTAAGTTGGTTATTTACTATAATTTATGAGCCACCATTTATAGCATTTACTCTGCTGAACGAACTACCAACCTGGTGATTACTAAAATTGAACATGAACTGGTGGCTCTTAAGCCAATGTTCTGTCACACAAAGAATATCTATATTGCTATAATTCAGGAATAATTCTACTTCTAAATCTTTCTTCAAAAACCCTTGAATGTTTTGATGCACCAGGTTGATACTATTTAATTTTTTTACGCTTCCATTTGATTTATTATTTGCCTTTGTTACATTTTTGCAAGAGGTTGCCTCTATTGTCCTAATTTCTAATTTAAATGATGATCAATGTCATTAATTTTGACCAAATTATTGGCAGAATTGATTAATAAGTTATTGCATTGCTCAAAAGAAGTAATTTGTTTAGCCAAGTTTTTGTCTGATAAAGAAAAAAAATATGATAGCGACACAGCTATCTGTCTTCTGTGATAGTTAGAGAGATAGTATTTAACAATATTATACCTATCTTTCGTCAAATACAAATTATTACCAACATAATTGTTAGTATCAATTAAATGGAACAGATTATCATTATATGTCAAATTGTGCAATGTCATGTTAATGTCAAATCTTAAGTTATTTTCTTCCTGTGGCAAACTGTTACTATAAGGAAATGTAAACAACACAATTTTTCTTAAATTATGGTTGCACAATGTTCTATGATATTGGAGCAATTCTCCTTTGTTTACATTTCCCCTATTTCCCATAAAAAATAATAATGTTTTTCTTGCTTAAAGTTACATTTTATAATCTCTTTCATAATATCAAATAAAGAACAACCAGGCATAGAGTAATTTATTATTGAGTGTCCTGGAAATTCATCTGTCAACAAGTGGCCTAAGTCCTTTCCAATCTCATCACAAAATAATACTATATCATTATTTACAATTGGTTTACATTGTTTAATGGAACTAATAATAGAAGTAACTGTCAAATCAACACAAGGATGCGGTAAGATGGTATTGCATGTTGACAATGAATGGTCTGGTGTAGGTACAATGGATGGTGTTTGACCAAGCTCACAGCTGTTCTTTTGTGAGTTGAGCAGCTCATTCATTGCCAACACATATTCCCTCATTAGATGTTCAGAGGTATTATATTTGTTAGTCATTGAACTAAGCTTCTCTTGCAGATGGTCAAGTTGAGATTGCAAGTCCTGTGTGTCATTGTTGTACCTCCTAGTACTTTGCTCCAAATTAAAAGAACACATATCTAGTTGTTTAAGTAAATTTAACCTTTCTCTATTAAGTTTAACATTCTTGATAAAGAACCTTTGTCTTTTTACCATTTTCTGTGTTTTTACAATGTATTTATTAATTTTTATGTATTTTTTCAGTTTGTTTTTACTGGTGACTACTTTCACTGAATTACAAGATTTTGATTCATCATCACCTGTTAAATCAATAGTATAAGAGGGGTTTATGGCAGAAACCATTGACGGGGCAATTGGCACCAATTCATTGAAAAGACTTTGATTCAGCGAGGCAGTGATGTTGTGATTTGTAGTCTCAAGCTGAGTAATCTGACTTTGAGCCTCATGTAGCTGCTGTTGAAGTAAATATTTGTGACTAAGAGCTTGTTCATACTCTGTGCTACACTGGCTAAACCCGTCCACAACAACTTGGAGCCTGTCCCGGGCTTCTATGGCATCAGTGTATTGAATATATATCTGAGCCATTTCATTTTTCAACTTGTTACTATGTTGCTATGTTAAACATATCACAGTAGTTTTTATATTCTCCCAGAAACTCGCGACCGCCGTCAATGATTATTTGCCTTGGAGCTCCGAAACGATGGATGACCTGTTTCAGAGCCACCAAAGTGCTGTATTGACTTTTGTCATTAGTGTAGCGCAGTAATACATATTTAGTGTAGGCGTCTACCGTTACCACGACGTACTCTTGCTCATTAGGGGTTCCCAATTTACCCGTGATGTCCATGTGCGTGGGAGAGCAGTGGTGGCCCGAGAGCAGTGGTGGCCCAGTGGTATCGGCCCCGACTTACAAGTTGTAGGTTGTGGGTTCGAACCCAGGCAGGCGCTTTACTTTGTGTAAATAATTTCATCACCACTGCTCTCAAAACGGTGAAAGAAAACATCGTGAGGAAACCGGCATGTCCTAGAACCAAAAATTCGAAGACATGTGACATCTACCAACCCGCACTGGGCCCGCGTGGTAGATTACAGCCCATTCCCTCTCAAAGAGAGGAGGCCTGTGTCCCAGCAGTGGGAACACTATAGGCTGATTATGATGTCCATGTGTGTTACTTCAAATGGAACTACCGGCTTGGCAATAGGATGCAATTGTACCTGCGTAGCTCCAGACGTTTGCTTTGAAGTTCTGCACACAATACAGTTGTCGACAAAGTCTCGGACGGTGGTGCTTATTTTGTCAAAATAATAAGTTTCCCGTATTTTGTGAAGGGTCTTCTCCCAGCCTGGGTGTTTCAGAGCACTATGGAAAGTGTTGATTAGGCTCCACTGGAAGGACTTTGGTACTAAAATAAGTTTTTGTAAGCCTAAGATAGCATCTAACCTCTCAAATTTAAGGAAGTTGTCTTCGAGGAGGTATCCGGGGACATCTTCACCATTATGCAGAGCATCGATGATGGGCCGCAAGTGGTTATCACGTCTTTGTTCAATGTTTACCCAATTCAGATTATTGGTCAAGACGTTGACAGTCAACGGATCCGGATTTCTGCTTAGATAATCTGCATGCTGCATCCGCTCACCCTTCCTGTATTCTATCTCAAATTCGAAATTTTGGAGATAGGCCCACCATCTATGAATGCGGGGTAGTAAGTCCTTTTTGTGCTTTGAAGTTTTGAGTGCATTGCAGTCGGTAATTACTTTAAACTGGCGTCCATAAAGAAAGTGCCGAAAATGCTTGATTGCTCGGACTACGGCCAGTGTCTTACGCTCGTAGGAGTGATACCTACTTTCTATGTCCGCCGTATGCATACTGAAGTACACTACCACATGCTGCCGTCCGTTAATAATCTGAACGAGTATTGCTCCAAAGCCAAGGCTACTAGTGTCGGTAAATAGTTCAAGGTTCCCCTTCTTGAAATATTGTTAGGACCGGTGTAGAAGTTAGGTGATGAATTATCTTTTGACGTGCCCCTTCATGAAAATGAGTCCATTACCACCTAGCGCCTTGTTTAGTCAATTCGTAAAGAGGAGCCATAGTTCGAGCGAAATCGGGTATAAAGCGACGGAAATATCCCGCAAGACCGTTAAATTGGCGAACTTGTTTAACATTAGTCGGTACTGGGGCCTTCAGTAAAGCTTCGACCTTTTTAGGACTGGGACGAACCTGGCCGTTTTCTATCACATTACCAAGATATTCGATGGACTGTTTGAAGAACAGACACTTATCAATGTTAATCGAAAATCCTGATTCACGTAACGCTATAAAGACTCTTTCCAAGTATCCGAGACCGAATGAAAAATCACGGCATTTACAGATGACGTCATCTATATAAACTTGAGCTATGCTATCATTATGGGCTTCGTCTGCACTACCGGGACTCAAAAGAGGACCTAAGGCACGGTTAATGCATCTCTGATACACTGAAGGTGCGTTACACAACCCGAATGGCATGGTTTTGTACTCGAACAGACCATCTGGAGTGACGAAGGCTGTTTTCTCTATAGAATCAGCAGCAACCGGAATTTGGTGGAATCCAGATGCCATATCAAGGGTTGTGTAATACTGACCACCAGCCAGCTGATCAATTTGGTCTGCGATTAAAGGAAGAGGGTAATGATCACGGACAGTGTTCGAGTTTAACTGCCTGTAGTCTACGCACATGCGGTCGTCACCGTTTTTCTTTATAACTAAAATAATTGGGCTCGAATATGGGGACTTACTCTCTTGCACAATGTTATTATCTATTAACTCCCTAACAATTTCTTTAACCTTTTCACGCTCGACTGGGCTTAACCTATAAGGTCTTCGTTCCACAAACTTATTTGGATTTTTTAAACGAATCTCTAATTGACCTGTATTAACATGAGTTTGTGAAAAACCCCGAGTGAAAATATCAGAATATTTATTGAGAAGAGTTAGTAGTTGATCAACCTCAGATGTATTGCTCAAATCATGATTAATATCATCAAATAAACCGGCTGTCGATCGCATGTGCAAGACGCGAGGTTGGGGACACAGAGTTGCGCTATTTTGGGTTATGATTACTGTTAATCCAGTTTCGCTTAAAAGATTTGCATCTATCAATAGGTCTGACGTCATTTCGTAATCGAACAGGATATGAAATTCAATCTCTACGTTTATATTGTCAATAACACACACCGTCATTAATATACTCGTGGAAACCACAGGAAACGGGCCTATTCCTCGTAAATAGTTAACTACTTGTCGTCGTTTCCCGGGCAACTTATTTGCAATAGATTCACGCATCACAGAGCACTCCGCGCCACTATCGAATACCGTATCAATAATTATATCACCAACTCGCATACGCGTAGTATTTAAATTTTGTTTATTCTTTACAAATGAATTCACATCAGAGGTTATCTGTTTCTCCCGACGGTAACACGTATCAAATGTATGACCAGATTTTGAGCAAAATGAACAAATCCTATTGTCACTCTGTTTAGGTAATGATGTCACTGAGGCGCTAGGGGTCTTCTCAGTTGGTTGTTTTTCTACAACTATTGGCGTATTTTTATAACGACAATCACGAGAAGCATGTCCCGGCTTCTTACAAAAGCTACAATATGGGACGTTCCGATTATCAGTAGAGTATTTTAAACGTTTGTATGGTGGTTGGTTGGTATTTTGATGATTGGGACGCTTAACACGAATAGATGAGGCAACGGAAATTAATTCTGGCACTGAGGTAGCTCTGGCATTCATGAGTTCAATCCGAAGGCGTTCGTCACTAATTGTTCCTATCACCGCTTCCACCGGATCATTATCGTCAAGTTTATCTTTAGTAACCCGTCTCCACAAAATCCAAGATTGGGATAGAAACTCGGCAATGTCTTTGGTAGGATCGTAATTGTGTTCCTTAAACCTTAGCACGTCCCTCGAATAGCGATTTTCGGGTTCAAAGGTAGTGATAATACTTTGACGCAGTTCGTCCCACGTGGACGTTGTAACGAGCCAGTTATCAGCCCACATCTTAGCCCGACCTTTTAGTAAGCTAGTCACTTTCATGCGGATATCATAATCACTGAACTCGTAATTAGTCTTAGCCGAAGAAATATGATTACACCATTCGCGGACCCCGACGATGCCATCCGGTCATATTAAGGCAAAAATACATCAGTAATTTTAACTTTATCACGTTGCTTCGACAGCCTTTCACTCATATTTTGCATCATCGTTATCATATGTAAGTAAAATTCTGGAGGTACGTTACCGCCATGTTGTTGTAGCGGCGCCACGTCGGCAGATGTTGTTGATCCACCATCGCCGGCGTCTGGTCCGGACACGGTGCACGTTGGTACGCTCGGTGCCGTTGATCCGTTCTGGTCTGGTGTATCCATCGTGTCACGCAGGATAACTTGTTCAATGTAGGTAGATGCAATCTGAAAAATAAAATTAAAACGGACAGAAAGAGTAGGTAAGTATCCCACTTCTGATGTCGAGGTTGAGACAGGGAGGTTATTTTTAAAAATACGCAGAGCCGCTGACCTTATTCTGGTCATCGGTTCTGCTATAGCTACAATGCATTTTACATTTGATGTATAAGGCAAACTCAAGGATTACGGTAAAATAAAAACAAGTAAACTACTTAGTGAAATATTTTTTTAATCAAACAGACATAGATTTTACTCACAATGTTTCCTCTTCAAAATCGGCAGCAAAAGTGAGCTCCGCGCTCAAGTCGCGCCTTTTATT
The DNA here is from genome assembly GCA_916610205.1 of Griposia aprilina. Lineage (NCBI taxonomy): Eukaryota > Metazoa > Arthropoda > Insecta > Lepidoptera > Noctuidae > Griposia > Griposia aprilina. The sequence continues at coordinate 370,528 of OU744287.1, forward strand.
AACTCGATCGCCCCACCAGAGACAAACGTCAATCACACAGAACTTTCCCGCCAAATAAACAGATAACGTTTAAACGTTACATTTTAAAAGTAAATAAGTTTTAGGTATTACTATTTACCAAACAATGTTCCAAAGTAACAAGTTCTTTAAAACAATCAGATTTCAATTTTAGAAGCGCAACTAGATTTAATTAGTCATGATTTTGACATTAACTTAATGCCAAAATCATTACCAACCAAATCTGAACTTATTTATTAACAAACATAAAACTCCTCTAGATATTAATAGGTACTGTTATAAAACAAAATCAACTTAATTAACGGCCGAATAATCTCCGCGGCGACATATATATATAGTTATTAAAAATTACGTAACATTGCCGAGTTTAAATTAATTAGATTGGGTTATTTGGCTTTGTGTCAATCTATTATTACCTACTGCATAACGTCCTGGAGTGGTGCCACTAAATCAACTTTACTGCACCTTGAACGCGCCCAAAGAGCAGTTTTAAAGGTTGCTACTTTTCATCCATTTAGATTTCCTACACACCAGCTTTATATGGCGTGTAAGGTGCTAACAGTACGTCAACTATTTGTTTTGAATGCGGTTTGATTCCAATACACTGAACTTTATTTTAACCCAGTACCTTAAGACAGGAGAAGAAAATATTTGGTTTGTGCTAACTCTCAGACTAAACATGCTTTTGCTAGTCGATTTTATTTATTTTTAGGACCCTACTTGTGTAACCAGTTACCAGAGTGTATTTTCGGCAACGATCGGGGGGTAAGGCGTTAAAGCGGTTATGCTTCTAATAAATGTATTGTTGTCTTCTTTTTAAATGTTTGATGTAAATTGATGGCCTGAAACACAGGTTTTATAAACCTAGATCACACAGGTCTACATTATAGTTAGAATTTAAAAAAATCCTCAATTGTAATTTTAATAATGTAATTCATAATTTTATTTTATACTTGAATAAATTTTATTATTATTTTGTTTATTAACATATCTCGGGACCATGGGATCCCGGTCCTTTGGAAGGCGTACGAGGGGCCGGAGCCAACTCGCAGAGGTCCCTTAGACAATTTCAAATGGAATGAGGCACCAACCGACGATTATCACTGTATGCACTGTGCAAGTACACCCAAGGACAACCCCCGGCTGGTGTCGGACTATTGCAGGATATGGAAACCAAAATAATTATTGAACTGCGGGTTTCAGTGGCTAAGATGGACTGGTTACCAAGAACTATGGAACGGCTATGGCCCCTGTCTGACCAATGTTTTATATATAAAATACACGGATAAAATGGCTGGGGGTGACTAGCACACTCAATAATGGGCCGCCGAAAACGGTCGCTAACACATGTGTCGTAGCGACAAGGGAGCAACATGTCCTGAGGCGCTTATGTGGAGAGGTATCCCACGGCTATCAGGACAATCCCGTAAGTACGGTCAAGATCCCTACCAGCATCTTACTGGAATACTTCCTTCCTCCGAGCACGTTTGATCTTGTGAATCTCCACTCAAGCCGGCCAATAAAGGCAAGAAATAGGTGGGAGCTCTGTTCCTCGTTATTGTTCACTCCAGCCGGCCAATAACGGCAAGCCAGAGGTGAGGAACAAGACTTATCCCAAGAGATAGGGTCGGTGGGGTTGCTACTGCCCAACAGCTCGCCACATGCTGCCTTGCGGGTTTATTATTATTTCCTTTATTCCATTATACGAGTATACATATAAATTACATTTTTAAATATTACAATATAAAAAATATAAAAAATAGTAGCCCACCGGTATCGAGAACAGGGTTACCGGCGGTCAGGGCTCCAGAGAGAGGAACCTCCTAACAATGCGAGCCGTGTCTACAAGTACCGCTTTCTGAATCAAGCCCTTGATCCAGCTCCCCAACGAGAGCCTCCTCAGGTGTTGGTCGAGGCTCTTGGCTATTAAGCCATTGGCTGTCACGACTACGGCACAATGGTCGCTGAGTCCACATCCCACATGTCGACAACCTCACGAGCCAAGTCAAGATACTTGATTTGTTCATCTTTCTCGGCCTTCACGAGGTTCCCGTCATGCGGGACCGTTATATCAACAATCATTGCGCGCCGCTCTAATCGATCCACCACCACTATACTAGGCTTATTGGCAACAACATCTTCACAGAATCTTTTGTGACCTCTCCAAGGCATTTGATTGCGTCGACCACGAAACCCTAATCTTGAAACTTGAGCATTACGGACTTGGAAAACTTGCTCTCAGTTTAGTAGAATCTTATTTAAATGATAGACAACAGCAAGTTCAAATACATGGTGTCAATTCACTCGGTTTAAAAGTAAAAATGGGTTTACCACAAGGCTCGATATCGGGTCCTTTCCTCTTTTAAGTATATATTAATGATTTACCCCATTTGTTAAAAACCCTACCACAAATGGTGTTATTTGCTGACGAAACTTCTTTAGTTTTAAAAATTAATAGACGTGCATCAAATCTTGACGACGTAAATAACGCCTTACTGCAGATCCAAAATTGGTTCACTGCTAATAATTTAGTATTCAATGGGAATAAAACTAAGTGTATTAGATTTTCCTTACCAAATGTCAAAAGTACAAATTGTGAGATAGTATTAAATCAAGAGAACTGTTTTCCTGGGCATCACGCTTGACTCAAGGCTTCAATGGGGTCCTCATTTAACATCCCTTGCAGGACGGCTAAGTTCAGCAGCATATGCTGTGAGAAAAATCCGTCAATTTACTGATGTAGGTACCGCGAGGCTAGTCTATTTTAGTTACTTTCATAGTATTATGTTGTACGGTATTTCACTATGGGGACGGGCTGCAGACGTCGAGTCTATTTTTATTCTGCAGAAAAGAGCCATCCGAGCCATATATGGCCTCCGCAGGCGCGACTCTCTAAGGGAACGGTTTAAAGATATTAACATCATGACGGTACCTTGTCAATATATCTATGAAAACATCATGCACGTAAGGAAAAATCTACATCTTTTTAGTAAAAGAGGTGGAAGACACAATTATATTACTAGAGATAGGGATCAATTAGGTCAACCAGGTTTCAGGCTGGCTAAAGTACACTCATTTTTCATGGGGTACTGTTTCAAATGTTACAATAAAATACCTCCCCATATTCTTCAACTGAATGAAACTAAATTCAAATATTGTATAAAACGCACACTATGCAGCCAAGCATATTATAACTTCGGGGATTACATCGCTGATAAAAATGCTTGGCTCAACGCTGGTCCTGCTCCACAAGGGCGCATAAACTAATTGATTAGCATTTGAAACTACTGTTGGAGCTGCTGAAGATTTTAAAAACTTATCTTTGCATTGTATAAATTCAATGTTTTATTATTGTATAATTGCATACCACATGTGTGAGTACTATGTTCCTACTATAAAGCTACCATTTAATAGGTTTTCTTTCATTGACTTGAATGTGCCCTGGCGGCTGAGAGTATGTCATGCTCACTCTAATATCTCGCTGGTGGTGGCGTGTGTGTTGGATCATTAAGTTCCCTTCAAAATGGTTGAGCTGAATGGTGCTGATCCATGCGTCATGTTCGTGAACGGGCGCCGTCAGTGGAGACTGGTAATTTCTTAGCTGCCACGACTTATTTTAATTTAATTTAATATTTGAATTGCTTTTGTCTTTTTATTACGGACGCTTTTAACGTTCTGCATCGTTCTCACATGCATAATTTCAACATGAACGATGTAATCAATATTTTGTAACCATATTTTATTTATTTATTTTTACTTTAACATAAAACGGCCAAAGGCCAATTACATTAGTCAAAGATACAACACGTTTGAGTATAAAAAGAAAAAAAGAAAGCAAAAGTGTACAGCTACTCGACAGTCATACGCTCATCTCACAATACTCCAGACATGTTGACAATATCTTCTTCCATTCATCCGCAAACACATCACAGTGAGGCATAGCGTCCAAGAGAGCGTTGAGCGCAGATAGTGTGCGAGGGACCGGAGACTGGGCTCGAGCGACGGTTCGACTCCAAGGTACGGCGAACAATCTGTGCCTTCTGCCACGGTTATAGTTAATCGGAGCAAACAGATGGGACAGTTCGTCATGCAATTCAGGAGAGTGCGTTACCCAGGCAAAATGTTTTGCTTTAGAGAGATGAGACTTAAACAAATAATTAGTGTATCATGAGGAGCAATTTGTTTACTAATAGCAAAATTTGTTTGAATTGTAGTTTTTAAGTTATTTGAGAAAAACAAATTTTGCTGGAGTAACGTTTGAAACGTTACCCAGGCAAAATAGTCTTTCAAAAATTAGTTTCAGCACGGAACCAAATACATGAATAGATAGCTTTTGTTGCGTAGTAAATGTTTATAAATAGCAAAATTTGTGTGTGGTATAGTTCTTTAGTTATTTAAGATTTTGCTGCGGTAACGTTTTGGGATTTCCCAGATCTCGAAAACGGCTCAACGCAGAAGTTTGAAAAAAATACCAATAAAAGACCTCAATTTGTTTAAATTTGTTTAATCATTAGTTTTTGATTTGGTTGACGTAAACCAATGTAATTAAATGGTTTCAAAAATCAGAAGAAACGGGTTTGCAAGTAAACCAATACACTTATAACCAAATAAACAGCTGTAAAAAATACCCGTGGTTCGACGCTTGTTTACATCAGAAATATTAGATTTCATACTTTACACATTAAGAAGATAAAAACAAATTTGATTTATTTTAGACTGGTCGTACTTTAGCGATCAAATACGCAGTTCCCATAACATTAAGAAACATGGCATACTTTAAACAAATTAAAATGATTCCTGAAAATTCCTTCCTGTTAATTGCAGCTTTGAATTACGGCTCTAATGAAAGTTATCTCAAAAACAAGATTATGTCAGCAATTCTCTAATGAGCCGACCAAATTGAAAAGGTCACATAAAAGCGACCGCACCATACATAAGCGCAACCATCTGAAATGAACAGGATAATATAGATGTTTTGTTAGTACAGTTGAATACAAAAGTTTTCTGGTCAGGTTAGTTAAAATAATAAAATGGTTAAGATTCATTATTTTTATTTAAAAAATCAGTCTCATACAAATTATATGTATTGCTTTGCCTTAGCATCAACATTTTTAGAGAAAAATCACAGATAAGTTATAACCTACTTACTTAATTTTAATATTTGGATACATTAATAGTTTGTACAATTTTCCTTAGGAGGTACTAATAACGTAGGTTGATAGGTGGACTCCATTTCACCTCGACTCACAGTATGGCATTTTAATATGAGTTTTGTTACGTGTTACTTAGAGTGAATATTTTAACATTACATGTGACTGCCACAGGTGGATAACCCGTGAACCAATCATTGTCAAAGCGTCGTAACCTTCTTTTAACTTAATGTTGAAATATCCACTCTAAGTAACACGACATAAAGCTCATATTTCAATACCACAGTGTGACTTGAGTTGGAATTGAGTCGGCGTTGTGTGTGTAATGTGCAAAGCACATTTAATGTTTTTTTTTACAAAATATGTATTATCGGCTTGCCTATATTTCTTGCCCTTATGAGGGACGGTTTCGAGCATATTCTATAAAAAATGTATATAATCACAAAACTTTTAAATGAGAAAACAACAATATAATAAAAATCTTCCAACAATTATATAAAAAATAAACAACTTTTACACTTATGTACCTATTTAAAAATATAGGAAACAGTACAGTTTTTATCATTAATAACTACTAATATCACTCATAATCACAGATTCGTACCTAATTCAATAAAATTTGTGTGGTCATTGGGACCGTATAAAATTATGTGTTTTATGCTTCCAGTCTCTAACGTTTTAATTACCTACACTAATGAATATATAATCAAATGTGGCATTATGGAGTTTTTGCATTTCTGTAGTTTACAGTACAGATCATCGTAACATTCATATTGTTGAGTTTTCGTTCTGTAACAGTATGCTCTGTAATGTCCAATCAATGTGGAACTTGATGGTGGGTCAAAATCAATTACTGCCAAAATCATATACTGTTGGCCATTTAACTCTATATTAATGGGTATATCATTCAGGTTAACAGACATGTCATGTAGTTCGAAGAAAAGTAATGGTTTTAATTCATATGTAAAATATACATTTCCTGTCTCGCATACAGGACACAGTGAAACATTATCATTATTAATACACGATGTGGCAGATTCTTCCAAGAAGTCAATACCCTTTTGTGTTATAATATTTATATTTAAAGATATATATTTACAATCAATTTTCTTTGGTTGTAATGCATTTGAGCATGTGTCATTTGAGCAACACCTCTGTCTGGTGGCAGAAAAGTATATGTTGCTCATGAATACCTGTTCTAAAATCATTGTTATATTACATTCACAACTGATAATATTTTGCTGTGACTTTGTTTTATCAAAAAGGTCAATCAATAGTTTGTCACGAAGTTCATATAATCTTTTGCAAGTTTTTCTCGTATTAGATAATACTTTTATGAATGTTGTTAAACCATCGCTAGCACTATTTAACTTTTCTCTGAAAGCAGGCCTGTCTTGATAAGCTACACCGAATGCTTGCGCGAGGGAATCAAAAGCACAAGTGTTTGTTATAAGTACCCTGTTTTGGTGTACATAAGAATATGCGACGTTACCATTCTGTAATATGTATATGGAGGTAGCTTTTTTTGATTTAGGAGTGGGTATGGTAAGTCCCCGCCAGTTTTTAACTTCTATAGGTTTATTTTGAAAAATTGATTGAATATCAAAATCTGACGTATCAGTTAGGTTCTCTTCTTCTTCTTCTTTTTCAACTGACTTCGGTGCAGAATCAGATATAATTAACTCTGCTGAGAATGAATCTCGTTTTTGTTCGTGTTTGTCTCTAATTTTTACTATTTTTCGTGAGAAATACTCATAATTTGTTTTGCGTTTTTCCTTTTTGTTTCTTAGTTTTAAGGCCTGTTCTTCTTTGTTCTTAGTATTCTCGTGTAAAATTTGACTAGAGCTTAATTTTATGGTTCCGTTAATAAAACTATAATGTTGTATAAGAAATTCGTCTAACCGGACGCGTTCAACTTTGGTCTCAAAATATATAGTTTTGATGTCCTTAAAATGATTTTCTACATTTGAGCTGCTGGCATAGTCTTTGGCTCCAGGAAAATAATCAGTCATAATATTGCCCCACAAAGGTAATTTTTTCAAAAGTCTTTTAAGAGTGTTGTTAATTTCCGGCAAAAAAAAAGCATTTTTCATTGGTGTAGATTCAATTAACTGTAAATATAATAGTTCTGTATTCATAATGTCATCATAATATTTTATCAAAGGCATAGGGCCACCGTGTTGCTCACTCTCTTCATCTTCTGTTACAAAATATATTTCTTCGGAACTGTCCTCTCTTTCATTCTTTTCAATTTCGTCTGTGTGTCTTAGATATGTTTTTATTTGGTCGCTCAATCGTTTCAATGCTTGTTCACATTTCGATGCCGTATAATCAAGATCGGTACTTATATATTCATGAAGAGAAAGTGTGATTACATCTTTAATAATTAGTTTTACTTCGTCATAGCTTCGTGATTGTAGTATCAATTTGATGCAATTGATATAAAAATATTTGCATGTTTCAGAAGTCTTGTCAAAACAACTTTGTGTATACAGTTTTTTAAAATATGAGACTTATCAAGTCTGATGTAACAAGCAGGTATCTTGCCTTTTTTTTCCTCAACTATTGCAAAACATTGTCTTAAATAGTTATTCAAGTCCGTTTTCAAAAAAGTTTTCGTTATGGCCGCTATTAAAGCAGAAGAATCATCACAAATTATTTCATTTGGAAGGACTCTTCTGTTTAACCATGTGCTTAGCCATGTGGCTATTGTTTCTGTTGTGTGTGAGTCAGAGCACATATAACAAATTGGAACACTAGCACCCAAGGTATATGCTACGATGGCATATAAGAAAACATGTTTGGGATTTTTATATTTTAAAAAATCGTTTGCTTCGGGTGGCTTTATTGGTTTAAATAAAGATCCAGTGGCATCAATAGACAGGATTTTATATTTGTCTTCCAAGATGTCATCGTAATATATACTTTGCTCAGTAGTCCAAAAATGCAATATAAATGGAACAAGAGACATTTTTTTTATGAAACTGTCATACGGTGGGCTACAGGTCATGGCATACAGTGATAAAATAATATTTTTATCAAACTGAAGAGCGCTTCTAGCTTCATGCCGGTATTTCCTCAAATTTAATAATTTAGGCAAAGTTGGCGGTTCTTTTGGATTATCCATGCTCATAACTTCATCGGCCGTTGAATTTCGTACCCTTAAAGCCTTAATGTTTTTAAGTTTTTCTTTGTGCAGATTAACCCGGTGTGAAGTTAATTTATTTTTAATTCGAGGGTCATGCCGAAAGCCTTTTTTCAAATTTGTAAGAATAAGCGTTACTTTATAAGAATTATCAGCTGTTTCGGGGGATATTGTCAAGAACAGACTAGCTTTGCATTGCGTACAACTTCCTGTACATGTGATGTCGTTATTTTTGAGATCAGTAGGCACGTAATTGTTTTTAAACGAGAATGTGCATTCTAAATCGGTTTTAAAAAATATATGATCTTGCATTTCGTTGGTCCACTTATTTTGTGCGAGATGGTGGGATTCAATAGGCGCAATTTTATAGTAGTCATATTTACTCATTTCAAAAGAAACTGTTAAATCAGAAGGAGCTTCTACAACTGCATGCAATTGTGTTCGATTATCTTCACAATCTCCGCGAGAATTAAAAAATAAAACTTTATTTCTCTTCGCAGATATTTGCAGGGCTGCTTTGCTGACTTCGTGATTAAACTGAATACGCAGTTCTTGTTGTATGTGGTCATAAACTTCATTTGAGATTGGGGGAATAGAAACATTAAATATATCTTTATATTTGGAGAACACAACTCTTAGGTCGTCAAGGGGCACTTTTACTTTTCGGCCTGCCATTTTATTGTACCTGCTGGTACTTCACTGGTATGTGTGATTTTCCGAATATAAAATGAACTGACATGAACAACGGTGTGAGTTGAGGCTTGCACATTCTGCTCCCGAAGCCATGAAGTGCAACTACCTGAAAAAAAAGCAAGGCACACATCACATTTACATTAATATTTTCATTACCTATCATTTTAAAAATCTAGTACACTTGTCTCGCCATTTGCGCAGAAAGACATTCGCACGAATGGATACTTGCGCATAAAGACATTTGCGAATGCACACTTCAGTAAAAAGACTGTAGGTGTACAGTACCTTCAGTCTTCTCAAGATATTGCGCGAAAGGACATTTTAGCAGATTAAAAAGGGTGTCGTTTTTAAGGTTGGGATCGCCAATTACCAATATGCGATAAATGCCGTAAAAAATCCAAGATGGCTAAAGATAAACCGCTTAAGCGCTTGCGCAGTGATGAGCTGGGTTTTGTTAGGCGTGGCGCCATTCCTACGCTTTGTTGTACGTATACTGAATTTCGTGTGATCTGATTGCAATTAATGTGTATATAAAGTACCGTGTATGAAACAGCACATATCTAACTAGGTATTGTAACACTCGTGTATAATACCCCTCATTATACAAGTTTCATAAACTATCATTACCGAATACTCACCGGACTTGTCAAACACACTTCAATATAATTGAGAATAATACTAGATTCGTTAAAGCGCTTGAAACTTTATGACAGTATAGCTTAAACGTATAAAAACTGTATCCTTTTTGTTTTGTTTACGTTAAGTCTAAGAGCAATATCACAACGCGATTGCCTAGCATGGCGTAGGTATAGAATAATTAAAAGTTAAAGCCTACCACTGAGACCGCCACATTGTTATTTTAGCCAATAATCACACACACAGTTTTAAGCAATAAAGAGATGAGTCTGTCGTAAAACAATAATATTTCATATTTTGCGCGATATTCTGGTTCAATATTTCCATGATAGCCATTGAAATGATAAAAAAACTATATACTACTCGTATATTTTCCTAATTGTAATGAAGAAAATGGCAAAGTTTTTTTTTGTGCCGGGGCTAATTGTGTTTTGGGTCACATTTGACGAGTTTTCTTTATTCTGATTCACACCAAAAAGCGTACATTAATATACGCTGAATGACTATTTTATACTGAAACACAACTGTACTGTAAAATAAAAACATTTAATACTCACATCGTTCAAAGACGTCGTCGTACACACACACATAAACCACAAGCACTTCTCTCCAAAACACTTGGTTCACGACTGATTGTTTCATTGGTTCGGTCGGAGCTAGCGTACCCATAGATAGAGCGTACTCAACTACTCACAGCTAAAGAGTAAGTAAGACAAGGCATATAGCTGTTGCGTTGCATTGCACACAGCGATGCGCGCTGCTCTGACTAGCACCAAGAACGTTAAAACGTTTTTAGCGTGGCTTTGCGTTGTGGTATCAAAATAAAACATTTGGTTTAACAGAAACAACAAATTAAGTACTAAAAATATAGCTACATGTATATATGTTTGTATTGTTTTAAATCACACTATAAATTATACACTATGATATTACACTTTTATTAACTAGTAAAAATTGTGTAATATGGTACTGCACTTAAAAAATATTAAAAAATCGGCTTCACGAATAACGTTTTTCTGCTTAACTGTACAAAACATCGGTTACCAAGCTGCTAATTTGCGAAGATTACCCGTACGTACGGTGCAGTCGCTTTTACGTGACCTTTTCAATTTGGTCGGCTTATTAGAGAATTGCTGACATATTCTTGTTTTTGAGATAACTTTCATTAGAGCCGTAATTCAAGGCTGAAATTAACAGGAAAGAATTTTCATGAATCATTTTAATTTGTTTAAAGTATGCCATGTTTCTTAATGTTATGGGAACTGCGTATTCGATCGCTAAAGTACGACCAGTCTAAAATAAATCAAATTTGTTTTTATCTTCTTAACGTGTAAAGTATGAAATCTAAAATGTCTGCTGTAAACAAGCGTCGAACCACGGGTATTTTTTACAGCTGTTTATTTGGTTATAAGTGTATTGGTTTACATGTAAACCCGCTTCTTCTGATTTTTGAAACCATTTAATTACATTGGTTTACGTCAACCAAATCAAAAACTAATGATTAAACAAATTTAAACAAATTGAGGTCTTTTATTGGTATTTTTTTCAAACTTCTGCGTTGAGCCGTTTTCGAGATCTGGGAAATCCCAAAACGTTACCGCAGCAAAATCTTAAATAACTAAAGAACTATACCACACACAAATTTTGCTATTTATAAACATTTACTACTCAACAAAAGCTATCTATTCATGTATTTGGTTCCGTGCTGAAACTAATTTTTGAAAGACGATTTTGCCTGGGTAACGTTTCAAACGTTACTCCAGCAAAATTTGTTTTTCTTAAATAACTTAAAAACTACAATTCAAACAAATTTTGCTATTAGTAAACAAATTGCTCCTCATGATACACTAATTATTTGTTTAAGTCTCATCTCTCTAAAGCAAAACATTTTGCCTGGGTAACGCACTCACAGGAGCATCTGTTTTTCCGTGAAGAATCTTACACATATTAATGATTTGGCCATTTTTTCTTCTAACCTCGAGAGAATTGTAACCTAAACAGCCTAAAAGAAAGTTCGAAGGGTACATAAACGGATAATATCCATTCAAGCGTTTATAAAGATACCTAAGATAAGCCTTTTGTACCTTTTCTAAAAGTAAAGTATACTTCTTTTCGTGCGGGTTCCAGACGCATGCACTGGACTCCAGTTTGCTACGAACAAGTACATTAAAAATAGATTTAATAGCGCTGATGTTGCTAAAATCTTTAGCATTGCGCGGAATGAAACCTAATCGCCTAAATGAATCTTTTGCTACCGTTGCCATGTGATCATGAAACGTTAGCTTGTTGTCAAATGTGACACCAAGATCCTTCATTCCAGATGTTCTAGTCATAGTGCTACCATTAATTTTATAAGTAAAAGTGATAGGGTTTCGTGCTCGAGTAAAACTCATGACGAAGCATTTGGAAGAATTAAATTCCATTTTGTTCTTTACACCCCACTCCACTATTGCCTCAATGTCACGCTGCAGCGCCAGACTATCGACTTCAGAATTAATTTCGGAAAAGAGTTTTAAATCATCTGCGTATAATAGACTTCTGGCGTGATGAATAACTGAAGGAAGGTCATTAATCATTATCAAGAAGAGAAGCGGTCCCAGAATTGATCCTTGACTGACTCCGGAACGCGTATGATAGGGCTGGGATTTATAAAGGCCCAGTCTGACAAACTGCTGACGATCACGAAGATAGTCAGCGAGGAGCTGTAACAGACCTGGCGGAAATCCGATAGCACATAGCTTTGCCAGCAGAATATCATTATTGACCCTATCGAACGCTTTCCGGAAGTCAAAGTACAAGACATCGACCTGACCCCCACGGTCCAATCGCTTAGATATGTAGTCTACTAGGGTAAGAAGGTTAGTATTTACTGATCTTTTTGCTCTGAAACCATGTTGTTCATTACACAGATACTTTTCAACTTGGGAATAAATATAATTATGTAGTACGTTCTCAAAAACTTTAGCTGGTGATGACAAAATGGCAATGGGACGGAATTCTTCTACTAATGTTTTATTCAAACTCTTGGGAATAGGAGTGACTCTTGAAATCTTCCATTGTGCTGGGTATATTCCGGTTTTTAATGATAGATTAAAAATATGAAATAGAGGTAAGCAAAAGTGTTTTTTACAAGTTTTCAAAATTTCTGAAGGAATGCAGTCAGGCCCTACCGAACTACTAACTTTGAGTTTACCTATTCCTGACATGACATCCTGAGGAGTGAATTTAAATATATTTACATAATTACTGCTAACATTAGTATCACAGTGGCAAACCTTTTCAACATCAAGTCGCGGAACATCGGGAAGATAAACGCTAACAAAGAAATCAGCGAAGGCGTCAGCCGCATGAACACCTGCAAATTTTTCACCATTGTAGGTAACATTCGGCTCAAAACCACCTTTTGAGCGGCTATATGTTGCCAGAAATCACGCGGATTGGCTCTTAAATTATTTTCAATGACTTTGGTATACGATGCATAGGCACGTGCCACCCGTGTTTTAAGGCTGGTTCTCATATTTGAAAAATTCTTATGGGCTGTTGTACATTTAGTGCGCTTCCAAGCAGTATGCCACTTGAGCTTAAGTCTAGTGTCCTGAATTATGTCTTTTGTGAACCACACTGGATAACGCCTACTTGTGGTTTTAGATCGTCTTTTCTTTGTTACACAAGCATCGAAGATGGAATAAATTGACTCATAAAAGTACTCAGTAGCTAAATATACATCGTCAGTCTGTATAACCTTCTCCCATGAATTTTTTGAAAGTAAATCAAAAAGCTTATCTCGGTTACATTTTTTGAAATTCCAGTCTTTACTGGTATCAATGTTACTTGGTTCAATGACATCAGAAATACGTGTAGATATAATTTTAATATCAATATCTAATGGCGGGTGATAATTGTCAGGTTTAACGATGCCATCCGTGACGGCGACAGAACTATTAATCGTGCCAGCGCTCTCGCGGACCAACACCACATCTAGCATACCTCCATTTGAATTACTCACCACATTCTTCTCATTCAGGCAACAAAAAGATAAAAAGTAAGAATAATAGTTAACAACTGATAAAGAAGCACTATTCAAATTTAGGTCTCCTAAAATTAAAACAGATCCTTTTAAGTTAGACGCAAAACTTTCGACTTTACAAAACCAACGCATATAGTCCGCGTCTTTAGCACTTGGTTTAATGTATACCGCACACACGTAAATAGTACGACCACACCATGCAAAACTTGCCCACAGATCTTCACCACAGTCCGTTTCAAATTCGCGGCGCCGCACAGTGCGTAATTTTCACAATCTAGCTGGCCAATTTTATTTAGGCCTAGCAATATGAATAAAATATACACTAAAATACGATAATAGTAAATTAAAGACACTATCAAGGTTTAAGACATATATTTCAACATAAAGTAGGTACATATAACAATATTCACATTCAAAATCTTACAATTATATTTCAATTATACAGGTATAAAAACAAATAAGCAGAAAACACAAACTAAAAGAAAAATACATAGTCTTTATTATGCAAAAAAATATATAACATAGACATAATATACAAAGCCTCAATCAGAATCGCTATCATAATGATCGACATCACTTTCTTCAGACTGGATATTATTAATTTCAATTTCTGGTGGTCTTATTTGTAAAAGCTGGCTCACTTCAGGAGTTATTTTGCCACGCTTAGTTTTTGGAGGAGCACGTAAGCTTGCTATATACGGGTCTGACGTTATCAACAGTCGATGAATTAAATCTGTGTTTGTGTCCACTCTAGACGTCTTTCTTGTGAATAATTCTCTGAATTTTCTGTTGTCCTTATTTCTAGCTTCCTGTGCTTCTTCGGAAAGCTGACCAATTGGAAGGATACAAGAAGCTATAATGTCTTTTCCATGAAAAAGTATTTTGTGTACACTTGCAGGCATCGAGTACCATGGATATTCTTTAAAATATAATTTTCTCGTTACTTTGGTATATTCTTCAAAGTTTTCCATGTTGACTGGAAATCCACTGTTGATACACTCTAAAATTATGTGGAAGCGTTTAATCAGCTCAACAGAAACTCCCGTAATTTCGGCGTAATTTTCAGAAAAATACAATCAAAGAACTGTATAATGCGATATAATATACTAAAACTCAAGTACAAAGTGATTGAGAATATTATTATAGTAAAAAGTAAACATGTTATATTCAATTGGTGCTTGTAGTTAAATTAAATAACAATTAAAAGTAAAAATCACTTGTAACTTACCTCAAAACCCACAAAAATACAATAACAACACACAACAACTACTAGCAACTGAAACACGAGCGTATTCATCGAGTGAACTCAGACGAATGGCGCGGTCCCTCGGTAAACCCGATCGCGAACGAGCAGGTAACAGGTAGTTCCGACCCTTTTTGCTATTGTTTGGTGTGATCCTTTGTAAAATAAATTTTGTTTCTAGGAAGTGTGGTTCAACTACTTAAAAAATGTACAACTAGTTATCTTCTGGGAATAAGTTGTTAAATTAGATTGATTGAATTAGATGAAAATTACGCTTTGTGCGCCGTCGCAACAACACAGGCGACCGCGCGGCGAGTAGAACTCCCCCACACGGCGTGCCTCTGTCACGACGTAGAATATTCCAGTCTCCTGGTGTTAGCTCCGCGTCTTCAACCGACTCATCAAGAAATGTTTCTGTTATTGCAACGAGATTATGTTCCATCAACAGTATATTATTTCGCCATATACTTAGTTTGGTTTTTAAACCTCTCACGTTCTGGTAAAACCAATGCAAGTTCGAAAGTTTATGTGCTACGAAAGGGCTGATTGTTGACTGGTGGGCTGGGATGGGTTTTTTTTTCATTCAGCTCATTTAGACCGGCTGATCTATTATAATTCACCCAGGGCCTAATCTTTGCGCTGACCGGCCAGACATCAGCTGAGTGAAAAATTTCATAGCTAGCAACTGGTACTCCCACCTTATAAGATTTGTAGTCCCTCTTTGACGTTAACATTTCAACCGAACATGCACCTGTACTTGCTGGACACAGCTGCAGCAGATAGTTGCGTATCTCATCAGCACCCGATTCCATGTTCCATAGATGTAAATATATACGTGGTTCAACTGCCTTTAGCGTAGTTACGGTAGGTCCAGCAATACCACTAATTGAAGTAATTTGACGATGTTTCCGAGTTACAGTCGTCCATTGGGAAACAGGCACCTTGAGGGACTCACCGATGGCATTCACGCTGGTCGTTATAGCCGGGGTTGATTGGTCAAGCTTGTTAGACTGGCTAAGGTCAATGACCTCAGGTACAAGTTGAGAACACGGGGGCATCAGGGTAGTCGGTTTCGGTTTTTGATTTAAAAGAGTGTCCATGGAGTTTCTTGCCCGTTCTTCTCCATGGGTACCTACTACGCTTTGAAATGGGTAACCAGCTTCATCTTTCTGACTGACCGACCCCTTGACAATTCAAAAGTGCCTGTAATTGGTTTATTTGAAATAAATGCTTTCAGTTTGAGTTTGAGTTTGAATAGTCCAGTCAGTGATGATGGATCGATCCCAGTACAATGTGATATGTCCATTTTCGAGAACTGGGTCGGGCACATACCTGTAGTATGGCACTTCCGATTCTACAAGGCTGTGTGTCAGAGCAAGTTGGTGATGGATAATCCTGGCTACAAGGTTGTGTCTATGCAAGTACTCTTCGTTAGCTAGACGAGAACATCCGGAGATAATATGTCTGATTGATTCACCCGGACGGTGGCATGCCCGACAGATGTCAACCGTGCCGTCTTTCACAATAAATCTCCGGTAATTGTTTGTCATTATAACTTCGTCCATAATTGCACAGACAAAACCATCGGTTTCTCCAAAGAGGTCACCGAAACGCAGCCAGGCTACGGACGCTAGTTGGTCTACATCAGGTCCATGTAGGGCCCGAAAAAAGCGTCCGTGAAGCTCCTTACTCTGCCATACTTCCATGCGATCATTAGTGTCAAGCACTACTGGTTTGCGCCCGTTCTCTTTAGTTAAGAAGAGCGGAGAGAGGTCCTTGTCCACTGTGACTACATCTATTATTATTATTATTAACTTCAAAGCGTTGTCACGTACAACCAAGAGCGTGAAATTAGAGAACATTTCTGAAAAATGGGAACTCGAAGATCTACTGCGTAATGTACAAAAAAGGTACTCAATCATAGACACGTTGCACTGGGAAATTGACAGTGAGCTGTACGAGGAAGACGAAGATTATACAATGACATGAAAAAGTCAATCAATGTCAAGATGGCTCAATTTCCCACCGTGAAAATTTAATTTAAATTTTGACATTGTAATTTCTTTCCTTTTTTATTTGTTTGTCTTTTGGTGTAATGTTTGTCTAGTGCGACTAATTTTGTACGCCATAAATGGCAAAACATGTAGCTACCTCATACTAATTATAAGACCTATAAACTGTACTCATGTTTTACAAAATAAATATATCTTGTATCTTGTATCTTGAAAATTGTACCCTCAAAATTTACATTCTTTTATTCAGCGGGAACTACCTCAAGTGGACATCATTCAATTTTTTATTGAATTGATAATTAATAAACAAATAATAAAATAAAATTGACATCATATTTAATTATTTGTTTTGTTTTTTTATTTTGTTATTTGTTTGTTTCATACAGTAGAATGCCACAGTCCACTTGAGATAAGTTTTGTTGTTCATAGTAAACCTGACCATGAACTGCCTCTTATAATACAGGTATTACCTAGCTTAAGAGGTAGAATATTATTTTTGTACAGAATTTGCAACATAAACTATAAATATATATATATCTATTTATAGAAACGATCCACAAAAACAACTCAATGTCGAGTCAATTCAATTTCAATTTATTTTATTCTGAACAAAAATACATTTGTGTCGAATACAGGATTAATACAATAATAATAATCAATAAAAGTTACAATTAATTACAAGTTATTAATACACGGAATAATAATAATAATCAATAAAATTTACAAATAATATGGATAAAAAGTCAAAAATAAAACAAGAATTCAACTCAATCAAAAAAAAATCAAGAAAAATAATAATAACATGTCAAGAATGAGACTTAAACGATAAACAAGTTACAGTGTGGCATTATTTTTGTCCCTAAAAAACTCTTCTATACTATAGTAGCACTTCGTCAATAGGAATGAGTTTAATTTGAATTTAAATATTCTTGGATTATTAATCATTTTTAATTCTAATGGCAATTTATTGAAAATTTGTACAGACTGTACTTTAGAGCTATGTTTGACAACATTTAATTTTGGCTGCAAATAATTAGGCAAATCTTTCCTGCGCGTTTCCACCCTAGTTACCCTTTCTTCCTTTGTCTCGTATTTCTCTAGGTTTTTTAGAAAACTACTTAGTAGGACCAAAATATAAAGACAAGGTACAGGTAAAATCTTTAATTTCACAAAATGCTCTCTACAAGATTCAGTTTGCTCTATGCGAAGAATAGTTCTGAGGGCCCTTTTTTGCATAACAAAGGCTGCATTTATATTGTATTTATAACTGTTCCCCCATAGTTTAATACTGTACCTCAGCTTGGACTCAACTAAGGCAAAATAAACATTTCGTAACTGAGCAATGGTTAGTTCGTCCCTTAAACTTCTTAAGGCATAGCATGCACTGCTCAGAGTATTTGTGATTGCTTCCAGTTCTTGTTTCCAGCACAAGAGCTCATCAATTTGTATTCCTAAAAATTTTAAATTTTGCACAATTTCCACTTTATTCCCCAATGAAGCTATTTCAATACTATCATTATTCCTCACAGTTGATTTGAATAGCATACATTTAGTTTTCTCCACATTGAGTTTTAAATTGTTAGTGGAAAACCAATGTTCAAAAGCAGACAGTGCATGATTCACTTTGTTTTCTAAGTCCCTTATAGAGATATCGTTCATAACAGCACTTGTGTCATCAGCAAAAATAACCATTTTGATGTCTGGTACTATCTTATATATATATTTAGCTAAGTCGTTAAGAAATATTATAAAAAATATTGGACCCAAGACTGAGCCCTGTGGAACTCCCTTTTGTACTCTAACAAGCTTAGATTTGTTAATTTTTTCATGTCCGCTTTCAACTGACTTAATTTCGACATACTGTGATCTATTCTGTAAATAAGAACTGAAAAGCTTTAAGACGTTATCTCTTATCCCATAGTGTTCTAGTTTGTCTAAAAGGATTTTATGTTCAACAGTATCGAAGGCAGAGCTAAGATCTAAGAATAGTCCTGCCACTTTTTCTTTATTATTCAGTTTGCTAACCACATCATCCACTAGTGAGTCTATTGCATCAATGGTTCCTATGCTTCTTTGATACCCGAACTGTTGATAGCTAATGATATTGTGTTTAATCAAATGTTTGACAAGCCTATCTTTCATTACCTTTTCAAATATTTTAGAGAATACCGGTAATAGGGAAATGGGTCTATAGTTTTTCGCATCTAATTTGGAGCCTTTTTTGAATATGGGCAAAACACGAGCAATTTTATATTGCTCAGGGAAAACACATTGCTCAATACATTTGTTTAAAAAGTCAGCTATTGGCTCAGCTAATATGTCAATGTTATCCTTGATGATACTTATGGGTATTTCGTCTTGACCGTGAGAATTTTTATTGCACATATTATTAACCATTTTGAAGATTTCTACCGGGGTTACTTGATCAAACAACATGTTATCGTCTACTCTAGCCATATTGTCGGTTAAGTATTTGTTAGCTAAGCTATGATCAGAAGACTTTAATGTAATTTTGTTGTCAAATTGGTCAGATAAAATGTTGGCTACGTCTACAGGGCTGTCATATATCTTATTATCTTGTTTAAGTATTACAATATCAGTGCTTTGTTTTTTATTAGAATTACGTCTACTATTCACTATTTTCCACATGGCTTTACTAGATTGAGGTGCCTGATCAATCTTTTTCCTAGTGTCGAGCTTTTTTGCACATCTTACTACCTTTCTAAATATCCTTAAGTAGTTTTCGCGATATTTTAAAATTGATTTATCACATCTCTTTTTATCAATAAGGCACAAAATGCGCTTGACTTTGCTGGATACTTTAACTCCTTTGCTAAACCAATAACTTTTACCAGACTTATTGAGATCAATTAAAATTTCCTTTTTTTAAAAAGAATTATCATGTACTTCATTAAATTTTCTTATAAATGTATTTATGCCGAGATTCCAATCTATCTCTGCCAACTTTTTCCTAAATTCCACCTTATTTTTTTTATTATATATTCTTTTTTTAATATACTTAAAATTACTTCGTTTTTTTTCTTCTGTTACTTTTTTTACATTTATTGTGCAAAAAAGACCGGCATGTCCATCTGATAATCCGTTGTGGTCAATATGGATATCATTAATATTAGTATCTATTAGATTTGTCAATATATTGTCAATACATGACTCTGTGCCATTACGTACGAATGTTGTAGTGTCAAACAAACATCTAAAATTGTAGCATGTGAGCAATGATAAAAATGATTTTCGGTATTTGTCATCTTTCATCATATTAATATTGAAGTCGCCACAAATCAAACACTGTTTATTGAAGAAATGCTTCAATAGTTGTTCCAGCCTTTCAAGAAAACTATCAAAATTATTATTCACAGGAGTTCTATAGCAACAGACAATATTAATATTAAATTCTAAATCTTTTAGTCCACATACCTCAAAATAATCTTGTTTATAGAGCTTTTTACAAATTTCAGCAAGTGCTCAGAAGATGCAGTTTTTGAAGAGCAAGCTAAAAGTTGAAACCGAAACGCTAGTCCAGCACTTAAATATCAGTTCTGAAAATTATCAACTGTACTGGGACATCATGGATACAACAACAAAAAGCTCATCTTTAGCTTGCATAATCATCACACTTCGGACAATACCTACGATGCAAAATCAAGCAGATTATCAGATAAAGAAGATGTTCGATACTACCTACGAATGTCTTAATAATAATAATAAAGGTTTATTGCAGAAACTTGTTCAACTTTTACAGTAAATCTTACATAGGGATCTCCTTTTAAGTAAAAGATATACCTGTGCTAGGAGATCCCGCTCTCCAATGATAGAAATTATGGAATGGTAAAAGTGGTGTACAAAAAATTACAAGTAAAAACTAAAACTAAACAAGATAGGACTTGAACTATAACTAAATAAAAGAAAAATAAATGTTGGCGCTGCAAATGTTACTTAAAATATTTTCCTCGGACACGTCGGCGCTGCATTTGTAACTTTAGTCTATTTGTTGCATTCAAATCGATTTTGTACCGCGGGCACACTGTATTTGTACCATAAATTTACACCAGGTGGCTCCGTATGAAATTCCGCGTACCTACATACATACGTATGCTATACTCGGTGTCAACCATAAACATTTTTTGCAAAAAGAAATTTTAATGTCAGCGCTCCGTCAATGTGTGCAATTTTTTTTACGAACGACGCGCGCTGCCTAGATATTATGTTTTGATGACTTAATTAATAACCCAATGTATTAGTATTATATCCCATAAAAATCCTCATTACTCAAGGTTTACGAATATTCTTAAAGTCCCTATTATTTAAGTAATTAGTGATCTAATTAGATAGTTAAAGATTTTAGGATATTGGATATTATAATGAAACACCGGTTGTACAATGACAAGTGAACTATATATTAACCACAGATAATAAAGGTACACAGACAACATGATTTGCAGTTAACTTAATTTAACATCCTCCCTTTAAGGCTGGGTGTCCCCGTTTTTGCATGTTTTAGAAGTGTGTTTTAATAGGCAAATTATAACATTTAGAATCTGAAATAATTATGTATTTTAGATACATTCTTTGTCCTTATGATGTACCCGTTCAATACATGATACAATAAAAATTTCTAGATAGAAAAAAATACCAAACTAAATTCGATTTGCAGTTCTTTTACAAGCCAAATTTCAATTTAATCGAGTACTAATACTCCTTTTTTTCTATAAAGCATATCAATTTAAAGGTAATTCATTTTGGAATTCATTCCACCCGAAGGTTTTTTTTCATTATATTTATACATTTTTTGATCGAATATTCAAGTGATTTTCGATACGCGCCTCGCTCGCGCAGACTGCCAGTGTCCCGCGGGACGTTACGGAGGTTGGATCTGTGCCAAATTTTTGCGCGCGCGCGTTTTACTGTTGCGTAAATAATATTAATATAAAAAAATAATTATTGTTTAAAAAAAAAAAAGAAAAAAAAAAAATAAGTTCTATAACTTATTTATTTGTTTGTGTGTTTATTTCTCGTTGTGTATATAACTTTTAAGACAGTATTTTTGTGAAAATGGCAAATAAAAGTAATCGGAATAAGACTAAAACACGTTTGAAGGCAAAAAAAATCGCGAAAGAAATATGGTAAGTTATATTTTTTATTCATATATCCCTATTGATCACAGTCACAGTATTACAATATTATTTCCCTACCAGTAGTGAAAATCTATTTCCAGTATAAGCTGATCTTGCATTTTATAGAATTTCTGTACAATGAGAGGTCAGCTTACACTGGAAATGTATAGCTTGATATGTAGACGTGTGTGTACTTTCGCTGTCACACACAAATTTCGCCCGACGAGTTCCCCGCCATTGCTCTACGCAAATACATTCGTTTTCACAACGTATGGATTGTAAAACTGTGCCACACTAAATATAATATCAGTAGGTTCAAAGCTCTGGTAAAGGGTTACTATTTTTCTTTTGCTTACCTAAGTACCTGTTTTGTTTTAGTTTATTATGTCCTGCTCTGATTTATTTTTTAATACCTCTTAATTTTATTGTTTCAGTTCAAAAATGATACGAAATAAAAAAGGCTTATTTATCCGAAAAAAATATATACAGAAGAACAGTAAGTACTGTCTTTGCTTTTTTGATAATTGGACCACACAGAAACACACACACACCACCACAGAATAAAGGCTCCTTCAAACAAGCGCGACACGCGACGCGACACAAAGGCACCGCTCGTCGCGCGACAGGCGGTGCCTTTGTGTCACGTGCGATTCACATCACGTGTCGCGCCTGTTTGTAGAAACCTTAAATAGTAGTACCTACTATACTAGCGTGCAGAAAAATCATTCCCGAACAATAGTCAGTTTAGGTACAAAAAAATTCCAATCGCCGATTGCCTGCAATCGAAACTGGAACTTATTTCATTCTTGCAACCATTCACATTCCATTCCATTTTATTATTGTTTCCAAACCAGTCTAACGGCCTGACCACTGAAAATTCATTCCGCGCGAATAATAAAAATGTATGGTGGTATTGGTGGTAAGGTACTATCCGGTGTGGCTCGCCTATTGCACGTAGTGCCGCAATACAATCTTAGATTTAGTCAATTTTGCATTTTTATAAAGTGGAGTTACTTTTTTTTTTCAGAAAACCGTGTGACGATACGTCTGATAAGACTCACGTTTCTTATACTACCTTAGAGCCTGTTGATTTACAACCCTCTGCTACTACGTAAGTTGTTTTTTGTTTTAGTTCAGGGGCTTACAAATCATTTTTTTTTTCAACGTTCATTTTAAATAAATTATTATGTATTATTTCAGGACATCGACATCACCGAATGATGATACGTTACAGGATGTACTACTACCAGTTGTTGATTCTGTAACTACTCAGTAAGTTATCAAAACTGACTTAACATATATGAGCAGCACGGCTTATCAGCCTGTATCAACTCTATCTTGTAGTACTTATACATTTAAAATTGGACTTTTTTAATTCTACATAAGAATAAGGACCGAATACTAAAAGTTCATAACACTTTTACTAAAATTGTTTTTCATCATTCGTTGTTTTAGGCTCCACGTTATACTTTATTCATAATTTTTTTTTATGTTGTTATAGAGAAACTGATGGAAGTGAAGGCGCGTTTATTATTGAAATGGATAACAAGGAAATCCATTTCCAACCCATTTCAGGACGGCGAATAATTGATATCAATTACTTTTTACAAGAACTTCAAGAAAAAGCACGCCACAATAATTTATTTGACTGTAAATCAAGCAACTTCTGCTTAGTTGGTGAAAGAAGGCATGGGCTTATATCGATCTTTAAATTTAAGTGCAATACGTGTAAAGAAGTATGTTTGATTCCATCCGAAAACACCAAAGATACTGAGCATGTAAATGCTAATATAGCCGCTACCACTGGAGTTGTAGCCTCTGGTATAGGATTTTCTCAGATCGAAGAGTTATTTTCGGCTATAAACATCCCCATATTTTCTTCAAAATATTTTAATCAACTGCAAAATAAAGTTTACGAGAAATGGGAAGAAACGGCAAGTGTGACAATGGAAGCTGCTGCCAAAAAAGAAAAAGAGATTGCTTAGGAGAAGGCCGGACCAAAAACGGCTATCCTGTCATAGATGTCTATGTTGATGGGGCATGGAGTGCTAGGTCATATGGTTCGAACTATAAAGCTTCATCAGGCACAGCAGCCATAATTAGCAGAAATACGGGTGAAGTTCTATACTTCGGTGTCAAAAATAAATATTGCCTCGTATGTGCCCGAGCTGAAAATAAAAAAAACTGCTCCTCAAGACCACTTGTGTTTCAAAAATTTCCAGTGATCGTCTTGTTCAATGGAAACCGACATAATCGTTGAAGGTTTCAAAACATCGATTGCAACGTATGGCATTATATATGGCAGAATGGTAGGAGATGGCGATGCTTTGACCTACGCTAAAATTCTTAACGCAAATCCGTACGAAAGCCAAAATTTGACGGTTGAGAAACTTGAGTGCCGCAATCACATATTGCGCAATTTTTGTAAAAAGTTAAGAGCGGTCATCATAGAAACAAAATACATGTTAGCGCACCGAAAAACTCTAACTAATCAAAAAATTATGACAATGCGAAAGGCAATAGTGAAATCTATCAAACATCACAATGCCTCACAGAGTCCTAAAAATGTAGCAATATCTGTTTTGCACAATGATATTATTAACTCTGTATCTCACGCTTATGGTAATCATCAAATGTGTCAAAATTACTTTTGTGACAAAGATAAAAATAGTGGTGGCGAACTGAAGAAAATTGAAAATTCAACTTTTATCTTCAGAATAAATGCAATTGTGTCCAACGTGGCTTCAAAAGCACGTAGTTTGATTGAAGACGTGAATACAAATACGGTAGAGTGCTTCAACAGTGTAATAGCTAAATTTACTGGCGGTAAAATAATAAATTTTGCGCTAAAAGGGGGCTATCAAGGAAGATGCGCAGCTGCCGTTGTTTCGTTCAACACCAAATCTGCAATATCAACCATCCAAAAAGTTATAACAAGTAATGCTCCCGGAGGCAAAGCTGAAGAAATTGAAAAAAGACGTGCGAAAAAACGAAAACTAAATATGGAACACCCAGTAAAAAAACGTAGAATTCTAAAAGATGTAAATAAAGAGCAACATGACTATGGTCCAGCCTGTTCATCGCCTGATATGTCGCAAAAAGAGTATGATAAATCAAAAGAAGAATTCCTCAAAAATCTCAAAACTCTTACATCTGATAGACACAAGGTAGAAAGATCTACAATATTGCAAAGAGACAGCAGTGAGTGGCTCGAAATAAGAAAAAACATAATAACTGCTTCCAACTTTGGGCCAATGTGTAAAAGAAAGGTCAAATTAGATACAGCTCCCCTCGTTAAAAACCTATTATACAAAAAAAAGTTGGCCCACGTCACGTCCATCGCACATGGAGTTGAGCATGAGCAGCAAGCTTTGCAGCAGTTGCAGCAACAAGAAAATGTTGTCATTGCACCCTGCGGTTTATTTATTGATAAAGACTACCCTTTTATAGGGGCAACGCCTGACGGCTTAATTGGACGAGATGCAATTGTTGAAGTCAAGTGTCCAATTAAAGCACACAAAAAAGGACTTATTAATTCTATACAAGAAAACAAAATACAAATTTTAAAATATAATAAAATCACTAAAACTACTACTATAAATAAAAACTCAAACTGGTACTACCAGATACAAGGCCAGCTACATGTATCAGAACGACAAAAGTGTCTCTTGGCTATATGGGCAGGCGAGAATGAAAACATGTACACAACATTCATAGAAAAAAATAATATATTTTGGGAAACTAAAATGAAACCAAAATTAATAACATTTTACATGAAATGCTTGCTGCCTGAAATTATAGATAGCAGAAATGCCCGTGGTATGTCCATTAGAAACATAGGTAACCATCCAAGATGATAACGAAAATGTTCATTATGTGCATTAAAAAATCTGTAATAAGTAATTCCTTGTTGTTTTTTTTTATATTATTACAATAAAACAAACTGTTAATGGATCACCTCTTGTATTTTATATATTTTTTTGTATACACATTAATAAAATAAGTTAATCTTCTGCCTACACGACACGCTTACCTATTCTGTGACACTTCGCTCGGATTTGGGTTCATGTAAGTTCACGCCGGCGACTCGAGCGCACGGCTCGCTTCGCGGGAAGGGTGGGAGCGCTAAATGCCTACTTCGCTTGGTATACCTGGCCTTAAGCGCAAACGCATGACTCTTGAGCATTTTTTAATCTTCATCTGTGAAGTGGATTTTGTCAGGATGTCAGCTACCATACTCTCAGTACCAACATATTTTACTTCTATCTCGATCATAGCAACTTTCTCTCGAAGAAAATGATATCTGATATCAATATGTTTGCTGCGGGCACAGTAGGATTCTGTACCTACAAATTTAATTGCACTCTGATTATCACAGTATATAACAGTGTGTGAAGTTCCTGTATCACAGTGCAACTCAGACTCCAAATATCTAAGCCACATTGCCTCTTATGTAGCGGTTGCAAGTGACATATACTCTGCCTCCATGGTTGATAAGACAACAGTGTTCTGTCGTTTTGAACACCATGAAATTGCTGCACCCTGAAACATAAAAGTGTAGCCAGAGCAATACCTCCGACTATTAATATCTGAAGCCCAATCAGAATCGCAGTAGCCAAACACCCTTTTGTCTTCTTGGTTTTGACTAAATATCAATTTATAATCCTTAGTTCCTTTTATATAACGTAGTACTCTCTTAAGTGCTAGCCAGTGTTGTTGCTCTGGTTCGTTATTGAAGCTACTTAGTTTGTTCACTATGAAACATATGTCTGGCCTAGTTCCTTGAGATAAATATAATAAGCTTCCAATAGCCTCTTGATATGGTATGTCTGTTAGTATATTCCTTTTATTTTCTGTACTAATCAATTTAACATTAGGATTACATGGCGTATGAACTGGGTTACAATTACTCATTTTGAATCTTTGTAGGATTTTTTCAATATAGACAGACTGATCAATGCTAATTTCATTTCTTGCTAAGTTTTGTTCAATCCTCCAACCAATAAAATGATGTACATAGCCAAGTTCTTTCATATCAAATTTACATTTCAATTGTTGTTTAATTTCTTATCCTGTTTCTTCATTATTATAGAACAATAACAGGTCATCGACATAATTATATGAGTATAAATAGAATAATTCCATAAGTTTTATAATATATACATGGGTCCACAGATGTACTTTTCAGTCCCAATTCCTTTAACACAGATGTAAAATTCAGATTCCACTGTCTGCTTGCCTGCTTCAAACCATAAATGGATTTATTTAATATACAAACTTCTTCTCCATATTCATAAGATGGTGGTTGAAGCATATATATTTCTGTGTCAATATCGCCTTGTAGGAAAGCCGTAACTGCATCCATTTATTCTATAAATAAATTGTACTTGACAGCCAATGCTAATAAATACCTGATTGAAGTATGACGAACTACCGGAGCAAATATCTCATCATACTCAATCCCTTTCTTCTGGATAAATCCTTTAATGACCAGTCTTGCTTTATATCGTACAACTTCACCATCAGAATTAGTTTTAATTTTGTAGACCCATTTACACGGAATGGCTCTCTTGCCTTCTGGTAGAGTAACTAATGTCCATGTATTGTTTTTCAGGAGTGACTCATATTCATTATTCATAGCATCTTACCACTCTTTTGCATTCAAGCCTGAAAGAGCTTCTTCCATAGTGTCTGGCTCTCTAGCCAATAAAGCTATTGCTTGTTTTGACTCATTCAAGCATTCACATAAGTAGGTAGTATGTTTATTATTCCTTGGTCTCAGCATTCTTTTACGAGATGATACATCACTTATTTTTCTATCTGGTATGTACTCATCATCAGCATTATCAGTGTGGTAGCTACCATCATCATCAGATGATTCCTCTTTCTTTGTATTCTCTGAACTCGGAGTCTCAGGTGTGTCAGTTGAAGACTCACTGCGACTATGATCTGTTTGAGATGATTCTTCAGATGCATTTTTCTGTAATGCATATAGTGGCACAATAAAGCTGTTATTTTTAATTGTATGCTCAAGAAATATTGCATCTCTACTTTTGTATATTTCTTTCTGATTTTTATCATAAAACCTGTACCCTTTTGTATACTCACAATACCCAACAAATAACATACTGACTGCTTTAGAGTCCCATTTTTGCCTCTTTACTTTGGGCACATGAACCATGGCGTCACATCCGAAAATTCTCATATTTTTAATATTTGGCTTCTTACCTGACCACTTTTCATACGGTGTCATGTAGTCCAGGGGTTTGGTTGGTGGCCGGTTAATTATGTAAGCAGCTGTAGATACTGCTTCAGCCCAAAACGGTTTTACCAAACTGGAATTCAGAATCAAACATTTAGCTCTTTCTACAAGTGTGCGATTAATTCGTTCCGCTAACCCATTCTGTTCTGGGGTGTACGGGTTGGTGGTTTGATGTTGTATGCCAAATTTTTCTAATAATATTTTAAATTCTTTATTTATATATTATTTTCCGTTGTCAGATCTAAGTACTTTAATTCTTTTTTCAGTATCATTTTCTACTAAGTTTTTGAATTCTTTAAACTATTCTAAAGTATCAGATTTATTTTTCATAAAATAGACATACACTTTTCTGCTATAGTCATCTATGAAAGGGACATAATATTTGGCACCTCCTATAGAGCTAGTCTCCATCGGACCACATAGATCAGTGTGAATTAATTGGAGAGGTTCACAGGCCCTAGTACCAACATTTTTAAAAGGTAGTCTATTCATTTTACCTTCCATACATAATGTGCAAATCTGAAATTCTTTTTTGGATAATTCTACAATTCTACCCCGTCTGCACTGCTCTCTATTTTCTGTAAGTCTGTGAAGTTAAGGTGGCCCATCCTCTGATGCCACAATTTTATATCATTCTAATCTACTGTTGACAACAATGCTGGTGTTTCAGAAAAATCTTTCAATACATAGGTACATGTTATTATATTTCAAAGCGGTCAAAATATTTTTTTTATTTTGGTAAATTTTACACTAGTCTTTCTCAAAATCAACTTCACACCCTTTTTTTGTCATCTGGCTTACAGAAAGTAAATTAGTTGTCAAAGAAGGTACATACAGCACATTTCTTACTTGAATAGTCTGGGGTCTGCCTTCAGAGTCTCTTATTTTCAAATTCACATTACCACATCCTTCTACTGCTACAGTCTTGTTGTCTGCCACCTTTATATTATTTACTATTGTAGGAGAAACATCTTACATCCATTTTCTCTCTCTACACATATGCTGCGACGCTCCAGAGTCAATATACCATCTGGTCTTGTCCAATGTTTCTGCAATTGAAAAAGCGGCATAATATCCGTTATTTTTGGGTTATTATCTGGTTCAGTTTTTTTTTTTTTATAAAGTATCAGTTTTTACTGAAATAGCCATGTTTGTTACAATTGTAACAACGTGGGCCTTTCTTTTGGTTGTTATCGGTTGAATCTTTTTGAGACTGACATATTTTGGGATTTTTTTGACTTAATATAGTAGGCTGAAGAATCTGTCACTTTTACATCCTGTAGCAGCTTTATTTTTACAAAATCGGCAGTAATTGACACACTTGAGCTTTCAATAGCCGTGATCATCGGTTTGTAGACATCGGGGAGTCCAGCGAGCAGCAAAGTACCAAGCCACTCGTCTCCTACTACAAAATTAATATTTCTGAGCTTATGAGCTGTTGTCATTACTTTATTAATGTAATCCTCAACACTTGAACTGCTATCCAAAGTGGTTGTAATCAGATCACGTAGCAAACCTACTCTTCTACTGAGCCCGGAGTCATCAAATATCTGTTCTAACTTTAACCATACCTGTTTAGCCGTAGTCGCCTCCTGCACATGGACATAGTTAATCGGATCGATTAGAAGTATTATTTTTGACCTTGCTTTAACATCCTTTTTGCTGTCTCGCACATAGTCTGCACTGGGTTCGATTGTGTCCCATAAATCTTCATGCTCCAAGTAATTTTTGACGGTAAATTTCCATGTAGGATAATTCTCCCTGCCCATCAGCTTCTCAATTGTACCAATAGATATTTGCGAAGCCATGATTTACAGTTGAGCTGAAAAAATGGAATTCCTACGCAGCGTGGTTGCACACTTTTTTTTTTTTTCTATTTGAGCAAATTTTATCCAACTGAATCGCGGAACTATTTCGGTAGAACACTTATTTTTATTACTTGAGGAGCAATAGTGGCCCATAACCTCTTAAAGTCCCTATTATTTAAGTTATTAGTGATCTAATTAGATAGGTAGTTAAAGATTATAGGTTATTGGATATTTTACTGAAACACCGGTTGTACAATGACAAGTGAACTATATATATTAACCACAGGTAATAAAGGTACACAGACAACATGATTTGCGGTTAACTTAATTTAACAAATATTTATATGTGTCATAGGTCAGTTTTCAATCAAATCAGTTTTATTGTGTTAAACTCGTCATGAAAAAATTAGGCCCTAGCGACACGGTACGCGCCGGCATTTTCGTATTAAATTACGTATTTTTTACTAAATAATCTATTAGAGTAATGCTTGTAATATGGACATAACTTCATTATTAGTATTTAAACACGCTCAGAACGTTATAATACTATGAAAATAGTTCAGGATCACCAGTAATCTAATTTCGTTCCGCAAGACATTTTGTATAGGCTACTATTGTTACCCCGACGTTAACGATATTGCCGAATAAGGGTTCGGACAAATGTTAAACGCGCACACGCTTCGTTTTATTTCAAAATCTTTTGGTATGCTTATAGATATATCCTAAAAAAAATGTGTGTGTGTGTGTGAGTGTGTGAGGGTGTGTGTGTGTGTGTGTGTGTGTGTGTGTATGCGTGCGCGTGTGTGTGTATTTTTCAATTCATATTGACGATGCTTGCAACAATAATTCAATGTCATCATAGGACTTAATTTTTAGCCATTGAACAATTGCCTTTTTGCAGTCTTTAGTAGTCATATGATAGATGTTAATTATTTTATTTATTTTATTATATAGAGCAGCGGAATGTGTGTTCAATTTTCTTTTGGCATAAGCAGTTTTAACGAATTTTACTAGTGCAACATTGTATTTTCGCCTTCTTTCCTGATGGTGAGGGTCATAGGGCACGATTTTGTGTAATTTTAAGACAGCATGTAGTATGTATAATTTTCTGACTGTGAGAATACCGCTAAAGGAGTATAACTCATTGGTTGGGAATCTGTATGGTTTGGTATACATGACCTTGATAAGAGATCTCTGTGCTCACTCTAGTTTAAGAAACTTAGTTTCTGTCGCACCGCCCCACACGGGTATGCAGTAGGTAAGAATTGATTGAGCCAGAGAGACATAGATTTCAGTTAACATTTTTTTTTGTTGTCACAGGTTCTTTAATATCCAGATAAGTTTTCTCATACGGGCCATGACGATGATGATGATGATGATGATGGCCGGGTATGAGTATGCCAAGATAATCGTTGATCAACGATTATACCTAGGTATTTTACATGAGTAACTTTTTCAATATTTTTACAAGAACAGTTTGTGCTAGATATATTATGACAAGTGTGGATTTTGAGAGTTACGTTAGGTCCTGGTTGAGTGTTGTTGTAGATTGTAAAAGCAATATATTTTGTTTTAGAAATATTTAGTGTAAGAAGATGTGAGTTCAACCAGTCAACAATTTTGGAAAGACCCTTTTCAGCATATTGATGCACGGATTCCCATGTATCACCAGAGAAAGTAATAGCAGTGTCATCTGCATATGAGAAAACGCGACCATTATCTAGCATCATTTTGCAGAGATGGTTTATATAAATTAAGAATAGAGTGGGGCCCAGTACGCTACCCTGTGGAACACCGTAGGTCACATAAGACTCAATACTAATATATTCTCCTAGCTTAACCTTTTGCCTACGATCCCGTAGATAATCTATTAATAATGCTAACGGGCCTCCTCTTACACCTATACCTTCTAGACTACGCACAAGAATGGGGACAGAAACGGTATCGAACGCTTTTTTCGAATCAAGAAATACAGTTAGACATCTTTTTCCTGAATCTACTAAGTTAACAATATGAGTGGTTAATGTTGTAACTGCGTCTTCCGTAGATATTTTTTGTCTAAAACCATATTGAGCTTGTGAAATATTGTTATATTTATTAGTGTAGCTGGTTAGTCTAGCGTTAATTAGCTTTTCAATGATTTTAAGTATGTAAGTAAATAAACGAAATAATAATAATAATGATGATACCATGTGTTCTTTCTGGCGCAATATCTGGTCGGTGCCTGTCAGTCACACCGAAGGTGATTGGACTCGGGAAGTCGAGCGAGCCTGCAAACCAATACCAGAAATGGGGGTTTTACAATCTGCCCCCAAGACGTGGCTTGTGCAGTCCGTCCGTTGCCTAACTGGAAGTCTTCAGGGCCGGACGGGCTGCACAACTTTTGGATAAAATGGTTTTTAAGGTCGCACGTTCGCTTGGCGGCTCAGTTCCAGGTTGCTTTGGAATCTCGTTCGCTACCACAGTTCCTAACGACAGGAGTTACCCACCTGCTCCATAAATCAGGTAGCACCACGGAACCCAAAAATTATAGACCGATCACGTGTTTGCCGACGGTCTTTAAAGTTCTTACATCCATTCTGAGAGCTAAAATTAACAAACATAATTATAGACACCAACTCCATCATGTCTGCCTCTCAAAATGGATGTAAGAACGGATCCCGCGGTACTAAGGAGCTACTCCTCATTGATATGGCCATTACCCAACAGGTTCGTCGTTCCCGAAAGGATCTGTCGACATGTTGGATAGATTACAAGAAGGCCTGTGACTCAGTGCCACATACATGGCTCATGAGGGTGCTGAAGTGGAAAAAAGTAGATGCAACTCTGCGCACCTTCCTTATGTCGTGTATGAGGCAATGGAGGACGGTCCTTCGCTATCCAGCATGTCGAAATACACAGAGGAATAGCGAGCCGATAAGGATCGAGCGAGGAATATTTCAGGGTGATAGTTTGAATCCACATTGGTTTTGCACCTTGAATCCTCTAAGCACACTGCTGGAGGATTTTGGTCTAGGCTATCGGTTGAGGAAAGGTGGTCGGGTTATATCTCACTTCCTCTACATGGATGACCTCAAACTCTTTGCCCCAAACAATTTGCAACTAATTGAGCTACTGGAAGTAACTGAAACTTTCAGTAGTGCCATCAGGATGAAATTTGGTGTGGACAAATGTGCGGTCATGCATCTAAAGCGAGGGGAGATTGTGGAATCCGTGAGACCCCAACTCTAGGATTCCATGAATCTTAGAGCCCTCTCCGCATCCGAAACCTATAAGTATTTGGGTATGTCGGAAGCGCTGGGCGTCAATAATACTGACATGAAGCAATCGTTGAAAGAGCGCTTCTGTATTTAATAGTCTTCTATCAGGCGGTCACAAGGTGCGGGCCTTCAACGGTTGTGTCCTGCCGGTTCTGATGTACTCTTTTGGCATACTCAAATGGACTCAGACCGAACTCGACACCCTGGATAGGAGGGTCCGGACGCTGCTGACTGCAAATCGAATGCATCACCCACGGTCATCGGTAATGAGGCTGTATATCCCACGAAAGTGTGGAGGTTGAGGCTTTTTAAATGCTAAGACCCTCCACAATCGCGAGACATGCAGTCTCAGGGAATATTTCCTAGAAGCTGACATGGGGATGCATCGAGATGTGGTCGCGGTGGACAAGGGTCTCACCCCGCTCTCCTTGGCTTACGAGAACTGGCGCAAACCAGTAATGCTTGACGCTAATGATCGCATGGAGGTATGGCAGAGTAAGGAGCTTCACGGACGCTTTTTCCGGGCCCTACATATACCCGATGTAGATCTAGAAGCGTCCGTAGCCTGGCTACGTTTCGGTGACCTCTTTGGGGAAACCGAAGGTTTTGTTTGTGCAATTATGGACGAAGTTATGATGACGAACAATTACCGGAGATTTATTGTGAAAGACGGCACGGTTGACATCTGTCGGGCATGCCACCGTCCGGGGAAATCAATTACACATATTATCTCTGGGTGTTCTCGTCTAGCTAACGAAGAATACTTGCATAGACACAACCTTGTAGCCAGGATTATCCATCAGCAACTTGCTTTGAAATACAGCTTTGTGGAATAGGAAGTGCCGTACTACAGGTATGTGTCCGACCCAGTTCTCGAAAATGGAACTATCACATTGTACTGCGATAGATCTATCATCACTGACAGGACTATTGTTGTCAATAAGCCTGATATAGTGGTGGTGGATCAAAGAGAGCGGCGCACAATGATCGTTGACATAACGATCCCGCATCACGGGAACCTCGTGAAAGCCGAGAAAGATAAACAAATCAAGTATCTTGACTTGGCTCGCGAGGTTGTCGACATGTGGGACGTGGACTCAGCGATCATTGTGCCGATAGTCGTGACAGCCAATGGCTTAATAGCGAAGAGCCTCGATCAACACCTGAGGTGGCTCTCGTTGAGCAGCTGAATCAAGGGCTTGATTCAGAAGGCAGTACTTTTGGACACGGCTCGCATTGTTAGGAGGTTCCTCTCTCTGGAGCCCTGACCGCCGGTAGCTTGGACCCTGTTCCCAATACCGGTGGACTACTATTTTTTGTATTTTTAAATGTTTTTATAGTTTTTATATTCTAATATTTAAAAATATAATTTGTATGTATGTATTTAATGAAATAAAGGAGACAATAATAGTAAAATTCATCATGATCATTAAGACTACTTCTGGGCACGGTTTGAAGGCAACACTAACGTCCTCGTCCAGTGCTTCAATATAAGGCCATCAGTCCTGGCCGAAACGGTCATCAAGAGACTGTTGGCGCTGCCACGCACCCGCCACATCAGGGATGCGATACGCTTTCACATAATAGCATTGAAGTCATCTATACTTGCCTCAGCGAACATCCTTGATACG
Source organism: Griposia aprilina (assembly GCA_916610205.1). Taxonomy (NCBI): domain Eukaryota; kingdom Metazoa; phylum Arthropoda; class Insecta; order Lepidoptera; family Noctuidae; genus Griposia; species Griposia aprilina. Next base: position 405,545 of record OU744287.1, read on the forward strand.
CTTTAGTGTCGCGGCAGACTCAACAGTGCCCTGTACGCGTTATTGTATTGGACTCGCAAGGCGCTGTAAGCCCTCTGCGTGTAGTCGACCCATAGGCTGCAAGTATTAAAAGATTGACAGTATGCCCTAAACAGAGTACCTTTTACGTCACTTGAACACTTTACAAACCTGCGGATCAACATATTGCTCCTGACTGACAGCGGCCTACGTTCCCTCTTCATGTTAATGTTGTCGGTCTGTGTAGCAGTGACCCAGTGCCCCAGATATTTGAAGGAAGTGTCCCACTCTAGAGCGGTCCCCGCGAGTGTAATAGGTGGTACAGCATAGGTCGTAGTGCCTGCCTTGAACAACAGACACTCGCTCTTTTTTTGCATTATATCTAAGACCCTGGGCCTCCGCATATCGCCCACAAACTGACAACAGTGTTCTGAGGGCGCTGATTGATGGGGCCAGCAGCACCATTTCGTCTGCGTAACTTATGTTATTGACAAGGGTTCCGTCAATTGAACAACCTACCATAGTGCTGCTGAGCTCACGAATCAGCCGATCCACATACAGACAGAAAAGTTTCGGTTAAGTCAGACCTCCCTGTCTGACCCCACACTCCAGCCCGTACGGATCGGATAGCGAGCCTGCCCACTTCACCATATTGGTTTGATGGCCGTACCAATATTTATACAATTTAACCAACTCACCTGGAAGCGTTGTCTCATCATGCAACTTCTTCCCCAAAACACCATAGGACACCAGATCAAAAGCTTTTGATAGGTCCAGGAAACATGCATACACAGGGGTTTTCCTGTCCGTATAGTGGACAATAGAACCCGCGGATCGCTTGCCGTTAACGTCCACTATTTAGATCCTATTATTCAAATAAGAAATAAGAAGATCCAAGGCAGTGTTTCTAACACCATAGTGATGTAATTTCACTCATGTAATGATGATGTAATGTCACTATGGTATGGTGTGGTATGGTATGGCAAAATTTCACCTGAGTAGCTGTAACGGTTAAACAACCGTTACAGCTACTCAGGTGAAATTTTCATTGAATAGTTATTATGAGTGTTTGTGTATAAGTGTATATGTGTGTTGTGTGCTACCTTAAGTAACACGTACATTTTCTATGACTCAGGTCATAGTGGGTGCATAACTTACCTACCTACTATGACCTCAGTCAAGGCCAATAACATGACGTGTGAGTACTATGTAGGTACTTATTTTACTATAAAAAAGGGGGAGCGCACAACAAGCTCACCTGCATGCGGTGCACCGTGTTGCTTACCAAAGAGGCTTTGACGACCAGATGACGGGATATCTACCGACAAAGCAATCCTAAGGAGAGTTGGTGTCGGGCTGGCGGCTGACTGTTAAACTTTGGCAGAACCTTAAACAACATGAGTGGAAATGATATGATGCACAATAGGGCTAAGGCGTACCCCACAGGTGATTCGCAGGGACAGGAGAGAGGGAAATGGACAAGGTTTGTCACACCAGAACAGGCGGGTGCGATGTAAGACGCAAGCTCGGAGTGTGAGGGAAGTTATATTGAGGTGTGCGAGCTGGAATTTAGGTTCGAATGTTCGGCGACGACTAAACATAGCGTGTCTGCAAGGGACGAAGGCTAGTGAGATAGAAGAAGGAAATAAGTTTTATTACTGTGGAAGCGATGGCAAACAAAATGGTGTGGATATAGTTTTGGATGAAAGAATGTGTAGTGGATGTAAAAAGAGTGAGTGATAGCTGTTAAAGGGATTGTGGAGAGATTGTTGGTTAATATAGTTAGTGTGGGTGTATGCACCTCAGTTGGGGTGTCAGGATAGTGTAAAAGAGAAGTTTTGGAAGGACTCCGATCGTGTGATGATGGACATGCAAGATAGTGAAGGAGTGTATGTGGGGAGTGATTTTAACGGGCATGTAGGAAGATAGAAGAATGGGGATATGGAGACCGTAACACTGATGGCCAGACACTGCTGTAAGCTGCTTCGGTCTTCGACCTGGCAATAACAAATATTTGATTGGACGAACAAAATGAGCATCTTATAACTTACAAAGATGGCTGCCACGCGACACAAATTAACTACTTGCTAGTAAGACGGAACAGTCATAAAAGTGTCAAAAAATGTAAAGAGCTCCCAGGTGAAGACGTAAACACATAATAATAGAGGTAAAAGTCAGTGTCTCGTCCATAGGAACAAAGAACAGCCCCCCACCTAAAACCTGATGGCGTGTGACAGAAAAAGAGGAATATGCCAGTATGTTTAAAAGTCAAGTGGTACATAAAATTCAATTCAATTCAATTCAATATCTTTATTGTGGATCATAGGTAGGTACATAATACAGGTCTTAAATAGTTGAATTGTGATCAGCTACGCCCCGCCCTTAGGGCATACAATAGTTACATAAAAAATAAAATACAATTATTGTTACAGATTATTATTATGACACATAAAATATAAAAGATAAAAATATAACGGTACGAATTAAGCCAGGTACACATCAAGTGGGCCACTGAACGTATCATGACTCAGGAGGACTATATTGGAGCAGTGATTTGTCTGATAAGAAGTCTTTTATAGAGTAGTAGCACTCGTTTACCAATAGATCATGGAGATTCTTTTTAAAAAAAATCATTTCCGTAATTATTCTAATAGGCCCCGGAATATTATTAAAGATGCATGGAGCTTTACAAAAGATACTTTCATGCATTAGACGAGTCTTGCTAGTTAATGTGCGCAATTTGTCCTTACGCCGTATACGCGTGTAGTGTGTGTACGCGTGTGTTTATACATGTCAATATTATTTTTGAGCAATACTGCAGCCTCAAATATATATAGACATGGCAGTGTTAAGACGTTTTTTTTTTTTAAATGGCTTACATGAGTCAGTTTCATACGATTTAAATATAGCCCTGATGCAGCGTTTTTGAGCAATGAACGCACGCTCCTTGTCTGTACTGTTGCCCCAGAATATTATACCGTATCTGAGGATAGAGTTAACGTAACCGTAGTAAGCTGTTAGTAGTCTGATTCGCCGTTTTGCCCAATCTGTGAAGCGCAAATGAAAACTGTCCCAGCTTTTTGCATACATGGTCAATATGTAATTTCCAATTAAGTTTGTTATCAATATGTAATCTTAGCAATTTTTAACCGACGAAACAAAAAGGAGGAGGTTCTCAAGTCGACCCGTATATTTTTTTTTTTTTGTTACTTCAGTTTCTTCAATGTCGCTATCTAGGTAATGGATTTTTAAAGTACCCGTACGTGGACATCGTATTTTAAAATTCATTATTTTAGTTTTGTCAAAGTTTTTTTTTTTTTTTTGGAACACAGCACAAAGTACAAAAAGTAAAACGATGATAGCTGGAAAAGTATAAACTGTAGCGCAGCTAACAACGCCCCTCTCCAGATACAGAATGGAATGATGTTCCAATCCAAGGTAAAGTTAAGACAGTTAATTAATTTAGAGTTAGTTAATTAATAATAAAATGAAATATTAAAAAAGGCAAAATATAAGATACAAACATAAAACAGCATTGGACATGAATTGGGATGTTGAGCTAATGTGGTGAGTGTAGGGCGAATGGGTGTGTGGGCGAGAGTCAATGAGTGTGCAAGTGGTGTTTGTAGTGCTTGTGGAATGTGTGTTGCGTGTGGTTTTGTGGGGTATGTGTGTATTTTACACTTCCACGAGTTTCTCAGTTTCTTGATAATTTTGTGATTTTAACCAGGCGTTAAGTTCCGTTATGCATTTGCTCTTGGTTAGTGTGTAGATGTGTAAGGTTTTGTTTAATATGTCGTAGATTTTAGAACCTAAGTGTTTGTAGTGACGACTTGCAGCTACAGTTCTACGAGACTCAGTGTTACAAAACCTATTCGAGCGGCGCGGCGTGTAGAACAGCATTTAGGATCAAAGGTAAGTTGGCTGTGTTTGCGAAGAACAGTTTGCAGGGTAAATAGCTGTCTGACGGTGAGGATCTGGCAGAGGGTATATAGAGAGGAGGTCGAATATCGGATCGGTTTCCTTGCCAGCACCTTCAGGACAGCTCTCTGCGCTCGCTCAACCCGTAGCATCACTGTTTTGCCGGCCCCACCCCAGACCGTTAGGCAATACCCCAGAACAGACTGAGCGAGCGCAAAGTAGACAGTTAATAAACAGCTAAACTCAGTCGCGCCTCTGAACTTTTTAAAAACATAGATCATCATAGCCGACTCAAAATTTGTAATTTACATTAATTTAAGAGCTTAGTTAGACTGAAAGATTGATTTTTTTCTTTTCAGTTTCTTTTTTCGTCGGTTTAATTTTTTGTAAAAAAGTTTTTATTTCTCATAAGTCCGATTGAGCCCAATCAGTGACCTTGCAAGATTTAGTACATAATTGCGTCCACTTGGTGAAAATCTAGCGTAACTCATGTCCATGTACAGTACATATTTATATTTCTTACAGATAAATCGTAGTAAATAGTTAATTTTTGATTCTTTTAGAAATCTGTTACTGGGTACTTCACTTATAATCACATTTGTATTTGCAGTTGACGATAACCAGCAATGTAGATTTATGTCAAGATCATAAGGGTTTTTATCGCATTCATTTTATCGAATCGCAAAGATAATTTGAAAGAAGATAGGAAGAAGATTTATAAAGAATGGAAGAGAAAGGCAAAAAAAGCGGAAGCAGTTTCGATGGCAATGGCACAGAAGAAGTTGTATGCCTCACTCAACAGCCCTAGAGCCCAGAAGGAGGTCTACTGGATTACAAAAGCAAGTGAAAGGAGAACGAGAGATATAATTCACATTAAATGTATGAAAGACGACGCCGGTAAGGTTCTGTCCAAAGATGACGAAATAAAAGAACTGTAGCGGTATCTGCATCGCCACAAGTGAGCTACATGTCACACTGACGTCACGCAAAATCCTGCATCGCGCAAACAGAGTTTACCGCGCAACTAGCATATATACAACGTCCCGACATTAAACGTCGGGCAGTTGCCCACCAGATACGACACCCGTCTGGTCGGAGGATCCTCCCTTTTCTATGGAGGTATGAGTGAGCTTTACACCCTGTTCCTCATACCTCTATAGAACGATGAAAGGTTTATTTTGAAAAGCTAATGAACGAAGAGAATAAATGGAATGGTGTGCTCAAAGAGGTACAAGTAAATACGGGTTCGGTGAGGGAAATTAGCATGGATGAAGTGAGAAAGGCAGTTCAAGGTATGAAAAATGGAAAGGCCCAGATGATATAACAGCAGAAGTATGGAAGTGTTTAAAAGAAGAGGGATGTATGTGGGTGACTTTATTCTTCAATAACTTGTTGAATGGAGGAATGATCCCAAGAATGATGCAACAGTTCGCTAGTGCCCATCTTCATGAATATAGGTGTTGACGTCAGAAAATTTAAAATAAAATAAGTAGTCGTTCCATAGTCCTAGATAACCAGTCCACTTTAGCCACCCAAATCAATAGTCCAATATATTTGTTTCCATCTCCTGCAATAGTCCGACACCAACCGGGGGTTGTCCTTGGGTGCACTTGCACAGTGCATACAGAGATAATCGTCGGTAGGTGCCTCATTCCATTTAAAAATTTCTAAGGGGCCTCTGCGAGTTGGCTTCAGCCCATCGTACACCTTCCAAAGGTCCGGGACCCCATGGTCCCGTGATCTGTTACTGACATAAAAATAAAATAAAAATAGAATAGAATAGAATACTCTTTATTATGTACACCATAAAAATTACAGATATAAAGTAGAAATTTTACATAGGGTGACACAATGGGCGGTCTTATCGCTAAAAACGATCTTTTACAGACAACCTTTGGATGGATTCAAGGTAGAAGGAGAGACAATAATGCAGGTAGTCAGTGGTGTACCATTTACATATACAACAAATACATACATACATAAAACATATACCTATCTACATAATATAATATATACAATAATAAACATGAAACAAGAGTAAGGAAACTAAATGTAATGACAATGTTTAAGGAGAGAGGAAGTGTTTTTTAACCAGAATTTTAAAAGTGGACAAAGATTGAGCACGCCTTATCGACATGGGCAAGGCATTCCATAACCGTACTGCTTGAACTGTAAAAGACTTGTCATATAAACTGGTGGAATACCTCGGCATCTCTAGTCTTAAGTTTTCCGATGACCTCAGGTATCTATTATGTGTGTCATGAAGGAACTTGAAACGTTCTTTAAGATAAGAGGGGGTTTTAGGGTTGAACAGAATACTGTAGAGCTGAAACAAGTTATGAGAATTCCGGCGAAGACGTATGGGAAGCCACTTGAGCTTTGTACGAAATTCAGAAATGTGATCATACTTGCGCAGGCCAAATATAAATCTTATGCAAAAGTTTTGAAGTCGCTCAAGTTTATCGAGTTGCGCCTCAGTGAGATCGAGATAACTGACATCAGCGTAGTCAAGGATGGGAAGTAAAAGGGATTGTGCAAGCGCAGTTTTAGTGGCAGTTGGAAGAAAGTTCCGCAATCGTCTCAGGGACTTACCAGATGCAAAAATTTTGCGACTTACGTCCTGTAACTGAGGACCCCAAGACAGATGTTTGTCGATCCAAACCCCAAGGTTCTTAACCTTTTCGCTGACTGGAATAGCAGTTCCGTTAAATTGTACTTGGGGAAGCTGCGACCAGTTTATCTTGGGGGTCATCCTTGAGCTGCCAACAACAATGACCTGAGTCTTTGATGGATTAACCTGCAACCCATGTGCCTCACTCCATTCGCAAATTGAACCCAAATCTTTGTTTACTATATTAATTGCATCAGCCAAATCCGAAAGGGCAGCTTGCTTATATATTTGTAAATCATCTGCATAAAGGTGGTAGGAAGAAAGAAGTTTTATGGAAATAGAGTTTATAAATATTGCGAAGAGTAAAGGAGATAAAACGCCACCCTGAGGTACACCGGCAGCAGTATAACACCAAGAAGAGCAAGACTCTTCCATGCATATACGCTGCCGGCGGCCATACAGGTAACTATGAAACCAGTCAATCGCCGTTGGAGATATGTTAAGCGAGCGAAGCATGCCAAGCAGGATATTGAAATCGACAGTATTAAACAAAAAAAAAAAAAAAAAAAAATATTTCAGGCGAAACAGGCCTATAGAAAAATACCTTAACCTGAACATACATATTTTCATATAAACAAAAGTTGTGTTAATAAAAAGGCTTAAGACTGTTAGGAGCGCTTCACTTTGCACTAGCTTGACTTTGTGCTGTCCAGTAGAACTTTTCCGCGGAAGAGACGGAACACCACGTCCTGCGGCCAAAAGTGTTTTTCCATGAAGAGGGCGTATAACAGTTCTGTACACGTACGACGAACGCCTTAAGAGGGCGCAATAAGACAGGAAAAAATCAAGTTTCACCCGCGCCTCTTTGCCTACCCCTCTCATCAAATACGACGAAAACAAAACACAATCCCTTCCCGCCTGCAGAAACTTTTCGCCCGGCGTATATCTAGGCATTTGAATTTGAATCTTGTGTGTAGTATGTATACGCAAAATAATCAGATGAAACCGCTCCATTCAATGTACCATGATGTATGATTGCTGTGTATATACCTACAAGTTGGTATATTATTCAATATTATTGTATGTCCCTGAATCTGTTACCGATGCTGGTGGGTTGTTAAATTGGAGATCTACTCTCCAATTTAACAACCCACCAGCATCAAACTTTCAAGCAACAACAACAACAACATTTACCCTTTATTTCATTCAAGTCGGTCTACCCGACTTGAATGAAATAAAGAGTAAATGTTAATTCAAGATACGGCCTTTAAATTTTCGATTCCGAATTGAATGACAAACTTAACGTTGTAGTTGAGAAAATATGGTCCCCTACATTATGTAATACTCGTGAAACTACAAATGAAGGATTTCCAGATATTTTCCTGCACCTATTTGTACTGTGAGACCTTGCTTCTTACCACATTTCGTGATTCTAGGTCAACCGGATGTATCTTATGGGTTTTAATTTGTTTGCGAGTGTCAAAATATGCGAAATGAATGACAATTTATGCCAAGATTCTAAGTAAACATCTTAGAAGCTCGTTTTATTTACAGCTCCAAAGTAATACAGTTCAATTTCAACTTGATACCGCCCGCGCATTCCTCAGAAAAGGGGTCAGACAGATGGATAACAAAGTGATTCTATAAGTGTTTAAATTTTTCCCTTTCAGGCACGGAACGCTAAAAAGCAAAGCACTTCCATCAAAGTCGTATACTACATACACATGATACTACCTACATGATGATAAAAACAAACTCGATAAACTAGCTTTTTTGACGATATGAAATCAAATAATTATAATCGCATCACTCTGTTTATTTACTTTGACAAAATGAAATCAATTAAACAAAAATAGCAATCATCTAAGAAAATTTGTTTGACCGCTGTGATCAGCAACTCTAATCCTCGAATAGTTTTTCAATTACAATATTTAAACGAAATATGACCATTGTCCAGTCCCTTTATTTTCAATGAGTCTTCAGTAGGAAAAACATCTGTTTATTTTGCCTATACTATACGCTAAGCTTGAATTCAGAATCATAGATCATAGTCATGTTTTGGAACTAGAAACTCAATGCTGAATTCTACAAGTTGGACCTCATGACATCTTCGTGGAAAACAGTGTGAACCAAGTAAAAAATATAATGGTATATTGTGGATATTGCTTTGCAGGATCGTGCAAAGTCAATTAGCAATCGTGTTACCAAGTAAAAAATAATTTTGGTATGGTGGATTTTGCACTGTATTGTGCAAAGTCAAATGGCATGTGTCATGAAAACCGTGAAAACCTATATAAAATGTATTCTGTGTATCCTGCGCGGGGCGCGAGTAGAACAAAGTCCTCGCCGAAAACATTTGTGAAAAATAGGCCAATTTCGGAACAAACAGTATATTAGTCGGCTTTACCGACAAAATAATTGGCATACGAGTATAAATATATAAAATATATATATATATATATAAATGCGTGGCAAAGAAAGTCGAAAGTTTATTAGGTTCCTCTTTTGTAACTGTTGAAAATTTAGCTTTAAAAAGCAAGCCGCCTAACTCGACTCATATTATTAGACCAATAACCTACTTTTATGTTAAATTTCGAGTTTCATCTTGATTCGGGGGTTGGTCGAAATATTTCGTCTAAGGTTCTCCTTAGACGGAGCTTGTCCACGAAAATCTCCAGCACGAACTCTATGTTGTAAATTTTCTGCGCAAGAAAATCGACCGAAATGCAGAACAATGGCGCTAGTTGTACTATACTAGTCAAAAATCTTGCAAATAAATCTATGTCATCTTGAGTTTTCAAATATCAACATTGAATTATTATAATATTTTTGTTTTATGGTTTAGCCGCGGTATTTATTTAGTTTATCAATTCTTAAAGATTTTAATAATCGTTTCGGAAGTGGTTTTATTGTTTTTTCATGTTTTCTATTTCACAGTCTCTTTCCTACAATGTGATAAATTACGAAAATATTATTTACGCAAATAAATTATATCCCAGAGCAGCCGAAAATTCAAGCGCAGTCCTCTCGTCTCAACAGAGCGACGGCGACTGATTTGTGAAACAAAAATATGCTTGAAGTTCCCGCAACGTGCGATCAAAGAGATTTAAGATAGATACAATAGAGAGGCTATGCGAAGAAATGTCATAGAAAAACTGTGATCCCACGTCTCAGTGATGCCATCTAGCATAATATAGCAAAATTAGAGCGGCTACTGGGAACATTTTCATACAAACTTTGATCTCGAGCGTCAGTAACACCATCTAGCGTTGAATAGCAAACATACGAATTAAAGAACAATGGGCAACTTTATATGGATCGTGGGCCCAGTGTTGTAGATGAAAAATGAAAATCCGAATAAGCTTAAAATTTTATTCTATGGCAGCATTACTCTAATGAATCAAATAAAAAAGTTACAGCGGTTCCTAAAGTCCAATAATTACCGTTACAAATAAATGCTAATATTATGGCCTCAAGATGCATATAATTATGCATTCCGACTGGCAACATGTAGGTACAATTATTATATCTACACCACAGACTACATAGTATCAGACGACCCACTCCCATAGAGAGAAAATGGTTACTTAAAGATTGTCAAAAGTTGGAAGTTTAGAACATGACGGTTCTTTTTTTAAAATTAAGTTATTGAATTTGAAAAAGGCTCACACAGAAAGCTTCAATTACCCCGTTCTATTGTATTCAAATCTCAATTTATTTTTAGCTGTTAGCAGCTAAAATCCTATGAGGTCTTAAATGAGCTCATCGGTAACTTATTAATTACAGAGAACTACTGAGAAATATGTAAATGAAACACAATAAATATTTATCCAAGTTTTTATTTTATATTTAATAAATGCCTTAAGTTGCAGTCTCTGAAGAGATTTTCCATTTTTAATTTTTTTATTACGTACGAACCTTCATCATCTTTTGTGGGTATTCTAGAGGTGATTTCATGGGCCGAAAATAATGATGGATGAGAACCAAGTTTGATCCAATACTTCTCACTGATGAACGTTTTTTCTAAGTCTTTTGGGCACACAGAGTTTTTGAAGTTCTTGGGCGCTTAAGCTGTGAAAATAATCACTGCTCAGAAGCCACTTTTTGAGTCTTATTTTACTAACAGGAAACTGATGCATTTTACCGTCCTTTCGTTTATTTCCCGCAATGTCCGATACAATACTTGTTGTACATCTTGCACTACCGATGCAAAATATAACAGTTTAATCACTGAGAGCTTTAATAACTACGGAAATTAATCAACGCAGAATTCACTTGATCAACAACAAAACTTGTAAAAGTTTGAAAACTACCTACATTTGACAATGAAATTTGTAAATTGTCTATGGTTTTGGCACTGGGCGTAAGAGGGGTGATGAATGAGAGAAGGGGCCGAGGAGACCTGTCCTGCTCTATTCTTCCAACCATAGAGTATACGGTTGAAATTTTTTGTTCTAAGTTTGCGTGCCCTGAACTACACGTTGCCAGTCAGAATGCATTTTTCTCTTTTATATGAATCCTACTTATGTGAATATGTCCCGCTCGCTCCTGTACTATCGATAAAGATCACTACCTGCACTCGCGCTGACCGGATTTCAACAATACCAGTGCGTGTTCTGTCCTGCTCAATCCTGAGTATTCCTTTTTTGTCTATTTCTAATAGTTCACTAAGCTATTAATAATTCATTAAACAACGAAAATGTATAAACATTATTTATTGGCATCGTTAGGTCATAAAATTAGCATTTGTAACGGTAATTATTGGACTTTTGAACTTGAACTTTTAGACTTTTTTAAGCTACGCAGCATACGCTGTTAGAAAAATTCGTAATTTAACCGACACAGAGACAGCCCGTTTAGTGTACTTTAGCTATTTTCATAGTGTTATGTCGTACGGTATTCTGTTATTGGGAAATACCGCCGACATTCAGACTATTTTTATTTGGCAGAAAAGAGCTGTTCGATCAATTTATAAATTAAGTCCGAGACAATCTCTCAGAGAGATATTTAAGGAGATTAATGTAATGACTGTGCCTTCTCAATATATTTATGAAAATCTTTTACGTGCTCATAAAAATATAAAATTGTTTAAAAATACAGTGGTATCCATAATATAAATAGTAGGAATAAACACAAATTTGTTGTACCTACAACAAGGCTCAAAAAATAGGTGGCTCGTTCAGGTGTCAACGTATACGCTTTTATAATAGACTTCCAAGCCACGTTCAAGATCTAAGCCTAACGTAAGTTGTGCCAGAAAGCCTTTTATATCGTTATGGATTATATTGAGGGCAAAAAGGAGTTGCTCCAATTTTTGCATACTGAATGTTTTTTTTAATATCATTACCATTTCAGACACAAATCTACACGGTCTACACATGATCTGACCAAGATTATGTCTGGACTTTAAAAGAGACTGTGACCTCTGAGTTTGTTTCGGCCTTTCTTCTCAAAGTAGTCAGTTATGAAACGCCGACCTCATCAAGTTTTAAAAATATGATTGACGTGTAAAAGTGTTTGTACAAACCTACTTACAGAAATAAAATAATTTATCATTTACCACTGTAACTTTATTATTTGATTCATTAGAGCAATGCTGCAATAGAATAAAATGTTGAGCTTATTCAGATCTTCATTTTAAGACGGGTAAGAAAGTGCTACAACACTGGGCCCATTGTGCACGTTCTTCTTTAACAAAATATCCTGTGGTAGTGATGTTATCATTTAGATATCAAGGTATCGATAATAATGATAAAAATTACAAAGACATTTTTTTTTCACATTCTTTTATATTCAAACAAATGCCAAAAAATTTGGAAAGCAATAAAATGATCAGTACTTTCAATGTTTACAAGCTATTTATTTATAAAATTTATTTACATACAAATGACTAAATTATAATTATTATCGTCTAATGACCCAGTGTCAGACTGCTGATCACGAGGTCGTGGGTTTGATTCCCACATGACACAAATATTTATGTGATGAATATAAGTTTTTGTTAGTCTGGGTGTTTCTTATGTATTATAAGTATTTACAAAAAAAAACGTATAAATATTATATCCATTTTCTAGTACCCATAGTACAACTCTGCTTAGCGAGTTTAAAACAAAAAAAAAAACAATTCAGAAATAAAAATAAGCCAAGCTGCAATAAGCAAACAGATGACCAGTCCTTACTGACGGCATCCGTTCACGAATATGATGTATCGATCAGCACCATTCAGCTCTACCAATTTGAAGGGAACTTAAAGATCCGACACACACGCCACCACCAGCGAGACATTTGATTGAGCATGACATACTCTCAGCCGCCAGGGCACATTCAAGTCAATGAAAGACGAACCTAATAAATTAGTAAATCGTAGCTTTATATGCTACATATGCTATGCAATTATGCATTATTAAGAGATTGGATTTATATAATGCAAAGATAGTTTTTATAATCTTCAGCAGCTCCAACAGTATTTTCGAATGCTAATCAATTAATTTATGCGCCCCTCTGGAGCAGGACCAGTGTTGAGCCAAGCATCTTTTTTTCAGCGATGTAATCCCCCAACTTATAATATGCTTGGCTGCTTAGTGTGCGTTATAAACAAGATTTAAATTTCGTTTCATTCAGTTGGAGTATGTGGGGAGGTATTTTATTTTAACATTTTAAACAGTACCCCATGAAGGATGAGTCTGCTTTAGCCAGTGTGAAACCTGGTTGAACCAATTAGTCCCTATTTTTAGTGAAATAGTTGTGTCTTTCACCTCTTTTACTGAAAATATTTTATTTTTTCCTTATGTACTTGATGTTTTCATAGATATATGGACAAGGTACCGTCATGATTTTAGTATCTTTAAACAGTTCTCTTAGAGAATCCAGCCTGCGGCGCCAATATATTGGTCTGATGGCTCTTTTCTGAAAAATAAAAATAGACTCGATTTCTGCAGCCCGTCCCCATAGTAAAAAAATACCGTAAGACATGATACTATGAAAGTAACTGAAATATACTAGCCGCGCGGTATCTACATTAGTAAATTGACGTCATTTTTTTTCGGTTTTTTCTTCGAGCATAATTTTGACGAAGCAGTTGGAAGCCAATTTTCTTCTCTACGGTCTATTTGAACAAACCGTATCCACTTTTCACGTTCTACTTTATTTACATTCGAAAACCTAAAATATCAGAAAACTACTTGAACGAATAATAGTTGTTCCTTTATTGCATCTAAATTAAATTACATAATTATGTTCAAACCGTATTATATTTTATGAGCTATTTATTATTTATCTCATTAAATATTATCGATAAGCAACATCACATCTCTACAAGGCTAGTAAAGCTACTCCGCAATAGAGGGCGTTTATTCAAAAATTAGCAAATGTTCTAGATCTTTAGATGAAAATTATTTAATTCTAATTACTGAGTAATTTTAAAAAATAAGTACGTAAATAAACCGAAGTTAGGTCTAGTCGTTTTACCATAACGACATTTGCAATATCGCAATGCGTAAATCAGCATATTTTCTTAGAAAATATTTTTATTTTGGTGGACACAAATGCGACTTGACAGTCTTGAGTAGTCTTGAGTAGTAGTACCAAACTAGACTGAGCGACTTTTGTCCACTAGGACAAATGTATCGGATTACGATTTTGTTCGTTATGTCCCGTCTATTGTTATAATAATTTAATGTCTTTGCGTGCGATGGAAGATGACTTCTTCCACGAACTAAAAACGGCGTAAGTGCATAAAGCTTGTAGTCGTAATAAAGCAAAAAATAAAAGGAATTTCAAAAAACGCCTCCAATTTTTTTGTCGCCTTGTATAAATACAAATATTCATCTAATTTTTATCCTAATAGTCATTAGCATGTTAAGTACAAATTGAAAATACGAGAAAATTAGAGGTAACTTCGTGATGATGTTTTATCGAGAAAATTTTAACATTTTGTGTTTCTGTTCTACAAAAAGTTTGAAAATATGATGTAGTTACTCATATTATTTATATTTTATACCTAAGTCTTATTAATTTCATGAAAAATCAAATTGAAGGTAGGCAATTTTGGTTACTACCTGCTCTTAAACTTGACGTTCCGGTGCGATTTCAGTAACTGCACCCTTGGTGTGTACTCTCCACGATGTCCTTTGCCTTAGTGGTGTAGTGCAGGCGGGAGATGTACACATGTGTGTTCGGCTTTGCGGCACCCAGGCTCACTTCGGGCTCCACAGGAGCTTTACCACAGCGGTTCTGGTTCGTTCGCGATCGGCGCTTATTCCTTTGCACCGTCACGAAACTATCATCATTATCAGCCCTATTCGGCGCTTTTTCTGGCATGGACTTGATACTAGGAGCGCCACGGGCTCTCGCGGTGACGCTAGCGAAATCTCTTTGTAGGGGTTTCGTCGGGGCTGCAGACACTAACAGCGAGATGGGGCAAGGGGCGCGGGCGGCATTGCAAGGAGCAGCCGCGGTGACGAGCACGGGGCTGCGGGGCGTACCGCTAGCGCGGCGCTCTGCAAACTCAGCAATCGACGAATGCGCTGGAGACGAAACTGCTGAATTCGACGATGAAATATCGAGGCAGGCTCCGCGACATGTGTTTACGTTTGACGCATCGACAGGTGACCTAATTACCGCTACACTGTTTTGCAACTCGCAAACTTCTTTGTGCAAATCAGCGACAGTATTTTGCGATGCATCTAATTTCGTCAGTACATCTGTGAGGCGGGCCTTAAGAAAGACAATGTCCTTCAGGAGGCTCGTTACATCGACGTGGTCGAAGGTGACGGGAGGAAGCTTGGGTAGCTCCTTCGCCACAAACGTCGGCAAGTCGTCTGGGTTAGTCTCCTTGAACAGCGTGATTATATCCTGCAGACTCCTTTTAGTCCCGTCACGCCGGCGGAACACCATCTGGTCGCTTTTGTTCAGCACACTGAACAACAACAGCTTTGCAGCAGCTATGTCATCCTCGCTGAAGTTCGATGCGCAGATCTGGACAGCTGAGACCTCGTCCATCACATCCAGCTTTTGCTGCAGAAACGCCAGCAGCTCATTCGCCACTAGTTCACTACTCATGGCGGGTAAATTACGAGCGACAGCTTGCGCCGCGCTCAGGATCAATAAGGTCTCAATATAAAATTCAACTTTATACAAGTGGTTACTAAACATCCTTACTTAAAAATATATATTTTAACCATGTATGTAAGTAATGTAAAAGAAAAGGAAGATTTAATTAAAATTTATTTATCACTAACTAACTAATTTTCGTGGATACGAAACACCTGGGTAATTGACGTCTACGTTGATTTGGCGTAGCGGATAGCGCGGTCGGCTTAAGTGCACGTTGTCTATGGATCAAATAACTAACTAACTAACTTACCTACCTATTAACTACCGATACATTTAAAAGAATTACCCAA
Organism: Griposia aprilina; assembly: GCA_916610205.1. Taxonomy (NCBI): domain Eukaryota; kingdom Metazoa; phylum Arthropoda; class Insecta; order Lepidoptera; family Noctuidae; genus Griposia; species Griposia aprilina. Next base: position 421,478 of record OU744287.1, read on the forward strand.
CTAAGTTATAAAAAAAAAGTTAACAAAACTGCTACTAGACAAGTGTTACAACGCAATTTAAAGATTTTGTTAGTGACAAAACATTGTGTTAATGGTGTGTATGCTGCTTCTTTGTGATTTAATTTACTGACATTTCTATATTTAGTTTTATCGCAATTGTAATGCTATTTCATTTTTAATTTAACTTTTCGACATTTGTAGTTTAATTTATTGGCATTGCCTAATTCCGAATGTTTTTGAATAATATGAGTATTTTTAATAATGATAGTAATGTTGCTTAGTCAATGGAATGTATTTTTTTTATGAGTTTTATCTGGCATATGTATTATATTAAATAATTTTGCATGCTGTAAGGCAAAATGTATCGAGACTCTCATCAAAGTAACCATCTTGTCTGTATACCTACATTATTGGCAAATATATGATTTCTATTTTCTATTTCTAACAAACGAAGGCTCGAAAAGGTGATGTACAGGATTGCAACAACTATAGAGGGATAATTTGAATTCGTGTTAAGAACCTTTTCCAAAATCTTTGACAGCTTCGAGAGGATAGATATTGCTCTGTAATTATTGACATTGCCTCTGTCTCTACCCTTATCTTGATTTTCTAATATTTGCAATCACGTGACTTGCTGATTCCTCAATTTCTGATCTAATATTTTGAAATTTTTCATTCCGTAATCTTATTTGTTTTTTTTATTTTTTTTTTTATTTTTTTTTTTATTTAGCTTCCTGATCGGTGTTCCACTTAGTGAGCATTGCTTGTATTCCTCCTTAAGGTCACCAAGTTCGTTTGTAGGGGTAGACTCGGAATGAGGCCTTTTTCATCGTTGGGATGAATTAACAAACTCGGCGTCATTGGAGTAAAAGCAATGTTAGCGAGCGATATCTAACATATCGCTCGCTGCACTTGTATTCTTGGAGTTGATGGCATTATTATAATTAACCAGAATGTCCATTATGCACAGCAAAATGCTGTTTAGGTTAATGCGCGGCATAGCAGATCTATAAAAATATAGCAAACAGTCGGGTTAGTGCGTAGCAGATGCGCGTCGTGAAGTAGGTACTCCTTACAAGCGCGTAGCCACCTCGCTGTGACGTATCCCGCAGTTCGTGGCTACGTATTAGAAACACTTGGGTAATTGATGTTTACGTTGATTTGGCGTAGCATATAGCGCGGTCGTGTCTATGGATCAAATCCAAGCCAAGTAGCTACTTATAATAAATCTTGAGTCACGGTTAAGATAAGATAAGATAAAAATTTATTTGCCCAAACATGTGTATACATACAATAATAAAAAGTGCATGCAGGATAACATAATGAAAAATTGGTTCAGACATGTTTGCCATACTACGGCGTGCAAATGTTTAGAATTACAAGTGATTTTCTTAATAATTATATCCTTCAGTCCAAAAAAAGGCAATTTTAACAAAAAATATACATTACAAGAACAAAAGAATTAAACAAAACAAAATTTAATCTATGACTGCAAAATTTGCAACTAGTAGGTAATAAATGTCAAAAGTAAAAAAAAAAGAAAAAAAAGTTGAAATCATAATTAAAAATAAAGAGGAATTAATAATTCATGTCAAAGTATACAGTCATGTCAAAAGTAATTAATAAAATCATAATTGAATCCGTAATAATCATAATTTATAAAGTCTTTCAGAGTCAAATTATTCAAAAATTGTTATGATTATTTATATAATAAGACATAGTTAGCGACCCCTTTTCGCTGCAATCACTTAGGCGCAAGACTTCCGACAAAAACAAATATGACTACCGCGTCTTATAGGCAAAGGTTCATGACGAAACAGGAGGGGGTCCGAGTTTTGGAGTTATTTAAACAATTTATAATTTCAAACTTTAATAACAGAATTTACTCGTACAACTTACAACACGTCCGCTCCGCACGCCACCGCCACCAGAGGCAGAGAGAGTTAATATTAAATGATGATGTTTACAAGTTTGCAGTTACTGTTTATTAATTAGTTAACTTATGACGAGCAGAAGGACTTGATTTTGACGTCACATTTAGGATAATTTAACACCGAACAAACTAATAATTCAGACAAGTCGTTGTAGTAACAACCGTTCTTCTAAATGAGATCTTGTCAATGAAATTAACATTATGTCCGACCGACTCAGGTTTGCAAGGCACAGAAATAATGAAAGATAATTAATTGACGAAATACCAGAATTTCAATAATACTTAATTACTCACATTTAGAGCTCTGAGCTCCTTACGTACTAAAAATCAAGAGAAGTCGTCGTAATAAGAAATATTCTCCTTGTTGAGATTTTTCACTGGATATTCTTGTGTTATATGGGTCGGTACATTGTTTATGAACGCATGGCAATGCCTATAAATTAATAAATGTTTACGTTATTCATATAATTGGAAGGAGGCGTGAGTTTATGTATGTATGTACGAGTATGTATGTATGTTATTCATATAATTGGTTGTTTATGTAGTTGCTTTGTATTCATAGTGCTTACTGTTTGTTTTATGTTATTTAGTTACATATAGTACCAATCATTAAAAAACCTGAGTTGGTTTCCGTACGTCCTTTTTGGGTATCCACTGAAAATTTGCGCTGTGCTGTGGGTGCCCCATAGCACAGCATCATGCTGAGTGGAAGCCTTCTTGTCACAGTCATGACGTGCAGCTGTCGACTATTTGGGCACGCCACAATTGCGGCGGTAAGTCCCCTCTTTGAGGAGTGGCTTGAGAGGCGCCACGGCGTCCTCACCTTCCGCCTGACGCAGGTCCTCACCGGACATGGCTGTTTCGGGAGGTTCCTGTTTCGGATAAGGCGGGAGGAAACGCCCGGGTGTTGGCATTGTGTAGATCGACCGGAGGACACGGTGGAGCATACGGTGGAGGTCTGCCCAGCTTGGGCGGAGCACCGCCGTGTCCTCGTGGCGGTGATCGGCGGCGGCGATCTCTAGCGTCCGGCCCTGGTACAGGCCATGGTACGGAGCGAGAGGGAATGGGAAGCCGCCACCTTCTTCTGCGAAGCAGTAATGCTCGCGAAGGAGGAGGCGGAGCGCGTGAGGGTGCGGCAATCGTTGCGCCCTCACGCCCCTAGTCGCCGCAGGGGGAGACACCCTGGGCGTCGGGAGTCGATTGCCGACTCCCGGCCACCGTAGGCGCGGGCTTGCGGACGGCGAGCAATGGGCAGCTCATCGTCCGGTAAGGACTAGGCCCGGGTCAACGGTGCGTCGTGTTGCACGCACGCCTCAAAGAGATGTCAGCATCATTGAAGGGGTCCGATAGGGCCGATGCCTGCCGGGGTCGCGGATTGTTCGAAAGAGTTACCGTGGCCCTGGCGCAGAGGCAACTGAAGGAACACGGGTGGGTTTTAGTCAGTAAGAGTCTGTCAGGTGTTTCTGTGACAAATAAAACAAATTTTCTTGCTTTCTTTCCATTGATATGTATCTTAACGCTATAGGGCTTCAGGGCAGATTCGTTCAATCTCCTTTTTCATCATGGGTGTCGTTTTCATGGTTTTCGAGGGGGCTGAGGCCAATGGCGAGGTCAAAACGAAAATCAAAATTGGCGGCTGCGAAAGCGAATTTTTTTTTGTCATTGTTTCCGTTTTCATGGTTTTTGAGGGTGCTAAAGCCGAATGAAAATCCAAGATAGCGACAACTATAAGAGAGCTTCTAAAAACTTATACTAGACGGCGCAGTATTAAAAACGCGTATTAAAACACTTTCTTTCTCTCTCTCTCTCTCTTTCTATTATATACGAGTATCGCGTAAGGAACTTCGTTATTTTCGGTAACGATATTTTGATACCATATTTTGATTTAAAAGAGTGCCCATGGAGTTTCTTGCCCGTTCTTCTCCATGGGATGGAACCTGCTATGCTTTGGAATGAGAAAATTGGTTCATGTTTCTGACTGACCGACTCCTTGACCTTTCAAAAGTGCCTATAAATAGTTAAATTGATGAAATAAATGTCTTAACTTTAAGTTTTACACACCGAAGGTACCTAAACTAAGAAGAAGATACCCTGACTAGGTACCTAGGTACTCGTAATGACTGTCAAAGATTTACGAATGACAGCCAGGACCAACAGCTTCGTACTTTCCGAGGTATGAAGGAGTCTCGGTAGATAATGGATGGTCACCCATCCACACACCGACCGCGGCTATTATTAATTAGCCACGAGAGACTCGTAATAAAAAAAACTAAAATAAGTGATTAAGCAAAACAAATGGAGACAAACTCCACTCTCTAAACATTTGACTTTATTTTTGTGATAGGTGTTTCGTGCTTTTGCCTTTTAGGAGCAAAAGGCTGTATTTCAAAACCACAACATTCTTGCTATCGCCCGTTTTCGATAGCAATTGTTTTGGGACGCGGTGCCGGCACTCCCCTCCTTAGCTATAACATGCGTATGTTGTTCAAGCTAATCTAGTTTATGAAACCAAAACCATTCACTTTGTTTAGATTAGTTTAGATATAGGTACCATTACCTATACCTACTAAGCTTTGTTTTGCAGACACAAAGTCGTAGTATGAATAAGCAGTGTCGTTTTAGTGACTGATCTAATCAATCGGATCGCCGCCGCCGTAAAGAAAGAGCTGGTCGCCGTGTGACACGCGCGGCGTGTGTCGCGCGGCCGCGCCGTGCTCCGGCAGTGTGGCGGCGCGCGTGCGGCGCGACGGACGCGACCGGCACCCTCAGGGCGACGCGCGCGAAACCTTACGATGTGCTCGGAATACTTCCGCAACTTTTACAACTCACTTTGTCATGTTAATTGACGTGACGAGACGCGGTTTGAAGTGACTTGCTAAGATATTTTGGGTGTTCTATACAGAATGGCATTAAGCGCGAAATCTTTATTTGAAATGCTTATGATGTTGTCCAGTCTAACCAGATGCGGATAAATATCAATCGTCATTGGTATTGAACACTGACCGATCTCGTGAACGGTGCCGCAGTGGTCAGATGTGGTCGCGGCGCGGAGTGACGTGAGCGCGCGGAGTGCCGGCGCGAGCTGCATGCTGTGGCTGGCGCGGCATGGCGGCGCGCCGCCTCGTGCTCAACGGGCTCACGGCGGAGGTGGGCGCCGGCGGGGAGGGCGCGGGCGGCGGGGCCGGCTCGCCCGACTCACTGGAGTTCTACCACGAGCTGGAGCTGTACCGCCAGCTGCTGGCCCTGCCGCCCGCGCCGCCCGCGCCGCCCGGGCACCCGCCGCGGCGCGCGCGCACTCCCGACCCCACACCTTCCAGGAGATGTCACGGTACTTACTGCACTACTACTCATAAGTTAAACTGACACTAAAAGGTAGCCGTGTCGCGAGTCACAAGTGGTCATCAGCTGGCTGCCGCCTTCCGAACACAAGGCAGGTGCATTCAAGAACAGACTGGTTGGACGCCAGTTGTACAACTAATATACAGTCACGGTATATCAAGGTACCTACTAGTCAGTCATCATCAGACATTCGGTTCAGAGGTTTATATGTAGCAAGGAAAGCATTCATATTAGTGTGGGTACTTATAAGCTAAGTTGCCCAAATCAAATCAATTTATTTGCCGTAAGTGTTCGTCAGTAATGTGAAGGGAATCAATACAATTATTAGGTAGTTGTATTATATATTTAATATTTATTAGATGTAGTAATTTACTTAGTTCAAATTTAGTAGTAGTACCTATATTGTATGGTGTTGTATACAGATGAGCCGCGCCGCAGCCGCACGCCGGGCGGCGCGGGCGCGCCTGTTCCCGCGCAGCCCGCGCGCGCCGCCTCGCCGCTCTCGGCGCCCGTCGTGCGACACGCAAGGGTAAGTCACTAGTGGGTAAGTCACTAGTATAACAATAAAAAATATTGATAATAGCTTTTTTTATAAAAAGTAGGGCTTAAAACCGCAGTAAGGTTTGGTAACAAACGTAGCAAAAAGCATTTGCTACCGAAAATACATTGTTGTCATTCTACTGATTATTTCCACACTATAAGTGACACGTCGTAGGGTCGCACACTTGCTACGCGTGTGATACGCCACCGATCAATTCCTAACGTTATATAATACTACATATTTGGTTCCGACCAAAAATACCTGTTTAATAAAAACGACACAAGGAAGAGCGCTTTATTAAACACGACATTTGTAAGCAGCTTTAAAGACGCCTTCGGTCAAAGTTGGGCCTAATGAAGTTGACTTTACGTTGAACGGTCAGTATCTATCACAAGCACAACTGACGCGTGCTCTCCGCGCTCGTAGCTCGGTGTGAGAACCCGCCCACAGTGACGGAGCTTCGCGCGCTCACGGGCACGCAACTTCGTATTCTACAAGAGTTTTCTCCTTTACCGAAGTCAGATAACTTTTATCCGTGGAATAAAATTGACGTCTGACAGTTATAGTCCTTATGGAAAAATTGACAAAAAATCAAAATTTATTCTCAGTATAAGAATTTATTTTAGGTATAAAAGTTTGGTGAAATTCGCCCTAAGTAGGTAACTTATTTATTCAACTACTGAATTTGCAGTACGTATGTCCTCGTACGAGTTTACCACGTTTACAAAAATTACACAAACAAAATGAACATAAACTTAACCAAGGACGGGCTTAGGTATGATAATTGTTATTTTACGATAGGTGTCATAACTTGCGAGTGTTGTAACTAAAATAAAATTAACTAAAGAGAGGTGTATGATCTAGTGTGATTTGCTGCGAGGGGGGTTCTACGCGAGCGCTACGAGTGCGTAGCGCTACGATTACGAAGCGCAAGCTACGGGCTACGAGGCGAGATGTCGATTCTATACGAAAGTTATTCCTATTATGACATTTGATTTTTGGAGTTTATTGGGGTTTACTTCATAAAACTTCAAATTGTCGGTTTGTGCCGTCAAGAATCGTTTGATATATAGCGCACGGTATGAAAAATATAGTAGTAATATATAGTAAAAAATATATAGTAGAGCAGTGGTGCCCCACTGGAATCGGCCCCGACTTACAAGATGTAGGTCGTGGGTTCGAACCCAGGCAGGTGCTTTACTTTGTATAAATAATTTCATCACCACTGCTCTCAAAACGGTGAAGGAAAACATCGTGAGGAAACCGGCATGTCGTAGAACAAAAAATTCGAAGACATGTGACATCCACCAATCCGCACTGGGCCCGCGTGGTGGATTACAGCCCATTCCCTCTCAAAGAGAGGAGGCCTGAGTCCCAGCAGTGGGAACATTATAGGCTGATTATGGCCTATGGAAAAATATATGTGTAGTAAAATCAAGCGTTAACAAAAAGTAAAGATGTTATGGTTTTCCTCTGCGCAACATGCTTGCGCATCTCATCTTCACGTAACTAAAGAGCGTTATGCCCCCTCTATACGACTTTTGAGACGGATAGTTTTCATGGTTTTCGAGGGTGCTGAAGCCAATAGTGAGGTCAAAATCATAGTCCAAGATGGCGGCTGCGAAAATTTACAAAATTTCATCATGAGCGCCGCTTTCATGGTTTTTAAGGGTGCTGAAGCCAATTTTTAGGTCAAAATGAAAATCCAAGATGGCAGCTGCGTAAATTTTCAAATTTTCGTCATGGATGTCGTTTTCATGGTTTTTGAGGGTACTAAAGCCGATAGCGAGATCAAAATAAAAATCCAAGATGGTGAAAACTTTATAATGGCTCTGTATTTAAGATGGCTCGGTATTAAAAACACGTAGGTAATTAATTCACACTTCCTCTCTCCGTCTCAATCGGATAGTGATAAAGGAGTGTGTGTGCGTGCGAGTATTGCGTAAGGAACTTCGTTCCTGACGGCGGTCCCCCGACCGCATACGTTTTTCACATTTTTCACACATAAGCAAAGGAATGTTGTCCTAATAGAATTCAATTAGCATAATCAGCCTATAATGTTCCCACTGCTGGGACACAGGTCTCCTCTCTTTGAGAGGGAATGGGCTGTATTCTACCACGCGGGCCTAGTGCGGGTTGGTAGATATCACATTTCTTCGAATTTTTGGTTCTAGGACATGCCGGTTTCCTCACGATGTTTTCCTTCGTCGTTTTGAGAGCAGTGGTGATGAAATTATTTACGCAAAGTAAAGCGCCAGCCTGGGTTCGAACCCACGACCTACAACTCGTAAGTCGGGGCCGATACCACTGGGCCACCACTGCTCACGAGATTGCACGAGAATTCGATTATTCAATGATAATCGTTCAGTCGATGCATATAATTTTAAAATCTTGAGTTTACCTAATGAAACATCGAATTCAGTTTTGATGACGAAATATTCAGGTGTGGAGATTTTTGCAAAAAAAAGAGTCGTTAGAGAGAAGCTTCACAAACTCAGTACCAAATTATTTTCGTCATAGACAAACCCTACATGATAACCACAAACATCAACGTTGTTGCCGGGTTTGCCAGTGTGGCAGTAGGCACATTAGCACACGTTGAATTGGATTATCAAAATTGAGTTCTACGGGTTTCACTTCTTTTTCCTCACGGCGTCGGTGCCAAAACCCGTGGAACAACGGCGGGCTATGCGAATGCAAAAATAATTTATGTACTGCTATGCCTATCAATCGTAGATCCTCAACAGTTCCGCTCAGTCAGAATAAATCAATCAATGTTAAAAGAAACCATTTTCCACTAAAACCAGCCTGCTCGTTAACAATAAAAAACTCAAGGAGGGACATTTGTGGAAATTGTTTACAAATACAGTAAGACACATCCGCAACCGTTGGTTTACGCAGCCTTATCTCAAGATGTCAGAGTCATAACTCAAGATGGACTTAATAGTGTACCTACTGATGGGCGTCTACGTTTTTATCGTGGTGGACGACAAAATGAAAGAGTTTACCCGGCTTTCTACTGTACATGTTAATACAATACATGAAAGGGAATCTGAGAGATCTTTTTTTTTTTCTGAAAGATTTGGGGATCTTTCTGAGGGTATCTAGGTGGTTTGAGTGAGTGAGTTTAGTCAGAAAAGACTAAACGCATAATTTGTGGCTTAATTCAGAAGTCTAGGCGGTGATTCTCTTTTCTATTTTCATAGTATATAATTATGCATAGTGGGGGTGTATGGTAGTGTAGTAAAATATAATATAATTAAAGGTGTGTAGTTGTGTCTAAATAGAGTATAAGGTACAATGGGGTTGACGTATCCATGTGGATAAAAAGCCCTTGTTAATAAAAATAAAAAAATAGAAATGTTAATACAGTTGATCGGATTATACTAGAAAAAATCAGTACGTAGGGGAAACTTGACAATCTTTTCTCATAATTGTCAAAGTCTCCGGGCATATGCGCATGAGCTCCGTGGTAATATAATACCGAAATCACATGTATTAGTGTTATCAGAAACTTGGCTTCACAACGAGGAACGGATGGAAATTGAAAATTTTAAATGCATAACACAATACAGACGACCCAACATTAAGCGCGGGGGAGGCGTCAGCATCTGTCATAATGTTGGCGATTTGTAACTTGACTGTACTCTCGAGGAAACGAACGAGAAATTCCCAGCACGTTAGTGAAACCATATCTGCTCTAGGGGACATGCGCCGCGAGATGCACTTTGCCTAGCGGTAAACAAATTGTGATGGTCACTGTTTATATTTCAGTCAATCAGAAAGTTAAACATAATATAGATTTTCTTTTCAACTAAATATGGTACAAGCAGTGGGCATTGATGCGGTGTTTTCAAGATTCGTCACTCATATAACTTCTGACGTTCATGTATCGTGTTTTAGTTTCCACAAGCCTATTGTTACAGTATTTAACAATGTCGTTACTATCCACGAAATGAATAATGTAACAATTATCCTAATCCTACTAATATTATAAATGTGAAAGTTCGTGAGGATGGATGGATGGATGGATGTTTGTTACCCTTTCACGCAAAAACTCCTGAACGGATTTGGATAGAATTTGGAACACAGATAGTTTATAACTTGGATTAACACGTAGAATACTTTTTATCCCGGTAGTACGTTCCCGTGGGATAATTTCCGCCCTCCACGCGGGCGAAGCCGCGGGCAAAAGCTAGTAAGTAATATATTTTTATTATGTACCTAATATAATTGATTTAATTTATTTTATCAAATCAATAGAAATAAATATTTGGGTTCATTTAGTTCTTTCGCCTATAATATATATTTTAAGACGATCGTTTTTCAGGAGTAAACTCCAATCACGCGTCGGAGCTGACACGCACAATTTTTTGTTCAAACAATTTAGACGTAGGCCATATGTGCACCATTGTCCAATTAATCAATTTCTAAATATTTTTAGAGTGGACAACATTAAGAAAGATGGTAGTTTATGCATCATCTCTACGATTAGCTATATAATATAACCAATAGTATAGTAAAATTATTATAGTAGGGTGGGGCGCACGCGGATTTTGTAACAGGTTGCTGACTGGCTACCGGCTAATATTGTTCTGGCAAAAGTAGCTCAGTGTTCAGTCGTTACATGCTGAGCAAATTGATCGAGTCAATGTTATTATTATTTCATCGACATGACCGGTACATGGTGCATCAGGTGACCGCGTCGCGACCACCTGTGGCACCGCGCCGCCGCTGCGCGCGTCCTCACACGAGCAGGCGGCAGTACACTAGTGCCTTCCATGTACCTAATACTTTACTAAATTAAAGAAACTAACAAGATGCCATGACTCAACGAAAAGGTAGATAGTTTCATTCAGATATACATTTATGAATTCACGCCTTTTCCCCATAGGGTAGACAGCAACTCCAGAACGCCAGCTGTACCTACTACGATCTTCATATAAGTATTTCTGTTTTTCCTTCAAAGTTTCAGACACGCGCGCCCGGCGCCCGTACGAGTACTAAGCGCCTGACTTCATTGTTCAGTTTTTTTTTAATTTTTAGCTCTCAACAAAAATATTCAAACATTATTTTTTGTACAAAATAGCTTCTTAGATAACAGAATTTCAAGTTTCGCGACTGCATTATAGCGTGTTATCTCTTGGGATCAATGTGGTACGATCTGCTCTTCTGTACAGTTTCATTTAGTTTCGTTTACTTCGGTCTGCTGCATACAAGAGAGTTTTAAAACCGTGCAAATTGAAAAAACACCAGAATTAGTTAAGGTATTGGACAACATGAATACTTCGAGGCTGTTAGTTTCGAGAGCGGCGCGAGTACGTCGCACTTGGTATTACAGCGTTCTATTTAGCTCGGCGGGTTCATAAAATTTGGCAAAACTATGCGCCAGTAATCTGCCGCTCATTTGCCGCTCCAGCGCACCCCCCCGCGCGCACCCGCCGCGCCCCTCCCGCGCCCGCCGCCGCCTCATTACTGATACATTTTGCCGAATGATTGCATACTAAATGATGAGGAATATTATAATTGAACGATTGAACACAATCCTCTCAACTGCTGCGGGGACTGGCGTCCGGCGGCTTGTAGGTGTCGCCTCATCCAGTCGACTCATTTGAAGATGCGTTCTATAACGATTTTCTCGAACTTAGTTAGAGTATGAGTACGTGTAGTAGTTGTGTGCGGAGGCGTCGAGTGGTATACACGTGACGTCGCGGTAGCTAATTGATTAATGAGTGTGCACAGCGGGTCACAGGCGGCGCGGTGCGGTGCGAGGCGGTGCGGGCCGACACTCGCACCTGGTGCACGCTTCTTAGCCTCAGATTTTGTTGTGACGAGATTTATAAAGCGAGCTCAGGCGCGGCGACCTCCCTGTCTCCAGCAGAGTGCGAAGATTTAAGCGCTTAATTTTTTTTATTAAGCGGGGAATCGCACCTTTATCGTGAAGTTGTTCGTTGTTGGTGTTAATCCTTCCGTCCATAACGACCCTCTTGTGAGCGCCCATCAAATTGCATCGTCTGTATTATGACCAGTGATCGGAGTAGGTAGATTGATTTTTAGTACTTTTATCATAAATGCACACAGAAAGAATAACATGGATAAGCCATTTTTCCGGAAAGTAATTCCGGTATTTCCGGATTTAGTATTTCCGGCGGGCGTACGCATTGTTCTGATAACCGGTTATTGTACCACCCATGATCCTTTGTTCTGATTGGTCGTTGGGTTTAGTCAAATCGTGACAAAAAAAAAAATAGGAAGAATAATAAAGAATAAAATTGCTCATTTTATTACAATTCCTACCTTTTTTTGAGGATGGCAAATCATCAAATGACTCCTTCCACTCTGGCAGAATACAATTCCTACATAAGTTCCGGTTTTTTTTTAATAATCCACCAATTCCGGAGGAATGTCCATAGTAATATATACGTTTCGGATCAATGACCCCAGTTCAATCTACCTACTCCGATCACTGATTATGACAGTAGCATTACCTAGCTAAAGAAAAAGCTTATTGCGCTCATCTTACTATTGGAGTTCTTGGACGTTGCGTTTGTCAAAGTCAAATCGTTTATTTCAAATAGGCACATAAAAAGGCACTTTTGAACGTCAAAATTTACAAAAAATAGAATTGATTCTAGTTTGAAAAGAGAGGATGTGCGGATTGTGTGGTCACCGAGCCGTTTCCCTAGTGAAGCTTTTTAATGAAAATACTTGTGTTTTATTATATGTTCCAAAAGAACAAGGTACACGTACACGTAGTAATAAGGCTGCGAACATACAAGTGGGCGGCCGGACGGACGGCGCGGCCGCTCGGTGCGCGCTGAATATTCATGCGGCGATTCCTTAGCTCGGGAGAGTGCCTTCTTTGCGTCTCGCCTTTACTACGGAAATGACCTTATCAAGGACCGTTTTAAAAAGTTACGATTGCGAACCGCAGGATATAAGTTTGGTAAATTCGTAAGAGGTCCCGCGCTGGGGCAGAGATGCCCAATATCATGGGTTCCCGGCGAAATTATACTGTGAAACCATATCATTTCTGTGTGAACCTATATAAATAGGATACTATATTTGGCATTACAGTACGTGACAACTAACCCCAGCTGTATGCTTTTAGTTTAGACAATCTGTATTTAACGGAAAACTAAGACGGACACTTTTGAAGATGCATCGAATGGATTGAAGTTTCCTGACGCAGTTTTTATCGTCGCCGTCGTATGAACCTCGCACTACTCTGGGTCAGAACATCCATGGTCGTCGACGTGGCAAGTGAACGTTAACGGAGAACTATGGCATGCGAGTATCCGTACTCATTGTACGTTGTCAGCTACGGATACTCGCATGCCATGGTTCTCCGTAGCTGACAACGTACAATGAGTTGGTGATATTATTCAGTTGCTTAATATAAAAAGTTAAAGTGTCATAACTTATACACTAATATAGGAGACAACTTGACCGCGGGGTTATTAATTGCGCACCCCGTTGCCCCCGCCAGCGGGGTAATGGAGTTAGTCGCTTTAGCTACTCGCCAACCGATATAAAAGTGTACCGTGTACTGTGGGACGTACAGTATATTATATATTGGCAGCTATTGTGCGCTTGGTGGTCATTTCGTTTCGTATTGCTCGAACAACTACCTACACTACATCAACCCAAGCCCAACACTCCCGTCGAGGGAATGGAACTCCTCAAGTTTGCTAGTGTCACCGTGTTCTTGTTTTCGTGGTAGCTCCTGGGGTCCTGGGGACATGTTGGATGCTTAGCGGAGTCAGGCTTGGCATAAGAATAAGAATAATGTCTTATTCGATGCTTTGACGGCATAATATCAAAGTAGCCGAGTGGCGCAGGTACCTACATTCGCACCACAGTCACAACGGAGATGTGTAATCGATTACTAAGCATCATCTCTTATCAGTGATTACTAGTATCTCAAATCACAATCACGTTTTGAATTTTTTTTATTAAATTTTTTACGTTTTCAGTGGTACCACCGCGCTCGAGAACTCTAAGGTTTAAACGGCATTTCATGGTTTCCTGCACTTGAAAATAAATTTTCAGCCAAAGGAATTTCCCTAATTTCTCAAACGCCATAATTATCTCTCGCAATACATTCTTATCGCAAGGGACGCCGTTTGATGGCCTTCTCCGTAAATAGAGACCATGACCGCATATTCGGCTGCCGTGTAGTTCGGATGTGTATTGCCCATCACGATCACAACTTTCCACAAAACACTAATAAGTAATTTATGACACAAATAAAAGCGTTCTTATCGCAAAAGATATATACTAGATAAAACGAATGAAAACAAATCAAAGCGTCTTTATCGCAGTACCTTAATCTAATTACTATCCTAATTAGAATTACACAAAAATATATATTTTACAACAATAGGTATCTAAGCGTCTTGTTCGCGGAATATTCAAAAAATCTTTATACGGTGCGGATACGGATCTTTATACGCACACTATGCAGCCAGGCATATTATAAGTTGGGGGATTACATCGCTGATAAAAATGCTTGGCTCAACGCTGGTCCTGCTCCACAAGGGCGCATAAAATAATTGATTAGCATTTGAAACTACTGTTGGAGCTGCTGAAGATTTTAAAAACTTATCTTTGCATTGTATAAATTCAATGTTTTAGTATTGTATAATTGCATAGCACAGGTGTGAGTACTATGCACCTACTATAAAGCTACCATTTAATAGGTTTTTCTTTCATTGACTTGAATGTGCCCTGGCGGCTGAGAGTTTGTCATGCTCACTCTAATGTCTCGCTGGTGGTGGCGTGTGTGTTGGATCATTAAGTTCCCTTCAAAATGGTTGAGCTGAATGGTGCTGATCTATGCGTCATGTTCGTGAACGGGCGCCGTCAGTGGGGACTGGTAATTTCTTGGCTGCCTCGGCTTATTTTAATTTAATTTAATATTTGAATTGCTTTTGTCTTTTTATTACGGACGCTTTTAACGTTCTGCATCGTTCTCACATGCATAATTTCAACATGAACGATGTAATCAATATTTTGTAACCATTTTTTGATTTAAAAGAGTGTCCATGGAGTTTCTTGCCCGTTCTTCTCCATAGGTACCTACTGCGCTTTGGAATGGGTAACTAGCTTCATCTTTCTGACTGACCGACCCCTTGACAATTCAAAAGTGCCTGTAATTGGTTTATTTGAAATAAATGCTTTGAGTTTGAGTTTGAGTTTGAGATAGTTTATGCGAGCGAGTGCAGTGAAAGTTAAAAGCAGAAGGACGCGCGTCGCCTGCGCCGCTCGCCATCAAAGGACTACCTATCTCTTTCCTTCAATTCACGTACTTTTTGCGTGTCTCATTCTAATAGTATTTCTTTCATTGATGCAATGGTATGATACGTGATGCCGGCAAATGATCTCTGCGCTACGTACAGGTTTCTCCAACATGGTATTTTACAAAATTTAAAATAAATCTATACATAATAACGTTTAGTGAAATTAAAATTTCGCCTTATAATGAAAACGCGAAACCGCATGCGTGTGTTAAATTAATGTCGCCGTTGTAGCGCCACGCTGTATAGTCCAGGTAATGATTATTTATTAAAATACACGGTTACGCCTCTAATAGAACGGAAACAAAACAAAGAGCTTTGAAGTAATGGTACGAATCCCACAGATTCCATTGGCCATAATTATGATCCATGAAGCGCGCTAGCAATCCCATGGAGGCAAGAAAACTTCAACATTGTAGTGTATGTAGTGTGTGCTTATAAACGTATGGATAGCTGCGCTCGGGACGAGTGGCGGCGGTCGATAACTCAAATTAATTAAGCGTCCGCGGTCGCGCTTAGCGCCTCTTATCCAACACTTATCAATTAATAGAACCTATCTCCACACCCGCCCCCCCGCCACCCCGCCTCCCCCCTCCGATACGATTGGTTTTCTTCTTACGACTTGTTGTTATGTGGCTGGGACTGCTGGGCCGGCAGTCTCGCCTAGATAGCGACGCTGTCGCAAACTACCGATCGCTAAATACACTCGAGAGCAATGAATCCGGGTCACTTAAAGAATGTTAAAAATCTCGGAAACTAAAAATGATAGGTTAATGCAATAAATTGTATTTAATAGACAATGTAATACTCCTTAAATGAAAGTAAAAAAAATATGAGTCACCATACATTTTGTTAACACAAAATTACATAAAGAAAAAAACTGCTGATCTCTCCTTAAAACAAAAATAGGAAACATGAAATTTTTGAACTTTATTACGATTTTCTTGAATTTTAATACTTCGTATTACCTCCTCGTGCTTCCATTACTGCGTTTACGCGGTTTGGCATGCTGTACACCAAGTTCCTTATACGATTTTGGGGAATATTCTCCCATTCCTCTGTGAGAGCAATTTTGAGCTCACGAAGCGTGATTGGGGGAGGGTTTCGTTGTTTTACGCATCTGCCTAGCTCGTCCCAAGCATGCTCGATCGGGTTGATATCCGGGCTGCGCGCTGGCCACTCCATACGAGTAATGTTCATCTCTTGAAGGTAGTCATTCACAATCCTACCTGTATGAGGTCGGGCATTGTCATGCATAAATATAGCATCCTCACCTAAATTGACCATAAATGGACCAACGTGATCATTGAGGATTTCTTCCACATATCTTACGCTAGTTAAAGAGCCGTTTTCTATGATCACCAGCTCTGTGCGACTTTCAGAAGAAATTCCGGCCCACACAAGTACAGACCCACCACCGTAGGCTACTTTTTCTTCGATGCATGCTTGCTTGAATCTTTCCCCTGGTCTTCGATACACTCTGTGTCTTCCATCGTGCTTGTAGAGCATAAATTTTGATTCGTCGGAGAACATAACTTTTGACCAATCTTCAATACTCCAATTTACGTGGCTCTGGGCATATCTTAGTCTTGAAATACGATGCCCACGCTCCAGTTTAGGGCCGTTTGCAGGTCTAAGGGGTTTTAAGTTAGATTCAGCAAGCCGACGTCTTACTGTCCATGCACTTGGGTTACTTCCTCCGAGGCGTCGAAACTGATTTGTGAGTTCAGTTCCTGTGAGAAAGCGATTTCGAAGCATGGTGTTCACCAAGTATCGGTCTTCTCGTGCTGTGGTACACCTGGTTCTACCCGTTCCTGGTCTGCGTAGGTTAGAACCAGTTTCTTCGTAACGTCGGAGAACTCTTTGTACTGTTGACAGCGACACACCGACAGTCCTGGCTGTATCGCGCTGACTCCGGCCGGTTTCCAGCATTGTAAGTATTCTGGTGCATTCTTCAGGCGTAAGCGACATAATTTCAGCTTGAATAATGAATATAGAGCACTATCAACATGGTTTATGTACCCACATAAATGACAGATTACAAACAAAAGCAAAACGAAATGCTGTAATTTCGTAGTTACATCTTCGAAAGTGGCCCTTTTTCAAATTTGATTTTTTTATGATATAACTTTACAATAACTAAGAAGTTTTAATACCTTCATTTAAGGAGTATTACATTGTCTATTAAATACAATTTATTGCATTAACCTAGCATTTTTAGTTTCCGAGATTTTTAGGATTCTTTAAATGACCCGGATTCATTGCTCTCGAGTGTATTAAAGTGAATCCTCAGTTGTAGCCCGCAAAATTCAAATTTTCTTTAGTTTTTTTGCAAATTGCAACTCTGTTATACGTCGTATGTTGATCGAAATGCGATTCTCGATTGTGGGAATTATATATTTATCGAATAATAATCATAAATTTCATTTCAATCGACAAAATCAAACAAAATTTGAATTTGGCGGGCTACAGCTGAGGATTAACCTTAATATTTAGCGATCGGTAGTTTGCGACGGCGTTGCTATCTATGTTGAGACTGCCGGCCCAGCTCTCACACTGAAATAACAAACGCGGAATACTTGTCTAGTAGACGAACGGGGCGTATTGCTCAAGACTCGTTTAGAAGTTCATAGCTTCTAAGTACATAAAACTATTTTGAATGCAAATGTAACGTTATCTTATCCCGAAGACCAAAATGCTAAGATAGTCAAGATATGCGAAATATGTGTGTGCAAGTGGTGTGAGTTTGTTTCGATTCTGCTACGTGAACGTGTGTTGCTCAATGTCCGTTAGTGAACTATGCAGGAAGCAAAAAAATGCAGCATCGACTCCAGATCTGAGCCTGGCAGTCCCTGCGTGTACAATACTGTCATATCATAAATATAATGCTATGATGACGAGCTAGCGTACAAATGAGTTTTGTCAACTAATTTGCCCCGTGACTGCATAGCCCCGCGCGTCGCACGCGCACCGCGCGCACACCGCGGCACACCCGTCTGCGTCGGTTTCAATTACTGTGTGGAGAGAACCGCGTCCGTAACCACCGCTTGTCCTCCAGAAATCCGTTTAGTGTGTAAATTACCTCTGACCGATTACGTTCCGGACGATTCGTTCGTTCGTTGTCTTTTTAATCTTAACCTCCTTAGTATTCTTCTCCGAGGTTTCTACTTCAAATAAAATACCACTTACAGCGGTTTCTGCTATAATAATAGCGAATCAATTCCGTGTCGATAGACAGGTGAATATTGATGTGTTCTCAGTGGAACCATGTCGTCGGCTTGTCTACACTAACTTACGTAATGGAGCTTCCTGAACGTCAGATTTCACTGATGCGATGTTTATTGAGCGTATTATGTTACTATGTATTAGCTCACATAAACCTTGTCCAACGCTAAGCATGGCAGTATATCTTCCCGGCTTCGATTCCCAGTACATAGAGTAAAGTCCACAACCGTCCAGAACAGGGGTCGCAAACTGTAATTTAATTTTCCCGTTTGGAAGTTTTCAGTTATACGAGTAGCTCGGGATTGAAATTGTATGGTGATAAGCTTTCATGGGCTTAATCGTGTCAGAGGCGTATTGTAGCACACGACTGTAACCCAGAGCGCAGCTCTCTTCCACCGCGCTAGTACCTAGTTTGGATGACTGTTTTAAGACGTTTATAGGTACCTGGTGTCATAGTAGAGCCTAACCAACAAATAAATTGTAATTGCCAATTATTTTTTTTACACTTCCTGCCTGCACCTCACCGCTCCGCACTGCCCCGCACCGCCCCGCACCGCCCCGCACCGCGTGCTGCACGCTCAGACTGCCTTTAATGAGTTCGGGTAAATAACTAGTGGAGTAAATGTCGCTAGTTGTAAATGATGAGCCAGCAGTAATGGCTACACTGCGCAGACCGCGCTTTTTTATTACTTCAAGACGTTCTCTTTTCAAAATATAATGGAATCCATTGTTATTGTGTTCACATAGGGCAGGTACACGACAAGTACACTTGCACAAGATATTCTAGACATACAAGTAGTGAAGCTACATCCTGGTGTAGGAGGGTTTGAGGGTTTGTTTTAGATTGATATAATAATAAAACAGTGAACTTTTTACTTTTTGTCTTAAACTTTTTATTTATAGCTAAGAATCTTATTACGCTGTAGATATTTTTTGTAAAACTTTTCAATATCGCTGCGTTGCATTATACTCGATATGGTAGGTATGGACATTATACATCTTTGATGTTGTTTGCTCTATGATTGTGTAGTTTGTCCGTCAGTTTCTGGCTATCCGGCTGTCCGGCTGCTGAGTGTGTGTAGTAAAACGCACGGGTTGCGCGACACATGCACTGCCGGCGCCGCCGCCGCAGTGCTATGCTTACAGAAGGCCCACTCCATACAGCTAGGTTATACCAAACCTAACATGTATAATTTATTAATCGCTTTTATTGCAAAATTGACACTTTAAACTATCCTCAACTGCAGTCAT
This sequence comes from Griposia aprilina, assembly GCA_916610205.1. Classification (NCBI taxonomy): domain Eukaryota; kingdom Metazoa; phylum Arthropoda; class Insecta; order Lepidoptera; family Noctuidae; genus Griposia; species Griposia aprilina. The sequence continues at coordinate 441,066 of OU744287.1, forward strand.
TTTTCGTTGGTAATCAATTTTTGTTTGTAAGTCCAAGGCTAATAAAGTCGTTACCTATACTTAAAGTATACTGTATACAGTAGTTCTTCTATTGTCTGCCTATAAAAATATACTGTATACAGTAGTTCTTCTATTGTCTGCCTATAAAAAGACAGCGACAGCTACGCACTCAAGTATCTGCTTACTTGAGTGCATAAGCAGAACTATTTAAACAAGTTTGTAGCGAAGCTATTGTGACGTTCAAAAGCTTTTTTGATGTTCAAAAGTGCCTTTTATGTGCCTATTTGAAATAAATGATTTGACTTTGACTTTGCTAAGTGTTGCTATTTAAGCTCCAAGATTAAAAGTAGTTAAAATAAAATAAAAACGACTTGGAAAATTATAAATAATTAGACTGGAAGAGACAAAAGCGTAGTAGTGACTACAGCCTTAATATTAACAATAAATTTATTAAAAAAGATTTAGCAGTTGCCACAGTTTTTGAAAATTTCTTTGCTGATATTCCTGTCTCAACTACAAAAACTTTAAATTCTTCACCCACTGTTGCCGAGTCCCTATTGAAAGAAAATGTTGATATTTGTAACCATGTATTTAATTTCGACTATGTTAGTGCTCGAGATAGTATTAAAACTTTCAATACACTTAATGTTAAAAAAACTGCTGATATATGGGGAAATTCCGTAGAGGTTGCAAAATGTATAATCAATACTGTAGCGCCTGAATTGGCAAATATTTTTAATAAATGTATTGACTGTGGTGTAATTCCTGACTTAATGAAGAGTAGTAAAATAATACCTTTGTTTAAATCGGGCAGCACATCAGACCCCACGAACTTAAGACCATTTTCTGTGCTATCCATCTTCAGTAAAATATTTGCAAATTGATGCTAAATCAATTGCAAAGACATTTTAATAAACAGTAAACAATTCGGTTTCACAAGGGGTCGCTCTATTACCGATGCTTGTGTTGAGCTTCTTGCACATATTTTTGAGGCCTGGGAGAAGTCGCATGATGCACTATGTTTTTTTTGTGACTTGTCTAAGGCTTTCGATTGTGTTTCTCATGATACATTGGTCAGGAAATTACATCACTATGGTGTTAGAAACACTGCCTTGGATCTTCTTATTTCTTATTTGAATAATAGGATCCAAAGAGTGGATGTTAACGGCAAGCGATCTACGAGTTCTATTGTCACTATGGGAGTTTCGCAGAGCTCAATTTTTGGCCCTTTTTATTCCTCGTATATATTAATGACCTACCTTGCCTTGTAAAGCCACCCCCTTGCCTAGCCTTGCTTGTAACCCTTGTTCTATCTAAATTAAACTACGCTGATACGGTTTACGGCCCACGCTTGCTGGCTCGTACCGATCGACTTATACAAAGAGTCCAAAATGCATGTGCCCGCTTCTGTTACTCTGTTCCCCCTAGAAGTCATGTTACCCCCTTTCTTAACAAACCCTTTATTCTCAAGATGAAGTCGAGACGAAAGTTACACCTAGCCTGCCTGCGTTTTGGTGTTGTCAAGTCTAAGAAGCCGAAGTATTTGTACGACAAGCTTAATTGGATGGCTAGTAGACGAGATTGCGGGCCCCAGCAGTGTGCACAACAACTTTCAACACATTCTCATAGGACAGCGGCTTTCAGAAGCAGTTTCCGATACGCTGCATCTAAGGTGCGGAATAATATCCCACCACCATTAAGGTTACTTGGCACTATCCACACGTTCAGAACATGTTTACGACAGTATCTGATAGATTCGCAACGGAAACTAGATATGGTCACCCTAAACGTTTCACTTATATAAAATGCCTACTGTACTTAGCTTATACCATAATTTCCTGTAGTGTCAAGAAAATATAATTATATTGGATTATGCGGGTAGTTTCGTACACTCGGTGATTTACCGTTCATTGCTGGCTCAGTTGTCCCCAACTCGATCTGCTCGCGGCACCTAAGTGCCGTCGCAGTTGTGATTCCTGTGAGTAATGTATACGGACACATTACTTCTTGTAATGAAAATGCAAAATTAAAAAAGAAAGGAGCAATAATCGTTATTTTAACTAGCACGAAATTAACAATTACTGATCAGCAAAAAGTAAATTATCACATTAAATGACGCTTACCGTCTTAGATTAACATTGTTGCTCTTTTTTTTTCTTTAAAGAACAGTCATGAGTTAGTGTTATTTTCAGATGACACATCACTTTTATTAAAGCTTAAACGACAACAGACAGTTACTGACGACGTAAATAATGCTATCGCTAAAATAGTGCATTGGTTTAGTGTTAATAAAATACTTTTATACGAGAAAAATACTAAATGAATTTGATTTCTGACACCTAACGTTAGGCAGGTGAAAACCAATGTACTAGTAAATGGGACAGAATTGGATCTTGTGTACACCACTGAGTTCTTGGGTATTACTTTGGACTCGAAGCTACAGTGGGGCCCACATATAACCAAATTGTCGAAGCGGCTAAGCTCTGCCGCCTCCGCGGTCTATAAAATCCGTCATTTGACTGATGTCGAAACAGCTCGATTAGTATATTTTAGTTATTTCCATAGTGTAATGTCGTACGGCATTATGCAGTTGAGAAATGCAGGTGACAGGCTATATTTGTGCTGAGGACACGAGCCATTCGAGTAATTTATAACCGTAGTTGTAGGCATTCACTGAGGGATAAATTTAAGGAAATAAACATGATGACAGTCGCATCTCAATATGTATATGAGAACCTGATTTATGTAAAAAAGAATATTAATCTATATTCTAAACACAGCGAAATTCATAACATAAATACTAGAAACAAAGATTTACTTATTGTGCCCACGACAAGGCTCCAAAAAATTTGTAATTCATTTAAGTGCCAAAGTATACGTTTTTACTACAAACTCCCAAGTCTTGTTAAAGAATTGAGCCTCAATAAATTTAAATCATTTATTAAACAGAAACTCTGTCAAAAAGGTTTCTATATAGTTAAAGATTACGTGGATGACAAAAAGGCTTGGGATTTATTAAGCTACTTCAATGTACCCCCAAGCAACAATCAATTTTATACTGTGAATAAGTTTTAGAATTAATAATGTAATTTTTATTGATTTACCTGTCATAACATGTGATATTTTTGATGACATTTAAAGAGAAAACTGTCTGTGAATATGAGTAGCATGCAGGCTAGATTGAATACATGATTATTATTTTAGTATTGTGAATGTGAAGACTATGTGGGTCATTGTTGCATTTTTTTCCTTTCTCAGCTAGTTTTAATCATAGTCTGGCAGTTTGAGTAATTTTTGTGGCCTACACAAATGTCTTTTCTTTGGTATTGTTCGTCGAATCGTTGAGCTCCTTAAGTTCTGAGTTGAGCTGCATGATTACTGACAAATGCGTGCACTGACTGGACAGGTCCACTCAATCTGTGTGGTTTTTCCTCAAAAGACCATTTCAGACACAAATCTACATAGTATTCACATGATCTGACCAAGATTATGTCTGGACTTTAAAAGAGACTGTGACCTCTGAGTTTGTTTCGATCTTTCTTCTCAGAATAGTCAGATAGGAAACGCTGACCTTATCTAGTTTTTAAAATATGATTGACGTGTAAAATTGTTTGTACAAACCTATTTACGGAAATAAATCATTTATCAGTTATCATAGCTGTTGCTGTCTTCTCGTATACTAAATACGTCTTTTAGCTGTTTGATATTTGAGTAGACTTGCTGCGCCTTCTCATCTTGTACCCGCAATGAATAGTCACGTCTGCCACCGAACACCCGCCGTTCTGTTGCTGCACTGCAGCTAGAGACGAAAGAAGTGTCAAAAAGTATCGATGTAAATCGTTAAAAAATATTTATATCGATCGATATATCGAAAAAAAAAACATCAATATTACTATGAAGAAATATTTTTACGTTATGAATTTCTATTGTGTTTGTTTTTTATTCATATAAGGCGTGAAAAAGTAACAGAATGACAGACATAGAGTTGCTTTCGCGTTTATAATATTAGGTATGGAAGTATGGATGGATATCAGCGTCTCGAAAGTCACCACCTTGCCATTCATCACCAGTTCTCCTATGACATCACTTCTTGTAACATTGACCATCGAACTATTCCCACGCGCATCTTAAAGCATCAGGCTCCTCACACAGAACGCATCCGTGTTCAACGAAATGAACACGTACTGGCCACTAAGATGCCGATGGTCAGCTGGAGGCCAATATAAATTCCACCGCCCGACCGGCGATCGGGTGGCGGCCGGGTGGCGGCTGAGCCGGGCGCGAGCCGGTCGCGTCTTCAGAGCAACGCTAATAAGCGAGACTTGCATTCACACTCGTCGTGTACTACAAAAGGAACATTACACGTAGAAGACTCGTTGCTTTAAAATTAGCATAACGTTAAACTTTTATGATAACAACCGGCATCATACTATCCTTGTAAGGATTTCTGAATAACGGGGAGTGATTAGGTTATCGTTTCTTATCTAATGAACTATCTAAATCAAAATTAACATTTACTTCTCTTAGTATTAAAACGTGTTTGTGAAACCAGGTAGAACCAGCTGCTAATACTGCACACTCATTGTGTAAACGAGCATTATGTTACAAGCATAACTGGTCAACTACTTTACTATACGAATATAATAAACAACCACTAACGTCAAAGTCAAATCATTTATTTCAAATAGGCACTCTTAAAAGGCACTTTTGAACGTTAAAATTTACAAGAAAATAGAATTGATTCTAGTAGCTCCTTCCTTATGGTAGTTTCGTTTGGAGAAGAATGGGCAAGAAACTACACTGATTTTTTTTGTAATGTTTTACCATATTTATAATAAATGATTTTATATCTGTAAATAGTTTTGTACAAACACTTTTACACGTCAATCATATTTAAAAAACTAGATGAGGTAGGCGTTTCCTATCTGCCTACTCTGAGAAGAAAGGCCGAAACAAACTCAGAGGCCACAGTCTCTTTTAAAATCCAGACACAATATTGGTCAGATCATGTGAAGACCATGTAGATTTGTGTCTGAAATGGTCTTTTGAGGAAGTACATGACTCACTAATTTGTGCTGTTCATAAATAACAGCAATTGCAATATCTTTAAAAGCATATCCACAAATGCAAAAGGGGTTGACGGTATATCGATGGAAATGTTGAGTCTTACACTCCCGCAATCATTAACTACTATAACTGAGATAGTAAACAGATCCATTACCACGAATGTATTTCCTGATCTGTGGCGTAACGCAATTGTGCGGCCTATTCCAAAGAATAATAACCCACAGAGTTACAAAGATCTTCGCCCCATAAGCATTTTGCCATGTTTGTCCAAGGTGTTGGAGAGAGTGGTGTATCTGCAGGTTTCCGATTTTCTCGAAGCACATGGGGTATTACCTGACTTGCAGTCGGGTTTCAGAAAGGGACGCGGAACCACAACTGCCTTGGCAGACGTCTTGGATAATATCCTTGAAACGCGAGACCGTGGTGAAGGATCTATTCTGGTGCTGCTCGACTACTCGCGGGCATTCGACTCAATGAATATTTCTCTATTGTTGTCCAAGCTATCGTATTACGGTTTTCATAGCCGAACAATAGCTTGGTTTAAGAGTTACCTAACGGGCAGGTCGCAGCGGGTTGAGATACGCATGCAGGATGGTTCTACGATATCTTCCTCCCCACAATTAATAACAAGGGGAGTTCCTCAGGGATCGCTGCTCGGCACGCTTCTCTATATACTGTATAGTGCCGACATAACTAAGTGCATTAAGAACTGCAAATATCATATATACGCCGATGACACTCAATTGTATGTTTCGTTTAACGCCAGTGACACAGCATCCGCCATACGAACCCTAAATGAGGAACTTGATAGAATTGCTTCATGGTCTATAGGCAACTTACTAGTACTGAACCCTCAAAAATCTAAGTTTATGATTATGGGGAGCAGAAATCAAATAAAAACAATTTTGTCTGCGAAACCAGATGTAAAAATCATGGGAGAAAGTATACAAAGAGTAGAAGTCGCACGTAACCTTGGTCTAATCATCGATCCGGAACTTCGTTTTGAGGAACACATTAATGACGTGGTAAAGAACTGCTTTTATAGACTAAAGGTTCTGTATAGAGTGAGGGACTTCCTTAGTATCACATTAAGGAAGAGATTAGTGGATAGTCTAGTACTATCTAAACTGAATTATTGTGACGCTGTATATGGGCCGTGTCTCTTTTCCCGTACAGAACGTCTAATACAGCGTGTACAAAACGCGTGTGCTCGTTATTGCTTTGGCATACCCCGGAGGCATCATATCACACCGTATTTAAATGAACACAATATTTAAAAAATGGCTGCACGACGGAAACTACACTTAACCGTTTTGATGTTTGGTATTATACAAACACACAAACCGGAATACCTGTTTAAAAAAATAAGCTGGAGGCACGAGCACTACAGCTACTCTGCTCGTTCCACGGCCGTCCCGATCTCGATGCCTCAACATAGGACCACAGCCTTCAGAGGATGTTTCAAGTATGCCGCTTCTCGCTGCTGGAATGATATACCACCTCCCATGAGATCCCTGAAAACAAAACAAAATTTTAAGTTACATCTGAAAAAAAACCTATTAGAAAAACAAAAGTATGAGCAGCAAATATTTTATAAATAAATACTCACTTACGGTTTATCATCTATGGGCAAGGTATATCAACATCCAGGCGGCTCGAGGCGGCATAGCATTGCGTCGGATGCGTCTAGGCATTTTATCTCATGCCGATAGCGATGTATAGGTACTTATATGTACGTAAGTAGTTAGTACAGTAAACACCTCACGTCTTGATCAAGCGGCGACTGAGACGCAAACGCAAGCCAGTTTGCCCACTATCGGTATATCGTTTGGCGGTAGTAACTCGCTATGCGTGGCGCGCCACGTGACCTCGCTGGACTCGAGCGCCGCGCGCGCTGCCACCGACGCGGCCGCCACCGCTACAGCCCGCGGCGCAGGATGGCTCGCGAGTCGCGATATGTCATCACGCTCGTAGACGCATTAGCGAAGTGCAATGCAGCATTTTTGTGAGCCCGCGGCGCGCGTACACTCGTGCAGGCGACGCGGTGGTGGGGGTCGGAGCGAGACAAAACGCAAAACTGGATATTCTTGTACCTATATACGACTATAAATATACTAATACGGGTGGGTACATTGCTTAAGATCGCACGGCGTGCCTATATAATAGATGTTTATGTTATTTAATAATATGTACTGTTTGTTTTATTATATTTTGTTACGTAGATGTAGTACCAATTATTACACCTGACTTGGTCTCCGTACGTCCTTTTTGGGTAACCACTGAAAACCAGCGCCGTGCTGTGGGTCCCCTATAGCACAGCATCATGCTGAGTGGAAGCCTTCTTGTCACAGTCATGACGTGCAGCTGTCGACTATTTCTGTTTTGTGCTCGTGATTAAAGATCTAGTTTGTTTGTTTCTTTTTATTAAATTGTTACCTGACCAAATTTTTTTTTTTGTATGCACGTGTTTCTGTGACAAATAAACCTATTTTTCTTTCTTTTAAATATGTTACTAATCCTGGTGTATAAGTTATAGTATCTAAGGTGTCTACTAACAATGATGGTTCCTATGTTGTCCCAAATAAAACAATTTATTATTAAAAATCACACAGATTGTGTGATAGATATATTATGGTGCTCACATATTTACAAATATTGAAAAGAAAAAGATTTTTCTAAAATTTTAACAAATAATAATTTAGTCTGTGAGTTAAAGTAGTTACAGAATGTAAAATCAATGTCTTAAAAATTATAAATTATACAATTAAATTAGCAAATTTTGTCTAGACCAGAGGTCCCCAAACGTTTTTTGTCTCTTAGACCACTTGCCATGTTTTTTGGTTTGGAGTAGATCACAGTTTATTCCTGCATTTTGATGAATTTTGACTTATTTCTAACTTTAGTGAGGTGTAGAGTGAAAGACCATATAATACACACGTTAAGTCGTTAATGATTTTGCGATTGTCTGAGACAAGAATGGACAAGAACTTCTAGTACGCGTGCGCGGGTAGGTAATATGGTATCATTATGTGCAAGTTACTACAAGTTCAAAGTGTATTGCGACCAACAAGCCAATATCCTGCTAGCTTACACAATTTTATGAGATACAGGGTGGCGTACAACCACGCGCGACGCACAACCTGTTACCCTTGATTCTGTACACGATTCCGAACCCACTTGCCTTGAAATTTTTCGTCGGTTATTTAAAACAAAAATAGCTGTTTCCTACAAGAGTGCAATACCAACGCGGTCGAAATGTATGGAACAGCAATTTTATTTTAAATAACCGACGAAAATTTTCAACGCAGTGGGGTTCAGGATCATGAACTGCATCCATGAATTGGATCCATGAACTGCATCCATGAACTGCATCCATGAACTACATCCATGAACTGCATCCATGAGCTGCATCCATGAACTGCATGCATGAACTGCTTCCATGAACTGCATCCATGAACTGCATCCATGAACTGCATCCATGAACTGCATCCATGAACTGCATCCATGAACTGCATCCATGAACTGCATCCATGAACTGAATCCATGAACTGCATCCATAAACTGCATGCATGAACTGCTTCCATGAACTGCATCCATGAACTGCATCCATGAATTGCATCCATGAACTGCATGCATGAACTGCTTCCATGAACTGCATCCATGAACTGCATCCATGAAGTGCATCCATGGTTACAGGTTGCGCGTCGCGGTTCATGAGATACAGCCTGGTGACAGACGGACAGAATGACGGACAGCGGAGTCTTAGTAATAGGGTCCCGTTTTACCCTTTAGGTACGGAACCCTAAAAACTGTGATGTCCTACTGCAGGGCAAATGGCTCTTTCCACTTCTGTGTGTTTAAAGCTGCTAACGACCAGTTCTTGTTGAAGGAGTCCAGTCTGGGCCTGCCGCGATATCGCTTGCCATTAGGAAGGACCCATTGGTCGTCTAATATACGACAGATGTGTCCAGCCCAATTCCATTTTAGCGTGGTAGCTTTCCAAGTGACATGAGTTATCTTTGTGATGGAACGGACGGTCGTATTCCTATCCAGTCTGTTAGCTTGATAGCCAGAATACTTCGTTCCATAGCCCTCTATTAAAGTCCCGACCTGCTTAAATGAGATCCGCTATCGTGGATCCCCGTTTACATATCACGGACCCACAATTATGTTTTTGACTCACAAGGGGTCCACCCTTGTTGTTGTGTGATTTTGTCTAGACTCTAGATTGTCCTATAGAGCAGGACCAGCATGTTTCCAAATTTATTCGTATTTAGAATATAATCCTCTAATTTGTAATATGCTTATTTTCAAAGTGTACGTTTATTAAGAGTTTTAAATTTTCTTTCATAATAATTACAACAACATTTCTAATATTGATAATATACCACCCCCCTAGCGCTTGCCGCATCGCTATGGCAGCGGTGGCGGCGTGGCACGCGCTACGTCGTAGAGAGCAACAGAAGCAGAGGTCTACGAATGGCGTAGCATTGAGCTACGTCGTAGAGAGCAGTAGAAGCAGAGATCTACGAATGGCGTAGCATTGCGCTACGCCGTAGACAGCAGCAGAAGCAGAGGTCTACGAATGGCGTAGCACGCGCTACTTCATAGAGAGCAGCAGAAGCAGAGCTCTACGAACGGCGTAGCGCATCGTACTACACAGAACTACGCTCCTTAGGTCCACTTACACCCGACATCACTAATTTCACTAAGCGCTAAACGAATTTAAAACATCATTCTATTTCTGTCAATCGTTTGAAGATGACAGAGACAGAATGATGTTTTAAAAACTTTTAGCGTTAAATGCATTGATTGTTTTGTGGTGCAAGTGGGCCTTATTCTTACTGTAGTAGTTATTTTGGACATTTACGTTTATAAGCCTATTTTGATTATCGAATGAGCATTCTATTTTTTGTTTTTCATTTTGAGCGATGAAACTCTGTCATCATAATTTATGCCTCCATATTGCTGTAATGCTGATCTATATCTAGGCTTAATATAAATTAACGCCACTTTTCATGTCTGTCTGTGTGACCGCGTTGTTTATCGAAACTACGCAATGTATTTTGATACGGTTTTACCATAATTTCGGGATTATATTCCGGAAGATGTGTGTGTATAACACATTCATTTAATATTGAACTAACGTATAATAAATAAATGTCGATGTTTTCTCAAGTCCTAAAAACCGTGCGAAGCAGGAAGGCAATTCTCGCGCTTACACTCGTTGAAGACGCATGCGTCATTGTCGGTCGTCTCTTTATGTCGCTTGTAAAATGGTGACATTATCCCATTTCTTCTATTCTCACTACAAGTCGATCGTAAATCACGAGTCTAGGGGCAAAAATGTTGCCATTATGCGTCGTACGTAGTAATCCATTCCACATAACGATGCTACTTTTTTGACGCAATCGTTCATGCACTTTTTACCTTCTTTATTAATGATTTTTAAGTCAAAAAAACAACCGACTTCCAAAAAAAACACTAAAAGACGTGAAAAATAACTTTAATTTCGGAAGTCGGTGCCTTTGGTTTTGTATTTTCGTGTTTGGCCACCGACTTCCGAAATTAAAGTTATTTTTCACGTCTTTTAGTGTTTTTTTTGGAAGTCGGTTGTTTTTTTGTAAAAAAGTTTTTATTTTTCACTTTTTAGTTGCGGTACCTACCCCACACAAATTCGTATACCACTACTTGGTGTGTAAATAACAGTGACAGGAAATTATTAACACATCATCCATATAAACTAAGTGGAAAAAATCTGCAGTATTAAGGATAACTCAAAAACCACTGGTCAGACCTTGATCAAATTTAAATGGGACCACATGTGAAGCACCAGCTATCAAATAAAAAAAGAATCATCCAAATCGGTTCACCCAGAAAAAAGTTATGAGCTAACACACATAAAAAAAAAAAAAAAAAAACATACCGACGAATTGAGAACCTCCTCCTTTTTGTGAAGTCGGTTAAAAACAAGGTTTAAGCAGAATTATATACGTATTTTATAAACATTTATCAATATCATCATCATTATTGATTCCGTAACTCCATTTTTATTTTATTATTAACATTAAAATAAGTTCTCCTTAGTATTTGCTACAATGGAATTCTAATTTGTCAATGTCATCGATATTTGTCGTTTTATTGTTTGTTTACATTGGATATCTACATATAAATTAATTAATTAAATAAAAACAGAGTGACTGCCAATGATATTATAAGTAAACTGATGACTACCACAATAATATCAAGGCTTATTAAGATGGGGAAGAAGAAGAGGAAGTGTGGTTGTTGTAAAGAGTACGGTACGGCACCAATCGGACCGTCCTGCTGTTCCAACGACGCTGCTGTAGCTACGCGTCCCGGCTACATTACTTTACAAAAGCCTAAAAGATTATTGGGAAATCCTTGTGAAAACAAATTTCGCCCTGAGGGTCGCATTAGGAGTCTCGTCACAGCAGGAATTCAAATTTCTTTGTGGTCAAAGTACCGAACAAACATCTGTCGAAATTCGTGAAGACTTTGGGCGAGAGGTGATATGGTCCGGCGATCCCTAAGTTCGCGGACAGCACGCGACTCGGCGCTACTCATGACGCCGACTATTCGTGTAATTTGTGATTATTATAATGTATTGTTTACGTATAGTATTTTTGTTAGTTGTATCAGTTTTACATTGAAAATAATAAAATAAAAATATTTGAAATTTTTATTGTTTGAAATGCGTTTGAAACACTATTTATCATGTTCGTGGTATTGTAGGTGGTACTATAATAATAGGTGAGTAGGTATTTCATTTATTTCTAGTGACAAAAGAACCTATATATAAATACCTTACAGATTCATTAATAAATTCAGTATACACCCAAGTATAAACCACAAAAACATAATTCACCACACATGGGAGTTTAGTTTTGGACATGCTTCTCTGTAACATCTATACACAACTCCAGCCGGCCAAAATTCTGGGCTGAGGACGACATCCTTTTGCAGCGCGGGAACCTGGAGAATGTTTGAATAAAAATTTGTAGTCTTGCTCGATTGCATCGTCCTTCCTTCGACCCGGATCAGAACTTGGCTCCTTCTCTCTTGATGTCTGTCGTTCCAACTGGGAAATGCACACGAGCAAGGTGGGCACTGCTGCTGGAAAATCCTCGCTTCCAGGAGCGGTACCGCGTTTGTTGCGATTGCGTCACGATCGACTCTTCTTGCCCTCAACCAGAGTAAAACTCTCCTCTTACACTTGACTGGTTAAGAAGTCAACAACAATCTTTAAAAATAATTTCTAAGTCGTTTAAATGTTTTGAGCACCATTTTTTACCTATCTCGTAAACATTTATCAAATAAGTAACACATTTTTGATTTCGTAACTCAATTTGTATTTTATTATTTACCTAAGCTTCTGGTTGCTACTTCAACTACGTACGAAATTTCTTGTTCTCCCGACCCACCTCGTCGCATCGGATCGCCTGCCTGCGCTATTACTTCGTTTTCGCTTAGCATTGTTTCTGACTCTTTTTCTTTTTGCTCGTCTCCTAAGAGTCCTAGCGTGATGTTAAATAGCCTTCCTCAAGAATTGAAATGAAATGTAATAAGAATTTTTTAAATCCATGTTTCAGAGATTAGCGCGTTCAAACAAACAATGAAAAACCAAACAAACTCTTCAGCTTTATTATTAGTATAGATTTAAATAAGTTCTCTTTGCTTACATGGCTGGTGCTGATTTGTCTATGACAACTATTTTTATCACGTCAAATTAAAGAATTGTTTGTGGTTTACATTGGTTACCAACATAATTATATAAATACAGAATGTCTGCGAATGAAGTAAACTGATGACTACCGAAATAACATTAAGGCTTGTAAAGATGGAGATGGGGAAGCGTAATTGTCGAAAAGACCGGACCGAGTCACCGGCTCTCAGAATGCTCTCAGAATGGCTGCTGCGTCCTACTGTTCCAATGACGCTCCGTTCCGTTACGGCTACATTACTCTAAAAAGTCTGAAAAGATTGTTAATCTTCGCGAATACAAATTTCCTCCCTGAGAGTCAAGCGGTAGGAGTCTCGTCACAACACGAATTTCAATTTGTTTGTGATGAAGCTGCTTGACGAACGCCTGTCGAAATTCATAAAGACTAAGGGCAAGAGGTGTAATGGTCCCGGCGATTCTTAAACTGGCTATTACTGATCAGCGCGCTACACATGACGCCGACTAATCATGTAGACTAGTGATTCTTATAATGTATTGCATAAGCACAGTATTTTTGTTAGTTATAAGTTTCATATTGAAAAAAATTAAAACATATTTGAAATCTTTATTGTTTGGAATGCTTTTGAAATTCTGCATCATGTTGATGGCCCTGTTGTAATACAATAATCATAGGTATATCATAATTCAGGTTACCCTTTGCATAAATACATCACAGAGAGATACATTAATTAAGTATAAACCACGAAATACATAATTATTATCACAACACACTTGGGTTTGGTCATGCTTCCCTGTAACATCAACAACACGGAATTCTTGCCGGGCAAAATTGTGGGCTAAGAACAACAGCTTTTTGCAGCGCGGGAGCCTCGAGGATGTAGGACTTAAAATTTGTAGTAGGTACTGCTCGACTTCATCCGCGACAGATTCAGCGTCCTTCCATCAGTACTGATTTGACCTTAGCTCCTTCTCTCTCGATATCTGTGGGTCTAACCGGGAAATATGCAGGAGGATGGTGAGCACTGCAGCTCAAAAATCCTCGCTTGTGGAGTGTTTTCTTTCCATTTTAGCAATTCGAACATGCACACCAAGATTAGGTGGCAGGGATTTTGTGCGGACAGCTTTGTTAAGGAGAGGTGTACCCCCATCCGCAATTATGACAGCTTCTCTCCGTCCGACAACTCATTTAAACAATGTGATGTTATAAAACATTGGTTCCACTTTCGTAACAATAATGATTCTGATTTGTATAATGCATCGGTCCCACAAATTATTTATTTTCTTAACAAACTTTATGAAGAGGGATTCCAATATGGAACTTTAAACTCTTGTAGATCTGTGCGAGCCCTATTGATGGGCTTGTAAATAGGAGAAAACGACAGAATTAAAAGATTTTTCAGGGAGTATCCCGTCTTCAGCCCCCTTTGCCAAAGTATTCCATTTTATGGGATACCTCAATAGTACTTGACCACATGAGCAAGTTATACCTCATTGAGTAGGAGTAATAGTGTTCTGTGCCAATGAGTCCCTTAACAAACGCGGTACCACTCCGGTACCACGTTTTTTGTGGTTGCGACGTGACCGACCTTTCTTGCCCTCAACCAGAGTAAAGCCGTCCTCGTCCACTTGACTGGTTTTAGACCTCAATGTTTCTCTTCTTTATCTCAGATGTGTCTCATCCATCGACGCCGCACAAGCAGCGGATAGAAGCAGTGGATCGTGGACAACTTTGGCAGAGGCCTTTTTTTTTTTTTTTTTTTTGGGTGGGATATCATCAAATGACCTCTCCCACTCTGGGCAGAGCGGGAGGGCGTGTCAGACTCTTACTGACTAAAACCCACCCGTGTTCCTTCAGTTGCCTGTGCGCCAGGGCCACGGTAACTCTTTCGAACAATCCGCGACCCCGGCAGGCATCGGCCCTATCGGACCCCGTCAATTATGCTGACAACTCTTTGAGGCGCGCGTGGAACACAACGCGCCGTCGACCCGGGCCTGGTCCTTACCGGACGGCGAGCTGCCCATTGCTCGCCGTCCGCAGGCCCGCGCCTACGGTGGCCGGGAGTCGGCTATGGACTCCCGACGCCCAGGGTGTCTCCTCCTGCGGCGACTAGGGGCGTGAGGGCGCAATCATTGCCTCTCCCTCACGCGCTCCGCCTCCTCCTTCGCGAGCATTACTGCTTCGCAGAAGGAGGTGACTGCTTCCCATTCTCTCTCGCTCCGTACTATGGCCCGAACCAGGGCCGGACGCGAGAGATCGCCGCCGCCGATCGCCGCCACGAGGACACGGCGGTGCTCCGCCCAAGCCGGGCAGACCTCCACCGTATGCTCCACCGTGTCCTCCGGTCGATCCACACAATGCCAACACCCGGGCGTTTCCTCCCGCCTTATCCGAAACAGGAACCTCCCGAAACAGCCATGTCCGGTGAGGACCTGCGTCAGGCGGAAGGTGAGGACGCCGTGGCGCCTCTCAAGCCACTCCTCAAAGAGGGGACTTACCGTTTGGCAGAGGCCTGAAGTTTTCTTCGGGTAATTTACATTGTGGTGGCGATCGCAGCGCCGTCTAAGTTGTTTATGAACTCGTAACACATTTTTATTAAAAATTACTTATTATTTTCTTCCGCAATTGACATAATCATGATTGACACAACAAGTCTGTTTAACGTTCGTACGCCGGTCGACATAACGTCATGTACGTGTCGACTGGTCCCGACCACTCTTTGCATGTCGCGTGTAAACTAAGACATGTCGCGTAGCGTTCCTGCGAGAAATGCTCGAATCGACGTGGCGAGAATAGCTCGACTTGATTTTTACGAGGGAAAAGTACGAGTCGAACGACAATGTCACATGCGACATGCGTGAGAATTGCTTTCCAGGGCCGGCTTGCTAGTGTGTTAATAGTCTTGTAAATGAAAAGTTGTGGTGGAGACATTTGCCTAGCAGTGGGACCAACGAGGTTGAAAAAAAAGACGTGTGGCACTCGGGGACTGCCGCGGTAAAGCTATTGCATAGCATTTTGTATAAGAATAAGAAATAAGAATTTAAAATTTTTAAATCTAAAATAAATTTAAAATGGGGCGCTTTACCCTAACCTTATCGGGGCCAAAAGATAGGCCCTTTACTGCCGATTCCAAAGACCTCAAACTCGATACCTCTACGACCTCCGGTTCAAAAGTTAAGACCCGGGGGGGTGAAGTAGCCTTGGACGGGTACAGGGGTTGGTCAAAAGGGGTGACGCGGGGGGGTCCCGGGATCATATATAAGTGGGATTGATTTAAATATAATACAACTTAATATTGGGGTCGAAAAAGAGGGGGTCAAAAAAGGGGTGTCAAAGGGGCTTGTCTATATGTATGTACTATTTGAGAGCGGGGCTATAGGGGGGGGGGGAATTTGGTCAGAATTTTGATATTCCCAGCCGTTTCCGAGATATTGGGATATTGAGTTTTAAGATAGTGGTGATTATAATAAATGTATGGTGTCCGACTGGTAAATGATAAATGGTACGAAAGTAAATGGAAATAAATATTAATTCAAGTTACACTTCTTGATAAATACCTATACACCTATATACTTTCTCATAAACAGCTGCTTATGTATTCGTCCGATTTCGGAGCAGCTCGTCTCGATTCGTGCGAGCTTCGTAGAGTCGTACAATACGTCTAGTTGCACGTACACAAACACCGTGTCGAAGACTGCCGAAAAGAAACGACGTTAGACAATGCACGGCCTTCAAGCCACACCTCCGTGCCCGTCGGAGTGGGGAGCGTGAGGTTTTTTTTCGTTACGGAATTTCTGGCTCCGGTCCCCGCGCTCAAGGCTCGCGATAGAAGCTATGCAATAGCTTAAAAATTGGAATAAAATACATTTTTATGTAACGCAGTAGATACAGACAAGATGGATTTAAAAAAATAGTACATATACTATTTACCTTACGGCATGCAACATTTTCAAACAATAGAATTCAATAATAGCTCGACTCGACTTGTTGTATGCCTACCATACAAACGTGCGCTGCTCGCACTCGCGCGTAGCTCTTCACATTCGCAGTTCGCGTAGCTGTTCCTTTGGAATGCTTTACTTTTCATGTTTGTTCTTTCGGGGATTAAATTGTGTGTTAAAACTACTTACAAAGTTAATGCACAATATCTTAAATAGGGCTTTCACTATTTGTATAAACCATAATAAATAATATAATATGTTTGCAAGTAGGTATAAAATTTTCATTTGCGGTACAATGCGTGGGAGTTGGTTACGATGGGCATGCAATAGCGTCAGCACGCAACGATTGTCGGCGCCGTTACGCCGTATGTTTAACAGACACCGTTACTAAAGCTAGGGTTTCATAGAAAAGCGGTGACCGTACATAACGGCCGCAGTGACGGGTGTCAAGAAAATTATGACAGCGGCAAAGATTTAAATTGTTAGATACCATCAGCCATCAAAATATAGTCGCTTTTCTGTTTCGTTTTGACACCTCTGATACAATGACGCAGTGACTTGACTTGCTTGTCATGGAAACGCTATATAATAATGTATGAGCTCACTCTTCTCAGTATGGACACTTTTTCGCGTGACTAATTACGGTGAGGGAAAATCTAGTGATTTAATATCTAATATCTAATATCTTTGGGCAGCAGGGTTTGACTTTACGGTGTCAAAAACTCTCTCTAGGAAAACGCACCAACTTACTTTCATAGATAACGTTTCAATGACGTCATTCACCGGTAAATTGCGGACGCCATGTGCGCGGTCACCGCTCTTGTAGGAAACCGTAGCTTAACAAAGTCACCGCTACCAGCGGGGAGTGCTGACGCTGACATACTGACTACCTGACATCAAGTATTATCAATTCGTCAGACATACACACGGGCTGATGGGCTCTCGTCCGAGCACGTGTTGCGGACACCCACTACCACACGTCAGGAACTGTCTCCGACTGTTTCAAGCGCCGGCTGCAGCACAGAGGGCGCCGATGCGGACGTGTTTGCATATCCTGTGTACTGACTAGCGTGGCGCAAGCTGTCGCTCGTAATTTTCTCGCCATGAGTAATGAACTTGTGGCGAATGAGCTGCTAGCGTTCCTGCAGCAGAAGCTGGATATAATGGACGAGGTGTCCGCTGTCCAAATCTGCGCAACGAACTTCAGCAAGTATGACATTGCTGCTACCAAGCTATTGTTGCTCAGTGTGCTAAACAAGCGCGACCAGATGGTGTTCCGGCGGCGTGACGGGACTAAGAGAACCCTGTAAGACATAATCACGTTGTTTAAGGAGACCGACCCGACGTGCCGACGTTTGTGGTGAAGGAGCTGCACAAGCTTCCATTCGTCACCTTCGGCCACGTCGATGTAACGAGCCTTCTGAAGGACATTGTCTTTCTGAAGGCTCGCCTCGTGGATGTTCTAGTGCAGTTAGATGCATCCTAAAACACCGTTGCCAATTTGCGCAAAGCATTTAACGAGTTGCGCAACAGTGTGGCGGTAACTAGGTCATCAGTCGATGCGTCTAACATAAACATGTGTCACGGAACTGGCCTCGATGTATCGTCGTCAAATTTCACGTCAGCAGTTTCATTGCTAGTGCATCCGTCATTTGCTGAGCTTGCAGAGCGTACCACCCGCATGCCCCGCAGCCTCACGCCCTTCATCGAAGCTCCTCCACGCAGCGTCACCCAAGCCCCTCACTTCGTCCGAATGCCAGTGTCTGCAGCCCTGACGAAGCCCCTCC
This sequence comes from Griposia aprilina, assembly GCA_916610205.1. Lineage (NCBI taxonomy): Eukaryota > Metazoa > Arthropoda > Insecta > Lepidoptera > Noctuidae > Griposia > Griposia aprilina. Next base: position 459,564 of record OU744287.1, read on the forward strand.
AAAAGGATTTCGGTAGCGTCACCGCGAGTGCCCCAGGCGCTTCAAGTATGAAGCTACTGCCAGAAAAAGCGCCGAACAGGGCTGATGATGAGGGTTTCGTGACGGTGCAAAGGAGGTAGCGCAGATCGCGAAAGAACCAGAACTGCTACGATACATGTTTTTTTTTTTTTTTCATATTTTTCTTCGGAGCTCGAAGTCAGCTTGCGTGCCGCAAAGCTGAACACCGGTATACATCTCCCGCCTACACTATACTAATACACTACTAAGGCGGAAGATATCGTGAAGAACGTGCGCCAGAAGACGAGCTACACGCCGAAGGTGCAATTACTGGAGTCGCACCACAACGTCAAGTTCAAGGCGTGCCTGGTACAGAATTTTTATCATCCTGTCGTCATTTAAGAAAACTTTTCGACCCAGGACGTGGTGTAGCGTCGCTTCTGCGGACAGTTACCACAGTAGAGTACAAATACAAGTTAATGAAGTGCTACTAATATAGTTTTTAGCTATATTTATTAATACAAGTTTTGTTTTATACTATAAATATGTTACTTTGCAAGGTACATGTCTATGGGCCATTGTAGCCTGAAATAAATGTTTTTTATAATTATTATTAATAGTACACTTTTGTCGAGCCTGTGGCAGAGAGAGGTTATGAGTCTCCCTAGCTTTGTATGTATGTCAGTAAGTCTGTGGTCACTTATAGCCTTAACTTCAAATCCGATTCCAACGAATCAGGTCACAGAAAATCCAATATTTAGTATGTTGCACTAGTTAGGTACTAAAATGTTGATGTGTTTCATGATGTGCAAATTCTAATTGGTTATGGGGTTTTCGTTTGTTAGTTCTGAGCATTGTGTCTCTACACCCGCGGGTACACTGTGTAATGTAGTCGCGGGACTGGTCTCCAGAGACGAGTGCTACCTGCGCGAACAAACATTACGTTTAATTTGATGGCTCACACTTTGTAGCACGTTATTAACACGTCACACGAGAGAGTGCAGAAGGCCCACTCCAAACCGAACCATACGAAAGCAAGTTTAATCACAACGAAATAAATGTGAATGAGATTGGAGACTTTGCATTCAGGTTCACTACAGGGTCTACATGGTAGACTTTGGGAAGTCTTCTGTGCCGGGATTTAGTGCAGGAGCAGTGAGGCTGCGGTAATAAACATTACGTGTACATAGTGACCTGCCCACGTGGTTATCATAATGACGTCATAAAACATTACAGCCGGCCGTAACATTATCATTACACCGTCGTTAGCACTAACTCACACCTCCACTAACTGAATACTGCACGTTCTACGCGCATATGAGCTTGCGGCGGCGTCGTCAAAACAACTTTAAAGGCTCTACGCGACTCTTATAGAACAATTTCCTTGAAGTTTTCATAGAAACATGTTGCACTCGCGCGGTACTCTGGCGACTTGCGCGACTTGTTCATCTGACTTAATATTCATCGAGTACTGGTGACGCAATGTTTATTTTTCGTAACACTATCTCGATAGTTATGGCTTTCGGAACGTTCAATTACAAGTAGTGCACGGTTTTAATATTAGAATTAACTAATTGGAATGTTCTGGAACGAGGTGATAAAACTTGAACTCGAATAACTCTTACAATTATACCGACATGTTGTAATATAAAAGATGGTTATAATCTACATCGCTCTGCACCGCTCCGCCGCGTATCGCATCGCTTCCTCCGCAAGTGAAGGCAGTTTATTTGCCGCTCACTTTATAACTGTAGTTCAATTTGTCGGAGCATTCAGCGCCGAGAGCGCTGCATGTGAGATGTTATAAATGTGATTTAAGCGCGCGAGTGATGCTAGTAGCGGCGAGCGGCGAGCGGCGAGTGGCGAGCGGCGAGCGGCGAGTGGCGAACAACTAGAGGCAAGCAGTGAGCGACGAGTGACTGGTGCGGGAAATGAGGTGTTTCCGGGACATTCAAGCGTCATAGGGTAGCACACACACGATTCAGTGTGTGGTGGTCGCCTGTCTCAGCAGGTGCGGCTGACTACTGATTGCTATTTGATTAGGTAACCCAATAGTGCAATCAAGATAAACCTGTTGCTAGCTACACGACTCTCTTAAGACTGATGGCTTGATGTTTAAACCACGGTTACATTAAATCCAACGAGATATTATAGTTAAACATCGTCATTAGATTGGATTATTGAAAAAATTAAGATATTCATAATAATATCTTCGCTGTAACAGAGAACATCAACATAAATTAAGATAGTGTCCACAATGTTAAAACGTTAAATATGAAAAAAAATATATTGAATATTGAATGTTAAAAATGTTGTGTGTTTAAATGTTAAACTTATTTTTATTTTTTTTGGCTTATTTAAACGTAAAGTGTATGACCGTAATAATTATTTAAAATAATGAATGTAAAATGAGGTTTACTAAAACCACTAGGTAATGCAATGGATAATAACCACCAACAATTAAGATTCTAATGTATTTTATAATAAATTATTTTTAACTTAGCCTAATATCGACATAGATATAAATATTGTACACCCCATGGGTATGTAACAGCGATACTATAACGCATATTGTAAGAACTGAATAAGTGACGTGGAGGATGGTGCTATACACGCAGTGAGCCGCGTGCGGTGACCCGCGTAATGTGACCCGCGTTCGATGCTGCCGCGCCGGCAATACGATATTGATGAAAAAACAGCTTACTGATATTGAAACTGATCTATTATCTCCACTCGTTATAATTCATGAAACTATTCTCATATTTCGCGTCGCCGTTCGCTCCCGACGCATGAATAATCACCGGAGATTTTAAATTGAAGCCACGTACGACCAGTCGACCAGCACCTACCTTCCCATATTCAATTCAATTTCGACGCTTTTAATCTGCCAAGTTGTAACAATTATTTTACAAACCGAAATTTATTTTGCGAGTTAAATTGCCAGTTCAAAGTTCAATTGACAGTTTCTAGAGCAGAGAGTGCAAATAGCACAAATGAAATGAAACTGTGTGTCATTTAAACAATTTAATAATATTCATTTTCATAAAATTATTTGTTTAAATATAAATTCCTTAATTTTTATATTTAACGAGTTCATGACAGTGTAGTTCTGTCGTCTAACACTCACGACAGGAATGCTACGCACGTAGCAATAACGTAGCGTCGGCGTAGCAGTCCCGTAGCTCATCGTAGCGTCACGAGGCGTTGATTGAATGCAATTTGGAGCGATTCGTCGGCGGTGGTTTTTGTGCCCTTTGAGGTTAGCTCCAATCGCAGGTTTTTGTGCGCTTTGTCGCCCCCTAGCCCCTCCTCCCTCTCCCCCGCTGCCCGTTCACATCGCACGCTCACTGACCCGCCGCTCCGCGTCTATGGCAGCGAACAGTTTTGATCGTAATACGCTTTGAAGTCCATATTTGAAATATTGGATACATATTTAAAAATTGAGCACTTATGATGATGAGGTCGGGTGAAACCGTAGGGGTTATCTGTGGGTGCAACTGAACATATGTATAGGTACAATTTAGCCGTCGTAAAATGTTAATAGATATTTCGTAACACGGACGTGTTTTTAAATTATTCGTGTTTGAAAATGTGTTGTAACGTTAACGTTTATCGTTCGAGTGTGTTTTGTGGTTAGTTATTGTCCGCAATAATTACGTGATTTATGATACATAAAACTGTTCGGATGGTCTCTGTGGTGTAATTATTTTAAATATACTGTTATTCACCTCGTTTGCATGACGCTGTCAGCAGACTGCGGTCAATGATTTGATAAATGTTGTCGATCAACTTAACGTCTGTGTTGATTTGTATTTTCGACTTGGTGCTCGATAATTGTCACAGTTCTGATAAACATTCCATCAATGTTGTGTTGTCATATATCATAGGTATAGCAGCAATAAGTGCGTGTTTGAGTGTGTTTTAGAACAATGTACTACTGCTCACTACTGCTCACTACTGCTTAACTATTTTATTTTTATAATAATAAATGAACAAGTAATTAACATCAAAATATACAAAGTTTTTGAACTTACCTATCGGATTAAAATAGCTGGAAGAGCTAGCAAGACAGGAACTAACTTATTGTTAAGTTGATTGTGTCAATGAAACTTTAACAACACCCTCAGCGTTATTAAATTTTCATTGACTCAATCATCACGTTGTTCTCCGTTGTGACCACTTGTCGGCTTCATACATCTGTATGAGAAACCGTTAGTATCGAAATATCTCATCATGAATGTGGACCTGTACATTGTGACTCAACCTCAAGTTTTGCATAACAGTGTAAAGTGTAGGTGCGAAAACCGAACGAAAATAGCCAACGTTTATTTTTGATGGAAGCGCTTCCGTGGGGTCGTATCCTGCGGCGTGCTATCGGCCGCTCGGCCACTCCCGGTGTCCTCTGTGCCACAACTATGAACACGCTCGACTACACGCCGGCTAGCAGCTGTCCCGTCCCTTTGTCTGAGGAGCACAAATAGACGATTTGATTTGAACTGAACACTTGTTTCAAGTCAAGTTAAAATCTAGTCTTTATTGAATCAAGAAATAGCTTAATGAGTCCGTTTACTGTTTTCAACTATTCGCTCCTAAATCCTGTAAATGTGCTGTTCTGTAGAGTGGTTAATTCGATTTCGAATTGAACAAGTTTCTTTTAGGCAACCTCGAGGTCGAAAATAACCTTCTCTGAATTATAAAATAAAAAAAAACAAAAGGCTGGTCTGGACCTGGCCCGAGAACAAGTGGCTTGTAAAGGTTGGCGCACATTACTTACAGCAAGCGCGGAGCGGCCCCCCTGTAGTGTGCGATGGTTTATACAAAATGTACGCAAGTGGGATTTTTACAATGCGGCGCGGCCTGCCCCAATGTGCGCTGCGCTTTATACGGAAAGTGTTAATATAGCGCAGTCGGCGCCAAGTGTGGCGTATGTTGTGTGGTGTGTGAGGTGTGCTGCCAAATGACCGCCGACGTCACTCAAGTACCTAACAACTTTTAAGTACTACAATAACATCAATAGAGCGGCTTATTAGTTTATTTTATTGACGCATTCTAAAGCTAAGCTAGTGTACCGCACTTTCATGAAAAATAAACCCTGTGGAAAAAATGTTCACAGACATGTTCTTAGTAACCTTTTACTTTGACTGTCAAACTACGTGTTACAGCATAAATCGTTAGTTTGCTCGTCACTGCTACGACAAGAATGCTCGTTATTACATACAACAAACTCGTCGCTACATACAAATATTGAGAAAACTTAACTCTTGCGTAGTACTTTGGAAGTTTCTTACAAAACGTGAAGCTATTCAAGTCTTTAACTGATATCAAAAGACTATTACGGTGACGTGATGCATGGAGGCGCGGGCGGCGACGGGTGGTGGCGGAGACGTGCCTTTATCCAATATTAGTTGCAACTTGTGAGTAATCATGCGTCTGCGGCGCGGCGCGCGGCGGCGGCGTGGCCGAGCGCGTCGAATATTGTAGTTGAGAACACAAACGTGACAAGTTGGCTCATTCGCATGCAGCCACCAAACACGAGACAGAAACATACAAGCCTTCTAATAGTGTGCTCCTAGTGCACCGTATCGTTTAAATGGTTTTCTCAAACCGCTGCTTTTATATTATTCAATAAATGATTACTGAAAGTTCTTATGAGAAAAGTTACATGAATAAATATTACAAGATTAATTATTCTGGGAAGCGACGTAGGTACCAATCACAATGGTTAATATTTGAGTTAGATATATTCAAATATATCATATTTATCTACGTATCTACTTTTTTAATGTTTTTAAACGAATATTCCATGAAACAGTATAGGTATGCCGCATTGTAAAGACGAATATACACTGGATCGCAAAAATTCCGGGTCGCTAATAAATGGCGTGATAGATTCTTAAATACATAAGACTAATTTTCGAAACTATAGTATATTGTAGATGACTGATTAATATATATAAAAAAATGTGTAACAAGTTTTGTACATTACTCGTATATAAGTTTAATTAAATACTAAAAAAATTGAAAATTTTGATTCTAACTTATGACAACAAAAATACACTTCGCAGTAAATCTTAAAAAATAAAAGATTTTTTTGTCAATTTAATATTTTGTATTTCTTCCACGAGCCCGTATCACTTCATTAAGACGATGTGGCATGCTGTAAACCAAATTTTTTATACGATTTTGGTCTATGTTTGCCCATTCTTCCACTAGCGCAATCCTTAACTCGTGTAAGGTAACGCGAGCAGGAGACCGTTGTCTCACGCATCTCCCGAGCTAGTCCCATGCATGTTGTATGGGATTTAAGTCTGGGCTGCGAGCTGGCCACTCCATGCGGGTAATACCGACGTCTTGAATATACATATTGACCAAACGAGCAGTATGTGGTCGTGCATTATCGTGCGTGTCTGTGGGGGCTTGTAATTAGCAACTTAGGTAAATATTATGGTTATTATAATGTTACTAGTCTGTAAGCCTTCCAAAAATAAAGAAAATAAATAAAAATGGAATTTGCACCCATATTCACTAAGAAAAGACCAGCATGCTCATTTAAAACCTCTTCTACGTATCTGAAAGCAGTCAGAGAACCGTTTTCTATGATCACTAACTCCGTGCGATCCTCTGAAGACATCCCAGCTCTAACCATTATTGATGCTCCACCGAATGGCCCCTTTTCTTCAAAACACGCTTGATGATACCGTTCTCCTGGTCGTATAAATACTCTTGGTCTCCCGTCGTGCGTAAATAAACATAATCTGGACTCATCGGAAAACATAGCCTTGGACCAATCTTCAGAATTGTATCAGAGAACACATTGTTGTGGTGAATTTCTTGAAGGCTGTTTCGGACCTGAACAGCCGCGAGATAACGATTTATAACATAGTGCTCACGATGAATCGGTCTTTTCGCGTAGTTGTGCACCTTGGCCTGCCATTTCCTGGTATCCTGATGTTCATGCCGGTCTCTTGAAATCGCTGGAGTACTCTTTAGACCGTTGATAAAGATACTCCTACTGTTCTAGCAGTGCTACGCTGACTTCTTCCTTCTTGTACCATGGTAATAATCCGTGTACATTCTTCAGGTGTTAACGACATGATATCGCACTGAATACTCCGATCAATCCAAGGAATCATTTACAATGACAGCTAGGTTTGAAACAAAAGCAGAAAAAATATTCTTTTCCTAATTGAAAATTTTGAAATTTTTCAAAAAAGCAGTTTCTTTGTTTTTAAATCTGTAACTTGTACAAATGAAACCTCTTTAGAGATTTAGAACAAGCATTAGTAACCTGCTTACTACATATTATTTATTCTAGCGATCTAGGTATATAATTTATGGAGATCATATTATTTATTTTAGCGATCTAGGTATATAATTTATGGAGATATCACGGTTTTTAATAGCAACCCGGATTTTTTGCGATCCAGTGTAGTTAAGAATTAATCACATTTTCACTTTAGCTGATGAGTTGAAGCAATGAAATTTAAGACAAACTGCTGACAAGAGCTTGGTGAAGCACGGCCACTCACCCATACAGCCTAGTGTAGTTCTCATTGAAGTACCTCAGTGCCCATGCATGCAGCTGTATGGTGAGCCGCCCGGTAGTCCGCGCGCGCGGCAGCCCCACACGGTCTGTGTACCCTGCACTTCTGCTGAGCAGCACGCGTCGTTTGTGTTGCGGCGCGTTATTGTGCAACTTTCCCTATTAGTGCTATAGTGGAAAACGCTCACACGCTGACTGCGGCGTTCTGTCTCGTGCTGAAATATTAGTTTGAGTAGCGCTGTTAATACAAACTGATCATGAATGTGCAAGCATTTTTGAAATACATCTTTTATTATGTTTTAAGGGGGAAGCGCCAGGCTGCCCGCGAAATTCAAATTTACTTGGGAATTTTGCAATTTTCAGGTCAGTTTCAGGTTGTATGTTGAACAAAATATGATTCGCGACCGTAACAAGTATATATTTACAGAATTATAATCATTAAAATCATCTATACAACCCTCTAAGTTCATATAATCCTATTGAATGACAACTTCTTAAATATCAATCAAATGATAAATGATAAATGATTTTATTTCTGTAAGTAGGTTTGTACAAACACTTTTACACGTCAATCATATTTTTAAACTGGATGAGGTCGTTGTTTCCTATCTGACTACTCTGAGAAGAAAGGCCGAAACAAACTCACAGGTCACAGTCTCTTTTAAAGTCCAGACATAATCTTGGTCAGATCATGTGAAGACCATGTAGATTGGTATCTGAAATGGTCTTTTGAGGAAAGAACCACACAGAACTGTCCAGTCAGTGCACGCATTTGTCAGTAATCGTGCAGCTCAACTCAGGAAGTCAGGACTTAAGCTCAACGATTCGACGAACAATTGAAAGGACATTTGGGTAGGCCACATAAATTACTCAATCTGCCAGATCATGATTAAAATTAACTGCAAAAAAAAAGGAAAGACCCACATAATCCCCACATTCACAATAATTAAAATAACATAATACTTTACAAGTAAATACTCATGTCATTGTGTATATAAAATTCAAAAATGTCAATGTGTATATAAAAAATCGGACATAATGTTTGAGAACCATGTAGATTGGTGCATGAAATGGTCTTTTGAGGAAAGAACCACACAGATTAAGTGGACCTGTCCCGTCAGTGCACGCATTTGTCAGTAACCGTGCAGCTCAACTCAGAACTTAAGGAGCTCAACGATTTGACGAACAATACCAAAGAAAGGACATTTGGGTAGGCCGCATAAACTAATTAAACTGCCAGATCAAGAATATAACTGAAACAATGACCCACATAGTCCTCATATTCTCAATAATGAAAATAATTTAATACTTTTTACAGTAAATAATCATGTCTCAAATAGCTAGCAAATTAAAATCAACATTCATCATGTAAATTTATTGGAGCAGCTCAATCCCAAGCCTTTTTGTCCTCAATATAGTCTTTCACAGTATAATTGGCTTTCTGGCATAGTTTCCGTTTTATAAAAGATTTGAATTTATTAGAGCTTAGATCTTGAATGTGGCTAGGAAGTTTATTATAAAAACGTATACATTGGCATGTAAACGAGCCATCTATTTTCTTGAGCCTGGTTGTAGGAACAATAAATTTGTGTTTGTTTCTAGTATTTATATTGTGGATATCACTGTATTTTTTAAACAGATTAATATTTTTATGTACATACAAAAGATTTTCATAAATATACTGAGAGGGCACAGTAATTATATTAATCTCTTTAAATTTATCTCTGAGGGAGTGTCTGGCACTTAATTTATAGATTGAACGAATTGGCCTTTTTTGTAAAACAAAAATTGTCTGGATATCGGCGGCATTTCCCCACAACAGAATACCGTACGACATCACACTATGAAAATAACTAAAGTATACTAAACGGGCTGTCTCTAAATCAGTTAAACCACGAATTTTTCTAACGGTGTATGCTGCAGAGCTAAGCTTTTTTGACAATTTATCTATATGGGGGCCCTATTGAAGCTTGGTATCCAAAGTTATGCCTAAGAATACTGTGGTATTTTCGGGTTTCAGCACTTCACGCTTTATGAGAACACTAGTTTCTACTTGTACTACATGAGGTATCGTAAATTTAATACATTTAGTTTTTTTCTCGTTAAGAAGTAGGTTATTAACATTAAACCAGTTAACTACTATTGCAAGGGCGCTATTTACATTGTCAGTAATCAGCTGTTGACGTTTGAGTTTAAATAAAAGTGAAGTGTCGTCTGCAAATAACACTATATCATGTTTATCCTTTATGAGGTAAGGCAAGTCATTTATATAAATAAGAAATAAAAATGGCCTAAGAATTGAGTCCTGGGGGACCCGCATTCTTACTACCGATCCGGGTGATCTTTTTCCATTAACATCAACTCTCTGAATCCTATCACTTAAGTAAGAAGTAAGTAGATCCAGAGAGGCGTTTCGGATTCCGTAGTGGTGCAGTTTCCTGATCAATGTTTCATGAAGAACACAATCGAATGCCTTGGACAAATCGCAAAAGATTCCCAAAGCATCGCATTTGTCCTCCCATGCATCATAAACATGTCCTAAAAGTTCAACTCCGGCATCAGTAGTCGAACAACCCCTCGTAAAACCGAACTGTTTGTTATGCAGTAATTTGTGTTTATTAAAAAATCCTTGCATTTTATTCAAAACAAGTTTTTCAAAAATTTTACTAAAGGTATGTAGTACTGAAATAGGTCTATAATTAGTTGGGTCTGATGTACTATCCGATTTAAATAACGGTATTATTTTACTGTTTTTCATAAGATCAGGAAACTCACCACGGTCAATACAATTAATTATTAAAAATAACAGCTAAAGTTGGTGCTACAATGTTTATTATTGACTTAGCAACGTCCACAGAATTACCCCATAGATCTGCGGTCTTTTTAACATTTAATGTGTGAAAGGTTTTAATTATATATTTGCAGGTGACATAATGGAAATGAAATTCAGAATCACAAACAGGAACGTTTTCCTTAAGTAAAGACTGCAGCAGTGGGTGATGAGTTTAGAGATTTAGTAGTGGATACGGGAACATCATCTCTAATTATATTGTCATCAAAATCAAGGCTGTTAAACCAGAGTAGAAGCCTTTAAAAAAAATAAAAAAAATAAAAAAAAAACATAATAGGATGAAACTCATTAGAAAAGGAGGGGAATATTATAAAAATGAAAGGAAAAATTATTTACGGGCGATCTGAGGTCGGGAAGGGGATGGGGGTGAGTTTTTAAGGGTAAAAAACGGTTTTTCTCGATTTGCGGCAAAACTAAAAGTCCTATGGAAAAAAGTCAAATGGCAAAGTTGTAGGTAATAAAAAGATCTAAAACTTTTGTATTTACACTCTTTTCACATAACCTCAAAATTTATGTGAAAATTTCAAAAAACCAAGTTTTTGGTTTTTTAATTTTATCTTTTACTATTTTTTTTTTTCACGAAATTTGGTGAAAACTTACCTTTTTATGTCCCAAATACGCTGTAATTTATTTGATTAAAAATATTTATTTTTTCACCTTATTTTGAATTAATATCGAAAAAGCACCCTAATTTTCAATCGAAAATTCACCCGTCAAAATATCCGCTTTTTTCAAAAAGTTGGTATTTTTTTTTGTTCGTTGAAATCTCTACTTTCCGATGGTGAAAAAAAAATATATGTTACTGTAGTAAATCTTCTCAGAAAATGCAAAAAATCGAAAAAAACACGAATTCGTTTTTTTTTTTAATTATTATATACAAATTTTGAGCTATTTATTAAAATTTACACTTTAATTACTCGAAAAACGTAAGATTACATGTTACATTGATAAAAAAAAAATGCAAATCAAAATATACTACTATAATTAACAAACAAATAAGTTAATAAAATTAATATTTAATAAGACATCTACAATATTTGGAGAAAGTTGTCGAATCTTCATTAAATTATATGCGTAGATGCCTATTTATAACTATTTTAAGATAACTTATATACCTGAGTGACCTACGAAAAATTGTAGCCCATCAAAAGGTATTTCATAGAGAAGTGGGGAAGGGGCTAGGCGGGTCTGGGGCTTACTCTAAACATACCTACTATTTCGTAGCAGCTGTTACAACCGTTAGCCTAGCCAGTATTCGAAATACAGTACAGTATACAACATCGTTTATAAAAATACACGTGCACGCTGAGTTTCTTTAAGATAATTGTGACAAGTTTACTTAAAAAAAAAAAACTTTTCGAATCTGCATAGGAAGGTAAATACTATCTCTATTTTTATCTGTATCAATCAACTCAAACATAAAAATAGTAATAAATTCTTTAAAAAATAGTATGCTTAACGTAACATAACTTAAAGATTAAAATTCAATGATATTTTAGTACAAGATTAAAAAATAATAATCTCCTTAATTTTGCACAAACAAATTTAGTTAATCCCATGAAAACAATATATATTTAAAAAAACATAAAAAATATATTAAAAATCTATAAAAAAATATATAAAATATATATCGTCAATATATTTTTAATAACTAACTTTTGGCCGATTTTCATATATATTTTATACATTTCAAATATATTTCAGATATATTCAAAATTTTTTTTTTTATATTTTTAGCTATGTTTTTTTAGTCTTTTAAGATATATTTTGAATGTATCTAAAACATATTTAAAATATATGAAATATACATGAAAATCGGCCAAAAGTTAGTTATTAAAAATATATTTACTATACATATTTTGTATATATTTATACATTTTTTATAGATTTTTAATATATTTATAATATATTTTTTATACATTTTGACATAATAATTCTTTTGTATTTTTTTTCATGGGGGTATACTCACGATAAAATTGTGAAGGCATTATTAATTCGATTTTGTCTTTTCAGATTATCAGTATGGATGAATCTGTTTGTATCATCTGCAATAAGGCAGATGATAAGCAAGTTTATGAAATAAAAAAGCAGCTTTGAATCGTTTAGTGGTATCCAGCAAGAAAAGAATCGACAATAAATACAAAAAAAATTGAGACTTTGACATCAGCTTTTATTCATCGAAGTTGTCAAAGTCAATATAATGATGAGACTGCAATAGCTACATTTTGTAGTTCAAGACAAAAAAAAGCAAAGGAAGGAAAAGAAGTAATTAAAGATGCTCTTGGATTTAATTTTGAATCTCATTGCTTTCTCTGCGGTTGATTTTTCGGTAATATTTCAAAAAAAAAAAAAAACTGTTCAAAGCAACGATACAAGAGATAATATATTACAGTATATTCAAAAACAAAACACATTAAATGATTTCGATAAAAAAAAATCAGCTCGTTTGAAAAATGTGCCTGATTTAGTGGTTTTTTTCGATTTTTTGCATTTTCTGAGAAGATTTACTACAGTAACATATATATATTTTTTCACCATCGGAAAGTAGAGATTTCAACGAACAGAAAACATACCAACTTTTTGAAAAAAGCTGATATTTTGACGGGTGAATTTTCGATTGAAAATTAGGGTGCTTTTTCGATATTAATTCAAAATAAGGTGAAAAAATAAATATTTTTAATCAAATAAATTACAGCGTATTTGGGACATAAAAAGGTAAGTTTTCACCAAATTTCGTGAAAAAAAATTTGTAAATGATAAAAATAAAAAACCAAAAACTTGGTTTTTTGAATTTTTCACATAAATTTTGAGGTTATGTGAAAAAAGTGTAAATACAAAAGTTTTAGATCTTTTTATTACCTACAACTTTGCCATTTGACTTTTTTCCATAGGACTTTTAGTTTTGCCGGAAATCGAGAAACCCCGTTTTTTACCCTTAAAAACTCACCCCATCCCCTTCCCGACCTCAGATCGCCCGTAAATTATTTTTCCTTTCATTTTTATAATATTCCCCTCCTTTTCTAATGGGTTTCATCCTAGTATTATTTTTTTTGGTTTTAAAAATTATCGACCCTGGTCATGTACTACATCGGTTGCATGACCTTCCCGTTTCGCTGTTAATGATACTCCATGTAATTTTAATTACATTACTACTATTTCTAATTTTTGAACTCAATTAACGTGACTTGGCCATACTACAAACTTTTTTAAATAATTTAGAATAATTCTTAACATATAAATTAAATTCAGCAGTGTTTATACAAGTCCATTCGCATATAATTCATAAAGTCGTTTTATACTTTTATGTATACCAATGGTGGCCCAGTCACTGAAGGAAGCGTTACTATTCACCGAGAAAGTCTTTGGAATGAATGTGTTATCAAATTATGTGCAATATATATTAAAAAAATCATTATATTGTTCATTAGGGTCATCATTAGTCGACAAAAATGGTAATTTACTTAAAAGTTTAGTTTTAAATGTTTCCAAGCGATTACTAGTTTTTGGATTAACAGTGATATCTTTTTTAATAACTTTTTTGTTAATATTAGGAATAATGATCAATTGTCCGCAATGATCAAAGTCTATTAAATTAATAATTTCTTTATGGGTTGGTGTAACATCTGTGTAAATGTTATTTAGGCATGTGGCACTAGTGGGAGTTATTCTAGTGGGCTCCAAAAATTGGTTAGCAAGATTGTATGACTGAAACAAACTTAGAATTTTAGTACTAACCCAGAATTTTCTAACAAATTAACATTCAAATCACCACAAGTTATGATAGACTAGTTTGAATTACAAATTTTGTGCAACACTTCATCCATAACCTTTTCAAAACAATCATACAATCCTGAAGGTGGTCTGTACACACTTAATATAATGAACTGCGCCAATTCTATACAGGCTATTTCAATTGTCCACTCAACAGATAGGCTCACAATATCCTTGCGGTCTTTAAATTTAAGCTGGTTATTTACTATAATTAATGAGCCACCATTTACTCTGCTGAACGAACTACTAACCTGGTGATTACTAAAATTGAACATGAACTGGTGGCTTTTAAGCCAATGTTCTGTCACACAAAGAATATCTATATTGCTATAATTCAGGAATAATTCTACTTCTAAATCTTTCTTCAAAAACCCTTGAATGTTTTGATGCACCAGGTTGATACTATTGAACTTTTTACGCTTCCATTTGATTTATTATTTGCCTTTGTTACATTTTTGCAAGAGGTTGCCTCTATTGTCCTAATTTCTAATTTAAATGATGATCAATGTCATTAATTTTGGCCAAATTATTGGCAGAATTGATTGATAAGTTATTGCATTGCTCAAAAGAAGCAATTTGTTTAGCCAAGTTTTTGGCTGATAAAGAAAAAACAATATGATAGCGACACAGCTATCTGTCTTTTGTGATAGTTAGAGAGATAGTACTTAACAATATTATACCTATCTTTCGTCAAATACAAATTATTACCAACATAATTGTTAGTATCAATTAAATGGAACAGATTATCATTATATTATGTCAAATTGTGCAATGTCATGTTAATGTCAAATCTTAAGTTATTTTCTTCCTGTGGCAAACTGTTACTATATGGAAATGTACACAACACAATTTTTCTTAAATTAAGGTTGCACAATGTTCTATGATATTGAAGCAATTCTCCTTTGTTTACATTTCCCCTATTTCCCATAAAAATTAATAATGTTGTTTCCTGCTTAAAGTTACATTTTATAATCTCTTTCATAATATCAAATAAAGAACAACCAGGCATACAGTAATTTACGACGGCGAGCAATGGGCAGCTCGCCGTCCGGTAAGGACCAGGCCCGGGTCGACGGCGCGTTATGTTCCACGCGCGCCTCTAAGAGTTGTCAGCATAATTGACGGGGTCCGATAGGGCCGATGCCTGCCGGGGTCGCGGATTGTTCGAAAGAGTTACCGTGGCCCTGGCGCACAGGCAACTGAAGGAACACGGGTGGGTTTTAGTCAGTAAGAGTCTGACACGCCCTTCCGCTCCGCCCAGAGCGGGAGAGGTCATTTGATGATTTCCCATCCAAAAAAAAAAAAAAAAAGGCATACAGTAATTTATTATTGAGTGTCCTGGATATTCATCTGTCAACAAGTGGCCTAAGGCCTTTCTAATCTCATCACAAAATAATACTATATCATTATTTACAATTGGTTTACATTGTTTAATGGAACTAATAATAGAAGTAACTGTCAAATCAACACAAGGATGCGGTAAGCTGGTATTGCATGTTGACAATGAATGATCTGGTGTAAGTACAATGGATGGTGTTTGACAAAGCTCACAGCTGTTCTTTTGTGAGTTGACCAGCTCATTCATTGCCAACACATATTCCTTCATTAGATATTCAGAGGTATTATATTTGTTAGTCATTGAACTAAGTTTCTCTTGCAGATGGTCAAGTTGAGATTGCAAGTCCTGTGTGTCATTGTTGTACCTCCTAGTACTTTGCTCCAATATCAATCAATAGGATTATGTGAACTTAGAGGGTTGTATTGATGATTTAATTAAAATTCTGTAAAAACATACTTACTACGGTCGCGAAACATATTTTGTTCAACATACAACCTGACACTGACCTGAAAATTGCAAAAAGTCTAAGAAAATTCGAATTTCGCGGGTGACCTGGCGCTTCCCCCTTAAACAATTACAGCAATACATTCAGCAGGTGATGTCGCGTGAGACGCACTTCTCACGTCGGCTTACTGTGAACAATCCTGATGGAGTGCGTGCTGCAAGCTTTGAGTGTAAGGACGGCTCGCCTGGCCAGGCTGTGCTGGTTTCTGACTCACATGCGGCTATGTGAGGCTAAAGATGATGGATAGGTTATATTTTCCCAGCCTGGTATTTCCTTGAAAACTTTTATGATGTATAAGCTCGGTTATTAAAAGATACGAATAAATAAGATGTGAATGATCATGGTATGAAAATAATGTAACAAGAAAAGCTGAGTAAATAGTGAAAAGCTGAGATTGTTATTCGAGAAGAGAATGGTGGGCGGTGGCGGTGATACAGACTAAAACTTATCATCTTATCACGAAGGTGTATAGCCGCCCTTATTTGAAGCACGTGCAATATATAAAAAATATAATATAATATTTATTATATTTATTGACTTTTGCACCGGCGAAATATTATCTTGATTAAAGTTCCAAAACTTTAAGTTTTTTATTTTATTTTTCCTTGTCCCAGGGTTCAACAATAGGATGGACCCTAATCTTATTACAATCTAGCCTTATAAATAGACTAATAAGTAATTTAAGGGTCCATATTGGCTCACCTAAAGTTTTTTACCTGAAATTGTTCGTCCTAATGATTTGTAATCCGAATGATCACTCTTCCTAAAAATTTTCATCCTAAAGTTTTCATTCATACTATTACCGGCGATGTTCTTAACACTCATGTTTCCGAAAATTGTAATTAATAATATCATTAATATAAATATATTTAAATTCCTACTGTTTTTTAACCGACTTCACAAAAAGGAGGAGGTTCTCAATTCGTCTGTATGTTTTTTTTTTTTTTTTTTTTTTTTTTTTTTTTTTATGTGTGTTAGCTCATAACTTTTTTCTGGGTGAACCGATTTGGATGATTCTTTTTTTATTTGATAGGTGGTGCTTCACATGTGGTCCCATTTAAATTTGATCAAGGTCTGACCAGTAGTTTTTGAGTTATCCTTAATACTGCAGATTTTTTCGACTTAGTTTATATGGATGATGTGTTAATAATTTCCTGTCACTGTTATTTACACACCAAGTAGTGGTATACGAATTTGTGTGGGGTAGGTACCGCAACTAAAAAGTGAAAAATAAAAACTTTTTTGCAAAAAAACAACCGACTTCCAAAAAAAACACTAAAAGACGTGAAAAATAACTTTAATTTCGGAAGTCGGTGGCCAAACACGAAAATACAAAACCAAAGGCACCGACTTCCGAAATTAAAGTTATTTTTCACGTCTTTTAGTGTTTTTTTTGGAAGTCGGTTGTTTTTTTGTTATCATAACGCTTTTATCCCTAAACATAATTACCATAATATTTTCACTCATACTCAGAAAGAAACATTTACCAAGTGTAATAAAAATATATCTGGGTAGAAGAGGCGTAGCCGACGGAGGCCCGCTTCGCGGGGATCCTTTTTCTGGGTGGTTTAAAAAAAATAACCACGAATGGGACGGCGGGGTCTTTCAGACCCCGCCATCCCCTTCTAACCGAACCTGTCCGAGTCGGGATGCCCCAAGTCCCGAGCTCGCTTCGCTAGCTCTTGCATCCTATCCCCGATTGTAGCCTTTGTTTCTATTGTAATGATGTCAATAAATGCAAATAAAGTTACGCAAAATTAATGTATATAATACTGATTATTATGAATTAAAAGAAATCTAAACAAAAAAGATATGATTTTGAATAATAGTGTAAAAGATGGTTATGTTGAGAAAATATCGGAAAACAAATAAAAGTATATTAGATGTTTATTGCTACTGACATTATGAAGTTGAATGCTTCGGAATTATGAACATTAGAGACAGAGTAGTTAGGAATTGTGATTGTTAGGATGAAAAATGTTAGGAAGAATATTACAACTAGCTTCATTTTTCTGACTGACTGACCCTTTGACAATTCAAAAGTGCCTATAATTGGTTTATTTGAAATAAATGATTTGAGTCGAGTCATTTTCGGATTTCCAATTATCGGAGTTGAAAATTTAGGTGAACTTTGGCGCACCCGTAATTTAATTATAACCTAAGCTATTAAATTGTCTTTACTAAGAATGTGTCCAATAGCACTTTTCTTATTGTCTCTATTAAGGCGAATACACTTCGTTCGTATGTTTGTTTGGCACTTTTGTACTTTACACTATTCACTAACACTAAACACTAGCTCGAACGGTTTTGTTCTTTTAAGCCTTCTATGTTTATGTGGTCGAGAAGCTGGATTGCCTCGGCGTTCACATGCTGATGAAGTCTCTTATCGTGAGCTTCTGCATGTTTCTGGATCACTTTTTCGATGAACTCAAATTTAGGCCCCGGTGGAGGTCATCACTTCGTATGTACCAAGGTGCATTTACAATTTCCCTTAGCACTTTGTTCTGGAATCGTTGTATAATTAATATATTGGTCTATTTGGTGCAGCCCCATAGCTGAATACCATACGTCCAAACTGGCATCAGGACTTGTCTGTATAGCAACAATTTGTTTTGTACGGACAGCATGGAGTTTCTTCCAAGCAGCCAATGCATTCTTTTGAATCGGAGGTCGAGTTCATCTTTTTTCTTCTTAACGTGGCCTTTCCACCGTAGCTTTGCGTCAAGAGTCATACCGAGATACTTGGCTGTATTCTCGTATGGGACTTGTTTATTGTTAATGTAAACAGGAGAATACTGTTGTTTTTTGTTGGTAAAATCTATGTGAACAGATTTGGATTCATTCAGTTTAATCCTCCATTTTTTAGTCCAGTCATAAACTTGATTGACAGCCGTTTGTACCTTTTCTACTGCTTCTTCGGGGTTGTTTCCTACAGCCATTATGGCTGTATCGTCAGCAAAGGTCCCAATCGTGTTTTTCTCTAATTCAGGAATATCGCAAGTGTATAGTAGGTACAGGACCGTACCTAACACACTTCGTTGCGGTACGCCAGCTTTAATTTCTTTCAGTTCTGAGTAGGCGTCTTCTTGTCTTATTCTAAAGACTCTGTTTAGAATGTAGGATTCTAATATATCTATATATCGAGTAAACTGCTTTGGTAACAGGCTCTTCAATTTATGTATAATAATAATAATAATAATATCACCTCTGGCTTGCCTTTATTGGCCGGCTGGAGTGAACAATGAAGAGGAACAGTGCTCCCGCCTCTTTCTTGCCTTTATTGGCCGGCTAGAGTGGAGATTCGCAAGAGCAAACGTGCTCGGAGGAAGGAAGTATTCCAGTAAGATGCTGGTAGGGATCTTGACCGTACTTCCGGGATTGTCCTGATAGCCGTGGGATACCTCTCCACTCCTCATAAGCACCTCAGGACATGTTGCCCCTTTGTCACTTCGACACTATGTGCTAGCGACCATTTTCGGGGGCCCATTATTGAGTGTGCAAGTCACCCCCTGCCATTTTATCTGTGTATTTTATATAAAACATTGGTCAGGCAGGGGCCATAGTCTTTCCATAGTCCTAGATAAAAGAAAAAACCAGTCCACTTAAGCTACCCAAATCCATAGTCTTATACATTTGTTTCCATATCTTGCAATAGTCCTACACCAACCGGGGGTTGTCCTTGGGTGTACTTCTAAAGTCCGAACAGGGCTA
This sequence comes from Griposia aprilina, assembly GCA_916610205.1. Lineage (NCBI taxonomy): Eukaryota > Metazoa > Arthropoda > Insecta > Lepidoptera > Noctuidae > Griposia > Griposia aprilina. The sequence goes on from OU744287.1 coordinate 479,281, forward strand.
ATCGTCGGTTGGTGCTTCATTTCATTAAAAACGTCTAACGGGCCTCTGCGAGTTGGCTTCGGCCCCTCGTATGCCTTCCAAAGGTCCGGGATCCCAGGGTCCCGAGAAATGTAAAGAGATAAATAATAATAATAATAATAACTCTTTATTTCGGACTACAGGATCCATATTGTGTTAGTATTGCCTTAACTTATTGTTAGTAAATAATATTTTAAAACAAAAGCGAAAATTAATTTTGTACATGTACGTCTGTACGCACGTGTCTCTCTGCCCAGTGCCTAATAAATGGCCCATCAATTTTGTCCGCCAGAGTAACTAAAATATTGTTCGGACTACCCCGGAATCGCCGCAGCATAGACGCACTTCGCTTGCGCATAATGGCATGAAAGTCATCCAGTCTCGCTTCAGCAAACATGCTTGATGCGCTGCAAAACCGAGGCAGTCCCAACAACATCCTGAGTGCATTATTATATTGGACACGCAGAGCGTTGTAGGCCCTCTGCGTATACCTAACCCACAGGCTGCACGAGTAAAAAGTCTGGCAATAAGCTCTGAAAAGAGTTAGCTTTACTTCCTTGGTGCACCGCGCAAACCTGCGAGCAAGCATATTGCATCGGGCCGCCAACGCCCTACGCTCCCTATCAATATCCTGGTCGTCCGTGAGACCATCCGTGACCACATGACCGAGATATTTAAAATGAGTGACCACCTGCAACGGAATTCCACGCAACGTTACAGGGGGAATATTTGTAGGTGTCTTTTTAGGTACTTTGAACACCATAACTTCACTCTTAGTGGCATTATACCTCAAGCCATGAGCCTCCGCATAACTCTCACAGACAGCCAGCAGTTTTCTTAGACCGCAGATTGATGGGCTGAGCAGCACCATGTCATCAGCATAACTTATGTTATTGATCATCCTTCCATCAATAGAACATCCAACTATGGTGCCGCTCAGCTCACGCACTAGCCGGTCCACATACAAGTTAAACAAACTGGGTGAAGTTAACCCCCCCTGCCTCACACCGCAATCCAGTCCGTATGAGACTGAATGTGCGTCTGCCCACCTAACGTAATTCCTCTGACTCTCATACCAATATTTAAAAATGTGAATGCTCTCAGTAGGCAGGTCAGTATCATCTGATAATTTTTGCCACAGAATGTCATAATTTACCAGGTCAAAGGCTTTTGAAAGGTCAAGAAAACAACCATATACTGGTGTTTTCCTGTCCGTGTAGTACCACACAGTCTGCTTGAGACACAGAATTGCACTTTCAGTAGACAAACCGGTTCTAAACCCAAACTGCGCGTCGTGTAAATTAATGTGCGTATTCAACTGCCTCTCAAGCAGACTGTCCAACACCTTGCCAATGCCATAAGGCCTTCATGCCATACTTTGTCAAACGCTTGCGCTACGTGTAGGAATACAGTAGAACATACTTTCTTGGCTTCAAGGGCGTTTTCTATTACGTTTGTGATCCTATGCACTTGATCGATGGTAGTGTTTTTCTCGAAATCCAAAATGGTACGCTGGTATTATGTTTTTGCTATCTATTATTGGTTTAAGCCGTTTGAGTAGCAGCTTTTCAAATAGCTTGGACATGATTGGTAGCAAGGAAATAGGCCTATAAGACGATGTTTCGTGAGCCGGTTTCCCTGGCTTAGCTATCATTATTACTTCGGCCACCTTCCATAAGTCTGGTACATATTTAAGCCTTAGTGCGGCATTGATTAGGGTCGTTAACTTAACCAGACCCTTTCTTAGGAGGTTATGAAGTACTTCTACTGTTATTAAATCGTAACCTGGCGATTTTCGTGTACTTATATTACGTTTAATTTCTTGTACGACTTCTCTCGGTGTTACTACATAGTTTTATGGTAACTTCATTTTCTGATATCACCATATTAGCCAAAGTGAGATCTTCAATGATTTCCCCGTCGTTTGGTTGAAAGATATTTTCTAGGTACTCTGCAAACCTCTTTGCTTTGACAGGTGGGATTTGGGTAATTGATCTTTTTATGTGCTTAGTAGCCTTCCAAAGGGAGTAATCTGTCCTTTGGTCGTTGCTTAGGCTCTGAAAATAGGTTTTGGTTGAGTCGTCTTTAAAGTCTTGGATTAGTTTTTTTATTTTTTTTGTCAGGTTATTTAGTTTTCGTTTGTCATCAGGGCACTTAGATTGATGCCACGTTTTTCTCTGTCTCCTTTTCTTCATAATGAGCTGCTTAATTTTGAGCGGGTATGTATTTCCTTTCGTCCTCTTGTTGGAGTCGGGTGTATTTTCCCACGCTGCTTGCTGGATGTGCATTATGAACTTTTCTTCTTCGATGTTTAGATGTTCGGGTGTTTTTAATTGTATTTTAAGGTCTTTTCAAGGATTATTCAATCTGGTCTTGAAGCTCTCCCAGTCTGTACACTTATTAACGAGAGTGGGTCTGGTTTCTTTATACAATATGTTTTCGCTAATTTCTAGAAAGATTGCGGAGTGATCTGAATTCATATCATAGCTTTGTTCCGATTTTATATAACTGGTTGATAGATCCTTGATTACAAAAAAAAACTATTAAGTCCGGAATTTTATTTGGATCGGTTGGCCAATAGGTGGGCTTTCCAGTTGATATGACATCACATTTCAGCCTCTTTTATGGCATTCAGTAGTTCTTTGCCTTTAGTAGTTGTTAGTCTGGAGGCCCAATACGTATTTTTAGCATTGAAGTCACCTCCTAAGATAAATCTACTTCCAAGCCAAGTTAGAAAGCTCATATACGAGTAGTCTTTTTATATCGAGGTGGACTGTAGATGGCAGATACTGTTACAGGATATTTTTTTGTTTGTATACAAATCGCCACTGCTTGGATGTCTTTCTCTTCATATTTAAACTCTTCATAGTGCTGTAGGTTTTCTTTTACAATAATGGCACTACCGCCTCTTGCTGAATTTGTCTGGATGAAGTGCATGGTATACGAGTACTTTGTATCCTTTAAATTTAATGTGAGATTTCTTTGTGAAGTGAGTTTCAGATATCATGCACACATAATTTTTTTCTATGTCTAATACTACTTGTAACTCGTTGTGATGTTTTTGTAACCCATTTGAGTTCCACGCCATAAGTTTTAGTGTAGTATTCATTTTTTTGGCTTAGAAGTAGCAGCTTTGTTGCTGTTTTCATTTTATTTCAATCTCTCATCAAATGATGACATAAACTTTAAGATTTCATCCAACTTTTTGTCACTGTTCATATCAACCAAAGAACTTTAAGTGATTGTTGGGCACGGCATTCGTAAACGTAATTGCGTATGAACTCTTATCCGATCCGATCGATGGCAGTCGTGGCCTTTACTGCACCGTGGTGCCACGGCCGGTATTCCCTGCTCGTGCATAAGTATTATTGATAGCGGCTCATATTGCCGACGTCACTCGATGTGATGCAATCTTTGTAATGAGCACTCCGCTGTGTCACGGGTGCAGTTCATGCAGCGGATTGAACTGGGATTGTTGTCCCGAACAATCGCGTTTGGTGCCGGCACCACTGTGAAGTATACAGAAGATGTACGTTACACAATATAGGCACATGCATGAAGTGAACGATGCCAAGCTCACGAAAACTTACATACTATAACTGAACCAATTGTGTTCGTGTATGTGAGTTGTCTAAATGAGTAGAGCCATAATAATATGTCGAGTCGTGGACTGTTCTTATCATAAACAATTAATTCTAAAATAATACTGTATGTCTCAAAGCCGCTGGTGTAATGTTAGTTCCACTTAGTGTATGAACAATGAACTAAATTGATTTGTGGTCGTCCACACCGCCGCCGCCGCCACCACCGCCGACAGTTCCCGGTGCGCTACACACACAGCCATTACTTTATATACGGATATCATGACTCCGGCAAGCTATCGTCGCGCGCACGCACAAAGACGCAATCAATAAATCACCTAAACTTTTGGCAGTCCACTCACTGCCGGACATTATCGCTCAAGTTGCGCCACCGTGCACCGACCATGGCCGTACGTGCTGCGTTTTGAGTCGCTCCATCTATACTTATAGCTGGGCGGCGTCGCTCGCTGTGGCTACGTGCTGAATAATTTGAATTGAATTGAATTGAATTGTTCTAACGGCTATCGGTCCGTCGACAAACACGGCCGGTCCTCTGCCGCTTCAGCTTGCTGACATGTCAATAATTTTAGTTCTTTACGGTACAGGGAGGTGTGACAAGTTAAATACACGTGTGTATGTATCTATGTGTCCGTTTCGCGTCCGTGCAGCGCGTTGTGTAGTGTGCCGGCGCGCGGCGGGCCAGCGTGCCGTGTGCCAGTCAGCAGCCACACTCAGCAAGTGTCGCGGGCGCACAGCCCACAGCGCGCACTTCCACAAATGACATCTCTCATCAGGTTAAATAAACACGTCACTGTGGCGTCCCCTCGTGTTGCTCACGCTGATGGCCATCGATTGAAATAGATTGTAAACAATTTGAAGACGTTTCTTTTCTCGCTGACTATCGCGAATGTTGTTACTTTCATAATTTATTACAGTGGTTCTCGTTAGTTTCTAAAGTTAAGCTTTTGATTAATATAGTGTTGTAAACTAGCGTTTTAATATTTCAACATGTTTTGGAAAGGCTAGCTAAGGCTTCAGTCGCCGAGAAGTTAGGCAGCGAGTTATTACATAATGATGTAAGAAGAAATCTACATCTCTTCAAAGTCAAAGTCAAATCGTTTATTTTAAATAGGCACATAAAAGGCCCTTTTGAACTTCAAAATTTACAAAAAATTGAATTGATTCTAGTTGCCCCTTCCAAAAGGTAGTTTCGTATGGAGAAGAATGGGCAAGAAACTCCACCGTTACTCTTTTAAAAATGTTTTACAATATTATGTATACATAATAATTATAAGTGAAGACGATGCACCTAGAATAAAATTACTATACCACAATAGGTAAAAATAATTAAATATAACGCATGACAGGTGAATTAATTATGAGATAGATATATGGTGCTCACATATTTACAAATATTGAAAAGTAAATGATGTTTCCAAAATTTCACAAGTAATAATTTAGTGTGTGAGTTAAAGTAGTTACATAATATAAAAAACAATGTCATAAAAATTATAAATTATACAACTTAATTAGCAACCAGTTTGATTTTGTCTAGACTCTAGATTGTCCTATGGAGCAGGACCAGCATGTTTCCAAGCATTCTTATCCAGGATATAATCCTCTAATTTGTAATATGCTTGTTTACAAAGTGTACTTTTAATATGAGTTTTAACTTTTCTTTCATTTAATTGCAATATATCACAAGGTATTTTGTTGTAACATTTAACACAGTACCCCATAAAAGATGTATGTACTTTAGATAATCTAAAAAATGGTTGATATATTTTATCTTTATTTCTAGTATTAAAATTATGTCTATCACTTATTTTATTAAAAAGATGTAATTTTTTTCTTACATACATAATATTTTCATAAATGAATTGACAAGGCACCGTCATAATATTAATCTTTTTAAATAGTTCCCTAAGAGATTTTTGATGTGAAACATCTACAGCCGCGAGTAAACCGATTGTTAGCGTGACGACGCGTGGCCACGTTATATCTTCTTTACAAAGTAGTTTTTGATATGGACCTTAAACATAGGGTAAATATGAATGAATTTTAAATGTTACGCTTCGCAAGCCAAGGTCAGTCTTTGGATGGGTGACTATTTTGATTATATTGAGTTTTAACTTGATTCGTTCGCAATAGCGAAGCCGCCAGGATAAGCAGTGCTTGCTAAGGTCAGTCTTTGGATGGGTGACAATTTTGATTCTTGATTAGCTCGCAATAGTGAAGCCACCACGTTAAGCAGCGCTTGCCAAGGTCAGTCTTTGGATGGGTGACCATTTTGATTCTTGATTAGCTCGCAATAGTGAAGCCGCCAGATTAAGCAGCGCTTGCCAAGGTCAGACTTTGGATGGATGAACATTTTGATTCTTGATTAGCTCGCAATAGTGAAGCCGTCAGGTTAAGCAGCGCTTGCCAAGGTCACTCTTTGGATGGGTGATTTTGATTCTTGGGTAGGCCTTCAGAAAAACGGAGCATTAGTCAATATACAGTCATTAACATGGGATAAATGATACTTTCCTATCTTCGTTATGAGTTTACCTAGTTATACCATTAAATAATCAAATAAAACTAACCTTATCTCGCAGTGATGTGATATGTTTCCATTTTGATAACTTTATTACTAATACATCGAATTCTCACACACATTCACCAAAAAACACTTTATTATTATAACACAATATGTGTATGATACCACAACTCATTCCACTTTGAAACAATAAAAAAACACCATAAAAACTATTTGTTTACACAACGGAAAAAACTCAAGCTTTGGCGCGCGCGCGCGGTCGTAAACACTATTGGACTACGTGACGCACGGTACCCCCTCCTACCACGACGATTCTCATGGTACGCGCGAATCTCCGAATTTTACTCTTGGAAATACGATTATGATGACAATACGCACTAATATCAGTAGCTTTTAGCCAAATTATGTTCATAGATTAATAAAATAGCTACTTATGTGTATTTCTAATAATAAATAAGAATATTTATCATAAAAAAAAACTAAATACGGCGGCCATCGGGGTCAAAATTAATGCATTGTAAAAGTTTCATTACTTTTTCATTGAAATATTTATCACTTTTCAATAAACTATCACTTAATATGGTGGTGGCCCAGTGGTATCGGCCCCGACTTACGAGCTGTAGGTCGTGGGTTCGAACCCAGACAGGCGCTTTACTTTGTGTAAATAATTTCATCACCACTGCTCTCAAAACGGTGAAGGAAAACATCGTGAGGAAACCGCCATGTCCTAGAACCAAAAATTCGAATACATGTGACATCTACCAACCCGCTCTGGGCCCGCGTGGTGGATTTCAGCCCACTCCCTCTCAAAAAGAGAGGAGGCCTGTGTCCCAGCAGTGGGAACATTATAGGCTGATTATGCTTGCACTTAATATGAAATCTACATTTATTTCTCTGTAATTCTGTATACAATTCTCATAAGATTACGCACTGTTTACTTCTTGAATCCATTTTTTTATTCACAAATAAAACAGTCACACACGAGTTTTGACAAGTAAGTAAGTAAGTAAGTAAAATTTTATTTGTTTAAACATGGTGTACATGATATATTGCATCCAAGATAATAAAAGATACAGAAAAGTTCTAACATGTTCAGCCGCATAAAGTGGCGTACAAATTGGTAGGAAGAGATGGTGCTTATACCGTGATAATATTCATCAAAATTACATTATTGAAATTATATAGGTACTTATTAAATCATCAGTATTCATTAAATATTACGTATCACACACTTCAGCAAGCACATTTTTAGATAAAATTAAATGTCAAAGTAATCATTAAATAAATTAGTCAATAAAAATATGAATTACTGTCATTAAAATATCAATTCCAAATTACAATTATTCCACAAAAAAATACAATAAATCACAATAACATGTCAATAAAATACAACATCGTCATCTCAAAAACGAAGAAAAAATATCCTCTTTCATAAACTCTGCTATACCTACTGTAAAATGCTCTTTCGGTTAGTAAACTCTTCAATTTACTTTTAAGAGCAGATATATTTAATGTTCTCCATGATTTGGGCAATTTATTAAAGATGGTCGGACCCATGCAAAAGATGCTTTTACGCATAAGAGTGGTTTTAGCGCCATGACCACAGAGTTTGAAATTATCACGTCTATTCCTAGGGATAGCATCAGACAAAAGCTGAAATAAATGACTATTCGCTTTAATGAACATTACTGTTTCCAGGATATATTAGGTCTTTACCTATGAAATTGCCGTTCTGCAGTACTGGCCATTTCAAATCAAAATAATTTTTGTTTGGCTAAGAATTCTAATTTCAAATTAATTTTGTTTTAAAAACATGGATTTTTTTTTCTAAAAGTAGTCATTTGTTTATTGATTAGTGTTACATTTTCATCGCATTTCAATCTTTTTCGTCATCATGGATACGTTAAAAATTCGAGTAATTATGGAATATGAGTACCGTCGTGGCAGCAACGCGGCACAAGCGGCACGCAACATCAACGACGTTTACGGAGCTAACACTACAAACCAACGCACCACCTGTTATTGGTTTGCTCGCTTCCGTTCTGGAAATTTCGACCTGAAAAATGAACCTCGCGGTCGTCCGAAGACTTTGGTCGACAATGACGAATTAAAGGCGATTGTGGAAGCTGATGATACACAATCTACGGCTGAATTAGCAGCAGCTTTCGACGTTAGCGTCAAAACAATATTGGTCCATTTGCGTCAAATTGGCAAGGTAAAAAAGCTTGACAAATGGGTGCCCCACGAACTCAATGATCGCCAGCGCGAAGTACGCGTCGAGACGTGCCTTGCACTGCTCAACAGACACACAAATGAAGGAATTTTGAACCGCATTGTTACCTGCGATGAAAAATGGATTCTGTTTGATAACCGTAAGCGCTCAGCAAGTTGGTTGGATCCTGGTTCAGCACCTAAACAATGCCCTAAACGAAAACTTACCCCTAGAAAAGTGATGGTCACTGTTTGGTGGTCTAGCGCCGGTGTGATTCATCACAGCTTCTTACCAAACGGGGTGAGCATTACTGCAGATATGTACTGTGAAGAACTGAACACAATGATGGAGAAGCTGGCGCATCTCCAACCAGCATTGGTCAATCGCTCGTCTCCGCTGCTCCTGCACGACAACGCGCGACCTCATACTGCACAGCAGACGGTCTCCAAGTTGCAAGAACTGGGGTTGGAAGCTCTCCGTCATCCGCCCTACTCACCAGACCTTGCGCCTACAGACTACTACTTTTTCCAGAATTTGGATAACTTCTTGGCGGGAAAAAAATTTAATACCCGAGAGGCAGTACAAAATGCCTTTGAAGAATTTGTTGCCTCCCGTCCAGCTGATTTCTTTAAGAAGGGCATCAATAAACTGCCACTGCGATGGCAAAGATGCATTGATTGCATGGGTGATTACTTCGATTAATACAAATAAAAAATTCATGAAAAAAATTCGTTTAAATTTTTTCATACATAACGGCAATTTCATAGGTAAAGACCTATTATAATGAGGATAACGTCAATATCTTACGTTCGATAAAATAAGATTTACAGCTGTCCGTTGTTTGCAGTCTAAACATCGATCTAATGCACCTTTTCTGTGCCCGAAACGCTATTTCATTATCCGTGCTATTCCCCCAAAAGATGACTCCATATCTAAGAATCGATTCGGCTAAACCATAGTAAGCAGTAATTAGCGCATCTGTGTTGAGAACCACAGCAAGCTGTTTCAGAGCGTAGGCTGCACTTTCTAAATTTTTTACTAAGTGCCCCTATTTGAGGTTTCCAATTCAATCTAGAATCTATTATTAGTCCCAGAAATTTTGTTGTGTCAGCTTCATTGATATTTATATTATTAAATTGAATATTAAGATTGTTTATTGTTTGTGTACGTTGTCTAAAGTGCATTACGTTAGTCTTTTTTAAATTAATTATTAAAATATTATCATTTAACCAATTTATAATAGATATTAGTGAATTATTGATGTCATGTTCATATATGTTTATGTCATTACAAGCTATTGTCATAGTGCAATCGTCAGCAAAAAGTGTCATCGGTTGTAAGTATGGCGCCGTGTTGCGTGTTGTTGTGTATTTTTCTGTTGTGTTGTGTACATTGGCTACATTCCGAATTACGCCATAATCGCTCACAGCGCTCACATCAATAATTTGCATTCCGATTTAGATATCACGATTATGACTGCTGCGAGATGTCAACAATTCGGAACGCTCGTGAACGCGCTCACAGTGCTCGCTCAACGTCAACAACGTAGTTCCCAATGTAGCCTGTGACGTCAACCCCAAACCTTGCACAAGAAAGAAAGACCGACTGGATAATTTCGATGTTTCACATCTGCCAGGCGTCCCGTGACGGCTCACATTTTTTTTTGTGTAAACTTCACAGACGTGATTGGTATCATTATCTAAACACGATAAAACGTATTTTATCAGCTCACACTTCATGTAACAAAACAAGTAGCGGTGTTTGACCCCTAAAAAAAACGTACGGTAGTATCTTTTTCGTTTTATTTTATCGTGTTAAGATATCGATACCCATCACGTCTGCGTAGATTCCCGCTAATTTTATTTGACCCTGCAGATAGGTACCTACTTTAACAAGACGAGGATATAATAATAATTGTAATACAATAATAATAATAATTGTATAATCTTTAAATAATATAAAACAAAGTCGCTTCCCGCGTCCGTACGCTTAGATTTTTTAAACTCCGCAATGGATTTTAATGCGGTTTTCATCACTAGACAAAGTAATTCAAGAGGAAGGTTAGTATGTTTAACAAATGCATATTACAGGATATTTCAAGTGAACACACTAACTGCAGTCGATGACAGAGTTCGCCACTTATCACGCTGAGTCTCACAGAAAAGCTGCGGAAAGTGGGCTTTCGATAGTTGATTTAGACAATCTGCAGTGCAATCTGCCTACTTCTATGGAATTACGAGTGTGAGTAAAGGTATGTATGTATTAATATCGTCGGATATACCTAAATCGTACATAATATTAAAGAAAAAAAAACACCCCTGATGCAAAACAAATACGAGTAGCAATACATACAAAACATTTAGCCATCGAATCTTATAATGAAATATTTACAGAATGATATCATTAAATATCACAAAAATTCTGAGCTACATCCTGTATATGTTCTCTCTGGGTTTTTTATTTTTGCATACTCGATGAGCATTCTCCTTTGTATGGCTTTCAAGCGCATAAGTAAAAATTACTACAAATCCACCTGCCATTGCAAAAAAATGTTTTATGGAGCCACTTTTTATTTGAACCCCTAAATTACTTAATGTGATTCAGTTTTTAGCTATAAATACGTAGTTCGATCTTACTGCCGTCAATTTAATTAGGGCATCATCAAATCTTCGGAAAAAATATGTTTCAACCATCTATTACGTGATTAAAATTTACAATGTTTCCAGTAGAAAGGCTCGGTTAGCCACCACAAAAGATACTGTGCACAATATATGTAGTAAAGGAAAAATACACATTATTTGTTAGAGGCGGGCGGAGGACGGCCGGTATTCCTTTGTAAAACAACAACCGCGCGCCTGCTACCGACCAGCGATAACACTAAGTACGTCCTGCAGGGGTCCTGCTCGCACTACTTCACTCTTTAGCTCATAATCCGATTATGTGTCGGACGCCACAACACTTAGAACAGCCAACAAACTTCCCGGAAAATTGACCAAAAGTATGTGAAAGCCGAGATTCATCAGCATCGTTTAGATGAAGAAATCCAGCGAAAAACGTGATAAGGTCCGTATAGTTCCGGATGATTATACCCATGATGTGTACCCATTCATTTCACCACACTTGAAAACTTGAGATCAATGACCTCCTACTGGAAGTCATAAAACGCATCATTTAGTTTTCCTCATACCGCATATCCAATTTCAAAGTTGTTATAGAGAATTCGATATTGTATTTTGTTTTCTATTTTATTCCTAGTCAGCAATTCGTGGCAGTCGGTTGCACCGTCCACCGCACCGGTGTATTTCAGTTAGCAGTGGAGAAACCGGAGCGGGAGGGGGGATTGTCGCGGGTAATGAATGTTCTATAGCGATATTGAAGGCTATCATAATTCTGTTAAAGTGTTCGCCACTCGCCTGATATCTGTGACTCATACAAAGGTGAAGTGAAGGCCCTGCGAGTCAGTGTCCACCACAGCTACTTGTTCACCGCAGCAGTTAGTTACGATACAGCTGTAATAGTATTACGTATTAGATATTCTATATTAGGTATTCCACTATAAGTGACAAATATTCTGCTTTTGGTGTTCAGAGTTGACTATGACACGTCCTTTTAGATATTTCTACAGAAATAAGACTGGACCTGGCGAATCGGGTGAATTTAGGGGTAAATAAATGTCTACATTTCTTGGAATTTATTGTTTCGGTAACATTCCTCTCAAAGTTTCGATTTCGTTTCGTGCTACATGGTTTCTGGCTTCATCTTATCGGAACCACGTGTTTTCTATGTCTAACTGATAGATTTGTCAAAAAAATATATAAAAAAAAAAACAACCGACTTCTAAAAAAACACTAGGTACAAAGTGAAAAATAACTTTAATTTCGGAAGTCGATGTCTTTAGATCTGTATTTTAGTTTTTTGACACCGACTTCTGAAATTAAAGTTATTTTTCACTTTGTAGTGTTTTTATTAGAGCCCGGTTGTTTTTTTTGTAAAAAAGTTTTTTATTATTAATTTATCTAAGTTAAATAATAATAATAATAAACCACCTGCCACCTATAACCTATAATTCAACTGCTCATAACCTTTTACAAAATATTGCTTTTCCCGATGCAGGGACGTTAACTGTTGAGGAGTTCGCCTGGTAAAAACGAGCTGATGCTGAAGCCACCATTAGCTCCATTTCACCATATGTATTGTGATGAGCTTAACTTGCTTAGCAACCATATTAAAGTAATCAAATCGCAACCACAATGAGTAGTTCCGGTGGGCACCTCTGGTCTTCATCATCAGTTCCATTTCACCAAATGGTGCTTTCCAAGAGCAAATGCACGAGTTACTATAAAAAATACTCTAATCGCTATAGGTGTGCCTATAAAATTTGAGGAGTTCCCTCGTTTTCCACGGGATCCCCCTCATAAAATTCTGACTTGGTAACAATGGGACCACCTCGAGAGCATACCCTTTCAAATAAAAAAGAATTTTCAAAAACGGTTCACAATTGACGGAGAAATCGGTGGACATACATAAAAAAAAAAAAACATAAATACAACTGAACATATAACCTCCTCCTTTTTGGAAGTCGGTTAAAAACTGAACACTATTGCAGTTGCTAGTTGCAGTAACAGCAGCACCTGTCCTGTAGCCATTTCTAGGAAGAATGGTGCAAAAATCCACGCAACCAGTCAGACAAAAAGAACTTAGGGGTCCTGCCTGAATCAACAAACGTTGTTCTACTGTAAAATAATGAGCATTTTGTTTTTAAATAAATCCTCTGTGATATTAATGGGATTAGTTACTCGTACAGATTTGTTGAAGAAAATTAGGTCCATCTGTTGCATATTGACATGCGCATGTTTTGTTATGAAAATAGTTTCACCTTCAAGGGAAGCGTCTCAATAACCTGACCCACCCCGACCAGAATGTTTATTTTTTAATACTGAATCTAGTTCATTCTGAAAATTGTGTTCACTGATTCTGTGTCTAAATTATTTAGCGGTGCACACTTGCTCAGCCGTAGCGCCGCTCCGTAACGCTCGCTCTGTTTGTTAGCGGTGGCACGCGAGGTGTGCTCCTATTAGTGCTACGTATTTGCGCTGTTCGCTACCTCGGTGCTAGCTGCTAGCACGTATTGTCTGTCGCTTTATCTGTACCAACAAAGAACTAATTAAGCTTTCAGTTGGTAAGGATATTTACGTGCGATTTAGTGTTATTTCGTACGATTATCAAAATATATCTTTTGTTATGTTGAAACTAGTTGAAAGCTATCCGCCATCCTTAACCTTATCCTCGACCTTTCAATTTAAAAATTAGTCGGATTGGTATAGGATGTCATGCTTATTTCGCAGCTGATTTGAACAAAGTGCTGTTCGTCGTTGGGTGGTGCGCGTAGCGGTGTTGTTTCACAGTTGCACTGGTTCCGAAGTTCCGCTTGTTGTTGTTTGTGCTCGAGCACGGTGAGCCCCCCCCCCCCCTCCCCCCACGACTTGCGACTCTTTTGTCAACGCTTACTATCCGAATAACTAGTATTTTCATACTTCCGGGAAACAACCTTTTCAGATATTATTTTTAAAATCTTTTCTTCGCATTAAACTAACTATAAGAACAGTAAGTAATTGAAGGTTATTGCGGAAAACGCAAAAGATAATACTGAAACTTCATATCCCTGAAGAAATGTTAGCGGAAAATAAAAAATCTCGTTATTATATAACGGAGGTTTTATATGTGGAGCAATTTCAGAGGGTGTAGTATCACAGGTAAGTAATTGGGCGGATATGAGTTTGTTGAGAGTATAATTTGCGAAATGAAGTCTGGAGTGCGTCCCTCGGAGGGGCCAGGGGGGAGTGAGAGGGTGCGCGTGGGAGGGGGGGAAAGGGGGCGACGGACCACCGAAGATTGCACGCCTGGACCGACGCCGTGTGTCCATTATATTTGCGATTTTCAGTTCGTTACTTTCAGTTCTCTACCTAGAGAATGCCAATGAAACAATAAGAAAGATGCATCCTTCTTATCTTACCTGCATCTTTCTTATTGTTTCATTGGCATGCTTGCCTGAAAATAAAGGAAGATTTATCAAATTACAGGCGTTTTAAATAAACATCTGATTATTTACAAGGGTTTATTTTGAATGTTGACATTTTATTCATCATGTTTTGTTAGTTTAAATTAAGTTTTGTTAAGGTAAGCTCCAGTGTAGGTTACATTTTGCTTGGAATTCAGTCTAAAGCTTCTACTGCCGTGCCACTTGTTGCGGTTTTATAAGACCGCGCCGCGCCAGACGGAATGCAGCATGTTAACTCATTCCAAAACAAACAAAAAAAACTGTATGACATAAGTACCTAACAGCCCACCATTAGGTACTTATGTAATACAGTTTTGTTTTCAATATTTATTTATTATAAGTTATAATCCACTTCATCATGTTGGAATAAGAAGTGCGTTTGTCTATCTGTCTCATATTTGTGGTGGTACGGTATCGCAATCAGAATCGGACTCGGCGTCCGACACGACCTCTGTGAACATGCGATAAAACAACTCACTTGTACCGAACTAATTATTTTACTTTGTGAGCACACACGAGCCACCATAAAATTACTTCCACCGTCCCGCCGCCGCGCCGTGCGCTGGCAATCGCAGAACACGCGGGCGAACAGAAGGACCACTTCCTGAGTCTCCACTTCGTACTCAGCTTGTTGTGATATGTATTGTTAGTAGGAACTTAGGACGGACCTATTTGGGAAGTTAGTTCTACTTATGATCGCGACACGTGATCAGGCACCGCTTGAATCTGAGACTAATCGGGAAAATAATGCTATAGTAATCGCAAATATGACGCGTATAGCTTTAGGAAAAGACTGTCACATATGTACCTATGAGTGACAGACACGACGCGCGACGATCTACAAGCTGAACTTTTTCTGAAACTAGATGTTCTCAACTGCCGAATAATTTACTATCTTTTATCAGTATGTCCCACCGTGCATTCTTCAGAATATACCTTCTTTCCCATTCCCTATTCGCGCCGGTCTGGGCCCAGTCCCGGCCCATCCTGCGGCCGCACTCCGCAATAAACCCGGCCCAGGTTCTGTGATTATAATTTTATCACATTTAGTAACTTTTTCTCGAGTACTTAACATATTTTCACATTTTGCGGTCATTATTATGAATGACATGTAACAGATACGTCATCAGTCCTGTGTCCCAGTGCGCAGCGGTGCAGTTCTGCTGCGCTGTTTGTTTCATCGTCACCACTCTTCCACGTGTCGCTCCTCATCCTAATTTGCTTGTGGTCGGCGAACAATGTATTTTTCTTCCATAGTTATCTATTAGACGTCATCTCAGTAGTCACTCCCTTTCTTAGCTATTAGAATTATAACATAATATAATGTTTCATAATAAACATTCTGTGACTCTTCCTAAAAGGCCGATAAAATTTTCGTTTTTCCTAATTATGTTAATGTTAGTGTTTAGGTCGTTTTCCCCCTTAGAGGAAAAGGCCGTGCTCCACCCCGCATAGCTCTGTAAAGCTCGTCTCCAGACGGGACACTCTCCCATCGCATTGAATTCAATGAATTCCCAAATATGAAGACTTGTTCCATTAATAAGGCAAGGAAAGGATTAAAAGAAATGGTAAATACTGGTAAGACTTTCATAGTTATTTATAGAATTCATAGTTATGAAAATATATTGAAAGTGGTTTTAGAAAGCTAATAAATAATAGAAGGATGCAAATGATATTATTACATAAACTTGTGAGTAACCCTGGATACGCTAGCGGAACAGGTATCTGGTCAGTCGTTCCGCACACGGCAGCTCACATCTACCAACAAACTCACACGCATTCTACGTTAAATACTACATAAGTCTAATCTGGGCTTCAACATTACTAGATTTAACTTAATTAATAATACTAGCTATCTTCCGACAGCCCATGTGCACCTCTTGGTATCCACGTCCTAGCTGAACTAGCTTGGACCATGACACCCGCACCCTACAGCGGTCTACAACCGGCTGCTCTAACGTTTTCGTTATAATTCTCACATGATCACATCCTAAAATCACCACGCTCAGCCCCTCTCCCTTGTTGTTGTCTTTTTTATACAATTTCTCAATTGTTGGGTCCGTTTGGGTTTTGCCTGGGCCCAATTTATGGTTACCACAAGTGGCTGCAATAACGTGCGTTGCGCTTGGGTCATTCCATTGGTTATTTTTGTAGAAATATTGCATCTTCAGTGACGTAAAGTATTGCTTTCGACCTACCGGCATTGTCCTTAGTAGATAGTTTGTTTCCCATTAAATAGATAATTTATGCGTATATAAGTGGCCCGAACTATGTGCCAGTTTTAAAATAAGTATAATATTTTGTTACTAAATAAGAGTACGTGACAGACAGACACAATTCGTTAAAAAAACTCGTTAGTTCCAAGTGGCGCTCAGTGCATGTAATGATGTGTTCGTGTGACGTGACTTATATTGTGCACATCATATTGTAATATCGTAGTGAGCTCATCGCGTTACCGACGTAACGGCGTTACTACACAAAAGCGCAGGTTCGACGCCGTGGCGCGTGGGCGCCCGTGGGATATGCGCCAGCTTATCACGTTATAGCCTTATAGGGACTATCTTGTGATAAGGCATAGGTCGATATTAGAATTAACAGTGATAAGTTTTGATGAGATTATTTTATATGTCAATGAACCAGACGTTGTAGATATTGATAGCGGATGAGAACTAATCTGCGGCGCGTGGGGTGTTAGGGTGCGATTCTATCAGGGATGTGCGAGTGTGCGTAGCGAGTGATGTGTGCGTTTCGATACCTCTGCTCTTGTAGAAAAGGGCTTAGCGGAGACAAGGCGATGCTGGCTGAGTACGTGAGAGGATGGTTGTGTGTACCTCCGCCATGCTAATATTAGCATGGCGGAGGTACACACAACCAGCCTCTTATGAATATTCATAAGTGAACTGCTACAGGTAGCTATGAAGGATGTTCGGATGATCCTAGTGAGTGCAGGTACTTGCGAGTGAAACTGATTATTACGAGCAGATAACTCAGTGCAATCTGCGAGAGCGAGTGCTCATATTAGCATAAAAGGCAGCTCTATCTGATGTCGCGTGCCCCCCCCCTCTCCCCTGCAGCTGCACGACGAGCTTATTTCCGATACGTCCTGGCGGAGTCGTATATCAAGGTTTAACAAGTTCTACAATTTTATTAGGTAAGTACATGTTATAATGCAAGGAGAAATCCTTTAATTTCAGCACGTTTCATTAGGTGGTTTTTTTTATGAGTAGATGTGTTCTTTAATACTTCCTCGTATCCGTGATGACAGTAGATGAACAAAGCATGTCATTCTGTGCACGATTATTATGTCAAATCAATGGTCACTAGCCGAGTGGCTAGTGACTACAAAATTATTAAAGCAACGAGCGGTTGCAGAGAATTTTGTCAAAGGGTTACGTGGGATTTACCAGAATCCTTAGGTTCAGTGGCGCAACCGCGCGCCGCGCGTGCGGGCCTATGCCAAGTGGAGGTTAAAGTAAAAATACTAGCAGGAAAGTCGACCGGATATGTCGTGTAGCTGCGGAAGTAATCGTAAAACTGCTGTCTGTAGCAATAACTTTCATGTTTCATGGTTCAATAATGTTCTCACCTACCTGCTTACGTACCTGTCTTGATACTCGTAATTTAAAATAAAGTAATTGTACAAATGAAAACTATAGGTAGCTGTTGCGAAAATGCTGGTGCGTTGTCATAGTCACATAGTGATAGTACACTCTATGAAGTTCTGTTCGCGTTCGCTTGTGCTCAGACGTTCATTTGCATTTGCGTGCTGGTGTGTGTTAGTAACAACTGGATATCAATTATAGCGGTATGTAGTTGCAGATAATTCATAACAAATAACTGTAGTGTCGTGTTGTTTTTGGATTTATGGCATTTGATTTGCGTTCAATTTCATTATCATTACCATTGAATGCGTTGTGTTTTATTTCATACGATATTAGTTATAAACAACTGTTATTGAAGCCGTGATTAGTTAGCGTACTTGTTTTGTTTTAAATATTCAAAATATTCAAAAGTGTGTGTGCTGGTATGCCTTCTGAAAGATCGTCGTGATTTTGTGCAAAGAAATAGTTTAAAAATCGGTGAGTGACATAGGCCACTTCAAATAAAATAAAAAACGCATCTACAGTCCTTGTGTTAAAAGTTTGTCATTGAATTTATTGTGTGTGACTGTTCCTTCGGAGCTGGTCACTCGACCGTGGTAACTCCTGCATGTTGAAGAATATTTTTAGGTGTATTTAAGTACTGTTACTCTATTTAATAGCTCAAAGTCACAGCATTTATTTCAATTAAACCATTTACAGGCTTTTTTATATTGTCAAGGAGTCGCTTAGTCAGAAATATGAAGCTAGTTGTCCATTCCAAAGCGTAGTAAGTAACCTATGGAGAAGAACGAGCCAGAAACTCCATAGACACTCTCTAAACAAAAATTGTTAAAAAAATTGGTTGCATCATTCATTTACAAATTATAGATGTGAGAACGGTGTAGAAAGACGAGCACGTTAAAAGCGTCCGTAATAAAAAAGACAAAAGCGAAAAAAATACCATTTAGAAATTTAAAAAAAAATTGAGAGGTGTCAAGGGACACCCGGATGGAACGAAGTTACATTAAAAAAAAATTAAAAGAAAAAAATAAATTAAAAAAATAACTGGCTTGCTTTCTATGAGAGAGAGAGAGAGAGAGAGACAGACAGAGAAACCCGCGCACGCCGCACGGCTTACAACTATAAAAAAGTGTCGTTACAACTTTTGGTCTTAATTTTTTCCGTCTAGCCCCCTTTCGCAACGCGTGATAAGGAACTTCGTTCCATAACTTCGTTCCAATAAGCCCTGGGTCCGATAGGGCCTGCCGGGGTCGCGCATTGTTCGAAAGAGTTACCGTGGCCCTGGCGCACAGGCAACTGAAGGAACACGGTGGGTTTAGTCAGTAAGAGTCTGACACGCCCTCCCGCTCCGCCCAGAGCGGGAGAGGTCATTTGATGATTTCCCACCCAAAAAAAAAACCTTAGAGATGACCCGTTCCTACTGACGGCGGCGGCGCCCGTTCACGAACGTAACGTATACATCAGCAACATTCAGCTCTGTCATTTTGAAGGAAACTTAATGGTCCAACACACACGCCACCACCAGCGAGACATTTGAGTGAGCATGACATACTCTCAGCCGCCAGGGCACATTCAAGTCAATGAAGGACGTACCCAGTAAATGGAAGCTTTATAGTAGGTACATAGTGCTGACACATGTGCAGCAGCACCGAGTTGCGTTCAGTATAGTCGAAGATAGACTGTTCAACTACACTGACGAGCAATATAAAGAAGCCACTAACTAATCCTGAAATATTTCCGAAACCACGCAAGATAACTTCTTGAAGTGAAAAGCAACATTCAAATGTATTTAATAACGCACAAACCAAAAAATGTAAAAAAACAAAAAAAAATCGTTAAAGACGGAAAAAACAAAATAGGGCCATTTGGACAAAAACAATTTACCCTTATGATAAATTAGAAATGATAAATGATTTCATTTCTGTAAGTAGGTTTGTAAAAACACTTTTACCCGTCAATCTTATTTTAAAAACTAGATGAGGACGGCGTTGTCTATCTGACTACTCTGAGAAGAAAGGCTGAAACAAACTCAGAGGTAAAGGTAAAGTGGGTTTACTAAATCGAAACATTTTTTTTTATCATTCAATATTTCGTGTTCCTTCCGCGTGCTCTCAATCCGGCTTCTCCACGATTTGGCATGTCGAGTACCAGGTTCCTCAGCATATGCTGAAGAATATTCTCCCATTCTTCAATAAGTGCATTTTTCAGGGCATGAACTGTGACTGGAGGTGGATTTTGGTTTCTAGTACGTCTGCCATGTTCTTCCCAGGCATGTTCGATAGGGTTTAGGTCAGGGCTTTTCGCTGGCCACTCCATTTCATGGATTCCCACGTTTTGAAGGTACTCATTTACCACATGAGCTGTGCGGGGCCGGGCATTACCATACATAAACAATGCATTGTCGCCCATATTGGCCAAATACCGACGCCGTGGTCATTGAGAATCTCGTTTACGTATCCCACAGCGGTCAGATTGCCATTTTATATCGGCACTAGCGCCGAGCGACCATCTGATGTAATACCAGCACACACGTGTACCTTGCCCGTATGGGACTTTTTCGTTGAAACATGCTTGTGTCAAAAAAGTCAAATCATTTGTTTCAAATACTTAAGCACATAAAAGGCACTTTTGAACGTCAAAATTTACAAGAATATAGAATTAATTCTAGTTGCCCCTTCCAAAAGGTAGTTTCGTATGGAGGACAATGGGCAAGAAACTCCACCGTTACTCTTTTAAAATGTTACAATATTATGTACACATTAATTATATGATTATATGTGAAGAAGATACACCTAGAATAAAATTACTATAAAATATAAAGCAATGACAGGTAAATAAATTATGTGATAGATATTGCTCACGTATTTACAAATATTAAAAAGTAGATGATTTTCCAAAATTTTAACAAGTAATAATTTTGTATGTGAGTTAAAGTAGTTAAATAATGTAAAAATCAATGTCATACAAATTAGAAACCAGACAAACGTTTGTTAAACGTTCTCCTGGCCACCTGTACACTCGACGTCTCCCGTCATGGTTATACAACACGAATTTCGATTCTTTAAAGAACATTACTCTGCTCCATTCATCCTCACCCATTCCATGTGCTCACGGGCATATCTTAATCTTGCAACTTTATGATGCCGTTCGACTTTTGGGCTATTTTCTGGCGGGTAAGGCTTTAAATTGGCTTCTGCAAGGCGTCTCCTGACTGTGCACTCACTGACTGGGTCCCTTCGGGTCTTCAAAAGTTGTTGCTGGATCGCAGCTCCCGTCTAATGTCGATTTCTTAACATCGGTGACGCAATGAATTGATCTTCTCGGCCGTTGTGCACCTTGGCTTGCCATTGCTTGGTCTTCTTAGGTTAAGTCCAGTCTCCCTAAACCTCCGGAGCACTTGTTGTACAGTAGAATGTCTCACACCCATTGTTCTGGACGTTTGTCTCTGGGATCTCCCCAATGGCACCTTAGTGATGATCCTGGTACATTCCTCGGGTGTGACCTCTCTCATGATGATTTACATGTCAACGCCTGACGTAAGTAATTTTAGTTAAAAAAATCAATAAGCAAAGTTAAAAACAATAATTAAATCAAAGTGAAAATAAATGTAATCCAAAATTATAGAACATGATATATTTTTTACTTTTTTCTATGTATGTCATAAGGTGCAATATGATACTGTTTTCAAGTTTTTTTTTTACTTCGTTAAAATAACGTGGAGATAATTAGATTTCTTTAGGCACTTTGCAAGTGGCTTTTATATTGCTCGTCAGTGTATTAACCCATGCAAGGAGACTCAACGTGGCAGTAGAACTCAGTGTGGCAGTAGTACACGCTAGTTTGAAGTCAGAGGAATCAATAAGCAGCGCTCGCTCTATGTTTACCGGCGGTAGACACCAATGATGCCAGTCGTCTGTGGGGTCACGGCGCACAAACACTATGCAGATAGCTCACATGTGTGTCCCCACGTATAGGTATATGATCCAGTACATATAGTATCCCAATATAAGCTCGCAATATGCGCGTCGCGGTATACACGTACAACTGCTAATATTGTAATGTGAGGGTTTTATTTGTTTGTGCAATAGGGCTCACAATGTGCTGGTGTGAGAGCTGTAGTTGTATGCTACTAAGTAATATCAATCAGAGACCTTGCAGACTAACATGTTGGTCTAGTGGACGCGAGCGTGACTTTGTCGTAAAAGATCCTGCCAGGGTTCAATCCCCAGGTTGGGTAAAGTGTTGGTAGGTTTTTCCAATTCTTAGGGATAGCGTATCCATAGACGGACGGACTGATTGACAAACGACATAGGCTTATTAGCCCCATTGGCTACCTTGAGTCAGTACATAACCTTAAAAAGCTAGGTAGTGTATGCCTACCCCATGGCTACAAGGCGTGAGTTAAAGTAATGATTGTATGTTATATATTGCCAGCCGGATCGTCCACCCGCCTGCACGGGCTCAAACTCAAACTTCGTTCACAAAGACGTTCATTTGCATTTGCATGCTGATGTGTCTTGGTAACAACTGGATATCAATTATAGCGGTATGTAGTTGCAGATAATTCAGAACACATAACTGTAGTGTCGTGTTGTTTTTACATTTATGGCATTTGATTCGCGTTCAATTTCATTATCATTACCATTGAATGCGTTGTGTTTTGTTTTCATACGATATTAGTTATAAACAACTGTTATTGAAGCCGTGATTAGTTAGCGTACTTGTTTTGTTTTAAATATTCAAATTACGAAAGTGTGTGTGCTGGTTTGTCCTTCTAAAAGACCGTCGTGATTTTGTGCAAATAAATAGTTTAAAAATCGGGGAGTGACATAGGCCACTTAAAATAACATAAAAAACGCATCTACAGTCCTTGTGTTAAAAGTTAGTCATTGAATTTATTGTGTGTGACAGTTCCTTCGGAGCTGGTCACTCGACCGTGGGTTACCGGCGGCGGGTGGGTCTTCTGGTGGAAGAATATTTTTAGGTGTATTTAAGTACTGTTACTGTATTTAATAGCTCAAACTCAAAGCATTTATTTCAATTAAACCGTTTACAGGCTCTTTTTAAATTCAGCTCTCCGTGCGGTAAGGACCAGGCCCGGGTCGACGGCGCGTTGTGTTCCACGCGCGCCTCAAAGAAATGTCAGCATACTTGACGGGGTCCGATAGGGCCGAAGCCTGCCGGGGTCGCGGATTGTTCGAAAGAGTTACCGTGGCCCTGGCGCACAGGCAACTGAAGGAACACGGGTGGGTTTTAGTCAGTAAGACTCTGACACGCCCTCCCGCTCCGGCCAGAGCGGGAGAGGTCATTAGATGATTTCCCACCCAAAAAAAAACTAAAAGTGCCAATCTTTATTTTTCACTGAGGCAAATGTTGCCTTGCTTCAAGTTTAGTAATCAAAGGAATACGATTTTTCATATAAACTGTATCCCCCCCCCCCCGCAGGGGTGGAATTTTGAAATAATTTCGTTTCCATAACTTAAACTAAAGATTATTTATACCATTTTTGAGTTAATCAAGCCACGCAGTAAAATGCTCCCCTCATAAAATTTATAACCCCATTGTGGCCTTCATGGAATGATTTTCAAAAAACCCTTATCAAGTTATTCTTTATTTTTGGCCTTTAGTATAAGTACTGAGTTTCGAGTTAATCGGATCGCGCGTTAAAATTCTTCCATACAAACTTTGACGTTCCCCAATCCTCCCTCTTTTTCTTATTCCGAAGAACCCCTCTTAGCTGATGCCTACGTCATAATAACTATCAGTGTGCCCAATTTCAGCCCTATCCGTTTACTGGTTTGAGCTATGTGTTGATAGATCAGACAGTCACGGTTTCCTTTAATATATATAGATATAAATATATAATACGCTGTTCGTGGCCGGCGTTGCCCGGGGTGAATTTTATACAAAAATAGCATCCAAATCTCCGACTTCCCGGTGGATTTTCCAAAAAAAATCTTCCATACAAATCTTTTCCTGATAATTATAAACTTAACAAAAAAAGAATAAGCCAAATAGGTGCAGCCGCTTTGAAATGATGCGCGGACAATCATTTTTGGTAATTGATTTTTATTTATATACATGACGGATGTTCGAGCGGCTGAGACACCACATGTCGCTGCTGATCCGTCATCTGTTGGTCCTTCATCATGGGCGTGTACGCGCAGGTGTTTGGAAAACAATACTCGCAAAATAACGCACTTAATTTACTTTCAAATATCGCAACGAGATTTAACTATAAACTTTAATGATTACAATGATTATCACTGATTAAGTCTAATCACAATAATTGTTAAACTTGCATTTAGAGCCAATGGATTTGTGCGTGTACACCGCGTGACGATCGCAACACAATGTGCTCACCACCGCCGCCATGACACTCACGACCACATTCGGCGTTACCCGCTCTAAGTTAGAAATACTACTAAAGAAGTAAATTCTAAACCACAGAGTGAAAATAATCGACTACAACTTTTAAAAGTGTTACAATAAATCGACTAAATAATCGCGCGCCGGCGCGGCCGTCCTGCATCTTCACACGTCCTCGTGTGTTTTCTTCTTTATCTGTGGACAAATGAACAGCCACTTGTATACACACTTCCAAACTCGGTCATTCTGACCAAAACACAGTTAACATGAATAAGGAAGAACTTATCAAAACTTCACACCAACAACAGTCGGCTTAATCGTCACTGAGACTGAACACGCTACTAAAACCGAATGGATACTAAAACAATGCTACACAAATAAATGCGCGCCATAAAAGCTAGTCACATGAACAATTGCCATACAGGCCATTGTGCAACACAGGCTTCTTCAGGTGCCACATAGACTTACAGGTGCCACACAGACTTAAAGGTGCCACACAGGCTACGGGTGCCACACAGGCTACGGGTGCCACACAGGCTACGGATGCCACACAGGCTATGGGTGCCACACAGGCTACGGGTGCCACACAGGCTACGGGTGCCACACAGGCTACGGGTGCCACACAGGCTACTGGTGCCACACAGGCTACGGGTGCCACATAGGCTACGGGTGCCACATAGGCTACGGGTGCCACACAGGCTACGGGTGCCACACAGGCTACGGGTGCCACACAGGCTACGGGTGCCACACAGGCTAAGGGTGCCACACAGGCTACGGGTGCCACACAGGCTATGGGTGCCACACAGGCTAGTGCCACACAGGCTGATACCACACAGGCTATTGCCACGCAGGCTATTGAAATACAGGATAGTGCCACACAGGCTAGTGTCACACAGGCTGATGCCGCACAGGCTAGCGCCACACAGGCTAGTGCCACATAGGCTGATGCCACACAGGCTGATGCCACACAGGCTAATGCCACACAGGCTGATGCCACACAGGCTGGTGCCCAAAGGCTTTTGTCACCAATGCTTAATATTAGCAAAGGCCTTCACAGTAAACAAGTAAATGCACAACTCACCTGCGCCGTTATCGGCACATTCTGACTCTAAAGTATTAGTAGGTATTCCAATGGAAAGCACTCTGGCATAGGTCGTATGTGGTCATGTGCATACTTATACGTACGATTAGGGTTTAACCCTTTCAGAAAATATCTGTCACCATCAAACAGCTCAGCTACTTGATAAGGCCCTTTATATTTTGGCTCTACCTTTGTTATGTTGCGTTCATGATTTTCTAGCAGTAAATAATCCGTAACCATGAAATTATTTACTTTAGCTCTATTTTTATCAAACCTAGCCTTCTCTATAGTAGCACGTGCTTCTATTGCCTGAGCTGTTTGCTCTTTGATCTCGTCTAGTTAAATGTCTGTCTCGTCTGTATCAAGGGTCATTAATTGAAGAGGTCTAGCAACCTTCCCTATTACATGTTCTAGAAGACTTGCCTTAGTTGTACGGTTGATGGTGAAATTGAATGACTTAAGGCTCCCTGTTTCGACTGCGGTTAGCATGTTCTTTAAAGTGGACATAACTCACTCTACTTGCCCGTTAGCACGACTGGAACCCGTGGACATCAAATGTAAACAAATATTGTGGGTTGTACTGAAGTCCCTGAACTCTTTCCACGCAAAACACCTACCCTGGTCCACTATTACACGCGTAGGTGCACCAAAGAGGGGCACACTCGATTGCAAAGCTTTTGTAGCACTTTTAGCGTCAATGTTCATAGTATGATGCAACAGAACGTATTTTGTAAATGCATCGATAGAAACAAAGACATAGTCTTTTGTATCTCGTTTACCGCTTAGTTTTCCCGTGGCATCCACATAAATGGTATGCCATAGGATCGTAACTTTTGGAATAGAATGGAGCTCGGCTTGAACCTTGCCGGAATGTGACTTGTACACCTTAAATGTGATGGAGTTATCTACAAACTTTCTAACGTACTTATTCATATTAGGGAACCAGTAATGACAAAAGGTCTTTTCTATGGTTTCCCCCCACCCTAAGTGCATTATACTCTCACGAACATGATAAATAAGAGCCCATTGAAAAGCTCTCGGCACAATTGGCAACCACACACTCCTTTTGTTACGCTCTATCTTTCGATGCAATACACCCCTACTCATTTCATAAGTTTTAACCATCTCATCAGTAAGTTTACTAGACCGGATTTTTAAAATAATGGAATTAATCTACTCATCTTTTTGTTGCTCTGCTTGTCACCAGTTTTCTGATATTTCTGTCAAATAGACTCTTTTCTGTTCAATGATTTTTTTACTAGCTAACTTTGGGGTCTCTGCTAGAGGCTTTCGTGATAAGTAGTCTACATATCCCATATTTTTGCCCTTGCGGTAATCAATGTAAAATTCAAAAGGTTGAAGAAAACACCATCTTCTATGGACATGAGGGGTAAAGTCTACTTTAGATTTAGATGCCTTGACTGCATTGCAATCAGTCACTACTACGAACTTACGTCTTTGCAAGTAACGGCGAAAATGTTTTATGCTATTCACTACTGCGAGCGTCTCTAGTTCATGTGAGTGATATCTTGACTCAGCGCTGGAGGTTCGGCTAAATAATCGCGCGCCGTCATACATAACATAAAATAATAAAATAGATGTTAGAAATTATTGTGTAGAGACCACTTTTGTTTAATTGTATTAAACATGTCACATAAATCAAGGTTTAAAGGCAAGATAAGGGTAGTTTATAACCTATGTGATGTTACAATTTATGAAAAAGGTAAAGTAAAGGAAGTTTGCAATCTATGCGATGTTACAATTTATGAGAAAGGCAAGGTAAGGGTAGTTTATAACCTATGTGATGTTACAATTTATGAGAAAGGTAAGGTAAGGGTGGTTTGTAACCTATTCGATGTTACAAATTATGAGAAAGTTAAAGTAAGGGTAGTTTGCAATCTATGCGATGTTACAAATTATGAGAAAGGTAAGGTAAGGGTAGTTTATAACCTATGTGATGTTACAATTTATGAGAAAGGTAAGGTAAGGGTGGTTTGTAACCTATTCGATGTTACAAATTATGAGAAAGGTAAAGTAAGGGTAGTTTGCAATCTATGCGATGTTACAAATTATGAGAAAGGTAAGGTAAGGGTAGTTTATAACCTATGTGATGTTACAATTTATGAGAAAGGTAAGGTAAGGGTGGTTTGTAACCTATTCGATGTTACAAATTATGAGAAAGGTAAAGTAAGGGTAGTTTGCAATCTATGCGATGTTACAAATTATGAGAAAGGTAAGGTAAGGGTAGTTTATATAACCAATGTGATGTTGAAATTTCTAAAATGCACCCATCCGACTATAAATCGGTCGGTAATGTGTTTATGTAGTATTTTTAATGGTCTGTTTTTATTTATATTTTAATGTGAGTGTTTATTTTATTTTTAATTTATTAAAACATTGTGTGCTTATGATCAGATATATATCATAGCATTATTGGAAAAAAAAAAAAAAATTGACAATAACTTCGAAAATGATAATATAATACTTAAACATAATAATAAAATAATTTGTAACCCTGTAGACATTACTAACATTTTTGCAGAAAAGTTTGACAACAGTAAACGTGTAAACACTGGTAATCCACAACTGGCTAAGAAACATTTAATTGAAAATACTGACAGAGTTGATAAGTCAATGGCTTTTAATCCCGTCTTGCCGATAGAGATTTACAAAATGGTAAAGGGTATGGATAGTAAAAAGTCATTTGGACACGATGAAATACCGCTGACCGTAATTAAAGATAATATAGATATACTGGCATACCCAATATCTGAAATAATAAATAACTGCGTCAATGAAGGTGTCTTGCCCAACTTCGTACCGTCTATTTTGTTCTAGTTGAATTTAAACTTAGATATAGCATTAAATTCTGGGGAAACAGCTATAAATATAATATTAAGGCAGCCTTTACTATACAAAAGCGAGCATTAAGAACCATGCTTCGTTTAAACTAGACAGAATCATGTAAGGAATATTTTATTAAATTTAGAATTTTAACGGTACCATGACTTTATATTTTAGTTCTCCTTACTCACTTAAACAAAAACTTAAACCAGTTTGAAACAGACGATGAATGAAAAAATAGAGTAGATACTCGCAGAAAAGATCTTCCTACTATTCTGCAGGCAAAGATTAATGTTGTCAAACACTCGTCACGCGTGCAGTCTGTCAATCTGTTTAACAAATTACCAGCAGAATTAAAGAATATTCAGAATGTGAACATTTAAAAAAATAAACTAAGGGCTTTGTTAATCAATAAAGCGTATTACAGCATTGACGAATTTTGTAATGACAAAAATCTTAAAACTAATATTAAATTAAAATTAAATTAAATATGTCCTCATTGCTCTTTGACTTTGCTATAAATGTTAATTTTTTTATACTTAATATTTCGAAATTAAATATATTTTGTAGCATTTTGCTAGGGACTTTGTTCTGTATGATCAATAAGAATGTTAATGTTTGTATAGTTAGTGTATTGAATGTGGATAGACGTTCTAATTTCGATGATGGGTGAGGAACGAGGTTACTTATATTATAATTGTATAGGTTGCTTCTTTTTGTGTACCTACTGTGCAAATATTTGACACATATGTATTTTTGTTATGAAATAAATAACTTGAACTTGATTCTTGTTGGTCGAAATAAACGTATTTTATTTTATTTTATTTATAATAAATACTTCACGAGTTGATTCAGGAGCAACATTGTAGCATCTAGTTGGTAGTTAGTGAACGACTCGCAAAATAATATTCATTGCGGAAACATATCGACCGAATCATGCAGTTATTATTAGGCACAATGAAGAAAACTGATGCGTCTAGTTTCAAGAATTTTCTTTAAACACTTTAGTCCTAGTCAAACTTATAATTATCTAGACACGCAACTGCGCTGAGTGCGGCATATCATAACACGCCGAGCAGTCCTCACACTGTGGGAGCATGGTGGGA
Source organism: Griposia aprilina (assembly GCA_916610205.1). Classification (NCBI taxonomy): domain Eukaryota; kingdom Metazoa; phylum Arthropoda; class Insecta; order Lepidoptera; family Noctuidae; genus Griposia; species Griposia aprilina. Next base: position 508,691 of record OU744287.1, read on the forward strand.
ACTAATTGAACAACTGCTGATTTCAAATTCAAGATAATATTCATAAACTGGTTTAGGATAACAATAACCTATTTCGATTTAGTAAAATGAATAGAATTTCTCGGTGAGCGATCGTTAAGTTTGGTGTTGAATCTTTGACTCGAAGTAAAATCGTATTATTTAATCAAGAAGAAGCCAATTTTGTAAATGCCTTGATCTCAACTTGAGTATGATGAGTTACTGTTTACGTAAGTAAATTAACTTATTTACTCCTGTGATACTCAGGACGATCCCAATCATGGTATTAAGAGATAAACGTGGTTTAAATATAATCGGATCTGCTGTAATTAGCTATGATATTTTTTCAAATAATGTTGTTGTTTTTTAAGGTGTAACCATCGATCACTAATAAAGAACTTATTAGTGGTCGATGGGTGTAACTGAGCTACCGATCATGTTCGCTGTTTATGATCTTGTCAATATCAGTGTTTTATCTCACCAATACAAATCAGTTTTCAATTGAGGTCACCCTCGCGTTCTATTGACATATTAAAAGCAAACGTTTCATCCTGCCCGACTGAATTTAAATTCAAGCATATAAACCCCAATAGTATTAACAGCTTTCAAGCAAATCAAGATTAAACTAACCGAAGATATATGGGGAATGTCTATCAAAGTGTGTTCCTCCATTATTGAGACTATAGCGCCGTACTAGGCCTTAATATTTAATTTGTGTGTGGATCAAGGAGTCTTCCCGGATCTAATGAAATACAGTAAGGTAATACCACTTTTCAAATCAGGGGATAGTAAATACACCAATAATTATAGACCCGTATCCGTGTTGCCGGTTTTCAGCAAGGTGTTTGAAAAGGTAATGCTGAATCAAATCAACAGTATGGTTTCACCAAGGGACGTTGTGCGACTGACGCCGGTGTCACCTTATTAAAACACATATTTACGGCGTGTGATGAGGCCCAAGACGCTGTAGGAATCTTTTGTGACCTCTCCAAGGCATTTGATTGTGTCGACCACGAAACCTTAATCTTGAAACTTGAGCATTACGGACTTGGAAAACTTGCTCTCAGTTTAGTAGAATCTTATTTAAATGATAGACAACAGCAATTTCAAATAAATGGTGTCAATTCACTCGGTTTAAAATAAAAAATGGGTGTACCACAAGGCTCAATATTGGGTCCTTTCCTTTTTTTAGTATATATTAATGATCTACCCCATTTGTTAAAAACCCTACCACAAATGGTATTATTTGCTGACGATACTTTTTTAATTTTTAAAATTAATAGAGGTGCATCAAATCTTGATTAAGTAAATAACGCCCTACTGCAGATCCAAAATTGGTTCACTGCTAATAAGTTAGTATTAAATGGGAATAAAACTAAGTGTATTAGATTTTCGTTACCAAATGTCAAAAGTACAAATGGTGAGATAGTATTAAATCAAGAGAAACTAGAATTCGTCGATAAAACTGTTTTCCTGGGGATCACGCTTGACTCAAGGCTTCAGTGGGGTCCTCATTTAACATCCCTTGCAGGACGGCTAAGTTCAGCAGCATATGCTGTGAGAAAAATCCGTCAATTTACTGATGTAGGTACCGCGAGGCTAGTCTATTTAAGTTAATTTCATAGTATTATGTCGTACGGTATTTTACTATAGGGACGAGCTGCAGACGTCGAGTCTATTTTTATTCTGCAGAAAAGAGCTATCCAAGCTATTATGGCCTCCGCAGGCGCGACTCTCTAAGGGAACGGTTTAAAGATATTAACATCATGACGGTACCTTGTCAATATATCTATGAAAACATCATGTACGTAAGGATAAATCTACATCTTTTTAGTAAAAGAGGTGAAAGACACAATTGTATCACTAGAGATAGGGATCAATTAGTTCAACCAGGTTTCAGGCTGGCTAAAGTAGACTCATCTTTCATGGGGTACTGTTTAAAATGTTACAATAAAATACCTCCCCATATTCTTCAACTGAATGAAACTAAATTCAAATCTTGTTTAAAACGCACACTATGCAGCCAAGCATATTATAAGTTGGGGGATTACATCGCTGATAAAAATGCTTGGCTCAACGCTGGTCCTGCTCCACAGGGGCGCATAAATTAATTGATTAGCATTCGAAAATATTGCTGGAGCTGCTGAAGATTGTAAAAACAACAACATCTTTGCATTGTATGAATTCAATCTCTTAACAATGTATAATTGCATAGCACATGTGTGAGCACTATGTACCTACTATAAAGCCACCATTTACTAGACTTGTCTTTCATTGACTTGAATGTGCCCTGGCGGCTGAGAGTATGTCATGCTCATTCTAATGTCTCGCTGGTGGTGGCGTGTGTGTTGGATCATTAAGTTCCCTTCAAAATGGTTAAAGATAAAGATAAAGATCAATTTATTTGTTTAAAATGAGTAGATTACAATACATAGATGCATGCAATGGTTTAAATTCAAGGACGTGCTACATGCTATACCATAGAAGGCGTACAAATCTTACAGGTTTTCAAATACCTAGTCGAGCTGGTGGTGGCGAGTGGTAGTGGTAGTGTCTAGTTGAGCTGAATGGTGCTGATCCATGCGTCATGTTCGTGAACGGGCGCCGTCAGTGGGGACTGGTCATTTCTTAGCTGCCACGGCTTATTTTAATTAAATTTAATATTTGAATTGCTTTTGTCTTTTTATTACGGACGCTTTTAACGTTCTGCATCGTTCTCACATGCATAATTTCAACATGAACGATGTACTACTCTATCAAGAAAGTAACGGGAAAAGATCAATAATACACAATATGTTTGTTATTCATCCAAATTTATTTTATCACCTTCAAAGTATGCTCCTTCAGAAACGATACACTTTCGCCAATGAATAATCCAATCATCAAAACATTTTTAAACGCTGTTTCCGGAATTGAGTTCAGTTCTCGCCGCGAATTCTCCTTTATGTCTTCTACCGATTGAAAACGGGTGCCACGAAGTGGTAATTTGAGTTTAGGAAAAAGAAAGAAGTCGGCTGGAGCCATATCTGGTGAATATGGTGGTTGCTCGATGGTATTTGTTGAGTGTTTGGTCAAAAATTCGTTCACAATGATGGCCGTGTGTGAAGGCGCATTATCGTGGTGCAAAATCCAAGAATTTTCTTTCCACAAATGTGGCCTTTTTCTTCGAATTTGCTCTCTTAAATGCCGCATATCGCTCAAATAATATTCTTTATTTACCGTTTTACTTTCCGGCAAGAAATCCGAGTACACAACACTGCGATAGTCAAAGAAAACAGTCAACATGACTTTGACTTTTGATCGACTTTGGCGTGTTTTTTTCGGTTTCGGTTCAGTTGGAAGGCGCCACTCCGAAGCTTGTTGACTAGTTTGCATGTCAAACTCGTAAACCCACGTCTTGTCACCAATAACAATGCGTTTCATGAATGTTGGGTTGGAATTGTCTCGTTCTAGCATGTCCTCAGCGACTCTCATGTGCGATTGAGTTTTTGAAGAAAATTCAGGTCTTTTGGGACTAGCCGAGCGGTAACATGTTTCATACCCAAATGATTAGTTAAAAAGGTACGGATCGACTCGTGAGATACAGAAAGTTCGGCGGCTATCTCTCTTAAAGTTGAATGAAGATTTTCAATCACTATTTCCTTCACTTTTGCGATGTTAACTTCAGTTGCAGACGTTGATGGCCTACCAGAGCGAGGCAAATCTTCCATCACATCTCGACCGCTTTTGAACGCTTTGTACCACTCATAAGCACGTGTTTTTGATAAAGTCGATTCACCGTAAGCCTTCTGTAACATTTTCAGTAACTCCGAACACGAAATTCCATTGGCGATGCAAAATTTAAGACAAACTTTGTTCGGTGTTTTTGTCCATAATGAAATTCGCTATACACACTAGATATGATGTAACTAAAAACAGCACTGTATTTAATATAAATAACAAATGCAACTCAAACTCCGCGCCAAAATGGAAAACAGTTGTGCCAATCTAACAACAACAATAAAAACAAAAATTTGAATTTGGAACCATAAACAAATCATCCATTCCCGATACTTTTTTGACTGAATGTAATCAATATTTTGTAACCATATTTTGATTTAAAAGAGTGTCCATGGAGTTTCTTGCCCGTTCTTCTCCATAGGAACCTACTACGCTTTGGAATGGGTAACTAGCTTCATCTTTCTGACTGACCAACCCCTTGACAATTCAAAAGTGCCTGTAAATTGTTTATTTGAAATAAATGCTTTGCGTTTGAGTTTGAGTCACCTACAGACTGAATATTAATTTAGTACTACTAATCAGATAATTTAACTATCGATGTAGGTTACGATTTAGACTATGAGGTATACAATGGTCAGTGGTTGCGCAGTAATCTGTCAGATGTCCGGCGCAAGATACGTATAGCATGCCATAACTAAGGTACATTTGTTAAAAAGCTGAGGGCTTCAGTTCAATAAGACGAAATAATTATTCAGCGGTTGCGGTGTAAAGAGGATTTGTGAGAGGTTCGTGTTGTAGAAGGCTGCGGCGGCGGCGGCGGGGGCGGGCACTGGCGCGTTTACTGTCATAGTCTTGTCACTAGGGAGGTACAAATGGAGTGTAAAACAAACGAATTTCGTGTGAATCAGTATGACTGCAACTCGTAGTATCGGTCAGACAAACAGATTGTTGCTAAGCCTATCGCTACTTTTAATCCGGTAGACGAGTCGGCTAATCATTTCTAAATGCAGTTCTGATCTTTAGGATTTCATTCAATATAACTCGTTATTTGAGGGTTTTTTTTTCTTATTTGTCGGCAGAGTAGGTACCTGATGTATTGAAATCTGGAAAACAACCAGCACGCTGTCTAGTGGCCACATTATTCGCTCGGCTATTTTATTGCATTCAGAACAAAGATATAATATTCAATTCTGCTTTATAATAAAAGGTATCAATTAAAACGGAGGATATACGTGGACTGATGATGATCATCATCACCAGCCTGCACCAGTCCACAGCTGGACATTGCCTCTCCAACTGCACGCCATTATTGTATGTATGTAAGCTATGATATGTTTTCGTGGTTTTGAGCATGTTTGGGTCAGGGGATGCAAAATTATGCTACGCAAAAACACCGCGTCTCGAAAACTCCACATCAATTCTGAACATGATCTTAAGAAGTTTTTATATTAACGCTACCCACTCATCATTCTGGCAGGTTGTATATGTAATGCATCGGCTCATTAAGATTGAGAAAACACATGCACTGGTTTTTTCTACGCATTCCATTCTCGCCGGCCTGTTGTTTGCTTATCGCTTGATGTCGACCGTTCCACATTATTTTTGCATTACGATTTTAATTGCTATCATCCTACACCTAAGGATCTATTTAGCTTCTTATTTTATGAGTACCGTGTTTTTTGTTACCATATTATTTTTTACGGCACCTTTTGTTGCAGTATGCTAAGTTTACTTTATGTATATGTCATTAAAGTCCTATCTTCCTTATTCATAGAAATTAACCTTGCTTTTAGAAATAATATCAGTTTCCGCGAATTGAATGTACCTTACATTTCTGCTATTCATTCTGTGTTTACGTTTTCGATTATTTTTGATGGCGTCCGGCGTCCCTTAGCATTTATTATCAAAATGTGAGGGGATTGCGAATCAAAACAGATGTTTTCTTTAGAAATGTATGTGTCAATAGCTTTGATGTTATTTGTTTGACGGAGTCATGGTTATTTGACGGGATATCTAATTCTGAAGAGTTTGATGACCGATATCTCGTATGGAGGCGGGACCGGGACTATGCTAATACTAATCAAGTTATGGGAGGAGGCGCCTTAATCGCGTTTAGGCGTGAACTTGTGCCGGACGCTCGTAGTGAGGGGTGCTCGAGTGCCGAGGACTTGTGGGTTACATTGACACTATTGCGAAAGAAACCAAGAATATCTTATAAAATGCACGTTTGTGTAACTTACATTTGTAGCCAGAACCTAGGCAATTCTGTAGCGGTTCAGTTTGGTAATTTCTCGAACAACTTATCGGATATTGTCCTTCGGCATTCTGCTGATAGGTTCGTTATTCTGGGTGATTTTAATCAACCGAACATAGACAGGCAGCCGACTGCCGACGGGTACACTTTACGCCCGACTAACCTGCGGGGCGTTGTCCAAACAAGCCTAATTGATAACTTCAATACCTGTATCCTTTCGCAGTACAACTGTCATTCAAATGACAATGATAGGATTCTGGACCTAGTGCTATCCAATGACCAAGTTGCTGTCACGTGGTGTGGTGATCCACTTGTACCTGAGGACTCGCATCACAAAGCATTGTGTGTTACTGCGGACTTTGTTCAATTGCATACTCTTCCTGTTCGTCCCTACGTAAAATTTTTGTATCACTTGGGTGACTACAATGCAATATGTGACGAACTTAATCTGGTGGATTGGCAGAGCGACTTAAACTGTCGGCCGTTAGAAGACGCCCTCGCATACTTTTACACTGTTATTGACAGGCTACGTAATACCTACATACCTACCAACTAAAACAGTAGTTTCCCAATTGAAGTATCCGCCCTGGTACAGAAGCCCGCTGATCAAAATCATTAAGGGTCGTGCACACTGGCGCGACGCGACAGCGTACACAAAGGCACCGCGTGCAGCGTGACGGGCAGCGCCTTTGTGTCGGGCTGTCGCGTCCCGACAGTCTGCACGAGCCTTTAAAGAAAAGGCTAAATAATATGCAAAATTTAAAAAATACGGGAATTTAGCAGATTTCCGATATTTTGCTTTATTGAGAGAGCGGGTTAAAGACCTAGAGAAGGTTATGTTTGACGACTATATAACAATAATAGAATCTGACATAATTCATAATCCTCGGGCTTTTTGCGGTTATGTTAAGGCGAGGAGACAATCAAACTCATATCCCTCGGTTCTACACTTTGGGCAGTTGTCTTCTAGCGACGGTGACGTAATCTGCAACATGTTTGGTGACTATTTTCACTCCAATTTTCTCTTAGGCACTGGTACAGGTGATGGTCCTATTTCACATGTGGACCATTGCAGTGCGACACAGTGCAAAGCTGATATCAGTTCTGTGGAAATTGATGTGGACGAGGTTCACAGGCTACCAAAACGAATTGACCTAAATAAGTCTGCGGGCCCGGACAACATTCCGCCGGTTTTCATAGCGAACTGTACTAATAGACTTGCTGTACCGCTCTCGATACTATTCAAAAATTCACTTGCTACGGGTGTGGTACCCACGATCTGGAAGTCGGCATATATAACACCGATACACAAAAAGGGGCCAAAAACTTCCGTAGAGAATTATAGACCGATCTCCAAACTATATGTGTTTGCAAAAATTCTGGAAAAAATCGTTTATACACAAGTTTATTCGGCTGTCAAATACAGTCTCAGCGTTCATCAGCACGGTTTCTTAAGAGGTCGGTCTACCACGTCCAACCTAGTTATTTGTAGTGATTTTCTGTCAGAGTCCAGGTCCCTTCGGTCCCAGGTCGACGTTATATATACCGATTATAGCAAATGTTTCAATCGAATTGACCATGTGATCTTAATGTGTAAACTTTTATCCATTGGTATCAGGGGTAACCTATTTAGGTTGTTCGCGTCGTACGTTGAGGGCAGATGTCAGACTGTGGTGCTGAACGGCTACTCATCTAGAGCTATGCATATTCCCTCGGGAGTTCCTCAGGGGTCGTTACTGGGGCCTCTATTATTTAATATTTTTATTAATGACGTTATTTCCTGTTTCCGTCATTCTAAACTACTGCTTTATGCTGATGACATGAAGATCATGAAACAGGTTGCCACCTATGCAGATGCTCTCTTACTGCAGAAGGATCTCGATACCTTTCAATCCTACTGCAATATCAATAAGTTGGACCTAAACGTTTCCAAATGCTATGTGTGCTCCTTCACTCACAAACCTCACCGTCTCCATTTTCCTTACAAACTCTTAGATACCCCAATTACCGGAGTCAATGCTATCAAAGACCTAAGGGTTACTTTTGACACAAAGCTTATTTTTGACACTCACATTAATAATAGGTCTTTACCTATGAAATTGCCGTTTTGTATGAAAAAATTTAAACGAATTTTTTTCATGAATTTTTTATTTGTATTAATCGAAGTAATCACCCATGCAATCAATGCATCTTTGCCATCGCAGTGGCAGTTTATTGAGGCCCTTCTTAAAGAAATCAGCTGGACGGGAGGCAACAAGTTCTTCAAAGGCATTTTGTACTGCCTCTCGGGTATTAATTTTTTTTCCCGCCAAGAAGTTATCCAAATTCTGGAAAAAGTAGTAGTCTGTAGGCGCAAGGTCTGGTGAGTAGGGCGGATGACGGAGAGCTTCCAACCCCAGTTCTTGCAACTTGGAGACCGTCTGCTGTGCAGTATGAGGTCGCGCGTTGTCGTGCAGGAGCAGCGGAGACGAGCGATTGACCAATGCTGGTTGGAGATGCGCCAGCTTCTCCATCATTGTGTTCAGTTCTTCACAGTACACATCTGCAGTAATGCTCACCCCGTTTGGTAAGAAGCTGTGATGAATCACACCGGCGCTAGACCACCAAACAGTGACCATCACTTTTCTAGGGGTAAGTTTTCGTTTAGGGCATTGTTTAGGTGCTGAACCAGGATCCAACCAACTTGCTGAGCGCTTACGGTTATCAAACAGAATCCATTTTTCATCGCAGGTAATAATGCGGTTCAAAATTCCTTCATTTGTGTGTCTGTTGAGCAGTGCAAGGCACGTCTCGACGCGTACTTCGCGCTGGCGATCATTGAGTTCGTGGGGCACCCATTTGTCAAGCTTTTTTACCTTGCCAATTTGACGCAAATGGACCAATATTGTTTTGACGCTAACGTCGAAAGCTGCTGCTAATTCAGCCGTAGATTGTGTATCATCAGCTTCCACAATCGCCTTTAATTCGTCATTGTCGACCAAAGTCTTCGGACGACCGCGAGGTTCATTTTTCAGGTCGAAATTTCCAGAACGGAAGCGAGCAAACCAATAACAGGTGGTGCGTTGGTTTGTAGTGTTAGCTCCGTAAACGTCGTTGATGTTGCGTGCCGCTTGTGCCGCGTTGCTGCCACGACGGTACTCATATTCCATAATTACTCGAATTTTTAACGTATCCATGATGACGAAAAAGATTGAAATGCGATGAAAATGTAACACTAATCAATAAAGAAATGACTACTTTTAGAAAAAAAAATCCATGTTTTTAAAATAAAATTAATTTGAAATTAGAATTCTTAGCCAAACAAAAATTATTTTGATTTGAAATGGCCAGTACTGCAGAACGGCAATTTCATAGGTAAAGACCTAATAATATTGTCAACAAAGCGTCGAAAGCACTAGGCTTTATTTGCAGGGTCTCGTCTGATTTTAGGAGTATAAAGACTTAAGATATTATATTGCTCATTGGTTCGTAGTCACCTCGAGTATGCCTCTCAAGTCTGGAACCCCAACTATAATACTTATATCGATCGTTTTGAGGGTATACAAAGAAAATTCCTAAGGTACATTCAATTTCGTTCTAAAACATACCTATCTAATTACAACTTGCGGTGTAGAAAATTTCATGTTCTTCCACTTTATGACAGAAGAAAAAATATCTGATTTTGCATTTTTGTTCAACATTGCAAACGGATCCAACGACATCCCTGAGCTGCTGAGCAAAATTGGGCTGCGTGTATGTTCTTCATTTTTGCGTAAACCTCGTTTGTTGCACGTACCAATAACAAAAATAATCTGTAGACAAAATTCCTACATGATTAGGGCGAGCCGCATGTATAATGAAACCTGCCAGGAAGTTGACATAGATCTTTTTACAACCAGTGTGCCTATATTAAAGAAGGCTCTTTGCAATCACTTTTTCGACAAAATAACATAGGCCTTGCATTATATACGAATATACAGAACGCGAAAGTAACTGTCTGCTACTTAGTACATATTTAATTATTAGTCTACGTGTGAAATCTTGTAATTGGCCATCATCATGTTAAAACTCTGTAACCATTGTGTCTGAGTAGCTGTAAGTTTTCCTAAAATAATAAAATAAAATAAATAAAATTATTATGTAGAAAGAAGTCTGTTAAAGTGAAAGCGTTAGCGTAGCCCGCGAAATTTAAAATTTCTTACGTTTTTTGCAATTTGCAGGTCGGTATCAGGTTGTATGTTGATCTAAATATGATTCGCGGCGCTTATAAAAGTATTTATTTACCTATAAAAAGAATTATAATCATAAAAATCATCAATACAACTCTCTAAGTTCATATTACCCAATTGAATGACAATTTCATGAAGTCATGACATTTGAGACGAATTCTAACTTAAGGAGTTGTATTGCTGATTCTAATGATTATAATACCGTTTAGTCTAAATTTGTTACGGTGTCGAATCATATTTTAATCAACATACAACCTGACACTTAACTGGACACTGCAAAAAATTGAGCCGTCACGGGACGCTTGGCAGCTGTGAACCATACCATCGTATAGCGTGGCGACGCGTCCCCACGCCAACAATCGGTTTTTACTCGTGGCTATAGATGTTTCACATCAAAAACGTAAGTAAATTTGAATTTCGAGGGCAACCTTAGCACATCCGCCTTAAGTCTACTCCTACGGGCCAGGTTTGAAAGCAAGCCGTGCCGCCGCCGTTACAATAGTTAGGTTAACGTTGTAAGAAAAGTAAGTGGATACTGATTTTTTTCACTTGACTTCACCATCGCTTGTTATCCGTATACTTCGACAGCCAACGTGTACCGGTATGTGCTCGCATATACACAGATACAGATAGTTGTATTTATTAACAAGAAAGTACGGAAGACTTGCCAGTAGCAGCGCAAATTTGACAGAATATTTCTTTTGTGAGAAGAGGCCTTAGTATTGATATTTAATGCAATGAGCCTTCTGTTCTTATGTTGATGTATCAATAAGTCGTTCGTATCACCGGCTATATAATTAGATCGGGATCTGTTCACGTCAATCAGAATAAGCGATGCGGTGTCGTGATAAACAACGTACCTACCGTGTGGTTGGCAAAAAAGTTTACCCCTTCATGGAGACTACAGATAAGAGCTACCTTGATAAATGATAAACGATAAATGATTTTATTTCTGTAAGTAGGTTTGTACAAACACTTTTACACGTCAATCATATTTTTAAACTAGATGAGGTCGGCGTTTTCTATCTGACTACTCTGAGAAGAAAGGCCGAAACAAACTCAGAGGTCACAGTCTCTTTTAAAGTCCAGACATAATCTTGGTCAGATCATGTGAAGACCATGTAGATTGGTATCTGAAATGGTCTTTTGAGGAAAGAACCACACAGATTGAGTGGACCTGTTCAGTCAGTGCACGCATTTGTCAGTAACCGTGCAGCTCAACTCAGAACTTAAGGAGCTCAACGATTCGACGAACAATACCAAAGAAAGGACATTTGGGTAGGCCGCATAAACTACTTAAACTGCCAGATCAAGAATAAATAACTGAAACAATGACCCACATAGTCCTCATATTCTCAATAATGAAAATAATATAATACTTTTTACAGTAAATATTCATGTCTAAAATAGCTAGCAAATTAAAATCAACATTCACCGTGTAAATTTATTGGAGCATCTCAATCCCAAGCCCTTTTGTCCTCAATATAGTCTTTCACAGTATAATAGGCTTTCTGGCATAGTTTCCGTTTTATGTCTTGGTCTCTCTTCAGTTCACAAAGTCCTAGTCACTAGTTTTATATCTACACCCTTATGGCCTGTGATATCTAATAATGGACCAGCGCAGACTAAGAGTAAGCATACGTATAGGGCTTCCTTCACAAATAAACCTACCTGCCTTTTAAGGACGGCTGAACTGGCTCAATTTAGCCACATTGCCACTACGCAATGGCCATTAAAATTGCATACAGGTCTGGCATTACAGCCGCATGAAGGCTGCCATCAAAATTAAACGTTTTTATTATACAAGTTATTTGCTAGCTATAACTTGCGTCTGCCTGCGCTACTTGGCATGTTGTGAATACTCGCATATCTGAAGATTTAGGACAAGCTCGAAAGGCAGATATTTGTAAAGGAGGTACAGTCACTGAGCAGGGCTCGTTGTTTGTGTACACACAACTCGATTGTTTATTAAACCTCGGCTGCGGACTATTGTCATGTTTTTGTGATCGGCTCGGTCACTGGACACAGATTAATATTCTGTTGTGAGGTATCTTCGCATTGATCCAAAGGAGCTCGGTTCGTCCATTAGTAGCACTTCGATGAGGTTCAATTAAACTAGCACTCGCACTAATAGTTCCATCCTTATGGCATTGTTAGCTTAGTCTTGTTATTGTAGGTAAATTTTGATTGTTAGTGGTTTATGAAGTTAGTTGTGTGTCATAATACCATTTTAATCTAATATATAACGATCTCGCGTCACAGTGTTTGTTATCGAACTCCTCCAAAACGGCTGGATCGATTTTTATGAAATTTTTGGGTATTTTTGGTAGGTCTGAGAATAGATCGTAAAGTATATTTCATAACGCTGCGGTAGAAACCACGGGGCGCAGCTAGTAATTAAATAATTTTCTTGAATGTGGTAACTAACTTTCTTTCAATTACCTCTAACTCTTACTGTAAACATTGCACATAATATAGCATGTTTGTCTTTCATTTCGATATTATTAAGTGCGGTCTTACTCCTAGTGTATGGCTTCAAATATTACTAACAGTAAAGTTAAAACGAGAGTTCCTCTCACTAACACTGTAAATGCGAAAGATTATTTTGTTAGTAACTCAAATATACTACAAAAGCTGAATGGATATAAATAGGTAGAATCGTTTCGTATTCAACAATACGAAACGATTTGGACGAATAGGAAGGGTGGATCTGTAGGAAACCTGATCATTTCAATTGAAACAGCCAGACCCTGACAACAACACAAACATTTCAATAAACATTTGTTTTAAACATGTGTTTTTTTTATGACATAACAAGGTAGAGCACCATGCATGTTCAAACGTTTTGTTTCAAATAATTTATCTATTTGTTTGCTTGATCCGCTGATAATAACAAATGTAGAAACTGGGTTAACAGAGCTTTTGAAAGATATTTTAGTCTGAACTATTATCGCCTAAGAGAGTACGTCGTCTCTCACAAATAACATCGGATTATCTCAATGTTTACAAGTGAAAGTTTCAAGATAATGTTTTCTGGAGCTTTCAAAAGAGTTGTACGAATGCATTACCTGCTTGCCTAGAAGGTGGACGTACCGGTATGTGGCAAGTTGTACGAATGCATTACCTGCCTGCTTAGAAGGTGGATGTACCGGTATGTGGCAAGTTGTACGAATGCATTACCTGCCTGCTTAGAAGGAGTATGTACCGGTATGTGGCAAGTTGTACGAATGCATTACCTGCCTGCCTAGAAGGTGGATGTACCGGTATGTGGCAAGTTGTACGAATACATTACCTGCCTGCTTAGAAGGTGGATGTACCGGTATGTGGCAAGTTGTACGAATGCATTACCTGCCTGCCTAGAAGGTGGATGTACCGGTATGTGGCAAGTTGTACGAATACATTACCTGCCTGCTTAGAAGGTGGATGTACCGGTATGTGGCAAGTTATACGAACGTATACCTGCCTACTTAGAAGGTGGATGTACCGGTATGTGGCAAGTTGTACGAATGCATTACCTGCCTGCCTAGAAGTTGGGTGTACCGGTATGTGGCAAGTTGTAATAATGCATTACCTGCCTGCCTAGAAGGTGGATATACCGGTATGTGGCAAGTTCTACGAATGCATTACCTGCCTGCCTAGAAGGTGGATGTACCGGTATGTGGCAAGTTGTACGAATGCATTACCTACCTGCCTAGAAGGTGGGTATACCGGTATGTGGCAAGTTGTAACAATGCATTACCTGCCTGCCTAGAAGGTGGATGTACCGGTATGTGGCAAGTTGTACGAATGCATTACCTGCCTGCCTAGAAGGTGGATATACCGGTATGTGGCAAGTTGTACGAATGCATTACCTGCCTGCCTAGAAGGTGGATGTACCGGTATGTGGCAAGTTGTACGAATGCATTACCTGCCTGCCTAGAAGGTGGATATACCGGTATGTGGCAAGTTGTACGAATGCATTACCTGCCTGCCTAGAAGGTGGATGTACCGGTATGTGGCAAGTTGTACGAATGCATTACCTGCCTGCCTAGAAGGTGGATATACCGGTATGTGGCAAGTTGTACGAATGCATTACCTGCCTGCCTAGAAGGTGGATGTACCGGTATGTGGCAAGTTGTACGAATGCATTACCTGCCTGCCTAGAAGGTGGATATACCGGTATGTGGCAAGGTTGTCGTTGCCGAGTTAATCCCAACTTCAACAAGCCGTTCGTTAGTTTTGCTTCGACTTGTGACTTGTGGGTACCTTGCATCACTCGCACCACTCGCCCACTTCAAACTGCTGCTGGTGTACCGATGCACCTGTACTCGCGACGTGGACAGGCTGCAGCGTGTGGGGCGTTAAGAGTCAGCTTTGCTCAAATGTGTCACATTAAACTCACTCAATATTGTAAACAAATCCTCGACGAAAGTGCCTCTAATATAATTAAAGTGCCCTTATGTAATGAAAGTGCCTCTAATATAATTAAAGTGCCCTTATGTAATGAAAGTGCCTCTAATATAATTAAAGTGCCCTTATGTAATTAAAGTGCCCTTATGTAATGAAAGTGCCTCTAATATAATTAAAGTGCCCTTATGTAATGAAAGTGCTTCTAGTATAATTAAAGTGCACTTATGTAATTAAAGTGCCTCTAATATAATTAAAGGTTACCATAATCAACTTTGTTTTACGGTCCTAAACTTACAAAGTCTAAGGAATTGGAAAGGTTAAGAAACTTTCATCGTCAGGGTCACATTTAAATAAACGGGTCTGTTTGTGCGTTTGTAGTAAATCAGTGCAGCTCCTGAAAAAACATTTTCATATTTAGCAATACATCTAGATGAGATGAGAGGATAATACAACTTATGTTGTGTATATGTAACGGTAGCTACTTGCAGAAGTTTGTGATCGTGAACGTGGCTCGCGAGGCAGACGTGTAGCTCGGGAAGACGCCCACTATAAACATATACCTACGTTTATAGAAGGTCCGGTAAGTACTGGGCCCGGAAAAAGATACAGATATAGATTATGATGTACGGTCGGTAACCCAGATAAGGATCCACCCTAGTTAGCATTTTAATCGGCGAGGTGGATACTTATCTCGGCTCACCGACTGTACCTTTGACACGAAAAGAAAAAGAAGAAGCTTATGCACATTCTTATATAGGCCAAAGGGCGGAAGTGATAACAATATAAGACAGCAATAAAGTTTTATTCATTAATAATCAGCTGACACCCTAGTTATAGTATAGGGACTCATTTCTGACTGCGTCATTTCCAATATTCGCCATTGCATAAGTATAAGCAAATTCAGCCTATAATCTTCCCACTGCTGGGACACAGGCCTCCTCTGTGTGAGGAAGTGCGCCGTGATTCTCCAGGGGGGCCCAGTGCGGGTTGGTAGATGTCACATGTCTTCGTTGTTTACAATCTTGTATAAAACGCACACTATGCAGCCAAGCATATTATAAGTTGGGGGATTACATCACTGATAAAAATGCTTGGCTCATCACTGGTCCTGCTCCACACGGGCGCAACTAATTGATTAGAATTTGAAACTACTGTTGAAGCTGCGGAAGATTGTAAAAACTATCTTTAGCATAATCAGCCTATAGTGTTCCCACTGCTGGGACACAGGCCTCCTCTCTTTGAGAGGGAATGGGCTGTAATCTACCACGCGGGCCCAGTGCGGGTTGGTAGAAGTCGCATGTCTTCGAATTTTCGGTTCTAGGACATGCCGGTTTCCTCACGATATTTCCCTTCACCGTTTTGAGAGCAGTGGTGATGAAATTATTTACACAAAGTAAACCGCCTGCCTGGGTTCGAACCCGCAACCTACAACTCGTAAGCCGGGGCCGATACCACTGGGCCACCACTGCTCTCAAACTAACTTTGCATTGCATAAATTCAATCTTTTAGTATTGTATAATTGCAAAACACATGTGTGAGTACTATGTACCTACTATAAAGCTACCATTTACTAGGTTTGTTTTTCATTGGCTTGAATGTGCCCTGGCGGCTGAGAGTTTGTCATGCTCACTCAAATGTCTCGCTGGTGGTGGCGTGTGTGTTGGATCATAAGTTCCCTTCAAAATGGTTGAGCTGAATAGAGCCAATCTATGCGTCATGTTCGTGAACGGGTGGCGTCAGTAGGGACTGGTCATTTCTTAGCTGCCATGGCTTATTTTAATTTAATTTAATATTTGAATTGTTTTTGTCTTTTTATTACGAACGCTTTTAACGGTTTGCATCGTTCTCACATGTATAATTTCAATATTAATGATATTACCAATATTTTGTAACCATATTTTGATTTGACAGAGTGTCCATGGAGTTTCTTGCCCGTTCTTCTCCATAGGTACCTTTGGAATGGGCAACTAGCTTCATCTTTCCGACTGACCGACCCCTTGACAATTCAAAAGTGCCTGTAATTGGTTTATTTGAAATAAATGATTTGAGTTTGAGTTTTTTTTCGAATTTTTGGTTCTAGGACATGCCGGTTTCCTTACGATATTTTCCTTCACCGTTTTTGAGAGCAGTGGTGATGAAATAGTTTACACAAAGTAAAGCGCCTGTCTGGGTTCAAACCTACGACATACAACTCGTAAGTCGCGGCCGTTACCCCTAGCCATCACTGTTCACTTGGCCACCACTGCTCTCTTCGCCATCGAGTGTTGTATAAAATGAACCTTCGTATATTATTATTGTCATATGTTTGGCGCACGAGCCAGGCACAGGGTAGTCTCCCAACTTGTGCCGAATTCCGACCGAGTTCGGAATTGTTGGCAAGTTTTGTGTCGTGCCTCAACAGGCGAATGTTCCCGTGTCCCTCACTCTTAGTATTGTTGCTCCTGAATACGTGTGAATTAGCGATCACGCGGGAGATGATTCATGGATCGACGAACAACTCCTTCTGTTATAAAGTATTTCGAGATGTTCGTTTTGTATTCATTCAAATTCATAATCTAAACAAAAGTTCTATTGAAATATAAAATAATAAACTTGCACTTTCCTGCGTTTCCAAATCTTCGCTAGGTTCTACTTGACTATACGAACTTATCGCTTGTTTTGCAGCTTTCGAAGTAGGTCACCGGCAGTTTAACGTATAATCTCAGATATATTCTACAAACAGATGAGCAGCCATTTGTCGTGTGCTCTGATTTATGGCAGACTGTGGCAAACACAGTGCCTACAATGTACTTTGTAGTGATGCACGGGCTTTGAGCTATGAGTTGTGTTGTGTTGTGTGATGCGTCGTTGACGACAACACTTGTGCCGCCACTGCTCGCCTCACGTCATGACGTCATGAGCGCCGCGGCCGAAGGATGCGAAATTATAACTCCCGGAATGTTTAATTAAACTCACCCGAATGCAGCGCCGTACGACGACGTTAAATTTAATTAAATATCTCAAACGAAAAATATACATTACTTTGTATAAAGAGGCGAGTCTTCATTTCTTCATCCGCGATGCAGCGGTACTGAACGACTGGTGACTGTCGGTACATAGCGGTAGGTAGCGGGAGGTATTTCAATCAGCGTCGTCCCTCGAGCTCCAGCTAAGTATTATTGCCTGATTCTTCTGTGATTAAAGTCCACTGCGCGATATTAAACGGAGCGGGTCTCGCTAGCAGTTAATTGAAAACGTATCGGGAGACCGTGGGCGGCGCGGCACAGTCGGCCCCGCCTGCGAGCGAATGTAGAATATCCACTCATTTGTAGTAGTGCATCATGAGGTACATGTACAAATAGGCAGTTAGTACCAACGTACCAACCACGAAGTTCCAATGAACTTACAAATATCCAAGTGTAGGCATTTGAAGTCTTCCATGGAGCGATAGTCTTTTTTTTTTGTTTAACGCTCATCTTGTAATAACACGCGGCTCGCACTGATCTTCTTTACACACTTATTTTACCCCGTCCGGCATCCGGCCTCCCACACCTCATGCCACGTTCGCCACACTAGCTGTCATTTGATAAAAGATTGTTCGCGATAGGATTAAGGAATCTAATCTATCGGAGGAAGCACTACCGTATTATTCTTTATTAATCTGGAAACCTGGTCAAATCGCTGACCGATACTTTACTCTACTTGGGTCTTCGCTCAAATGAAAGGAGATGTTCTACTGTTGGTAACTGGATAAGTTTGAGCTATTAATGCTTATGAGGTTCGAGTAGCCGGTCATCTGAAACTGTAACAGCGCGGGGCTCTTTAATAGGAAATCCCTTTATGACGCGATAAATGGCGATGGGCTTGTTTCCCATCACATGACAACTTATTACTAATACCAGTATAGAGGTATGAGGAACAGGGTGTAAAGTTCACTCACACCTCCATAGAAAAGGGAGGATCCTCCGACCAAACGGGTGTTGTGTCTGGCGGGCAACTGCCCGACGGTTGATGTCGGGACGTTGTATATATGCTAGTCGCGCGGTAAACTCTGCTTGCGCGATACAGGATTTGCGTGACGTCAGTATTTCGTGTAGCTCGCATGTGGCGATGTTGATACCGCTACACCAGGAATAGTAGCGTGATGCATTGAAACATATATGTATAAGCCGTAGCACCTTATCAATAGTTTTGTTTCAATCCGTAGTGTATGTGATGCAAATATGCACAGGTCGTGTCGTACGTACATATGTCCTTTGCATTTAAAATGCTATTGTGACGTTCAAATAACTAATTGAGCACTCAAAACGTAGCAAAATGAATTGCGTAGGCGTGTGTGTGAGGGCTCTCCCTTCACTTGCGGTTATTGTCCCACACGTGTCACACTGCACCGTTCCGTACCACTGCTGTGCCACAATGAGGGAGTCGCTCGTGTGCACCCGTGCTTTGTCCCAGTACGCGCCTCATCGCGCTGTGTATCGCCACCGATACTAACTGTTCAGAACTTTCGACCGCGCTGAGTGCATTTCGATGTAGATGTTTAAATTGTTTCTGGTGCACTCCCAACTTATAATGTTCTTCAGAGTTCACGAATGACGACTGAATTTGGAAACATAACTTAGCCAAAGAGCTCTTTACCAAACTCCGTTGAAGTAGGGTTAATGTTGTCAAGAAAATATCGTAAGACTGTATTAGTAGCACACTATTAATGTAGCTATGGAGAGCCACTGGCTAACGCTGATGAAGCCGGTCTTAGCAAACATCAAACGAAGCAGCAATTTGAAAACGTTCATTGACAAAGCAATAGAAAATAAACGAATAAAAGTATCGAGTTGTGTAATTGGTTTTTAACAGTTGGAACGTTCAGTGATTATGTGCAGTTTGTTGAGAGCGTGATATCGACAGACGATCAAAATAGAGTTTACCGTTGCAGTTGCGACTCACTGTGCTTAACCCAATTGCCACCTGACGGGACCAGGACGGGAGGCAGCGGGGCGACAGGAGGGGGAAGGGCGGGTAGAGGTCAAAGGTCGGCGTCAATTTTTGGATGTTTCTTGTTCATATTTAATTAGCAGTGGCGGGTTGCGGCTGTTTGTTGTGCCTTTGTTCTACACTGAATGGCGTTTTTCAGTGCCGCACGAGCACCTAATTGCTCTCACAATGATTGTGAAGCGCGAAGTGGCCACTCCAGTCTTGTTTGTGGCGTCAAATTGTATTTACACTGAGCATTGCGATTTATGCTTGACGTTTATGCAGAACGTTGATGTAAAGTGTATTTGGGTGAAGTTGAGCGTTGAACTGGAGTTTCAGTTGAGTTACGTGGTACCGGTTTGTTATAGTAGGTGCTGGATATGTGCCCAACCAGGCCTCGTCCACGCTACCCCTCGGCGTGTAAGTGCAGTACGTGGAGCTGATAGATCGGATCCGATTGTTATCTCTGGGTCGGCTCTATTGTCGTGTATCATGGGCTATGATCGGCTATGATCGGAGAGGTGCGTGTGGCCATATATCGCGGAAGGCCTCTCGTTGCGCTCGGGCCCTAATGGCCTCTTTACGAGCTCCTTATTCACGTGTGAATGGTAGCCTAACTTATACTTCACTTTCTCTTACGTTTTGCACGATGAATTGTGAAATATTGATATTTATGACAGCTAAGTAACTACCTACTCAGCCAAAAATAAAATCTAAATTAAACGCACCTTCAACCGGGTACGACTCCATGTTTTGCATGGCATAATACTCGTAAAACTACAGAGTTGAGTATCAAGAAGTTATTTTTTACGACTCAAGACTCAAGACTTCAAGACTGCTTCGTTGGTCTAGTGGTCGCAAGCGCTACTGCTGAGCATGAGGTCCTGGGTTCAATTCCCGGGTCGGGCAAAGTGTTATTGGGTTTTTCCATCTGGAATTTCTCGGTAGCAGCCCGGAGTCTGGATTTGTGCCCGGTTGATGGCAATAGGCTGGCCCCCTATTACATGGGACTTAAACATAACTGGCGAAATGTGGGTGTGCTATAGGTACACCTCTGCCTAACCCTTCGGGGAATACAGGCGTGATGTTACGTTATGTTTATGTTAACTTATTTTTTCGAACGGATAAAAAAAGCAAATAACTAACTAAAAAAAATAAACAATAATAACAAAAAACTAAACAAATCGTATATTATTCGTATCGTATCGTTCGTCGTATAATTAAATAAATAACTTGAACTTGAACTTGAACTTATTAAAAATTGACGATTTTACGGAAAATGTGATAAACTAGACAAACCGCCCGTGGATAGTCTGCCGCTACCCCTATTAATATGAAATGTGCACTAGATAAACCACCCGAGGATAGTCTGCCGCTACCCCTATTGATATGAAATGTGCACTAGATAAACCACCCGTTGATAGTCTGCCGCTATCCCTATTGATATGAAATGTGCACTAGGTAATCCGCCCGTGGATAGTCTGCCGCTACCCCTATTAATATGAAATGTGCACTAGATAAACCGCCCGAGGATAGTCTGCCGCTACCCCTATTGATATGAAATGTGCACTAGATAAACCGCCCGTGGATAATCTGCCGCTACCCTTATTGATATGAAATGTGCACTAGATAAACCGCCCGTGTATAGTCTGCCGCTACCCCTATTGATATGAAATGTGCACTAGATAAACCGCCCGTGGATAATCTGCCGCTACCCTTATTGATATGAAATGTGCACTAGGTAAACCGCCCGTGGATAGTCTGCCGCTACCCCTATTGATATGAAATGTGCACTAGATAAACCGCCCGTGGATAATCTGCCGCTACCCTTATTGATATGAAATGTGCACTAGGTAAACCGCCCGTGGATAGTCTGCCGCTACCCCTATTGATATGAAATGTGCACTAGGTAAACCGCCCGTGGATAGTCTGCCGCTACCCCTATTAATATGAAATGTGCACTAGATAAACCGCCCGAGGATAGTCTGCCGCTACCCCTATTGATATGAAATGTGCACTAGATAAACCGCCCGTGGATAATCTGCCGCTACCCTTATTGAAATGAAATGTGCACTAGATAAACCGCCCGTGGATAGTCTGCCGCTACCCCTATTGATATGAAATGTGCACTAGATAAACCGCCCGTGGATAATCTGCCGCTACCCTTATTGATATGAAATGTGCACTAGGTAAACCGCCCGTGGATAGTCTGCCGCTACCCCTATTGATATGAAATGTGCACTAGATAAACCGCCCGTGGATAATCTGCCGCTACCCTTATTGATATGAAATGTGCACTAGGTAAACCGCCCGTGGATAGTCTGCCGCTACCCCTATTGATATGAAATGTGCACTTGGTAAACCGCGAAGTGCATAGTCTTCCGCTACCCTTATTGATATGAAATGTGCACTAGGTAAACCGCGAAGTGCATAGTCTTCCGCTACCCTTATTGATATGAAATGTGCACTAGGTAAAATGCCAAGTGGATAGTCTGTCAATACCCTTATTGATAGATGTCGAGTGATAAATAAAATTACAAGTTGTAATATCGGATTTCAGTCGATATTCGAAATGTAAATTCAAATTCAAATTCAAATTCTTTATTGCATTCTAGTGTACATTTAGTTGTTACAATATAAGTAAGTTCCAACATGAAACCCGGTTAAGGCACGGCAACATAATAACAATAATAATTTCCCCACCACCGCATCTCTACGTTGACGTCGTGCTGCGGCTTGCGTGCTGCTGAACTCTAGGTCTATACCGGTAGAGTTTACTTTGCCGAAACAGGTCTAGGGTGTGGAGCCAGACCAAGAGAGATACAGAAACTCGCAGGGCAGCATGTGGCGAGTTGTTGGGCAGTTGCGACCCCACGGACCCTATCTCCCGGGAGAAGTCTCGTTCCTCACCTAGGACTTCCCTTTATTGGCCGGCTGGAGTGAACAATGAAGAGGGACAGAGCTCTCGCCTCTTTCTTGCCTTTATTGGCCGGCTAGAGTGGAGATTCGCAAGAGCAAACGTGCTCGGAGGAAGGAAGTATTCCAGTAATATGCTGGTAGGGATCTTGATCGAACTTCCGGGATTGTCCTGATAGCCGTGGGATACCTCTCCACTCCTCATAAGTACCTCAGGTCATGTTGCCCCTTTGTCGCTACGACACTATGATGTGTTGGCGACCGTTTTCAGGGTGCCCATTATTGAGTGTGCAAGTCACCCCCTGCCATTTTATCTGTGTATTATATATAAAACATTGGTCAGACAGGGGCCATAGTCTTTCCATAGTCCTAGATAACCAGTCCACTTAAGCTATACAAATCCATAGTCCTATAACTTTGTTTCCATATCCTGCAATAGTCCGACACCAGCCGGGGGTTGTCCTTGGGTGCACTTTTAAAGTCCGAACAGGGATAATCGTCGGTTGGTGCCTCATTTGATTAAAAACGTCTAACGGGCCTCTGCGAGTTGGCTTCAGCCCCTCGTAACGTCCAAAGGTCCGGGATCCCAGGGTCCCAAGAAATGTTAAGAGACATAAAAATAATAATAATTTTAACATAATAATAATAATGTATCACTTTTGCCAATATCTGGTGGAAATACTTCACGAAAACGTGATCAACAGAAGACTCACTATTCTTGACAAAGGGAGACAAAAAGACTTACAAACAACACCGAGTGTCGCTTAAATCCTTTTTTCTGAGCTTATAATTTACAGTTTATGGCGTTTGAATCAGTTAACCTGTTTTTAAATAAAAGTGTTTTGAGGTAATTTTGTATTAAGCGACATTTAGTTATGGTAATACCAGCTTAAAAAATGAAAGCTAAACTATTTATACTAAATTATTTATAGCTATTTTTGTAAAGGAAAACAACATAGACCACTTATTCGTAAACCTATTAATACTTTTTTTGTATGTTATTTTTTTATTTTTTGTATGTTATTATTTCCTTAAACTTTGAAATGCTTTCCTGTAAAGTTCCAAAAATGTAGCTTAATACAAATAGACCGTGAAACCTTGATATGCATTGTGACGAGCCTTAATTGCTTAGCAAACATAAAAAGTAATTGAATCGCACCCCGTTAAATACTTATTATTGAGTAGTTCCGGTGACTTCATCATCTGCGGTCTTCATCATCAGTTCCACTTCACCAAATAATGCTTTCCAAGAGCAAATGCACGAGTTACTATAAAAAATATCCAAATCACTAAAGGTGTGCCTATAATTTTTGAAGAGTTCCCTCGACTTCTCCAGAATCTCATCATCAGGACCTGACCTGATGACAATAGGACCAACTGGGAAGTATACCCTTTGAAACAAAGAAAAAATCCAAATCGGTTCAGGCGTTTTCGAGTAATCGGTGAACATACATAAAAAAAGATTCCGACGAATTGCGAACCTCCTCCTTTTTTTGAACTCGGTTAAAAATAATGTTGTATGAGTTATTACCAGTAAGTTAAAATGGTATTTTTTTTTTAATTTTTTTTTTTAAGTTAATATCTTTACTAATTTATAATAAACTATAATTTCAAAGAAAGTTAATGAAAGGAGATGTTCCAGAAATGTATGGAGTCTGGGCTAGCACCATGTACACTATGTAAATATCGCTATACAATATAGTACATAACTGTTTTTTAATGTTAATTTTCTATTATTTTACTTGATTTCAATGTACATTCAAATTAATTTTGTCAAGGAGAGCAACTCAACATAAATATGGTGGATCAGTAATAAGCGAAATGACATTTGATTGACGTGTCTATGTAATATCTACGCTAAAAAACACAGAAACAGAATACAGACAGCAGCAGATTGCGGCAGCAATAATAAAATAAGTGCAACCCTAGTGCAACTTGTTATTGTAGAATACCACATGCACGACGAAACCTAAATCACAGGTGAATCAGAAACCGTATAATAAAACTGGGGACAACAGAGAAGCAATCAAACAATGTCCTTAGTAGTAAACTGGGTCGCAAAACAAAAACAATTACAAAAATCTCGTATAAAAACACGTCCATTTCAAAGTCAAAGCAAAGAAAGACGTCACTTCACGAAACTTAAAACTCTCAAAGTCGTCAAACGTCATGTCAAACACAACTGTCATGGCTAACCTAAAAATAGGGTTATCATATTAAAAACTTCCCAAATGATAATTTTTGATCACTCTTCTTCAAATTAATTTGTTAGTATTTTTATGAAAATTCCTTATTTTTTTCTCCTATTTATCTATGTAGTGTACATAGTGGTACTCGTAGCCGAAAATCAAACATCTCCTTTGCTATAAAACGTTTTTCGTTTCAAAACTCTGACTTCTATAGTTCAGGAAAAATTGCAATTTTAAAAGGTACTAATTTACCAGTGAAGGCCAGTGGAGTTATTAAAACAACAATTTGTTGATAGAATTTAACTAATAAATTTTCTTAAAAAAAAGATATAATGTATACTTTATTGATACAAGTCCTTACAATATGCTTAATTAAACTACATATTTGTTTATTTCTTCCCATTTTTGCATTTTTAACCGAATTCAAAAAAAGGAGGAGGTTCTCAATACGACTGTTTTATTTTTTTCTTATTATTAAGTTCGATATGCGAGTTAATATTTCATCGTTTTTAGGGTTCCATACCCAAAAGGGTAAAACGGGACCCTATTAATAAGAAGCCGCTGTCCGTCCGTCTGTCTGTCCGTCTGTCACCAGGCTGTATCTCATGAACCATGATAGTTAGACAGTTGAAATTTTCACAGATGATGTATTTCTGTTGCCGCTATAACAAAAAATACTAAAAAACAAAATAAAATAAATATTTAAGGGGACTATCATACAACAAACGTGATTTTTTTGCCGTTTTTATAGATAATGGTACGGAACCCTTCGTGCGTGAGTACGACTCGCACTTGGCCGGTTTTTTTTACATAAAATGCTATCTATCCAGACCACGTGTAAATAAATAAAAGAATCTATGCTCTACACGTAATCAAATCACATAATTATATCATCGACCTTGTGACAGATGTGTGCATGCAATTATAAACCTTAAGGTGGTAAGCATTTTCAAACCGCGACTGTACCTATATAGGTAATTATTTATTGGTTGTGGGCGATGGTGTGTAAGAACTGTTCACAAACTGCACCGATATTTTCGTTTGGCGTGCTTGAGCTCTCATCACAAAGTGCACCGTCTGTTTTTAGTGGACTTTCTGTGCGTTTTCGATTTCCCTGTATTATCAATACCGCTGAAACGACATAATAGCATCGAAAACTGTCCCCGGGTGCTGGTCGCAGGTCGCGCCATGCGGTCGCGGTCGCAGGTCGCGGTCGCAGGCACGCAGGCGAGCACCTAGTGATTGTTCAGCACATTGTATTACGCGCGGCGCGCTCGTGCCGCTATCGTCGTCTTATTGCATTTCGCGGATATTTGCCCTTATAACATACTCGGGATTCCCGGATTTTTCCTCATCTCGAACTAATAACAGACGGCAGTATTTTTTCGTTCTTTTTCTGTTTATTGAGTGCGGTGTCTTTTGTGTTCGTCATTATATGTACGTCGTAAGCGGCTTGTGTGCGACTGCCTATATTCCCTGTTCGGCTCACACTATTATATCCACAAATGGTATTTATCGGCTTCTGGTAATGAGACTGGATACGAGCTAGTGATGTGCTAATGATCGGCGTATTGGGAACTTGTGGTTCGTGTAATGCGATGATTACCGAGGAATCTGGTACACAGGAAGGCTGTTTGGTTGGTTCTCATGTGAATATCTGGTAGGTACGCTTTGAGAAGTGTTTATATAATGGTTTAATTAAAAGGTTATATTTTCGATTCAAAGGGTACCAACGGGAATCTATTACCTTTTAAGGTTCCGCTGTCCATCCATCTGTCACAGGGCTGTAGCGTTTGAACCGTAATAAGTGAACACTCGAGAGAGGTAAACAGAGTGTGTAGGTACTACTATATCCGCTATTATAGACGTATAATGAGGAACAGGGTGTAAAGTTCACTCTTATTCTGTGGAAAAGGGAGGATCCTCTGACCAGACGAGTGTCGTGTCTGGTAGCCAACTGCCCGACGGTTGATATCGGGACGTCGTATATACGCGCAGTAAACTCTGCTTGCGCGATGCAGAATTTTGAGTGACGTCAGTGTGACGTGTAGCTTGCATGTGGCGTTGTAGATGCCGCTGCACTATAACAACAAATAATAATAATAAAAAAAGTTAACAATTAAAGCGGGTCCCCATACAAGAAACGCGTATTTAGGCGTGTTATTTTACGGTGGTTCGGCACCCTTCGTGTGCGAGACATTAAATTTCGTACTATTTTACGGAGTTGGCATTGGCCGCTCTACAGCTGTGAGCGTGCCCTCCACTTCACACGCAGTATCCGCTCGGGACGACCCTCTCTGAAGTTATCCGCGTCACATCCCTCGGATCACCTTTTGATTCACAAACAAGTACAGACCCGTACTAAGTAAACAAGTATGTGCAAACATTTACACAAACACTTGCAATTTATCTATTAAATGGAAATCGTATAGTATGATGTCGATACTAATAAATTACAAAACTAAAATGTGTGTATTTTTTGTTACGGTTTCACGGTTAAACCGGTAATTGACAGATTTTGATGAATTTCATTCATTTCATTTATTTATTTCATAACAATTTTTACATTGTGTCGAAATCACTTAAAAATTACACACGTGCACGTGCATTTATAAAGATATTCATTACTTTTTATTGTTTTGGAAGATACTCTACTGTATGGACTGAGATCTACTATAAAAAATAAACTCTAAAAGAAATAAAATGTCTATAAATCAATTTTCTTGCCGTCAATATATTTTTCAGAGTTACAATAATATTCAATTCCCTTGAGTCTAGACAAAAATAAATTGCGAAAAATTCTGGCCAATTATGTGGCACATGGCGAGCGGACTACGTGTTTATCATGTTACATAGATTTATATTTACTAGAGTTTCACACAAAATTATTAATAAACAAGTGTTGGGAAGCACAGTTAGCAAGTTATGTGTAGGCAGACGAGCAAGTTTGCTTTGTTGGGGGCGAGTGCTTGTGGGGGAGGCGCGATAGCGGAGCGTGTGCCGACTGCGAGCGACGTGTGGCGCGGCCGTGGACGCACTGCGTGAAGCCGCAAGACACGCACTTATTTATTTATTAAGGATGACTTAAAGCTGAAACAAACAGAATAAAAAATAGTATGTGAGACTGACTGCCAATTAAAAGTCATCACTTCTAAAAATAGATTGGAAAGAAAGAGTGTGAAAAACACAACACAGCTACCAAAAAAGAAACAAAAACGGTTTACAATTCAAGCTTAAACTAAATTTACATTTCATTTTCAATACAAGAATAAAAACCTGAACGTACAACATCTTAATTAAAAAAGCTAATGCTCACACACTTTTTGGCCGAGGACACACCTGTTATCAAAATCATGCTGTTTACACATTTCATTAAAGTTTCTACTTGCACGCACTATAAATGAATTTAGCCTGTAATTCGTAGAGGTAAATGGAACACGCAACGGTGCGTTCTATCCCTT
The DNA here is from genome assembly GCA_916610205.1 of Griposia aprilina. Classification (NCBI taxonomy): domain Eukaryota; kingdom Metazoa; phylum Arthropoda; class Insecta; order Lepidoptera; family Noctuidae; genus Griposia; species Griposia aprilina. The sequence goes on from OU744287.1 coordinate 536,775, forward strand.
CGACCTTCCAGGAACTTTAAAATAAAATCAGGATAGAGTATCGGAATTATTAATAGAATTATTGAAAATTTTAAATAATGAAATACAGTCACAGATTGCTCGCCGATTAATTAGGGGTAATATAATTATACTTCTTAAAGAGCTTGAGGTAATCTTCAGACCGGTAGAGCACTTTCTGATGATAACACAAATACTTGATTAACCTTTTCCGGATGCTCTCTATCGATCAATGTACTTGTGATAACATGGATTCCAGATTTCAGACGCGTATTCCAAGTGGTTTCTAACAAAAGTACAGTAAAGATTTTTTTAATTTTTGCCGTGAGTGAAGCACTTGGATAGCCGCATTATGAAACCTAGTGCTGTAGATGCTTTAGCGACTATGGCATCGAAATGATATTCAAACGTAAGCTTAGAATCGTGTTATTCCCTCAGATCTTGGATGCAATTCGTTCTAGGTAGTACTTGATCACCTAAGATATACGATGAAAGTATATTTGAGCGCTTTCGATAATATATTAGAACCGAACTTTTAGCAGGGTTAAGGTCAAGCTCACTCACAAGCCGGTAAGCCTCCAGAAGACGTAAATTATGCTGAAGTGCAATCACATCTACATGTGATGATATTGTGGCATAGATTTTCATATCGTCAGCAAAACACAATAGTTTGGATGAAATCAAGCAAGAGTTGATGTCGTTTATATATGTAGATAATGAAAAGTAATGGGCCGAGCAATGAACCTTGGGGTACTCCACTGGGGACAAGCACCCAACCAGACATATAATTGCTTAATACTACTACTTGGGACCTGTTCTCTAAATAAGAACAAAACCATCTGAGTAAATCACCTCGTATTCTCGTCACGCGGTTATTAATGACACAAGCGCGGCGCGTCTCGGACGAGCATAATAAATCACGCGCCGACGGCTTATGTACCTACATTTTATAATTTTAAAACTATTCATACCATATAACTTTGATAGTAAGATCTCGTGGTCAATCCGATCAAAAGCTTTACTGTAATCTGTATAAACAACACCAACCTGCTTACTGTTATCCATGGCGTCAGTAATAAAATCATTGAGCAGAATTAAGTTGGTGACTGTAGACCTTCCTTTCAAAAACCCATGTTGAAAAGAACTAAACATATTTTTAAGAGCACTATACACCTGTCTAAAGATGATCCTTTCGAAGATTTTTGCCACAATACAGAGCTTGGATATCGGCCTGTAGTTTACAATTTCGGTTTTGACTCCTTTTTTTTGAATAGGCGTTATGAAAGCCGAATTTCAAAGTTCAGGTACAATACAAGCATCCAAGGATTTCCTGAAGAGAATCGAGATAGGTTGGACAATCGAAGTCGAACATCGTAAAAGAAATCTGGATGAAGTATTATCCGAGCCAGCCGCCTTAGAAGTATCTAACTTATGAAGCAAGTTAGAAACTTCCTCCACATTCACTACAATGCTACATAATTATATCAGATAGGCTGGCACATTTAGTAAAAAGAGGGGGTGAAGAAATTCCATGACTAGGGCAAAGTTAGCAGTATGTGTGGACTTTACCTTTCACAAATGTTACATAATAAAGGAAAGGCATATTTATATTATTAAGGCATAGCAGCTTAAGAGAAATCAGCCTTATAATGTTTCCACTTCTGGGACACAGGCATTCTCTTGGTGAGAGGGAGTGGGCCGTAATTCACCACGCCATAGTGCGAGCTGGTGCATGTCACATACCTCAAATTGGTTCTAGCGGTGTCTCAGGTAAATTAAAAAAAAAACACCCCGTAGTCTATAATTCCGGACGAATTCATCCGTGCTATATACTGCGAGTAGGGCACAGCTTGCAGCCTGCCGAGTGCCGGGCTTACCTGTGTATTAGCCGCGGCAGCGGCGTCACGCGGTTATTAATCACACAAGCGCGGCGCGTCTCGGACGAGCGTCATAAATCACACGCCGACGCCTTATGTACCTACATTTTATAATTTTAAAACTATTTTGCGAGGATCGATCCCGCTTCTGCTATTACCTTCCTCCGCGGTGTTGCTATCATTTTTCTTCCCTTCATTTCCTTCAGGATTTGGTATTTCGTGTTCGCTAGGATTATGTCAAGAGGACGAGATTATATTTACTGCGTAAGACGGTTATTATGACATTATTACATATCCATATATTCCAGCACGTAGGTACCCTTCTACATGCTAAAATAATTGTGGAATACCTAAAAATGCTAAATATTTATTAGTCATTACAGAAAACACGCGCGTCGTAACGCGGTGGACGCGCTCATTTATAGGTCGGTCGCACGCGCGGCCGCCCGGCCGGGTTACTGCCGCGCTCACATCAGATTGCTCGCTCGAACAATGCCATTCGGCACAAAGCCATATTACTGTTATAGTCCGCTCACAACACTGATCCGCTTAAATTGTATTCCATACGAAAAAGTAGGCTTTTATACTTACGTTTTGATATTTCTCGATCGAGTATCATTTCTCGTTATAAATATAATATGGTTGGTAGTCGAGGGCACTAGTCTCGCGCGTGTGTGCTGCGGTCGGTATAATGCCCGCTCGGTTCACAGCCGGTAATTAATATGACAAGTGGCGCTAACTATCGACATTCTAAGGACGTCATAAATTAATAACACACTCGTGGTTTGGTGTTGTGTAAAATTAATGGATATGAATGGCTTTTTGATTTTGTGAAGTTAGAATGAGAAAACAGGTAGTGATGGGACTATCTCAAGAGATACAAATAGTAATTTTGATCTTGAAGATGGAACATAACAAATGATAAGAACTTTGTTTTCTTTCGTACTTTGTTTAAATATAATTGTAATTATAAAAACCATTCCATTTTGTTCTAAATAAATGCATAAAATATGCTATCATCTCTTGAAGCCCCAAAGCGCTGAATTCGAGCATAATGACGTCACATTAGCATCTACATAATATGATGTCCGAGGCTCATTGATGTCAGCGGTAATTGCGCGGCTAATTGTACGCGTGTGAACGGTGTATAATGTATGCAGATTGTGAGCGCCATCTTGTACGCGTATGAACCGTGCGTAATGTATGCAGATGGTGAGCGCTATCTTGCGCGATTTCATTACGTGTTAATATATATATGCGTTAAGATATGTGTAGGTAACGAAGTGTTTCGTACACAGGGACTACAGTTGTACTAGTTTTGCAATTCAGGACGCGAGTATAGTGGAATTTTTTGCTCTTTAGTGTCTCTAAAGCGTTAAAAGCAAAATGAATAACTGCTGAGCATTTTACGCACTCGTAAATAGTAGTGCATGTGCGCGTGACGCGACGAGCGAGCGGAAGCGGCGTGTCGGCGCAGTGTGCGGCGGGCTTTAACACGCGACTTTATTGTAACGAATTACAACTTCAGATATATAATATTAGTGCCGGCACTGCAACCCGTCACCGGCACCTCGCGTACTCAACACCTGCAAACTCACGAATGGTCACCAGTGGTTGGCAAAGTTGACGCTGGTCTCAATCTTTCCCACTGCGCATAGGGTTGGCCAGGGCAGCAATGATCATTTTTATGTAAGTTGTTGGTACCTGAGACATTATATTATATATATATATATATATATTAATGGCGGTTAATATTAATTTTATTTAAAAAAAAAACGAACAAAACGAATAAACTTTTATCAATTTAAACCAAATACAATTTTAAACTTAAAAAAGAAACTTCTTGATTTAAATAATGATTTTATAACAATATTACGAAAAGATTGTTATCACGACGGCTGCTTGAGACGGAGTGAGGGGCGAGTACTGGCTGCACCCTCCTTTTATAGATGCCACCGCACGGTAGTTTTAAAAATAACGTTTATACGCTAATACGGCCTCTCCTGACGTGTGGTTGACCTCAGCCACATTGTCCAGGTGATGGTCCTTGTTCGCTAAAGTCACGATCTTCGGCAAGTGGACTCGGGCAACGCGAAGGGCTCATGTCTTCAATGGCTGCATCAGTAATTGATGGACCCTGGTGTGTGTCTGCATCTCCACGACTTGAGTGATCTTCACAGCTAGTTGCACTGGTAGACGGTGCTGCGAGACTATCCTCTTCAGCTAAAAATGAGAGAATAGCACTTCTTAGTAATATTCTTATTACTTAATCAAAACCGATGTCTGTTGTAATAAAATACAACACATCTAGACGGAGGCACCCAGTTAGCACGTCTCGGCAGAGCTATCGCTCAATGCCCTTATAAATAACCTGAGACGGAGGCACCCAGTTAGCACGTCTCGGCAGAGCCATCGCTCAATGCCCTTACAACCATTATGCACATAAAGTAAACAGACGGAGGCACCCAGTTAGCACGTCTCGGCAGAGCCATCGCTCAATGCCCTTACAACCATTATGCACATAAAGTAAACAGACGGAGGCACCCAGTTAGCACGTCTCGGCAGAGCCATCGCTCAATGCCCTTACAACCATTATGCACATAAAGTAAACAGACGGAGGCACCCAGTTAGCACGTCTCGGCAGAGCCATCGCTCAATGCCCTTACAACCATTATGCACATAAAGTAAACAGACGGAGGCACCCAGTTAGCACGCTGTCTTTGTAACTCTCTTAACCCCTCGCGATTCGGTCGCACGTCATCAACAGCGACATCGCGAACAAGTGATCTTATGACTGGCGTGACTGCTTCAACACCAATAAGCAACTGTAAAGGTGAGATCCGAGTGGTCTTGTGTTTAGTGCAGTTGATAACAAGCTGCATTTTCCACAAAGAATCTGACCATTCACTCTCTGGTTTAGATGCCTCTATGCGTAACATATTGAGCACAGTACGACAGTAGCGTTCGACCTGACCGTTTTCACTATGCATCTCAGGTGTTACAAAATGAATTGCGCTACCCATTTCAGAAACCCAACCCTGAAAACTAGCACTCTCAAACATTCGTCCTCTATCACACACGATAAGTTTGGGAGTGCCAAATAGGGAAACAGCGTTTGAAAACATTTGTTTTAATTCGTTGGAATCTTGCCTTTTTATCGCATAAAACAAACAATACTTAGAGTAGGCATCTACAATAAGAAGTACATACTTTTTCTCATTTGAAATAGGTAGTGGACCTAATACGTCCATGTGCACCGTATTAAATGGGGTATCTGGCTTATGCCATGATGAAATCGGATAATGAGGAGCCCTAGGAACTTTCTTGGATGAAAGGCAAATCAAACAATGACCTACGTATTTCCTTACAAAGGCATAGAGCCCTGGGAACCAAAAATGACGCAGAATTAGGTCAATGGTCTTATCCGCACATATATGTGCATGCTGGTCATGGAAAACTCTTAGGAGACTTAATCGGTGTCCTTTGGGAATAAAGCATAGTAGCTTTGGGTCCTGGCCCGTAGGGGTGTATTTATAATACAGCAGATCGTTACGAACAACATACCGCGAAGAGTCTAGTTCGTTATTGTTGACTCTGTCAATCAACGTACGGGTTTCCTCATCCGCAGATTGAGCAATCTGTGCCCAGTTCTTCGGCCTAGTTATTTGAAGGACATCAACAGGATTTCGACTTAGGTAATCGGCGTGCTGCATCATAACGCCCTTTCTATATTCTATCGTAAAGTTGAAATCCTGCATGTATATCCACCAACGCGCGACACGTGGTAAAAGATCTTTTTTTCGTTCCGTTAGTTTAAGCGCGTTACAGTCCGTCACAATTTTAAACGTAATACCCAACAAATAGTGGCGAAAGTGTTGTAGAGCTTTAATAATCGCGAGCGTCTCAAGCTCATAAGAATGGTATCGTGGTTCGGCGCCTTGCGTAGTTTTACTAAAATACGCCACTACTCGGCGTTTACCATTTTCATGCACCTGAATAAGAACCGCGCCGTAACCAATAGAACTCGCGTCCGTATGCAACTCGGTTGGTAATAACGGGTCAAAAATAGCAAGCACAGGTTCACTTGTAAGACAACGCACTAGGTATTTACGCGAGTTTTCTTGTTCCTCGCCCCAGTGAAATTTAACGTTACTCCGTGTTAAACAAGCAATGGGCGCCGTCTTAGATGCATAGCCGGGTATGTAGCGGCGAAAATATCCTGCCAAACCGAGTAGCTGGCGAACCTGTTTTACGTTTGTGGGCACAGGGGAGTCAATTAAAACCTTAATTTTTTGTTCGCTCGGTCTAACCTGACCCTCAGAGATAGTTCGACCTAGGTACTCAACCTCTGTAGCCACAAATGTACTTTTCTTTAAGTTAATAGAAAACCCCGCAGACGTAAGTGTTTGTAATACCTCGCGTACGTTCTCGATTGCTTCATCGATAGAAGACGCCATCAATAATACGTCATCAATAAATATGAGGGCTTTACCGGACTCTATTAGTGATTTAAGCGTATTCGTGATTATTCGTTGATATACGACTGGCGCGTTCGCGAGACCAAACGGCATTTTTAAATATTCGTAGTGACCTTCGGGGGTCACGAAAGCGGTCTTCGCTACAGAGTCGCTGTCCAACCTAATTTGGTAGAAGCCTGTCGCCATGTCTAAACAGCTGAAGAACTTGCTCTTACCAAGGCGATCAATATGATCTTCTATCAAGGGTAGTGGATAGCGATCTTTCACGGTAACCGCGTTCAACGCGCGGTAATCAACGCACATGCGATCTTTTCCGTCTTTTTTCTTGACAAGAATAATCGGACTTGCGTATGGAGAGTTGGACTCGCGTATTATTTTCTTGTCTAGCAAGTCTTTTACGATATCACGCACTTTAAATTTTTCGTCGATTGAAAGCCTGTATGGCCTATAACAAATCGGTGTCTCACTCGTCAACTCAATGCGCATATTACCAGTCGTGACTGTTGTTAAGGCAGTCCCAATAATAAAAAAATCCTTAAACTGATTTACGACTGACATTAATTTTTCACGATCGCTACCTTCAAGCGGCGTGTTAACCGAAAATTCTTCATTTGAGTTGATGAGCAACACATTTTGACCAACAGAACTAGGAATTCGAGTTATACGTTGTTCATTGTTTGCACGAATATACGTTACCCCCTCGCGGTTCAAAACATCCGTACCTATTAGTACTGGCACGTTTAGGCATTTTATGGGAACGACAAAAAGATCCACCTCTAATGAGATATCGCAAAATTCTATAACTAATGTTACGCGGCTATTACATTCAATATTTTGATCACCTATTCCACGTAATACTTGATATGTGGGTAGTCGGGTACACTTAAAATATTTTAGCACCGATTCTGAAATAAGTGAAACCCGCGATCCGCTGTCTATGAGTACGTCGGCAGGTATACCTTGTATAACGGCCGTTGTGACGTCACTGTCTGTTGATGCGCCTTTCAACTCGAAACAAAAATTAACGTTGTTTTTATTACGCGTTTCAGATCTTTGTTTAGCAAAACAGACAGAGGCGTCATGGCCTGGCTTTTTACAAAATGAACACGGCCCTTTAGGTTTTGTTTCAGTTGATTCATCGGATTTAACAGTTTTAGATTGTTTAGGGCACGCGCGCTGCAAGTGACCCACACTACCGCAAGAGAAACACGTTATTTCGCGATTTATATTATTATGTGGACGTTTTCGAGAGTTTCGGTCAAACTGTTTACTTTGGGAATATTTCACAGAGGTTACAGATGAGTTGGGTTTCGGTTTGGTATAAATAGAAAAGAATTCAACAAGATCTTTGGTCGTTAAATGAGCGTTAGTCGCAGCGGCACGTATTTGTGCGTCAGTTACACCACGTATGATGATCGCGACCGTTAAATCATCGCTTAACCCTCTAACAATATTTAATCTCAATATGGAGCGCCTAGCGTATTCTGCATACGTGGAAAACTTGTCAGAATTAGTACTCATGACGTCAAACAAGATATTTGCAACATCAATTCTTCGTGAGCAAAGCGGCTTAAATTCGATCTTAAAGTTAGACCAGGTACGGTCGTTTGTGACCCAGTCGTTTAACCAACTACGAGCATCTCCCTTCAGGCAGTTAGCAATCCGGGATAAACACTCGTTGTCGTCCCATCCATTAATGTAACGTGCCCTTTCAACCTCTTCACACCAGGAATCGATATCATGTATGCTGGGATCGAAGTTTGAAATATAATAATGGTTCGATCTGACCTTGGTTAACGCACTCAATGCTCCAATGAGGCGATCTGTAGCATCCAGTGACGTCGAAGTACTAGCAAGCGATTCTCCAACGATGCTGGTGTTTGACTCAGGCACCGCTGATTGTGGCTCCTGTGGCGAGGACGCGATGATCTGCCCAGGCGCCACAATGGCACGTGCTTCCGGAGCCGTTGGCACCGACACGGTGCTAGTTGCGGGTAGGCCGGTGTTTTCTAGCGCGGTCAGGCGCGCCAGAATAGCTCCAAGGGTTTCTTGGAGTTCGGGTGTATCACTATTTTGATCGCGCCTATTTCTACCTCTATTACGAGTGGTAGCTCTTTCGGACATGATTCAAAAGCTTTTCGCACGACACAGCAAATAAGATAGGCAATGGAGCCTATCCCACTTCTGATAATGGCGGTTAATATTAATTTTATTTAAAAAAAAAACGAACAAAACGAATAAACTTTTATCAATTTAAACCAAATACAATTTTAAACTTAAAAAAGAAACTTCTTGATTTAAATAATGATTTTATAACAATATTACGAAAAGATTGTTATCACGACGGCTGCTTGAGACGGAGTGAGGGGCGAGTACTGGCTGCACCCTCCTTTTATAGATGCCACCGCACGGTAGTTTTAAAAATAACGTTTATACGCTAATAATATATATATATATATATATATATATATATATAATATAATGTCTCAGGATCGAGCGAGGATATATATATATGTCGCAGCCATATCGTATAACACGCCGTATTACAAAATGGCGCGCCCGATTGAATAACGTCGCCGTTTTGTAATGCGGCTACCTCACGTTGAGGCGGATCGTGGTGGCGCACGGTGGATCGAAAATCGGCTGTAGAAGACATAGGATCTCGATTTCTTAAATGTTATTTTTTTTGCTGGAAATGACTTCTGCTGATCATTACTATGTACAAAAATGACACCCGAGTTAATTCTGCCCAAAAACGAAGGAAATATATATTTTTTACGAAAAATTTGTATGAAGCTAGTATGAAAAATCGAATTATCTCCTAAACGGCATGTTTAACCGTAATATCCTTGGAGGTGGTCATAGTGCTAATTATTTATGATTTTTTGGTTGCCAATTTGACGAAAAATTTAATGCCGTTTTTTTAAAAAAAAACGTCAAAATATTTTTATTTATTTTTACATGTAAAACGATCCCTTTTAGTGTCCAAGTTAAAAAGTTCGATATGTTATTAACCCAAATATTAAGTACACATAAAACAAGAAAAATAAATAAAAAAATTGCTGTTTTTTGACACATTTTTACTAATTTAAATAAAAAAAGATTATCAAACTCTTATTTAAGTAACATATAAAGTTATATTATATACAAAATAATTTAATTTAAGGAATTAATACTAAGCATTTGTAAAATAAAGTAAAATAAATAAAAAAAAAGACAAAATATCATTAAATTACAAAAAAATATTATTAATTATTAAAATTTGGTTGTATGAAAAGTTTTAAAACTCATGATGTGTTGATAAATATCTAGCTCAAACATAGTTGTCTACGTGTGGGTGTACTATAAACCTCTGCCAACTCCTTCGAAAATATAGGAGTGATGCTATTTTATGTTACGTGTAGTTAAAAGTCCGTGTTCTTCAACATAAACACTAAAAGGAATCGTTTCATATGAAAAAACAAATGAAAATATTTTGACGATTTTTTAAAAAAAACGGCATGAAATTTTTCGTCAAATCCGCAACCAAAAAATTATAAATAATTAGCACTATGACCACCTCCAAGGATATTACGGTTAAACATGCCGTTTAGGAGATAATTCGATTTTTCATAGTAGCTCCATACATTTTTTTCTTATAAAAATTATAACTCTTCCATTTGTGCACACATTTACTTCATATGACATTTTATAGAACAGTAATGATCAGCAGAAGTCATTTCCAGCAAAAAAAATAACATTTAAGAAATCGAGATCCTATGTCTTCTACAGCCGATTTTCGATCCACCGTGTGGCGATACATTCCTGTTTTTTATATTTCTATGCATTCTACAAAGCGGCGTTCAACGTTTAGCTTTATTGTCAAAATAAAAAAAGTCAATTTTTTAGTATTTATCGTCAGTTTTCAATTTACCATTTTTATTATAAGGCGTAGTATACGGAGCCCCGCTTCGCGCTTCGCGGAGCTCCTACATCTGGGTGATTTAAAAAAAAATAACCACGGGTATGAGGAGGGGATCGCAGGGTCTTTCTGACCCCGCTACCCCCTTCTAATCTAACCTGTTCGATTCGGGGTGCCCCAAAGTGCTCATACAATGCGGCGTACTTTATTTCAACCGAATTGAAATCCGGCTCAACATGAGGTAGCCCCATTACCAAACGGCGACGTTTTCCAATCAGGCGCGCCAATTTGTAATACGGCGGCGGCGTGTTATACGATACAGCTACGACATATGTATAATATAATATCATTAGGTATATTATTATTATTGAGGCAAAAGGAGTATGTAAGGATCATAGCAGGTGGCGTTCTGTAGTTTCTGCCTACCCCCATGGGAAGAAGGCGTGAGTTTATGCATATACTTATGTACGTGTAGGTACCTAATTGATCTATGTAACTGAAAACCTCAAAAGGGGTCATTGTACTCTTTATTATGATTAACTTACACTTAAAGATAAAACGGTATATTATGGCGTCAACTGTAACACACATTTATTTTGTTATCACGATGAGTAGGTACATCATTATATGATATTTTGATTCCAGAAGTATTATGCTACCAACGAGTCACATTAAGTTTAAACGTTACATTCGACCTAAATCCCTGCGATATCATCGCAGCACCGTTTAGTAAACGCATTGAGCGTTTTATTTGTGTTAAAGGCAGTTATTGTGTATTTGTTATGAGGCTGCGTAAACGAATTTCTGTCGTTTGGCTGTAACAAAGCGTAAGCTCGTCGATAAAATTTGTTTTATCTGAGAGCGCAGGAAATGTTCTAGCGACGCGCGACGTCGGCCGCCCGCGCCGCCCCGCCGCGGCCGCCCGCCTCCGCCGCCGCGCTCTGATCAAAATTTATCGATAACTAAACAAAAATCCACCAAAAAAACCAAAAAAAATCGAAGACATGTGACATCTACCAACCCGCACTGGGCCCGCGTGGTGGATTACGGCCCGCTCCCTCTCACCGAGAGGAGGCCCGTGTCCCAGCAGTGGGAACATTATAGGCTGATTATGCTTATGCTAAACAAAAATCGAGGTAACCAAACGAAACAAATACTATAATATTATTTCTTAAGAAGAAGCCTAAAATATTAAAGATACTGGCAGTAATAAACCTCCTTAAAAAAAAAAACTTACATGTTATTATTTTCGCTAATACAATTTATGAGAGACCTGTATTGGCCTATTATCGTGACCGATGAATATAGTAGTGATTAATCAAGAAGTGGCCGCGCGTCGTCTGTTGCAACACATGCGCGCTGTTGACGCGAGTGATAACGTCGAGCGCGCCCCGGGTCAGTCGTCAGTACGTCACCCGCTACCGGCTCCCTGCTACCTGCGTGCGATACCCGACTTCGATAGTAATCGTTGTTTGTGACAACAACCAGTTGTTGGTTGAGTAAACAACTCGAAGCGGACGTACAAAGCTCTCTTGTTATCTTTCTAAAATGTTTTCTGAACAAAATGCCTGCCTCTTGTGTTTTCTTTCGATATAAGTCTTGTTAGAAGCTGGAAAATATTGGAGTTTGTCACATGAAATGTTTACAAATACTCCGCTCTCTTATGAACGTATGAGCCGTCTTTATTTTATCAGAGAAAACTTGGGGTATCGCACAGTACAGGTGCGCACAGAAGGTGCAGTCCGATTAATGTGTATGTATATGTGGCAGTTAGCACAACTTTGTTTTGTGGTTCCAGATTGTTTTGTTTCATATATACGACCCCCGTACAATTACTTATATTAACAAAAATGTGATGTCTGTATATTCTTGTTATGCGGTAATATGAAGGAGGCTTTCGTTTCAGTAGTTAATTCAGTTAACTGGCGAAGTGTGGAGTCGGCTCGCGGCGGAATGTCAGAACTCAAGTTTTAAGTGAAATTCTTATACATTCATCTAATCAGAGAAGTTCCTTATAATTAGAAAAGTAATTCTTTGTTATAAAATATGTTTGGCTCTGGTTTCCTCACGGAGATTCGGCGAGTTGTTGAGATGTTCCAAGTTACTTGACATTGACAAAAATTCGGTTCGATTTATGTCCGGTGTCGTGCTTCACGGAAGTGTTTTAGGACATTACGTAGGTCGTACATAGCTGGCGCGCTGGGGTCCCGCAGGCTGCTCAGGGGTTACCTTCATAAACTGGGGTGGTACACCTATAAAGCCCATATTTCGGAGAACACTTAAGTTATCAATTCATCATCAATAAATCCGTCATGTTGGCTTTGTATTCTGCTGATTAGAGGCCTATTTTATAACCATCTACAAATTTTATTGATACAATCTTTTACATTACATAATTTTACTTGTCAAAATCTTCCTTTCGTGAAAAATCCCAAGCAATATCTAAGAATCTGCTGGCAAAAACCAAATTATACTTTTTGTCCGACCATGGGATTGCATTCACGAAGAGATCCGCAGATGTGCTCAATCACGTGATCACATTGTCCCGGCAGCAGCACAAAATGCTCCCATCCTTCACATTGAAGCCCACACTCCGGGCCGGCCGCATGTTGATACGAATCTCGCAGTAACTGCAATGTCCACTACAACAAATGTAAATGAGCTGTTATTTGGTTTAGTTCGAGTTTAACGACACAATTTCCGATAAATTCGTAAACTTTTGTATATTGGCGCAGGCGCACATGGCACTAATGTTATATGAATGCAATCATACCTATATCTGTACTTGAAGAGCTATATCGCAACAGGAATAGTTCCGAGTCTGGGTGAGTGGTTGTTAATGTGAGAAGTATAATGGTAGGATTTTTGATCGTGGACGTGTGCACTAAATTTGCTTTTTTATTTGTTTTTGGATTATGGAAGTTCTGAATATAAATGGCCTACACCAGGGGTGTCAAACTCAATTTTGCAGAGGGCCATATATTAGATTAAGAATGTGTAGGCGGGCCAGGTTCAAATTTCAAAACTAAAACATACTGAATTATTTTAACACCTTTATTTATTTAGTTACCTATATAGAGTTGTTACAAATCATACCAAAAGTAAGAAAGTAATTATTTTGAGCTCGAGGATCCGGATACCTGACTTCTCTTGTTTTTGACAATCTCATTGGTGTCAGGTATCATATTCGTGGTAGTTATTTTAAGAATTGATTGGAGATGTTCATTCGTAAGTCTTGTGCGATGTTCGTTCTTATTTATTTTCATGACGGAAAACATCTGCTCACATAAATAGGTACTACCAAACATACACAGAATACGTGCTGCATGCTTTTTTATTTCTGGGTAGTTATTCAAACTCTTGAAATACTGTGTATAAAATGTAAGAGCGTTAACTTCTTAAAAATTTTCCTTCAAAATGCTGTCAGATTGAAGATCTATCAACTCCATTTGCAAATGAACTGGTACCTGTGAAGCTTCAAAAGTGAATGGATTGTTGAAAATTGGGAATTCCATTTCATTCATTTTGTGGAAGTCTTCAAAACGTGTGTTAAATTCCGTAATCAGATTTTGCAGAAGTTGCGAAAAGTCGTCCAATTTTTTCTGGTCCACTGTGTCAAATGATTTCAAATGTGGGAAATGATCCAAAGTATGGTTTTTTAACTGATTTTCCCACAGTCTTAACTTTGTTTCAAAGGCTTGTATATATGAATACATTTGAGTGATAATCAAATTTTTATCCTGTAACTTTACATTTAGATCAGTCAAGTGTTTATTCATATCTACCAAAAAGGCACAATCAACCCACCAGTTATTGTCATAATCAATTGGCTTGCCTTTTTCTCACATGAAAGCTTGAATAGGGTCACGTAACGCAAAAAATCTTTCTAAAACTGCCCCTCGACTGAGCCAACGAACTTCGGTGAAATAAGGCACATCGGAATATTTTTCGTCCAATTCTTGTAAAAACTGCCTGAACTGTCGGTGATTTAGTCATCTGCTCCTTAAAAAAATTACAATTTTAATTACAGGTTGCATGACATGGTCCATTTTTAAATGTTTGGATGCTAATGATTCCTGATGAATGATACAGTGAATTCCCACAAAATTTCCTGATATTTTCTGTTTCAATCTAGTCACAACGCCTGAATGTTTGCCAACCATGGCGGGTGCGCCATCCGTAGTTGTGCTGCTAAATTTATTCCATTCGAGTTCATATTCTGCTATCAAATGCTCAATTGCAGAATGAATATCATTTGCTGTCGTAGTACCTGTCAATGGAACGCACTTTAATAGTTCTTCAGTTATTTCAAAGTTACTATTAATACCTCTTATAAAGACAACAAGTTGAGCTGTATCAACAGTGTCAGTGCTCTCGTCAACAGCCAGCGAAAAGTTTGTAAATTTCTTAATTTTCTCCTTCAGTTGAAGAACCAAATTTTGAGATAAATCACTTATTCTTGAAGCAACAGTGTTTCTTGACAGTGAAATATTTTGAATTATTGACTTTTGAGATGGAAATGAAACATCGGCAACTTTTAACATACAGTCTTTAATAAAATCACCATCAGTGAAAGGTTTTGATCTCTTCGCGATTTCTAATGCGATAATGAAACTTGATTTCAGGGCGTCTTCGCTCTCAGTATTAGCTTTAGTAAACATTGATTGTTGACCTTGAAGTTTAGATATTAAAGATGATAATTTGTCCATTCTTATCTTATCAGTGTAACAATCAAATTTTGATTTATGATTCGTATCATAGTGTCTCTTCACGTTAAACTCCTTAAAAACAGCAATAGTTTGATTGCAAATGAAACACAGTGGTTTATATTTCCATTCTATGAAAAAATATGCAATTTCCCATTTTGACTGAAAAACTCTGCACTCACTGTCAATTTTACGTTTTTGCGACATTATGCACAATCATAACAATTATGAAACTCGAATGAACACCAAACTGTAGGTAGGTACGTACGAAATACTTGACGCGACTGCTCGTAACAAAAACTTCAACCTGAGTGCGCGGGGGAGGGGCGCAGTATGCGTTAGCTGCTCGGACGAAATAGAAGACCACTTCGCGCGCGCACGAGAGAGAGAAAAGCATACCTAACACTCTCTCGCTCGTCTAGTCAAGCGCTACTCTTGAAATTACCTTTAAGTAAAGCGCGCGCATTTTTAAACCTGCGTAGAGGCATCGAGTGCAGTCTAAAATCTCTAAAAAACAAGATTCATTTATTTGTGATATATTGTGATCGCGGGCCGTATCGAATTGGCCCGAGGGCCGGATTCGGCCCGCGGGCCGTATCTTTGACATGACTGGCCTACACTATAAAGTAGGTGAAGACCACAGAAACGATGGATGGGTTGTGTAAAATGTCATATGGATAGACATAGGGTGACTTCTGATATCGTGGCTAATAGAGTTGTGCGGCAGATGAAGACATACTGCGCCGAGCGACAGGTTGCGGTGAGGGCAGGCCAATGCTGATTTGTGGATTGTGGAGCTGTCTCTGATCTCTACTCGCAACATGTTCTCCATAGGAAATTGAATCAATTTTGACTTTTGTGAAGCGGTTTGGATGAGACGCCTCTTAGGACTGATTTCTGTCACTATTACAATATAAGTTAACGTTTCCACAATATCAAATTGTTCCTGTAAGATGTGAACAGCGCGTGAGACCATGAATACCACTACATCTATATTTAAGTATACATACTAAAACTAAAGTTACTTGAGGTGTCTGCCTGTAGTGCCTGTGAGCGTATTGTTCTTCAAAACTGCGCAACAGATTTTGATGCAGTTTTCACCATCAGTTAGATAATTTATTCCGGAAGGTTTATGTATATAGTACATTAATATTAAACATAAAAAAAGTAATCTCGATGTTTTGTCAAGTCATAAAAGCTAGTAATATTATTAAACAGATCGCACGTACAACCTCAGTCGCGAGCGCCGCCGAGCCGCGCCGGTAAACTGTTTACAGCCGATCGTGCGTATAATTATATTATGGTCACAAAATGACGTGATTAGCACACCGCCGGCATTGTGTCACGTACTTATAGGCAACTCGGCACATTGGGCACAGCTGCTAATTGACACAACATCGAGATCATATCCATCATCAGCGGCTTTATGTAGGTACATACTGTAGGTACATACTGTAGGTACATACTGTAGGTACATACTGTAGGTACATACTGTAGGTACATACTGTAGGTACATACTGTAGGTACATACTGTAGGTACATACTGTAGGTACATACTGTAGGTACATACTGTAGGTACATACTGTAGGTACATACTGTAGGTACATACTGTAGGTACATACTGTAGGTACATACTGTAGGTACATACTGTAGGTACATACTGTAGGTACATACTGTAGGTACATACTGTAGGTACATACTGTAGGTACTCAGGC
The DNA here is from genome assembly GCA_916610205.1 of Griposia aprilina. Taxonomy (NCBI): domain Eukaryota; kingdom Metazoa; phylum Arthropoda; class Insecta; order Lepidoptera; family Noctuidae; genus Griposia; species Griposia aprilina. Next base: position 553,449 of record OU744287.1, read on the forward strand.
GTCGCTAAGTAGCGCATTAGCTCTAAAAGTAGGTACCATTTTGTAGATAAACGTAGGTACCTATAGTGGCTCGAAATCGATTGAAGAGTGGATAAACTGGTACATAATATTGTTATGGACTACAGATTGCTTCGACACAAGAGTGTGATTCGTTTTTTTTATTGGTTTTACTTAGGGAATATCACATATTTATGCGTATCGTGTTATCATGAAAATCACCCAGTGAGTGGGAGACAGTGGCGGCGTTAGGCGCCGCCAACGGCCTCCCCCACATGGGGGCCTCGCAAACATGTTTTACAAATTATTAAAAGTTTAGATATTCGTAATTATTTCCGTACGCGTGAGTAATATTTATCCAGAGTCGCAAAGAGTCGATTGCCAACACTATAAAAGTTATTAAAAAAAAAATGCCCATTGAGCGATCTCAGGTTCAAAAGAATTAGAATCCAGAGCCGAGAAGATACTTGAAAAAAAATAAGTGATACCGCGCGCGAGAATCGGGCAATCCCCGAGTCGTCAATTATTTTTGTTTCATTCATCTGTCACAAAACTCGCAAGCAGAAGCTTCTTTTCAAAGGCAACAATGTACTATTAATTATCTTAACGTTTTTATTACTAAGTGAGTGAAAAACTAGTTATTTACTTATTTTAAAGAAAATATTATTATTTATTTATTTATTCAAACTTCATGCACAAGTAAAAAAAATACTGTACAAAGGCGGACTTAATGCCTGCGGCATTTTTACCAGCCAACCTTAGGGTGATGCATAGAGAAAGCATGGCAGGTGTAACATAAGGGATCGATAACACGAAAAATAATAAATACTAATGTATAGATACTTATATATAACGAAAATAAACTTTGTCAAGAGAAATAACGATAGGTAGAGAAGAAAAGGAATCAAAAAAAACCTTCACTTTAAAAGATAACCAACTGGTTGCCATCCTGACATTCAGAGGGATTTTAATTTGTGTTTATGTAATTCTTGTCGTCATTTGATTAGCAATAAAACTCCTATAGGTACATACATTAGTGTGTAATTTAGCCCATTGAATTTAACGTTTTCTTTTTGACGTCCACATTGGTCTAGCACACCACTGGTGGGAGATCGTCAAACCACGATGATGTTATTACAAGGATCGCCAGGTACATAGGTACATAGGTACTCAGTTAACACTGTCATTATTACGTTTAGAAACTTAAAAAGGCTTCATTTCTACTTGTTTCATTTGAATGTAATTGTTAGGCCCTCTTGTAGTGCGGTGTATCTTGTAATGCGTCTCGGCGGGCACGGCCGGCCTGTGGGAGCGTCGAGCGCTTAAACTGCTAGATTTTGTATATTATGTTATGTATTTAAAAAATAATAACGAACTTTAATGGTTCTCGACGTATCCTAAAAGCAGCCTTATCTTTTGATATAACTTTTACATGGTTTGATGACGGAATCTATTTAAGGTAAGTACACGTTTTAAATAGCGATTTAGTGTCATAATTATGTTTATTTTTATCGAGCATTGACGCAAAAAATTGGCAGAAACTTGAATAACAATAATTGTATTGTTATTCAAGTTTCTGCCAATTTTTTGCGCAACGTTTACATTTGGCTAGATTTACAGAGGTATTATAATAATAATTATAATAAACTTTCACTAGTGCCATCAGGGTAGATTTTGGTGTGGAAAAATGTGCGGTCGTGCATGTAAAGCGAGGGGAGATTGTGGAATCCGTGGGAACCCAACTCTCGGATTCCATAAACCTTAGAGCCCTCTCCGCATCCGAAACCTATAAGTATTTGGGTATGTCGGAAGCGTTGGGCATCAATGATACTAACATGATGCAATCGTTTAAGGAACGCTTCTTTCATCGCCTGAAGAAAGTATTTAATAGCCAGTTCTCGAAAATGGAAATATCACATTGTACTGGGATCGATCCATCATCACTGACAGGACTATTGTTGCCAATAAGCCTGATATAGTGGTGGTGGATCGAATAGAGCGGCGCGCAATGATTGTTGACATAACGGTCCTGCATGACGGGAAACTCGTGGAAGCCGAGAAAGATAAACAAATCAAGTATATTGATTTAGCTGGCGAGGTTGTCGACATATTGGACGCGGACTCAGCGATCATTGTGCCGATAGCCGTGACAGCCAATGGCTTAATAGCCAAGACTCTCGACCAACACCTGAGGAGGCTCTCGTTGGGCAGCTGGACCAAGGGCTTGATTCAGAAGGCGGTACTTCTGGGCATGGCCCGCATTGTTAGGAGGTTCGTCTCTCTGGAGCCCTGACCCCTGGTAGCTTGGACCCTGTTCTCGATACCGGTGGGCTACTACGAGTATTTTTTATATCTTTAAATGTTTTAATATTTAAAAATATTATTTATATGTTTATAATTATTATTATTTATCATCAGATTTTTAAATACATCCATATAGTTGTTAGTAATACAGAAATGCTTATAAGAAACTAGTGTTAGTAATGACATGACAAGACACTTTAAAACAGATATGGGCAACCTTTGACATGTTGAGGGCCAAACTTTAGCGTGCAAATACGTTCGCGGGCCGCGTTTAAAAGTACTTAGTGCATTTTATAGTAGTGATAATATTTTTTGCGATAGATATTAGACATGAAATAATACGACAATGTTATTATAGTACAATTTAGTAAAATAACAAAATGAAATTTAAAAAAATGGTACATTATAATTAAATCGTTAAATTTGCAATTGTTACAAACTACGAAAGTTACATACACCGAAATCAATGAGACACTTGAGCTTGAATTTGGGAAACTAATCCATCGATATTTGGATTAATTCCACTGATACAAAGACGTAAAGAATTTTCCAATTAGTCAGTCAGTCTTGTACGATGTGTTGATTTATTAACTTTCATCAATGAAAATAACTGTTCGCATTTATAAGTACTGCCAAACGCACAAATCAATCTTCTTGCGAATTTTCTAAGCTGCGGAAAATTGTCTTCTTCTAGGTATTTTTTGTAGAAATCGCACAACTCTGCGTCTTCAAATTTGGATTTTAGGAGTGAGTTTTCTTGAATCTCGATCAACTCCATTTGTAAGTGTATTGGAGCATTTTGTACATTACATTTTGTAGGAGTAGCAAATAAACTGTAACAGTCTTCCATGTTTTTGAAGTCGCTAAATCTGTTCGACAATTGTTCCGACAGTAACTTGAGTTCTTCAGCATATTGAGCATAAGCAATATGTTCATACGCAGAGAGCGTGTTGAAATGGTAACGGTTACCAGACAGCATCTGTGACTCCCACAAGCGTAGTTTGATCTGAAACGCTTTCAAATGGCTGTACAAATCATTTACTAACTGTCCTTGTTTTTGAAGTTTCAAATTTAAATCATTCAAATAGCCTGTAAGATCGACCAGAAATAATAAGTCACATATCCATTTTGGGTCACTTAGGCAATTCAGACAGTGGTTTATCTTTTATTTTCATAAAGTCTGCTATCTCATTTCTAAGTTCGTAAAACCGTTTCAACATTTTTCCTTTGCTCAGCCATCTGACTTCACAATAATATGTTACGGCGTTATATTCAGCTGATATTTCATCCAAAAACGCCTTGAACTGACGATGGTTAAGCCCTCGGGATCGAATAAAGTTGATGGTTGTTGCACATTCATAACATTCTGGAGTCGAATGGACTTAGAACACAAGTTCTGTTGGTGGATAATGCAATGAAGGACTATCAAATCATCTTTTTGCACATTTAATTCTGTTTTTCATTCAAAATTCCGATGAAACCTTTGCGTAAGCCGACCATAGAAGGTGCACCATCAGTGCATACTCCAATTAATTTTGACCATGGCAAGCCAAAACTTGTGAATACCTTTTGAGCTTCAATAAAAATATCCTCTCCTGTAGTGGTTCCTTTAAGCGGCTGTAAAGCAAGCAATTCCTCAGCAACAGTGAACTCTTTATCAACACCTCGAATAAATATAGCCAGTTGAGATGTGGCAGACAAATCGGTGCTCTCGTCTAATGCTATGAAAAATGATTGAAAACTAGCCATACGGTCAGTCAATGTTGTTTTTATATCATTAGCCATCATTTAGATACGTCAAACAACAGTTCGTCTTGACAAACGTTTTTTTTTTCAAATTACTTTTTTTTTCAGGACACAAAATACTGCAAACTTCTAACATACACTCGTTGATAAATTCTCCTTCGGCAAATGGTTTTAATGCCTTTGCCAATTTTGAGCTAACTATAAAACTAGCTTTCACAACATTATAAAGTCGTGTTCTTTGTTTATGAAACATTTGTTGCTGTTTTTCCAAATTTGCGGTAAGCTTCTGGATTTTGTCTGTTCTTAATTGTCCTGTCAGTGAGAGCAGCGTAGCATGCTTAGTTAATAATAATAATCATCTTTATTTCCAGTTTTACAATTTAAAATTTTACCACCTGCAATTTTTTTTTTTTTTAATATAAATTGTGCGGTACTACAGAGTTATAAACCTCTAACACCCAAGCTAAGATTGAACTTGTGTTATGGGTGTCAGGGCTCTCAAGTTAACACCGGTTAGATAAATAAATGTTCGGAGTTTCACAGTGTAGGTACTACAGACAGAAAATAACGAAAATAAAGATTTTATACAGAAACTAAAATAAACTAATTAAAAAGAAAAACCATTTGTATAGTTTGTATGTGTGCGTGTGTGTGTGTGTGCGTGTGTGTATTAGTTTGTATGCGTGTGTATGTCTGTATGCGTGTGTGTGTGTGTATGTGTTTGAGGGTGTGTCTAAGGGTGTGTGTGTCCGTGTGTTTTTGTTTTCGTTGTGTTGTGTTGTAAGGTCGGTGTATTCCAGGATGTGTCGGACAGGGTACTGTTTGGGCGAAAGGAGGTGTGGGTTAGATCTAGGTATTGAGAATTTTTTCAACATCGTCATAGTTAAGGCTCATTATCCATTTACAGACCTTACCTTTACAATCAAATTTATTGAACGTGTATATGTTACATTGTTTGTTCACAAAGTTGTATATACGACTACCAAGGATTCTAAAATGACGTTCTGCAAGTTTCGTTCTGTGCCTCTCTATGGGACACACGTTTCTAGTCCCTCGTTTTGTCAGGTGATTGAGATCCAACTGTAACGAAGCAAGTTGAGTATTGCTTCTTTATATTGAATTATTTCATGACTGAAATGGATTCATTACACAGCAAACAAATAGGCTTACCATTGTGCAAGATAAAAAAGAATTCTTCAGTCCATTTTTCTTGAAACTGGCGACCCTCTGTATCTACTTTTTGTTTCTTTCCACCAGACATCATTTTTGTTTACTTTTCGTTCAATTAACTTAATAACAAACCACTCAAGATGCACACAAACTCACAAAGCAAGTTGATGGCTCGAGCAGTTCGCTAGGATATCGCTTGTCCAAGTTATCACCTCGGTAGCTCAAATAGAACTGAACTAACGTTCGGGCCATCCACCCGCTTATATAGGCCAAATGAAGGAATAATCTGGAATAAACTAGTTTAGAATAATTGAGAAGCAGCAAATCTTTTGATGTGTGCCCGTGAGGCGGCAAACCTCAAAGAATTTGATCGAGCAAGCCGAGTGGCGGCAAAGTATAAGTACCTAATGTAATATATATTTATTGGGTTTTTTCAAAATGTCTCGCGGGCCGGATCATATGTTACAGCCGGCCGGATCCGGCCCGCGGGCCGGTTGTTGCCCATATATGCTTTAAAAACTAAACACAAACATAACACTATCGGAAACTCCGATACTCGTTCGCGTGTTTACTTGACTGCATGCAGTCGTATCCAGCGTTCGAGCATCGAAGAATCCCGCCGGTCCGACAATACACAGAGGATGCTGTTGGCACTAGCACGCATGCGCGATAGGACGGAGGTGCAACGCTTGCGCATGACTGCAGCGAAGCTGTCTACGTGGGCCTCTGCAAACATGCCAGAGGCACTGCAATACCGCGGTAGCCCCATCAGCACCCTGAATGCATTGTTGTACTGCACTCTCAGGTCACTATATGCCCTCTGCAAATAGTCGACCCCACAGGCTGCACGTGTAAAAGGACTGACAGTATGCTTTAAACAACGTTACCTTAACTTTCTTTGTACACCGTGCAAACCTGCGAGCTAACATATTATATTACATCGTACAAACAATGACCTGCGCTCTCTCTCAATATCAGTACAGTCTTTTAAGTCATCGGCGACCCAAATATTTAAATTTTGTAACTCTATTTAAAGCGGTACCACTCAAGAGAACTTCAGGTACGTTTTCGTAACACTCACTCCCTGCCTTAAAGACGATTAGTTCATATTTTACTGAGTTGTATTTAAGGCCATGGACCTCCGCATATGATTCACAGGTATTTAGCAGCGTTCTCAATGCACAGATCGAAGGGCTCAGCAGCACCATATCATCAGCGTAGCTTATATTATTAATACAGACACCATCTATATAACAACCGATCCTAGTGCTATGGAGCTCCTCGATCAGCTCATTGATATACAAATTAAAGAGATGAGGGGGGAACCCCCCTTGCCTCACCCCGCAATCCAGCTTGTACTCATCCGAGAGTGTGCCTGCCCATCTTACATGATTCTTCTGCTTATCATACCAATGCATCAGTACAGACACAATTTCCCTGGGTACACTGGTATCCTGAAGCTTTACCCATAACTTATTGTAAGACACTAGGTCAAAGGCTTTAGATAAGTCCAAAAACCAGGAATAAACTGGGGTTTTCCTAGCTATGTAGTACTGGACAGTCTGTTTTAGCGACAGAATAGCACTTTCTGTTGAGTGGCCAGGTCTAAACCCAAACTGTGCATCGTTCGGTTTCAAGTGTGCCCCTAAGTGACGATTAATAAGACTGTCCAGTACCTTGGCTAAAATTGTAGCCAGAGAGATCGGCCTATAGTTAGAAACATCTGAAGGGTCACCCGTTTTATTTTTAATAACAGGGACTACTATGGTTTGCATCAATTTCTCAAGGTAAATATGAGTGACTTAAGCACACATTAAAAAGTAACGATAGCACTCTTGGAAGGTGGAAACCAGCGTACTGCAGATGCTCGATGCTGAGACTATAATGCCTTGGAGACTTTCCTCTCACCATTTTCTTTATTACGGAAGCTACTTCTACTGTAGTAAGTCTTACGCTTAAGAGCGGGTAGTAACCAAAATTGCCCATCTTCAATTTGATTTTTCATGAAATTAATAAGACTTAGGTATAAAATAAAAATAATATGAGTAACTACATGATATTTTCAAACTTTTTGTGGAACCGAAACACAAAATGTTAAAATTTTCTCGATAAAACATCATCACGAAGTTACCTCTAATTTTCTCGTATTTTCAATTTGTACTTAACATGCTAATGACTATTAGGATAAAAATTAGATGAATATTATTATTAACACAAGGCGAAAAAAAATTTGGAGGCGTTTTTTGAAATTGTTTTTATTTTTAGTTTTATTACGACTACAAGTTTTATGCACTTACGCCGTTTTTAGTTCGTGGAAGAAGTCATCTTCTATCGCACGTTGCGGGAACTTCAAGCATATTTTTGTTTCACAAATCAGTCGCCATCGCTCTGTTGATACGAGAGGACTGCGCTTGAATTTTCGGCTGCTCTGGGATATAATTTATTTGCGTAAATAATATTTTCGTAATTTATCACATTGTAGGAAAGAGACTGTGAAATAGAAAACATGAAAAAAACAATAAAACCACTTCCGAAACGATTATTAAAATCGTTAAGAATTGATAAACTAAACAAATACCGCGGCTAAACTATAAAACAAAATTATTATAATAATTCAATGTTGATATTTGAAAACTCAAGATGACATAAATTTATTTGACAGATTTTTGATTATTATAGTACAACTAGCGCCATTCTGCATTCTGCATTTCGGTCGATTTTCTTGCGGAGAATATTTACAACATAGAGTTCGTGCTGGAGATTTTAGATCTTATTGCAAATAAACTCAAGATCCAAATTCGTTTACTCCCACTTTCGTTGACAAGCTCCGTCTAAGGGGAACCGTCGACGAACCATTTCGACCAACCCCCGAATCAAGATGAAACTCGAAATTTTACTTAAAAGTAGGTTATTGGTCTCATAATATTAGTGGAGTTAGGCGGCTTGCTTTTTAAAGCTAAATTTTCAACAGTTACAAAAGAGGAACCTAATAAACTGTCGACTTTCTTTGCCACGCATTTATATATATGCCAATTATTTTGTCGGTAAAGCCGACTAATATACTGTTTGTTCCGAAATTGGCCTATTTTTCACAAATGTTTTCGGCTAGGACTTTGTTCTACTCGCGCCCCGCGCAGGATACACAGAATACATTTTATATAGGTTTTCACGGTTTTCATGACACATGCCATTTGACTTTGCTCAATACAGTGCAAAATCCACCATACCAAAATTATTTTTTACTTGGTAACTCGATTGCTAATTGACTTTGCACGATCATGCAAAGCAATATCCACAATATACCATTATATTTTTTACTTGGTTCACACTTTTTTCCACGAAGATGTTATGAGGTCCAACTTGTAGAAGGCCCTTAGTAAAATTTGGTTACATTGGAATTTGAACTTTGTCACGTCAGCATTGAGTTTCTAGTTTCAAAACATGACTATGATCTATGATTCTGAATTCAAGCTTAGCGTATAGTATACGCAAAATAAACAGATGTTTTTCCTACTGAAGACTCATTGAAAATAAAGGGACTGGACTATGATCATATTTCGTTTAAATATTGTAATTGAAAAACCATTCGAGGATTAGAGTTGCTCATCACAGCGGTCCAACAAATTTCCTTAGATGATTGCTATTTTTAACCGACTTCACAAAAAGGAGGAGGTTCTCATTGTTTAATTTATTTCATTTTGTCAAAGTAAAAAAACGGAAGGTAAGTGATGCGATTATAATTATTCGATTTCATATCGTCAAAAAAGCAAGTTTATCGAGTTTGTTTTTATCATCATGTAGGTAGTATCATGAGTATGTAGTATAGGACATTGATAGAAGTGCTTTGCTTTTTAGCGTTCCGTGCCTCAAAGGGAAAACTCGAAACACTTATAGAATCACTTTGTTATCCATCTGTCTGACCCCTTTTCTGAGAAATGCGCGGGCGGTATCAAGTTGAAATTGAAATGTATTACTTTGGAGCTGTAAATAAAACGAGCTTCTAAGACATTTATTTAGAATCTTGGCATAAATTGTCATTCATTTCGCATATTTTGACACTCGCAAACAAATTAAAACCCATAAGATACATCCGGTTGACCTAGAATCACGAAATGTGGTAAGAAGCAAGGTCTCACAGTACAAATAGGTACAGGAAAATATCTGGAAATCCTTCATTTGTGGTTATATTACATAATGTAGGGGACCATATTTTCTCAACTACAACGTTAAGATTGTCTTTCAATTCGGAATCGAAAATTTAAAGGCCGTATCTTGAATTAACATTTACTCTTTATTTCATTCAAGTCGGTCTTCCCGACTGTCACTGTCACTGTCGACTGTCGTGTGTGTTCCGGGTGTTGTTGTTGTTGCTTGAAAGTTTGATGCTGGTGGGTTGTTAAATTGGAGAGTAGATCCAATTTAACAACCCACCAGCATCGGTAACAGATTCAGAGACATACAATAATATTGAATAATATACCTACTTGTAGGTATATACACAGCAATCATACATCATGGTACATTGAATAGAGCGGTTTCATCTGATTATTTTGCGTATACATACTACACACAAGATTCAAATTCAAATGCCTAGATATACGCCGGCCGAAAAGTTTCTGCTGGCGGGAAGGGATTGTGTTTTGTTTTCGTCGTATATGATGAGAGGGGTAGGCAAAGAGGCGCGGGTGAAACTTGATTTTTTCCTGTCTTACTGCGCCCTCTTAACTCCAAGTCATGGGCCCCAGCATCGGACATCGTTGGTGAAGCCGGCCCCAGAAGAGATTCTACATTAAAATAGTGACGAAACACATTCGCTATATCACCAGCATTATTGGCCCCATAATTAAATGAAGGAAATAATAATAACAATCACATATTTCACAGAAAATACCTTCCAAATTGTTAGTAATTCGATAAACTCCTGAAAAAACTAGTGTTAGTACATCTAACAATTAATTTGAAAGAAAATAATTTTACAAGAAAGCTAAAAAGTACTGCAACCTCGCCTTAATGCGTGAATGAGGGGCCACAACTGACACAACAGAACATTTATTTTTTATAACCTAATTAGTATAATTATTCAAATTAAGTAATTTAAGGCGACAATAGGTGCCAGCGACCTTGAGCGAGTGGGAGGAGCATGCGAAACTTTTAAGCGAATCAAATTGCGATTACAGAGCGTCAGCGTCTACCCGGACATTGGTCAGCGATGCACTGCCGCCCGTCGCCCGCAAGAGCCCCCGCTTCAACGCGCGTCAAGTTTTTTCGCAAAAACAACCCCCCTTGATTTACCAAACACAATACAAATAAAAACCGTATATAAAAATTTGGGTAATTAAATTGTCTTTTAGATGGTGTAGATTTAATGAAAATACGCGCGATAGTTTTTGCGTGATTATCGTTTTTGTGTTCGCGTTAGACATTACTTTACAAATTAATTACATTATGTTATAAAAATATAATTTCAAATATTCACATATCAAATTACGAAGAAAATAGTCTAGTTTATCATTTTTTTTTTCAAACAAATAAGACTATTAGTTTAGACGTGACATCCAATTTAATTCAAATTTGTTTGTTGTGTGTATTTGTTCAAATAAATTAAATTTGTATATCTGCGCCTTAAGAGGTCTCATGAATATGAACAATTTTTTTCTGTGGAATTTTTCTGTTGTTCATATTCATGATTGGGAGGTACCTACTATGACCCCTTGAAATATTGAACACTATTTATGTTCAACGTTATATTCTAGGTATTTCCTCTGAACACCACTGCGGTCAGTACAGTTAGCTCCGGTGTGCTAACAGTACCGGGATAAATAAAACGCGCATTTATAGTTTAACTTGTATAATTATTTAACTCAATTTATATAAATTTACAGTATGGCATAGGTACACTTGTCAGCTCACTAAGCTGACCCTAATTCGTTTTCTGCTTTTTGAATTCGTATTAGTGTTTATCTCATAATCTTATGCATAATCAGCCTATAATGTTCCCACTGCTGGGACACAGGCCTCCTCTCTTTTTGAGAGGGAGTGGGCTGTAATCCACCACGCGGGCCCATTGCGGGTTGGTAGATGTCACATGTCTTCGAATGTTTGGTTCTAGGACATGCCGGTTTCCTCACGATGTTTTCCTTTACCGTTTTGAGAGCATTGGTGATGAAATTATTTACACAAAGTAAAGCGCCTGTCGGGGTTCGAACCCACAACCTACAACTCGTAAGTCGGGGCCGATACCACTGGGCCACCACTGCTCGCGCTGCATAATCTTATGCTGCACGATTACTGACAAATGCGTGCACTGACTGGACAGGTCCACTCAATCTGTGTGGTTTTTCCTCAAAAAACCATTTCAGACACAAATCTACATGGTCTTCACATGATTCAGATCATGTGAAGACCATGTCTGGACTTTAAAAGAGACTGTGACCTCTGAGTTTGTTTCGGCCTTTCTTCTCAGAGTAGTCAGATAGGAAACGCCGACCTCATCTAGTTTTAAAATATGATTGACGTGTAAAAGTGTTTGTACAAACCTATTTACAGAAATAACATCATTTATCATTTATGACATTACCTATCTTACAATTTACTCGAAAAGGTTGCATTTAGAACCAAACAGGTTACGATCTCTGCATTACCGAGTTACTTTCTGTCCGTGATCCGGCTGACTCATGATAAGACAGGAACTAGTTGGCTCGTCACTCGCGCAGATCTCCATCGTCTGCAGATAATTAAGCAGTAATTAAGTCCGCTTCCGACTTCTCAGCGCTCAGCAAAAAAATGCCTTTGTTTTGGCATCAAACTACAATGAGAAGCTAGCTACTAACAGTGTTTTTAACCGACTACAAAAAAGGAGGAGGTTCTCAATTCGACTGTATGCTTTATTTTTATTTTTTATGTGTGTTAGCTCGGAACTTTTTTCTGGGTGAACCGATTTGGATGATTCTTTTTTTATTTGATAGTTGGTGCTTTACATATTTAAATTTGATCAAGGTGTGACCAGTAGTTTTTGAGTTATCCTTAATACTGCATATTTTTTCCACTTAGTTTATATTGATAATATGTTAATAATTTCCTGTTATTTACATACCAAGTAGTGGTATACGAATTTGTATAAGGTAGGTACCACAACTAAAAAGTGAAAAATAAAAACTTTTTTACAAAAAAACAACCGACTTGCGAAATTAATGATATTTATCACGTATTTTTGTGTTTTTTTTGGGAGTCGGTTGTTTTTTTGTAAAAAAGTTTTTATTATTTATTTATTTAACCATATAATGTACACACATATAAACAGAAAAATACGCACAAAGGTGGTGCTTTTATTAGGTACGCGTTAATTCAAACAAATCTATAGATCTCAAAACGCGTTCACTTACGCGGGTACTTTTCCATATGGCCATTGTTACGAGTGGCCCTTCTCACCGTGCGGCCCGAACTTAGGCACAGGCCCGCACAGAGCAGCACAGACCCGTACGCGCCCGCACGGCGAGGGCGCGAACACAAACAAGCTGACTTATCGCACTGGGCGCGTTATTAATGTCCCGCGCTCGCGTACTTCGTTCCACTTATCGCGCCCTCTCTCGCTCTCGCCCTCTCGCCCATCTTAATAGTTCCACAGACAACTAACCTTGTTGTGATCTCCAATTAGTTTACCTGTGTCACATTTGTCTGTTTCTATATTAGGTATTCTCTGCGAGTACTTTACACCCTTTCTACATTTGAAGGTGTTCCGACGAAGTATTTATTACTTTAAGAGCTGATACCTACTTAGCTATAGCTTTACAATTCGAACAAAACCTAATTACTATTCCAGTCTTCGAATACTTAGTTCACATGTTATTCTAACTTAATAATTTTTTCAGAAATTCTTTTATAGATTTTCTGGAAATTCGTGAGCGTAGAAACCTACTGAGCCTAAATAGATTTGTACCTATTAGTAATATTCATATTCATATTCATTCATATTTATTTATTTATTGTTTGTCACAGGTGAAGTCAGTTCTTACAATAAGCGTTACAGTATCACTCACTGGAACATACCCACGAGGTGTACAATATTTATATTTATGTCAATATGTCAAAACTAATTTATAATAAAATCCATTAGAATCTTAATTTTTGGTGGTTATTATCCATTGCATTACCTAGCGGTTTTAGTGAACCTCATTTTACATTCATTATTATATATAATTATTACGGTCATATACTTTCCGTTAAAAAAAGTAAAAAAAAAAAGTTTAACATTTAAATGTTTAGTCGACCTCATCTTACTTTTTTTTTAGGCTTAATTAGATGCCTGTATACATTGTTCGTAAGTTAAAAATTACGCACCATACAACGGAACGTGCGGTAAAATAGGTACTCACACCTAAGTAGGTACCTGTTTTACCGCATACTCCATTGTATAGCGCCGTGCGCATGCTTTACGGTTTATTTTAATTTCCATAATAAAAAAAATATAAGAATTCCACCAAGGAGTTTCACATTACGAGAATAAATAAGCTGAATAATCGAACCTCCTTGGAAGCGCTTTTACTCAATACGTTTGTCTCGCTTTAATACTAAAGAGAAAATGAGACGAAAGACGTAGTTCTAATTATTACCACGCGCACGTGACGCCATTTGTAATTCGCGCCATTTTCATATTAGAAACGTCAAAGATTGTTGCGACTTTCCGACTGATATTTATAAACAAAGTAATAATAAATGAGTTCAAGCGAGGAATGCGATAATAATATTATACTGTTTTCTCGCAAATGTCTTGAAAAACGTTGTATGACACACGTGCGGAAATTTGTATTTACAAACTCGTGACTATGGTAACCCCTCGACTTTTTAGTCAATAATTCGGTAATTAAGAAATTCGTTAATTGAATAATACGTTTTACATATGAGAAATTCTTTTAGCTTTAATTTAAAAATATTTGACACTAATTACCTGCTTTACCTAGTTTTCTAGTTGCTAAATTCCTGTCGCAATATACGTATATATATACATACGTTGGCAAACATCTCAACTACATGCATAACTACATCAACTATCTTGATTCGTCACACCACTGCAGCCTGCAGCACTGATAACAAACCTGAGAATACTTAAAGAGGCGTTCATTCATTTCCTAAATTCAAAATGAATTTAATAGAAAATGTCGGATGGTATCGACGTACGGAAATTAGAATTCCCGCTAGACAAAGTGTGTGCTAGAGGTGTCATAGAGAGGCCCTTATATTCCGCTCGAGTCCCGCGTCCCGCATCCCGGGGCTGTGGCGATGCAAATGAGTGACCCGGGCTTACCCTCGGGATTCATTTGTAAGCGTTTAAATTGTCTCTCTGACGTACAACGGTGTTACACGGCCATTATTAAAAAGTCACCGATTTATCTTAAAGACTTTGATGCTCGCCGGTTGCCGGTCCCCTAGCAAATGTTTTACAGTTTCAATTCATCTCTTCGGGGTTCGTCACTATACCTTTACCATTGATAACTTTGGTGTTGTTAGTTTATAGTTACAATCCTTGTTTCTGTTTGCCACGTATTGATAACATGACCAATCGTATTATACACAAAATATCATCGTTGTCTACTGTGGCTTAGTTTAAATTAACTCATGTAGGTACCCAAAGCTATTTGAGGCGGCTTTGCAGTGACAAATGTGTTGCACTTGCTGTACCTAGTTACCTGAGGTGGCACAGTGAGTACAGCGCTTGACGGCAGCGAGCGATGCCGGGCGACGTCGTTAGTGCGTGGCGGCGGTGTCCCGCGCATTAGTTTGCACGCCCCCCGACGTGCGCCCATATGTAGCACGTCACGCAGACGTAAGCCCCACATTATCTACACTGCCGGCTAATACGTCTACATGACGTGTCAATCCTCGATCATTATAGCGAGTAGACGAAGCAGGTGAATGTTCGGCGCTAAACGGCTTAACTCAAACTCTCGTACTTCAGAGCCTTCTTATTTTGATTTTTTTCTTATATCCCTTATCATTGGAATTGTTACTTACATTGACCACGCGCTCAGAGAAGCATTAAATTCCTACCTATAGGAATGGATGGGCTTCTATAGAACAGCCGGAACAGCAGTTGTTAGTTGCAGTACTTACTTAATTTAAAAATAATTGCACTCCAATACACATTGGCGTCCTTTAAGTTGTTGCAATTCTGAATACCCATGGACAGCACCCTCGGGAGGAGATGAAACAGAAAACTTTCAATCTGGAATCAAACAGCAACCATGATTAACGGAAAATGTCTTTTCTTCGTAATTCACTAAAGTAGGTTAATTGCGACCAAATGTAAAAACTTATTTAAAAAAATGTATTGATTGGAAGCAAGCCGTTGTCGGTCCCGGCTCCGTAATGGTCAGCGTGGTACTTCTGTCACCAGTCACTTGCACGACAGTGTAATTAGTGTTGCGGTCACTAATCAACACTTAGTACTAACTAAGCTATCAAAACTTGTCTATGGCCCTATTTCTCCTCGATAACTTTACTATGAAACATTATAATTAGTTTTTTTTTGTGTAAAGTTTTTCCTCATTATATTGAAGTCATTTCTTAACGCAGCAAACCTATTCGCACAAGATATCTCGGTATGTAGGTATAACCACCTTTTCCAATACTCAGTCAGAACTGTATGGAATTGTAGTTGTAGCTATTTCATCGTCATCTCTGTTCATGACATCGTTTTCAAAAACCGTATTGAACAAGCGATAACCATTCGTGAACCTATCGCACACATGTGTGCGTGCACGTGTATACATGCTACGTGCACACACACATGCATCGCTGTCGCCGGTCAAACGGATATCAATCGACGATAACTCTTTTGTTGCCGAAATGTTTCACTGAACTTGTTTTAATACTCATCTTTGTTTTGATATACAGGATATTTTCAATTGTGATTGAAAAAAAAATGAAGAAGCATTTTTAACGGTCTATTCCCATCCAATACCAAGAGCTAATACCATTTGGTATTAGTTTATTTCCGAATTTATTTTCTATTGGTATTGGATGGGAATAGATCTTTTTAACGTCGTCAACTGCATCTGACCTAGATCTCAATTAATTAATACCTAAAAGGACTTTTTACGACTGTATAATTACAAAATATACTTAGTCTCTGTCACTGAAGTAAACCTACTTCCCTGCGACAATATTCTCAAATTCTCAATATATCAAAAACAATGGTTTCATCTTTTTCGGCACCAATTTCCTCCTTGCCAAGGCAACAGCTATTTCCGCGAGGAAATTACTTACATCCTTCAGATAATATGGAGATAAACTCCTAAACGTCTTCCTCTCCTCACGAACTGCCTGCCCGTTTAATATCAAGTATTTTTGCGAACACTTTGACAAGTCATTGCTCTAGATTCGCTACATCTATTCTACATGTTACTCGTAGAAACAAAACAAATATTGTGTGCAGTGCGTTCGCGGCGCACGATGTAGTAGTATAATATACAGTGGACGTAAATGTCTTTGACACTTACAATACATTCTGTCAGTTTAAAATAGATTTAACCCACCTTTAAGGCGACTACAAAACGGCGCGACACGCGACGCTAATCGCACGCGACGCAAAGGCACCGCTCGTCACGCGACAGGCGGTGCCTTTGTGACGCGTCGCCCTTTACATTCGAGAATATTCATTTAATCGTTTAACATGGAAACTACACCTAGGATTAGATAAACACGATTGCATAGTACTTTGGAAATATTTGTAGACTAGTTCAGAAAGGACTGCTTACCTCAAAGGGACAACCGACGTTTCATTAATCCTAGGGACATCCTATGAGCGAAATACAGCTCACCGCTTAAAAAATCGGTTAGTTAAATTTGTACGGGCACCGGGCACACACTTGACACTCAGTTTTATTATTGTGCAGCTCTGGTACAATCAAAAATTCTCATTTAACTTGTGAGTTTCTCAAAGTTCCCGAAGCCGGCCACAGAGAACCCTCGCTCATGCCGCTCATGCCGCTCATGCCGCTCATGCCGCTCATGCCGCTCATGCCGCTCATGCCGCTCATGCCGCTCATGCCGCTCATGCCGCTCATGCCGCTCATGCCGCTCATGCCGCTCATGCCGCTCATGCCGCTCATGCCGCTCATGCCGCTCATGCCGCTCATGCTGCTCATGCCGCGCTGCAACTAAGGTCATTCATCGCAATTTTTAGGTTTTTTGTTCTTACCAGAGTTTTCTTCTAACTACATATTATAAGTTGAACAAGGAGCGATCTATCAACATGAACCAAAAGCGCGGTGTTCAGTGATTTAAATTACTTTTAATATTTTTCTTATAAACTTATGGAAATTCGCACAAGTTACCTAGGTTGTAGGGCTCATTATTAAATTGTAATTTAAACGATTTTGTCATGGTATATATTGGGGATGATGAGATAGCTCACGGAAAAGCAACAAACTGACAGGGCGAGGCGTTGGTGAATGAACATCCGTTAAGGAATAAAGTTAAGTGGGTTGCAATACGAACGAGGCATAAGCTTCTGTTAGTTTTTATTAAAAACTTATGACGTCATAAAAAGTGAGATTTAAAATAAGATGTCGTAATGTACAACCGTCACTAAAAGAATTAACGAGATGGTGAAAATTGCGTTGGAAAGCAGAAATAAGCATTTTGTAGGAGTGCACATTTTCTACACACTACATACATAGCTAGACATCCGTGGATGTGGTATGTATGATACGATGTAGCGGATTACGTGTACGATCGTTAGACTTTATCCTTTGTTCGTCCGTCTGCAGTCTTTTTGTCGGGCGGCTTTGTGCGACGCGCTGTGATCCGGTGCGGCGCGGTGCGGCGCGGTGCGGTAGCGTGCGGCTAACTGACGTCCCTCAGATGAGAGCTGTCGTCTCCCATGCCTAGTCTTAGTAGTCATGTATATCATACTCGAGGCGCAGTGTTCAAGACACGGCTGTTAAGCAATATAGGAATTATTTTTGATAAGCCGTGTCTGGCAAGACTGGGAGCCGAGTTCGATATTCTGGGCCATAAGAAAATGTTAAGATGAAGTGAATATTGTACAGTTTTCTTATCTTTTTCTAACATCCTCTCTTGTATGCCAAAATGGATAAAATTCCAAATAAAGTCTGACCACCTACGTGAGCCAGTAATTTGATATTGAATGTAAATAACACAGTAGTACACAAATAACTCATTTGTTGGAAACCAATAGCTGAAGTAACACAATACTATATTTATGTCGGTACGGTACAATTAGTATGGTAATTACAACAATCAGCCGCAACTGCCGCGACTCCACGTTGTTCTTCCGTTCAGTTCTATTGGCTTCCTTACTTCACATTTTGTTTGGTTTTCAATGCCGTGGGTACTTTGAATTTAAATTGAAACTTGACAATATCGTAACCGCATTATACTGGCAATCTATCTTACCGGTACTCTTGTACCTCGAGATGGTCGTTAGCTCTTGGCAAAATAAGTGAAACTGAAGCGTCTAAATCTGATAGTCTTATAGAAAACCTGTTTAGAAGACGAGATAAAAAGAAGCAATGCTCTCTATAAAATGGGAGTACATCAGCTGCAGCTAATAGAGTGGGAGTTGAGTACAGTCAGCTCTGTGCCGGCGCGGCGCTATTGTGCGGACAGTATCGTTTGTGACGCAGGTACAGTCAGTGACAACACTGGTATTATATATAGCACACAACGTATATGCCGTTTTATATCGACTCATACGCATGTGTGAGAGTATTCATATTTATAGGCGAATAACTGATTGATTATTGATCACAAATATTGATGTTGTCTAATGATCTCTAATCTAGAATCACAATATGAACGTCAGCTGTCAGATGACAAAGACATTGACGTATGGAAACGTTCCATTTCAACTATATTTTATTAAACGTAAATTATTATTTTATAAATAGAAAGGTCTTAATTTAAAATATATGCTATTAGCATTTATTTAATTGATATTTCATAGACAGAAGTATTTAATGTAAATGGTATTTATTCTGACTTAAAAGGCCGCTTCACAAACAACGATTCTAGAGTTTTCAAACAAGTCATGTTTGGTGGTTTTACATAGTCAGAACAAATGTATATTATCTTAGTATTACATTAAATGATTAAATAATAATTAATATGATACTAGTAATATTTCTCATGATTTAATATTGCAATTTAAAAGTAACAAATCGTTTTAGACGATTCTCCGATCTTAAAGATGATGTTAATATAATATAAGATTTTACTTAAAGATTACAAATAAATACACACTAAATTGCTAAATAATGTTATGAAGTTTTAAAATAGTTCCACTATACTAGATTTGTTAATTAATACATAAATAAGAAGATATTTAGCAATTATGTACAACCATCTCTGATTGGTCTAAAATGGCGGCAGAATGGGCGGCAATGTTTGTGGTACTGACTGGTAATATGGAGGGATTTTAATGAGTTACCGCCAATTTTGAAGGGGATCTTGGATCGGATGGTTTGACGAGAGAGGACAGACTCACAGATCCTGAGTAGTGTCCAATGTCCATAATAATTGGTTACAAGCCAATGTACATAAATAAATCACGCTGCATAGCGAAGTTCTTCCTATATTGTAAAATAGATTGAATTATGATCATCATATCACTTCTAGTGAAAGATCGACTGACCACAATGTTCATGTAAGTTAAGTATAAATAATTGATATTCTAATATTGATTAGTATTGCTGATCTATGTTGTTATGTATGTGTTATACATATAGCTAATATTGCTTAAGTGTGTTAAATCGAATTAAGGAATATACATGTTCTTTCTAAAAATTGACAAAGTTGCTAACTTTGAGAAACGGACCTTGTGTTAACAATAGTAATATATTAATGTGATAATGTGTTGACAAAAGACTAAAACAAGCTGCCATGGAGTTTCTTATCCTTCTTCTCCATGAAGACCTAGTTTTGGAACGGATAATAGCTTTCTCATTAACGACAAGCCTAATTGAAATAAACGCCTGGTCTTGTCTTTCTGTGCTTTTCTTCATAAAATCCCTTCCCAACACACCATAATCATAGATACTTTCTTACATATTATATAACTAGCCATTCTGACACTCAAAGCTTACTAATTAAGTGGATGCCAATACCTATAAATGTAGTGTTTCATCCACTTTCTAACACATGCTAAAGAAAATAGTTGTGAATAGAATATTAATTGGAAAATAATTAAAGAACAAAAAAAAAACACAGCCACTTTTCTGTGTAGGTAACGCTGGAAAGTGGCTGTGAAACATTATTTTTTCAAGTATATTCTACCTGTGGCATTTAAAAATAAGTAGGAACTTATAACTGACTGAAATAAAATACGGACATTTGAAGATTGTCCATGTGCTCAAAGATTGGTTTATACCTGATTGTACAGGTGCGAGCAAAGCTATTGATACTCCCGATAAATGTGTCCCGTGGTGACGACAGCACATTGTGCGAGTGACACGCTACGAACGAACGGGCGCCCGTGCCGGGCGGGTGCTGCGGGAACATACTCGTACATCGTTCTAAGTGTACAGGCTGGTCCAAATAATGACGTCATAAAAAATATTAGAAAAAGCTGTGTAAAGAAAAGATTGAATTTTTTTAAAGCGGTGCATTACATTTTTAAGAAATTTTCAAAATAATTATAACTATCAAGAATCACGAGACATACATGGGACATTTTCAGATAGCCCTGGGCATGAGGCATCAAATTTTTTTTATGACGTCACTATTTGGACCAACGAATACGATACGTACGATTGTTGATACGTCGAATGGATTTTATCGATGATGATACTTTTGCGGTTTTGGAACTAACTTAACTAACTTTTGGTTAACTGAAGTTCAAAATAAGTAACTTCATCAACTTGTCATCAACATGATAAATTGCTGCTGAAAAATAAAAATCGCAAATTGAATTTAATATTAAAATTAAGTTGCATAATACAACTTGGCTCGGAAATATAATAATATGAAGTGGTCTTATCAGAATGCAGAGTTTGGTAATTAGTCGTCCGTCAGTAATAATGAATTCTATTATCATTTTAAAGCGGCGGGTGGAGGCGCAGGCGTCATTACGAAAGGCGCTGATAAATCCATCGCTTCGTTTATTCACAGTCCTGTTTCACTCTGTTTCGAATAATTTCCAAGTTTCTCGTTTTGAATATTGTTAGCCGGTGAATTTATTTCATTACTTAATTCAATTATTTGAAAGTACAGGAAGTTTCCTTGAAGCCAGAGGCCTATTTTGTTTTAGCTGTGTTTGGTCGGCTTCGTAGAGCCTAGCTCTTTGAAATTATTTATTGTGCAGACACTCACGTGCCCGGGCACTCACGACTGTGTGCGAGTTAGTTTATTGCTGCACGGAGTACACTTCAAACACCAAGCAAATTGTTGTTGTGACTGTGACGATATCTTATTGCCGATGTATATTGTTTTCCTAGAATGTTCTTTGATAAACAGAGTGTGTTATTGGGCTTTCGCTTTGTTCCTACTGATCCAAGAAACACGTGTGGTGCGCATATGGAATTAATAACAAGTTATTCTAAGAGTCAATCTATTATTATTATAATTGTAATGTTATTATAAATACGTCCAAAATCTGTAGGCTAATTCTCTATAGGTAACATATATTTATTGGTGTTTGCTGACATTGACCCAGTTCGAGCACAGACACATCGTCCTAATTGATTTTATTTTAAGCTCGTGTTCAATATCGCGCGGACAAGACGAGGGTCGGCGACGCGGACGTCTCCCGCAGTCCGCTGGCATGCGACGTGATATCTCATAACGTTGTCATGGCTACAGTGTGTTCGGGCCTTATTCAGACGCCCTTTTTACGACTAGTCAAGTTTCGGTGATGTGACAGAGTAATGTCGGTACATCTCGGAGATTGATTGTTGACAGACTCCACAAGCCCAATATAACATTCTACATTTGTACAAAACAATCACTTGTCACAAATCACAGAGGTTTGGAATCGGGAATATACGAGAAATTTCTTATACGAGAATTTTCTTAAGAAAGACCATTTATAAAAAGGTGTTTCATTCAGCACCCAAACCTCAGTAAATTGCTGAAGAGAAACGGCAGATTTGGTTAAAATATTGACTGGTATTTAAATCGGTGAAAACTATCAAAAGTAGGATGCCAACAAATTCAGTGTAAGATTTTCTGGTCTACAGAAAGTGTATTCTGCAATCTAGTTTAAAAAGGCAACATGAGTAACGTATAATTATGTTCGTTCCTCAGTTGGCCGGGTAGAATGGCGGCGCAATCCGTCTGCTTTCGTTCCTTGTCTATTACAATAAAGGTTCGTTCAGCGACGCCTTTACTTTCGAGGTGACCCTGTAGGTACTATGATACAGAAGGACTGAATTTAAAGTAGGTCCTATTTTACCTGCAGGGCGATATTATTCTGGGCAGGTCTGCGTGGGTAAGTCTTGTATTTATTACAATATTACTAGGGTTATACAGTGGAAATATAATAATAGGATCAAGGCAGGAAGCAAGGCTCATTTTCTTCCGGTACTTTAATTTTCCAGTCCATGTGGTACACCCACGTCCCTCCGGGGAATGGGGGGAGAGGGTCACCTGTTACCGTGTGCCGGTGTCCTCATTATGCATCCATGGGGAATGCTGGTTGCTTTCACATTACATTAAAGGTCACATTCTGTAAAGGGTCCCGTGTGTTACAATACACCTTACTGAGGAATGTTACTCGTGATGGTGATACAAATGATGTATTATTTAGTTTATCTAAACAGCGGAGTTGCCGAAGGTTCAATTTCTTGCTACGCATTTGTTAAGTTCGGTTCCGTAGTCCGCAATGGGTCCGCTATTATTGGTAGTCTTGTTGTTTGTTACATTCAACGTTTAGTGGCTACAAGTGTGCATGCCGATGTGCTCAGATTCCTCAATTGGGGACTATTTTATATCTTTCTGTCAGAAAGTAAGAAAACTGTCGCACCTTTTTGCGACTTGAAACAAAGCCAGCTGTGTTCCAAGACCATCTACAGTTCCGTTACTAAGCAGATGACATTTAACATAGGTATCAGCAATCAGATGGCAATCTGTATCGTTTGCGATTGACATGTCGGCCGCGGTCGCCGGTGACCGTTGGGTGACGTCGGGCGTCAGAGGGCCCTTTTGATGTCCGCCCGTCACCAGCACGCGCTTACTGAACGCCATTGTACAACCATCTGACTGGTATGAGGGTAGCGGAAAAAACGAATATTATTCCTTACTTATAGTTATATAATAGTGCTGTCAGGAATGTCGATCTGTATTACTCAGGTCAGTCGGGTATCAGCCGTATGTAGTGACCACCTTGGTCAGTAAATACAACTAATACTCATAAACTTGAACGTACCAGCATCAAACAATATCATTTATTGTAGAACATGAAGCCACACAACTAACACAGACTCACGCCAATGAATAGTGTTACACATTACGATACGTTGCAGAGCCATGCGAGAACGTGTAATATACCGTGCTGCTTGTAACTTGTGATGTTACAAACTCGCCTTGACGAAGCCTGCAACTTGTGATGTTACAAACTCGCCTTGACGAAGCCTGCGACTTGTGATGTTACAAACTCGCCTTGACGAAGCCTGCAACTTGTGATGTTACAAACTCGCCTTGACGAAGCCTGCGACTTGTGATGTTACAAACTCGCCTTGACGAAGCCTGCAACTTGTGATGTTACAAACTCGCCTTGACGAAGCCTGCAACTTGTGATGTTACAAACTCGCCTTGACGAAGCCTGCGACTTGTGATGTTACAAACTCGCCTTGACGAAGCCTGCAACTTGTGATGTTACAAACTCGCCTTGACGAAGCCTGCGACTTGTGATGTTACAAACTCGCCTTGACGAAGCCTGCAACTTCTCTTTAATTTTATAATTATTATGTTTGTGTATTAATCTATTGTAAGCATTTCTCACATCATCGTTAAATAATATATACTCCTGGACAAAGAATGCGGGTCAGTACGAAAAACTAAAATTACTCTTAAAATAATAGAGCTAGCGGCATGAATGAAACTATATGTTGTAGATAATTTACCAGTTAATTAAATAACGCAAAATGTTACAAACATTATTAGTTTAATTGTCAATATTACATTAAAAAAAAACATAATTTTTACGTTGAAAAAATAATGGTTGATACCTCACATACAACACCAAAACAAACTTAAAAATAAAATTAATACTTTGTATTGCCTCCACGGGCTCTTCTCACAGCTGCAAGGCGATTGCGTATGTTGTTTATTAAATTTCATGTGATGTTGGGGGATATTGGTCCATTCTTCCACTAACTCATGTTTCAGGTCTCGAAGTGTAGCTGGGGCGGGGTTTCGATTTCTTACACACCTCTCAAGCTTGTCCCAAGCGTGATTAATTTAGGTCCAGGCTCGCAGGCCAGTCCATGCGATTGAAGCCAACGTCCTGAAAATACTCATTTACAATTCGAGCTGTATGTGGCCTGGCATTGTCATGCATGAATATTGAATTTTCACGCGTATTAATTAAATATGGGCCGACATGCTCATTAAGAATCTCTTCCAAATATCTTGCACTAGTTAGCGTACCATTTTCTATCAGCACTAACTCCTGGCGACTCTCTGAAGAGATTGCAGCCCTTGGAATGAAGCGTTCCGCTGGTCTTCGGTAGACTTTGCGCCGTTCATCATGGGCATATAGTATAAATCTGGATTCGTCAGAAAACATTACTCATGCCACCCGATGTTCCCTTTCAAGTTTTGGACCATTTGCGGGTCTATGTGGGTTCAAATTAGCTTCAAGGAGCCACCGCTTCACAGTTCGCTCGCTTACATCATCTTTACGAGTCTTCCGAAGTTGATTTTTTACTTCAACTGCCATGAGGTGCCAATTTAGGAACTTGGTCGTAACAATAAATCGATCCTCTCGAGCCGAAGTAAACTCAAACTCAAACTCAACGCATATATTTCAAATACACCAATTACA
Source organism: Griposia aprilina (assembly GCA_916610205.1). Lineage (NCBI taxonomy): Eukaryota > Metazoa > Arthropoda > Insecta > Lepidoptera > Noctuidae > Griposia > Griposia aprilina. The sequence continues at coordinate 578,668 of OU744287.1, forward strand.
GGCAATTTTGAATTGTCAAGTGGTCGGTCGGAAAGAAAGATGAAGCTAGTTGCCCATTCCAAAGCGTAGTAGGTACCGTTGGGGAAGAATGGGCAAGAAACTCCACGGACACTCTTTTAAATCAAAATATGGTTACAAAATGTTGGTTACGTCATTCATGTTGAAATTATGCATGTGAGAACGATGTAGAACGATAAAAGTGTCCGTAATAAAAAGACCAGTCCTTACGGACGGCGCCCGTTCACAAACATGACATATGGATTAGCACCATACATGCTCACCATTTTGAAGGGAAATTAATGATCTAATACATGCGCCATCATCAGCGAGACATTAGAGTAAGCATGACATACACTCAGCCACCAGGGCACATTCAACTGACCCAGTAAATGGTAGCTTTATAGTATGTACATAGTACTCACACATCATCTCAGTCTGCCGGTTCCTGATCTTCTTATGTTCTGTCCAGTTTGTCGGAAACGTTGGACGACTCGCTGCACTGTAGACAGTGACACGCCTATTGTTCTTGCTGTACTTCGTTGACTTCTGCCTTCTTCTAACATAGTGACGATACGTGTGCATTCTGCTGGTGTAAGCGACCTGATACTAATTCAACAATGATGTTGAGGGACGACAATGACAGCCTATTATCATTTTGATTTGACAGATTGGAAACAAAAGTGAGAAAACTAGAAAAGTAAAACAACCGCGTAATAAATTTATTTACAAATTCTAGGTTTTTAGAATTTTCACCTTTTTTAATTACGTTGCAGATCATGTAAAGTTTTTTTTTATACGATATTAAAATTCTCTGTAATATAAAGTAAGTTTCTTGCATGTACAATTTGTAAGTTACATTGCAGGGATTTTTGTCATCGACCCGTATTATTTGATTGAGAGTGTAATTATTTATGACCTACCACTTGTGGCTCAAAGCTCAGTCTCATGACCGTGCTATTCAACGCAATAAATCCTTCCAGCGGGCTTAGCATGACGCTGTCTATTTCTTCGAAGAATAGACACCGCTATTTCCATACAAAGTGACATTTCATTTCTCCATTTTTGTCAAAATCTGTCATTTTGTCTTTGGTTTCTACCGATCGTTGTCTAGGTCCTTTTTAATGTAGACTATTTCAGAAGACAGTGGTCTAAGGTAGTGAAGAAAATTAGATTTTTTAATCGCGATGCTAAAGACAGTAGAAAACTTATTACTCGACGGCCACAAAGTATGAAAATGGAATGGAAAATGTTTTTTTCACTTTTTGTATGGAAAATGTGAAAAATTATTACCTACATGTTGAGTTTTAAGGGTTTAAGGGTTCCTTAAAGGGGGTCGAAATTTTCATTATTTTTGCGATAAGACACACCATTTTCGAGATAAAAGCAAAATAAAAGATAAACGTGGATTCATTACTGAATTTCATAAAAAGTGCAGGTGAATCTTTCTACTTTGCTGCCGTCGTACTGTGTTCACGAAACGTCATTTTCGTCTATTCTTCCGTTGACAAAACGGTGCTTGTGCTAAGCCTGATAGACAACGATCGGTAGAAACGGAAGACAAAATGACAGGTTTTAGAAGGATTTTTACGGAGCGATGTCAAAAATGGAGAAACGAAATGTCACTTTGTATGGAAATAGCCGTGTCTATTCTTCGAAGAAATAGACAGCGTCATGCTAAGCCTGCTGAAGTCAATACTCAGCTCCTCATCAGCCATAAAACTTAAAACAAACGCACCTACATGTTTGTTTGTGGCAACATTATTCCCTTCAATCTGGCGCCGCTGAGCGCACTCAAATGAAACGCCGTCGTAATACACGCTGCGAGCGACTTACCGCGGTGAACATAATATGCGCAAATCCCCGCGACGCCGACAACCTGCGACACTCACTAGCACTCGTTCACTCACTCACTCGTGAATGTCGCGATACAAGTGATAGAACCTCGATCTGTATCTGCCACATATGACACTTGTGTTCGAACAGGGATTAGCTTTAGACTGCGAAGTCTTTCACAGGATGGCTTTCTTCACAACTGAAGAGTACGTTCTGTTTGTATGCATGTACATTGTGCGTGTTTTACCTTTGTCAGGTAGCTGCTATGGCTATTTATTTGGTGGTACGGTCCGGGGCGGCGCCGTGACGGCCCATGGAGCGTCACACCATTACCCGCCGGCCCGGCCGCCCGGCCACCCGGCAAATGAAACCGTCCCGCCAAATGAAACGGCCCGGGCTATTGCATTCTATTAACTGCACTGCCAACGTTGTTGTTTTTACTAAAGCCCTTACCTTGTACTATGGAAGCGAAACATATCTGTTTTATTTGTATTCCTTTTGTCTCATGTTTTACAAAAAAATATGGTTTTCTAAATCTTCAGTATTGTTCTCATATTACAGACGTATAAGTTGCATCATGAATTGCCAATTAACTAGTCACTACTATGTACTGATGTGTATTACTGCCGCTGTAACAGTTTCAATTATAAGGTGCTGAGCACACGCGCTGCTAGTCCGGTGTCAAGCGAGGCGGACGCTTGGTGTGTGCGTGGTCACATCTGTAGCATTTATCTACGGCGGCGGCCGCTACGCTGCTACGGCCCGCTACGAGATCGCTCGAGCGACTTGCTACGGACCGTAGAGCGCTCCTAACTCCACGTTATAAAAGTGGGAGCTTTTCTTTATATTTTTTATTTGTATCGTGAATCTGTTGTTCCACGCTCAGGAAGTTTAACTTGAAATGAGTTTGCGTTATGATGAGAAAGCTCCGAAAAGCAGTTTGTTATTAAATATTATGGAATAATTAAGTTATATTTACAAACTTTTTGAAGCACTCTGTTTTGAAATAAATATAGTGTAGTTAAAGTAAATCTTGAGTATTTTCATAGTGTAAAGTTCTGTAAGATTTGTGTAGTGAATATATTAGCATGATGCAAGTCGTAATTTATAATTTAATTCCTATCAAGTTCGTGTGAAAGTATAAACATAAAGTAGGAACATGAAGTTTTAATTAAACAAGTTACAGTTAGTATTTAGAATTGCAAAGCGCGCTACACGTGACGCAGACGGGTGCCGCTCGCGCCACGCCGCCGCCACGCAGCAGCCACGCCGCCGCCCCGCAGCAGCCACGCCGCCGCCCCGCAGCAGCCACGCCGCCGCCCCGCAACCGCTACGCCCCCGCACTCGCCGGCCACAGCCAACCGCTTCTTTCTATTTGCATTTACATGCGTTTTAAGCAAGAAAATACATTATGCTCGCCCGAAGCAATTTATTTGACGTGACGCTTCTATTTAACTTGTAAGGTTATACGCAATCTATTCGGTGAGCTATTGCCCGGAGTTTTAAGGTTTGGACATGAAACACAAAGGTGTTTACGTTATAAAGTTTCAGTAGACACACACACTATTCTGTTCTGATACAGATAACATAAATACAGAAGGTTGAACTTTTAACACTATTTTTGTACTAACGCGGTATGAGTCTGATGCCTGACATTCATTCTGGTGTGACTGTAAAGAGAGAGTTCTAGTATTATTACAAGCACACTTCTGTCCGCACTGATTGCGGGATGAAACAAACAGTTCCGTAGTTTATAGCGCGAGTTGGTTGTTGCGCGAAGTATCCGCGCCTCAGTAATATTACTACAACGTTATGTCGCGTCTGAAGCACATCTCACGAGTCTGTTTACAAGCACACGTTGTGCTAACTTCTTATACTGCAAGTTACGAAAGTTCACGGCATAGTTAAATAACCCTCTTTTTTGTCGTAGTCGGGGAAAAATTTGCAAATAGACAAGTGCGAAGAAAGAAATATTTTTTTGTGAGAGCCGATTGAATTGACACCTTTGTCATTTGTTAGGTAACTGAGGTGCTATGAGGTATCAAAAACGTCTAAAACATAACTACTACTAGGAATCTTGGGAAAATGAGTTTCTCTATTTCTTTAAGGTATTAACTAACTGACTTTTTTCTGCACTTCCTGAAACACTTTGATAAAAGCATAGTCGTTTAACATACTGGACTCTTTCGTCGCGTCTTGGCCTCGCGAGTAACTTGGTGTTGCGTGTTAAGGCGTCATTGAAAATTAACTAAGTGTTCAAGAGTGCAGTGTCTACCGAGATGTCTACCTACATTCATTAACATCAAACTATGTGCAGTATCTACCGAGGTAGTTACTGCAAGTACTGTATTAAGCCGCAACGTGTATATTAAATTATTATCTGCCAAAACTTAAGGAAGACTCAAACTAAGAAGTAAACTTGCAGCAAACTATCAAGTAACTACCTACTTTCCCTGCTCACACGTGGTGTGATACGTTTTCGTCAATTTGTCGTTATTTCGCAGCAAGTCGTTTTCATAGAGTACATAATTGATAAACGACGCTTAATAAACAAATGCTGATCACTATAACCACGAAGTTCAAACATATTGTAATGCATTTTGAAAGACTGCGTTTAAGTTTTTCATACTTCACCTACCTCATCATTACAATGTTTAACAGACAGTTACAAAGATTAAATCTTCACGTTTCCACTGAACGAATCAAGCATTACCGCTTTAATTCAGGAAAAAGTAAACTTGGAACAAGTACATAACAATAAAAATGACAGTAATTAAACAAATAAGTTGAAGCCCCGGGACATCGTTATTTGAGCAGTTTTCAAAAAACCCGCAGCGAAGGGTTGGCGACGAATGGCGACCACAGGCTTGCGGCGCCGCGCGCTCAGGTATTTAACAAACAACACGGCTTTGTGACAGTTTGTCGTGTTCATAGTGAGGGGGAAATAAAAACTTTTTACAGACAAGTACTTGCTACAATGTGTACAAGAGGAGAAGGCTCACTAGTACCTATAGATGAGATACGATACGGGACAAACTCAATCTCAGTTTTAAAGATGCAACATACATACATAACACAACGTACATACATTCGCCCGTTTTCCCCGAATGGTTAGGCAGAGATGTACAACCATATTTTGCCAGTTATGTTTAAGTCCCATGTAATAGGGGCGAACCTATTGCCACCACCTGGCCACAAATCCAGACTACGGACTGGTACTGACAAACGTAACCAAACGTATTTGAGCAGATTATGTGCAAGTTTTGTGATTGATTAGTTAAATGATAATTTATATTTATTTCTGTAAAATGGTTCAAAAAATCACTTGAACACGAAATAATGAAATAATAATGTACACTTGAAAAGAAAACTTAAGACATTTAGTAAACCAAGCATACTACATATAACATGGAGTTCCTAGAGGAAACATTTGTATTGACATAGTTGCTTATTTGATTTGACATGATTATTGTGTACAGGTCTTATTAACTTATTTTTGTTTTATATATTCTATTTTTTTTTTGTTATTTTAAATTTATTACAATGTTATTATTATTCTTTAATTACCTACTTACTTTACTGTTATTTTAAGAGAATGTTTTAATTAATAACATTTCTTGACATTTGCACGTCACATCATGTGGCAAACATGTCTGTACCTAGTAATGTTGTTCCCATCCTATATGCATATCTTTTCTTGTATGTATGACACACGTTTAAACAAATAAATATTATCTTATCTTATCTTATCACGTCATAATTAAAATTATGTTTTAAAACAAGATGAGTTCGGTGTTTCCTAACTTACAACCCTGAAAAGAAACACCGAAACAAACTCAGAGGTCACCGTCTCTTTTACAGTCCAGACATCATGTTGGGCAGACCATATGAGGACCGTGCAGAGATGGTGTTTTGAGGAAAGAACCATACAGATATGAGTGGACCTGCCCAGTCAGTGCATGTATTTGTCAGTAATCGTGTAGCTCAACTCAGAACTTAAGGAGATCAACGACTCTGCGAACAATACCAAAGAAAGGACATTTGGTAAGGCCGCATGAAATACTCAAGCTGCCAGATTATCATTAAAACGAAATGAGAAAAAATAAGACCCAAATAGTCCACATTCACAATACTGTTACTATTAGCCTACATCATCCCATTGCTGGGCAAAGACCTCTCCCCATAACTTCCAGCTCTTTCGATCCTGGGCTAAAGTGGCCCACTGATCGTTTGTTTTCTCCAGCTCATGCCGCCACCCAGACTTGGTATTTGACAAACACTCGAAGTGCAAACTCAAGGTTTGCCAACGCAGTATTCTAGGCGTCAAATTGACAGGCCATATTCGCAACACTACACTGCGAGCTGCGCTCCAAAACACAGATTACTGACGTTGCTTAAAAAGGCGCTAAGCTGAAGTGGGACTGGGCTGGCCACGTCTGCGATATGCCCAATGAGCTGTGGGCCAGTATATGACCACACCGTGGAGCCCTGACACAGCCAGAAGGGTTCGCGGCAGACCCTCTAGAAGATGGCGGGACGAGCTGGAGAAAACAAATATTCACAATCATTAAAACAATAAAAATGTAATAATTTACAAAGTAAATAATGAATTCAATCTATACTAATATTATAAATTCGAAAGGAACTCTCTCTGTCAGCATGTTACCTTTCTACGTCTAAACCACTGAACAAATTTCGGCAGAATTTGGCAAGGAGTTAAATATGGCAACCTGGGGAAGGGCATAGGCTACTTTATAAATCATCCCTCAAGGGGATAAATGATAAATGAGTTTATTTCTGTAAGTACATTTGTACAAACACTTTTACACGTCAATCATATTTTTTAAACTAGATGAGGTCGGCGTTTCCTATTTGACTACTCTGAGAAGAAAGGCCGAAACCAACTCAGAGATCACGGTCTCTTTTAAAGTCCAGACATAATCTTGGTCAGTTCATGTGAAGACCATGTAGATTGGTATCTGAAATGGTCTTTTGAGGAAAGAACCACACAGATTAAGTGGACCTGTCCAGTCAGTGCACGCATTTGTCAGTAATAAAAAAACTATTTATAGAGATTTAAGGTATTGGAAATATGGTCATAGTACGTAAATTGAGCAAAGTTTTAGTCTTTATTACATTAAAATCGGCTCACTGCACCCTGGGTCAAAGTTATTATAATTTATTATCTGTATAGCAGTTACCTTTTCACTTTGCACTTGGATGAAAGGCATCAGGATAGCCCATGATTTGGGTTAGGACATAGCGTACTTTTATCCCGGTAGCATGTCCCTGTGGGACGATATCCAATTTCCCCGTGGGCGAAGCCACGGGCAAAAGCTAGTGTGTACCTATATAAGTAAGTTATATTGTTACAGTCAAATGGCCAATAAACGAACGAAAGTATAAGCAGCACTGTCACGTGCTAGCGAGCTGACATATAGCTCGCGAGCTGTTTGAGGATAGATTGCATGTTCTGTTTCCCATCGGTGGCTTTGTCATAAGTGAGCTGAGATATTAAGAGATAGGAACTGTAACTTCTGAATATAGCCAGTGTTTGTAGCAGAGAGCAAGCGGAACAAAGTGTTCAGGCCAGAAGTAATGTTATTGTGTACATTGTAGAAAAATAAACGCGCCGTGACTAGCGACTGCGGGACTCAACGGAATGGACGTAAACATGTGATGTGTCGGGTGCCGCATGCGGCGGTCGGGACAATGACACCGTTACAAATATCTAGTAGTTATATACCAAGAATATAACACTAAAACAAAAATATTTTTGGAGAATCAAAATTAACAATTAAAATATTTCAAGAATCATTTTAAAGTTGTTGTATAGGATTTATTTTTAGATAGCGCGAAAGAACCAATTTATATTGCACTAAGTTATCTTGTACGTTAGGTCTCCTCTAAGTATAACTCTTTGCTGTTGGACTTTTGTTGATTAATAAAATAATCATAAATGGTAACATCGTATACAAATGAAGGGATAAAAATAATTTACCTAACAATATGTGGCTCTTGTGTAACAAATACCACCCCAATATATTCCTGTACACAATCGAGCGAGCAGGCTGCAGAGTGTTGTGGAAACTTAATCACTCCGAAACCGACGCGGTTGATCGACGTGTTATATGTAAAACATAAATTTAGAGAACTGTACCAGCTCTCACATCGTTTAAAACACATTTCTAAGTCAACTCTAGAATATAAAAGCAGAGACCGACCATCAATCATAAATGACGCCGTCATTAGTCTTCATCAGCGCACGCTCTTCCAAAATACAAAATGAACCCTTCCATCTACTCGTATCAAGTATTTCCGTATTTTTACTTTCGGTCCATACTTCTAGTTCAGTCGTCCACGTAGTTGAGCTGTCAGTTGTGGACGCTGACAGACTTGCTCGTCGCTCTCAATTACTTTCGAACAGTGATTTATAATTATCTACAAGAAATTGGAAGGTCTTTTAAGCGGCTTACGTTCGGTAGCGGTGGTTCAGTGCGCGCCTACTCTGTGAGCGCCTCGATAAGTAGGCGGCAGGAGCGCAATCGGCGTCGGTTTTTAATTTCCCCCGGGAACCGAACATTAACGAGCGAGGCCCGACTACTCGAGACCCGAGCTGCTGAACACTGGCGACATTGTTTCTAATGTGTTCCTTTCAATAATGTCGATGAGGCGCCCGCTGCGCCGCCCGGGCCCCGGGCCCCGAGCCCCGCAGGCGCCCACATACGATACAACACATACATCGTGAGGTGTCCCACTGTTTTAGAGAATTAAAACGCGATTTCGCTACGAATGAGAGTTATTTTGGTGACTCGCTCGCGATGTTACATAAATTGTTGCGTAGAGACTTCAGTTTGAACGTTACATAGCATAGCAGTCCCGGAATGACAGACTTAAACCAACATAATATAAGTACTTACATACAAATACAAATACAAATAGTTTATTTCTTTACAAGGTTTGTACTACATAGCTAGTGATAGAAGTGTCCTTTTAAGCAAATATATGCCTATATTAGGACACTCCACTCTTTCGCAACTTAAATTTACGTGATGTACATTCGCTTTTAAATGATGCTAGTATTTACTATTTATATGATTGTGAGAAAGTTAAACAAAAGAAAACCAAAATTAAATAAAATTAACACTAAAAAGGAAATACAGAAAACTAATATTTTATATCTTATACCAGCTTATTCAAATAAGTGTGTGTTTTGTGTATGTTATGAGATGTGAGTTGGATATGTGTGATATCTGTGAGGGTGTGTATGTGCATGTGTAGTATGTACGTGTACGTGTTGCAATTGTGAGTAAGTGTACGCGTGAATGAGTGAGTTATGATGTGTGCTGAAGAAGGGCCTCCGTGTCCTCATATTCGTGTGGTTTTATCCATTTAGTTATAAGTTTTTTACATTCATAATATTGTTTGGTGTATACATATATCTATACATGTACATCGAACTATCTAAGTTAAAGTTGAACACAAAAGTGTCAGCTAAAAATGTTTTGTGTGCATCAGTGCATGTGTGAAGTGCATTGTATCAAATGCCTTTATATTATGAGCGGCAGTTGAGAAGTTCTGTCGACGTGAATATTTATCCTGCGTCGTTTCACGTTTGCAAGCGACGCGACGCTTGTAAGTAGCACCGACCGCGACGATGAAGGAGCGCTCCGTCCATCACGCGGCACTCTGCGGGAGCCGTCAGGGCTTGTAGTGACAACTACTGTCGATTTACTGACTGTTTGCAGACTTTGCAGCAGTCCCGTCCGTGGCTCTCGGCCACGGCCCGTAATGGACGGCTTGGACCACAAACTAAGTGCATCGCGAGCTTGGATTTTCTGCTCAATAAAGTAACACGTATTGAAAAATAAAACACAGCTCAAGTCTCAGTCTATCCTAGCCCTAAGCCAACCATTTTAGTTTACCAGGAGCAATTGTTTATTTTATTTGAGATCGGCTCTGAATAACCGGCGATAGTAACATCACGAGCCCCACTGATCAGTGATCAGTCCCATCCACCATCTTTACATACTGAAGCCGCCAGTGCCTCGGACAGCACGTTATGCCGTTGGTCCCGGCTGTCATACATTGATTAATGGCAACCAGTCTTACCAAGGGGTATGGTATTACCCAGTAACTGGATTGTGGAGGTCAGATAGGCAGTTGTTCTCTGTAAAGTATTGGTATTTAGATGCATCCGGTTACACTGGAAGCCGATCCCAACATAATTGTGAAAAGGCAGGCAGATGAGCTACATCATGCATTCGGAACTACTAGTCCATAGCGGAGCACTAATAGTCCACAGCGGTGCACTAATACTTCACAGCGGATCACTAATAGTTCACAGCGGAGCACTAATAGTTCACAGCGGATCACTAATAGTTCACAGCGGAGCACTAATAGTTCACAGCGGATCACTAATAGTTCACAGCGGAGCACTAATAGTTCACAGCGGAGCACTAATAGTTCACAGCGGATCACTAATAGTTCACAGCGGAGCACTAATAGTTCACAGCGGATCACTAATAGTTCACAGCGGAGCACTAAATATTAGTGCAACTATTGACAAGTGCACGTACTTGGAATTATAGATAGGTACTGTCGATTGCGTCTCGTGGCAGCCTGTGGCAATGGGACAGACAGGACAGTATAGCTAGCATAGCCTGTGTTGTACTGTAACGTATAATGTTGTATTGTTAGCCTGTACGAAAGTAATAGCTGTTAAATAGTTGACCTCTAGACATGATGCTAAATGAATTTATAGAAATACAAATAATTAATTTGCTATCAATTTATCTTGTTTTACGAATAGTTATTTATTAGTACCGTCATCTTTTCGGCCATAGGGTAAGTAGCTATGCTTTTTCCAAGAATCGCCAATTATTATTAGGTTAACTCACCCAACATGAATTGGATTACCTATATTGTTTCATCCGTACAAAAAGTAAATGACGGAAAATAACCCCACGTTATAATGTAAATAACGGGGATATCAGTATTTTTTTTTTCAGATTTCAGATGTTTTTTTTTTCACTTTAGCAGACTAAAACAACCTTAGTACTCTTGGAAGATGCTGGGTTTATCGTAAAAATATATAATCGACGAGAATAGGCAGACATTTTAAATCTAAGCCACAAGTACTCACAATACCGAGGAATGTAATACGAGCAGTAAAACAAATCGTACTAATACTTTTTACAAATGGGTACGCGTTTCAAAAAACAAGAATTTTTTCGTTGTTTTACTTGAATTAAATGCATTTCGTTTAAAGATATAAAACGTTGGAATCTCCATTTATCGTAGTGTGATAGCTGACAGTGCGGCTCATCCCGGCGCACATTGTTGTACTTACATTCTACGCTGTCTGTGCAAATCCGCGACAGGCACGTCGCGTGCGACTGGGACAGGCGCGACGTGTCCCCCCCCCCCCCCCGTGCGTCTCTCTCGCTCTTCGCTTTAAGCCGCTTTGCACTACCCATTTTCCGCATCACAATATTTCGCACATTTCACCCCCGAGGAAAATTTTATTAACATATACAAGTCTTAGATTTTACATCTTGTGGAAATCCGAGAATACTCTTCTTAAATAGCGCTTAAAATGTACACATTGTTTTAATATTACGGAGGTAAGTCGTACATTAGTCTACAATATAAGAGACTGGGCTGGCTGGGAGATCTGAGCTTTTAATTATAATGTTTAAAGCACAGTAGGTACCTAAACTTCAGAAAATAAATATTAAACATAAATTCACGTAAACGTTAACGCTGATTTAAGTCGTATTGAAACTAGCAACAAATACAATTGTGAACAATTAATGAAGACATTCGTTAGTGAGTTAGAGTTAGGCAGTAAAACAAACTTGAAGAGTTAGCGGCTGTGTACCGTATTGTGAAATTAATTCTGTAAACTAATACACTAGGCGCTCGCTGGTAATTTTTCCCGCGAGTCTGAAGTATTCGCATAAATTACCTAAAGTTTTGCGACTAAATAAATACTTGGAGTTCTCTGTAAACGCTTGTGTTATTAACATGACTTATAGATTTTGTTATATTATGTTTGTAGTACTTGCTGAAAACTGTGGGAACGCTAATAAATAAAACAGATGGTTTATTATACGACAGCAACACCTGTGCAGGTTCTCTTTGCTTGTGGTTTTGCGTATACGTTTCGGCATATTGTGTAACACCACACATTGGTGTGGAGGTACCGTTCGATCTCAGGGGACAACCCATGCAAATGCCATGAAAGCCACACATATCGGGAGCTTGCGAGGATTCCTGTTATCGCGAATAGATATCTACAAGTAACATGATTATGTGATTTTTCACGAATGTGTCTATTCTGGCTGTAACTCATTGTTTTTCGTATCAGAACGTTCGCCTGCATACGTATACGAGTACGTACATAAATCAATCATTGAACTACTTTTGGCTGAAGTGATGATAATGAGAAGGACCTACAACCACATATCACACTGTCTGTACTGTGTAACGCACGTTTATCCGGAAGCTTCAGAAGTAGGTACACTGAGAACCATTCTAAAACAATATACGAGTAGATACTATACAAAAATCATTTGTAGTTTCACTTTAACTTATCTACCCGTAAAATAATAATAGTAATGACTTAATGAGTCAAGTGTTACATGAGAACCGTGAATGTTTCCGACTGCATTTGGACACCTGTTACTGACGCTAAACGCTCGGGTTACGTCACACCACGCTTAGCTCAGCTCCGCTCCGCTCAGGCCGCACTTACATCCGTTGTGATTAAGAGGCGGATTTATTGCCGGAGTTATGTCCCAGATAGAGTCATTCACAGGTGTACTCGCGATAACAGATACTTTGGACATGTTTATAAGCCTCCTTATCTTAAGTCTAGACGTTTTTATGACGAGAACAAGCTTTGATTTACATTAAGCAGGCCTCATAATATGAAAGTTGATCAGAATATTCTTTTTCGAACGACAAATTAGTTTAGCGTAAAGACTACTTGAATAAATTCTAAGACAGGTCAGTCCAGCGGTGTGTTAGCAAGTTTCTCTAAATATCTAAGATTCTTAAAGAAAAAACATTTGCACAAAAATATACCTTTCAAATTGTCAAATAAACTACACTGTAGAGGGAGTAAAACATCAACCGTATCATATCGCATACGTGTGCGGCACATGTGTGAGTAGTGGCCGACACTCGGCTCCTCTGTTTACACACGCATTTACGAGCCGCGTCGTAAACCTGAACCCAATTCACAGCCAAATCTTTATTCAAAGTGTACATAAAAGCGCTACAAAAGTACGATCGTTGTTTTATGTGTTGTATCGTGACAATTACATTATAACGTTGTGGTAATGTTCCCGCGGCCGCGGCATGGACCAGCGCCAGATGAGGCGTTAGTGAGAATGGACCTTTAAATATTAATGGGGCAGTCTATACGATAATGCGATATTATAGGGGACTAATAACTGTAAATTGCATACACAGCCTCAAACAGGTAAATATAATACTAATTTTAGAGGTAGGCGTTAAAGTCCTTATCCATTACCTATTTAGAGGTAGGCGTTAAAGTCCTTATCCATTACCTATTTAGAGGTAGGCGTTAAAGTCCTTATCCATTACCTATTTAGAGGTAGGCGTTAAAGTCCTTATCCATTACCTATTTAGAGGTAGGCGTTAAAGTCCTTATCCATTACCTATTTAGAGGTAGGCGTTAAAGTCCTTATCCATTACCTATTTAGAGGTAGGCGTTAAAGTCCTTATCCATTACGTAAGGAAGCTTATGTACATATTTAAAAGACTACGATCTATAGCTGACAAAGATACTCTTAAGATGACTTACCTGGCTTTATGTCAGTCTGTGCTTGGTTACTGCATAATATCTTGGGGTTTTGCTGGTAAAAGTTATCTAATTACTGTTGAACGTGCACAAAGAGCTATCCTTAAGGTCTCTCATAGATTAGGAATCCGATACCCCACTGCTAGGTTATATCGAGAAACGAGAGTGCTTACGGTGTGTCAACTTTACATTTTATCAGTTCTAATTAAATTTCATAAAACAGCAGCTGCCACAGAGGTAGCAGCTCAGCGCACTCGTAGAAAACCTAAGTGGAACAGAGTTTTCTGCAAACTCAAATTTGGCACTAAGGCTTTCTCGCGTATGGGTCCATACCTGTATGAAAAAGTGAACAATAAACTTAAAATCTTCCGCTTGACTAAGTTTGGGTGCAAAAAGCAGGTTCAGGATTGGCTGCTTGGTTTTAATTATGCTGAAACGGAAAATCTTTTAACATTCAACTGATAAAGTTTTCATCATCTCATACACACTTACACCCATCACATGCATACTTACACTCATCACATACACACACACTCATCACATACATACTTACACTCATCACATACACACACACTCATCACACTCACTCATCACATACATACTTACACCCATCACATTCACACATACATTTTGTTACCTTTTAGTCCTAAGTTTAATTAATTAATTATACGTAAACCGTTGCATTTGTTACTAAAGTTTATATTCCTTATTGTCTGTCGAAAGAGACTGGATCCTGCGACACAGGGTATCCTAGTGCGGGATCCAGTGTCTTACCTAAGTATTGTAACACACGTTTATGAATCAATAAAACCTTTATTATTATTATTATTACCTATTTAGAGGTAGGCGTTAAAGTCCTTATCCATTACCTATTTAAAACAGTTCAAATCGCGATAGTATTAAGAATGAGGATAATCTGTTTTCACCAGTTGCGACATAGCACTGACGTTTCATAGTCGTGCTGGTCCATTCTGACTACTGTTCGGTTTGTCGCGTTATGACATGGCTTCATCGCAGAGGCTAGTAGTCTGTATCTTGTTTAGATATAAACGCAACAGCTCACAGTGACGAGCGATAGGTACAAGTAGGGCAGACAATTGGACTTATGCTTTTCCAAGGAAATCGCTTGTGTTCGCATCGGCAGGCAGAGATTATCATCAGTTGTACTAACAGTCGACACCTGCTGGAATACGCGTGGTTTTTCTAACTGCACCTAACTCTTATAAGAATAACAATAAATTTATTTGCTAATTTTACATTCAAGTGGATTGAATTACTAGACCACTAGGATTCCCTGTGTTGTGAGATCCAGGCTCCTTCGTTCCGTTTACAATTTACAATTTATTACAATTTAGGGTACATATATAAAACACTTATCCCATCGAGACAAACCCTATAATTATATATTAGGTTGGAGAAAAAGTCTTTTCACATTATAGTATGTATGAACTTGTAATAAAATCTCTTTGGCTATACTATTTGTATCTGGCTGGTTTTGGTATCATTGAAAGTTTAAATTTTAAAGAACATAATTCCAAATTCAAATTAGGAAAATTTGTGATTTTCATTTGTTTTTCGTACTGTCAAGATGAGTGAATCTAATGAAGAAATTCAATACATTTTAAAATTTTACTACAAAAAAGGTAAAAATGCAACGCAAGCCGCGAAAAAAATTTGCGATGTTTATGGACCTAGTGCAGTGTCTGTGAGAGTAGCACAAATTTGGTTTAAGCTTTTTCAATCCGGAAATTTTGATGTCAAAGATGCACGTCGCTCTGGTCGCCCTATTACGGATAAAATGAATGCATTTTTTTAAAAAGTGGAGCAAGATCTGCATATCAGTAGTTACGACGTAGCTGAAGAACTGGGAATTGACCACAAAACAGTTTTGGCACATTTGAAAAAAACTGGGTACACAAAAAAGCTCGATATTTGGGTACCTCACGAGCTCACTGAAAGAAACCTAATGAACCGTGTAATCATTTGTGATTCTTTATTACGACGTAATGAAACCGAACCATTATTGAAGAAGCTGATAACTGGTGATGAAAAGTGGATCACGTATGACAAGAACGTGCGAAAAAGGTCGTGGTCAAAGGCCGGTCAGGCTACACAGACTGTGGCGAAACCCGGGTTAACTCGCAACAAGGTGATGCTGTGTGTGTGGTGGGATTGGAAGGGCATTATTCATTATGAGCTGTTACCACCAGGCAGAACCATCGCTTCTGAACTCTTCTGCGAACAACTGATGAGATTAAAGCAAGAAGTTGAGAGAAAGCGGCCGGAATTAATAAACAGAAGGGGTGTAGTTTTTCATCATGATAACGCTAGACCTCACACATCTTTAGCCACTCAGCAAAAATTAAGAGAGTTTGGCTGGGAGGTGTTAATGCATCCGCCGTATAGTCCTGACCTTGCACCTTCAGATTTCCACCTGTTTCGGTCTCTTCAGAATTCTTTAGGCAGTGTCAGGTTAACATCGCGAGAGGACTGCCAAAACCACTTGTCGCGGTATTTTGATCAGAAGTCCCAAAATTTCTATAGCAATGGGATCATGTCCCTACCTACAAGATGGCAAAAAGTTATCGAACAAAATGGTACCTACATACTTTAGTTAAATGTAAATAAACTATATTAAAAAATGTTTTGAATTTTCTTAAAAAATGCGAAGAAACTTTTTCCCCAACCTATTACATGACTTTGTTGTCTTTGGAGCCAGATAGTCTACGACAACGTTCTATTTCTATTTTATACTTGAGATCTAGTATAAGGTTGAGAACGTTTGTTTGGTCTCAAAAAAACTCTAACTCAAAGCATAAGCATAAGCATAATCAGCCTGTAGTGTTCCCACTGCTGGGACACAGGCCTCCTCTCTTTGAGAGGGAGTGGGCTGTAATCTACCACGCGGGCCTAGTGCGTGTTGGTAGATGTCACATGTCTTCGAATTTTTGGTTCTAGGCCATGCCGGTTTCCTCACGATGTTTCCCATCACCGTTTTGAGAGCAGTGGTGATGAAATTATTTACACAAAGTAAAGCGCCTGCCTGGGTTCGAACCCACAACCTACAACTCGTAAGTCGGGGCCGATACCACTGGGCCACTACTGCTCCCTCACCACTCCCTCCCTGCAAACTCAAAGCATTTATTTAAAATTTTCAATTCGTTCGTTCGAAAAAATACAAACCTCTTTAATAAGTTACATAGCAAAAGATACAAATTCAATATATGTTTACCTTTTAATAAAACTGCTTTGTTAAATAAAAGTATATTATGTATGGCTTCACGCATATATAACCATTTACCAAACTCATTTCTGGAGATAAGTGATATAAGTATATTTAAAAACAATATCAAAACACTGTTACTAAAAAAAGCGTATTACTCTGTCACTGAATATTTACAGGATAAACATATTATATAATGTGTGTAAATTTGCATGCCTTACGGTAGGATATGGCTAATGGACACTATTGTTTATTTAAGACCTTTTTTATTTTGTACCCATAATCGCAAATTAATAAATGATTATGATTATGATTATGATTAAACCTTTTCAGGCACTTTTGAAGTGTCAAGGACTCGGTCAGTCAGAAATATGAAGCTAGTTGCCCATTCCAAAGCGTAGTAGTACCAATGGAGAAAAACGGGCAAAAAACTCCATGAACACTCTTTTAAATTATATTGTTACAAAAATACTAGTTAAGTACATCATTGATGTTGAACTTATTATTATATGTGAGAACGATGTAAAAAAGACGTATACTTTAGAAGCTTCCAGAGTACAGCAAATAGAATCAAACAAAAAAACAATACAAAAATAAAATAATTAAAATAAGTCGTGGTAGTTAAGAGATGACCAGTCCCAACTGACGGTGTCCGTTGACGAACATGACGTGCCGTTCACCTCTAACAGCGGGAGTTGTAGGACTCCCGACACCCCTCAGCCCACATACTGCGTGTAAGGCAACCTTAATGTGCATATTAGCGATAACTTACCATATAACGAGCACCTGTGTGCGATCATAAATAATTGTTTTAATTCCATTACCGCTTCATTTTGATTTACTTGGTCGCGTAAGCGATCACGCGCCGCGCCTTATTGAATACTCAGCCATCATGTCGCGGCTCTAATGCCTTTTCAGACTTGAAAGATTCGTTGTTTACGTGTATTGGCCATTGTCCACTCCAGTAAGGACAAAGGGATGGTTATGAACTTACTGTTCATAATAAAATTATGTTTAAGTGGCCGGTCACTGTGAGTATCCAAGAATATTTCAAACTCTCTCTCTCTCTCTCTCTGTTAGCTTAGCTATGAGAATCATGTGTGTGGCGTATTTCGCGACATCTCATTGATAAAACAATACACGCGAGCGCAGGTGTGACTTGTGAGCTCCTCTTACATATTCGTCAAGATCAGTAAAATATTTTATAGTGAGATTGATTCCATTACAGGTGTTACTGATCCACCGCGGGTGAATGCAATCAGATTGAGATGAAGACTAAAATAAAATAGTTGAAGCAACTGATTCATAGTAGATACTAAGTCTTAGTACTAGTCTGTTGTGTGCACTACATTCGTAGGCACTTATTTCGGCCACTAAACTGCTGTGTTCTGTTATGAAAGGCATGGGTGACAAGTTCTTACAGCACGTGGAAGTTTTCAACTTCGTCTTTGACAGCATGAACATCGTATCGCATTGCGGAGGTGCCTTATAGTACCTAGATGATGCCTGGATACGATATATGTATCGGTTTAGGATTAATCAAAACTTTCTAACTCCGGCTTTGATAGCTGATACATTGAAAAAATGTACACATTCAATACTGCCCCCGATGTCATAATTACAGTAAGTCGTGTTACTGTTGTTATGACTTATTTTACAGTACTGTGATTCTTAAATCAAGTCCTATAAGGAACATTTTTCTTTTTTTTTATATCTAAATTATTAACAAAGCTACGATAAGCACAATCACAATAAATGTTGAGAAGATTCAGCCGTTCGTTAAAATAATGACAGTAAGTAGACTTACTGTATTAAAATTATGTTTTATTTTATATTTTCACTACCAGATTCACAGTAACTAATGTCCCGGTAGATTGACATTATTAAAATATGGTGTTTTCGCTACACATATTCACAGTAAGTATAGTTACTCTATTTATAACTTGTGTAATTCACAAAAAAAAAACCAATCCGTAAGCATACATCAAGTAAGTGAGTGAGCAGATATATACTTACTGTAACAATGCTAAGAAAAACGTAACCATAGTTGAATACACTTTTTATTTTTAACAAAGTAAGACTATTTACTTTAAGTATGCTAACTAATTATAATAGGTGAAAATCAAACTATTTTTATCAATCTAACAGAAAAATCGATAGTTACTGTAAATATGTTTAGGTCCTCGCAAATACGTGAGAGCGAAGAGAGAAGCTTGCATGATATTCTTTCGGCATACAGAACATTCTTTTTGCAAAATCGAGATACTGAAAAAATTGTGTTGTGGGCGGATAACTGCTCCTCACATAATAAAAACTGGGCTTTAAGTATTGTCTTTTTTACTTAATATAAACAGCGACCTAATTGCCACCAACACAATCGAGATTAAATATTTTGAGCCTGGTCACACTTTTAAGTCTGTGGACCAGTTCCACCACCAAGTCGAGACAAACTTGCGTAACACCAAAGTATATGATTTTGATGATTATGTTGCACGTGTGAAGAGTGTGAATTCGATGAAAACTATCGTTAAAGAAATGAACTCTAGTGATTTTTATAACTAAGATGAATGTGTATCTCAACACAAAATTCGAAACTCCTCACCAGGTATTTACTTAAAAGACATCATATACGTTAAAGAAGAAAGGGGCTATTTCACCCTAAAATTTAAAAAAGATCAAGGTGACGAAGACTTTTCAAACTTTGGACTTTTTACAAAATAAAGCCTTAAAATTTAAAACATTTCCTGAACTTAGGCCAGAAGTTGCTCCACGAGGTATAAAAGAGGAAAAGAAGAAAGAGATACTGGAAAAGCTGGTCCCATTGATGCCAGAAAATAGACGAGCATTTTGGTTGAACTTCAAATGCTTCTGATCTTCAAGATTAAAAAAAGATTGTTTCAATTTTATTTTTATCATATTTTTATGCGGTTTTTTCTCATTTTGAATATAATATATTATTTGTAAGACTTTAGACTTTGTCTACCAAATGTGATTATGTTTTTAAGACAAACATTGTTTGTTTTAATTAGGTATTACGGAGACTGGTTTGATTCATAGGATCTCAAATATGTGAGAGATTTTAATTTAAGTACAACGTAGTGAGACTAGACTTTTAATGATAGATAAAAGGGATTGTTGGAATTTATAATGATTATAAACCTGTTTTAGTTGTTTTTAATTATACTATTGATAAATGGAGGAGATACAAGACTGTAACTGATAATAATTCATACTTACTTTTAGTACAACTTTGACGGCTCAATAAATGTTTTTTTTTCTATTATAGAAATTGTTTTTTATTCATAAAACGTTTAAATTATTTACCTAATACTATTTACGAAGCTTAATGTATCGATGTACGGAATTAGATTGCAGACATGTCCTCTTATTTCCAAAATACGCGAAGTTTGCGAGAAAAGTCGCTGGAATTGTGGCCTAGATAAAGAGGTTGTAGTAAACATAGTTACAGTAACTTACATCGACAGGATATTTCGTTAAATATAATTACAGTATCTTATCGACTTACTGTAAATATGTTTAAGAAAGTGTTAGTTGGGCTGATAGAAGTGGTAATTATAGATACAATTCCTTAGATAAAAAAAACCATCAATATTTAACAAATAAATTATATTCAGGATTAATCTACACAAATGTATCTTTTGTTATTCGTTTAAATATTTAAGCTATCTGCCATAATCTTCAAGATACACCAATTTAAACATCTCGAAACAAAAGTGCGATTACCCACCATTTAATTTTTTTGACTTACTGTGATTATGACATGGGGGGCAGAATAACAGTATGGAGGTATTGTTTTCTGGTAATTTTTCACGGCGTTTTATAAAACAGTCGTAACGCATTATGCACGCGTTGTTATAGCAACAGTTCAGATAGAATGTGGTAGTTGGAACGCGCCGATATCACCAGCGAACATCTGTGGAATACGTACAGAAGGACCACTCCATGCAATGCTCATAACCTAAGAAGCATTCTCATATTGAACCAATAGACGCTTGAGACGATTTCATGTCATTAGTCCGAAAGAAGCCGTTCTAGGGTTTTCTGAAGTGTTATTTTATTAATCCGCCTTGCATTACGCCTATAGTTCCTGCTACTGCATTATGCTCACTTGTTCTTGGTTTGTTTGTCCTGTCGGTGTCATCGTCCCACGTAGGTACAAATATAATTCTTAGACTACTGGCGGCACCGTCGCTGGTTCCATGGACTCAGCCAGCAGAACCAACTAGTTTATGAGCATCCGCTTGATATAGCTCATTGACAGGGGTTGTCCTTCTGTGGCTGCCTGCACAGTGGTCGGAGGTAGCGTATAATTCGGCGCGCGGCGCAGACGCCGGTCCGACCGGTCCTCCTCCCGCTCCCCCTCCCGCGCTGGCAGCTCCCCCCGCTGGCTCCCTGCCACTCCGCGACCAGTTCTGCGAGATATTGGCACTCGCAAAAACTGCCACAGTCCCGCCGCAAGCCTCCGTCCTATTTGTTTTGGTAATGTCCAAGAATCGCGGTCAGTAGAAAAACGTGAGTGTCGCGAAATGTCAGCGGTGTCGGTACAGTGGTGTCGCGAGTGTGCAGTGTCGGTTATGTAGTGTCGGCGGGAGATGTCGCGTGCAACAACATGCTCGCTGTCCGCCATGCGAAGGTATACCTCTACATGTCGTACTGACACCGACCCAGCCTAAGGGGCGCTCACTGGAGCCTGCTATCACTTCATCACTGTGAGCTATGGGGCTGTTGACAATCAAATAACTGGATATCTGTTTTTTTACAGTAAACAAAATGATATTAGCGATTGATGACATATTAGTACCTACTACCTAGTATATGGCGTATTAGTACATAGTGATAAAATTATTCCAAATTGTGAATCAGATGTAGGCGTAGAGGCTGGCCACTTTTGTGACTTCCTTAATCATAAACCGAACGTTGATCCTAATAATGTGGTCGTTCAGCCATCGATTTAAATATGTTGAGCACGACAAGTACGTCGCGTCAGACTATACGACGTGAGCATGTGTTTAACGTAGGAACTCGCTAAAAGCCCGCGGCTCCACTACGCCGCGCGCCGCGCTCCGTCGCCGGGGGACCATCACTTGCAAGGAATATGGCTCAACTACTTACAATAATCTGCACAGATTACACCGCAGTGTAGTGAATTTCACACCCATAAAGAAAAGACGAACTTCGTACGGTCTGCATATCCCGAGGGGAATGTTAGAGGATGTTATAAGCGCGTAACACAGTGTTTATAGTCTGTGACTCCATAAAGCGGAGGCTTGAAAGTCGATAAATAAAGTGAAGCAGGAGGTAATACTGCTGCTTATCATCCGCGGAACATTAGGGGCAGCCGCGACTAAATGAGGCGGCACTAACAAAAGGCACCATGCAATAACCCCAAGCAATGGTGTGGAAACTCCGCGCAACTCCGCGCAAACGCCATGCAGATGACGTACTCATCGATTGCTCCATGATTTACTCATCAACCTAGCAGCATTTAAGAGAAAGCGATGCAACTGATTACGGAATCAGTTGCACCAAATAGGTAGTACATGGCTTTGTCTTCTCTTATAAACTTTATTATAATATTTTACTCTGTCAATTATAGGGTGGCGATTTAGTCACCGCATCCGTCAGGGGCATAAATATATTTCTATGGTGAAGGGAGTGATTCTACACGTCATTTGAAAAAACTTTCGTTATGAAATTCTTATCCGATTCGTGAACAAAAACAACAAATTCCTACACAACAGTAGACAGACTAATAAGATGAATGTATGTTTTTTTTTTACAATTCGTGTACGAGTTTCATAGTGAAAGTTGTTTAGAATGACTTGTAGAACCACCCCCTTGACGGATGCAGATGACTACATCGACCTCGACCCTGTATAGTGAAACTATTGTAATTGTTTAGAATGACTTGTAGAACCACCCCCTTGACGGATGCAGATGACTACATCGACCTCGACCCTGTATAGTGAAACTATTGTAATTGTTTAGAATGACTTGTAGAACCACCCCCTTGACGGATGCAGATGACTACATCGACCTCGACCCTGTATAGTGAAACTATTGTAATTGTTTAGAATGACTTGTAGAACCACCCCCTTGACGGATGCAGATGACTACATCGACCTCGACCCTGTATAGTGAAACTATTGTAATTGTTTAGAATGACTTGTAGAACCACCCCCTTGACGGATGCAGATGACTACATCGACCTCGACCCTGTATAGTGAAACTATTGTAATTGTTTAGAATGACTTGTAGAACCACCCCCTTGACGGATGCAGATGACTACATCGACCTCGACCCTGTATAGTGAAACTATTGTAATTGCACGCGATTCTTTTAGCTTTACCTTATTATTTTTCTCGAAATAATTCCCCAATAACTTCAGGCTATTTATCAGTTGTGGATCGTGTCGACTGTCATACGTGCGGGACAGCCGACACTGACAGCTTAACGTGCTCGTGGAAGCACGACGTCTCGGAGAGCATCGTATGACGTACGGAACATTGTTGGCTGTTTATTTATGTTCCGTTTACATACAATATAAGAACACACAGAAATCCCACTCCAAACAGCGCGCGTTAAGGCAGGAATGTACATCAAAGTAAGTAATATATAGGTCTGGCTAATAAGGGTGGAGTTCACCAATGAAACTGAACGTGATTAGCACACCTATACTGAACGCGATCAGCACATCTAAACCGCGGTCAAGAGGTGTCAGTGTCATCATTGTTGTGGAATAGTGACACTGATAGCTCTTGAGCGCAGTTTAAATTTGTTGATCGCGTTCGGTTTCATTGGTGAAATTTGCACTTGGTCTGATTGTACCTACTTTAACGAAGTTTTTCTTTAGTTCTATTATGCCATATGCATTAAATGGAGTTGATCTTCTGTAGTTATCTGTACAATGTCAGTGACGTCGCATATTGCGCTGTTCTGTTGAGTGCTAACGTTTTACGACACGATGTGCGAAAACAATAGGATGCACCGATACCAATTTTCTGGTTAAGGATGTAGCATTTAACATGAAATATGATTTATTTGATATCATCTTTGAACAATCTACGGTCACTACAGTTCTACGTTGGCTACAAGCAAACTGGCATCACCAAATCTGATAGGCAGACTGGAGACCTTACTACTGACTGATCAATTGGCTGCATTAAGTCATCCCTTTACTTTTATGTAAGTAAGGATTCACTGGGTTGGTCAATTATAATCTCGAGCCACAATTC
Source organism: Griposia aprilina (assembly GCA_916610205.1). Lineage (NCBI taxonomy): Eukaryota > Metazoa > Arthropoda > Insecta > Lepidoptera > Noctuidae > Griposia > Griposia aprilina. The sequence continues at coordinate 602,813 of OU744287.1, forward strand.
AGTACTGGCACAGAAGATGAGCAATAGCTACACCATAATTTCTTTACTCAAAGATCAGGTCAGGTGGCCTATTTATATTTCGGCTGAGTACATTGTAGTTTTTCTGTGGCTGTCGATACGAAAGCTGGAGTTTTTGTTGGTTTGCGCGTGATGTAAAAGTCATCAGCGGATGTAAACAAACAAGAGCGCGGGCTGTCGCACGCCGCCGCGCGGCGACCACAGAAAAAGTTGCATAACTTATAGCGGCCGACACCGGACATGGAACAATTGGATATGGCCTTTTTCTTGAAATAAATATTTACATTTCTTTGTACTTATATAGTTAGTTGGAAAAAAGAGCTGTTCTAATTTAAAACAAAATAACAATCTTGAATGCTAAATTAAAACTATACAAACATATTTCATAGTATAAGTCCACACCGTCATAATAAATGGAAACAAAAGTGTTGTGTGTGAAAATTATTGTTTAATACAATCCTGCACCCCAATAGGGAACATGCAATATTTTTATTTTTGTTTTCATTTTAAAGAACTCCATATAGAATAGACCACAAATATATAAAAAAATTAAAACATTGTAATTTATCGGAAAAAATGCGGTTTTAAATTGACCGTTTAAAATTTCGCGCGAAAACGGACCTATGGTTCCGATTACGTCACTCCTGACTGTCACTGGTCGTACTTGTTCGCCGGCTTTCATACTTATGCATATTTTTTCGACTTTTGAGATATTTTTTTGTAAAAATTTATAATGGACTATCCATCAACATCAGGTGATCATAACAATAACACTAATATTCCGAAAAAAAACCGTGTTGACTCATGTTTTGTGCCAATGTGTCCATCTACTTCAACAAAGTTCCCAAATAAATTGTTTTTGACTGGACCTTCTGACCCAAACTGAGAAAAAAGTGGTTTCAAGCTGCGAAGAGAAATGACAATTACTTATTCTCCAAAGACCATTAGGTACTCGATGCTGTGAAGATCACTTTGACGTAAGTCGGCGAATATACTTGTTATTGCTTAGTTAATCTGCTTGTACGTAAAAACGCGTTAGTAACCTACCTAATACTTACCAAACCTGTCTTCATATTTTTAATTTTATAGTTGGAGAACGACGTCGAAAATTGGATAAAGTTTAAAATGTGTAGAGGAAAACTTTTTCTGAAAAAAGATATGGTACCTCATATTTTTGAATGCCAAAATAGAATGATGCCACTGAAACCTAGATCAGTAATAATGAAAAGGAAAAACGTGAAATTCTTGAGAGCATTGAAAATTCACCGGGTATAATTTTGATTTATTCTTATACTAGAGACAAACAAACATTCAAACTTTCAAATTTATAATAATATAAGGATAATGCTTTCTAATGAAGAACTATATTATTATGTATTTCATGTATCAGATCTATCTTCAGTGTTCATTAACCAAAAAAATAATAATTGAAAGCTCTGCACTTTCGACAAAAAAAGTTACAACCATGTCAACACTAACTCTTGGTAAATTCCTGGATTCTGCTTTGATAAACCCAACTTCCATTTTTATTAAAAAAACGTAATTAATATTCCCATAAAATAATATTCACTTTTACAACCATAAGCTCAAATAAGTTGTCATAACAGGAGTGACGTCACTAAAGGCTGATTGGTTTTTAAAATACGTTTTGTTTCAATTCATTTTTAATTCGTAATTATTGTTAAAAAACAACATTATATAAAATAAAAACGTTGCAGTGGCCCTTCTTTTACATTTTTTTAACGTTTTAATCATAAAATTTTCATAAATATTATATTTGCATCTTCCCTATTGTGTACCTACACACACGTACATACTTGCAAGGATTTTAAAGGAAATTGCTAATACATTGCTTCTTGTTATTGTTATTGAAATGGAAGACATTGTCATTGTAATAGCATATTATGCTATAAGTGTGCTATGCTGGTCACTACACTCGAGGCGGCATTATTCAATAAGGGAGCCGAGTGTGTAGTGATCAATGCACACGCGTTTCATGCGACGTTTTTCAACACACTTGCGAGGAAAAAAAAACAGACTTGAATTGTTCTTAACTTTTAATTATTGAAACAATTAGTGAAAGTACAATTTTCAAAATGATATCGAACAGTTTTTGTTAGCATTTTTACAGTTTGTATTAAGGCTCGTTCACACTGGCGCGATGCGACAGCCCGACACAAAGGCGCCGCCCCCCGCCCGTCGCGCTGCACGCGGTACCTTTGTGTACGCTGTCGCGTCGCGCCAGTGTGCACGATACTTTATGGTATTGGTATTATTAATAATTTCGTAATTTCTATTTTATTGGGTACCTAAATGTCGGCGATGATGAAATATTTACATAGGAGTTGGATGAATGTTGTAGATGGGCCGTGGCCCTGCCTCGATTAGTATTTCCGGCGGGGCAAATCCAAGTATTGCTTTTCTTCCCAACATGAAGTTGACATTTTTGATAATAATTAACCACACAACTAAAAGGTTAACAAATATTTATGGAAAATGGCTTTTTATCCGCGGGCTGTTAGCGATGCGCGCGCAGGTGTAAATAAAGGCACTGGCAGACCCGATAAACAGTCTGTATAAAAAATATAATAAACACAAAATAATGTTTTGAATACGCAAATTGAGGTTAATATGTAGTGAAAAATATATCATTTGGTGAAATGATGATAAATCTGATGATTGATTTATCATAAATGAAACATAAAATAGTTTATTTATTCACAAATATATTCATTGCTTTTAGACATAAAAACTCTTTACGGCGATTGAAAGAATAATGTAAAGTAAAAAACTCTAGTGTGGTAATTTAAAGTAAAAAATACGAGTGTATAATAAGCTGAATTATGAACCTAAATGCGTTGCCACAATGTGTTGAAAAGTGTGTTATGCTATTACCCCGCTGATTACCCTGCGAGATACTCAGTTATTATTATCAGAAAGTTTACAAGAAATAAACTAGAAAAATCTGTAATCTTATGTCCTGACTTCCTGAGGCTTGAAAATGGCGATAAATCCACAACGGTGATGTAGGAACATCAGGACTTCTTGTTTCTATATCAATCCCTAATGTTTGTTAAGGCAACCAGAAAGTGTAACAGTATTCTTCCAGTATTCGTATGATTCTAGTCAGCGAAACTGGAATTGTACGTAATATAAAGTAGATACAACCGAAACAAGCTATTCTTGATTTTATGTCATGACTTCATGTTCTGAGACAGTTTACACCAAGTTCTGATACAGTTTATGTCGTGTTCTGATACAGTTTATGTCAAGTTCTGATACAGTTTATGTCATGTTCTGACACAGTTTATATCAAGTTCTGATAGAGTTTATGTCATGTTCTGACACAGTTTATATCAAGTTCTGATAGAGTTTATGTCATGTTCTGACACAGTTTATATCAAGTTCTGATAGAGTTTATGTCATGTTCTGACACAGTTTATATCAAGTTCTGACCCAGTTTATATCAAGTTCTGATAGAGTTTATGTCATGTTCTGACACAGTTTATATCAAGTTCTGATACAGTTTATGTCATGTTCTGACACAGTTTATATCAAGTTCTGATAGAGTTTATGTCAAGTTCTGATACAGTTTATGTCATGTTCTGATATAGTTTATGTCATGTTCTGACACAGTTTATATCAAGTTCTGACACAGTTTATATCAAGTTCTGATAGAGTTTATGTCATGTTCTGACACAGTTTATGTCATGTTCTGATACAGTTTATGTCATGTTCTGATACAGTTTATGTCAAGTTCTGATACAGTTTATGTCATGTTCTGACACAGTTTATATCAAGTTCTGATAGAGTTTATGTCAAGTTCTGATACAGTTTATGTCATGTTCTGATATAGTTTATGTCATGTTCTGACACAGTTTATGTCAAGTTCTGATACAGTTTATGTCATGTTCTGACACAGTTTATGTCATGTTCTAACACAGTTTATGTCATGTTCTAACACAGTTTATGTCATGTTCTGACACAGTTTATGTCAAGTTCTGACACAGAGTATGTCATGTTCTAACACAGTTTATGTCATGTTCTGACACAGTTTATGTCAAGTTCTGATACAGTTTATGTCATGTTCTGACACAGTTTATGTCAAATTCTGATACAGTTTATGTCAAGTTCTGATACAGTTTATGTCATGTTCTGATACAGTTTATGTCAAGTTCTGATACAGGCGCTGAACGTTTGTTTAGGGCAAGCACTGATGTAACGTGATATATGTAGTCTGATGATACATAAGGACTAGGTTTTAGAAGAGGGTGAAAGTATTCTGAATGAGGCTTTGTGGTATTAAATTAGGGAGTTATAATGCTTGTACCCTAATACTTTTATGCCTACGTTGCAATGGTTTTCAAAATCTTAATTGTTTAAATATTTACATTCAAACCAAAACTCATGAATCAATATTACTTGCCTCCTCGTGCAACGTTACAATTCTATCTTTGAAGGAGCTTTTATCATAATATGTGAGTCAAGAGAGCAAACCGATTTCCGACCCTTTTAAAGGACTGCCTTCAACCCTTAGAACATTGTTACCCACATGCGTCCGAGTGGAGCACAGAGCTGCTATACTCGCACGAGGAGAGGTGTCATTAACCAGTGCGCTGACAGGACAAAGCGTATAAATACGGCGGCGGCGAGTGAACGAGCGTGTCGGGTGAATGAACTGGACGCAGCACAAACGCTCATTTGTACTGCACTTTAACAATTATTTTTGCATACGCTTGAAAGTACGGGCAAGCTCTTTGTTTTAAATCCTCTTGCTAAATTATATTTTGGTCTAAGGGTTGTGGGACGCGATAGAAGTTTTTCTTCATAGATTTAACAGAGACCTTACTTTATGAACTTCAAATGTAGCCTTTATAGTTTAAAGTAGATTATCTACTGCATCCTAATGTGCTTGTTATGTAACTCTCGAATCAAATCAAATCAAATCAAATCAAATCACTTCAGAGCGCTACTCAAGCATCCAATTTTACAAATAACAAAGGTCTGTTAAATGGAATGTTTGATCATTATAATTATAGTGTCACGCCTGCCAAGTTCTATTTATATTCATTCTAGTATAACAACCTCAAAGTTGTTTTGTTCTCCAAATTATTCGTATCTAAACAAAACGTAGATTCATCGTTACTTCCACCCCAGATCGTTCGGCCCTAAACTTGGAAGTGATTACGGCTGAATATTGGCCTATTCCGATCACAATGCGAGCATTATCATCCGCGCGGTGTCGACACGCGCGTGGTTCAGTCGAACAAAAAGTGTTAACTGCTGTTTATAAGTACCTCGAGGACGTCATGCATTAGGGAAGCTACAGAAGGAGTAGGTAGGTACTACTCAAATGATGTTATCAGAAACTAGCCAAACATTTAGCGAGCCAAGCAGAAGTCTCTTTGTATTGGATGTCAGCAGAGTGACGTGATTGAACCAGTTAGTAGGAAAGAATCTCATCACAATATTTTTAATTGTCCTTGCCCGTACGCTGTGCTGTAAATAATTATCTAACTGGGCTTGGTGACTAATCTAATTTCAGATTACAGAATAGAATATCCCTACAATTTTCTGGCAATGACGGCTATAAGATTCATTCACATAGTGAGAAGGCTACGGCTGTAGTACGCATGCGGTAGAGAAAGGGGAAAACTGCAGTTCCAAACTGCACGCACTTCAGTTATCTTTCGTTTAGTTCAGCTTGTGATGACTTCAGATTATTCTCGTGGATCGAGTGGATTGTCTGTGTATTATGCGCGACGACGTCCATGATTTGTGTTTGACCCGATCGAATTAATGCTTGTTATTATAACAGCCAATGATTTCGCGCACAAGCACAAACCAGCTGGCACAGGTTGTTGCTCGGGTTACAGAACACGGTTATTGAAATCAATCTCATGTTAATATTAGTGTAATGACTGTTATTGGGATTTAAGGATGAAGAATTTTTATTGTGTTCTTGTCAACCAGCACCCTTATTAGGTAACACACTATCTATCACAATCTGAATCATTTTGAAGCCTAATGCTAATCCATTGCTTCATATGTTTGAAAAATTAGTCTGCTCAACAACGTAAATAACGCAATGAATGTTGTTGAACTGTCAAAATTAAACCCATTCCTACTGTTAGTGTGTTACGTAATTACGCCGCTGTTTGGTATTACAGGAAGAATTTAGTAAATAATTATACTATTTGCCTTATAATAATATAATTGAAAATATTGTGTTGGTACTTTTATAGCTGTGGTTGCATCTGTGGTCGCTAAGTTTCAGGTTATTGGTTCTATTACGATGTGTGCCAGTGTATTTCTGTGAGAAAATAATCAGTAACAGTTCGGTGTTAGAAATTGTTCAATAGGCTTGATCCCATGAAAAGGAATACCACCGCGGCGCAGGCAGTAGCGAACTGTCATACAACTACCTGCTTTCGGCGAATTTAGGACTTTATTTATTTAGAAATGTACAGTAGATACGTATATTTAAGGTCTCTCATTGTAACTTTATCACAGAGTTGTATTATTACGAGTTTATAAGAACTTGCTATATTGGAGACTTTTACTTTCGCACCTAGTCGTGGAAAGAAACGTAACCTGTATCTATATTATTATTACAAGGATAATGATCTTGAAACGCGTCAAGGGCGCACTTGAACTCGACCCTGCCTCCTACGTACTAAATAAACATAAATTCAAACTCTATGTCGTTCGGAATAGGGTTCATAACCATAGTCAATTGCAAAGGTCGTTAATGTGCCATACTTCGAAACTCTACAGAAGGCCCAATCTGCAAATTGCGATTTAAATGCACATCACGACGACGTTCGCGGTGTTAGAGCATTATATTGTACTATAAAAGCTTTACCAAAACTAAACTTACTATCATTCGTAAATTTTGTTATTTGTGAAATGTGAGAAAGAAGCATAAACAACATAACATCACGCTTGTATTTTCCGAAGAGGTAGGAAGACACCAACATGGCGTCACTAATGTTGAAGAGGTAGGAAGACACCAACATATCGTCACTAATGTTGAAGACCATTCAACCATATACATTGCCATCTGGGCATAAATCCAGACTCTGTGCTACTGTTGAAAAATTATTATTCGAAAACCCAAGAAAACTTCGCCCGACCGGCGAATTGAGCCAAGAGCCCTACGCCCACCTGTTTCGCTTGCGACTGGACAGCAACACTAACAGTGCTTCCGTATCTGTTATTAGCAGTGGACCTTCCGTGTAGTGTGAAGTGGTACGAAGTATGGATGGAGACAGCGGCGCGCGTCGCACTGCGCATGCGTGGGTGCGCGTGCGCCACAAAGACCGATCGGCCGCGCGGACTTCCATTGTGTTGGGGGTAACTGTAAGTTTGGAAGCCATATAAGGAAGTTAAGTGCGCCTTGTATATAGGGTCAATTTAATTATTAATTCAATTAGATAGCGAAACTACGTAGACGTGATGGGTATCGGTATCGAATAACGGTAAAACAAAAAAAATACTCTTCATTTCAAGTAAGTACTGACTACGGAGTCAACGGTGGCTGGTTACTTGAAATTAATAATTTTGAAAATCTATATGTTTGTTTTATCGTAATTCGATACCGATATCCATCACAAGTGTGGAGTTCGCCAGGTATTTTAATTTAACTCTGTATAAATACTTAGGTATATAATTATAATAGTATGGGAACGGGACATTCGGAAGTAAACAAACATCAATATAATTTATGGGGTGAACCTTTGGGCTTCTCGGACGAGTTAGGTAATTAATATTATCGTATCAGCCGACGAAAGCCTTCCTATCTATAACAGTACTGAAAGGTTTGCGGTTAGACGCTTATACCTCACGCATGAACTAGTTAACTACTGAACGAAATATGACTATAAATATACGAGCACTAGAAAAAACATTCAAATATTCAAATCATGAATCTTGAATACTACAAGCGCCCTTAAAACCTTATGATTCCTTGGAATCTACGTACCTACTTTAGACTCCCTCTTGTATATCTTTAGAACCAAAATTTCAAGTAATTAGTACCAATAAGTTGATACTTTATTTAGTCACGCGTGATGGTGAAATATCGCAGACATACACAGGGAAAGATTGTTATGATAATTTGATATGTTTGCTCTAATAAGTTAGTCATGATTCTGTTCTCGTCATGTTCAGCTTAATGGGGCAGAATGTTCGCGGGGCGGGTGACAGGGGGACATAGTATGAAGGCGGGGGTGGGGGATGCAAAGCTTCTGATCATTACATAGCTCATTAGGTTCGTTTATAGTTATTTATCTTTTCATGCACGCTTCGATTATGTGAGGCGCGGAGGTAATATGCTGGGAACTAGGGCCCAGTGCACACTAGACATAGCAATAGAGATACCGTGGACCGTGGTTTGATGATCAGCGGGGTAATTGCGTAACACACGAACAGTAGGAATGGCTTTCATTTTGAAAGTACAACAACATTCATTGCGTTATTTACGTTATTGAGCAGACAATTTTTTCGAACATATTAAGCAATGGATTAGCAATTGGCTTCAATGATTGAGATTGTGAGTGATAGTGTGTTAGGCAATGAGCGTGCCAGTTTGGTTACTACTGATTGTTGTATCTAACTAGTAATTTAACTAACTGCACCTATGATGATATCTCTGAAAGTTTTAATCAAAGCACTTTGTGCTGCTCAAACAAAATGACATTCAATTAACTTTTATAACTCCCCAGACCTCTAGTACTCCATTTAAACATTTCTTACTGAGGAGCATTATAAATACTACCATCAATCGTACTATTCTCATTTAAATAGCTGAGCATTAACGGTTGATAATCGCAAAAGTCACAGATATACTAAAAGCATTGCAAACGATACTCTCTGCGATTAATCCCGTGATTCAATTAATCGTATTAATGTTGCAGAGCGTGTTACGACTCTTTGTGCGCGTAATCTGCGTCGCAATGAATTCGGTCAATTTGATCGTATCAACAGGTTATAAAGGGTGTTCGTTAACGCGGCGTTGGCTCGTCTATTCGTGTCGTCACGCTAGTTTCCGAGCACCTCATTGGTCGCCCCATGCTGACTGTCGGAGTGTTTTATGAGATACTTCTGGAAGCAGTAGGGGGCTTTAATCAATGTCCTGAAAGAAAGGGATTGATTTCATTTGATGAAGATTTTTTATAGCAGCTGTCCACTGGAAATAACCGTAAAACAAAAGCATGTGTGCCCTGTTCGATTGATAAAGCAGTATTAAATAAAAACAAACATTATCTTCCATATTATAAGTTACTTAAGTTTAAGTAGATTAAGTTCTGGAACCCATGCCGTTTCATTTTTCATACAATAAATTTTAACTTGTGTGTGCAATCAGTATTCAAGCTCTGAGTTCGGTCGGTATGTTTGCAAGGCTAGGCGTTTAACTGTGCTGCCAGCGAGACGTATGGAAAGCGATAACTCTCGCGAACAAGCGAGTCCGCATAAATCATAGAGTGCTATGAGTACCGACCGGGCTCGCGCCTGTTACACGAGATAAAGGAGTTTGAGAGGGTTTGTATAATCGTATTTTCGTTTGCAATGAAAAAAGGAAGCTGCAAACAATTGGTGGTGTTTAAGAACTCTGTGACTGAGAATGGAACTGCAAAGAACAACATCACGCCTGTTTGCCCAAAGGGTTAGGAAAACGTGTACACCTGTACAGTGACGAGCATACATATATTACTATGAACAGCACGGCAACAATATCTGATTTCATGATTCATCCTTTAATATCTGTCGTTAAGATGACGGCAAATATATCCAAACCAAGCTGTCCATCATCATCATTTGAGCCGCAAGGCATCCACTGCTGAACACAAGCCTCGCCCAAGTACCGCTACTTCAACTGGTTCTGTGCTTCTTGCATCCAGCGGATACCTGCGGCCTTCAGCAGGTCTTTACTCCGCGTTGTGGAAGGTCTTCCAACGCCACGTCTTCCGGTACGCGGTCCCCACTCCAGAACTATATATGAAATAGGAACAGAACAACATAGGTTTATTGATAAACAGGTAAAAAGAGCTATTAGAAAAGATCTTAGGAACATAAATACCCACTTTGTAAAAAGTTCACCAGAAAAACATCGTTCATTAAGAATTGCAAAACAATAAATTTCTCGAAATAAACCTTGGAAACCAAGAATCTGCCCAATCTAGGAAAATGTCGAGTAGGGAATCTGCCGAATTTCGAATCTGTCCAATCCGGAATCTGTCCTATACCGAATAAAGGATCCGTCATCTGTTGGTCCTTCATCATGGGCGTGTACGTGCAGGTGTTTGGAAAATAATACTCGCAAAATAACGCACTTAATTTACTTTCAAATATCGTAACGAGACTTAACTATAAACTTTAATGATTACAATGATTATCACTGATTAAGTCTAATCATAATAATTGTAAAACTTGCATTTAGGGCCATTGATCGCAACACAATGTGATCGCCACCACCGCCATGACACTCACGACCCCATTCGGTGTTACCCGCTCTAAGTTAAAAATACCACTAAAGAAGTAAATTTTAAACCACAGAGTAAAGTTAATCGATTACAACTTTAAAAAGTGTTACAATAAATCGACTAAATAATCCCGCGCCGTCATATATATCAAATTTAGAAACTAAGAGTTAATCTACTCAACATATGTATAATACATTTGTCTATTGTCACCTTTTAGTTTTATTTCATTAATTAGACTATCTTAACACTTTTCGCCCGAAACACAGGATAACCTAGTTCAGGCACGTAAGTCTTAGGACTATAATTTACATTTAATCAAAACTGTTCAAATCTTATGCCTTGTAATTTTTGAATAAATACACTCGAGAGCAATGAATCCGGGTCACTTAAAGAATGTTAAAAATCTCGGAAACTAAAAATGATAGGTTAATGCAATAAATTGTATTTAATAGACAATGTAATACTCCTTAAATGAAAGTAAAAAAAAAATATGAGTCACCATACATTTTATTAACACAAAATTACATAAAGAAAAAAACTGCTGATCTCTCCTTAAAACAAAAATAGGAAACATGAAATTTTTGAACTTTATTACGATTTTCTTGAATTTTAATACTTCGTATTGCCTCCTCGTGCTTCCATTACTGCGTTTACGCGGTTTGGCATGCTGTACACCAAGTTCCTTATACGATTTTGGGGAATATTCTCCCATTCCTCTGGGAGAGCAATTTTGAGCTCACGAAGCGTGATTGGGGGAGGGTTTCGTTGTTTTACGCATCTGCCTAGCTCGTCCCAAGCATGCTCGATCGGGTTGATATCCGGGCTGCGCGCTGGCCACTCCATACGAGTAATGTTCATCTCTTGAAGGTAGTCATTCACAATCCTACCTGTATGAGGTCGGGCATTGTCATGCATAAATATAGCATCCTCACCTAAATTGACCATAAATGGACCAACGTGATCATTGAGGATTTCTTCCACATATCTTACGCTAGTTAAAGAGCCGTTTTCTATGATCACCAGCTCTGTGCGACTTTCAGAAGAAATTCCGGCCCACACAAGTACAGACCCACCACCGTAGGCTACTTTTTCTTCGATGCATGCTTGCTTGAATCTTTCCCCTGGTCTTCGATACACTCTGTGTCTTCCATCGTGCTTGTAGAGCATAAATTTTGATTCGTCGGAGAACATTACTTTTGACCAATCTTCAATACTCCAATTTACGTGGCTCTGGGCATATCTTAGTCTTGAAATACGATGCCCACGCTCCAGTTTAGGGCCGTTTGCAGGTCTAAGGGGTTTTAAGTTAGATTCAGCAAGCCGACGTCTTACTGTCCATGTACTTGGGTTACTTCCTCCGAGGCGTCGAAACTGATTTGTGAGTTCAGTTCCTGTGAGAAAGCGATTTCGAAGCATGGTGTTCACCAAGTATCGGTCTTCTCGTGCTGTGGTACACCTGGTTCTGCCCGTTCCTGGTCTGCGTAGGTTAGAACCAGTTTCTTCGTAACGTCGGAGAACTCTTTGTACTGTTGACAGCGACACACCGACAGTCCTGGCTGTATCGCGCTGACTCCGGCCGGTTTCCAGCATTATAAGTATTCTGGTGCATTCTTCAGGCGTAAGCGACATAATTTCAGCTTGAATAATGAATATAGAGCACTATCAACATGGTTTATGTACCCACATAAATGACAGATTACAAACAAAAGCAAAACCAAATGCTGTAATTTCGTAGTTCCATCTTCGAAAGTGGCCCTTTTTCAAATTTGATTTTTTTATGATATAACTTTACAATAACTAAGAAGTTTTAATACCTTCATTTAAGGAGTATTACATTGTCTATTAAATACAATTTATTGCATTAACCTAGCATTTTTAGTTTCCGAGATTTTTAGGATTCTTTAAGTGACCCGGATTCATTGCTCTCGAGTGTATTATTATTATTTTTACGTCGCTTGACATTTCTCGGGACCCTAGGATCCTGGACCTTTGGAAGGCATACGAGGGGCCAAAGCACTCGCAGAGACCCGTTAGACTTTTTAATGAAATGAGGCACCAACTGACGATTATCCCTGTTCGGACTATACAAGTGCAACCAAGGACATCCCCCGGTTAGTGTAGGACTATAATAATAATAAAACATTTATTTCGTGCAAAATGGCCCTTGCATATACCTTACAAACTTAAATATATAAAGTTTATAACAAAACTTGTGTGAATGAAGAAAAAAAAAAGAGAAAAATAACAAATAAAAAAAAAACTATAGGACTATGGAATGACTATGGCCTCTGCCTGACCAATGTTTTATATAAAAGACACAGTTACAAAGGTAGGGGGTGACTTGCACGCTCAATAATGGGCCCCCGAAAACGGTTGCTAGCACATAGTGTCGTAGCGACAAAGGGGCAACATGACCTGAGGTGCTTTTGAGGAGCGCAGAAGTAACCCACGGCTATCAGGATAATCCCGGAAATACGGTCAAGATCCCTACCATCTTATTGGAATACTTCCTTCCTCCGAGCACGTTTGCTCTTGCGAATCTCCACTCTAGCCTGCCAATAAAGGCAAGCCAGAGGTGAGAAACATGACTTCTCCCGGGAGATAGGGTCCGTGGGGTCGCTACTACCCAATAGCTCGCCACATGCTGCCCTGCGGGTTGCTGTATCTCTCTTGGTCTGGCTCCTAACCCTAGACCTGTTTCGGAAAAGTAAACTCTACCGGTACAGACCTAGAGTTCAGGAGCGCACAAGCCCCACCACGACGTCAACGTAGAGTTAACGTCCACGTTATTATATGAAGTACACAAAGTGCTAAAGACTGCACTATGATAAGAGTCCCGGCGAGGATGGCGTTACAACTGAAGCTTTGAAACTCGGATCTGCCACTCTGTTCCCCCATCTAACTAACTTATTAAATACTATTTTTCAAAAAGGAAAACTTCCAATTCAGATGTGTCACTCTAACATTCATCTTCTCCATAAAAAAGGCCAACAACCACCAACTAAATATAAATAACTATAGGCCTATAAGTTTAGTTTCACATATCTATAAGGCATTCATAAAAGTCATTCACAACCCTATCGAGACAATATTAGACTCACACCAATAACCAGAACGGGCCGGATTTCGCCCAAGCTTTTCCACTACAGATCACCTTCAAACCCTTAATCAGCTAATAGAAAAACATTTAGAATTTCGGAAACCATTATAGCTGACTTTCGTGGATTACGCAAAAGCTTTTGATAGCATCAAGTACAGCGCAATATTCTCAGCCTTATGAAGCCAAGATGTAGAGGAAACCTATATTATATAGAACTGTTTAAAGTAATTTACAATAATAGCACGGCAAATATTAAACTGGGCTCTTTAGGCACCACATTCAAAATTAACAATAGAGTATAACAGGGTGATCCGCTCTCTCCTAAACTTTACACTGTTACGCTGGTGGAGATATTTAAACAACATACAGAGTCGTAGGTGCTGAAGGGCATCCTGGTTGGCAGAAAAATGCTATCAAACCTCTGTTTCGCAGACGATATCGTTCTTCTTGCTTCTTCTGTAGATCAACTACAACAAATGCTCCAAGAACTGAGCACTGCAAGCCTTGAGGTTGGACTGACGATGATTTGGTCAACGACTTAAGTCATGACCAATGCCGCTAAACATAAAGTCGAAGTCGATGGGCAGGCAATACCTACATTATGTCGACGAATATATCTATCTGGGCCAGCTAGTTTCCTTCCAAAACAGGCAAGACAAAGAAATTGACCGTCGCGTCGAAAATGCCTAGAGAAGCTACTGGTACCGGTCCGTGTGGGCATTTGTGAAGGGTGACCTTCTAATAACTCTAAAGCGTAAGCTTGTCGACATGTGTTTCCTGCCTATCCTAGCCTATGGCGGTCAGATTTGGTCTATGTCCGAGGCTCAGAAGTCCAAACTTAAGGTCTGCCAAAGAGCGATGGAGCGTAGCATTTTGAATATAAAACTAACGGATCGAATTCGCAACACAGTAATACGCTTGAAGACAGGCATCGCCGATTTGGCGACAAGACTGCAAGGCTAAATGGGACTGGGCGGGCCACACGTACAGCATTCAATCAGTCAAGAATGAGCTAAGGTCGTCACGCAAAATGGGTGCTTGAAGATGGACGTCATCATCGAGGCAGGCCTAAGAAAAACTGGCGCGACGACCTAGACTCTTTCTTGACTGATTGGCCGAAAAAGGCAGCAGGCAAACATGAATGGCCAAGTATGGGGGAGAAAGGCCGAGAAGTGGGCAGGAAAGATTAAAAAAATATAATGCGGGGCAGTCTTTGGGGACTGCCGATAGAAGTCAAAACTAAGTAGCTTGTGAATTGTATCGTCGAAGCGTGCTGTGACGATGACGCGAGTTTCAAGCTTTTTGTTCACCCGTAAAGTACACATATACAAGTATACACAATATACATCTAACTCATGGAAAGCGTTCGGTGACGATGACGCGAGTTCCATAATTTTTGTTCACGCAAAAAGTGCTCAACGCGCCTAAAGAAGTTTTCACTTCAAAAAAAACTACAAACTTTACACCCACACTCGTACCAAGTTGGCCAAGCATACTCGTAAGTTCGAAATTAGAAAGAGCCGCATTATTCCCCAACTATTGTCACAAGGAACTCCTTTAGTTGTAAGACTCGCCCCGTGCAGGTAAGCGTGGCATTTCACAGTTTACCCCACGCCTTCCACGCCGATGTAATTCCATATAATCATAATATTTATTGTTGCATATCGCGCGTCGCCTGCCGCTCGTAAACGCGTGCGTCACGCGTCTCTTTACTGCCGCGGCGCGATAACGCGGTGATGCGCTCGTACGAACGTGCGCTTTTACGACGCGCGGCTTATTACTACCTGCCGCGATGATATTGTTTCGACACAATCTCGATTGAGCCCTTCGTTATGTTGTGTCGCAGATCAGAGAAACAAGGGGGATGTGTCGTTTATTCACAGAGATGGGCGTTACTCACAGTGATAGGCGTTACTCTTTTTTGAATATTGCAGGGAACACTAGTCAGTGATCGTTTTTTAGGATTGTATTTGTGGTCGGCAACTCGGCACAGTGTTGCGTCGTACCTATCTCAGCTGTCACAAGGAAATTGCTTTCAGGAACCAGATACATGTATGAAGTTATTACTGAAAGTTATTTTGTTGAACTCAAATAATATTATCTCTACGGCAAACTGTATTGTATATCTTCATCAGTACCTACAGGGGCACTTGGTTATCTCTCATTAGGTAGAGACGTCTCCATATTAGCACCTTCAGTGTTTTGTATCATTGTGTTTGTTACAAAAAAGCGTCATGTGGAGGCTGTAATTTTTCCAGACTGCCTCCAATATGATTATGTCACTACCAGACATGTACAGAAGGCCAACTATGTGTAAATTAAGTAAAATATTTTAGATCAGGTTGAATTTTTTCTAAGTAAACAGACAAGCTTTCGAAAACTGTGTACCTTTATCCACATTCTCTTAGCACTATTAAGTACTTACTGTTTACTTAGAAGGTGGCTACACTGCTACAAACATCTTGTGGCACTCGAAAGACGTTGACAGGGGTGCGTTCTTGGTAAAAAAATGTGAAAAGTTGTTTAGGAAATGTTTTGAAATAACAAGATGGCGGTGCTAGTTCCGACGTGAGCGCGCGCTAAAAGAATCTCGATTTTTGTTCAAGTAATTTCTTTGACGTTTCTGTCATTTTATTTAATTTTTTCTTGTCATTGTGGAATGGAATAAAATGTATGTGGTACATTGTAAGAAGTGGTCCTTCTGCATAACTATGCAGTAGTAATGGTCTGGGGATTCCCTCTCCCCGCAAATTGGCCGCACGCGCCCCGAACGTCCTTGACTCAACTCAACTTGATATTCTCGCCAGTAGAATAGGAACAAACTATTAACTTAGCTCCTGTAATATACCTATCTTCACTTTTGGTACTTCGACGTAGCTGGTCTATGTATACAATTGTATTAGTAAGCGGCGGTTTAACATACAATTGGTATATTTGTCACATTTGATTGGGAGTGCGTGGGAGACGGAATAAATAAATAAATAAATAAATAAATAAATAAATAAATAAATAAATAAATAAATAAATAAATAAATAAATAAATAAATAAATAAATCACATATTTTAGCATTTTTTTTGTATAATTTGCAAGTCAATATTGAATAATTTGCGAATGTAGCTCGTTTCGTGTTACGCGTCTTCTTTATTTCTACTTGATAAAGTGTTATTACTATTTTTTTAGTTTTAATGGTAATGTATAACAACCATCTCGCATGGCATAATGTAGATTTGATTAGGTATTTTACGTCTACATCTAAATACGAATGTCCTAGATCCATTAGATCAATGCTACAGTCATTAATGTCATTTGCTCACGTAGCTTATAAATAGATACAAAATAGGTAGCCTACTGGGGCCATTAGCGTCAAGAAATTACTATCAAACGCTAGACCATTATTTTGTAGTTTCGTTCAAAGCGCTCCGAAAAGACGAAGAAAAATAGTTAATGTGTGATGTGTCAGTACTCCTTGTTGGTTTCTATTTGTGAACTGTTGAATACAAACTAACGAACACGTCTGCAGCGAATCCACAACTTGTCGTATATTTCACTGAAATTCAGGAAACTTGTTGCACCTACAGATGTATAATACATTATCGGATACATTGCACCGGAACCATAGCAACATAAGAAAATAAATAAACAAGTAGTAGATACATATTAATTTCATGGTTTTTCCATGCAAAATCTGTCAGACGTCAATTTTATTTCACGCCTAAGATATCCGACTTTGGTCAAATCAGCTCTAAGAAAGAGTACCTACCTAAGTAATCATAAGTAAGTATCCTAACTTAATATTATATATGCGAAAGTAAGTTTGTTTGTTTGTTTGTTACCTTTTCACGCCTAAACCACTGATATCTGAACCACTAAACCGATCATCCTGAAATTTTGCATAATTATACGTTTTCAGGTGTACAGAAACGGACATAGGGTATATTTCATCCCGAAAAAAAGTACTGTTCTCGAGGAAAACAACAATAACGTACTTATGATAATAGATGGCGCCACGTGTCTTTCAAATCATGATTGAATTATCTTATTGTAGAAACTTTAGTATTGTGTTAAGAGTATATTTTTAATATTAATTTAAGTACCTAATGCATTTGGTGAGTCTAGAATGTCGATAGACCGGTTTTTCATCCTGCTAACTATAATTCCCCGAACAACCCGAATTGATTGTCAAATTCTAAATTAACGCGAGGGAAGCCGCGGGCAAAAGCTAGTAAAAAAATATTTTTTAATCTTACCCGGAGGATATTCTTCCTGCTGCCTCTCCCGGGGTGAACTTACCTCAAAAAGAAAATCGTTTTTTTTTATTTTATTTTCCGGAGAAATAATCTTGTTTCCCTTAAAAATAATCTCGTTGCGGTGAAACCGCACCTTAAAATCGATATGTTAGAATCATAAAGCCTTTCTGTAACCTTTTGCCTTTACTAAGAACGGATACGTTATCTAATCTAATAATCTAGATTCGACTTATGTAAGAAAAATAGTGCCACAAAAGAGTTCGAGTTACAGAAATTAGTTTTATTTTTGGGAGGTTAACTTTGTTTAGGGTTTTGCCGAGATTAAACAGATTTTGATTTTGTATTCGTACATACTCGTACAATTACAGAGTGCTTGTTTTAGAAAACGTGCTATAGCCATGTTTTACAAAGTTTAACTATTCCATAGACATCAACTTGGCACCTGAAGATACTTTAGTACTACTAAATGACACAATTCCAGGATCTTCTGTGCACTAAATAAATATGTGAAAGAACCTCATTCTAGGAAGCATGTGAATAACAGTTGTAAAAAACGGAACACAATAAGACTTCACACAGAGGGGCCCGAGATACGAGTGTATTCACATTATCACAAATCGGCTCACTGTGCACCTACTCGTAATGTAAAATTATCTAGATTAAAATGTAATTAAAGTTATAAGGCGAATAAATCGGAAGGAGCGGAACGAACACAAACAACTGAGGATATCACGCGAATGATCGTGCGGAGGGAATTAATACGAGTGCTTACACAACGAACACGTGTAAATGTAAAGTACATTACTTTGAATTCACACGGGTACGGGACTCACTCATACAGTACAAGCTATGTAACTACCTGTATACGGCTACGGGTACGGTAGGACGAAGTTGTAGCGACTCACTCATGCAGTACAAGCTATGTAACTACCTGTATACGGCTACGGGTACGGTAGGACGAAGTTGTAGCAACTCACTCATGCAGTACAAGCTATGTAACTACCTGTATACGGCTACGGGTACGGTAGGACGAAGTTGTAGCGACTCACTCATGCAGTACAAGCTATGTAACTACCTGTATATGGCTACGGGTACGGCAGGACGAAGTTGTAGCGACTCACTCGTGCGGTACAAGCTATGTAACTACCTGTATATGGCTACGGGTACGGCAGGACGAAGTTGTAGCGACTCACTCGTGCGGTACAAGCTATGTAACTACCTGTATACGGCTACGGGTACGGCAGGACGAAGTTGTAGCGACTCACTCGTGCGGTACAAGCTATGTAACTACCTGTATACGGCTACGGGTAGAGGAGGACGAAGTTGTAGGTGTGCTGTCCTACCAAACTTTACTGAGCACGATTATGAATGCATGGGATAGATAGATACCATTGTTTCAATGTCGCGAATCATTTTACACGGGTCGGTCCTAAAGACTGAAAGACATGTAAAGCTAAGGTCAATCATAGCATAGTATAGGTACTGTACAGTTGTGCATGCTTTGAGCCTCCGCTGCTTCGCATGGTTTTTACGACTTGACAAAACATCGAGAATTCTTTATTATATGCAAGTTTAATATTACTGTATAAAACTTATAAACCTTTCTTAATAATTTATCCAAATGATAGTGAAAATTGCTCCAAAATCCCTTGCATAGTTTATAAAAACAACGTGGTCACACAGATAGGCACGAAGGGCGAATTTAGTTAATAATATGTATAGATAAGCCTAATAAATTAATGTCCTCGTTTTGACTTTTTTCGCAATTGAGGGATCTAAAATATAACTGTCACCAAAATTGTTAATAACAATTTACAAAATCTGCTGAGCCTCTCTTAAAGCAATGCTTTATTTATTTATACACCTTGACAAATAAGCTTAATAAAAAGTTTTCCCTCGAGACCTCCTTAGCTGACGGAGAGTTGTGTCGCCGGTTTTACATAACAAGCGGTAATTATATAGACATCGACATTTTGTACAGATTGTATGCAAAGTGACTTCGAGTTGACTTACAGAAGATTCCCCTATTATCTGCGACGTAAGGAACTTGAGACAACAACACAGCGCGTCTGACAGTTTATTATAATAGCCCCATAACAATAAACTGTCTTTTCGTAACGTTTAGCAGCTTTTTGTTTATTACTAATATTAGTGTAATCAGACAGGCAAATTGATTTGATCGAATACCAAATAAAGAGCTTATGGTTACGGATTGACTTGGAAATTAGTCTGACTATACCATTAGCTCGTTAGTGAAGACAGAATCTGTAACATCTTAGCTGGGTACCTAATGGTAACACTTATCCAATTTGCGTAGCAGGAATTGCGTATTTATATTTCTATCAATGATAAACAAATATTAGATGCAATGCATTCGTCATTACATTGCCTGTAGGTCTGCACTAATCGTCCAATAAATCAATCCTACTGTTGGTACACAAAGCAGTGACGCGATCAACGGCAGTCAATGAGCGAACGTCGCGCGTCGTGTGCCAGCGACAACTTGGTTTTATAGTCATTCATAGATACTCATGACATCTCTCTAGCGTGTTGGTTATTGACATTTATTTTTATCATAATAAGACTGTCATGATGGTTGCACTAACGTTAGGTGCCTGCCATAAATATTGATGTTTCAACAACAATGTGTGATGTGTGTTCAATATTGATGTTGTTGTGTATTGTTGTTTGTGTGTGTAGTGCTGTTGTTGTTGATGTTGTGTGTGTTGTTGTTGATGTTTTATTGTGTTGTTGTTGTTTTGACTTTTCAAGTGACAAAATGTGTTTTCTATGCACTAAAAACGCTGTAAAACATTATAGGAAACTGGTTTTCGTGAAGGAGCTATAAGGATAAATCAGGGTTGTACAATCAAAACTTGTTATGTCCACCAATTTTCAAAAACGTGTTTTTAATGGCAACATTAAAATTTTGGGACTACATTAGACCTCAAAAAAACATTTATCATCAAACATGGCTCAGTTGCCAGTTACTCGAAATAAAAAAAATACGTTTAGAATCAAACTTGGTTTCGTCCCTTTTTATTGAGTATCAAAGTTGGCTACGGCCAAGTTAAACCAAAAGGAGTGCTCCATTTGAAAAATAACAGTAATGGCCGCTCATACAATTCTTTCTTGTTTTTGTCTTATTTTAAATAGATACTTAGATATAATCAGTCCTTGGGGACAAAACTGATCACATCCAACAGTTATTTACGTTTTTGGCTTATTTCTCATAGAGCATGCATATACTAAAAAAAAAACTCATTGTAATGAGAAAGTTACTTTACATTTATTTCAAATTAGTACGTGGTAGTAAAGCGTTGGTTACAAAAACAACAAGGTTTTTTCCAATGACATAACCAGTTTTGATTCTGTACCCTTTTTTTTTGGGGTGGGAGAACATCAAATGACTTCTCCCGCTCTGGGCGGAGCGGGACCGATTGCTCGTTGAAATATTTGATATTTCCCCCTATGAGGGCAGGCTTTTGCCTTCGCTGTATTATTTTATTTCAAGCTAATATAAGAGCAACCATTAAAATAAGTATAACGAATCATCAGTTAGTCGATAACAAATTCGAATCGTATTTTATGCACATTTCAATAGAAATAGAATTGAATAATTAACGTCCGTTTGTATAACAGTAATATTATGTGATTAAACGAACTAACCTTAAGTGAAGTTCTATCATAATTATACGAATCTCCTTCTCCGAGATATATTAACGAATAGTAGCGCGGGATTGTACTAGCGCCATCATGATTATTTCAAAGCTAAAAAATAAAAACTGTTCTCTCATTGGGCAACACTGTACTGTCATTTCGTTTAAAGCTACTTATTTTAAACAACCGTATTTAGGGGAGAACTTCAGTAGCCCATCCCGGGTTGGGGGACCCGTCTCGAAGAAGGAGCTTCGTATAATTATATTAGAACTTCACTTAAGGCAAGTTCGTTTAATCACATAATTATACTTACTCCTTCTCCGAGACATATTAACGAGTAGATGTTTGAAGTCAGTCAGGATTTTTTATGGTTTAATAAATACTTGATTGGTTGTAAAAATAGTAAAATATTTAATAAAATCAAATTTATTAACATAACAAGTTAAATTAATCAAAATAAGAAATCAACAGAATCAAGTCATATTATTTACGGTGTTACCATACGTCACTGAACATAGTTGGTTCTTGTATGACAGGCCTGTTATAATGTCTAGCAAAGGTGGCTGAGTTCAGAGACCAACCAGCTGTTTTTTGTATTTGGTCTATACCAGAGGTCCCCAAACTCTTTTGTTTCTTAGACCACTTTCAAAATTTTGCTGGTACCGGTAGACCCCCTTTTTTTTTTTTGGGTGGGAAATCATCAAATGACCTCTCCCGCTCTGGGAGGAGCGGAAGGGCGTCTCAGACTCTTACTGACTAAAACCCACCCGTGTTCCTTCAGTTGCCTGTGCGCCAGGGCCACGGTAACTCTTTCGAACAATCCGCGACCCCGGCAGGCATTGGCCCTATCGGACTCCGTCAATTATGCTGACATCTCTTTGAGGCGCGCGTGGAACACAGCGCGCCGTCGACCCAGGCCTGGTCCTTACCGGACGGCGAGCTGCCCATTGCTCGCCGTCCGCAGGCCCGCGCCTACGGTGGCCGGGAGTCGGCTATCGACTCCCGACGCCCAGGGTGTCTTCTCTACTAGCGGCGTGAGGGCGCAACGATTGCCTCTCTCTCACGCGCTCCGCCTCCTCCTTCGCAAGCATTACTGCTTCGCAGAAGGAGGTGACTGCTTCCCATTCCCTCTCGCTCCGTACCATGGCCTGAACCAGGGCCGGACGCGAGAGATCGCCGCCGCCGATCGCCATCACGAGGACAAGGCGGTGCTCCGCCCAAGCCGGACAGACCTCCACCGTATGCTCCACCGTGTCCTCCGGTCGATCCACACAATTCCAAGACCCGGGCGTTTCCTCCCGCCTTATCCGAAACAGGAACCCCCCGAAACAGCCATGTCCGGTGAGGTCCTGCGTCAGGCGGAAGGTGAGAACGCCGTGGCGCCTCTCAAGCCACTCCTCAAAGAGGGGACTTACCGCCGCAATTGTGGCGTGCCCAGCCGGTGGACCCCCTGCAGCTACATTACTACCAATTTCTAAATCTCGAAAAAAAAAAAGTGAAGATTAGATCTATCTATGGAAACTTGCATTGTGGCTGAGTTTCAATGACGAATTAACAGTTTTCAAAAAAAGGTTTGAATTGATTGATTGATTGGTTAATTATTTGATAATAAAGTTGACTAAACAAATTTTCAATTAAATTTGAATTGATTGTGCTGTGAGTGGATGTCAAAAAAGAGTTGGCCAATCGAAAAAGTGACTCCATCCAACTTTACTTTTTTTTAAATCTACAGTGACTCACAGCCCAAGAACCAATCAATTCTCACAAATTTTATTTAGAAAACGTCCCATTCGGAGTGGTAAACAGAAATATAGTTTCCTTGTGTTATAGGTATCTATTTATTCAAATATATAAATTATTACACTATTAATTATTATTGTTATAACAGTCGTAATATAATCAAAATTAAACACTTATAACATAATGTAACTTCTACAATGGAAATTACAAAAAAAAAAAAAAAAATGAGAGGGATGTACTTGATGGATTGACAGCAAATTATCAATATTTGGCTTGAGTTTTGTAAGGAATAACCGCAAATCTCCCCGTTCTGTGATATTCAATCTGCTCCTTTTTTTTGTAACGGCACTAAAACTTTTTTCGACGAGATATGACGAGCAAAACGCTATCAGAAGCTTTTGCATAATTCCCCACATTTCAGGATATTTTTCGGGTATTTCTGCCTGCAGCCAAAATTTTTGATACCCTCTTTTAAATGTCACTTTCAGCTCCTCATTAGTGCTAAGCTCGAGTAGCTCCTCTTACATTCTCCACTTCCGTTTCATCAAATGGATTTATGGTCCATGGTGGTATTTCCATCGACAGAATATCTTCAAATCTGATTTTAAAATCATTATGCAGGGCAATCAAATGTTGAACGTATGTCTGAATATCTTCATCAAGGCATTCTACCTGCGACAAGTTGGAAAACTGTGAAAATTCGCGCCGACTAATATTTTCCTTCATAAATTTCAATTTACCAAGAAAAGCTGAAATCACACTCTTTGTTTTTATTAAATTAAGGCTGTCCCCTTGTAATTGAAAGTCGAGGTCATTAATTTTTTTACCAAACCTGTCAAATACGCGATGTCTGCTTTAAAATTGATCAGGTTTTTTTTAAATCAGGATCTTTACTTTCCAGAAACTCTAAAACTGAGTCAAAAAGAAAATAAAATCTTGATAAACATGCACTTTTGGACAACCAACGTACTTCGGTATGTAACAGCAATCGTTGGAAGTTTTTTCATCATTTTCATCGCACAATTGTGCAAATAAGCGCGTATTCAATGCATTGCTTCTTAGTTTGTTAACTACATTAATCACAAATTGAAGCGATTGGTGCAATCTATCACTCAAATTTTTCGCTACTGGATGTTGTCGTTGGATAACACAGTGAATTGCAGTTACCTCTGGTATAATTCTTTTAAGATAGCTTATAAACACACGATATCGCCCGACCATAGCAGGAGCTCCATCTGTTGCCACCGAAATAACGTTTGTGAATGGAATCGATTTCTCTTTAAGAAAATCACTCAGGACATTAAATATTGATTCACCTTTAGTGTCCGTCTTCAAAGTTTTCGCGAATAGTAGCTCTTCATGAATTTCTTCGCCCATAACAAATCGCACTTATGTCTAGCATTTAGTTATGACCGTACCTAACCCCTAACACCGGATTTGACTAATTATAATTAGCAGTGGTACCTAGTGGCAGTGTAGTGTAATAAAAAAAAAACAAATTGCTTTACAATAATTTATTGAATACCAGGTTTACAGTAATTGTGATCTTTAGATGAACCTGCATACACAAATTCATCCTGGTTGTGAGGCCATACTCCGCTTATTTCCGTACCACTATCATCATTATCACTATCGTTTTCGGTTTCAGTGTCACTTACCGCTTCTATAATAAAAGGTTTATCTAAATACAAAGCATGGGTTAAGTATTCTCCTTCTAACCTACGAACGTGTTTACAATGCTGTGCCCACTCATGAACTGTAATAGCGTCAAAAACTTCTCTAACTAGGCGAGGAATTTCAGCATTTTTGTGCTCAATATTTACATCAGCAACTTTTCTTTTCATTGTGCTCCATATGAGTTTAATGGGATTGCGATCACAGTGATAAGGTGGTAAATATAAGCATTTGTGTCTATTGTCTTCTAAATTTTTTTCAATCTCGTACTTGTATACAGGTTCAGGCTTGTTTCTCTTAATTATTTCTAAAAGCTGAGGTTTAGTCAAATTCTCTCCGTAGTCAATTTTATTTTTGGTCCACCATAATTGCATATCTTTTTTTAAGGAATTTGTATTTGGGACTTTATTCACACAAATACGATGATAAGGAGTATTATCGATCACTATTATGGATGGCACTGATGGCACAAGTATTTCAATAACCCACTTTTTAAAGTTGGTACTATTCATCTCGTCATGATAATCACCACTTTTTGTGTGAAGAAGAGTGAATATAGGTCTCATCTAAATAAATTATGGGCCGGGGCTGGGCAGATTTATTATTTTTATCCACTGCATGCAAGTACTTAGCTCTCCAAGCTGATACTTCATTACGCTCCATAAGAACCTTCCAATTGGATTGAGATTTTTTTAAACGAAATACAACCTTGTGAAGCAGCTTTCGCAGACTCTCTCGCTGTCCTGTGTAATTTATATCTGTCTTTAAGACCTCTAGAAGCTTTTTAACAGCAGGGACCTCTTTTTTAGCAGAATAAAATTCATGTACTTTCCTCCGTATAACTCCCATGTCAAAATCATCAACATGCACAAATCCACTTTTACGTTTTCTCTCCTTGCCTGGTGTCCGAATTTTTGTTCCAGTTTGTTCTGCTGCGTGCCCTTCCTTAACTATTTTTGAAATTAGTCCTTGACTCACACCTGAAATATAAGATAATAAAATAAATGTTAGTAGAAATTTGAAATCTGGCAGGTTACTTAGCTCACTCACTTAACAGGTTACCTAATACACACACCGCACATACACCGCCGTACATTACCGTTACGCTAACCTGCAGCAAGAATAGAAACGATTATTTCGTGGACCTAAATAATTAGTTAAGTATCGGGTAATTTATAACAAGAAAGTTGACAACACTAACCTGTCGCTGCCGAAATTCGTTTGTATATTATATTTGATTAAATGGAATAATCGGAGACCCCGCCCGAGCTTCTTCTTCAAAAAAGGTTTTAACCTATAAAATAATATTTCGAGCATCACTTTTAATAGCTTTCGGCATATTTAACTTTATAAATTCAGCAATAGCACGACAAGACAACCAGAGAACCCGAATGTAGTAGACACTGACAATCGAATGACATTTCAACATGACGGCCGTAGTTGAATTTTCGCCATTTCACAGATAAGTTGGTAGGAGTGTACGTTAGTTATAATTCTTTATATTTAAAATTTTTGCAAGAACCGTGGTATATATTATGATTTTATTGATTAATTAATGACTGGAACTTCATTTTAGGCCAAAAAAAACATAGGGACAATGCTTTCGAAAAAAAAAAAATATAACAAAATAGTGCAATAAAACAAGTTTATTTTTTATGGTAAAAAAGTCATAAAAATAAAAGTTTCTATTGTTTTAAAACGTGTATGCAACGCGTTTTAAAACAATAGAAACTTTAATAAGGCCTGGTCTGTCCACAAAAGGGAACAGTCATTTGTTTACCATCGGTTCATAGAAATCTTTTGTTTACGAGTCGTGTATAAGTGCCCGAGGCGCTCCGATATAAAAAATATATAAAAAATGTTCCGGAACAATGGAAGCACGGGTCACGCGTTGACCGGCGCGTGAGTGGGTAATAGTCGCTGAGCTTCTTAAAATATTATCTGCCTATATTGATAGGAGAAGTCAAGCCAACATTTTAGTTCTTCACTATCGAAACCAAATTAATTTTCATGCACCCCCGCTTACGATTGTAGACCCCCATTTTTTGTCACGCCCAACGTAGGCCCCGTCGAGTCTCCCGTGGACCCCTGGGGGTCCACCTGGATCGCTTTGGGAATTACTGGTCTATACTGATCCCAGATCTTTTAGCAGCAGACGTAGAAGGATGTCTGGTGCTGTGTGCTGTGAAAGTATTTACATCAATTCCAGACTCATGTAAAGTTGGTTTAATGCAACGGCTTATAGTTTGGGTTGAGGCGCTATGATGTCGCTTCTTGAAGGTTAGTATAAGCTTGTCAGTGCCTCTTCTCAGTGGTTTATTTCTATTTATATAATATTTTACAGTAGTGACTGGACAAATCTCAAATTAATAGTGGCTAATGGCTGCCTGTTTTGGAGGTTTTTATTGGAACGAAGTCCCTTATCGCGCGTTGCGAAAGGGGGCTAGACGGAAAAAATTAAGACCAAAAGTTGTAACGACACTTTTTGTAACGACACTTTTTTTTATAGTTGTAAGCCGTGCGGCGTTCCTTATCGCGCGTTGCGAAAGGGGGCTAGACGGAAAAAATTAAGACCAAAAGTTGTAACGACACTTTTTGTAACGACACTTTTTTTTTATAGTTGTAAGCCGTGCGGCGTGCGCGTGTTTCTCTGTCTGTCTCTCTCTCTCTCTCTCATAGAAAGCAAGCCAGTTATTTTTTTTATATATATATTTTTATTTTTTATTTTTATAAATGGAACTTCGTTCCATCCGGGTGTCCCTTGACACCTCTCAAGTTTTTATGTCTGGAATGTAAATCTGAATTCCATCATATATGACTTTAATATTTTAAATATTAATTAAGGATAAAGTTTGAACTCTATGACCTGTAGTAAGGGCAAGAATAGTTACCACTTTTATTGTTAATTTTTCTAAACTTATGTCTTCATTGGGGTAAATATTTGCTAAATATGATAGTACAACTCCGGGGTAGTAAGATTATACTTTGGTGGAGGTGGTTTTGTACGGTATACTCCTCGCATGAATCGTTTAATCCTTTCGTCAGATCCAATTTTAGAACTAATTAACAGTGAAAGGGCTGATCTGGTAGATTTATTGTACCATATGAGGCACTAGATTCAAGGGATTCACTTAAAAATTTCAGAATATAGGGAATGGAAGCTTCATAGGTGTCTATGTTACATTTCTTACAAAAAAGCCATATAAGATGTATAAATCCATATATTCCTTTCTTTGTACCACTGCCAAATATCTCTAGTGATACTATTTAAACGGGGAAACTGAATTCCCCCCATTTTGTTAATATATGAAAATGCAGTGGTATTATCTACTCTTAATAGCCCCTCACAGTCATGCAAATCTTTTGCAAAATATTGAAGCCCTAAGAAGGCAGCTTTTAATTCTAAATAATGAATGTCGTAGTTCTTTTCTAAATCTGAGCACGAACCTGAAGCTTTATTTAGTTCACACACAGCTCTCCAACCAGTAGTTGAGGCATCCGTTAGTATTTCTGTTTTATAAATTTATGTTGCTTTATTGGATTACATTTGTATACATTCTTACTCCACCACGCTAATTCTGGATGAACTGCTATCACAATGCGGGTAGACAATACCAAAAATTAATTTCCACACTGGAATACTATTGACTTAGCGCTATCACTAAGTGAATAGACATGTTTATATATTTTATGTTCACCTTTACAGAGGACAATCTACCTGAGGAACTCTTACAAGCCCTGGGAACCGAAGGCGAAGACATAACAGACGTAGACGCTATTCGATCAGAATTAGCGCTCCGATGGACAAAAATCACACAGACAGGACTTGGTAAAGAATCTCGAGAGGCCATTACCAAGAAATATCCTACGGCTATCAATTTCCCAAGGGCTCCCTTAATTAATGCGGAGATATCAGCTTCTCTTTCAGACCCAACCCCCAAAAGGGATAAAAGAATCAGCTTTAGATAAAATCTAACTGGAAAATTCATAACTTGTCTAGGAAAATCCTTAAGCAAGGTACTGGTGGGTAATATAAGCAGTAAATACCTTGTTGAAGAGATAAGTGATGCTGCTAAATTAGCTGCTGAAATTTATTATCAGCACTCCTCTTCGAGAAGATTTTTTTGGTTTGGCTGGTATAAATAAGCTGGTACAACATACTGTACGGACAGCGACACTAGACGACACATTATTTGGGACAGACTGTGCTGAAAAAATTAGAACTGCACAAGCTATCCAAAAAGCAGGCTCTCTGATTAAGACAACAGAAAAGAAAACAATCAAACCAGAAGAAACAGATAAACTGAAGAGGCCCGCCGCAGTACCAACAACAGCAACGAGCTCGCAGCGGGCATCAGCCTCAACAACACCAGTATCAAAGACAACATCGACTAGATTAAACACGCTGGAAGACTCAGAAGCCAGCTCCATCCAGTTCCAGGTCAGACACCGCAGATAGACCCTCAGGTACATGCAGGTATACTTAAGTACTTTAGGAACAACTGATGTGAACTGACCAATGACCCAGTAGCTCTAAAATGGGTTGAAGGTTATGAGATTCCATTCAGGGAAATTCCACCTCCCTATCAAGCAATGCCACAATATTGGTCAGAAGAAGAAAATCAATTAATTAAATTAAAAATTGGAAAAATAACTACCTTAGGTATAGCCTCAAAGTGATATTTCTGTCCAAATCAATTTACATCTCCAACATTTGTAGTTCCCAAACATAATGGCTCATACAGATTTATATTGAATTTGAAAAAACTCAACACTTTTATAGACACAGAACACTTCAAATTAGAAGATATTAGAACAGCTTGCAAACTTATATCAAAAGATTGCTTTAAGGCCTCTATTGATTTAAAAGAAGCATATTTTTCAGTAACTATAGCAGCTAATTATAAGAAATATTTAAGGTTTACTTTTGATGGCAAGGTATTTGAATTCAATGTTCTAGCTTATGGTTTCTGTACAGTGCCATTTGTGTTTACAAAACTACTAAAACCAGTTTGTACTTACCTCAGAAACAATAACATCATTATGACATGTTATTTAGATGACAGTCTGTATTTTCATAAATCAAAAATAAAATGTGAGGAAAATGTAAAATTTGCAGTAAATCTTTTACAAGATTTAGGGTTTGTCATAAATTTAAAAAAAAAACTCCTTAAACCAAGCCAATCATGTCAGTATTTGGGATTTATTTTAGAATCAACAAACCTTGCTTAATCGGTTCCACAACAAAAACAAATTGCAATATTAGAGAAAATTAAAACTTAGCAAGTAAAAAGTCAATGTCAAATTAGTGAATTCTCTCAATTGTAAGGAATGTTAAGCTCAATTTGTCCAGCCATTCCATATGGCTGGGTATATACGAAGATTTTAGAGAGAGAGAATTATTTAGGTCTGCTACTGTCAAATTATAATTATGATGCAATCATGTCCCTCAAAGGTGTCCTTGGGAAATTGATAGCCGTAGGATATTTCTTGGTAATGGCCTCTCGAGATTCTTTACCAAGTCCTGTCTGTGTGATTTTTGTCCAACGGAGCGCTAATTCTGGTCGAATAGCGTCTACGTCTGTTATGTATTCGCCTTCGGTACCCAGGGCTTGTAAGAGTTCCTCAAAATTCAAGACTTGCAAAATTCAAGACTGCTACAGAGTTACCTTAAACTTCAATCTTCATCCATAAATTAACAAGCTTGCAGTAATATTGCCTTAAACTTATTTTATCATATTTGAGGTGACAATTTAAATTCAAATAAAATTCAAGTTTGTAGCAAACTGATCTGCTATCTGGGTTGTAATCAATTCTAATATGACTTTGTACATTATTATCTAAGAAAATTTAATATTATTTGTTTTTTGTTTAGAGAACGTAGTGACAGCGCTAAGCTTAAAAACACGTAATGACAGTACAGTGTTCCCTAATGAGAGATTAGTTTAATTATTTAGCTTTGAAATAATTGTGATGGCGCTGGTACAATCCCGCGCTACTACTCGTTAATATTTCTCGGAGAAGGAGTATATATAATTACATTTATTACGAGTTGGTTAGTTACGAGTGTATCGGGAATTACTGCCAGTATTAATTTGATTAAACAAAGCCTTCGATCACTATTCAGTAAGACAACTAGCGGCTGTAATGCTCGCTTACGTCGTTAATATCACATAAAACATGATTGGTTTCATTTATTTCTGTGTATTATGTAAGCTTTATATAAAGACATTATGAGCCATGACCGCTTGGTACCTCAATTCTCAATTCTCAATTCTTTATTGCGTACCATAATGTATACAGTTGCTAGGGAAATAATTATACTAGTCACAATTATGGACCCTGTCGGGCACAGCATAGATCAGGTAGGAGAGATTACTACCTATTTCCCTACCTATTTCACTAGTGTTTTTTGATTGGCGGTGGTTAGTGGTAATGATGTGATTTCAAAGTTGTTTGAACGAAAATGTTTCTGATGTCGGTTGTGGTTTGCTATCAATAAGTAATATTGTTTATTAAATTACAGGCTGTTTTGCAACTGCACATTTTGTGTAATAAAATCAACACAAACAAGCAAATGAAACTGGCTCGAAGTTATTTATTATGGAGAAAGATTTACTTCATGTTCAATAATGCATCCAATAAAACAAAATAATGGGCGGTAGTAAATTAAACTAGCGTCCACAACCAGAGTTTAATCCATAAAGTTACGATAGTTTAACTACTGTTAATATTATAGAAATGAGCTAAACTGTCGTCAAGTTAATTGGAGCACGCGCTGGAAGTCGCAGGTCTGACGTACGACGCCGACGACCGACGGTACGAGTAGTATGACGAAGTAAGTTAAGTAGCGTCTACACACAGTACATTCATGTAAACGGGGCACTTCAACTACTGACCCGGTCATTAAGCCAACCTCCCACACGAGATAACTCAAAGAAGGCTAACTCTCGGAATATAAGGCTAATAGTGGCTGGGGAATATAAACCACTGAAGTTAGTTAAACAGGTCTTTATTGTATCGTTAAGCGACTACACCTGCTCGAGAACTCGAATAGAATTTGACCCACAAAAATAGACAACTCAACAATAAGTTGCAATGCCATTTTTATAAACAAGTTAGTACTTCAGCACTCAAGACTAGATTATCTGCGCAAGGCTTTATCGTATGGATGAAAACTATTCATAACTTTTTACCTCGGTGCATCCTTCTGTAAAAGAAGTCTGTGTACGAAAGCTTCTAATAAGAGTGGACTTTCTGCAACTAAGCATGTTTTTTTTTGCTCCCTCGCTCGGTGGCAGTCCCGAGTGGAATTAAACGATGAGTCCTTTTGGCAGCAAGTGTGTCGAGAGGCTCGTCCTCACTACTCGCAGCGACTTCTTTGATTAAAACTTATGCAAATCGTAGGAACCAGTCAAGTGGCTTCGGCAACTTACCAAACGATAGTTGAAGAGTAAACGGCCGTGAGCCATTAGCGAACGACGGGTTTTGCTACAATTTAGTCTTATTAAAATTTCACTTTATCTTATCGTGATCATTAGAATGGAGGAAGTTAATTGCATTATCGTGTGTAAAGTAATTGGCAACGTTGTCAATTCTGTGAAAGCTTACGTAGCGCGCACTGACTTTAAAGAATCCATTTTCTACAAATGGCTCATAAATTAAAAAGTGTAAAATGGTTCGTAAACAAAGAGTTTATCACAGTTCCGTGTAGTACCGTCATAGCAACCCTAAGTACCTGATGTGACGCCAATCCATGGAACTTTAAATGAGTAATTACTTGGATTACAAACAAATCCATTAGGACTTACTGGCTATAAAGGTAATATCCATCCACTCTCATCTAATTGGACAGGTAGCATTCCAGTATGGCCGGTGATATAACTGCCGACATTTAAACGTGAATAGTCTTTAAATGAGCTCGTTCAAACCGGAGTCATCGCAGATTGATACTGTTATTACGTTTTAGTGCCGTGGAGTTAGTTTGCTATTCATCAACAATATTCACTGGCTTGTTTGTAGTGCTTACTAAAGTTATGAATTAAGTTAATAAATAAACAAATTACGATATAACTATACCTATTATACTTAATTAGTTATTTAGTTTAGTACCTGTGTAAATTGTTAGTGTACATAATAATTTACTACTATAGCATTACCTGTTGATTGCAGTTAGGCTGCCAGTTTTTTTTTAATAGGTACCTCTTGATATTTTCGGCCAGCCATAGCCTTGTTTGTACTCATGAATATATTAATTGTGATTAGATGGTCACATGTGGTTTATGGCATACATTATTCATCTTCTATCTATCACGGCTACTTTTCCATAAATGTCATACCCCGCTTTCGCTTATGAACTGTACCTCGCTTGTTGGCGGCAGCACGATGCTTGTGCTAACTATTTGTGCGGATTTTAATTAAGTTTGCGCGGCGGTTTGAGTGACATCTCTCCCCCGTCTTGTCGCGACAGGCACTCGCACGCACTCCCATGTGCTAACTATACATCTTAGTCAGTCAATATCAAATATATATAGTGCATATCGGTTTGTAGACTTTGGATGAAGAAAAGTAGTGCCAAGGCGTCCGTGGCTGTGAGATGGCAGATAACGTTGTTGCCATCATAGGTCTGTAGAACCTGGTTGAAACTGGCACGGTAGCGCGGGGACTGACACAAACAAAAATATATCTGCGCCGAGTAGTGGATGAAGTCGGACAATTTAGATATGTATTATTAAATCGATCGGAATATTAATAATTTCGATGTACTAAAATTAGAACTAGTTGTAATTGTAATATCGTAGGTAATTAATTTTAGTGATGTAAATAATGCATCGTATTTGCTTAAATTAAACTGTTTCATGTTCTCTGCACCGCTCGCGTTGTGGAATCTGACATATCCAATTATTTACTCAGGAACTGCACTTGTTTTTGGGTTTTGATTTGGGCACTCTGGAAATACACCCTCTATCATTAAAATACGTACATACAACTACATACAACATTGTAATGGGACCAAGAACTACTATAACATCATCATGCCTAATCTGATACTCAATGTATTTTTGAAAATGGTCTTGAATTCTAGATGGATCAATAATGAGTACAATGTCCGAATAATGTAACAAGTAGATACAGTTAGTCTCATTACTTCATTAGACAGCTGATCGCTACTACGAAGAACAACTGTAAACTTATGAAATGTCTTTACATACTAAAGTAATTGATAAACTGATTGCTGAACATCAATCAGGTTTGTTTATCGAGTCGAGCAATCATCATAAATTACTGGCGGCTGATAACTGTACAGCTTCATTAAAGCGCTTCCTCGACCAAACGACCTTGAGTGTTCGGTCCTTCTCTGTCCCGTCGTTGAGTCTCGCTCTGTCTCGCTCCCTGCGCACGCTCATTTATCATAGAATTCAAAAAAAAAAAAATATATATAAAAAAAGACAAGCGATCTTTTGAAATAAAATAAAACGTGAATTGTTTAGATTTTTAAATTATCTATCCATTAGTGTAATCCTCAAATTATTAGAACGTCAACTTTAGCAAAAGATGCATGCAATCAGTCATTTTAGTCACTTTTTACAAGGAGATTTTAAATGAATTTATAACACATAAAAACAAATAAGAACGTGCAATGTCATGATAGGATATCGAACATTAATAATGTGCTTTTAGATGTAGTTTATTACTCTTAATGAATGAGTTACTAGCCTATGGATAACGCACTATAGCAAGGTTTTGCTCGGGGTACCGCCTTAAGTGGTGACATTGTGGACAGCGATCGTTAGCGATCAGAGGTCGCGGGTGTCTGAGGTCGACGTGGAAGATTTGTGCGGTATCTAGCAATACACAGCTAGGTTCAGTAGGCCTACTTCAGAAGTAAAAGAACCTACCGAGTAAGATGGCTAAGAGTATGTAGAACTGTAAAAGTATATTCCGATTACATACCATCTTTAGTACTTTGTTCGGCTAACATACTTACTCGTATATTGGTAAAATTACAGAGGAACAACATCGTGCATAAACAACTTTACTTCCAAACTCACTCTCTCTCTGCCTTTTCGCTGTACGTATGTGAGTTCTTCAGATGGTCTTTTGTTCACATCTCGGTGGTGGCACTACGTTAAACGGACGCGGTCCATCAGTCGTCGCCAGGCATTAATCACTTAGCGATCAGGTCACCTCAACTAACTCAGTTAGCGGCGCCACATACCTACTGTACTGTAATACTATGACGAAGTTAAACAACTGAAACTTTATCATTTAGTTTGTACTGTGTACACTATCTCACCTGGAAAAGTGAAGGACCTACTACGCTAACTTCTAGAGGTAAATAGATTATCCGGCGTTCTCTGTAGCGCCGGGAATAAAGTACGTGAGCAAAGAGAGGACAGATTTTATCGGCGAATGATGACGTCATGAATTTCCATTGCAATTAGTGACGTTAGATACTTAGGCTCGCTTGCACCACAAATTACTAAACACATGTAATGCTGAATGATTTTAAAACTTCGTTCTGTTTCTGTCAATAGTTTTAAGATGACAGAATGATTTTTCAAATACGTTTACTTAGACTGTTCAGTGGCTTGTGAGATATTCGTCATTGAATCATTGCTTACCTGCGGTCAGCCAAGTTATAGTTAATGTTTTTTTTCTCTCACACGCTATTAACTACCTAACGTGGTTTGTACTTTACACATTCTATTTTTGAAGCTATTGAGAACTGATTAATTATGGTAATGTAGTCCATCATAAGGAATTCGAATTTCGTCGACCAAACGTGGTTTCTTCAACAGCACTTGTTTATTTCTTTACCGCTGTGACACACGATGCAGTTCGTCAGCGTGTCTTCACGGAATATATTCTGCATACAATTATGAGGAGCTATGAGATTCATATTCATAAAATTGTTGACTTGAAACTTGCATGCAACTTCATTTGCATTTTGTAGAGCATGTATTTTATTAACTAACTTATTTTGCAGTATATTTGAAATTCACATTTATCTAGGATCCTAGTATTACAGACCTGTAGTTAAATTCTGTTAATTCCTTATTGCAGATTTTGAATTAAGAATATGTACTCCTTCAATTTTAGTTGCAAAAGCATTCACTTTAGTAGCAACTAATATTGGTTCACTAAAACGTTGTTCATATAGCCCTTGCAATCTAGAACCCTCAAATACCGGAAGTTCAAAGCCCCCAAGTCTATCGACATTTTCGAACGAGAAGGAAAAACAATCTTCTGCAATCTGTTTTTCTTTTATTTCAGGTACATAAATTACTTGAGTAGTATTGTCGACCAGCCATTCGTTGGCGAGCAGTGGGGTGAGGTGCGAGGTGCTTCCGACGTCAGATAGATCACCGCGTGTTGGTTTAGGTCTCGGCGAAGTTATCGCGTATCGATACGCTACAGCTGCGACCCTGCACACCCCGCCTAACAACTGTGTCGAGGTCATCCTCTAGACACTCCACAATGAACTTTTTCTACAACCAATAGAGTATACTTCACATTGGCAAAGATGGCGAAACGTGGACGAAGTTGCAAGCCATTTATTGTCCATCTTGTGTGGATAGTTTGATTCATATCTTGCAATATTGTCTTATCTTTATCGTTAATCTCTTGTAAGCCAATCTGTTACATAAGCTTTCATGGTTCGTTTAATTATATTACGTCCAGCTGTGGACTGCGATAGGTTGAATTGATTGCTCGGAGATTAAAGTGACCTACTCAAGCACATCTCACAACTATATCGGCTCGTTCGGTAAGCGCGTGTCAATCGTTTCTACCGCGTGTTTATTGCAGCGTCACTTGCAGTCATAGGTTACCAGGTTCTGGTAAAGAATAATTTTAACATTTTGTTCGATCACTTCTCCCATTCCCCTTCATAATCATTATCGTATCGGCACTCTTGGAGGTGCTTTTAATAAGCCCCATCCCTCCCCTTTATTCCTCATAAAATATTATTATATTGTTATCTGCTCATAATTTTAATCGAATTGTTATTGTCAATAACTTGAGTGAAGAATGTTTTATGTCTTGTTGTTTGTGTAGTGACGCCGAAAATGGAGAAAATGTAATAAAGAGTGTGACGGAGACTAAAGTATGTTTTGTAGACACGTGTAGAGGGTAACAAGACATTAAATGATCGGAACACGTAGAGCTTTAGACATAATGTCATTAATTACTTGTGCACATGGTTGACTGATCACAAATATAGCGTCAGTTTTTGTATTATAAAGGCTCTTTGTAGAAAAGCTCGTCCCGGAAAGTTTGACTTATTCCTACTAACGGGCGCTTTGCAAATCAAAAACAATCATATATTTTTACCTGGTTACGATCTTGGTTTATAAATAAATAAATAAATTACGTTTATAAATAAATAACGTTCATAAATAAATAAATAGCTTGCGTTCAATTGTACTCAAAAATAAGCTAGTAGGTACGCAGCTTTACTAGTTTGGGTTCATCCGACTTCCAGTCATCAGTTTTTAATTTTAATACAGATCATGAGAACCAAACCGTTGTCAATAAGAATACACATACACACACATACATAAACTCACGCCTTCTTCCCATGGGGGTAGGCAGAAACTACAGAACGCCACCTGCTACGATCCATACATACTCCTTTTGCCTCGTTTACGTTCATACATCTGGTCATACACGCACGCCGGTTGTGAGTACTACGCACCTGACCTTTCTGAAGAACATCACCAATAAGGTCACTATATGTCTTCCTAGGGCGTCCCCTCCCGGCGTTTCCACTCACATCTGCCTTGTAAATACCTTTTGTTAATCGCCCTTCATTCAGCCTCTCAACATGACCAAACCATCTTAGCATACTCTTTTCAATTTTTGTCACTGCATCTTCCTTTAAACCGCACCGTTGCCTTATCACATCATTCTTCAGTCTATCATTCATAGTCACACCACACATGCTTCGCAAGGAACGCATTTCCACAGCATTTATTCTACTTTCTTGCTTCTTTTGCCACACCCAACACTCACTTCCATACATAAGCGTAGGCACCAGGACACCATTGTGAACAGCCAGTCGTGCTGTTTTGGACATCAACTGGTTGGTCACAATTGCATGTGTAGCACCATTCACTTTATTTCCCGCATTTACCCTTCTTTCCACACCTCCATCAATCTTTCCATCCCTTGTAAATAGACTCCCCAAATATACGAACTCACTTACTTGCTCCACACACTTATCATTTAATTTCACATCACATACCGATACATCCTCTTCTCTTTCAAACACCATGACCTTCGTCTTATTCACATTTATATTCACCCCTTTCATTTTAAAAGATTCATCCATCACAGTCACCATGTCTTGCAACCCTTCCGCTGACGATGCAAGTAGAACTTGATCACCTGCGTAGAGAAGGCATTTGACAGGCAACTCATTCATCGTCAATCCATACTCATCCTCTTTCAAATCTGTCAGACAACTATCCATGTACAAGTTGAACAACCATGGTGACGCTACACAACCCTGTCTAACACCCCTCGAGATGCAGAACCAGTTCGTGTATGCCCCATTTATCCTAACATAAGCACTGGAATCCTTGTATAAAGATTTCAGTGCCCGTACTAAGCGCCAGTCCACACCGTACAAGGATAGTGTCGACCACAATTCTTCCCTCCACACACTGTCATAGGCCTTCTCCAAGTCCACTAAAGCACATTAGACTTTCTTGTGCTTTGCCAGATGTAAAAGAAAAGAAGAAAGAATAATCCAACGAAAATTGTCTGATAAACGCACCAAAGTGACCGCCACAGCCACGCGACCGCCACACACTGACCCTTGCTAATTGTGTGCGGCCCCACCGCCGCGCGTCGTGCTCCACTTATATTTGCGGACGATCACGTCGACGCAAATAAAGCCTTAACACAGCTCCAAACTGAGCGGGCGGCACATATTGTACCTATTCCGGGATGATTGCTGCGCTTGCATCGCGATCGATGGAAGTGCCTATTTCATAAAGGAAATTTCCGTCGCTTTGAAGAGTATTGTAGAACTCACTTTTGCCAAACCGTTTCTGAATCTTTTCAACTTTTGATGATGGTAAGAAAAATTTATGACTGTTTTTTTCAAAGATATTTCAAATGGTGCATAAATCGCTGAGCTATTTAATCATAACCTGACAACAATTAGAATTTGCTCTTGACACAGTACAATGGCCGTGAATGATTACCGACCACACAATGAGTACGACGAGAGTCTTCGAGACGAATTTATAATGAGCCTCTTGTTGCTGAGATTTTATACTGAACCAATGGAAAAATCCATTAAAGGAAAAACACTGGGCCGCAAAGAAAGCGAAGCCGTTCTAAAAAATGCGATACATTTTAAAATATTTGATAAATTGTTTTAAAATAAAAACTAAATTGATGTTTATTTCATTACAAATATGGGAAGAAGTAAAACCTTTTTTTTATTTTTGGTGATTGCATTAATAACCATAAATAAAAAATAAAGACAATTTAAAAAAAAAATACAACTTTGAAAGGCATTTTTTTTACTTTGGTTACTGTTTATAAATAATTATGGCACTTCTTGTGCAGAAATTCATTATTATGATCAAATCCAATTAAAAACATGCCACTTACCCCTGAGGACTGTACCAGAATTCTGACAATGCTTGAAGACGGGCGCAGTCAGCGTTATACAGCGAGAACTGTTGGTGTGTCACTATCAACCATTGAAAGAGTGCTTTAGCGATTTGAAGAGACTGGATCCGATATTCGCAGACCAGGAACAGACCAAACAAGGTGCACA
Organism: Griposia aprilina; assembly: GCA_916610205.1. NCBI lineage: Eukaryota > Metazoa > Arthropoda > Insecta > Lepidoptera > Noctuidae > Griposia > Griposia aprilina. The sequence continues at coordinate 642,537 of OU744287.1, forward strand.
ACAGCGCGGGAGGATCGATATTATGGTGTCAACAATCTTGAAAAATCGATATGAAACGACTTTTGAAGTCAAACCAACCTTCTACGTGCTGGAGGGAGCAATCCGAGCATGTATACAGTGAGGTGGCGTCTTGCTGAAGCAAACTTGCAGCTATTTAGATCTGCAAATGGTCCAAAACTCTAAAGGCAGCATCGAAATTCAAGATTGAGCTACGCTAGAGAACATATAAATTGGACTCTGGATGACTGGTGAAGAGTAATGTTATCGGACGAGTTGAGGTTCATGCTATACACGCAAGATGGGAGACAAGGAGTCTACAGAAGACCAGGAGAGCGTTATAACCAAGCTTGCATTGAAGAGAAAGTGCCATACGGCGAAGGCTCCATACACGCTTGGTCTGGAATTTATTATGAAAGCCGCACCGTGCTAGTGGTGATAGAAAATGGCACTTTAACTTCAGAAAGATACGTGAATTAAATCTTAACTGAGTATGTTGCCTCATTTTTAGTAAACATGGGTGAGAACTCCATCTTTATGCAAGATAACGCTCGGATAGTGTTTGACGACCTTGAAAATGTCGCTAGCACACGCATGGGGTGGCAAACACGTAGCCCAGACTTGAACCCCATCGAGCATGCCTGGAACGAACTGAGACGACGTGTACGCCGGCAAAATTCCCTCCAATCACGCTTTCTCAACTGAAATAAGCACTGATAGAGGCATGGGAGAATATTACTCAGCATCGGCTCAGAATCTGGTGGACAGCCTGCCAAACCATGTAACAGCTGTACTCACAGATCGTGGAGGCAAAACAAAATACTAAAATGTGTAAAAATTGCATATTTGATGCAGTGACACGTTTTTCGAAATCTAGTGAAAAATATGATCATTTTAACTTAATTTTCTTTTATTCAAAATAATTACATAATTGTTTCCGAATTAATTTATAACTTCAAGTTGTATCCGATTGGGCTTGGGTATTTTATTATTATCTGTGGGAACGCACACGAATGGCGACAGCACCAAGTGGGTCACACAAAATATAGAACAAAAGACTATGTAAGATTTATAAGAAATAAACGTGATTCAACAGCATAAATAGTGATTTCCATACATGGTGTCAGAAGATGGCGGAAGAGTCATTCAAGAAGCTCTTCGAGCAGCAAGCCCACCTCTTAGATGCGATGCAAAAGCAAATGGGTCTAATGCAACAACAACTTCAACACGCCGCCATGCCGTCGTATGGGTCATCCGATGTTAAGGTCAGTGTCAGCGTCCCTTGGCCTCAACCCCTGCAAGTGGAGTCTCGAGATCCATTTGAAAACTTTCAGTGTTTCCCTACAAGCTGGGAGAATTACTGCCTCGCTACAGGTATGAACAAATGGGCTTCAGACAGAGAAGAAATCAAAGCCGGGATTCTTCTTAATCAAACATTATGTCCGATTTTTTATATACACATTGACATTGTTGAATTTTATATACACAATGACATGAGTATTTACTTGTAAAGTATTATGTTATTTTTATTATTGTGAATGTGAGGATTATGTGGGTCATTGCTTTTTTTTCGCAGTTAATTTTGATCATGATCTGGCAGATTGAGTAATTTATGTGGTTTACCCAAATGTCCTTTCTTTGGTATTGTTCGTCGAATCGTTGAGCTCCTTAAGTCCTGACTTCCTGAGTTGAGCTGCACGATTACTGACAAATGCGTGCACTGACTGGACAGGTCCACTCAATCTGTGTGGTTCTTTCCTCAAAAGACCATTTCAGATACCAATCTACATGGTCTTCACATGATCTGACCAAGATTATGTCTGGACTTTAAAAGAGACTGTGACCTCTGAGTTTGTTTCGGCCTTTCTTCTCAGAGTTGTCAGATAGGAAACGCCGACCTCATGTAGTTTAAAAATATGATTGACGTGTAAAAGTGTTTGTACAAACCTACTTACAGAAATAAAATCATTTATCATTCATTTATCATTTAATGCAATCGGAAATGCCGCTATGAAAAAGTACTTAGATTTCAATTTATCGGATAGCGATAAAAATAGTGAGCATACAATTTTTAAGAAGATGGAGTCAGAAATCATTAAGAAGGCCAATGTCATTTACTCTCGATATATTTTCAACATAAGGAGTCAATTGGCTGAGGAGTCTTTTGATGATTAGCTTTTAATACTCCGAAAATTAATCAAACCTTGCAATTACACGGAATCTATATGTAATGAATTGTTACGAGACAGAGTTGTAGTTGGCATTAGAGATAAAAACATTATGAAGGAACTACTTCGCCAAGAAAGTTTGACACTAGATTCAGCCGTAAATTACTGCAGATCTGCGGAAAGAGCATCGATGCATGTTTCAAGTATGCAAAAGGAAGATGAGGTTAATAAGATCACTGTTAAAGATGCAAATTCAAAGGAACCCGTTAGGAGATTATGCAAGTTTTGTGCGCAGACACATGTATTTGATAAAAAAAACTCTGTCCAGCTTGGGGCAAGAGATGTGAAGAATGTGGCGGAAGGAACCATTTCAAGAAAGTGTGTCAAAAAAAACAGAATTCAGTAAAAACAATTGATGTGGAATACGACTCAGACAGTGGCAACATCATAATATCAGAGATACGCACAAACTCCAGTGGCCACAAGGAAGCGCCCCTGTTCTTTAAAACTGATGCTAATAGTTGGAAGGATATTTACTGCACACTGGACACAGGAGCACAAGTTTGTGTCATGGGAGCTAATTTCTATAAAAAGATTACTGGTAAGGAGGACTTCTGTTCTTTGACCCCTGCATACCAGAAGTTGAAATGTTTCAATGGATCTGACAAACCAAATTTAGGGACTGCTCTTTTTGAATGCAGAACCAAAACCTGTCATGACGAAGTTTTTAAAATAAAATTCCATATTGTGGACATCAATCATGAACCACTGTAATCAGAAAAAGCATGTGTAGTATTGGGTTTTATTAAGTACTGTGATAAAGTCACTGTCTCAAACCAGCTTGACCGCACAGAAGCATTGAATATCATGAAAAAATACAGTAACGTGTTTGAGGGATATGGAAGCTTCCCAGGAGAGGTTACTCTGGAAATAGATGAAACAGTTCCAGCACGTATCCAGCCAGCACGTATCCAGCCAGCATGTCGCATTCCAGTATGTTTAAGAGAGAAGCTATGCAAGGAACTTGACAGTTTGGAACGGGAAGGAATTGTTGCCAAAGAGATACTGCACACAGAATGGGTAAATAATATATTGATAGGCAGCCGTGATAATAAATTCAGAATATGTCTATATCCCATTCCCTTAAACAAAGCTCTTAAAAGACCAAATTTTCAGTTCACTACACTAGATGAAATGTTACCTGAGCTAAGTAAAGCCAAAGTATGTAGTACCGTTGATGCAAAGAAAGGGTTCTGGCAATGTCGCCTTTCTGAAAGAAGCAGTAAGCTTACTACATTTTGGACACCTTTTGGTCGTTACAGATGGCTGCGTCTCCCGTTCGGTCTGAGTTCTTCTCCAGAGATTTTTCAACAAAGACTCACCAGTCTCATTAAGGACTTAAAAGGAATAGAAGTCATAGCGGATGACATTTTAATATATGGAGTTGGTGATACTATTGAAGAGGCTGTTACAGATCATAATGTAAATTTTGAGAAACTTCTTCTAAGGCTCCGAGATGTGAATTGTAAGTTAAATAAAGAGAAGGTAAATCTGCTACAAACTTCAGCAAAGTTTTATGGCCATATCCTAACCAATGAAGGTTTAAAAGTAGATCAATCCAAGGTCGAAGCTATAAATAATATGCCTACTCCAACTTGTGGCAAAGAAGTGCTTAGATTTTTGGGCATGATTGGCTATCTGAGTAAATTTATTGATAATCTTAGTGTTAAAGCAGCCAATCTTAGACTACTAACAAGAAAAGATGTAGAGTTTATCTGGACCAATAAAGTAGAAGAAGAGTTTCAGCAGTTAAAAGATGTGATAAGTTGTTTACCAACACTGAAGTATTTTGACGTCAACAAAGAGGTAGTTATTGAATGTGATGCAAGTGTATTTGGTTTTGGAGCAGCCCTTTATCAGGACAATAATGTCATAAGTTTTGCATCAAGATGTTTGTCGGCAACAGAAAAGAAATATGCCCAGATTGAGAAAGAAATGCTTGCTGTAGTATTTGCATGTAAAAGATTTAATCAGTATATTGCTGGCAGCTGCAAGACTACTATCAAAACTGATCATAGACCACTCATCAACATTGTTAATAAACCACTTGTAGAGGCACCTAAAAGATTGCAAATGATGTTATTGACAATTCAAAAGTATAATGTTCAGCTAGAGTTCATACAGGGTAAAATTAACAATGTGGCAGACACTTTATCAAGAGCTCCTGTCACTGAAGGTGTAGAAAATTTTGATTTGGAAAGCAAACTATCAGAGAAGAAAGTTTACAAGCTAATAAGTAAAGTTTCTGCAGTGAGGTATCTAAAAATTTCAGATAAACTTATTGAGCGAATTAAAAAAGCTACAAATGAAGACACAAACTTACAAAAATTAATTATGTATATCATAAAAGGATTTCCAAGGTATATATCAGATTTACCTCAAGATCTTCGAGTATTTCACAAATTCAGACATGAATTATCCACATCAGAAGGATTAATATGCAGAAATAATCAGGTACTGATTCCAGAAAATTTAAGGAGTGAGATGCTACAAACAGTACATGACAGTCACAACGGTTTTGCTAGCACTTTACGACTGGCTAGAGGAAATATGTTTTGGCCCGGTATGTCTATGGATCTAAAAAGCTATTTGGAAAAATGTTTATTTTGTGCAGTTCATGCTCCATCACAGCAAAGTTTGCCACTTATCTGTCATGAAGTTCCTAAATATCCTTTTCAGTATATTTCAATGGATGTTTTCTCAGTTGGAGATCTAAAATTTCTTGTTGCAATAGACCATTACTCAGACAATTTTGAGTTGGATCGCCTCTCACCCCTTACAGCAACTGAACTAATCCTTATTTGTAAGAAGAATTTTGCTAGACATGGAATACCTCAGAAAGTCTGCACGGACAATGCTACCAATTTTGTAAATGAGCATTTCAAGTCATTTTCAGATAAATGGAACTTTGAGCATGTTACTTCTTCTCCTCACCATCCAGCTTCAAATGGGAAAGCGGAGGCAGCTGTAAAAATAGATAAAAAATTGGTGATACAGAGCCTAGAAACTAAACAGGATCTATGGTTTTGTCTACTTCATCAACGGAATATTCCAATTCAGATGGATGATACTAGTCCTGTCCAGAAATTGTACTCTAGGCGTACCAGGACCGGGTTACCTTGCCTGTTGAATCATCTCAAGCCAGATATCGCTCCTAATGTTTCGGCGAAAATCAAAGAAAGAAAAGAGAATGTAAAGGAACATTTTGATAGAGTTACTGTGGAGAAGGCCCTATTACGTGTTGGTCAGAACGTGATGGTCCAGCTTCAGCCTGAGATAAGTAATAGATGGACTAATGGTGAGGTCACTAAATCTATAAATGATAGGTCATTTGTGATTAAGGTTGGAGATAAATTATATAGAAGAAATAGAGTTCACATCAGGCCTTTTAATGGGGTGTCTTCAGATGCTGAACATAGGCTGGAGGTGACTTCAAAGTTCGCAGATTCGACTGCGCCCCCTTTGGTGCATCATCAACCTTGCTATACTGAGCCAGCAGGTTTCACGATTGAAGAATCCTCAGTGTCAGCATCAAATGCAGCATCGGCTACCAACTATGAAGACTTGCGAACCTCTGTCGATACTAATCAAGGTCCACGACGTAGTGAGCGCGTAAGGGCAACGCCCCGCTATTTGAGGGACTATGAAGCTTGATTGAAAAGGGGATGTTTCCGAATTAATTTAGAACTTCAAGTTGTATCCGATTGGGCTTGGGTATTTTATTATTATCTGTGGGAACGCACACGAATGGCGACAGCACCAAGTGGGTCACACAAAATATAGAACAAAAGACTATGTAAGATTTATAAGAAATAAACGTGATTCAACAGCATATAGTGGTTTCCATACAATAATCTTGAACTTTTATGACATTGATTTAACTACTATAAAATTGTCTATAATACAATCTTTATTTCCTTAAGCTAGCTACAATATTTTTGAAGTTATTGAGGTTCTTATTGCCGACCCGCTTTCTTTGCGGCCCAATGTATATGCAAACAAACATTCCTTACATACTATTTTTTTTTATTTAAAACTCGGATGTTAAGCAATATGAGAGCGAATCCCCCCCTCATATAGTTGTTTAGTTCAGTATAAAGTGATTTATTTATTTACAAACTCGTGAATAACACAATAATTACAGCTAAAATGTACCAATGGTAAGGATGTACTACTTAACAGAACAGAGCTAACCAAACGGAACTCAGAATATATTTATTTGCGGACAAAGTGTTGATAGTCGATTAAAAGTCGTCATACATACGAGAACATAAAAAGATATTATAAATGAAAGTCACTTTACGTGTCTGTCTGTGCGGCCGCGTTGTCGTTCTTTACTTCGCAATGGATTTAGATGCGGTTTTCAGCATAATTTATAGAGTTGATTCCGGAAGGTTTATGTAAATTACGTTAATATTAACCCTGCGTGAGTGAGGTCGGGTATGTCATACCCGAGAAGTAAAAATTCAGGCGCGCGTGTGCGTTTAAAAAAACGCAGATTATTAAAACTAACATATAAAAAACAATACTCGATGTTTCGTCGAGTCCAAAAAACCGTATGAAGCCCCTGCGAGTCGCTAGTTCAAATTAAACATCAGGTAAGATCCAGACTAAAACTAGTTAAATACATAAAATTCCGAGAAGTTTGCCTAAAATGATTGCCATATAGCCTGGTTCGGACTATTTTAGTAATGTAATCAAGTGGCGAGTGATTCAGTAACTAAACGTTTAGTAACTCACCAAAAATGGTTCGCACTACGGTCGAGTATAGTACACAAATTTAGTGGTAATTTGCAAGATGAACCGGTTACAACGCAATAAAGTGAATAAGCTGATGAAGCCTATGGTAATAGCTATTTTAGAAGAGGTGGATGAAGGAATTTGTGTGATAAAAGTTGTTTCTTCGCTTCGCGGCGAAACATTATTTTTGCGGCACCTAATAAACACGACTAATTTCGGCACGTTCAAACTTGTTTAGCCGATCATCCAGTCAGTAGTGACACATGGCGGGGGGCGCTACCTACCCGACAAAATAGAACAAAATGGATTGACGCGACTAAATCACTTCCTAAACAACTCGACAAAATGTATGTTGTTCAGACATATTTCCTTACTAAATACACGCCACTTGACCAAGTTACTTACATAGTCCAAACCAGGCTTTACAGACAGGCAGACACGACAGACCTCACCAGAGACTATACAAACGAATTAACGAATTAGTAACGCTTAGCTCAACATCATCACAGTGCACGCTCCATTTGCATCATACTTACTCCATGTCGCGGCATCGAGATCGTTGGTTTAGTATGTCGTTGCACTAATTACCGGCGGATTACCCGAGATCGGCTCCGTGCGGCACGGTTTTATGGCGCTGCTCAATGGCCCGTAAAGTGGATCCATCGAATGTATTGATAATACGCTCTCGGTAGCTAATTGTGTTTATTGCGGCTACGCTTTTAAGATTAGCGCTAATTAGTGTTACCATGCGTATTATTAGTAGATTGTTTGTGGTAGCTGATCTTTGTATTTTCCTTATGAGCATTGTGAATGGCTTAAAGTTATTCATACTAATAAAGGATTCTTCGTTTCATTGCTCAGAAAGCCATTCTGGATGAAACTATCCTGTTACTTTTTTTCTGTCGTGATGTAAAGTTGTGCTGGCGGCAATACATACACATACATACATAACATCACGCCTGTATTCCCCAAAGGGTTAGGCAGAGGTGTACCTATAGCACACCCACATTTCGCCAGTTATGTTTAAGTCCCATGTAATAGGGGGCGAGCCTATTGCCATCTACCGGGCACAAATCCAGACTCCGGGCTGCTACCGAGAAATTCCAGATGGAAAAAGCCGATAACACTTTGCCCGATCCGAGAATCGAACCCAGGACCTCATGCTCAGCAGTAGCGCTTGCGACCACTAGACCAACGAGGCAGTCAATTCAGTCCTATAATAAAGTTATATTACTAGCTACGCCCCGCGGTTTCACCCGCAGCGGTATGAAATATACTTTATGACCTATTCTCAGACCTATCGTATATACACAAAAAAAATCATACGAGTATAAATCGGTCAAGCAACGGCTTGCCCGATTTATACTCGTATGATTTTTTTTGTCACTTCGAAACGTCGAAGGAGTTCGACAACAAACGCTGTGAAACGAGATTTTTATATATTATTAGATAAACCTTTACCGTGAAGTGTATTATTTTGAAAGAGAGAAAGAAGAAAATACATTTATATTAATACTAGCTGCTGCCCGCGGGTTCGCCCGCGTAGATGTCGGATATTATCCAACGGGAACGTACTACCGGGACAAAAAGTACTCGTAGCTGAAGCCTATGTCACTCCGTATAACATCAGCTATCTGCCAGTGAAAGTCCCGTCAAAATCGGTCCAGCCGTTTCGGAGATGACCCGGAACAGACAAAAGTGTTAAAAATTGGTATTTTGTTTTATGTACCGTTTAAACTTTCTTATGCATTTAGTAAAAACTGTTATTTTGACATTACATACATACATACATTATTATTATTATTTTGTATATGACGTGTGTATGTTAGAACTTCTTTAACCTTTCTTTATAGGTACATTATAAAAAAAAAAACTACATAGTCGGGCGGGCCGCTAGTATTGTAAAAATAAAACAAAAAAATCATATTCATAATATATTTTATATACTATATTTCATCGCTCTCAGAGACGTTTATCATTTTCTTCGATGAGACATAAGTCACTATAGGTGATATCAAATTCTCCAAAAATATCCGGTGACTTTGGACGTCCAGTATTCTGAGGCTCAGCAAGTTTGCGCCGTTTTGCACATAAAGTTTTGCACATAAAGTTTTTTGGCGCGTTGTATGCGTTTAAAACGCCTATTCTGTGATCCACAAAGTTCACAATAATTCCATTGTGGCCCTAGTAAACCTTCACACTCGAGGCATCTTTCCATATTAGTCCATGATTTATTGCAAAAAATGCATTTATCTGAAAAAGAATAAAGCGCCTTATTATTTAACAAATAACAAATACTTTGTACGGCTGGTTCCAGAGTGACGCTGCTGGACCGCGGCGTTGAATTTCAAACGCGCGCTGTTCAACAGCGCCGACGATCAACGTCACTTTGGAACCAGCCAATACTGTAATCAATATTAAGACGATTGAACTTAATTATTGCTACAACTAATTATAGTTTATTGTATCACTTACCACTTTGGTGACATCTTTAATCAATTTTATATTTTTGCATTTTTTTCCCCACCCCATTTTACATTTTTTGCCTTTTATATATTTAGATTTCGACCAACTGTACCGTTATGTCACTGAAAACGTTTTTATATCGTCAGATAATTTAAAGCAACATTTAAATCTATATTGAGATCTCGGTGTCAGGTGAGCTCAGTAAGTTGTTGTTTACTCTGAACTCGTGACGGATCACAAGCGCAGACGCATTGCCTTACTTACTAAACTTATAACTTACTTACTGAGCGAATTGATGTGTGTTCTATATAATAATGTTTTAATTTTAACGGTTAGTATGTAATAGTTTAAGACAGCCAATCAAATCTGAAGCTAATTTATGTTTATTGGGAGCATTCGCTAGTATTAATCCGCTATTCTATTGGAAACATTATGTAAATGGCTAGCACTGAGGTATTCAATGTATGCTAGTAAGTAGCACTTTCATTGATGATGAAGGGATGCTTGAGCGTTGCACATACCTGCTGGCTGCTGCTTCTTCATTAAAGAATCAAAGGCTCTCTAACGTATGTGTTAGAATGAAAAGAAGTCAATCATCCAATGCTTGAGTTAAGATGTTTAATTAAACAAGACGCTAGAGCTACCATTTACTCAACGCCACAACGATGTTCGAGTTGCACTCAACTAAATCTTACAAACTTGCATGACATCTCCTGTACTTATAGTAGTTGCAAGTACTTGCAGTGTCCGCCTAACTACTTGCTGCCAACTTGCTCCACTGCCCCACTGTGGGAGGCATAGTGGGCCAAATTCGCGCCACGCCAGAGTTGCTGACAACTTTATGAATTCCTAATCTTAATGTGTTGTTTATGTTAAATTTCACGTCGTATTGATGCTCACCAGATATTACTGAATACCAGAGCTTGGTTATGTGGCAGTTTATAAGTTTTGGGACGAAGCAAGAAGTAGATTAGACTCGTGGCTGTGTTAGTGTTAATGAAAACTTGTAGACTGGTCTTGGAAGGACCAAGTAAAAGAAGAACGTTAATGTTGGCTTATCGTCGTGAAGGAATTGTAAAAGTTTGTTGAATCGGTTCATTTGTCTGGTAGACGCAATCAAGGCTGCCTGTTGCGAATTTAGTTTTAACGTTATGTAAAATATTCAACGTAAAAATTGACCTTTCAGTTAGGGAAAACCAATAGACTCGCACAATATAAAGTAGGCAATTATGGAGAAAGGACAAGGCTTAACAAAAAAAATTGTAATGTAAGGCTCACTTTCAAGCGCTGATATTTATACCGTAACAAATGTAAATAGCGCTTTGCAACTTAAACATACTGTCTACAATGGTTTGGTGATGTCTCTTGTAAAGTTATTCCACTTGAGCCTAATATTACTGCGGTAATCAATCAATATATTGTATTGATTGATTGGACATGCGGAAGTTCGGAAACATAGGTACCAGCAGATCAATCATGCCTTCTATCGGTACTTGAAGAGACCAAGAGATAAGAGCCCGGACAGTAATTTTAATTTTTTTATCAGTAAAGTTAGTACGGTGTTATCGAGTGTTTATTGAATTAGATGTGGCGGTATTGAACGTGAGGGTCTTGTTTGAATTTTAAGATCGTTACAGTTATTATGAAATGTGTTGTTTTGATCTGAATTTTTGTAAAAGTAAAGATTTTAATTTGTACGTTTTCCAGTTGCTGCTTTTAGTTTTAAGCTATTCTTGGCTTTGCACAGCTCATTTATTGTTTACTTCTATGTTATTATGGTAGTCTGCTGAGCGGGACTAGAGTTAATTGGATTTCTTTCTTTCGAAAACCTGCTTCAAAAGATAATTTAAAATTTTACGTTAGATACTTAAAATCCAGACATTACTAAAGTTCTCAGTTACCTACTCATATAATGTAATATTTTAAACTTAAGGTCGATATTAATATGCCATGATAAAGGTCTGTAGTTTCCAGGTAAATTAAGGTATCCGCTGCGTTTCTATCATGCTACAACCACCAGTGTCGGAGCCAAATGTGCCAGTTATGGCACGGCCTCGCAAGCTGCGATGTTGGCACTCAATCCAATAGCTTTACGAGCGGCTATCGATAGCTGATAATCGAAATGGCATTAGCTAAATTACATATAAACTGTTCATATTTGCAGCTCTACTAAAATTTATTGAACAATGAGCCGCAAATAATGTACCTAAACCGAAAAATTACCTTACTTTGTGACAACCGTATAAAACTTTCATACATAAATATGGTAACTAGTGAGGTTAGTATGAAAGTTTTTATTGATCACTCTATTATGATTCGAAGTACCTACCTAATGCACTAGAACTGCATAAATAAATTAAAGCATTGTTGAATTTGAAACTATTTCATTTGTACAGGCGCGGACTGGATAAAGACGCCATCTAGCGGAGTTTTCCCGCAGTGTGTGCAATTGTAGTGAACGAGACAGGGCGTTTCTTAGAACTGGAGCGTTTTTCAGCTAGAACTGTCGCTCGTGTCTTCGCCACCCGATAGATGGCGCTACTAGATGCATTTAGTCTTTCGTTCATACTTCCCAGCCAGCATTTTTCAATTAATGAGTTTGCAATTGTTAGCAACGTTACTTTTGTAGGATATAGATAATTAGTTATTTTATGAACCTTTATAAATCAGATTTATTGTTTTATATTTGAATTTGATTTTATTACAACTTTCCGTATACGAAAACATATATGTTTAACACTGTCTTAACGCAGGCTTTATAAGGACAAGAAAGTTTTTACGAAAAGAATGACACAAAATTCCACAGCTGTTGTTTCGTAACTAAAGCTAAGCGTCCTGAAAGTGTGCCGGAAAGTTGTTCACGTTTGTAACTTATCTCCGCGACACATTGTACCTCGGAGCACTCGGAAGACTAGCTAGCAGTAAGTCAACATCTGGAAGTTGTCTGTAGTTCTTATTTCCTTCATCCTAAATCCTTCCAAAATGAAGTTGTTTACACTTTTGATAGTTTCAGTAAGCAAATAGAATAGAAACTTTAATCCCTCGGGTACAAAAAATCTAAAAGTATTTTTAAAAGTTTCCCAACCCAACATCTCACTGTTTCCTAATCTCTATTTACTTTGTAATGATAAATATCTTCCCCGTTAGGATTAGGGGATTGAATCACAAAGTCAAATCATTTATTTCAAATAGGCACATAAAAGGCACTTTTGAACGTCAAAATTTACAAGAAAATTGAATTGATTCTAGTTGCCCCTTCCAAAAGGTAGTTTCGCATGGAGAAGAATGGGCAAGAAACTCCACCGGTATCAAGTAACTCCACCGGTATCAAGAAACTCCACCGGTATCAAGTAACTCCACCGGTATCAAGTAACTCCACCGAAATCAAGTAACTCCACCGGTATCAAGAAACTCCACCGGTATCAAGTAACTCCACCGGTATCAAGTAACTCCACCGGTATCAAGTAACTCCACCGGTATCACCGGCTGTCAGCTTGCTTTCCTCTTTTAAAGAAATTTAAAAGAGGAAAGCAAGCTGATAGCCATCCACATTCGTACTCAAAACTTTCTTCACGATATTTTCCTTATTCCTCTGCATCACACGCCCGCAAAATGACAACCGATTTCCTCACAAATTGTATCCTGATCCTTATATTAGGACTGGGGACTAGGTAAGTACTTCTAAACGTTATTTCCATTTTACGAGCTACATCGCTTCAAGCGCTAAAATATCATTATATTTCAATATCCTCTATACTTTACAGCTTCCTTTCAGTTATCTATCTACGTCACTGTCATCAAGTGTGAGCCGCCGTCGTGTGTCTTCTGGGAAATTACGCGTCGTGACGTGTGCGTGGAGCGACGTCCCTACGTCCCGGCGACGTAGCGACCTGGCCGGGCTCCACCTGACCCGGGAATTTATTATCGCTTGCGGTGTCCTACGACATACGACAGTTTGCAGGTGCTACAGATTTTAATCCTTGCATCGAGACTGACAAATTGAGGATTGGCATTTCCTCTGAGGGGTCTCTTGAGGTAGACTTAGGTAGTAAAAGTATAACCTTTTTCATTGAGGCTTACATAGAACATTCAGTTATTAATTTTTGATGTAAGGCGGTCACTCTTTCAGGAAAGAAATGCCTAGTGCATCGAAAACTTTCACGAAAATGTCACATAACATGCCTTTTATTTTTTATATACCAAATTTGCACAAATTAATTAATCTGACCTACTCATTTGCAAAAACACTCTCTAAACAAACAAAACATTTTCCATAACATCACGTCGTCGGTAGATAATCCTCCTGGGTCTTTGAGTAATAAAGTTAGTTAAATACTCAAAGTAGTATATTCACGTACTGTAGGTACTACAGTGGTACAGGTAAACATATGGTCAGCACTAGTGGGCTGCTACGTAATGTGAGACCGAGCGACCACGCGACCACGCGACCGCAGGCGGTCATCGCGGCTGCGGTCGGATTTAGTCGCACTAGTCGGGTTTTAGGCATTAACCACCTACGAAAGTGTTGTATTGTAGGTTTCTATTTTAGGAAGTAAAAGAAACATTTTTGTTTTTACTTATCTTCGTTCTATATTTTTTGTCCATTGAACTGGCTCTTATATCAGTGGTCGAAATTTTATTGACAATGTCAAAGGACTTTTTCAGAAGGGGAGAATTTTTTGGGGGCAGTTGACTGACCGTGAGCTTATATTTAGGATGTAAAAATAATGTGTCACAGCAATGTGTAATATAAAAACAACAGATAGATAAATAGGGTCTTAATAGTCTTTAAAAATACTGACTCTTCCAGCATTATACATTTTGGAAACTGCGTTGTTTGTGAAAAGGAACACAAGGGTTATTTGAAAAAATATCTTCCACTAGAAAAATTCCATTACGTGCCCAATAAAAACTTTAATTTTGGAAGGCAGTGGCCAAAAACGAAAACACACAAAACCAAAGACACCGACTTCCGAAATTAAAGTTATTTTTTACTTTTTTTTGTGTTTTTCTTGGAAGTAGGTTGTTTTTTTTTTGAAAAAAAGTTTTACTTTTCACTTTTTAGTTGCGGTACCTACCCCACACAAATTCGTATAGGTACCACTACTTGGTATGTAAATAACAGTGACAGGAAATTATTAACACATCATCAATATAAACAAAGTGGAAAAAATATGCAGTATTAAGCATAACTCAAAAACTACTAGTCAGAACTTGATTTAATTTAATAGGACTACATGTGAAGCACCAGCTATCAAATAAAAAAAGAATCATTCAAATCGGTTCACCCAGAAAAAAGTTGAGACAAAACAAAAAAAACAAAAAAACAAAAACACAGTCGAACCAGTCGAGTAGAACCTCCTCCTTTTTTTGAAGTCGGTTAAAAATGTAAGACTGCATTGATGTGAAAAAGTTTTTTTGGTATGGCACCTAAAGTGTTTAATAAAACTCCTGATGACATTAATAAGTTCAAAAAAGCTCTTACTCAATTATTAATTTACAAATGTTATTATATTTTAGACGAACTTTTGAACGACTAATTATTATAATAATGCATTTTTACCTTTTGATAATAAGTCATTAATAGTACCTACTTATGTAGGTACTATTAATGACTATTTATTGATTTTATTGTATTTTTTTTTTTTTTTACTTTTTCTCTTTTCTGTTCATGTATTTAATTAATTTAAAATATATTTTTTCTAAGTCACGTAATCTAATGACACCTAATGTGTCACTTTAATTATGACAAAACATAGCGCACCCCCTATTTATGTAAACACCTATGTAAACATCCATGTTCCAAAAATAAACTGATTGATCGATTGATTGAAGCATCAGTGAATTCTGAACCTGTCAAAACTATCCAAGTTTATGCTCGTGGCCGTGGCTTTTTAAAGGATTAGTGTTTCAAGGATAAAGTTCCCATATTGGCGTCTGCGGTTACGCGCTTCTTAGTCATCATCCGAACTTGTTTTAAACTTATGTAAGGCATACATAGGTATTTACAGCCTCGAGCTTTAGTAGCTTATCTTCACCGTTGTACAAAGTGCCGTATCTTGTCTTAATTGAAAATACCAACACGCCCGAATCGATATAAAGCTCAGTCAATTGACCCTGACACTGAAGGAATAAAATTGACAATAAAATGTATTGAATTCCTGTCAGTTTGATCAAAAAAAACTCATAGCTACAACGCGTCTGAGGTCTTAGGGATTTACTAGCATTTTTGAAATCAGTAGTTATGTATCCCCTGGGTCTCACGTTTTCAATTAATAATCGTGCAATCGCGGGAATAGGTGCCTACATAAATAGATTTCAATGCAAATTGATGCAACCATAATTCACCAATGTATTCATAATTCATAGAAACAACATAGAATACCAGTTTCTTTACTACAATGAGCCATCTCTTCAAATAAGAACAGACATTCGATAATATTGCAACATAACGCGCGACTGCATGCGACTATCAGCAGGGTTTACTTTCAGCCGCGCGAACAGGCGCGTCTCGCTGAGACATATTAATTAAACAAGTCGCTAGTCGAGGCCGATCGCGGTGACGCGACGCGCGGCTTCACTGCACTGCAATTAAACCAGCGACGACATCGCGCCGAGACGCGCGTGTGAACTGAGACAAAATAGCTTGTAGTGATTACAGATCTAAGGAGTTACTGTTGTGTGGGATATGATTCTATTTGAATTGAGGGTACTTTTTGAAATGCAAACTGGTTCTGAGATAGTGCTGGTATGACTGCCATAAACAAATCTACACTCGGCCAGTGATTATCGAAATTCTGCTTTTTTTCATTTACGGTAAACTTTATATATAATTTATGCGCTACTGAAGTACAAAACTCTCTATGGGGCAGGCAGGACTCATTTAATTGTACTGTATCCCACTAAGCGTATACGTAATGTGTGTTAAATTAATAGTTTTCCCCCGCACGTGCAACTGTGAGCAATTCAGTGGCATTGAATGGCTCCTCGAGGTAATTACGTGGGTCACGGCGCGGCGTTCACTGCGCGCCCTGCTCGAGCACCCTCGACCGCATGCTTGAGGGGCGCGTAATGAACACCACTACATTACGGCCTGTGTGCGATTGTCGCCAGCATTATTATCGAGGGTTCAGCTGGCGGGCTTATTAATTGCAACCATTTCAGGGGGCAATGCACTCGCATTAAATGCAAAAAGTTTATTTATCGAACAAAATCATGTTTATGTATTGGGCGTGTCAGATCACGGTCGTAAGAACACGATATGTCAATTACCTTTGAAATATAATGTGCAGGCTTCGATCTTAGCAATTACTTACATAGTTACAGGAAGGTTGTATTGTAATACTTGGAACTGAGATATTGTATTCATGTCACGGAGTTCGACGTAAAGCGCCTGATCGGAGAAAGTAAACCTCTAATCTGTACTCCGAGGAAGGGCTGTAAGGAAGACGGAATAAAGTAAAATTAAAACAAATAAAATGAAAATACTCCGCGGAAACTTTTCGCGGAGTCGGAGGAAGTGTTACAGGCACGAAATAATTGGCATGATTTAATAATCGGTTTAATGCATTATGTTCTATGCAATTGACATGTGAAATTTTTGCACCTTTTGGCTACGAGACCAACAGGAAGCTTCGTTTTTCACGGTTAGCTTTACAGTGAATAACTGTAATTAAAACATGAGTCTTGTGCCCGTCGAAACCACAGTTACAATGAAACCTCCAGTATTATGATCTACCCTGTACCCCGAGGCGTCACGTGTAGTGTGTAGTGATGTGCGGCATGTCGATAATGTGATTTATGTTAATTCGTGTCATGTCGATGGCCCGCGGTGGTCGCAGGCCCACACTTATCACGAGTGCCTCGTTATACGCCGCTCATTATACATTCAACGCGAATTTAACACTTTATCACAGTCCGTCATCTGGTTACGCTGTGCCTGTCAATTATTGAATATGTATGTAAAAAAAGGGAATATATTTTGACGGTCAATCGTTTCGGTGTTATGTTTAAGTCTTGTATGTATAGATCGTTCACTGTTTCTTATTTAATGCAACATCCAGAAAGAGATTTTCGATCATCCTTCTGCCATTATCCTATTGGGGGTCGGGGAAGCATGTCTCCCAACAATTTCTGTTAATCGTCATCCTTTGTTCTATGTTCAATATGTTATGTTGAGTGTGTGTTGTTGTTTGTTGCAGTACCTGGGCTCGTTCCCGGTGTCCGGCGGCGAGCCGGCGGCGCGTGGCGACCAGGTCTCCGCGCATCTACACCTCATGAAGGTAAGCAGTCTTGCTAGTATGTACATACCATGGTCTAAAAAAACAAGGTCTGGCATTCCTGGATTTGACAATTTAAAATTGTCGATTCATTTTCTAATCAAACGAAACATTGCAATTTAAACAATACCAACGTAATTTTTAGTTAAAACCTCTTTGTTTTATTGGATTCGCATAGGTAATATAGGCGATTGGGGAGTTATTATTACACACTACTGATAACACAGCGGTGATGATGTAGGCTTGTGTCACCCCTGTGACCGAAATGCTATACCTGGCGAAGTATATTATTATACCATGGTACACACAGCTTCATCAACTAGATTATAAAGACACACAAATTCGGCGTCGTTTTATTATTGCAAGTCTCATTTCCGAGTTTGCTTATTTAGAAGGTTCCCCCTGTGTGCCATTGCTCCACTCATTCGCAAACACACGAGTACCTACATCGAAGTACACTCTGCTCTCCCTATTGATTACCTTTCCCTTAGATTTTTACAATGATCTCACGGTAATGTAGGGAGATTACGATTGTATATCAATTTTACGAGTAAATGGAGGATATGATGCGTGTAACATGTTTTTAATGAAACATTAGTGGCTTAACGACAGGTTGTGTGGCTATTATCAGTATTATTTTAGTAGGTACTTTATAAGAGCTATATTAACTTGTTTAAAAAAATATTATTATTTCATTACATAATTATTTAATACCTATCCATGTTACAATTTAATTATATTATATTGCTATGTTTGCATGTAAAGAGCTATGGCGTATAATTTGTTTGTTTATTTGCATTCATTTTGAACCAATTTAAAACTAATAATGATCACTTGTAAAGTAAATTTAAAATAAATTATTCATGTGTTGTGTCACTCGAAGCGATTAGTTTCAAGGTAGGTACTCATGGCCCCAGCATTTGAAACGTTCAGTAATGAATGTTTGGCAGGCTCGGGCAGCAGGTAGGATGTAAAATGAAGCTCATTATGTAACACTTAGGGAGGTCGCCCACGGTTTGCAGTGATTCAGTAGCGCGTTTCATCAACGTGTCTGCATCGCTACGTTTGGCCTTTTGTTGCATTTGCAACGCGCCACAGAGGCGATTCAGTAGTGATACAATATCGTTCTGCATCGATCCAAACGCGTGACTGTATCAATTCAGTATCGAAATCCTCGGGTAAAAAGAGCGAAATGTTGATTATGACATTCTGTAACATTTTAGCCACCCCCCGACGCGACGATGCTTCGTTCAAAATATTACCTACAACTTATATTAAACTTAAATGTCCAATACATATTACTTTTCTACTTTGTAGAGGATTTTGTTTGTGTCGGGGGTTTTTAATTTATTGCGATTGTATCGCTACTGAATCTCTGCAAAAAGTCACCATGGGCGACCTCCCTTACACATGTCACCTACAGCGCAGCAGGTAACATAGAGAGGTACACTCGTGACGCAAGATGTCACGCGGCGCGGTGACCCGATGTCACGCCCGCTTGGCCTGCTTATTACTGACTGTAGTGCACGAGACAACGGCGAGACAATTCAACTCTAATCCCGACAATGGTAAATGGTATTATTGGAGCTACAAAGTCTCGAGGTTGGTGCCGTATTTTAGCAATCTATGGTACACACAATTGAGTAGGTATTGATGACTAACAGGTTGATCTTAATAAATTTGGAGCCTAATTAATAGCTGTCAGATTAAGTTTTATAATGATAATAAACAGTCAGAACGCTTTGTTAATTTATTTATCTAGATAAAAATAAAATTATCTAGGTAAAAATTGTAATATCGCAGACAAATCTAAACATCTTGACAAAAGAATATAAACATCTCGTAAACCCTTCCATTTGAACTTCTGTCCCGCTCGCACTGCAGGCAGCAGCAACTTCATCTATCTCTTCCCTCGTAGCCGACGAGGTGTCAGTGCACAAAGCCGGCTCACTGCTCTGAGTATCACGAGTAAGCCTCATTGTGTTAGTGTAGCGAGACATGCACGCTGCATGCGTCTGTGCCACAACACTACAGGCTGACATCAGTCTGCTTCCTCCAAATATGGAAAATGCTTTTCACGTGTAGGTACGTTCTTTACTGGTTAGAATGCAGGAATTACAGCAGGTACTCAAAAATTTAAATTGTATCACGTTTGTTGTTAGCTTATAAACCATTTCGTGAATAGATAATCCATAATTGAAACTACGAGAATCACTTCAAAATATACATACTTTCGGTTTCACCAAGAAAATAACTACTACAAAGTTTGAGTTAAAACAAGACCTAAAATCTTAACCCCGTGACCCCACTCGTCCACATTGACACATGAACAAAGCGTGGCTGCGCTGCCCCACATTCGAGCTCAAACAGAGCAGTGTCACATGTTTGGGGTCGCGGGATGGCCCTGTGACCCCTGCTTTCCTTATAGTCTCATAGCGGTCGCAAGCGGCACGTAATGTAGCGAAATTATCTTATTGTAGTCAGCAGCTGCTGGGTTTAGGAAAATACCCCTCCTTAACCTACTGAACGATTTCCTTGTGACGTGACGGATTGCTTAGGGAAAAGGACAAAAAATCAATGGCTGAAAACCTTTCATGTCAGTAAGATAAACAGAGCTCGACCATTAACCTACTGCAAATAGTTCGTGTCCAATCAAGCGTCATCATTGCCTTCAAATGTATCAGTATAACTTCACATTGAATGGAAACTGAGTTGGAATTTTCTGTCCGAAATGCCTCTGCATTTCGGAACATAAATTGTAAAAATATAACATATTTGTATAATAGAGGCACTGGATCTCAAATAACAAATACGTAGCGCAGTAGTTCAGTGGAGCGTGAACAGAGTCCAGTCAACCTGTGTTTACACTTCACTAGATTTTTTTGTTGTATTCTAGTCTAGCTCATGTATTCGTGCGCGAGTTTACATGACACACTATTCAGTTTTCTGGGATTCTGACTCTTATTTATTTTATTTGAGTTTAGAGATCTATGAGAGATACATTGTCAACAAGCGATTGTCGTTTTGCGTGGATGTGGCGCGTATTTTCCTTCAACTTGTTTTTGTTTCTTTATGCGTCACATTTAGTGCAACTACATGTATTTTCTTTCTTTTATTTTTTTATTAAGTACGTGCTGTATTCGGTTTTATATACAGGGTGGGCCAGAAAGGCGTACGATTTTAAAAACACTCTTGCGTTTGAAGCTTTAGAGAAGGGACTGCGCGGGTGGTGGGGTTAAGTAGCTCGGTTCCCGGAAATTTAGTCGCGATGGATCACTTCACCGGAGCGCAACGTGCATTCTGCGTTAAACATTATTACAAAAATCGCGATTCGTGCGTTATTGTTCGGCGTTTATTTCGGCGTGAGTTTGGATTACATGACCTAAATCAGTGTCCGAAAGAAAGTGTGATTCGATCGTGGGTCAGAAAGTTCGAAGATACTGGTTCGACTCTCAAACAGAAGCCTGCGGGACGCCCAAGGTCAACAAGAACGGAAGACACAATTGAACAAGTTAGAGCTTCAGTTCAACGTAATCCTGCTCTATCGACTCGAAAGCGTTCAGCCGAACTTGTGGTATCCAGAACATCTTTGCGTCGCATTTTGTTGAAAGATCTGAAATTGCACCCGTATAAAATTCAACTTGTGCAGGAATTACAGCCAAATGATCCAATTTTACGACGAGCTTTTGTTGAAACAATGTTGGAACGCTTTCGGAGTTTCAACAATATTTTGTTCTCCGACGAAGCTCATTTTCACATAAATGGGCATGTGAATAAACAGAATTGCCGTTACTGGGCTGCAGAGAACCCACGTGCAAAACATCAAAAGCCTCTGCATTCGCCGAAAGTAACCGTTTGGGCGGCCATGTCAGCGCACGGAATTATCGGACCCTACTTCTTCGAAAATCGACAAGGCCAATCTGTCACTGTAAATTCTGACCGATACATAGCCATGTTAAAGGATTTTTTCTTTCCACAACTGCAACAATTTGAAGCCTATAATCGTGCGACATGGTTTCAACAAGATGGCGCGACATGCCATACAGCTAATGCCTCTTTGGCGGTCGTAAACGAGATGTTTGCTGGGAAACTGATATCGCGCCGAGGTGACATTGCATGGCCTCCTAGAAGTCCGGATCTAACGCCACTGGACTTTTTTTTGTGGGGATACCTAAAAAGTAGAGTCTACTCCAATAACCCAGCCACGATTAACCAGTTGAAGACCAATATCCGGGAAGAAATGGCAGCTATTCCCCGTGCAATGTGCCAGCGAGTTTTTACCAATTTGAGGTTCAGATTCGAAGAATGTTTGCAGCGGGATGGTGCACACCTGGATGACGTTATTTTTAAGAAATAAATTTCCCAGATGTAAATTTTTATAAAAATAAAAATTTGTATGTGAATTGTACTAAGTTTTTTTTTAATCATTTTTTCAAATTCGCATTTCTTTCTGGCCCACCCTGTACGTATGGTTAAGTTAGATTTATCGTTAAAACTGCACAGAGTTATTACACGCATGACCGCTTCAGCTGTCAAAATACAACAAATCATCCGTGTGTAGTCACAGATTTATAGTATGGTAGCTGTGAGTGACTGCCATATAACTGGAGCTATCTACTGCACGTTATAACTCCCGGATATCAACTTGCGTACTTTACAACAGGCATCGAATGTACCAAAAAATACAAGGTGTATATAAAAGGTAGCCAGTGTGAGCCACCTCTATCACTATCAGCTCGCGTGGGGCGTAATATTGTGCACTTGAACTGCGCGGCATTTGATGAAGATTCTGCTCTTTTTGTCAGTGCCCCTCATTACGATAACATACGACAGGTAGGAGGCAGCACTACCATGAACAGGGGCTATAACTGGCTGCGATTAGTACAAAGAATAATAGATTTTCGAAGCTCAATACACAGTTTGCGTCGTAGACAGGTGCTACGAAAATGTCACGTCTACGTAGACTCGTAGAGATTCGTAGCGCGCTACGCTGCTACGAGGTCGGTTGAACGATGATAAACGAACGGCGCAGCGGTTCAGTAGCAACGCCCGGCTTAGAAGCTACGCTATAGTATACCTATGATGGTTTATCAAGTACTTTTTAATAAGAAGTGTAAATGTAAATGGCTAATTAGTCAAAATACTAATTAGTTTAAAATACTCAAACAATGAATTATTTAATTTAGGATCTACAACAAAAGATGTACATAATACATGACACAAATAATAGGCAACATCCACCCATATTTAATTTAAACATATAAATCCGAAAGCAACTGTGTCTGTCTGTATGTTACCTTTTCACGCCTAAACCACCAATCGGTTTTCGATAAAATTAGCCATGGAGATAGATGGCATCCTGGGGAAGGACACAGGCTACTTTTTGGCTGATAAATAGTCGTAAAGGGGGTGACATAGGGGATGAAAGGTTGTATGGAAAACACAGCATTTCTGGGTATTCAAATTTTAATCTATGCGTTTGGTAAGAAATAAAGAATAAGACAAATCAGTGTTTTTCTAAACTCATCCTCCAAGGGGGTAAAATAGGGTGTTGACGCCATTGAAGATGACAGAGAAAGAATTATGTCTTAGGCATTTATATATTGCGGGATCTTGTTGAGATTCTATAAATTTAAGTAAATAACAATAGTGGGTCACAACAAGTGGGTCTTAGTGTTATTGCATCAACACTTAATGTTAAACCGTTTTAAGACATTACAAAAAGCAAGAAAAGCAAGCAAGAAAATCATTCTACACAAAAATTATGGTAAGTCTCAGTTTACCTTTGTTTAAATAACGTTATTTACGTGTAAACAAAAAATCTTATCACTTTTATCCTGTTCTTCACCTCATTTTGTTGGCGCGCTAAGCCTCCTTCATTAAATGGCGTTGTTTAGTGTTGTTGCTCATAGATGGCGTTGTTCATAGCTTTTATGAAATACCTGCGAGCCGTGCTAACGGACAAACGAGCGCTCAGCAAAGATGTTATTATGTATTAGCTTCATAATAACTTGTTTACTTCATAATAAAGAACATTTTTTTCGTGTTACAGCACGAATTTTTAGATATAAAATCTTTATAAGTTGCATATTACAGTAGCTTAAAACGAAAACTACGAGTAGTATTAAATTAAAATTAAATTAAATATGTGTCCTCATTGCTCTTTGACTTTGCTATAAATGTTATTTTTTTATACATAATATTTCGACATTATGTATTTTGTAGCATTTTGTTAGGAACTTTGTTCTGTATGATCAATAAGAATGTTAATGTTTGTAAAGTTAGTGTTTTGAATGTGGATAGACGTTCTAACTTCGATGATGGGTGAGGAACGAGGTTACTTACATTATAATGGTTTATGTTGCTTCTTTTGGTGTACCTACTGTGCAAATATTTCGACACAAATGTATTTTTGTTATGAAATAAATAACTTGAACTTGAACTTGCTTGTGAGAGGGATCTTCGGAGGACTTGGGAGAAATCATATAAATATTAAGATTCATAATTATGATTTTTTAATCGACTTCAAAAAAGCAGTAGGTTTCGCAATTCGACCGTATTTTGTTTTTTTTATGTGTGTTCGCATAATTATAACATCGTCGTTTATAAACCGATTTTGATGTATTTTTTTTGTTGGAAAGAAGATATGCCAAGGGTGGCCCCATGGTAAGGAAACCAGGATTTGATGATGGAATACCAGAGAAATCGAGGGGAACCTTCGAAAATCGAAGGGGCGACTAGTGCATTTGTTATTTTTTTTTAAGTATTATAAAGCACTACAATTTAATGAAGGTCTGAAGTCGATCTGAAGATGGAGCCGAAAGACAGTCGAGGGAACTCCTTAACGATTTACAGCAGTTACCTTGTGTTTGGGCTTGATTAATTTGTATTGATGAGGACTTTACACCTAGATAGGTTATGACTGTCATTAGGGGTCTGATGATGAAGATTAAGGACAGTTAAGGGAACTCTTCAACGCTTTACAGTAGCTACCTTGTCTTTGGACTTAATTCATTTATAGTGATGAGAACTTTGCACCCCTATGGGTGATAAGTGCCATTACAGGTCTGATGATGGAGACCATAGACACTCGAGGGAATTCCACAATGAATTACAGCAGCTACCTTTTGTTGGGCTTACTTCATACGGTTCAATATGCCAAAATGTTCAGTTCGTACAAAAATAATACCTACTTAAGATTGAAGTTTTACATAGGACAACCACTACCTACGAGTACTAGTCATGCTGATGCATCAATTTGAGACTGAATATAAGTTGAGTAATCGCGTCATATTTAGCAATGCTCTTTCGTTGGTTGCTAAGCAATTTATGTTTGTCACAATGCATATGGTGAAATGGAGCTGATGGTGGCTTCACCATCAGCTCCAGTTCTTTTGGTTTTTACCAAAAGAACTCCTCAAAGTCAAAGTCAAATCAAATCATTTATTTCAAATAGGCACATAAAAGGCACTTTAAAACGTCAAAATTTACAAAAAACTAGAATCAATTCTATAATTGATTCTAGTTGCCCCTTCCAAAAAAAGGTAGTTTCGTATGGAGAATAATGGGCATGAAACTCCACCGTTACTCTTTTAAAAATGTTTTACAATATTATGTATATATTCATTATATAATTATATGTGAAGACGATGCACCTAGAATAAAATTACTATACCACAATAGGTAAAAATAATTAAATATAACGCAATGACAGGTAAATTAATTATGAGAGAGATACATGGTGCTCACATATTTACAAATATTGAAAAGTAAATGATTTTTCCAAAATTTCACAAGTAATAATTTAGTGTGTGAGTTAAAGTAGTTACATAATGTAAAAATTATGTCACATAAATTATAAATTATACAATTAAATTAGCAACCGGTTTGATTTTGTCTAGACTCTAGATTGTCCTATGGAGCAGGACCAGCATGTGTCCAAGCATTCTTATCTAGGATATAATCCTCTAATTTGTAATATGCTTGTTTACAAAGTGTACTTTTAATATGAGTTTTAAATTTTCTTTCATTTAATTGTAATAAACTCCTTTTTTCCCTGCATTGGGAAAAGAAATATTTTGTAAAAGGTGATGAGCAGTTGACATTAGGCTATTGTAACTCAGATAAATTATTATCTGGCCCACTAAAAAGTGAAAAATAAATACTTTATTACAAAAAAACAACCGACTTCCAAAAAAACACTACAAATTGAAAACAAACTTTAATTTCGGAAGCCGGTGGCAAAAAAACAAAATACAGATCCGAATACACCGACATCCGTAATTGAAGTTATTTTTACTTTGTAGTGTTTTTTTTGAAGGCATTGTGTTATTTTTGTTAAATAGTTTTTTATATTGTATATTTATTATATTTACCTTCGACGTTACGGTTGCTAAACACAAGGTCATAAATATATAATAATACACACGCAAATAAAACTTAGGTTGCTTTTAAATAGTTAAGTATTGTGGAATTTGGCTACACCGAAACCACATCTTTTATTCTACTTATATATTTGACGGAGAAGATACGTGTCTTTCGTTATTATCAGCCATATTTTAACTACTGTGGGCGTACTATGGGTAGTGTTGGTTATTGCGCAATAGAAAAACCGTTTGCAGTTCAAATCAAATTATAACTTACGATCAAATTAATCACACTAGCGAATCACATACTGTAGGTACACGACACAACTATACGAAACGTGTGACAGTTCCTAGGGTGGAGGTACTGATCTCTTCGAAGGTAGAATGGTAAGTGGCAACTCGTCCCATCAGCGCTCGTCCAGCAGCCAGGCTCTGTCATAGCACGAAGTTAGCAGAGTATGCACGTCAGCGCGACGGTGTTGCCACCTCCCGGAACTCGTGCTGCGCTTCGTTTTGTGTCCCATACTAAGGCCCGGACTCCACCAAAGCGGAGATGTGCTGAGTAGTCCAAAGCGGAGACGAGAAAAGATGTTTTTATGTGTGGATAACGAAATTCTATTGATTGTTTAAAAAACATCTCTCCGCTCGTCTCGTCTCCGCTTTGGTGGAGTCCGGGCCTAATGACAGTCTCCGACATATTTAACATTTAAAGACCTGTTGTGCCCAAAAAAAATTGTTATGAGTCAGTACCTAAATCTATGTTTTTAATAATCAAAGGTTTGTAAGTATGAAATCGTATGACACTCATTCAACCAATGATGTTATACAGGACTAGATCAGCAGTGTACGGGGCTGATGCGTTACTACGTCGTGTATGTCCGCAGGGATATCTGACTTCAGTCGTCAGCTTGACGTTAAGTGAGCGATTGCTTAGCGCAAAAAAAAATACAAAATGATGAAATATTCGATTAATATTTGTATGACACGGTCTGAAAAGATCAATAAAGCAATTGGTGTTTCATTTTATAAATAAGTTTGCTCAATTTTATTCAGATTATCCAAAAAAGCATTACGCCACGAAATAAATTTATCAAACAATGTTTTGACCATCAGTGTTACCAGTAAATACGATTTTGATTTTGCCAGACGGTTGGGAGATTAGTGAACGACGAATGTATGTTCCTGTAAGTCTAAATTATTAGTATAATCTGTTTGGCTTAAACATATATATTGTACAGTACATATATGTATATTGTATAAATTATTGTACATAGAAATAATATCTTTCCATTTTAAACAAAAGTAATTTGACACGATCTTAATAGTTTAGAAATATAATATTTACGTTTACGCATTTGTTTTTCTTCTTCCGATATGTACCTAATCCTTGTCAGTTTCTTAAAATATTTAATCTATTGAAAGTTCCATAACACAGCCTATCTATATAGTAATTGATTCAATAAATACGTTAATTCATACTGGGGAAATTATGTTGATCATTGACAACTCTGGCCGTTTTTCCGATAACAATGTCTTGTCTCATTCCAATGTAATTAGTTTGACGATAGAAGAAATGAGACAAACATAGATTATTTTGACAGATTGACATAATAGTATCCGTTTCAAAGCTATGACTTTAAACTAGTAAGTGGTTACGTTTATCTGATTTTTTTGTCATTGTATGTAACTCACATTTTATAATGTTTTTGAACACTTTTACCACTGAAAAGCAAACCTTAATTACCTTTAACTGTTTTTACAATTTACATCCAAATCTGTATTTCATATTATTAATTTCCTCCTTTTATAAAATCTTAGAATATTTTTATACTTTGACATTTTCATCATAAATTGTAATCAGTCAGTTTTCGTTTTCAATGCTATAAAACTTATATGATAAGGCCAGTGTAATAAGTTCAGGTTCTCGCTTAAAGCCGTTCTTAATATTTCTAGCCGACAGTCAAAAATGAAGTAATTTGAATTATGTTTGAAACGTTGAATACATATTTCCAGAACCTCTCACAGAGACTATAAAAGCGGCCATCAGTCCTGGAAAAACTCAGTCTTTAATCAGTGTTTAGTTCCGTCAGTCCTGACAAGCTCTCATTCTTTAACCAGTTACTTCAGTTAGTTCTTAGCTTAATCTTCGCTACAATTGTATTTTTTGAACCGAATAAAAACAGTAATTCTCTAAAGAAACTAGTTTCATTGATAAAAAGAAAACTATTATTTTGTGTGTGTCTGACCCATTCCCTCCGTTGCCTCCGGCCCTCTCGCCTGATTCAGTGGGAGACTTTTGACATCGAGGGCATCCTAGCCGCGTGGTGTAGGACGCCGCAATCGACCATTTCTGAATGGGGAGGTCTCCGACGCTAGGGGCGCTCCTCTCACGTGCCTTAGGAGGCCTATAAAGCATTATTTACAAATTCTCTTAAGAACTTTTCCTCCTCTGACAGGGTTGATGACTACACGAGGCTCCTCTTGATCCTTTTGGGCGTATGACACCGCAGTCCCGTCCTTATCCAGCTCCACTACTCCCTGCCAATTCTGCAACATCCTGCTGATCCCGGTCCTGGCTCCGAGTGTCCTGAACTACTTGAAGCTGAAGTCGACCTGAAGCTTCTACACCCTCACTTTTTTATCCCTTGTATTTTCTTTTTATACATGTGATTTACAATTAGCCCTCGGGCTAATCGTAAAGTTATAGTATACAGAGCGCCGGCAATGACAAAAGATGCAGAAGTTTCATACGTGCGGGCTCCCTGCAACGAATGTACTCGTGTAACTAAGAGGTGCAGAATGCATTAGACAACTTTTTACTTACCATAATGAAGATTTGTATGTTGCGAGCATCATATTTACGAGTGAAGTTAATAGTGTTGGGTCATTATTCCGTAATGGTAAAATGCATTTTGGATTACGAAAGTAAATGTGAACGAACTCTTAATTAACAAATAGCAAGGTCTATCTCTTGCAGGACGTTAAAGGATTAATTAACTTATGAATTAAATTTAGAGTTTTACTGATAAAATTAGGTGGGTATCAACTTTACACAATATTTACCATAATTTTGTAACTATCTATCGTCACGTTGAGAGATGCAACGTACTCCTCGCACGTAGGCGACACTTGTATCGTTCTGATACAGGTTCTGTTCCGATTCCCGACAGTGCCCGACAGTGCGGCGGGAAATTTATTCATTGGCTCATGTGGCAGCTATCGCGGCACTCACACATAGGCAGCTTCAAAAGACTTACTCTGAACAATAAGTTTTAAGTAAACTCTATCAAGTAAAGACTACGAAATAAACATAGAAAACGTACAAACCTATACAAATTTGTAGCAAGATAGGTAAGGTCATGTTGCTATCATCGAATGACGGTAGTCGTCACGCAAACATTGTGCTCCCGTAATAAATTGTTTTAAAAATATAATATTGAACTATTTTGTGACTAATCTACGACTAAAGCGAAGTAAACAGTACAACTAATGTGTGAAAGTGTTATGTGAACATAATATACACTATAAACTAAATAATAAACACATTTTTAATATCTTCCGTAGATGAGCTAAAATATGTTCTAAAATAATAGTACTGTGTTTTCTACCAATCTATGATAGCTATCATTTGGGAAGAAAAGTGCAAAGCAATAATTGCTTCAAAAATAATAAAAACAATGTTTTAAATCGAAGTGACAGTGGTTGGAAAAAATGTGTTTGAATGATAGTTATCATAACGAATTATTTATTTCTATTCTGTACTAGCAATATAACACTCATTTCAACGCTCCAAGTGACCGCTATAGTGGCCCGTTTAAAACAACGTCTGCCTATGGACGCTATGTGACTCGGGTTCAAATCACACCAACCGCTTGACTTTTTGGAATGTTAAAAATTTGGAACTAATTTATAACCGAGAATTTTAAATAAAAACATTCAGAATGGATGATGATTATCAAAAAGTTACCCAAAGAAGCCAAATACTCTTAATAGAAATATGACGTCTAGTGACTGCGAATTCGAGGATGTTTCATACCAAAGTTTACCTAACGTAGTAGGAAATAATGATGATATTACAACATTGAAAGAGGAGATAGAAAAACTAAGACTGGAGTTGCAAACTGCCAACTCAGAAATTGATAACCTAAACTTTGAAAATAACACACTTAAAAATAATTTACTAGACTGTGGAAAAAAGATAAAACTACTAAAATCGATAGGAATGCAAGAAAGTTCAAAGAAACAAAACTTACCTAGACAGTTCTATTCGCCTCAATATCAGCGGAGAGTACGGACGCTAATAACGAAAACTGGTTTACCTAGGACTTCTTTCAGAGAATACACAATACAGGCATTAAACTTGATAAGCCCTAAAGCTGATGTATTAAATAATTTGGTAGTCGACAAAAATAAGTCTCCTGGTGTTGATAAGCGGCTTTCATTCGTGGCTGCCACAAGTATGGCTGAAAACCTATAGGATAGTGTCTTAAACAAAACTGTCCTAAATTTCTCCAAAGAGGATATTTGTGAAAATAAAGAAAATATTAATTTAGTGCATTGATGAACTGACTCACGACAATCCACGCAGTAGAAATACTTCCACATGCAAGTACAAACATAATAAAGCAAAGAAAAGAGTTATGATATTATGTAATGAGCAAGGAAATGGACTACGTCAATCACTTAATCAGCCATTGGGATCAGATTATGCGGTATTTTCGTTTATAAAATCTGGTACTACATTGGAAAACCTCATCAATTCATCAAAAAATTAAATAGCTAAATTCAATATGAATGACTATGTTATTGTTGTTGGGGGCCGCCATGAACGCAAACCATATGACACGGAAATATACTTACATACATATCATCCATCAAGAACACAAATATAATTATAAGCGAGGTTCCATCAAATAAATATCTTAATGAAAAAAAACTCAATTACATGTTAAGGTTTATTTGTGGAAAGTATGACAATGTTATTTTTATGGATATGGACTACTCTAGGTATCGGCCCCGAAGAACTCACTTTATACTTAATTTGTCTAGATCTTTATTAAGGGAAATTTTACAATTGGACTACAATTACAAATCAAAAGAATATCAAAATTTATTAATCATTCAAAGTAAAAAAATATATGTAGATAAATCTGTACAAACTGACTTTACAAAATTTAATAATAAAATAGACACTGAAAATTTCGAAGAAAAAATTTGTAATAATATCTCAGCTAGTAGTAATCTGTCTTTAGAAGATAATACTGCTCGCGGTGATTTTTTTCGTAAATAAATACCTACGTGTTCTACACCAAAATATAGCGGGTCTGCTCAACAAAGCAGACACCTTCTCTATATGCCTTAATGAACTGTCAGAAAAAGACCTGTCGGTAGATGTAGTATGCATAACAGAGCATTTTATGATGTCAGGTCATGAAGACCGCCTTGTAATACCTAATTATAGATTGGCTGCATGCTTCAGCAGACAAAATAGTAAAAGAGGAGGATCTTGTATTCTGGTCCGGTCTGGACATTTATGGAGGGAGTTACCAGAGGTCTCAGAACTTTCATTGACGAATGTAGTAGAATGCTGTGCAATTGAACTAACAAGTTATAAAATTGTAATAATATGTATCTATAGAGTACCAAAGACCGGAAATTTGAATGTATTTTTTAGCAAATTAGAGAAATTATTGACATTACTGGCAAGAAGAAATTTTAGGAATATTATTATAGCAGGCGATATAAATATAGACGTATTGAAAAATAATAATATAACTTTCGAACTAAGATGTCTCCTTAAAAGTTTTAACATGACATTAGCAATAGAAAAACCAACCAGAATGCAAAGCCAAACCTGCATTGATAATTTCGCCCACAATTTCGAGAAAAAATGCAGGTCGGAAGTAATAGAATTTGCCCTATCGGATCACACTGCGCAATTGCTGAAGTGTCCCGTACCTATTGACTGTGTTTTGAAACATTGGTTTAAATCTCAACGGGACTATAGCCCAGAGAATATGAATAAATTTAGAACCTGCCTTGAGAAAATAACATTTGCTGAAATATATGATAATAACGATACAAATGATGCATTTAACTCAATTTTCGAACAGTTTAAATTATTTTATGACCTATGCTCCCCCCGTAGACGTATTAAAATACCAACAAGCAAAAAACCGAAATGGATATCGCGAGGACTTAAATTATGTAGCTTCAAGAAAAGGCAATTGTTATGGACGTCTAGACTTAAACCTACTCAAATAAATAAAACAAAATATTCAAATTACTCTAAGGTATTTAAAAAAATAATTAAATTGACTAAACGATCTCAAAATAACTACAGTATTAAAACTTCTGACAATAAAAGCAAACTGACGTGGAATATAATAAAAAACGCTGAATTAAATCTACCTAATGAATCAATAAATACAATTCAAATTGACAATGAAACAATTAACAAACCTCAATTAGTTGCTGACAAGTTCAACGATTATTTTGTAGAAAAAATTATGCCAATACCAGGAGCGGGTAAGAGATCGAGTGCTTATATATTAGATAAACAAAAATCAATGTTCATGGCTCCATGTCAACCGATACAAATATTTAACATTATAAAAGGTCTTAAAAACACTAATGGCGTAGGGTATGATGAAATTTCAACTAAGATTATAAAACATGTTGCCGATTTAATTTCTAAACACCTATGTCATATTCTCAACCTGTGTATCAGTCAGGGTGTTTTTCCTGACCGTCTTAAGATCTCTATAATTAAACCCATATTTAAAAAGGGTAATAAGCTGCTAATGCAGAACTATAGACCTATTGCGCTTTTGCCAATTTTCTCTAAAATTTATGAGAAATATATTTATAATGAGCTATATGCATACCTAGAAAAACAAATGATTCTCTGGAACGAGCAAAAAGGTTTTCGAAAGAATATGACAATTAATATGGCTATTTATGACTTTCTAAATAAAATTATGACTAATATTGATAATAAGACACCTGTTTGTGCTGTGTATTGTGATATGACGCAAGCTTTTGACTGTGTTGACCACAATATTTTAAGAAACAAACTTGACTCCTATGGTTTAAGAGGTAACATTCTTGACTTAATATGCACTTACCTTTCAAAAAGAAAACAATTTACTGCTATAACTGACTTAAATTTAAAGACTAAAGAAGAAGTTACATACCTATCCAAAGAACGCACAGTTTATTTTGGAGTACCACAGGGCAGTGTATTGGGTCCCTTACTGTTCTTGATTTATATTAATGATCTGCCCTATGCCATAAACTTCCCTATAACACTCTTTGCTGACGATAGTACGGTAACAATACCTTGCAATATACCTGAACTGTATGAATCTGATGTCAATAACGCGGTAAATTCATTAATCTCTTGGCTTAATAACAATAACTTAAGAATTAATCTTGGAAAAACCCAAATAATGCACTTTGGCCATAAAAAAGTGAGTTCGAAAATGGAGGTCCAATACGAAGGTAACAAAATTTGCGACGTAGATAGTGCAAAAATTCTAGGCTTGGTTATCGATAGGCAGCTCAAGTGGAAGGATCACATTGAAGCGCTATGTAAGAAAATTAGTAGTTCATCCTATGCCCTGTATAAACTTGCTCCAACAGTTAACACAGATGCACTACTCACAGCTTATCATGGTCTTGTGGCATCGGTATTAAGATATTTTGGGGCAACTCGACAAACAGAAAAGCTGCTTTTAAAGCGCACAAGCGATCCATCAGAGCCATGTTTGGACTACAAGTAACGGACAGTTGTAAAACATATTTAAAAAAATATAAAATTCTGACACTACCGGGTTTGTACATTTATGAAACTGCCCTATTTGTTAAGTTAAATGCACATTTGTTTCCTCACCTGTCTGATACTGTTAAACGTAACATGCGGAATGATATATTACGCGGACGGAGAGCCAAAACAGCCCTAATGTGGAAAAGCATATTCTGCATAGCTCCGCAAGTTTATAACAAAATCCCAAAATCAATCAAAGAGTTAAATTTAAATGGATTTAAAAATAACTTGCTATGTAGTAAATGTTATTATAATTTAAATGACTATTTGAATGATACCTTGACATCCTAACTGTAATCTTTTATATTTTGACATCTTACTCTTTGATACTCTTACATTATGTGATAATTTGACATCCTAAATAAATTTTGTGTATATGATCTTTTTTTCAACCGACATGCCTCAAATTGTAATTTAATTCGTAATAGGCAATCAATAATATTAATACTTACCTAATAATCTCTGTCCTATATTGAATGTATGTTCCTAATATTTGCACGCCATACTTGGCAGAATGTGATGATACCACTGACTAATCTTAAGACCATAATAATGTACCATATTCTGATAAATAAATGATTATTATTAGTATTATTATTATTTCCTTTATTTCTTTATATACATATAAATTATATTTTTAAATATTAAAATATAAAGAATATAAAAACATAAAAAAATAATATTATTTTAATTTATTATTATTTTTATCTTGCACGAATGCCCGACGTAAACATAACATAAATTCTCCTCTGGTATTAGAAAAAATGGCTCTTAGAAAATTTAAATAACATACTTTAGGTCTTATTGATTGTTCTTTAGGTTTGATGTTTGAAGCTATTCGATTTTATCAAGGCCCTGTTTACGTACAAATTTGTATAGTTTTTGGGTGAACCTTTTGCGTTTTCCTGTTGTGTCTCCTTGCCCTCGAGACAGGCTGGACAAATTGGTGGAGCGACACCGCGGCGCATGTAGAGTGGAAGCCAAACGACATACCCGGGCAAATCTGTGGCTTTCACCAGGTCACAGCGGGCACGGGACGATGTTGTGAGATGATTTTTCTTTCTCACCATGAATCAGGGTGTAGGAAGGTGTGAGACATCTACGGCTTACTAAATTGTGAGATAATAACCAAGACCTTTGGTATTTAATATAATTCCATCATAAAATTCATTACATAATGCGCCATGTTTTAGAATATTTATTACGTAATCAATAAGTCAAAATGCCAAACCTATAGTTTTATGACAGCTGCGCGCACAGATTATTAAAGCCCGGCGGCGTAGGAGTTGTTGCTCGGAATGTTACCACTTTATAAATATTATGTTTAAATACATTTAGAACTATGTATAGTGTATTTATTTTATTTCTTATTTTTTTTGTTTATGTTTAGTTTTCGTATGCTGCACTGGTTGACGTCATCACGTCAACGCCGGCTATCGCTGAAAACCAGCACTGGGGCTCTGTCTCGAATAGGGTCGTAGCATTATGCTGAGCGATTGCCGTTTTGCGTGGATGTGAAGTATATTTTCCCCCAACTACTTCTTTTTGTATTTGTGTGGTATTTCATTGCGTCGTGTTTACCGCAAATAAACGTATTTTCTTTGTTTTCTTTCTTTTTAGGATCGTATTTTATCACAGATATTAATTTTGATCTTTGAAATTTGTAGGTTGTGTATGAATAAAGAAACTGTAATACGTGCAATCATATGTATAGGTAAAGAGCCGTGCTTCACCGAAAGAGCCCACACTTACCATATAAAGTATCATCAAAATACACACACAGCAAGGTTGAGCGATCACAAAGCAGCGCAAACAAACAAAAAGCACATTACCTATTGCAGGCAGTCCCCTATCCGGCACAGTCCCCCATGCTGCACCGACCCTCAAACTGAACCCCGCGCCGAGGGCTGACATGAAAGTAATAACGCACTCCAGCGCTCGATCGCGCGTGAAATGCGCACCGCAGACTTACACAACCCACCACCACGAGCGCCACGAAAAGGGTGCAAGCTGTAGGCAAGTCAAACTGAATTCATATGAGTTTTAAACATTAGTGTGACTTAGTAATATAAAGTTATTTCTCTTTACATACCCTCACACGAAAACAAAAGAAACAATATCCTTTATTTAGTGATTGAACGAGCTTACCTGCAAGTGAAGTTCTACCATAATTATATGATAGCCTCGTCCGAAGAGATTAGCGTTGTACACTTGTAGTACCACATATAATGTCGACTCTTTATACACTTTAGTTTAGCGTTCTTTAATTTTTTTAAGACGGATGCCTTATTCCCGCTGACAGTTTGTCGTCAATGCTTCATTAAGTTCAGAGCAGTAACAACACTTAATAGATATTTTCCTACTAGGGGTCTACTGAAAAGTAAAAGGAAGGCTGGGTTGCTAATTTCTTCGAACAAAGCTATATATCTGATACCTTAATGGGGAAATTATCTGGTTTATCTTTAAAACGAGGAAGAAAAAGCCTAGGCTGTAGGAGTCCTAAATATTTTAATAGGACACGGATATTGGGTTGAAATTTCGCGTAGAAAAATAACAATATTCTGAATTGTAATGTTTATATTTCGAGAGGTACACCCTATTACTAAGGGGAGTAACGCATATTATTAAATACCACACAAAACTTTTTGTTCAGACTACTGTCGACAACGTAAGATTAATTTAATAGGTGGGAATAAGAGTGAGATCTCATAATTATATGCATACCCACGTGCCAGGGAAGGGATATATAGTTAGTTATATCGGTAGTTATCCCGGACCAATGATTATAAAAATGGGATGGTTTAACAGCATAGCATACTCGATTCAGCGGCAGCTGTTGAAGAGCGTCTGCTACGACGCTGTTGACCAGTGCCACAGCGCGTGTGAGGGTTCATCGGCGCTGGCACTGTCCTCCGTTTTCGCTGTCGGCGACGCACGCAGCGGCACCGACTGCAAGCTCGATGCCAGACCTCACCAGTTTTTTATGGAAACGGGTTTAGGATTTAGCGGCAAGGATTGAGATGTCAATTTTAATTTTGTTGCAGATTTGTGAATGCGTTTGCATCGCTTATGTGTATTAGGTAATTCACCTTTAAACAAGATTTTATTAATTTAGTTTAATGTCTCTGAGTTTATAGCTGTTCTTTGGAATTGCCCGAATAAAGTTAGATAGCGAATAGTTATATTGTGTATCACACAAATTTTTATTTGTATTTACAACTTCGTTGATTTTAAACAATGACGTATAAAAATATTAACAACGTGATTGCCTCATTGAGTGAAGACATTATAGAAGCAGTGAGTTTCTATTTATGAAAAAAACACTCTAATCACAATATCCGTCAGTGTAGAAAAATACTCGTAGTAAAAACAAATTACCTTTTTCGGGATTTAAAGCAGGCGTATCGATCAAAAATGGTAGTAGATACTACCAGCAGCTCTTTCCGTAACTCGTACCCATCTCGACCAGCAGATAGAAGTAACTAAATGAACATACCAATTTGCTAGATCCATTTTTTTTGCAGTAAGTAAGTAGGTTATTGAAGGTTTCATTCTCAAAATCTCGAAAGCCACTTCGTCACACTGGGTGACTGCTGTGGGCACAGTATTAGTCGCAGACATCAAAGCCAAATCCTTACTTAAAGGGTGGCAGCAGCGGTTGCGGCACCACCGGCCGCGTCACTGACGCGCTGTCAGTTCCCGACCCAGGCCGCCAAAAGACACCTCAGTCTGATTACAATAGTTTTGGTAAATTTGTGACAATGTCGGACGTCATAAGCTCATCTATAATTAACTGTCAATTATTCCAATAGTGACGTACACTATGGTAGTACGAGTATGTTAAAGATGGCTGCTTGAAATGAACTGCTCGAAGAAATGAATTAATAATGATTCAGATTAAAGTAGGACAGTTACTGTTAGGTACTTATAAAGTCACCTCGAACAATTAGCAAAAGAGTGGGGATAATATTATCATAATAAGTTAACTGCTATGGGTAAGGTATACCTCGAAGCGTTATACCGTGAACCCGGGCTGTATTAAGACCAGTCACAACTCGAGTCGTTGTGATACGGTCATCATGCATAATAATAAATTCTATTACCATGAATTAACAACGGGTAAGGTACACCTCTAAGTGTTGAACCGTAAACCCGAATTTCAAAACAAGCCACATCTCCAGTCGTTGTGACGTGAGTCTCATAATTATAATAATGGGAATACTTACAATTGATCTGGTAATCATGCAGGGGATAATTTTATCACAATGCGTATACTACGGCTAAGGCACACCTCCAGGTAAGCGTTGTAACGTGAATCCGATTTTGATAGGTAAGTAACAACTCAAATCGTTGAAACGTGAACATTCACGATTGATAAGTAACTAAAAATTCGAATTGTTAAAACGTGAACCTTCAAAAAAGGGCGCTGTGGCCCTGCAGAGCCTTCGGATCATAACGATGACCTGTGACGCTTCCTCGCCAATTTCTTTTCCAACTTCTTTATAGTTCCTTCCTGTTGCGGTCGATGGAGTTACTATGCGATTGCATCCTTTTCAGCAAAATAATTTTATAGTTTTAAACGAAAAAACAAGTTTATTTTGCGCGCAATACAGGCGGAGCACTAAAATGTGAATGAAGCATTGACAACAAACTGATAGCGAGAAGTAGGCATCTGTCTTAAAGGAAGGATAAAGGAGGCCAAATTAAAGTGCATAAAGAGGCGACGTTATATGTGGCACTACAAGTGTACTGAGAAGTGTACAATGCTAACCTCTAGCTTGGACGTCACGTCATTATCTTGCGTTTTAGTGCAGCGACCCATTTTGTGAAAAGTTAATTTGAAACTGTCGACACTCTCACATAGTCTCACAGCGATAGCAGAAAGATTTTTCGTATCGAGCACTCGCTACTTCAATCTTCTTTTAACAATTTGAACACAATTGAAGCAAACATGCGCAAAGCTCAGTAAATTAAAGGGAAAATAAGGGGACTGTCGCAAAACCTATTTAGAGTTTCAAGTAATGGCATGATTGTGTGCGAGTAAAAAGATACAGAAAGTGAAGTATTATTTTAGCCTGTAATTTGAACCGTGAACCCCCATCGTTCTGCATTTGATTTGTTCTACCCTCTTCTCCGTCCGTATTGTCGTCACAACCCTTGCGTCATTGTAATAGCTAATAGGTTGCTCTTATAAAGAAAGGCAAACTATTAGTACTCGTACTGCCGTGAAACCTCAACGATAAAAGTACCTACTTTATAAAAGTTTGGCTGGAGTTCCACTTAGGTGGGTAGGCCTTGTAGATTCATATTTTAGGGCTAACTTTAAATTAAGTCGCCCTTCATAGCCTAGAATTAATGGAGGCAAGTTTTACTATCTAATCTGGAACCTAGTATTCTAACATTTTATAAACGAGGCGTGACTACAATGTTCCGTACCGGGAGCGGTGCGCGGCCGCCTTCGGCTATACAGAGATTACTCGACGGTCGCAGTGCGCACACAAACAGACGGACGGGAAATTAAAGTAAAACGACAGTGGGTTGTGGTGGTGGGGCCGGTGGGGCCCATCGGAGGATTCTTTGCACGCAACAATGCGTCTGTAGCTAGAGCCTAGACCACCTAGCTTGGAGGACTGAAATAAATAGGTGCAGAAGAATCACTTGTATGTTATACCACGCTAGCGACCGTCACTTGCTTCGAACGGTTTTTATGACCTGATAAAACATCGAGATTTGTTTATTATAATTATGTAGGATTAATATTAATGCATTATTCACAAAAACCTTCGTAATCGCGAAAAAATGATCAGGCGTCCCATACATTTGGGTCGAGTAGGTATTTATGTTTTGTATGGAACGGTATCTCTTTGTATTCAGTTTAATATAAGCTAACAGACTTAAAATAATATTATTAGTAAAAAATAAAAAGAAGGAATTTGAATTAAATCATAGAGCATCAAAAAATTCGTCCGCATCGCTGTCGACAGGAGAAGTACTCAAAAGGCTGGCAGCATTGCCACGTTGTATGGCGAGGCTGATTCAAGCCCTACATTATAAAACGTCTTTATACAGCTTAGCAATTTTGTTGGTTTACCTACACAGACAAAACAATATCAAAAGTTATTTTTTTTCTTCTGTTTTTGTGTTCGTAAGTTGTGGTATCGAGTAGATATTCTGCACCTCCGTACACGTCGGCGCGGCGCGCGGCGCTGCGGCTGCAACAAGAATGCTATTTTCTGCTCCACAGGAGATATTTTTTCTCATTTGCAGCCTTCGGCGGTTAAGTAACGTGTAATGACTTCTTTGCTTAGTTAGTTCCTTTCAGCTGAAATGAAAACAATACGCAAAGACTGCGGAAATATTTTGTGCAGGCTTATTCCTTCCCCAAACAATGCTTGTGAAAGAATCTGTTGAATAAAGATACCGTCGACGAGAAGCTTTTGTTGCGAATTCGGTGAAAAAATTTGCGTTCTAGGTATCCCATTCAATTTTCGTTTTCAATAAAAACACAAGTTTTTTCTACACAATCGGTGTGATCTTTACAATTTCCTAGAAAACAGTTGAAAGTCATTGGATGCCGCACAAGTGTATTCAAATCTTGTGGAGCAATAAGTCGGGGCTAGATATTGGGGGATCCAATCTAGGCAATCGTCCCCGCGGCGCGTTACGTAAGGCTCGCGGCACACTGGCGCGGCGGCGGCAGCACGCCCGCGGGAACACTCGCGACTTTCCACTGCCGCTGCCGCCGCTAGGAACGTGCGAATGTCGATGGGAGAAACGAATATTTGAAACATTTTCATGTAGTGCATTATCGTATCTTAGTGTAATTTGCACAATCATTTTGTTAGATGATATGTTTTTCTGTGATGTAGTCGAGTAGACCGTGTCAAGTGGGTCGTCAGGTTGTTGTAAAAAACTTAGGAAGATTGAACGACGATTTGATTGCATCACGATTTCCTATCAAAGTCTGTTACTGTAAGAAGTGGCACTGGACATCTGCTCAACGGCCTAACTTACCAAATGTCTTCTCAGTCACTCACTTGGACACTTAACATGGTGAAGACTTTCAAGAGAACTAAAATCAATTCTATTTTCTTCTTGTAAATTTTGACGTTCAAAAGTGCTTTTTATGTGCCTATTTGAAATAAATGATTTGACTTTGACTTTGATCGACACATCCCCTGACCGCCAAGTGCCCCGCACCCGCACCCGCACCCACACGCGCGTCCGCGCTTCCGCGACCTTGCGTGACGTAAACAACACTCAGTTTCACGCTCCAGTTGCCCAACTTTATTCTCTCTTACTTCCTCTGATTGTTCCTTAAATTAAACATTTAAATACCAAATGTAGATAAACTGATTAAACTCACAAACGCCGCCGGTACAAGTATATTTTGGT
Organism: Griposia aprilina; assembly: GCA_916610205.1. Taxonomy (NCBI): domain Eukaryota; kingdom Metazoa; phylum Arthropoda; class Insecta; order Lepidoptera; family Noctuidae; genus Griposia; species Griposia aprilina. Next base: position 683,836 of record OU744287.1, read on the forward strand.
GTTTAAATTGAACGTTTAATTGTCTTAATTTGTACGGGCTTATGGCCTTAAGATTGTAGACTAAACAGTTCAATTTCGCACACTGACTGGCGGTACCGAAATGGTGTTTGATCGGCGGTTTACGTTTACAGTTTTTTTCCTCTACGGTACATAGTATCATAGCTACATATATACTATAACATACCTATATCCCCAGAAGTTGGATAGGTCAGTAAAAATAAATGGTATATATCAAAGATAAGGTCTGGTATGAAGTCGTGGCGTACCGATGCCGGTCCGGCCGATTGACGAACGATATTGGATCTCGATAGCGGCCGGACTGGGCCGGACGAACGGTCGGCCGGCCGCCGGAATGATGCTCTTATCAACGTTTCTATTACAGACTGTTCGAGTCCCGAACAAATCCGTCTCAGACAAAAACTATTATGATAGCAAGGAATAACTTCATACTCAGGAGATGAGAATTCAGATATGAAAAAAAAATACTTACTTCTTTGAAATATTTTGTCGTAAGAAAGAAGTATAAATATAGGATAGAAGTCGCAAAACATTGTCCTTGACGAACATCACGAACTCGCATATACGTCTTATTCTAATTAACCTTCCAATTATCATCCATAATGACTTCAAGCGCCTATCGTATTTCCCACCTAATGACTTCAAGCGCCTAGCGTATTTCCCACCTAATGACTTCAAGCGCCTAGCGTATTCCCCACCTAATCGCGCTACACTTAATATAAGCCGTCTCAAAACATCGTAAACTTCTCTGGTTGTCACAGCGTCGCTCCAAGGAGGGCGCATGTTATGATCATACCTGCAATTAATTTGGCAGTTACCGACGTCAACAAGCTTTCGTGATGCACGATTGAGCAACCCTGCCACGGAGACAGGGTTGCATGTTGGGGCTCATGGTAGTACATTTATAGCGCTACAAGTTTATTTTGGCGCGTTGCCAAAATCAGAACAAACGCCGCAATTTTGTTTTTTTTTAATACATTTCAAGTGACAGTTCACAAAACAATTGCATAAAATCAACAGCGCCCCCCTGTCAACGTCATTCGAACGCTAAAACATCTTTGTGTGTGTGATCTTGGAGCTCAGTAAGTCATTCAAAAAAGAAAATAATAATAATTGAGCAGCAGAGTATCTATGAAATATAGTTTTAAAGAGAAAATGGAAGTGTACAGGAATAGAGGAATATTCAACTGGGAGTATTTTCAAAGTTTTGTGGAAAATTTCTTAGCTCGAGTTATTCTTTAGCGTTATGATCGATATTTTCGTTGGCTTGCGATAGGAAGCTTATTTTTTACTTACTATAAATACTTACTTTTAGATTATTTTTTGCTTTTTAGTTTTTACTAACATGTCTTGCAACCCTGGCTGAAGTAGTGGGGTGGTCTGTCGTAAAAACCTAATGAAAGTTTCATAGCGAGTATAAAAATGTGTAATAAATGAGAGCTAGCAAGTTTGCTGTACGGTGTAGCGATTAACTGGTGAGCAGCTGTGGAGATAGTAAGCGCGTTTACTGTCATAGTTCGGTACTGAAGTCACTACTCACTAGTAAAACACTTGAATTAAGTACTCGTAAAGATACTCCTGACTAACAACACAATTCTTGGTGGTCTAGAAAAACCCTCCTCCTAGAAAACAGAGTTTTATTTTACAATAAGTGAACTCATTACGATGATAAACATTGGAAATTAAGTGTTTTGGTAACGATGCACCTTTCTCCTTTTCTTCTTCTCACTTCTAGTACTTATTATACAATACTAGCGACCCGTCCTTGCTTCGCACGGTCTTTACGATTTGACAAAACATCGAGAAGTTTTTATTTTTTGTACTTAAGTTTAATAGGAATAGTAGAATAGAATACTCTTTATTATGTAGACCATAAAAATTACAGAACACAAACCTTACGGAATAAATTCTCAAAAATATGACGGTGAAAAATCATCAGCATCAAAATCTGTGGCGTCGTTTAAAAGAACAACGCGGTAAAACCTACAGACTCGAAATAATAGATTATTCAAGTTAAGTTCATCTAGAAGTATGTTAAGACAAGAATCCTGAGTACAGCGAGGGATTCATTCTCGCTCAAGACGAAGGCAAGTGTATCGCTGAGGAGGATACTCTACTTTTCACACCATTTACGAGACAATAAAAAGCAACAGTGGGTACTAGAATCGAAGTATTTATTAAAAATATAATAATAGTTAGTAGACCTATTTAAAACAAGTAAAAGTTAAAGATAATGTTTGATACATTAGACCAGTTGTGTAAAGACAATGTTATGTTTTTATTCGGTACACTTATTGAAGTGGAGGCAGAGTTTATTTGCGCATTGCTGTTGAATAAAGTTTCAAAAACTCGGGTCTGCTGACGATCATTTTGGATCGTGAAAGTTGGTGAAGGTGGTCCTTGAGGCAGCGAGCTAGATGAATAGTGTTTTGATGTGGGTGGTTGAGGTGACAAGGTGTCCAAGGATCAGTTATCGACGGTGCTTTTAGTTTGATGTAGTCACCAATGCGGCAGCCTATTTGATCCTTGTTATGTATACAATTTTCAATTTAGCCCTCCGCTACTACATCAGATTTCCATCCACCGTGTCTTTTAATTTGGGTTATGTCTGCTCCTGAATCCGCCAATAGAGTCGCCGATGTTCTCCTGAAACAATGGCCCGTGTAGAGTTTGGCATTTGTCAATTTCAGGTATTTCGCAATTTCTTTCGGCGTGATGCTAATCTTATTTTAGCCAATGACTTGCCTTATGTACTTGCCATTATTATAAGCTACGAAAAATCTGTTTGTGTTTATATTAGAGGGGCGTAGAGCTTGGTACTTTTTCACAATTCTTAAGTATTCTTCACGGACTACAAATAACCGTTATTTCTTTTAAGTAAGTAAGTAAGTAAATCATTTATTTGCGTAAAACATGGTATACATTGATGTTAATATTATTACAGTAGCTCAACATGTTTCGCTAAGATATAACATAGCATGCAAAAATTTATATTTTAACAAAAGGAATCAACATCTCACATCCATAAAATCTTTTAAACTGTAAAAATTACATTCAATAAGCCACTTGTGTAATTCTATCTTAAACTTTCTCGAGTTCAATATTTTAAAGCGACTTGGTATTTTGTTATAAATACGTACGCACATTGCAAGGCAGTTTTTGTTGTATTTCGCAAGTCTTGGCAAATCACTTAATACCAGTTTATGAGGATCTCGTCTGTTTCTGGGATTTACATCATTTGCTGATTTAAATAAATGTTTGTTGTTAACTACAAATATACATACCTCATTTATATACAGACATGGTAGAGGTAGCACACCAAACCTCTTGAACATTGGTCTACATGAGTCATCAGGTTTAATACCACTTATTGCTCTGATGCACTTTTTTTGTGCGATAAATGCTCTATTCATATTGGTACCATTACCCCACATTACGAGACCATATCGCAGTATCGACTCAACATAAGCGTAGTATGACATAATTGCTGTTTTTATGTTAGTTACGTTTTTAACTTACTTCAGTGCCTATACAAATTTATTGATTCGAGTGCTTACATTATCTACATGTTCTTTCCAGTTAAAATCTTTGTCTATTATTACGCCTAAAAACCTTGTATGGGTTGCCTCTTCGATTTTATTAATATTAAGTTTTATATTGATTTTATTATTATTTGATTGATTAAATTGAATGTAAACGGATTTATCTAAATTTATTTTTAAATTATTCATGTCAAGCCAAAGCAGTAATTTGTCTATTGTATTATTTATGTCAAACTCATGGTCAGTCTTGTTTTTCTTTTTATCTGATGTCACTATGATTGATATATCGTCGGCAAATAAAATGCATTTATGTTTGGTTATTTTTATGATGTCATTAATATATAAAAGAAACAATATTGGACCAAGCACACTTCCTTGCGGAACGCCACATTTATTTTGCTTATATTCTGATGAGTATGGTATCATATCTCTATTACTGTTAATTTTACTAATAATGACACGTTGCTGTCTATTGCCTAAATAGGATGATATCCATTCAAGTGCAGGTCCTCTAATCCCAATAGTCTCTAGTTTATCCAACAAATTGATATTGATATTGTATCTGGAAAATTTACCAGCAACAAATCTGAATCTCTTCGATTTTAATGTTTAAGAGTTCATTTTCACGACAAGCGCCGTTCACTTTAAAAATCCAGGCCACCTGTAACAAAAAAGGACAGGTAGGTTGGTAAATAGGGAGGTAAGTTACGTACTTTAATATATATTAATTCTTATGTATAACAAGAAAGAAGTTGTATACTTTCTTAGATTTGATTGACACATATAATTGTAATTATAGACACATAAACCTAACGTAGCTTTACAATAATATGTAACTTGTGTAGAAGCAGAAATCTCGACATTTTGGCTTGTCGAAAGATTGCGCAACACTTCAGTAAATCGCGAAGAAGCGATCGATGCCTGTATATGTATTCATTTGAATATTATGTTTAGTGCTTATTGTTGACCTGAGCATCGAATAGATGCACCATAGGATACTTGACTTTTTTGTACGTGATAAATGCTGGAAGTAGACTAAAAGCACTGATTCAGATACAAACATAACTTCCAAACGCTGCGTGAGCCCGTAACTACTGCTTGTCCAGACACGTGTATGTTAGGTATTCCGTCCTAGTTTACGTGATGATGAATATTGCAGCGGTCGTTGCAGACGGGCGCGGCGGGGGGGGAGGCTGCGGCCTAATACCAGATAGTATCCTTTCACAGTGATTGGTGCGCCAGACGGTAGACTGGCCAGGGATGGACTGAAAGATGGCTTGTTCAGTTTATCATTAAAGTATATATTCTCTTAACATTTACTAGGCTCTTTAGCCATCTAATTATAAAAGTTAAGGGTAAGTTAGCTTTTTATTTATAGGATTCCTTTGAGTATGAAACTCAATTTAAATAACCTAATCACGTGTGTTTTATGGAGGTATTTTCCCTCATAAAGGGACTAGGAAATGTTATACTGCTAGCTCTGAAGAAGTCTCTTGGCAAGTACCCTCCCAAATTTAGATTGTCACGCGATACCAATACACTCATTTTGTCGCTGTTTATTGCTCTTATTGCTGAACTGTTCCTCAACCAGTATGCACCCAATGCGGCCCTGCTGCCCTACCCCGCTGGGGACAGTTCATACAATAACTTCGCTCCACCAGACGGGGCTATTGAATGCGATAGACGATAGACTATCTAGGATAGCTCTGTATATAGGTTCTGATATGTATAGCCTCTGCCGGTGACAGATAACACGCTATTGATGACGTGGTTCACAATGGAACACAATTGGATAGTGATTCCGTTGTAAATATCTCAATAGACATTGATGAAAGAAAGTTTAGTGAAGAAGATGACTGCATTTATTTTTCTAATAATAACAATCGTTTATTTCAGACTGTGATCCATAATATTTTTGTTATAAAGCTATGACTATGAGCTGTGACTATGTTCGTCACAATAATTTAATTTAAAAAAACCGGTCGTTTGCGTGTCGGAGCACGCACAGTGAAAGGTTCCGTAGTTGGGATGAATTTATCCCAATAACAAACTTAACATCGTAGTAGAAAAACATGTTCTCCTGCACACGGACATGATATCCATACATTGCAGTTGGCATAACTGCAATGTAAGTTTGTACGCACAATATTGAGATATTTACCATGTTATTTTAAGGCCATATACTTCTTATTTACTTTACTTTCCTGTAATCTATAAGTATAGATTTCTGTATTTATTTTTAAATTTTAGGCTCAGTAGTTTCCGAGATAATGGGGAAATGGTGAATTTCATCTACATATTTGCTTATATAACTTTATAACTATTTATTTAAAAATTATAATAAAATGTTCTTTTGATATGTCAAACGGTACAGTTAAAAACTTTTTTTTTAATTTTCCTCTTTGCCTCCCAAAAGTGGCCCCTATATCATATAAAATTCATTTAAGAACGATACAGGTCCGTGTTTGGGTTATAAAAATTCATAAGTGTACCAAATTGCAACTTAATCTGTCCATTAGATACGGAGAAAATTGGCTGTGACAGACAGACTGACAAACAGATTCACGAGAGATCCTAAGGGTTCCGTTTTTTCATTCGGACTAAGTCCGAATGAAAAATCAACATTCCACCTTTGTGGTGAAATGTTGCTTTGATAGATACTATAATTTATTTGAAACCGGATCAAAACTTCAAAATCTGAACTCGTAAATAATATATTATTAAGAAACAATCAAAAGTAGATCTGAACGGGTACACTTTATATCCTTGTAATGATTGATACATGATTGTGTTTCCATATCCCTAAGTATACTAGAATCCGATTTGCTTCGACAAACAAAACCCTTCCAACCTCAGTTCATCGAGTTTGTTAGTAACAACTCCTAGAAAGTTGCACAATTATCGGTTCCAATTAGGAAGTCCTCATGATGAGGCGCGCGTGATGTATGACCGCAAGCTCCGGTATCGATCCCGGGACCACAACGAATGAGCACGTCACGTGTTTTATTTCGTTACTCTTAATTGACGTGTCTAGCTTGTAGTTTACAGTGGTCAGCGCGTCTTAAGTTGTTAATAATGTAAATAAGTGTGTAAGATTGTACGGGTATGTCAAAGTTTGATTTTTGCTTTGGCTGTATTATAAAAATAATCATTCCGCACTTAGGTGCAATGAATCAGCTTAGCTCATGGCAGTCCAATCTGCCCTAACTATCGCCTTTCAGAAGTTACCTCGAGCGGGTTTCGTGTAAAGAACCATGCAGTCTTCTCTAACGCTTTGTGGTAAAGGCATTATGAAGCAACTTATAATAAACAACTTAAAATCTCTACTTAGCAACGCATTGCAGATTACAACCGTGACTGTCATTATAAGGTCACAAAGGTCCGCATTTAGTGCTAGACTAATGAACATTACTAAATTATAATAAACCATATCTCCCTTAAAGCGGTACTGTTCCTGTAGCATATTCTATTTATATTGCAACCCTGTTGAACTAAACGCCATTGAAACTGGCACAAATGTAATAGAAGCCAGGCTAACGTGTTGGATCTACAGCGGCCACAAATCCTTTAGGCACAGGTAGATTGTACTCGTAATTAGTCCGAGAAGGACGTGGCTCTGTGCTTTTGTACGGTCAGCTTCAAAAATATCGGGACGAGCAGACTGTTCAAAATGATCTGCACAACCAAAAACATTACCTGAACTTTAAATTGGTTAGAGGCTTTTCTGGAAAAAAACACCACAACTTGGTTTTTATCAGATAATGCGATAAACCATCAAACGAGAGTAAAACTCAATGAGACAAAGGGTGTTTCAGAATAAATTAATATATGTAGTAAGTAAACGAACACTATCATTCTGATCAGAATGTATTAACTTTAATTTTCTAGTCCCTATATTTTTGACCCTGTCTGTACAAGTGATTACGTCTGACATGCGGCGCTTGTTCATATAATATGTAGGTACAATATAATAGGGAGATTAGTTAACGATATTAGGTAGCGATTAATACATTTATGTGGGTCTTTATTGATAAGGGATTAATAGAGGCTCATATTGAATATGTAATAACGGGTTATTGGTAGTTTCAGGATAGTGTTAGAAAGCCACAATGGCGATGTGGTGACAAAGTAAACTTTTCACCTTGTTGGGGTTTTGATTCATTCAGTTGTTGGAGAAAGTTTAGGTTATCGTTATGGGCTTTTTATGAGTAGGAACTTTGGATTAATTTCATTTCAATCCAAAATTGTGCGATTGTTATTTCCAGCCTTGTCAATTTTAAATGCGACAAAGACATTAACACAGTATTATCCTAAGTAATTATGCATCTTCTAGTGGTAGTAGTAAGATTAAGTAACAATCTCCTATCTATCCGATATCAGCGTACAGTTTCCTAAGCACGGCCCACTAGACTGTAGTTTCAATATTCATGTGTGTATCTGCAGCATATACTTACGATGTATGTACCAACATTGTATGCTGACCGGCCGTGCTGGAGTCCGTACAGATTGGATCGAGAAAAATTGAGGCAAGCTAGCTTCCGAGACAGAAATGGAGATAAACTGTATCTAGGGGTGACCCTGGCCGTAAAAAGACGCTTAACGAAGCCGAGAGTCACTACTTCTATATTATATTCACTGTTTTACACACACCGTCAATGAACTATCTTTGGATATGAATTTTATAAAATTCTTTATCAATTACAGATTGGTGCTTGGTTTGATACCATATTCCGTCAATTACCTACATCCCAAATAAAATGTTAATTGTTTACATGGATATAAAAAAAAAAAACTTTAGTTTTTATAATGGAACTTCTGTAATACAGAGGACGAATCAGCTATACATTTGGTTGTACTATCTAAATGGAAGATGATTACTTCTATAATTCACGAGTACGTCCCGGGGCTATCGGCTAGAGCTACCTAGCGGTAGATAAGGCGACACAGTTTTTGATATCACCCAAATTGAACGACAAATAGTCGAGTTAGATGCTTGCGGTAACGGACAGAAATTGATGATCGTCTGGTGATAGTGATTACCGGAATCTAAGCTCGAAATTTTATCAATTATTTATAGTATTTCAGAAGTAAAGAAAAACTGTATAAAAGTAAAGTCAAAGATATAACATCAACTAGTGCTGCTTTATAGAAATATTTTAAAAGAAGCCTTTCATATATTTTTGCGGAACCAACCATTAGATGCAGCACCATCATTTTTGGAAGAAACTAATATTTCGTAGCGGCCTGTCCTACCTCATTTATAAGTTCGACTTTTAAAAGTCTAATTGAATTACCTGCAGCACAGCGTCACCCGGAGCAATATCCTTACATCAGTATGTGCCAAGCTTCAGAACAACTTTTACTGTGAAAGATTTCTCCGGGACAGTTTGCGTCAGGGATAGATTCGTAATAAAACTGTCTGTCCCATCCATCCGTAATACTGTAAGCGTTTTATTTTCACCGCTCATCCTCGTAAACTCAAATAGAACAATGTTTTATGTACGGGGTGCCATTCGTTACATAAACATTGGGCTGCCTCTTACATCTAATAGTTTTATGTACGGGGTGCCATTCGTTACATAAACATTGGGCTGCCTCTTACATCTAATAGTTTTATGTACGGGGTGCCATTCGTTACATAAACATTGGGCTGCCTCTTACATCTAATAGTTTTATGTACGGGGTGCCATTCGTTACATAAACATTGGGCTGCCTCTTACATCTAATAGTTTTATGTACGGGGTGCCATTCGTTACATAAACATTGGGCTGCCTCTTACATCTAATAGTTTTATGTACGGGGTGCCATTCGTTACATAAACATTGGGCTGCCTCTTACATCTAATAGTTTTATGTACGGGGTGCCATTCGTTACATAAACATTGGGCTGCCTCTTACATCTAATAGTTTTATGTACGGGGTGCCATTCGTTACATAAACATTGGGCTGCCTCTTACATCTAATAGTTTTATGTACGGGGTGCCATTCGTTACATAAACATTGGGCTGCCTCTTACATCTAATAGTTTTATGTACGGGGTGCCATTCGTTACATAAACATTGGGCTGCCTCTTACATCTAATAGTTTTATGTACGGGGTGCCATTCGTTACATAAACATTGGGCTGCCTCTTACATCTAATAGTTTTATGTACGGGGTGCCATTCGTTACATAAACATTGGGCTGCCTCTTACATCTAATAGTTTTATGTACGGGGTGCCATTCGTTACATAAACATTGGGCTGCCTCTTACATCTAATAGTTTTATGTACGGGGTGCCATTCGTTACATAAATATTGGGCTGCCTCTTACATCTAATAGTTTTATGTACGGGGTGCCATTCGTTACATAAATATTGGGCTGCCTCTTACATCTAATAGATCGTCCATAAAACTGTTTGTAGCAAATACTTGTACACAGCTGTTTGTTTGTATTGTTGGAAATCTATTTGGTGTTATTATTTATAGTCTTGTTTTAACCATGAAATCATACATAATTAAGTTAGGTGTTATTTTTGACTGAACACTGATTGAAAGAACATGAAGTAGTGTTTATCAATGATGATAAGTTTACCGTTCAAAATGCATTTGTAAGAAAAAGTGCTATTCGTTGTGGATCTTTATTTCTTGTTTCAAACAAGTTGAAATGTAAACAAAGTTTAGATTTAGTTAATCTTTCTATCGAGCGCACTATTGAGTAGTATTGTGTTGAACTCGAGCGATATGTTATAATTTGCTTTCATCGACCGCCCTCTGGGTACTTTATTCGTTTCGAATCGGTAATGCAGGATTCACTCAATTTGTTAAAATCAAAGAATACAAGTATAATTTTATGTGGAGATTTGAATGTTAATATTTTAGATGTTACTTCATTAAGTATTACACTTCTCAACCTGCTAAGGTCTTTTAAGTCAAAGTCAAAGTCAGATCATTTATTTCAAATAGGCACATAAAAGGCACTTTTGAACGTCAAAACTTACAAAAAAAATTAATTGATTCTAGTTGCCCTTTTCAAAAGGTAGTTTCGTATGGAGAAGAATGGGCATGAAACTCCACCGTTACTCTTTTAAAAATGTTTTACTATATTATGTATACATTAAGTATATAATTATATGTGAAGACGATGCAACTAGAATAAAATTACTATACCACAATAGGTAAATGAATTAAATATAACGCAATGACAGTTAAATTGTGAGATAGATACAAGGGTGCTCACATATTTACAAATATTGAAAACGAAATGATTTTTCCAAAATATCACAAATAATAATATAGTGTGTGAGTTAAAGTAATTACATAATCTAAAAATCAATGTCAGAAAAATTATAAATTATACAATTAAATTAGCAACCATTTTGATTTTGTCTATACTCTAGATTATCCTATGGAGCAGGACAAGCCTGTTTCCAAGCATTCTTATCTTCTAGGATAATTATAATCCTCTAATTTGTAATAATTATGCTTGTTTATAAAGTGTACATTTAATATGAGTTTTAATTATTCTTTCATTTAATTGCAATAATATATCACAAGGTATTTTGTTGTAACATTTAACACAGTACCCCATGAAAGATGATCCAGACTCCGGGCTGCTACTGAGAAATTCCTGTTGGAAAAACCCAATAATACTTTGCCCGACCTGGGAATCGAATAGTATAAAAAGTTTCACAAAAAATTCAACCCCGCATTTAACCCTCTTAGAGGTGGAATTTGGAAAAACCCTTTCTTAGTGGATACTTACTTTTCATAAAGAATACACCCTTCAAATTTCATGTCTCTAGGATGAGCGGTTTGGGCTGTACTTTGATATATCAGTCAGGACTTTGAATTTTATATATATGTATATAGATAGATGCTACAGTCCGGCCGCGTCCGTCGAGAGAATGTGTTCCTCACACCTGTCAGTTTTATACAAATTAAAACGTGTCTTGCGAATTTGATCTTTATTAGTTACTAGAATTCTCGCACTAACAGGTGTCAGGACCGCATTCTCTCGATGGCCAGACTGTAATTAGCAGGTTTTTAGTGGTAGTGGTTTCATCGTTTAAAATAAAGGGGTAACATCTTAAATAAAGTCGCCCTAGTAGGGTGGTGGGGGGAGACATTAAAGAAAAAAAAATGGTTTAATGAATTAAAAACATTAAATACAAGATTGTTCAAAATTAAATTGTACACATGGCTATCAGCTAATAGTTTTTACAGTGTTAAGAAGTTCCTGGAACATAAAATCCCATGATGACTGATTGTATCGTTATGCATGTAAAATTTGCACGCTTATACATATCTATAAAGCAAAACATGTTTGTTCACATTAATAACATTACCATCTTTTATACCATGTTTTTTGCAAATAAATGATATTATTATTATTAATGATTTTTGAGAAAAATCGACTTACTAGAGGGGAAGCAAGCAATAATAACTAGGCGTAGGTGACGGAGCCCCGCTTAAGGGGGTTCATATTTCTGAATGGTTTTAAAAAAATGCCACGAGTCGGAGTGCCCCAAGTCCCGAGCTCACTTTACTCGTTCTTTCACTCAATAAAACACCAAAATGTAAATTTTGATAATTACTTTATTTATTTACACTATAATAAAGGACAAGTAAAAAAAAATACTGTACAAAGGTGAACTTAATACCTGAGGCATTTTCTACCAGTCAACCTTAGGGTGATGCAGAGACAAAACATGGCAGGTGCAACATAAGGGATAGATGACACGAAAAATAATAAATACGAATTCATAAATACATACATATAACGAAAGTAAACTTTGTCAAGAGAAATAACGATAGGTACAGGGAGAAACCGAATCCAACAAATCAGCGCTCGGATGATTCTGCCAAATTCTTACGAATATATTCACGTGCCTTCACTTTAAAAGACAACCGACTGGTTGCCATCCTAATGTTCAAAGGAAGCGCATTCCAAAGAAAGATCGTCTGGACAAAGAAAGAAGAGTGAATGAAACCAGAGCGGTGAGATGGACATCGTAGAAGACGATTGTTGGTGGAACGAAGATTTTTACTATGCGCGGAGTATAAGTATTGAACATTGGAAGTCAGGTAAGAACGAAAATTGGGTTTGTCGAGTATAAAAAAACAACATAGACAGAGCCCTCAACTCTTTGCGCTGGTGAATGGGTAACCATTTAAAAGCAACCGGTGCACGGACACATATCGTACTAACGAAGGTTGAAAACGAATCGAATTCTTTAAAATGTAAAAATATTTAATGGCCTCCACCATTTCCTAAAATGGATGTTTTTTTTATATTTTACAATATTCCGCCGCCGGCGGCCGCGCGCAGCAAGTACTCCAGTATTGCATCACCAAACTTCTCCGGATTGTTATAGCGACAGGGAGCACATTCACGTAAACTCGAAAGGAACGGCATGTCGCGACGGAAAGTGCCAATTATATCTGTCACTGTGTGTGTCATTGTTGTCATAGTCATTGTGACACACGAAACTTATAAAACGTAAGAATTTCGTGAAATTTAAGTTCCGTTTTACGCATTAGTTAATGATTTAACGATATTTTTAGAAAAAAAATCTTAGTTTTTTCACGGAGCTCCTGTAGCTAATATTGCATGAGATAATCCCTCTTGACCACCTCACAGTGACAGACTCCCCAAATTCAGGCAACTCGATATAAGATCCAACCCCTCTGTTCCGTTCCATCAAATCGAAGATATTTTGGAGAAGAAAACAAGTGTCCTCTGAAACACAAGAATATTATTCTTGCTTTGGAGCCATTGTCAAATTGTATTTATTCAACTACCAAATATTTTTTTTGTTTAATCGATAATTAATAGGAATAAGCCGACCATGATAATAAGACAACGTGATGGGATGCGTGGCCTCCCCAGCTTGTCTCCTTCACAAGTCTTAAATTATACACTCGCCTTAGTACCTTACATATCGTCCTATTACTGCAAATACCGATTAAGTGCAAAAATCGCTTTTAGATAATGCCATTTGAAAGTTTGGATGTGCTACCAAATAGTCAATTATGTTACCTTAAACTGTGAGCTATTTTCATAACGAAGAGTCGTATCAAAAAATGGGTTTTACAAGTTTGTACAGCTTGAAAAATTAATTGGAAAGGTCTAAAAATATCATTTTCGTCCTAAATTCACTTAATAGGTATTTGCAGTAATAGGAAAATATAATGAAATGATTAGGTATTTGTAATATTGCAAATAGTTGTAAATAACATCACGACTGACAGTGCTTTCATTAAGGCGGTACCCCGACCAAAACCTTGCCATAGTGCGTTATTCAGAGGCTATTAACTCATTCACTATGGGTAATAAACTATATCTAAAAGCACATTATTAATGTTCGATATCCTATCATCACATTGCACGTTCTTATTTGTTTTTATGTGTTATAAATACATCTAAAATCTCCTTGTAAAAAAGTGACTAAAATTATTAATTGCATGCATCTTTTGCTAAAGGTGACGTTCTATTCATTTGAGGATTACACTAATGGATAGATAATTTAAAAATCTAAATAATGCACGTTTTATTTTATTTTAAAACTTTACTTGTATTTTTTTATTCAAATAATTTCATTATTTTTGTGAATTTTATGATAAATGAGCATGCGGAGGGAGCAAGACAGAGCGAGACTCACCGACGGGACAGAGAAGGACCGAACTGTTATACCCTAACTCTGTAAGGGTTAATGCTAGATCAGCGCCTCGTCGGCGCTGCCAGTTCTTAGTCTACCTGACGGCTGGAGACGTCATCTTTTCTCTGGCAGTTGATACTCAACCTCCGTAGCGGACGGGTCTGCCCATGGGTCTCACGTGTTATTTTGAAAGTGATTATATCCCGAATTATAATATCCCGAAATATACATCCTGAAGTAATTAATTCTTTTTTTTAAAAAGCCTAACGCGTGGTGACCTATAACAATTGGTGGCAGCGGTGGGATACGAAAATCCCCAGTGTCCTTAAAATATTAACTCTCCAGTGTACCATCTAATAATCAGTGTGTAGTGAAACGCCTAAAATTATAGTCAACATTACCATCCAAGTGTGTGAAAGTGTGGTTAAAACAACCTGTAAAATCAAATGTGTAGTGAACAAGAACTGCATTCTACTTGATAAACCCTGTAAAACCAAAATCAAATGTGAACATTTACTTACCATTAACTATCCTGAGCATCACGTCGCGTAACATGCTATCTTAAACATCCTGCATCATCCAGTGTATAGTGATTGTGGACTATACCGTCAGCTATCCTGAGCATCGCGCAGCTTAACTGCTATTCCTGCAAATTCCATCCGGCATCCGAAGTCAAGGTCAATACCAAATAATTGACCACAATATAATCATTCAAGACCGCCAACGACTCAAACTCAGGCCGCTGAGACGCGGCTTATCGCAACGGAATGTTCCTGTTCGCCATAACATCCGTCGCCCACGCACTACTAGTACTGTGAGTCTTTGGTCATTAGTCAAGGCTGAGATATTATTTAATTCTCTATACAAGATTATTTACTTGCGATTTATTAACTGTAATCATTATTGTAAGACCTTATACTATCTGTGACCCGTTTTCTTTCATTTATGGTTAAACAATCTAATTATGCCAACAGTTCCTAAAACAGAAGAAAGTAAACTAAAACTTGATATCCCAACTTTAGAGCAATCTCGAAGTGATACAGAAAAATCGCCTACCAGGCCTTCTAGTCCTAGGGTCACAAGGGCTGCTATTGCACGTAGCGCAATGGCAGAACTAGACTTAAACACTTTGTTTAAGTTCGTCAAATCATTTGACGGCAACCGGGAAACTGTCAACTCATTTATTATCAATTGTAATAACGCGTATGATCTTGCAACAGAACTACAAAGACCAATTCTTTTTAAATACATTCTCAGCCAGTTGGGTGGAAAAGCGGAAATTGCCTGCTCCATAAAAGAGTTCGTGTCATGGGAACAACTCAGAGAATTTTTAAAAGCACAATTTAGTGAGCGAAAACATTATGCTCACCTTCTCACCGACCTTCAGGAGAGCAGGCAAAGCCCGCAGGATAATGTTAGCCAATTTTCGCTTCGCGTGGAGACCTGCCTCTCACAACTGTTAACTGAAATATCCTTATCTACCACTAAGGCAAAGGAATTGCCCGGTCGTACCGCAGCTATGGAGGACTTAGCCCTCCATCATTTTCTTATGGGGTTACACCCCCGTTTATCAAACATTGTGAGATGTAGATCTCCAAAAACACTAAACGAAGCCATTAATTTAGCGATTTCGGAAGAACGCATTCAACAAAGCCTGTATAAGCGCCCACAGGTCGAACAAAAGTTCGTCAATAATAACAAGCCAAAACCAGGGCCTTCAAAACCAAACTCTTACACACAATCCACTACGTCAAATCCAAATAAAACCGATACATTGTTTTGCCGGTATTGTAAAACTGCTGGTCACGAAATAAAAGATTGTAAGAAACGCGAATTCTATAATAACAAATTTCAATTCAAACCGAATAATAATGTTCGGAATAATAATAATAAAGTCAGCCATATCCGCGAAACACCCGATGATGAACACACGGATGATTTCTCTTCATCCTATGTCCACGGCTCCAATGATTTAAACGAAATGGAGTCTCGCGAGGGTGCCGCACGGGACGAAGCATAAATAACGGCACCCAACAACAAAAACCAATTCATAGGACTAACCAACAGGGTAACCAGCCCCAAACTGACGGTCCTAACCCTTATCCTTATCCAAAGAAGGTCAACCGACAGGGTAACCAGCCCCGAACTGACGACCTTAATCTAGATTCATCACGGACCAACCGACAGGGTAACCAGCCCCAAACTGACGGTCCTACCATTAATATATCCCGTGTCGAACGACAAGGTAATAAGCCCCAAATCCACGAACACGGAACGAAAAATTTAGGAGTCTCGCCAGTATCCAACGAGACCAGTACCAAAATATACGAAGTAAATCTAGACATATCCAAGCGGTTTCTACCACATGTACTCTTAAACTCACAAGTTTCAGATACCCCTTTATCCTTATTAGTCGATTCAGGCTCTGTCATATGCCTATTAAAATTATCCAGTATCAAGGAAAATCAACGACTGGTGAAAGAACCAATCAAACTTAAGGGCATCGACCCCGGTGACGTACCGACCTCAACCGAAGGCCATTTACAATTAAAATTAAAATTAAATAATAATAAAGTCACACCATTTCGATTTCATGTCATTAAAGACATAAGTTTGCCCTATGATGGTATCATAGGATCAGATTTCTTAACCTTTTTCGGCTGTAAAATTGATTATACAACCGATACCCTTAAAATGGGAGAATCCGAAGTTAAGCTATACTTCTACGACCCATTCTATATTATCCCACCACGTACTGAATCTGTTATTGAATGTTCAGTACAGGACACCGATCTAAAAGAAGGTATCATTATGGATCAACACTTATCAAAATGTGTCCTAATATCTAACTGTATAGTAAAGGTGAAGGATAACCATCGTGTCAATTTAACTATAGCTAATACCTCAGGGTCGTACATTAAAATTGATCCTAATTTAAAACTCGCAATCAAGCCACTACATGCTGCCGTTCAGGTCAGCATAAACAGTCAAGAAACATCCTATCGAACTATAGAAGTCTTAAACTCCCTACGAACAAATCATTTAAATCAAGAAGAGTCTGAAGCCCTCACTGAACTTTGTTCCCAATATTCTGATATCTTCTATCTACCAGATGATCAGTTAACTCACACTACAGCCCTTAATCATCAAATCAAAACGAGTAGCGATACCCCTATTCATACAAAGTCGTACCGATTTCCGGAATGTCATAAGAAGGAAGTAGAAACTCAAGTCAGTAAAATGCTAAGTCAAAACATTATAGAGCCGTCATCCTCACCCTGGAGCTCGCCAATTTGGATAGTTCCCAAAAAGGCAGACTCTCAAGGGCAAAGAAAATGGAGAATAGTAATCGATTATAGGAAATTAAACGACGTCACTATCGGTGAAGCATATCCTATACCACAAATATCCGAGATCCTTGATCAATTAGGAAGTAGTAAATACTTCACGACCTTGGACCTCACATCCGGTTTCCACCAAATTTTGATTTCTCCTAATGACGCACCCAAAACTGCATTTTCTGTACCTCAAGGTCACTTCCAATTTACACGAATGCCATTCGGATTAAAAAATGCACCTTCCACCTTTCAAAGACTAATGAATAATTGCCTTACTGGCCTACAAGGCACAAGATGTTTTGTGTACTTAGATGACATCGTAATCTACTCATACGACCTGATCTCACATGTTGATAACCTGAAAGCCGTATTCGACAGACTCCGTAGATTTAACTTAAAGTTACAGCCAGAAAAGTGCGAATTTCTCCGCAAAGAAGTCGCTTACTTAGGACACATCATCAACGAAAACGGCGTCCAACCGAATCCTGAAAAGGTTCGTGTAGTGACGGAATATCCAGTACCTCAATCTCCGAAAGACATAAAGTCTTTTCTGGGTCTAGTATCCTATTATAGAAGGTTTATACCCGACTTTGCCAAATTGGCGAAACCTTTAACCTCCTTGCTAAAAAAGGACGTTACCTTCGAGTGGCAGAACGAGCAACAACTTGCTTTTGAATCCTTAAAATCCAAACTCGTTTCCGCCCCAATTCTCGCATATCCAAACTTCACACAACCATTCCTTCTAACCTGTGACGCCTCAAATTATGCGATATCCGCAATATTATCCCAGGGCCCAGTAGGACAAGACCGTCCTATTGCATATGCGTCTCGCACGCTTAATAAAGCAGAATGCAATTATAGCGTCACAGAAAAGGAATGTCTCGCCATTATCTTCGGCACCAAAACATTCAGACCGTATCTCTACGGTCATCAGTTTACAATCCTTACAGACCATAAACCATTACAATGGCTTTTTAACTGTAAAGATCCTGGATCTAGACTTGTCCGCTGGCGTTTAAAATTAGAGGAATTTGAATACAACATCCAGTATAAAAAGGGAAAGGTTAACGCCAACGCTGACGCCTTATCTCGTTTTCCAGTAAATCCTATCCAACAAACTGATCCTGTAACGTCCAACCCTCTTGGTGAAGAAGAATCCCCTCAAGAGCTAGATAGAGACCTAATGGATTTACTGATAGATCCACCTTCGTTCAACCCTGACGCAGATATTCAAACTTCTCCGAATCTTCTCGATCCAACCGAAGATCTCTTGCCATTACCCGATATAAACTTACCTTCTAATGTCCCAGATATCCTCAGAAATGAAATCGAGAATGAAACAATCACATTACCTAATCCTGTATTGGACGAATCAACAGCTTCCAATCCCCAAATTGTCCATAGTCCCAGACCGTCCACAAGTGCAAGTCCAAATGCCCCATCTAATGTCGATGATTATCCCACGTTCCTGAAATCTGTGGCTAATAAAGACAAATTATTTAGCACTGAAATTGTAGAACACAATGAAAGCCTTTTAAAATGTCTTGCAAAAGTAATTCTAGTTCCCACGTCTATTGATCTGGACGAATCTAACCCGTATATCCAAGATATATTAACTGACCTCGAAATCAGCACCAGAATACATAATTCCGAGAAAGAGCTTTTCTCGTCCTTGAAGATAGAAGTTAATAATAAAATATATTACCTGTTGTTTACCAAAGTACATCACTTTGACGAAGCCTCCTATCCGGAAATTTTCGAAACCCTGAAAAGAATAAGAAATGAATTAATAATATTCGGAAATGTCAATGAAATCGGCATATCCGATTTTAAAAATCCGTTTGAAAAACATTCCTTTATTAAAGTTTATAATATCCTTACTTATCTTTTCCACGATACGCGAATCAAGGTCAATGTATATCATAACAACATTATCTATCCTGCTCCAATCGAAATTAAAAAGATCCTGCATGACAATCATGACATCCCAATAGCAGGTCACCTAGGCTCATCACGAATGTATAACAGAATAAAACAAACGTATTATTGGAAGGGTATGCGTAGTGACATCGAATCATACGTGAAACAATGTAAGTCTTGCCAAGAAAATAAAGCACTTAGGAAAATCAATCGCGCTCCTATGCAAATTACCAGTACTTCCACTGAACCATGTCAACGAATTGCTCTGGACATCGTAGGTCCGCTCCCCGAAGCAGGTCCTGCAAAATTAAAATTTATATTAACAATCCAAGATGATCTCACTAAGTTCTCTTCCGCATATCCCATTCGTAGCACTACAGCAGAAGAAACAAGCGAATGTCTGCTCCACTATATATCTATATTTGGCATCCCCAAAATGATTCTTACCGACCAGGGCACCAACTTCACGTCAGATCTCTTCAAGAAAACATGCGATTTCCTTAAAATAAAAAATCTGTGGTCTTCACCCTATCACCCACAAACCCAGGGCGCCCTGGAACGAAGCCATTCAACCCTTAAGGAGTACCTTAAGTCTTATACTAACGAAGAACAATCAAACTGGCCTCGTTACGTATATACAGCTATGTTTGCTTATAATACTGCCGTTCATTCCACAACTCACTTTACACCATATGAGCTAATGTTCGGTAGTAAACCGTTCATCCCTAATTCTATATACGACGAATCCCCAGGGGCTACTTACCCCGAATATGTCCGTATGCTACAGAACCGACTAAAATACTCGCGTGAAAAAGCATTAGACTTCATGAGGAAATCCAAGGAATCCTCAAAATTATACTACGATAACCACACTCGCTCAGTAAGTTATAAAGTCGGTGAGTTCGTGTATCTCAAAAATCATTTGAGACTACGTAAGGCTCTCTCCCCTCTCTGGAAAGGTCCTTATAAAATATTAAAAGTTAATAGTAATAACACACTTACCTTGCTTATTAATAGGCGTCATGTCACCCATCACTTTGATGAGGTGAAGCCAGCTGATGTCGGAAGTAACCCGTAGTATCTTAAATAGTTATAGGTATAAGCTTAAATATTAATACATAGAGTAGGTATAGTTACTATGTAAGTACTTATATTATTATACTTAATGTAGCTATTGATTTACAGAACTCCGAATCAGGCTCGAAGTCAGCAGGACAACTATGTCCAGCAGATAAAATCAAGCCCTGGCCTATATTTCGATTACCTCGGCTCACTGAAAATCAGCAGTGGACAACTGAACGTCTTGATGCCCTTAGATATCTCACATATTGGCCCGCATATTCAAAATATAAACTCCGCCCTTAATACTACTAAATATCTATGTAAAAGAATTGGTCTAATAGAAAATAGTTGTAATAACATAATAGAACCATTAAATGCCCGCTACAATGACATGTACAAAGAGTTTTCATCTATTTCACATTTGTTAGAAAAACGATCAAAACGCGCTTGGGTAGGAGGACTAGGTACTCTGATTAAGCAGATATTTGGTAATCTGGACGAAAACGATGGTCTCAGGTTTAATGATGCTATAAACGTACTACTAAATAATGAGAAAAAGTTGGTTTCATTAATGAAGGAAAATACTTTAGTGACCACATCAACAATTTCATCGTTTAATAACTCAATTAATAACATTAAAATTAATGAAATTAACCTAAACGAAGCTATCGACAAACTCTCGACCAATTTAAAAAACGTAACCAATGAAACGAATGAATTATTGCTACGATTAGAAATTGTTCATATACTTAATAATCTAGAAGTGTCAATCTTAACTATGTCATTCCAACTCGAAGACATAACAAATGCTATCCTTTTCAGTAATCAAAATATTCTACACCCATCAATGATTACGATACAACAATTGTTCCATGAGCTTGCCGATAACTATCAATACTTACCTAATGATTTGAAACTACCTGTTAATTTAGATTTAAGTTCTATTCATTTAATCTTGAATGTATCTAGAGTAGTTAGTTATTATACTAGTAATAAGATATTTTTCATGTTACAAATACCTTTAGTGTCTATAAAAGAATATGTATTATTTCATAACATTGCTCTGCCTACTCCTCACAATTTAAGTAAACCTAATACTTTTAGTTTAATTTTACCTAGTTCCAAATACATTGCAATGACCAAAGACAAAACCCAGTACAGCACTTTAAACAATTTGGAAAGTTGCAAAATCATCACAGCAGGAAAATATGTGTGCGATATAACAACCGTGTATGCGTCAGACATCAGACCTATTTGTGAAAGTGAATATATGTCAAAAGTGATCAGTGAAACCCCAAAATATTGTGAAACTAAATTTATTTATGGTAACTTAGATATGTGGAAACCCATAGAAAATAATAAATGGATTTACATACAGTCAGTGTCTAATAGAGTTTCAATAGAATGCCGGAATTCAAAATTATTAGAAATTAATGTTTTAGGTACCGGAATACTTACAATCCCTAAAAACTGCATGGGTTACTGTAAGGGTATCACTTTGATCCCAAAATATACTGCATTAAACATATCTACACCCATTGCCTTTCCTGACTTTAATTTATTAAATGACACTTGCTGTAATGTAATGAGATTAAACCAATCAATTAATAATGTATCCCCTATTAAACTACTAAACACTGATTTAGATGATCTGAAGTTCAATAAACATATCTTTCTAAAACAATTAAGTAATATAGACAATGTCCTTGACAATCAACCATACATCTTAAAGTATGGGATGCATTATTCTATTATCACTATGTTAATTATTATCCTTATAATATCTTATGTCTGTTTTAAAGTTTATAAATGCATACGACCCGGCAGCAGAACCCCAGTTAAAATATCCTTCTCATCGAAACCGGAACCGACTTATAAAATTAATACAGAAAATAGTCATTCCGATAATGAGGAAACCTCCCTTCCAGCTATTAGAACTAGAGTTTAAAATACTTCATCGCTTTGATTTTACACATAAATAATTACGTCATAACTCCGTAGTAACCCCGAAGTTATTTCTTAAAGGGGGAGGTGTTATACCCTAACTCTGTAAGGGTTAATGCTAGATCAGCGCCTCGTCGGCGCTGCCAGTTCTTAGTCTACCTGACGGCTGGAGACGTCATCTTTTCTCTGGCAGTTGATACTCAACCTCCGTAGCGGACGGGTCTGCCCATGGGTCTCACGTGTTATTTTGAAAGTGATTATATCCCGAATTATAATATCCCGAAATATACATCCTGAAGTAATTAATTCTTTTTTTTAAAAAGCCTAACGCGTGGTGACCTATAACAGAACGCTCAACGTCGTTTGGTCAGGGAAGCGCCTTAAGCCTATTGACAAGTTATTGTCAGTGATAGATAACGCATCGTATTTACTAGTCGTAGCCCCACGACACGTGTCTCAAGAAATGTAGTGCGAAGTTGGGCATCGTCAACCGATATCGACTAACTAGATATCTTGCCTCACGACGTTTTTCAACGTTTTCGATGTTGTCAGACATACTCATATTGTACGACGTCACCCAACGTCGGTCGACTTCGCTCTGCGTCGACATGCGTCGCGGGAAGCTTTAACAGTCCGAGCCAGTCCGGCCGTGCACGGTGCCAAGCGACAGCGCGTTGGCTAGCAGTTGCAGGGCAACAAACCATCGTGCACAGTTCACGTTGGACGGATATCTAGGTCGTATTTTTGCTTTCTTCATCCAAAATCGTTTCGTTTTCTATGATTTATCTTACTTTACGTTGTGTACGTATAAGATCACAATAATTACAAAAGAAATAGGTCGTAGTAGTACGTCATAATTATGCCTGCTTTGCAAAGAAGTGCATGGAGCGCAATTGAGTACGATGGGACACGAGGACCAACATAAATTCCGCCATATTTTAATGTCGTACTGTTAACAGCATATTATACTCTTTGGTTAATTATCAGTCATGATGGGGACAATATAAACGGAGCCACTCTTGCTCTTTAAACAACGTTTTTCTGGCGAAACCCAATGTTATAAAAATATTATGCAATAATTGTATTGTAAGGAGAATCCTCTCTTAAGTCAGTAACTACCCTCCACTTCGCCTATAAAAGCAAGGCGCTGGGGATAGAACGTTCTTTTTTTGGCTGCTCTGCGCTCGGACTGGACGGACGTGCGAATCATCAGCTAGTCGTAAGGTTACGTAAGCCATTTGAGTTTAGTTTAGTGCAAAACTGATAAAGTGTACAATGTTCGTTGAGTAGATGTTTAGTCTTAGCGGACTGTAAGTAATTTTGTTGATTGTAATTTGAGTCGATTGTGATTATGAAGTAAAAATGGTTTTTTTGTTGTAAATTGTTTTCTTTTATTGAATTTCCACTTCTGAAGCTTATAGTATCTTAATTTGACCGAGATCTATTTTTCGAGAGTATTATTATGAATGACCGCGAAGTCTAAATGCGACACCCATATTACATGGAGTCCTGCCATTCTTCCTTCATTGAAACCAAATATTATGAATATAACCAAATATTATATTATGCTTCATTGAAACCAAATATTTCGGGTACGAGGGGCGGCTGATAAGTTCGCGACCTAAGGTACTTAGCGATGACTCATCATCTTGTTACTGATAACACTAATTGCGTTACTCATTGATAGTATAAATACTACCCCCTTTTTTATTTGGTTCATTCTACAATTATCCCTGGAGGAAGCAACAAAACCATGTCGACAGAAAATTCTCGAAATTTGGTGACCGCGCTGTGATTTTATTGAGTTTTGTCAGACTGATTTGGACGAAATTTGCAACTAGATTGTGCCCCTTGATGGAACTTGGATTTATCAGTATGATCCAGAGTCCAAACAAGACTCGATGCAGTGGATATAAAGGGAGAAAGACCACTAAAGAAATTCAAAGTGGAAAAGTCGGCGTCGAAGATTATGGCTACCATTTTCTGGGATAGCGAGGGAATTTTACGGACTCATTACTTGCCTAAAGGGACTCCAATGAATGGCCAGTCCTACGCTAATTTATTGGGTCAGGCACGTGAAGCAGTCGTACAGAAGAGATGTGGCAAGTTGGCGCGCGGAGTGCTGTCTCTGCAGGCAAACACGCCGGCCGGTACACACCGCTCGGGAATATATTTTTAGTGCCATAAAGGCTTTATATACGAGATGTGAAAAGAGTATTTCACTTGAGGGAGATTACAATGACATAAAAAAAAAATAGAAAACCATTATTTTCATTCATTAAATACCTTAGGCCCCGAACTTATCAGCCGCCCCTCGTAGGTAAACAGATAAATTACCTTTCATGCTGGGATTTCAATATGAATAGGAGATTTTAAATGGAAGTGAAATTATTCCCAAAGTGCTGCTGTAATATCGCTATCAAAATGGTCAGAATTTATTTAGACCATTTCAAATACAAACGAAACATGTTAGGTATAACGTTTCCTTTTTAAGTGAAATTTATGAATTATGCTTAAAATGGTGGTGAGGTTTTAAAGAAAGATAGTAAACAGATTTTTCTTTTCTTTTTTTATATGTGGTGTGACTTAATAACCCATTTAAAATATTTTCCTCCTCAAACTGGTATTATTTACGAGGCTCCTGACTCTCGTCGGTAATACTACCAAAGTAAGAGAATAAAACACTAGAGTTGGTCCACGGAAAGTTTTCCAATAAAATTTCGGTAGCCGACTTACTTGTCAGGAAGAACCGCTTACCAACTGGATGGCCGGCCAAGGTAAGCTGACCTGCGCCCGTAGCGTAACTCTTTGCAACTCATTAAACGATCACTTTATTCTGTGCTTTATTATGGGTCATCGTAAACTGGTTACTCAATTATGACACTATTAAAATTTGACGTTTATTGATTTCACAAGGTTTTCCTGAGTTTGGATGTAACTTATGCCTATTTGATTTTTAGATCATTAAACAAATGGCTATTGGATTTAAGCTTCTGTTAGAATTTGTAATATTGTGAAGTTAGCGGGGCGTTACAAGACGTTTTCGTTGGTCTTACATCATAACTAATATTATAAATGCAAAAGTAAGTTTGTTGTTTGTTTGTTACGCTTTCACGCCAAAACGTCTGAACTAATTTGGATGAAATTTGACACGCAGACACACCACAACACCGAATAACATCCATACATCAATGAATAAGTAGCCATCCTCTAATCCCTAGCCTAGATCTGCCCGCGTCGCGTCCCGGTCCGCGCACGTGCCGCGTGTCTCTTATGTGAACATGGAACTAATCAAACGGAACCACATCTGTGCCTGACATTACCGATATAAACCCAGGCCGAATATTCAAGGGTAATGTACTTATATATCATTTTCTCGGAAATTCAAGGGAAGGAGGAGAGGGGGGAGGAGGGGATTGTAAAGGACAGACTTGTTTCAGATGATGCGTGTTTGTGTTTTTTTCTAAGCATTGATTGAGTCTTATGTTATTAAGTAAATTTCTTACAACTTTTTAATTTTAGAAATCTACAGGTGTAAATCATCCCACCCTTTTTATGAAAAGGTTAAGACAAACATGATCACATCACAGTACAAACGACTATCGAAGCAATTTACGCTTTAAGTTTCTACGCAGTATTATTCGACCTGCAGACTAGAGATCCACCACTGATTTTTTTCCTGAAAACCCGTCATTAAGCATTTGGCTGTGTTCTGTGTTATAAATCAGCGGGGTAATTTCTTAACACACTAACAGTAGGAATGGGTTTCATTTTGACAGTTCAACAACATTCAATGCGTTATTTACGTTGTTGAGTAGACAAATTTTCCGAACATATGAAGCAATGGATTAGCAATAGGCTTCAAAATGATTCAGATTGTGATAGATAGTGTCTTACTTAATTAGGGTGCTGTTCGCACCTATTTCACACCACTAAAATCGCTGAAATCGTTCCATCTCAAGAACATCGTTTTCCTCGATATGTTTCGTGGTTTGAGTGCACAGAACATGTAAGGTCGAGGCATTTGATTCGAAGAGCGGTCATTTCATTACTGTATACGGATCATACAAGTAGTTTCTTTGCACGAGATTGAGTTCGTTTTATTGGAAACGTGTAATGAAGACCACGGAAATATTTACTGTAAATATCGTGAAGATTGTGGTTAAAAGGCTGCAGTAACCGATTTTCTTTGAGGCATTTCAGCGTTAGTTTCGTTGCAGTATTTGTATTGCTATTAGTAGCAGTAGTAGTTAGTTTCTGAATAATGTTTTTGGCATTAATTGCGTTAAGGTGATGATAGATTCATTTTTTAAGCACATTGAGGGATGAACATTTTACCAACGCTGTTCTGTTTTTCTAAAACTTGTTCTGTGTTGCTTTTCTCGTTCTTTTATGTAGGCCGTATCTAGGTCTAAAATAAAAATATTTTAATGTTTTACTTGTTGGTCGTTTTGCTAACACACTCATCTTACTAGTCAGGCCCCAGGTGGCCCGTTAGCGGGTCATAACAATAGACAATCAATTATGTCTCATTAGCTATGCTTGCTTTGATTCCTTTATCGTCACGTCTAATAGAAAAGCTGCCCTGTCAGCTTTTTGTTCGTTTTGTTGCTTACTCAGTATCATCACATTGCCATCAAGTCGTTACGTGCTGTCGCGTGCCGTCTCGCCGCACGACGTTGACGCGACGCGACGTTGACAACAATATCGCGCTGATGGCAAAACAACACCACAATCACTCGCGGCTTTCACCCTGTTACGTTCGAGTTTTTTGGATAAAATATTCAGAGGTTTCAGAAGGTTTACCGAATAAATAAAAGGGTACGATTTTGTCAGTCAGTAAAGTCCACAGTTGCCAACACCAGTGTATTTCTAATTAGAACGTGTAGTGTAAGCCTGCATTATCAAAGCACGGAATGAATATTCCTTACTCCACTAGGTTACAATGGGCATTGCTTACCTCATTATTGGTTATATTCTATTATACACCATTCCTTGAGACTGGGAAATCAGCATTCTGAATCCTTTTGGAGAACGGTTATATTTACTGCCATTGTGGTTGACAGTTGAACCCCTCTCGGTCAGCGACTATTCTAAGAAACTTTATAAACTGTTTCGACTATCCCAGGATGTATAAACGACATATGGCCTGACCTTCTGCACCCTCCAGTTCTATGTCCCGGGGTTAAGCGACACTTCGGGGCGAACGAACCATTTTGTTGTAGAGAGACGAGTGTGGACCATTACATAAGCGGTTTTAAACCCGTTACAAACATTGCTGCTTGCTTACTGCAAGCTTCCAATCGCGAACTCAGTGGAACACTACTGAGTTCGCGATTCGAAGCTTCAGTTCCGCGTCTTAAAGATTTCACATAATATCTTCTCCATGGCAAAAAGATCTTCACCACGATAGACCTGTGCCGGATAATCATCAATTGCCCGTGTATGTACCCGATATTGAGAAGATCGCAATTCAACATCGTCCGGCTCTTCTCCATAGGAAATGACCAATTGGAACCATGTACCTAGCTTCTGACATTTCATAAGTGCCCACGTCCTCGCATGTGTCCCAGACTGATGGACGCCGGACAAACGATAAACTATGATAATCTACGCGCTATAATATTCTACATGCTGTCCTACAAAGATTAGACAATTACGGGATTACCGTAAACTCGTTGAAATGCGTCTTTGGCAAGCAGACTGTCAAGTTCCTCGGTTATGATCTGTCAGAAGAAGGAATCAAACACCACTTGAAGAAGTCAATGCTGTCACCGATTACCCAAAGCCAGAAAACATTCAAGAACTACGACATTTCCTTGGCATATTGAACATTTAGCATGATAGTTTACCGAACGCAGCAAGTATTCAAGCACCTCTGAATGTTGTTCTTTTTCATTCTGAGCTCGTCTGTTTGAATGGATAGCAACGAAGTTTGGTTTGGGAAATGTATTTGTGTTTTTGCTGATGTGAGTATGAAGATTTTGAACGCCAGCAATACTTCAAGATTATCGATTCAAACCGATTCGTAAATCATTACGAAATAAAAGAGAACTGGCGACTGCTGTTAATAACAATTTACACGGGTCTATTCTAATAGGATTGTAATTGTTTGTGTATGTTTGGATAGGACATAATTTATGCAAATTAAATTGCTCACTGTTCATCATTTCACATTACAAACGAAATAAATAGAGAGCTCGGTAATATTGCACGATGCGAGGCATCTCCGGGACGCTCTCGTGCCGCGCCTGGTGATGCTTGTCGTAACAAGGTAAACGGTAGTCCGTTTTGACTCCACTACATCACACTACGAATGCCTGGATGTACTCTTTGGCTTCATATTGGAAACTTTCCCTTTGAAGCGTTCTAAAGACTATTAGCTAGGTCTGCTGATCGAGAAAAATCTGGGAACGCAATTTGTAAAGCTTAGGATAGTTACTAAAATTGCAAAAAGGTCCCAAGGCTTGTCAAGACGACAGTGAAATATTTATAACATATGCATTACTTACATATTTATACGGTACTTTATTGTCAATCTTCATCAAAATGATAGTGTCACATTCAAACAAAGTTTTTTTACCTTTCTGTCGTTCAACTCTACCCTCCCTATAATTCTTCCCACTGTTGAGCTGAACTTTTACCCTAGACTTTACTCAATAATAATAATATGCTCCCGTCATAGACATGAGACGGTCGCTTCGTCGATAGCGAGCGGTCTGCGCACCGGAGGCGCTAAGTACACCTGAAATACTTTCTGAACTAAGGACATACGAGCAATAAAAACTGGCGAAAATTTATAAAAAAAGTGGGTGTTTGTTGAAGGAAAGAGTATTAAATGTAGCGTTTTCATTGTTGCAATTGTTTCAAATTAATCTTTGATTAGTAATTTCTGAAAACTGTAAAAAGTTTCATCTAAACAGTGCCACATAATCATGCAGCATTGCTTTAGTTTACCTTCGGTGGTTTCCGATTTCACTCGTTTCTCTACTGTTTGTAGAACCATAACCTTTTAAGGCTGATTTTTCACTAGTCTAAAAACTTTCATCTGGAGAATAAATGTGTCAGTTTGTCATAATTATTTTCCAATTAAAAAGCTGTCAATCCGCAATATTTGTTCCTCATTTTTTTTTCCTTAGAGAATAACTATTAATTTATTCCTAATGTACACGGTAGGTACTGAAATTGTATCCACATAATATAATGTAAACGTTCGAGCGGCTCGTGTGTCTCGTGAAAGTAACGAAGACATATTTACAGTTCGCTCGACGCGACGCGTCGGGACTCGGGCGACGACGTGCGATGGTCGTCGCTCCGCGCTTGTTCTCTAAATTGCACTTTCAGGCCCCAACCGGTTACTGTCAACTCTTCAGCACACTCTGCCTCCCAAACGAGATGTTTTAATGGCTAGTTGCTTTCAAAAGTTATAATTAGTGCTAACACTTCTGCCTAAATATTAAGATCGAGTGTGAACTTTTCGTCAGTTAGTAATGCTACGTAATTCTAAAGGCTTGAGGAGAGGAGAAAAGTCGAGACTTTGATATTAGTCTTAATTACACCCAACACCTTAGTTATATGATAATGAATATAGTTTTAGTAGTAAGTATAATTAGGACTAAGTGCTCTGTAAGTAATTATTTAAATTATAATAAAAAATACAATGTTATTGTTTTTGTTTTTACTGCCAAGGCAGTACTTAAATGATTTTTTTGCCAGGCTTAGGGACCTGCAGTTATATTTATAAAGTTTTATGAAAAAATAAAGTATTCGTTAAAAAGAAAACTTTGGGCGTTACAGTGTTAATAAGATTTCATTGTGAAAGAAATGATCATAACTTTTCCAGTTGTTTAATTAAGGGTTGGCATTGATTGCGGCATTCGCTTGAATAATGCATAAAGTTGCGCCTTCCACGAATATCATGTTATTTATATGTTAAGCAGATAGCTCTGGATGTCTTCTAGAGGCTTTCTAGGGATTATTTGCTAGCGGTAAATATGATATTGTAATTTACCGCTGTAACAAATTGCCCAGGACATAAGCTAGGTCGGAAATGCTTGAAGCATACTATTTTCATTGTGCCATAAATTAGAGGAGTGTGGAGTTAACCGTTTCTTGAAATTAACCATGTAATATTGTTTTCTGTAAAAGATAAATGGAAGAAAAAAAAATACAGTTCTGTGGCTGTTCGTAGCTGCATGTTTGTGAGACAGGTAGTTATGCAGTCACATAGTTACTGTTTTACTTGCTTTTATTTGCCATGAATATTTAAACACGAAAAAATAACATCAGCCAGAGATATCTTTGCCTGATTAAAGTGCTGGTATGTATGTTATTTTGTTACTGATTACTATTAATGGTTTATTACGTACTCTTGTTGGTGTACCAACTAAATAAATAAATAAACTGCGTAATGATTTTGTTAAAACAAAAAAAAAACAATTTAATGGCTATGCAGTCATTCTAAACACACACACACACATTTCTGAATTTCGTACAAAGCTCAAGTGGCTTCCCATACGTCTTCGCCGGAATTCTCATATCTTGTTTCAGCTCTACAGTATTCTGTTCAACCCTAAAACCCCCTCTTATCTTAAAGAACGTTTCAAGTTCCTTCATGACACACATAATAGATACCTGAGGTCATCGGAAAACTTAAGACTAGAGATGCCGAGGCATTCCACCAGTTTTTATGACAAGTCTTTTACAGTTCAAGCAGTACGGTTATGGAATGCCTTGCCCATGTCGATAAGGCGTGCTCAATCTTTGTCCACTTTTAAAATTCTGGTTAAAAAACACTTCCTCTCTCCTTAAACATTGTCATTACATTTAGTTTCCTTACTCTTGTTTCATGTTTATTATTGTATATATTATATTATGTAGATAGGTATATGTTTTATGTATGTATGTATTTGTTGTATATGTAAATGGTACACCACTGACTACCTGCATTATTGTCTCTCCTTCTACCTTGAATCCATCCAAAGGTTGTCTGTAAAAGATCGCTTTTAGCGATAAGACCGCCCATTGTGTCACCCTATGTAAAATTTCTACTTTTATATCTGTAATTTTTATGGTGTACATAATAAAGAGTATTCTATTCTATTCTATTCTATTCTAAACTACAAAAAATAAAAAGTCTTATTAAGAGTTTCAGTCGTGGCCTCGTTTGCTTTTTAGTAAAATTTTCAACACTTACGTGATTTTTAGCTATTATTTGATCCTTCTTTATAACATTATTAGCCACATATTGAACAAAAAATCTCAAGTCTCTACCAGCAAGGTTAACAGTCATATTACTAACAGTCGTATTACTCCAGTATTGATATTAAATGACGTCTGTCAACACAAAGCTATGGTCGTGAGTTTTTTGCGGTTCCGTCCAAATGATGATCGATGTCCCTCAGTGGCCCTTTGTCTTGCCCTAGCCTTTGTGTGTGATTGGTGGGTTCGGCTCCTGCTGGTGTGTGATTGGTTGGTGCGACTTCCTTTTTTGTTTTATGTTCCTTAAATCCTGTTCTTATCCCGTGTCTGTGTAAATCCTGCGCCGTAAGAAAGGTCCCTTTATTAGTGAGATGCTTGTTGCTTTTAAAGTAGATGTTAAAGTGTGTCGGTGTAGCCTTAGTAATAATGTCTTGCGTTTGTGTTGCAAAAATAACAAGAGCAAGATTTTTTTAAACGCTTTTTTTTCAATCTTAAAGTATTACAACTATAGAAAAGTGAAAAAAGGTCATTTGGAAATGTTATTTTTATCCACCGACGGAAACAGACGGGTGTTATAAGATTAACGTGTGTATCTGTGTGTCTGTGTATCTGTGTGTATGTATGTCTGCGCCATCGTAGCTCCCAAACGGCTAAACCATATTTTTTTGTTTTTGTTTGATGTTGACTTGATTGAGAGTGCTCTTAGCTATGATTCAAGATAATCTGTTCAGCCGTTTGAAGATTATCAGCTCTTTTCTACTTGATGAATGGATGTATCTCCCACAGGCCTGATAGGGTTGAAATTTGGTATTTCGTTACTTCAATGATATTAGAAAAACTTAGTAACCTTGAACTGATGCTGCAGCATCACCTGGATTTTTTAGGATATCCAACTCTCTGAGCTTACAGCAGAGGTATCTTGTTTGGGCTCATTGGAATGGTCTCAATGAATAGGTTATAGATAGATGGTGATCAGAGTCTGACGACTGAATAGTAAAGAGAAATTAGGATAAATTAGTAACTAGCTTTACTGTGGGAAAAATACGTACAGCTGCGCAGATGTCAGCTAGGCACGTGTCGATCGTAGTGTGTGTGTATGTATAGTGTAAAAATTAGTTTTTTTTTTATTAAAAAAACCCTGACACAATAATCACCAAAAAGTACAAAAATAATATGTATTGGCCCTTTTGTTGGGGAGGTTTGCAGAGCGAAAACACAGGAAAAACTGTTAAGCATTTATTAGGAAGGTAGAAAGGTTTTTTCTTAGGTACAATGTGGAAAGATGGAGCCTCATACAAAACGATGATATGTAAACTTGTATGTAGTCAGTTTTCTTTATAGCCAGTGTATGGAGTATTTTTTTTTTTTACATGAACCTCGTATACCCTCAATACCTTTAACCGGTTGAATGCTGAAATTACAGAAACAATTAAAAAGCCATTGTGTCTTACGTAGATCCACGTTCCTTTCTATCCTTTCTACAATAGCACACATTAATTATTGCTGTATAGGCCTCGTCGGTTTGGCGTTTTCATTAGTCGTCCCCCGACGCGACGACGGCGACGCTTGAATCAAAATATTTCCTACAACTTATATTAAACTTAAAGAGCTAGTACACATAGTATTTTTACTTATTAGAGGTTTTTGTTTCTTTATTATCCCAAAATAACAACGCTTGTAGGTATATTAACTCCTGACCGATGATGTATTTATTTCGCATATATAATATATATTTTTTATTTCGTTTTATTCATTATATATAAGAAATTATATCAGTTAACAAATAAGAGTATTTTCAGAATGATGTATAATTGTATATCCGCAAATATCATTTGTAAAAAAGTTAAAAAAACTGAAAACTGCTTAAGTTTTCAGTTTTTTTTAAACTATGAACATTACATTACGAACGCAACATTTCTATTAAACGTGACTATACAAAATAAAATAATTACCTTGACAGTGATGTTTCATATTAAAAAAAAACAATTACCTGCGGTTCGCCGTATGTCACGGCTAGGGCGGGCGGGCCTGGCTGGCAGTCGAGCGTCGCGAGCCGCCCGGGCACCACGCGCCGCCTGCGCCCGAACGGACTCCGACGTAACTTCGGAAAAGTTCAGAACAACATGAATTTCGGAAATACTGATTGACGGTTTAGGACGTTGGTTTTATTGCTTTGGAGACATTTTACTGGTAAGTTATCAGTTGGATCAGTCAATATTGACGTGTTAATTATTTTAAAATATTATTCTTATGTTTAAACAACAGAAAATTACTTTTTTTACTAATACAGAACAAAACTATTTTTGCAGTCAGCCTCAAGAATTTATATGTTGATTGCCTACTATTTGTGTTGCTTATTATTGTATTAATGTGCAGGTACTATTAAATACTTAATGTGTAAGACAAAACGTATTACCTATTGGGTACTTAAATGTGGCTACACGTTGTGGCTATACAATAATTATTATGGATACAAAGATTGTAGACAGTTAAGAATTCTTCTAATAACATAAGAACGGTTAGAAACTTTCTTTCATGGAGAATGATCAGCCAATTTGAAAACCGTTGCAAATATTTTACCCACATATTTCTTCTACTACTAAATCACAGACGGACCCGGTTTCTCTCCAAATAGTCACATTTCTGAGGGGAAAAGTGCAATTACGTTTTTCTGTTACATATTTTTTCAGTTACAGCCCGAGATTGGAATTTGTTCCAATAAATTGTGATGGGCTCGCGTCCTATTGGTTTGGACCCTTCTGTCGTTATCGGGGACTGTAGATGTTGCCCTTTTCTACCCTTTTGAGGATCAATGTTTGTCAATTACATAACATTATATTAAAACTATACATTAACATACATATACATACACACACATTATATTAACTTTGTTGTGACAGCGAAGAAATAAGTTGAAAATCGATTTCATAAGAAGCAATTGAATGTCAATTGTTATGATTTAAAACAGCACATGCAAACTACAATAATAATTATAATGTATTAGATTGTATGTAGTTATAGCTTGCTCGAAACTCTGGTTATTATAGTATATCGGTGACCATTACAATACGATAGTGAGCATTTATTAAAAGCTTTGCAGCAAATGACTGATTATGAATGCCAATCTTGATCTTGGAGCTCAAATTAGCGGACGAATACGAAAGCGCAATAAATACAGTATGTATAACGTAGCCTTACATGACCAGGCAGGTAGCCCATCTTCGTGATATCTGTCTAACTTCAGCACTTGGTCAATTGCAATCAATTGCTATTGATTGCTATATTGTAGTACTATTGTCAATCGCTTCAATTGCGTTTTTTTGGTGGACGATAAATTTGCGCATCAATGTGAAACAATAACGTAAATAATGATAATTGAAATTGATCGTTTCGGGGACCCTTAACGCTGACTCGACACAGTTTTTACAAGCTTTTATTAGGTCCAAAAATAATTATGAAATTGGCTATTTATATGGAAAAAGCATTTAAAAAAAAAAAACAATCAAGTATGTACCATTGTTATGTATGCATTTTCGCCATTTTATAGGTAGTTCATTGATCCTTTGCTGAACAAAATTTTGGGAGCGACAATCAATAAAATCTTTGAAGGCGGTTTTGTCTGCCTCATCGGAATTGAATTATTTGCTTGCAAGAATTTGTTAAATTCCGGAAAACGTGGTACAAGGTCCGGGGAGTATGGTAGGTGTCGGAGCATTCAAATCGCAGCTCCTCTAATTTAGTGGCCGTCTGCTCTGCAGTGTGCGGAAAATTAATTGTGCAAAAGACCGAACAGTACCACCAGCCGCTGTGTATGGCATTTAAGGACTACATGAAAGCCTTCGACTCCATCGATATATGGGCAGTTCTGGCCTCTCTGCAACGATGTCGAATTGACTGGCAATACATCGAAGTGTCGGGGTTGTTGTATGACGCTGCCACGACGATTGTCCAGATCCGGGATAAGAAAATCAGCCCCATCCAACTGCTCAGGGCAGTGATACAGGGGATGAGATACCCCCGAGACTGTTCACCAATGCATTGGGGGACTTTTTAAGACGCAGGACTGGACTGGACAGGGTATCAACGTGAACGGCGAGTACATCTCACACCTTCGCTTTGCCGATGACATCGTCATAATGACAGAGACGCTGGAACAGTTAGACCAGATGTTACATAGCCTAAATTGAGCCTCCCGGGGAGTCGGCCTCGGCATAAATTTGGACAAGACGAAAGTCGTATATAATTCGCACGTCTTTCAGTGGCTAATCCACATCGAAGGGTCGCTTCTCGAAGTTGTGAAGGAATATGTCTACCTAGGTCTACTCATCCAGCTCGGTAGAGACAAGTTTGAGAAAGAAGCCGACGGAAGGATTCAGTTGGGTTGGGCAGCGTTTGGAAAACTTCGTCAAGTCTTCTCGTCACCAATCCCGCAATATTTGAAGACTAAGGTTTTCAACCAGTGCGTCGTGTCCGTTATAACAAACGGTGCCAAATGGTGGATACTGACAGTTGGGTTGGTCCACGAATTGAAGGTCGCTCAATGCGCCAATAATAATAATATCCGAATAAAATCAGAAATAAAGTTATCCGGAAAAGAACCTGAGTTACCGACATAGCTTGCAGAGTAAGCAAGCTGAAGTGGCAGTGGGCTGGCCAAATGGTCACCCGATCAACCGATCGGTCAACAGATGGCCGGTGATGCAGACGAGTGCTGGAGTAGAAACCGCGTATCGGCAAGCATAGTGTGGGTTGCCTCCCAGCTAGATGAATCGACGACATCAAAAAAGTTGTGGCGCAGAATAGGAGAGGCCTATGTCCAGCAATGGACAGTGATATGCTGAGTTGATATATATATATATATGACGCAGATGGTACCT
This sequence comes from Griposia aprilina, assembly GCA_916610205.1. Classification (NCBI taxonomy): domain Eukaryota; kingdom Metazoa; phylum Arthropoda; class Insecta; order Lepidoptera; family Noctuidae; genus Griposia; species Griposia aprilina. Next base: position 720,375 of record OU744287.1, read on the forward strand.
TTCTCTCGTTACCATCAGCCATATTTTAACTACTGTGGGCGTACTACGGGAAGTGTTGGTTATTGCGCAATAGAAAAACCGTTTGCAGTTCAAATCAAATTATAATTTACGATCAAACTAATCACACTAGCAATTCGCACACTGTAGGTACATGACACAACTATACGGACCGCGCGACAGTTTCTAAACGTGTTCACTGCTTGACCGCCACGGACAAACTCTGCATTAATTCTGGTCGAGCGTTATTTGTAGACTCTGTCGAGCGCCGCGCCGCCTGGTGGCGCTGGCGTCCTGATTAATCAAAATCAAAGTCAAGTCTTTCTTTCTTTCTTTCAAATTATAATTATGTCGTATCCCTATGTAGTTTAGTGTGTGATCATAAATATTAAAATAAATATATTATTGTCGTCATCCGGAACTTTAACATAGTTTAACGTAGCTCACAGCCATCAAAATTATTTTTAGCAGTTCCCAACGTAACGTGTATTCCATATTTCCGTGTTGTCGTCGGATTAGAACGTTCACCACCATAAAACATAACACGAACCCGTGTTTTATTCACATAAATCTCGTATGCCTGACGGACGAATAAAAGACGGAGGACTTCGCAAACTTACATAGGTGTTCATCAAGGACTTTATGTCGTATTCCCCAAGAGCTATATTTGACCGGCCGGACCGCACTGATAACGGTGCAGAGCCGAAAGTTAGTCTGTTATTGCGTAACTTTTCCCATTGTAACGTGTCACTAGAGCCCCCCCCCCCCCCCCCTGCCCGCCTGGTCCCCGCTGTTTCCCTTTACATCTCAACCTGTCGTCTCGAGTAATTAGCTCGGGTACAGAACGACACAACTCAATGATGTACTTCTCTCTTAAAGTAATTTAAGAAAAATAACCTTTTGCTCTCCCCTCTTTGTCATCGGCACTTTTACTGCCATCGTGTCTTTTTTGTCTGTTTTGAACTTTTTTGCCTTTCGTGACTTCATAAAGGATACCGATACTGCCTGACTAAAAAAGTACTCCATATTTGTATTCGAATAGGATACATAATATCAAACACTGTGTAATTATGTTTTTTTTTTGTTAGCCTGTGTTGTGTCCCACTGTTGGGTAAAGGCCTCCCCTTTTTTCTTCCATACCTCTCTTTTTTGTGCGATCATTGGCTATATTGGCCCCGCAAACATGATTATATCATCACACCACCTTCGCCGCGGTATACCTCGACGGCGATGTTCTCCATCAGGCATCCAGTGAGTGACGATCTTTGACCATCTCTCCAGGTGCATTCGTGCAACGTGGCCAGCTCATTCCCACTGCAGCCTGGCTGTTTTTATCCCAACATCCACTACTTGCGTTATAGAGCGCAGGGTTGTATTTCTAACGCGATCTGTTCGCTTGACACCTATTATGCTGCGCTCCATTACCCGTTGGCAAATCTTGAGTTTGGAGTTTCTGTTGTCCAGTAAGGGACCAACTTTGTGCACCGTAGGTTAGGATGGGCAGAATGCACATGTCGATACGTTTCCTTTCAGTGTTATTGGAAGACTATCTTTCATGTGTTTTTTAAGGGCCCAGTAGATCTTCCATGCATATTGAAGTAGTATTTCAACTTCCTTGTCTTGCCTGTTCTTGAAAGAGACTATCTGGCCCAAGTATATATACTCATCGACATATTGCAACTCATGCCCTCTTCCTTGACCCTACGTTTCGTGCTGTTGGACGTTTCGTGCTGTTGGTCATGACCTTTGTCTTGGATCTGTTCATTGAAAGTCCAACCTCAAGACTTGCTGTGCTCAGATCTTGGAGCATTTCATCAAGTTCTGAAGGTGATGTGGAGAATAACACAATATTATCATCAGCAGAGTGGATGGTTTTTAGCTCGTGGCCGCTGCAATGTATGCCCCGTGACTGCCACGAATCAGGCAACTTGTTAAAAGCCTCCTGCAGTGCGCTTGTGAACAGCTTAGGTGAGAGTGGATCGCCTTGTTTGACACCTTTTTTATATTGAATATTTAGTTTGATGTCCGCAGAGCTACTTCGATAGATGGTGTCAATGAGGTCAATGTAGGTGTGCGTAACGTTTTGGATAGTCTATACTGTCGAATGCTTTGGCACAAAGGCTAGGTAAAGTGGTTTGTTAAATTCGTTGTATTTTTCTATTTCTTGACTAATAGTATGGAGATGATCGGTTGTGAAGAAATGGGGACAAAATCCAGCTTGTTCGGGAGGTTGGTGAAGGTCAAGCGTCGGAGCGATACGGTTCTCTATTACTTTTATAAACAGTTTGTGGAAATGTGAAACGAGGCTTATGGGTCGATAGTTTGAGATCTCAGCTTTGTCTTCTTTCTTAAGAAGTAAAATTATATTTGAGTGGCACATTTCAGGGGGAATTTGACCGGACTGTAAGATGGTGTTGAAAAAATATATGCTGTGAGGTAGGTACGAGAACGTTTCGCCCTAACTTTAATACTTCTGTAGTTATTCCATCCACCCCAGATCTTCTATTGTATTTCATCTCACGAAGAGCCCGTTGAACCTCGTAGGGACTGATAGGATCAACAGTGTCAGGGCAATAATAGATGAAGTGTCTAGATTGTATGTATTGATCTTGGTATACATTTTTATAGAATTTTATTGATATGTCGATAATTTTGTTTGAACTACCTTGTTTTATCCTATTTTCGTCTTTTAGGTTAGAAATCTAGGTTTTCCCTTCGTGATTCCCTGTTTGGCTGGCCTTAAAGATGTGTTACTTAGTAAAGCTGATTTAATCAAGTTGGTGTTACAATCTCAAACGTCTCTTAGGCTTGGTTTAACCAATTTGTCTATTTTATTATATTACTGTATTGGATCTGAGGGTTTTGGTTTGCATGAATCGGCAGTAATTCTAATGAATTGCTGAACTCTAAATTGAATTCCTCCATATTGCTTATTAAAACATCTTTGTTAAGTTTCTTTATTCGGTTTTTAAATATTGCTTTACGGTTTAATTTTACATTAAGGACAATCTTTGCACGTATTGGCCTATGATCTGAACTAAATTTAAATGTATTTATTATGCTAACATCTTATAATATATTATTCTGATTGCAAGACTGCACAGAGTGAATTTCGTTTATTGTTCTCCCATCTGGTGAGATCTATTTCCATCGACGCTGTGATTTTTTTGAAAACAACTGTTCATTATTCTGAACCCTTGTCCTTATGCAAACTGGATTATTACATTTCCCCGATCATTTCTGATATGTATGCGCTATGTACCTCTAACTTCTGGGCTATCGAGGTGTTGCCTGACCCCGACCGCCTTGTATTAGCATTAAAGTCACCAGTTATGACGTTCCATGTGTTACGGTTTCCATCGCAAGCTTTGTTAAGTACGTCGTAAAAGTCTTCCAGTTCGTCATCATCATGTGTGAAGATGTAGGTGCATAAAATGCTTGGGCGATGATTAAACTATATTGGTCTGTCATGCTTAGTTTGAGAACCGCTACCTTCACCGAGTATTCGCGAAACTCTATGATATTTTTCTTTCATTTTTTAGCCACCAAAAAACCAATTCCATAAAGGCCTCCGGTGGCTTCAAAGTGGTAGAATATAGAATTTTCTCTATTCTCTGTATCCTCTCCAATTCTCTTCACTTCTGATAACCCTATCACATCTCATCGTATTCCTATAAAAACGTTTTTTAACTCAAGCAATCGTTCATATTGCATTAATGTACGTACCTACATTATAGAATAGAATACTGTTAATTATGTACATACACCATAGAAAATACTGATATAAATTTAGAAATTTTACTTAGGGTGACACAATGGGCGGTCTTATCGCTAAAAGGGATATTTTACAGGTCTTTATTTTTATTTTTATTATAAGTCAAAATATCAAGGTAATTTTATCTTTATTTTATTTTAATTTTATTTATTTATTTATTTTATTAATAAAAATAGTATTGGAGTCCATTTTCGTTGCTGCTTGGATTTTTGACTGAGGATCGATCTCACCCCCATCACCCCATGCTCCATAAATCCATTGACTACCATCTAAGGGTGGGAAAGGGAAATTTGGACTATAGTCCACCACGCTCGTCGCTCGTCCAATGCAGGTTGGTGGACGTTACGCCAGAGCCTCGTTCGTTGGACTTTGGCTTAGGTCTTTTGACACTGTGTTATGGATCGGTTTTTTTTTTTGTATGTAACAGGTAGTTTTATTGTTATAAGTAATAAAGTTTTCGAGACAGATTTGTCTATACAAAATAGTAATGTGTACTATTCCACGTGACCTAGTAACTTAGTAACGTTTATCGTCTTCCATTCCACACTTATATACCTCCACTTTAATTATACCAAAAATAAAAATACTACAAGGCAAGGCAAGGGCCGGGGTATTTACAAGGCAGATGTGAGTGGAAACGCCGGGTAGGGACGACGTCCTAGGAAGACATATAGTGACCTGTGTGGTCATGTTCTTCAGAAAGGTCAGGTGCGCAGTGCTCGCAACCGGCGTGCATGTATGACCAGATGTATGAACGTAAACGAGGCAAAAGGAGTATGTAAGGATCGCAGCAGGTGGCGTTCTGTTGTTTCTGCCTACCCCCACGGGAAGAAGGCGTGAGTTTATGTATGTGTGTGTAAAAATACAACATACAAAAAGTATCCTTCAATAGTTTACAGGTACGCCGACTGATCGTTCATATTACAATGGAATATAAGTCGTCAACTACGCGAAACGCCCTTTAAAAGAGCGTACAGCGTAGTGCACTTTGGCGTACCTACTCGTATTAAAATACGCCATCAATGCGTCATTAGACTGCGATCCGTTCAGCATCAATTGTTACACTTGACTGTGAGCAAATACTTAGCGAGCGAGAGGTTTTCCATGTTCTGATGATCGAGTCGAGTGATTCGAGTACTTCATAAATACAATTTAGGTACACATATAAGATATGATTTATTGCCGCTATTTTCAATTAAGTTTTGAAGCTGACTAGGGTAAGGTGTGTGTAGGAGCTTAAACAGAATGATAAATAGAATCTTTCCGTCAACGAATTCAAAAAAGAAACAATAAGTGACTTGACTAAGAATATAAAGTAATAAATATGTACATATATTTATTTTATTATAATCTCAAATTCAAACTCAAACTCAAAGCATTTATTTTTGAATTGTCCAGGAGTAGGTCAGTCAGAAATATGAAGATACTTGCCCATTCCAAAGAACAGTAAGGTACCTATGGAGAAGAACGGGCAAGAAACTCCATGGACACTCTTATAAAATTATATTGTTACAAAAATATTAGTTACATCATTAATATTGAATTTATTGACCGAGCGAGCGCGATGCGCGAGCGAAGCGTCTCCACTTCAGCTTGGGCAAAAATGCTTTCGTATGTCCGGATGTCTGGCGGATGTCCGGCCGTTCTCCCCTATAGGTCACATTTTTCAACCGATTCTCGTGTAATTTTGTGGGCAGGTTCGATAAAGATAATGTAAAGATAATTTTATTTGTCAAAACATGCGTGTCAAAACAAGATGTGTCAATATTAAAATTTAGTACATACATGTTTCACCCGTAAGGCGTACAAATTTATAAAATATACAACAAAAAAAAATACATAACTAAAGTACAAAATAAAAACTAAATTACTCAAGGCACTTCAATCATAATTATAAATAACAAGCTGACCCGACAGACGTTGTCCTGTCTTAACTATGAATGTCAGATGTAGTTTAGTTTTAGTTTTGACTATTGACTAAAACTAAAACTATCGACTCATTTATCAACCGATCCATCTGTGTTAAACGATATTTGCAGCGCGCATTCTGTCAATCGCTGACAGTTATTTCAAACAACTGACAGTTATGTAAAATTAATATTGGCGTTAAGTTTTCTTAAATTTTGTAACGTTTCGATCAACTTCCTTATTTTTTTATTTCATAAGATTCTTCTCCTGACAATAACGAACACAACAAAAAAAAAAAATAGTGAAATCGGTCCAGCCGTTCACGCGTGATGGCGTGACCAAGGGAAATAGGGATTTATTTATATATATATATATAATAATATAGATAGATAAACATTGATATGTCAGTAAAATAAATTAATCATAAGATGTCACAAAAATAAAGGATTAATAAAATAAAAAAAAATCAAATAGTGTCATGCAAAAAGTCATTTATATAATAATAACACTTGTCAGTTAATAAATCTCAAATCTTTTTTAACCGACTTCAAAAAGGAGGAGGTTATCAATTCGGATGTTTATATATATATTTTTTCATGTATGTTCGGGCATAACTCCGTCATATATAGATGGATTTGCAATTTTTTTTTTTTTCGAAAGGCTATGCGCTCGAGGTGGTCCCATTGTCACTAAGTCAGAATCTGATGAGGGTATCCCATGGAAATCGAGGGAAATCCTCAAATTTTATAGGCACACCTATAGCGATTTGGATATTTTTTTAAAGTAACTCGTGCATTTGCTCTCGGAAAGCACCATTCGGTGAAGTGGACTTGATGATGAAGACCAGAGGTGGCAACCGGAACTACTCAATAATAAGTATTTCATGGGTTGCGATTCGATTAGCTCAGCAATTTATGCTCGTCGCAATGTATATGTTGAAATGGAGCTGTGGTGGCTTCACCACCAGCTCCAGTTCTTTTGGTTCTTACTAGGAGAACTCCTCAACAATTAACGAGCCTGCATCGGGAAAAGGAATATTTTGTAAAAGGTGATAAGCAGTTGGCATTAGGCTATTGTAACTTAGATAAATTAATAACTGGCTCACAAAAAAATGAAAAATAAAAATCATTTTTACAAAAACAAAAAACAACCGACTTCAAAAAAACAAACTACAAAGTAAAAAATAACTTTAATTTTGGAAGTCTGTGCCAAAAAACGAAAACGCTTTTTTTACAATAAAATCATTTTTTCTTACACAATTTTTTGAAATTAAATTTATTAAAATTTATTTTCTATTTTTTAGTTGGATTTTCTATAAAAGCGTATTTTTTTAGTTTTTTTTGAACTATTATTTATTTTTCTATTTTAGTTGAATTTTCTATAAAAGCGTATTTTTTTGTTTTTTAAACTATTATTTATTTTTCATTTTTTTGTGATTATTTAGCAATAGCTTTTATTCTTAGTCTGTAACTTATCCGATAAATGGGTAAACTGAGTGCCTACTGCCTTCCTTGGATGAGATAGCCTGTTCTCAGGTTCCCTCTCCGAAAATTTTATCTTAATTACAGTCGGTAACTCATCCGAGAAATAGGTGATCGGCGCGCCAAGTAGTTTCCTTTATTGGTCTTGACGCAGACACGCCGGGTATCAGGAAAACAAAAAATTGCTAATCCTGATTATCCTAGTAAGGATAATGGGTCAAACGGTTTAAAATATTGAATTGTCATCGGTCCTTAATAAGTATGCCAAATTTCAAGTTAATCCGACGTTTTGAAGGGGGCAAAAATCATGTTAGAAGATTCCGTTACATACTAACATACTACTCGTAACATACGTATGAAGCTAATAAAAGCGTATTAAAAAAGGATAATATTGGATGAATTGGATCACTCATATCCTCAAGTTAGGTAATAAACTTGAAAGTTATGAGATCAATCAAAAGTACAAATATTTTTGAATCTCTTAGATAATCATACAAGCCAAAGTTAAAATTCCATTGAAACTGAAATGTATTTTTTATTTCCGCACCTTTTTATTACAATGTTCAATAGATTAATCCTCGCATGTAAATGATCTAAGAAGGGTATTCAAGTATAAGTCTCTTCAATTGTCAATTAAATTGACTTAAAATGTGAACCATGTTCCATATGAAAAATCACAAAATTTCATGTGATAAATCCTCGTCCCCTTTCGCAGAGAGGAGACCTTTGTCCCATCAGTAGGAACATTATGGGCTGATCATTCTAAATTCCCTTGAGAGGTAGCTCTCTCTTTTGCTACTTTACAAAAGTAATCATTCTGTAAGGCCAATGGCCCTTCCAGTTTAATTTCATCTGATGAACTAATTACCGGTCAGCCTCCGGAAGGCTACCACAGACCTTAAACTTCCTGAAGGCTCCTCTATGTTAGTCTGTTTAAAAATCATTCAAGCACGCTTATACACACCTGTTATTGTTAATCAATATCAACAAAGATTATGGTAGATTTTAAGTAAACAGTTTGATTGTCAGTGTATTTGAGCCACACATTGGCCGCACATTTAAAAGTTGTGAAGTTCTTACAATATTAGGGGAAGTAAATCTTTGCTAATTAAGAGGTAAGTTTCTATCCCATATGGGTGAATTTATTGGCAGTGGTTAAGCTAAGGATAATGTTTTTTAAACATACTAAAGAGCATTGAGTAAAATCTATGAAAAAATCATGCCAGACCGTTGTCACATTTTAACTCAAATGGGATAACACTTAATCGCCAGTTTGGTTTCACAAAAGGTAGGTTGACGACTGACAATTGGCATTTTATTTGACCTCTCAAAAGCGTTTGACTGCATTGACCACAATACACTTTTTTTTTCTGTGTGGGAAATCATCAAATGACCTCTCCCGCTCTGGGTGGAGTGGAAGGGCGTGTCAGACTCTTACTGACTAAAACCCATCCGTGTTCCTTCAGTTGCCTATGCGCCAGGGCCACTGTAACTCTTTCGAACAATCCGCGACCCCGGCAGGCATCGGCCCTATCGGACCCCGTCAATTATGCTGACATCTCTTTGAGGCGCGCGTGGAACACAACGCGCCGTCGACCCGGGCCTGGTCCTTATCGGACGGCGAGGTGCCCATTGCTCGCCGTCCGCAGGCCCGCGCCTACGGTGGCCGGAAGTCGGCTATTGACTGCCGATACCCAGGGTGTCTCTTCCTGCGGCGACTAGTGGCGTGAGGGCGCAATGATTGCCTCTCCCTCACGCGCTCCGCCTCCTCCTTCGCGAGCATAACTGCTTCGCAGAAGGAGGTGACTGCTTCCCATTCCCTCTCGCTCCGTACCATGGCCTGAACCGGGGCCGGACGCGAGAGATCGCCGCTGCCGATCGCCGCCACGAGGACACGGCGGTGCTCCGCCCAAGCCGACAGACCTCCACCGTATGCTCCACCGTGTCCTCCGGTCGATCCACACAATGACAACACCCGGGCGTTTCCTCCCGCCTTATCCAAAACAGGAACCTCCCGAAACAGCCATGTCCGGTGAGGATCTGCGTCAGGACCACAATACACTGGTCTGTAAATTACACCACTACGGAATTCGTGATATTCGGATTCGGATACTTTAAACGTGCACGTCTTTCTACATCGTTCTCACATTTTTAATTTGAACATGAATGATGTAAACAATTTGTTTCTTGTAACTATATGTTGATTTAAAAGAGTGTCCATGGAGTTTCTTGCCCGTTCTTCTCCATAGGTACCTACTACCCTTTGGAATGGGCAACTAGCTTCGCTTTTCTGACTGACTAACCCTTTGACAATTCAAAAGTGCCTGTAATTGGTTTATTTGAAATAAATGCTTTGAGTTTGAGTTTGAGTTCGTGGACAAGCTGCTGATCTTGTTCTATCCTATCTATCTATCAAACAGGCAGCAAAAAGTAAAAGTTAACGAGGCGACGTCCTCGGTGTCCTTAGTTAAGATGGGCGTACCTCAAGGTTCAATTCTTGGCCCTTGCCAATTTCTAGTTTATATTAATGACCTTCCTTACATGATGGCTAATTTATCGGATATAATTTTATTCGTTGATGACACTTCCCTTATTTTTTAAATAGATAGAAAAAGATACGGATGTCTTACATGTCATCGATAGTCTGGCGGTTCTTTCGAAATGGTTCGCAGCTAATAATCTTTTACTTAATGCGAACAAAACTAAATGTCTTAAGTTTTCATTACCAAATGTATCCCAAGTGGGTCTAAATTTAAAACTTGATGACAAAAAACTAGATTTTATTACGGAAACTGTGTTTCTAGGAGTTACTGTAGATTAAAAATTTCAATGGGGCGCCCACTTTATAGCTCTTTCAGGTAGATTAAGTTCAGCTGCATATGCAGTAAGAAAAATAAGGCAGTTGACTGATATAGCCACTGCTAGGTTAGTTAGTATACTTTGCTTATTTTCACAGTATTATGTTTTATGTCGTTCTGCTGTGGGGATCGGCAGCTGATGTAGATTCAATTTTCATTTTACAAAAGAGGGCAACCCGTGCGATCTATAAAATGGATCCTCGCGAGTATCTTAGAAACAAATGCAAAGAAATTGATATACTAACTCTGCCTTCTCTTTATATCTTAGGAAGTATTTTGTATATTCGCAAAAACTTAGGACTTTTCAAAATAAGAAGTGATTTCCATAATATAGATACACGTAGCAAAAATGAAATTGTGATACCAAAATTTAGATTAACTAAAACAAGCAAGTCATTTCTTATAAACTGTATCCGCTTCTATAACAAGTTGCCAAAGTCAGTTACAGAACTTAGCGATGGAAAGTTCAAAACCCACATCAAACGTATCCTTATCAAAAATGCATATTATAACATTAAAGACTACGTTGAAGACAAGGAAGTTTGGCAATGATTCCTTCTGCACTTGTGGCTTCCCTGGTACCTCATTAACGGCATCACTATGTAAATGTCAATTAACTGTTCCCAAATTACGAAGTTTTTGTTTTTTTTTACTTTCTTTGACATAATCACAATAAGTCAATATTTGACATTATATACCTCAAATTCTTATTTCAACTCCTTATTTATGGCGTTTGTAGACAGGATTTTAATTCAGATTTGTTATAGTTGTAATGGTGGTATAGTTGTAATCATGTCATTTGGTTTCAATAGGCTTTTATTTTTATGTAGATTCTTCTATACATTGTGAATGTGAGAACGTTGTAGGCTTAACTTGTAGACTGTAGATTTGTAGACCTTTTCTATTTTGTTGAGTACCTGTTACTGGTTGACAGGCCTACACTGTCGTCCCATACCTATCAACACTGTAATTTGAAACATTGTAAAATACCCTTATTTTTAAAAGAGTAAACGTGGATTTTCTTTCCGGCTCTTCTCCATAGAAAACAACCAATTGGAAGCGTGCACTTAGCTTCTGACGTTTGATGTGCCCATGTAGGTCTATGTGAAATAAAATCTTTTGATTTTGATTGACTAAATGGGTAAAAAACTGATTAGATCTAACATCTGTTGATACAGTATGTGATTTATAGAAAAAAATAATGGGATCAGGTTATCTAGGACTAATGCCATGCAATCTATACTATGACATTCACCTCTGAATAGGAGCTTTATAAGTAATTACTGTGGATTACCTCCAACTATATTTTAGCAAATGCCTTGTTCTTCTACCGTCCACTGCCCTTTCCAACCTGACTGCCCACCCCCCCAACTCTCCAAGTTAGGTGTTGCAGCTTGTCGGGTCTAAGTAATTCTTACATAGATCTTTTGTACATAAGTAGATACTGGCTCTCTGAGACCTCTCGTCTCTAAGTACGGGAGCCAGGCACACTGGGTACAGTATGGCGCGATTTATACATCCCCGTTCCATTTTTGAGTTCAGATGACTGAGCACTCGGTCTTAAATGGGGCGAAGAGGACACCTATGCTAGTCGATGCTGTCATCTCCAACTGAAAGCATTGCAGAAGCTTGCCAAGCCGTTATTTGAGTCCCATGTGACGAACTGTCGCACAACGGCCGACTTATCTAACGCGAAAGCTCGACGTCGGAGACGCCCCTCTTTAAAATATGGCCTCTGAGGCTTGAGGCCTGGAGCAACAGGAGCCAATCCGACTGGTCTGTTCCTAGATAAGCGGTCGGCTTAGCCGCTATAACACTTTTAACCTCCCCGGAAGGTAAACCGTTGACAGAGTGATGTTCAGCTAATCGACTAACTTCGTCATTAAGCACTAGGGAACGTATTATTACTCTAACCTCTATCCTAAATGTGCGACAAATGATATGTTGTCGGATTGAATTAGGATATGTGCACTCTAAAGACTGGGTTTTTATCTGCTTATTACTACGTATAATATGGCAAACATCTCTCAACTTCGAGTGTATTTTTTTCTGGCATGGGCGGGCATGACATGGGCGGTCTTATCACTAAAAGCGATATTTAAAGACATACTTTGGATGCATAGAGTAGCCCGTTCATGTGGGCTCCTTTCCCTTCCTCCACGGCATATGTGGACAGAAAATGGGTTTCCTTAACCACGTGTAGAGGATCTGAGCTGTAGTCTACCAATATATTAACTCTTGGCCAACCAGTGGAGCAACCTTTATCTATTTGTTTTGGTCTGCCCTTCTCAATATATTAACTCTTGGCCAACCAGTGGAGCAACCTTTATCTATTTGTTTTGGTCTGCCCTTCTCAATATATTAACTCTTGGCCAACCAGTGGAGCAACCTTTATCTATTTGTTTTGGTCTGCCCTTCTCAATATATTAACTCTTGGCCAACCAGTGGAGCAACCTTTATCTATTTGTTTTGGTCTGCCCTTCTCAATATATTAACTCTTGGCCAACCAGTGGAGCAACCTTTATCTATTTGTTTTGGTCTGCCCTTCTCAATATATTAACTCTTGGCCAACCAGTGGAGCAACCTTTATCTATTTGTTTTGGTCTGCCCTTCTCAATATATTAACTCTTGGCCAACCAGTGGAGCAACCTTTATCTATTTGTTTTGGTCTGCCCTTCTCAATATATTAACTCTTGGCCAACCAGTGGAGCAACCTTTATCTATTTGTTTTGGTCTGCCCTTCTCAATATATTAACTCTTGGCCAACCAGTGGAGCAACCTTTATCTATTTGTTTTGGTCTGCCCTTCTCAATATTTTTTCTGACAACAGGCTTTCCCTTACAAGGATAGCTTTAGGTGTTTATAAGCTTTGAACTTGTTCAGGGAACAAAATCTTTTTATAGAAGTGTTGATATTATTATCTTCCTTTCTACCTTGCCTTCAGGCAGGGCCTTGTGATTGGTATCGGTGTTCCAAAGGCCTACATATAACTCTTAATTGACGTTTAGAATAAACTTAGGAAATTCATTTGTCACCCAAGCTTTGTTAGGACCCACAGTCTCCGAGACTAAAATAAAAAAATGACTTTTCCTAGTGCGCCAGAAAAAAAAAAGATATTAACTAAATAAACAAGAATGCAGATACCACAGGCTCGCAAACTCTTTGCCACTCAGTTGGCTACTGCTGCAATTGTCCAGGGATCTGAAGAAATGCGAAAGGGGTGTGCAGTCAATTCTCACATTTTTCTTGGTTCTAAAAGACTCTCCGGAGTCGTTGGTGTGAACTATTCCATGAAAAGCTACCCTTTATTAACATATCTTTACTTCCGTTTTACTTTTTAGTAATATCGAAGTGTAAACAATAGGCTATTTGATTATAATATTATAATCCAAGATATCCGCATAGGTTAATATTATGGGTTTAATAGAAAATTGCATTAATTATTTTAACTAAAGATACTTATCTTAAAATATATTTGTTCTGAATATAAATATTTTCAATATTTGACTTCCTGTTAAGATCTTCAGTATGAAACAGAAACAGGTTTCCAGACTTTCATTCCCCAGTTTTTATTTGGTTCTTTAGGTAGCCTGAATCTTATCAAAAAAATGAATCATGGCCTAGATGTTTTTGCTATGATCCATAATTATCACATTTTCAAAATAAAATAACTATTTCATAAATAACCAGCTTTAACTATTATATTGTCATATTAATTAGTAAGGTTTTCTTATAACGGATTGCTTTGCTATTTTTTTACATTTTTTTTTGTCTTCTCTGTATACTACTCGGCGCGGAGGCTGGTGGTTAGTAGTAACTCGTAAAGTTGTATCGGTACTCGACTGCTAGCTGCGCGCTAATGGATCTGCTCTATTATATATCCACGGTTGAGGATGGAGCGAGTAGCGAGAAATATATTTTACTAGATATAAAAGTATGCCGTTAACTTTTTTCTGTTAGTAGACAATCCTGGTTTCATACCATATTAAACAAACAAACTTGATCGTTAATCTAGTGGTTTTGGTTGTGGTTAAACTTAGTGTTTGTCCAAAATAAGACCTTCCACTAAGTTGAGAAAAAATATCGAACCAAAGTTCGAATTTTTGGTCTTTCGACAAATTATATATTGAAAGTAGGTCGTAAATCTTCAACTGATGTTATTATTATTCATTTATTTGTTTCTAAAACAGTGTTATCTTGTTCACAATTTGGTTTGAGTCAAGCTAAATGAATCTCTAATTTAGTGATGTACAACATTCAGAACTCTATGAGCACTGAACAAAAAGAGCTATCAATGAAAATCACTGAACCAGCCTGTGAATCAAATACTCGTAAGACATACACGACTATTTAACTAGACAGTCCGCATATTTCTCATGACTCGAGACTGCTATAACTCAGCTCGCGAAAGCTGTTACTGTGTAGAGGCTGAAAGTAAGTCCCAGTTGTGCGTTCTTTACGTCCGCCACAATCTCGGCGCCCCCGTCTTAGCAGCTAAATATTTTACTTTACTTTCGACGAAACTAGAAGCAGGGATTAATTGAGCATTGTATTGCTGTTTTAAAAGAACATTCCAAAGCTATTTAGAATTGTAGATGAAATATTTCAACAAAGAAAAATACCTACACTCTATTTTTTGGGGAAATATTTGCCCCACGTAAACGTAAATAATGTGAGTAAAGTTATCTTTCATACGACACCCTTAAAATTTACGGCCTCATAAAAAGACCGCTAGATACTAGAAGGTCATAACAGTTGACAACTATACGACAGATATCAGACAATTGTGTGGAAAAATTGTCAGCGAACGTAATGAGGCGATCATAACATCGCCTGTGTGCCATGCGATCCTGGTAATTGCGCTCTTCAGTTCAGTCTGTTGTGTGCGGGATGATTGTCATACTCCCCACCCCGCTCACCCCTCGGTTCATTCCCAGTCCCCACAGACGTGTACTAAATCACGGAATTAACCTTGCCGGCAGAAGTTAGTTGAATGATGAACACGAACTTGCGCCATTATATTTTATCTAACCGTGTGGCGTTGTTGTAAGCTGTTTTCAGAACGCTGAAGGACTAAATTTTATATGTTCTTGAAAATTGTTTTTGAAATTGTTTGAGAACTTTAAATAGCTGCAAAGTACCTTTCGCATAATCCACATAAATCCATACAATTATATTATGATTGTGACCCAAATATGGATAATTATCAATTTGCTTTTATATTTAATATTTTGCAAAAAAATATTCCATGCACAGTCTCAACAAAAAAAATCCTATTCCGATGTTAGCATAAAAATGTCAGTATGTGGTATGAACCTCGAATGAAGTAGCCTATAATGGTTGGGTGACAATAAGGTCGGTCCTGTGGCCACAAATGTCATTGGCACTCGTATGCGGCGTCCCCCAGGGGCGAGCACTGTGACCGGTCGCGATCGCTTCCACACGTGACGACCCCAACCGGCACATTACGCACATGTGCACTGTCGCTTATGTCGATAAATTATTGTACCGTGCGTGAAGCTCTGGTGAAACGATTTCGTTGTTAAATAAAACGCCGTGCTTAGAAGAGCTTGGTGACTAGGTGTGTTACAAAAACCGTTTGTAACTGCTATTTAATTGGACTGTTAGAAAATTTATCATTGGTGTCAGATTCATTTAAAAGCTTAGCTTCTTGCTTTCAAACTTATAGTACATTGCTATTGTCAACATGTAGTTTCCTTACTAACAAACAAAAGGGGCACCTACATACAGCCAAAGCGTTCATTTCACCCATCAATCAGAGCCGGAGTAAATCTCAAAGGGTTGGAACCGTCAATAGTACGAAATCACAGGAAACAGCGAACCGTTCTGTATGTTATTATCGGAACAATCAAGTCCACGTGCTCATTGGAGCAATCTCACGACGACGTCATCAGGAGCAAGGCAGAAAAGACATGGTACAAGAAGGTGCAGAAGTATAGGTCCATGCGAAACTTACAACGTGAAAATAAAATAAAATATCGCTCGAGTAATGAGTGTAGATTTGGGACTGCTCCAAAACGCATGCAAGTTTCTTATCACGTTTTGTTAGGGGATGATTTTCTGTAGCTATCTATAAATTTCGCAGTCATGACGAGCACGACACTAAAACGTAGTACCAAGGTCGCAATAAGCCTCACCACGAATAATTCACCATTTACATACAAACTGCCGCCACCCCACCATCATACGCTACCGAGCGCGATACTTCTCCCGGGACCCTTTACATCGCTCGCTAGCGCAGAATATAAAAACTCCGTCCTGATTAAAAACGACCGTGAATACAAAAGTAGATGATATCACGCTACGGTAAAGTGAGAGCCTTTACCTGACGATTTCGCTCATTTGCTTTGTCAGCAGGAAAGTGTGTTAGTGGAGAATGTAGGGAGCACGCAGCTGCGCCCGACAAACTGCCATCAAAGAATATTTAATAAAGAAGCCTCAAATGTATTTTGTGCGTGCGGAGGGAAAGTGCGCTGCATACTTATGACCAAATGATGATGGAAGGCGAATATTTTATCAATTTTTCAAGTTCCTTGAGATACAGAAATGGTTGTTTTCAATATGTTTGGCAAGAAGTGAGATACAATTTCCACATAACTTGTTAATATTTATGGACTTTGAGTCTCAATAATTTGTTGCTCAAAAAACAAATTGTTTTTTGGTTTATAGTTTTGTTTGTTATTAATTTTCACATGATATCGTTAGCAGCTATAGCACCACCATGCCCATGGTAGGCACGTCGGTGCTCCTAAAGCACGGTTGCATCTGTTAGTTCGGCTTGCACGCTATGTTATCTAATCACGTGTACTTGAATCGAAACGAATTTCTGTCTATGAACTAGTTTTTGAGTTTTTCTCATAAATTTGTTGATTTTTACATATTTTTTCAATTTACGCGAAGCTGCGTTATCTAACCACGTTAGTAATTGTTCAACAAGAGTCTAGTAACTTAATGCTGCTTTTTAATGTTATACGCTGTTAATATGTCAAAGAAATAAACATATTCGCAGTCAAGAAATTACCTAATACAATGTTTTAATTTGAGTAATTTTATGGCTTCGCATCTTCATAGAGCTATTTAACTGATATACCTAATAGGTCCTCGGAGAAGCACGGGTGCAAGAACAATGTTTCGGAAAGTTGTGCTGATGTCTTGTCATCACAAATACAAAGTTAACTCATGCGTACCTGCGACCCCATCTTGATTCCCCCGTGTTTTCGCGAACCAGTGTTGCCAGATTGAAATTTAAAACAAGTGTGCTTCAAGTCCGTTAGTGTAACTGTTATTAGCACAGTGAGAACAGCTCTGAGTTCGCATTAAAACTTCAGCTACTACCTACGTACTAATGGCTCCGGCGCTTTAAAATGTACGAACACCCACTACTTGCGACCTCGCAGTGATAAGAACTAACGTTTTTAGTTTCTTTAGTGTCTTCTCATGTATACAGAGAAAAACTTTTTTTTAAACACAAAAAAAACCTTTATATAAATTAATAAATCTGATATATAACAATCAATTAGTCTCGCTAAAACTCAAAAACAACTTAACCGATGCGAATATTTTTTGTTTTGTTTTGTTCAATCTACTACAGGGGTAGATAAAAAAAAACCATTGCAACGCATGCCGGGCATTAGCTACTAAATAGTAAAGCCATTGCAACGCATGCCGGGCATTAGCTACTAAATAGTAAAGCCATTGCAACGCATGCCGGGCATTAGCTACTAAATAGTAAAGCCATTGCAACGCATGCCGGGCATTAGCTACTAAATAGTAAAGCCATTGCAACGCATGCCGGGCATTAGCTACTAAATAGTAAAGCCATTGCAACGCATGCCTGGCATTAGCTACTAAATAGTAAAGCCATTGCAACGCATGCCGGGCATTAGCTACTAAATAGTAAAGCCATTGCAACGCCTTAGCTACTAATACATAAACATTGCTTAATTACTACCGAAATTACCTAAACCTTTGATACTGAAGGGGCTCAATATTTCTAGTGAAATGTTTCAGTACTGATGCATTTTTGTCGATTCCTTTTCACTGATATTACTCTGCAGTAGAACAGCTACCAGCCTGTTTTGTCCAGTTTTCCTCGTACAAATAATCACCTCAGCTTATTCAGTTCACTTCTGATCCCTCTCAAATTGCATTTTTCTGTTCACTGTGATTAATCCTTTCGTGATGCCTTTCAATTCATCTGCACGTCGAGGGTCTCTCAGGCTGTTTCGCGATTCTCATTACACTGATTCTGTACACGAACATTAAATCAGGTCAAGAATTTTGCCAGGATTTAATATTAGTTGGCAAAGATGTAGTGTGTAGCAGGTAGATAGTGGCCGTTACGGCTTGCGGCCGCCCGTCTTAATTAAAATGCCTAATGAGAGCCGCCGGGACAGCTTCACCCGCACTGCGTACTCCGCGCCCCGCGCCCCGCGACCTCTCACACAATCACCATTGCTACTAGGTTACACCCTCTCACTAACAAATGTTGTTTCGTAAATCAACTCGTTTTGGAACTGTTGAGTTAACATGCGTGCATTAAATCAAGGATAATATACCTCCAGGGCAACCTGGGTTCTATTTAATGTTGAAACTCTTTTAGGAGGAAGTTTTGAAAATTGGTATATTGGTTGGACGAAGATGAATTAAAGAAAAATCGATTGGTTTTCGTAAGCGCGGCTAAATAATTTCAATGAAGCTTGTAATGACCGGCTTGAATAACGGCTATTTTATCAACTTTAAACAAAGCAAATAGATTAAAAGTTCGACTACTGTTTTGCAAACTCCCAACAATTTATAATTTTTATGCTTCATTTTTTTTACATTTTGTTATGTTATTATTATATGATAGTTCGTAGAACGTACACAGAATAACATTAAGTTTAGGCCTCTTCTGTCATCTTTGGTTATAATATAAATCTATGGTTAGGTGACTATTAATGAAAATCCCGTGTCTACAATCCACTGTTATAATATTATGTTAATGATAGCTGTTTATAACATAACATCACGCCTGTATTTCCCGAAACGTTAGGCAGAGGTGCACCTAGAGTGCACCCACATTCGTAGCTGTTCGTTAGGTATACTCTGTAAGGATGCATCAGTCAGTGTATCAGTGTTGTGTCATTAGGTAATAATCAATTTCATTGATTATTTCAATTTCAGTGGTCTTCACAATTTGTTAACAATAGCTCATAGGCTGTTTATTTTTACTGGACTGCAATGCTACAAGGATTCGTTTTCCAGAAATTTGTATTTAAAGTATTCTTCTGATCCATTTTCTAAAAACTTAAGATACTCTTCAAGAATATTTCAATTTCATTGTGGCAGAAAAAACAATTTTATATCGCAGATTATCCAAATTCCCCGTATATAATGGTTTCTCTGGTGTCAAGGCATATTGTTCGTCATTTATTAGATTACGACTTTAGCGTAGCCTTCAGTTAATTTATTACGTAAGTTAATAATATTAGCCCCCGTAAGCACCGCACTTAGTGCGGACGGAACTAATGTTTCATTAATTAAAATTAAGTGCCCAAACATATTATTTTTATGTTGAAGTAACAATTCAGTTATCTCCAACTTGAAGTATTTTTAGTAGTGAACAGTCTGCTTCTTCTAGGAATCGTTTTTTGGGCTGTGACCCTTAAAAACATTGGAGGCATATTTATTAAATAATCCTATGAAGATGTTATATTGTACGGACACGAAGTACTCTTATTACGAGTATATGTATTGATTAGAAAATGATCTATGGAAAATGGTGGGCTGTTTTTCCTGCTGGCTCAACAGTGGAACACCAATCCCCTTAAGTCAGGTTTATTTAAACTCAAACTCAAAGGATTTATTTCAAATAAACCGATTACAGGCACTTTTGAATTGTTTAATTAGTTATCATCTAGTTATTTTGTATTGATATGTGGTTTCTAATAGGTAGGTATTACTACTCGTAACTATTGTTTTTAACCATTTTATTTTTATTGTTCTACAGGAGAACGGGCGTGCGGTCCCAGTGCTGGTAGTGATCGCGCTTTCGGGGGTCAAAGTATGCGACCCCGACGATCAGGTAACACTTCATTAATTTATTTAACTTTGTTGTTTTCCCCATCTCATCTATCTATGGTAGCATTGCGAGGGCCGAATGAAGGCTCTGCACATAAAAAATTGTTTTCTGCTAAAATCATACATCTTGCGGTTCTTTCACGCCGTTTTTACTGGGCGTGAGTTTCGAAACAAATCTGCACAACCATGGCTTGCAGAAAATTCATAGCCACTGAATGAACAAAAACTTTTTAAGTACGAATCTGTTCGCTCACCCGTCGTTTCGGGTCCTTGAATACAATGTTTGTTCTCAATAAAAGAATCCACACTAAACCTCACGCTTGTTCCAGAGCGTGCGCATGTGTCACGCGCTCCGGCGCATCTCGTACGCGACGTGTGAGGCGACGCGCGCGCTGTTCGCGCTGGTAGCGCGTGAGCCGCGCTCTGAGCCACCGCACCACTACTGCCACGCTTTCCAGACCGACACGCCCGAACAGGTAAAACACCATGTATGATAGAACAGGTCAGTACAAACATCCTGTATAATTGAAAACGTTAGTACGAAACACGCTGTATAATTGAATATGTCATTACAAACGGCCTGTGTAATAGAACAGGTCAGTGCAAACACTCTGTGTAATAGAACAGGTCAGTGCAAACACTCTGTGTAATAGAACAGGTCAGTGCAAACACTCTGTGTAATAGAACAGGTCAGTGCAAACACTCTGTGTAATAGAACAGGTCAGTGCAAACACTCTGTGTAATAGAACAGGTCCGTGCAAACACTCTGTGTAATAGAACAGGTCAGTGCAAACACTCTGTGTAATAGAACAGGTCAGTGCAAACACTCTGTGTAATAGAACAGGTCAGGTCAAACACTCTGTGTAATAGAACAGGTCAGTGCGAAACACTAAGTATAAATTACCAAGATTTACGGCATTATTGTTGGTTGAAAGTCTACCAAGGGTTAATGGACGTAGAAGTTTATACGAATACATTCGCATGGACGTAAAACTGTTCTGGCAAAACTAACATATTGATGATACTAAACTAAACAAAATGTTTATGGAAAACTGTGTGATTTAGGAAACACAAATATTGCCTAAGAACCTTCAATGAAACAATCTAATATCTCTAGTTCAAAGGAGTAAAGCATTTCCTAGTATATGCAAATTCGATCCTACGTTACTACAGCTTGGGAAACTTTGCTCCGGCTTTGGCTCACCCGACACTTTCTGCATCACACCTAATACCTGCGAAGGCTTTTAACTTTGAATCTTACCCCGGTGCTCGTCGCAAGCTGAGTGTGATATGGTTCGTTATTGTCATCCTGTTGTGAGAACGAGAGGAGCTCATAAGACAGCTCATGAAAGTATAATCTGTATCGTTTGTAAGCTGTGCTTATGTTTTAGTTTGTTTTATGAATGTTGTAACTTCTTTCCTGGTGAATTGTGCGATGATTTGTACCTAGTTTTTCCTTTCTTGTGCCTATATTTTGTTGGATGATCTTTTTTTTGTCCTCGTGATGAAGTAACAATGCAACATCATTGTTAGAATGGGTCGTCAAGGATGATAAATCACTGTGTCAGATTTCTACAATTTAATTTTAGATACTTTACTCAGCATCTACATTTTGCCAGTAGTACTACTGGCAAACAAAAACGTCATATAAGTCTTGACTTATACGACATAAAGTTGGATAGCAGTCTTATAATGATAGTGAGATGACTACTAGGTCCTTTAGACGTCTTTAATTTAACTTATTAGTCGTGCGACCAATATGTTATAATATGCTGGTCTTAGCAACGTTGGTAAGACGAAACTAAACGACGTTATATTACAGTCTAAGCTAAAACGATTGTACGAGAACGCAATAGTCATACTAACGTTAGAGTCCATTAAACGTTTTGAACTGACCAAATTAGGTCTTTAAAAAACCTATAAATGACATTTATATAACGTAGCAGTTGTATAGACGTTTTCACACTGACGTTTATATAACGATCACTATCCTGTTTTACAGCAGTTAATTGGAGACTCTTAAATGACTTGGTTGTTTATTTAATACTCTAATATAACTTATATATTACATGATGTCCGTTTAATGTCATGCCCTGACTTTAATCAAACTTGTAGGCGCATTTAAGTAAGGTTTTGACTTTAAAACGTCTAGGCCGCCATATTTACGGAACGTTTGATTAAATTTACTACGAAAAATGGAAGCAAAAAATTCGTGGAGAAGACTTAAACGTAGTGGAACTTTCAAAAGGAAAGTAAATCGGGATTTCCTTTTATTAAAAAGTACAACGCCAACAACCGTGGCATTAATAACAAATGTTGAAGAACAAAAGTGTACAACACATGAACAACAAAAAGGTTCAGTATCAATATTTATTTTATTTCTATAAAAATATTGTGTGTGATTTCTTCCGATAAATATTCGATAATGTTTTGAAATCTACACTGCACTTTTACTGTGACCTGCAATATGAAAAGGGTTTTAAATTTATGAGGAACCCTAAAAGCTAGCTGTCATGGCGTATTGCATGGTCTTGAAATAACCTTAATACGACTTTATGTCTTTACAACGTCGTAAACAGATAAGTGTGTGACAACAGCAACATGTCCTACATTTTTAGAAATAAACATATTTTTATTAATATAAATATAGTAATTTAAACACAAAATTGCGAGGGGGCATGAAAATCTGAAATAGATACACATAGGTATATTATCATATAACTTTAATACCCAGTTGAACTAAACGGCATGAGAAACAGATACAGTTATTAGCGAGATATATAAATATAAGTTAAATAACACTCACCTTTTAGTTCCTTGTAATTATTAATTTTGCACTCAAATCTCGAAACAAAACCACAAACACGTGTCACTAATAAGAAAAATGAATAAGTCTTACAGGTGTTGTTCCTTGACTCAAATAAAACGTTTTAGTCATTCAAAAACACCTGTATGACGACAATACAACAAACGAGTCGTTGTAAAGTTATGATGCGACTTCTGCGCGATGAAAGTGGTAATTCCATAACGTTCATACGACTTTTGAATGACGTTAACGAAGTCAGCTTGTGACTTTTGTATGTCCATTATACGACAATGTTGGTTGTATAACTGGGGCCATTTCCGCGTTTAGTAAACGTTATTATAACGTTAGTGCGACTTAGGTATTATCAAAATGCAATTAAGATAACGTTTACTAAACTTTTGAACGACGTTAAATTGTTAGTTGGCATGCCAATAATTTCACAACTGAGTCATGTCAATCAGATAATTTAAGCAAAAAGTATCCACAGTAGGTATTGAATACTTTGAAAGTTGCGGAGAAAGTATGAACGCACGACTTTCAAGTATTTACGTATCGCGTCAAGTTCGAGGTCACACGAGATAAGCTTGCATTCACAGAGCTTCGACAAAAGACGCCTTCGTTGAATAATAATATAGTCAGGATATGAATAACTGATGACACGAGCCGTTGCGGTATACAATATAGACGTGGTGATAGCATACAGAAAAAGTCGTGTGCCAGAACTGCCAGACTTTGGAATTTTAGAAGTTCATGTCTTAGGTGCGAAAATAATAAGTACTTAATTTTGGCTCTTACGAAATGGTTTTGGTGGCAATCTGTTCTAAACTTTATAAGTTCTTGTAAATTCATTTAATTTAGTTGAAGAAGTGGTTACAGATCACGACCTCTTTATGGCTCTTCAAGTTTGACTTTAACCTATGGCTTTGGCAAACATTTTCACTAACAATCTCAAATGGCTCCAAGTCCTCATCAAATGCAAGAGGTTCATTAAACATCGTAGGCTCGTCTCTCCCATCCTTAGTATTCGATACTTTGTGCTAGGTTTAGCATAGGACATGTTACTCGTGTTAGACATGAATATTGAAAAACAAGACACGAAGTTTTATTGTAAGACGTGTCCTCACATTAATGTGCCTGGTTTATCATACACTTAGTTTATTAATTATTTATGGTATTTACAACGTTACATGTCGCACCATGAGTGTCACGTTTAAGGAGAGACTTCATTATGTCGGATTTGCTTTACTAAATAATGCAGTTTTGATTCACTATTGCTACGTCTATGGAATTATTACCATCATTCATTACCTGGTACTCTAACAGCAACATAGTCATTTACTAAAACTACCAATTTCAACATCACCTCTCTACTGATATTCTCCTGTTATCGACACGTAACGATAGTGCCTTGGTGAGGTAGCGTTATCATGTCGCGCACGCGCGTATGAAGGAAGGAAATTGCACTTTAGCTCTTCCTATAATATTAGACTTCACTTCAATTCGTCGAGAGCTAACAGAGCTACGGCAATCATTTCATTATCTAGACTTTTATATATAAAAGGGTGCAATTAGAGCTTAGAGCACCATAAAGTTTCTCTACTTTAAAAATATATGCAACGCTTTACGGATATTATGTTAACCAGATTAGGTCAATTATTTACTTCCAAACATATTTTGATTTATGTTGAACTATTTATCAAATGCTTCAAAGAAGTGACTTCTTCCTAAGGTCAACTTTTTAGATTTCTACAACAAAGACATAGTAATTGATATTTCAAGGTTTTATATATTATTATGTGCATGTAAAACGATCATGTTGAGCTGAAAACGAAATAAAAAAGAACTAAACAATTTGCAGCTCCGCTGAAACCGCCGAGAGAAACAAATGAACGTGGAGCGCGGATAAGATGAGAGTCGAGTAGATTCTTTGTTCAGTACTTTAATGTTTTAAATGTCGGATCTTGATATTTTTTCATTAAACTTTATTGATAGAATGTTTGCTTGTAAGATATCTTATAATTTCTTCAAAAAATTCAATATCAAAATTTACTGATGGTTGGAGATGTCGAATATACGGAGGTTTTTGAAGTTGAAAAACGAATTATGAAACTCAAATGGAGTAGGCAAAACACCTGGCAAGGCGCAGTGATGACAGATGGAGTAAGGCAGTGACCGAGTGGCAGCCAAGGACTGGAAGATGAAGTGTTGGTCGGCGGCGAGGTGGGCGGACGATATTGTTGCAATCGCGGGTAGAACCTGGATGAGGCTGGCACATGTGCGTCGGGTTTGACACAAGAAATGAGAGGCCTGTGCCCAGCACAGGGTAAAGTCGGGCTGTGGATGATGATGATGATGGAGATGTAGCGGGTGGAGAAGTCGTTATATGACGATTTACTAATAGATAAGTCATTTTTATAGCAAGTTACGGTAGCACTTAATAATAAAACAATTTAGTCAAGTTTTCAACTGAATTATACATAAACTTCCTTACTAATAAACGTTGTATAGTGTCTGTATAGTTACACTACGCTTTGTCTTCTTCTTTCGAACGTCACATGACTGACGACTGAAAGAGAGAAATCGGTGGGTAACTACACAGACGCTATACAACGTTTATTAGTAAGAAGGATGGTGTTCTGTAGCTAATATGTTTTGTGCTATTAAGTTTCAAGCGGCGAAAAAAGTAACAACCAAAGCAAATGAATTCAACATTTTCTGTAAAAAGCTCACTATACGGACGCATCTGGGATATGAATTAAACATATCTTTGAAAGAAACCCTTTTCTTCCAAAGTTACAATGTAGCACAGTGGTGCAAGAAAGCGCGGCGTTTGTGCTAAAGCGGCTGTTGAGCTGTGGTTGCGCCGCTGTGCACTCAGAAGGCGCGGAGTAAGTTGTAGCAAGCAGACTGTCGCTGCAACTTCGTCTGTAAGTTGCACTGAGTTGTGGTTTAAGAACTGGTGCTAAGCTTGGCCGATATATAGAATGCTGCTGTGTGTTTGTGACTCGCATCTTATAGTGACTTCGCATAAACTTGTGTGTGTTGCAGTTGTTAGAATAGAATTTTGTGTGAGACCAAAGTGGGGCTAGGTGAAAGTGATGATTATTTTGTCGATAAATACTATGCAGTTTCCTTGCGATAAAGCTCATTTTCCGCAAGGTAAAGTTTATGTTGAGTTTAGTTTAGAAAATAGAACAAATTCTTTATTCTAGTTGGTTTGGTTAGATTTTGTATTCAAACAATCCTTGTAACTTCGTTTCTATTTGTACTAGTAATATAAAGTGAAATGTTGCACATGCATTCACGCTAAATGTTGGCTACTCATTCTAATATTGCCCTGTTAAGTATAAAGTTATCAAGCATCGTCACGTACATGAACTAGTTCACCAATAATTCCGCAACGACCGTCCACTGCAGCTCACAGCTCTGATTCAGATCGGACAACTTTTCACTAACAGATAAACGCACTTAGTCGCCATAATCACCACCATCTGATCAATAACTTGCAATTTGGGTTCTAGCTGATCATATGGTACGAGATATATTCGCGTTTACCTTTCCACAGTTTTCTGCATTATTTATTTTATGTGTTTTATGATGATTTCAACAAATGCTTCTAGTATCGGTTATTTTGTAACCTCCACGAAGAAAGTTTGTCAAAACTATTATTAACAGTTGGGTTCGCGTGTTCATTTTCTTATTGTAATAAGTGTTGCTTATTTTGTATTCTGATTTTATCACCGGCATTAAAGAGTATAAATCAACAATAAAAAAGTAGGAAATTAGTTTAATTATTTATGTTTTCAATCTCTCCAAGAGTCAAGACCTCCTACATGCCTAATAATGACCATTTCTTTACACTTACAACGATCGTCTCTACATCTCCTTATCAAATAATCACGAAAACTAATTGTCTATTGACTGTTTGATAAATGGTAGCTGTTATACAAAGCCAGTTAATGACGATGACTGACACGGATGCATTCGTCACGACTGATACAATAGTGTAGAGTCATCCGCCACACTACGTTACTCGCAGAATTCTCTTCTGGGCTCTTCTGGCAGGTTGTATTTAACATTTTTTATTAAATTCTTTCTACAGATAATAGGGATAGTTTTTACATTTATGTAACTTAATCTTTATTGTTCTTATTGATATTTTTGTAAATATTTGGGTTTTGAGTCTAGATTTTATTATTTATTTGTTTTTAGTGTTATTAATATTACTCTGTTACCAAGCAATCAATTAGAATTTCTATTTTGCATGATGTAATTAATTATTTATTTCCTATCTAGTAGCTCTCATTATCATATTTTCTTTTGTTAATATGCAGATAATGTAGTGGGCTGCCAGAACAGTTTATAGTGAATTTATGATCTCATGTCAGTGTAAGTCGTCAAAAATGTAGTATATTCGTAACCTCTATCTGCTTAATCTATTTAAATTATGACCTATAATTATTCCAGAAATGATTGTGAATACTATCTCTGCAGACTCTTCTCAAAATCTTCATGCTTATGGTACCATACAAATTCTAAAGTTCACCAGTTCCCTAACTGCTAGCTGCAAACAATACTAACAGACTATCTTCAGACAAGCAGTTCATTTGAATGTATTGCTGAATATTATATGAGAGTGAACGAAATAAGAGAAGAAACGATACTGAATGTATCAGTTGTTTAATTTCCCGGGCGGACGAGCTGTAGCGAGAGAACGTTTTGCATAGTATGACTATTGTGTGAGGAGCCGATAGCACAGAAGGTTGACCCGCACTTAAAAATGTGTAAGCACTTGAAATAGACTGTGGAGAGCACACACAGTGCTATCCAAAGCTCATTCTTAGGATATTTAAGCAGTAACGACTATATTTAAGTATGTTTCTTGTATTTTTCTTGACTACTTTGGGCGATGTTATTTTTCAAACGGTAGGTCTCGACAACCTATAAAATCGAGTTTTTTTTTTGTTTTGGGTACGCAGTTGGTTCCACTTCTACGCAAATGTGTAGCAGCGTGTGTTTAAAATAAATTGAGTTGTTTCGCTAAAGCTTTCACAATCGATCAACGGTGTAAGCTCCGAAAGATCAATAAACACTCGATCTCCTGTCAATGTCTGAGTATTTGGGCTACAGTCGCATGTGACTCCGTCAGTTAATTTATTGCCGAAATATTCAAACGTCGAGAATAAGCTCACAACGATAATAAACACGTGAATGGGCCATTAATACTTAACTTGTCTTATTGTATGGTTCGGACGTCTTGTCGTGTTAAAATTTAGTTGTCTTTATTTCTGTAATCGGATTAACGTCGTCGACATGTTTATTTTGAGAGCAATCGATCCTCACTCCCCCTGACAGATTGTAAATTTTCGGTTCATTGTAACACTTTAGTCGCGAGTCGTGACTGTCAACGATCTGACGCTCTGAACTGGCTTTGAGATACTTGGGCACGACTCATGGTTTAGTTGTGGAACAGGTAGTACACAAGCTCCAGACTACGCGGCAACTAATGCAAGTATACATTGAGACTAGATAAACATCAGCTAAAGCACAAGTGAGAAATCATTGAACGCTGTTCGCTATTTCATTAGCGTGAATGCTCCGCTCTGCACTTCGTGTGCAGTGGGCCTTTTGTGCTTTCATTCCGTTTTGGCAGTGCAGTGCGCGCGCGCCACGCATTGCTCCGCGCACGACCTTGCACGACGCACTCCGGGGGAGGGGAGCACGCGCGGGGCCACATTCCTCACAACCGCCTCCCAAATAGTAAACACTGCAGTTTCACAAACGTCCGCTATCGTCAGCTTCATCTAGCTGTCCATTCATACGTCCCTCGGCGCACCGACAACGGACGGAAAAAAGCTCCTGATGAATTACCGACCATTATATTATGCTATGTAACTTTGTATCAAATAAACCCGCCGCTGATTGCTCGCCAAATGAATAACTATTAACATTGAATGTGAATTGTTCGATCGATGGCGGTTGGGTCCCATTAAATTATCATTAGGGACTTCTGTTTAGGGTCATCAACCGTTCGTCCGCTCGCAGAAAAGTTCGACGCCTTATAAAATTAAAAAGAAAAAGGAGTAGACGACACAGGTGCGCGGGCGCTCGCGTTTCCCATTGTGCCTGCGCCACTTACCGTGAAGGCTTTAGTAGAACTCAGAACGAGTTTGTTAGCATCTCTCCGAGCGCAGTCGCGTTCCAGCTCTCGAGAAGCACGCACGTCGCGCCCGCGAGCACTAATATTATAACGCGCTTGTCATTGAGTGACGTCGTCGTGGTGATTGATTGTTTGAACACGGCGTGTCTGTGGTGTTACCCGGCGTGTAGTGAGGTGTGCTTGACCTGTGAATAGTTTGACTTTATTGTTACGAACAAATCGTGGGAGCTTTCCTCTGGTATGCAACTGTATGTTTTTGTATAGCTGTGTGGGGAAATTCTTCCGTTTTGTCCTGTTATGCACTTTTACTGTACTCAGCTTTATCTTCGATTGCGGGATCATGTCAGTATGTTGTTAGGTTTAGCAAGAAATTCCACTTCCATTTGCTAAAAATAGCTTTAATACCGTGTTTATGACCAATGTTTTTGCCGGCAGTATAAAAAGTGCCACAATAGAGAGGCGGATGGTCGTGTGCTCACTGCCGCTGCACTGTCTACCTGATCTTTTAATTACAGCTCCCTTTGTGTCCAGACAGCGTTTTGTTTAGAAGCTTTGTATACTCCCCTTTTGTCCCTTTGACAGGTTGTATTTGTACACTAATCATAATTTGAGGTAACTATTTGTGTAAAAGATTGAACCTCCGTTTTTCCGCAGCATCGTTATGATGAAAATGTAATGCTTAATTTGGAGCCTAGAAGAATTATTTTTATCTAACGAAAAACTTTTGCTACTGATTTAAACCTGTAGACACAGACCACAGACATTGTGTATTTGATTGGATCGAATTTATCCGACCTACTACGTATGACATTCATTTTCATACGTTACAAAATTTAACTCAACACTTCGACCAAACCACTTGTCCTCTGAAGACGAAATATTACTACATATTTTCAATAAGTGTATACCTACAACGTCCATCAGAAAGTGTACAGCATGAGCCAACAATACATCAACATCGTCATATTTATGTAGTACGTCCGCAACGTTGGGGCTCACCACCGGAGCTCGTATATTTCTTGTTTTTACGACGCAACACACGCCGGTTCAAGCTCACCCGTCCCGGTTACTGCTCATCTGTTGTGATGCTCGTCATTGTTTTACTACCATTGTACCCGACTTTATTGAATGTCCAGTTATTGTTTGCGGAAGTTCATGCTAAATTCCTTGGAATTTAAAGGACTCTAATGTTTTGGATTGTGTTCTTGTCTCTATGGGACTCGGTTGCGGTTGCTATGTCGTCGATGTCCAATTATCAATATACTTTAATTTTGTTCAGAGCTTATCTGTTAATGACTTTAGAATGAGAAGTGTCAACATCGGTATCAAATATATCGATATAAGTAACTAAATTGTCGAAGAAAAATCTTTGGAGAGGAAACAATTAATTTGAAACTTGTTCGTGCTTCAGCCGTAATAACGTTTTTAAAATTATTCACATCCTGTTCCAGTTCAGTGACAGATTTATACGCGTTCACACCTAAGAGTGGATTCAAGTAATTTGACGTGGATATTAATAATGTTGACGTAATAAATTCCAATCTGGCAAATGATGATGATGATTGATATAGATTACAACTTGTCATGGAAAACACATGTGAATAATCTCTGTAAAAGAATTAATAAATCCTTATTTGCTTTCAACAAAGAAGCCGTCTTAACAGCATATCACGGACTTGTTGCACTTATATTGAGATATGTTATAATATTCTGGGGCAACTCGGTAGACAAGGAATTTGTATTCAAAGCCCAAAAGAAATGCATCAGAGCAATGTGCCATCTAGATAGTACTACAAGCTGTCAAAATTGCTTTACAAATTTGAAAATTCTAACATTACCTTCCTTGTACATATACGAATTAAATCTTTTTGTAAAATCGAATCCTAGCTATTATAAGACTACTTCTAATAGCTATTATAGACAATTGCGTGACAAAAAAAGGTAAGAAGTAGAAATACCATATGGGAAAACGGCATTATTCAATAAAAGTATTATTTGTAGGGCATCACTGATTTATTTATAATAAATTGCCCGATGACATTAACAAGTTACCTACTCATGTATTTAAGAAGAAATTATACACATTCCTAATTAAAAAGTGTTATTATAATGTAAAAGACTACTTCGAAGATAAAGATAATTTGTATTTTAAGTACAGCAAATATTTGTGCATTAATTCACTATGATAATAATTAGAATTACTATGACATTATTAATTTGCTTGACATTACTGTTATAATTTATTAGTTCAGATTTAATTTAATGTGTAACGAAAACTGTCTATTTACATTCTCAATGACAATGTAATTTAATAAGGAAACTGATTAAGAATAATTGTGTAATAATGCTCCTAATACAGCACACCTCACATGGTTATAATACAGTGTACCTTATGAACCTTTCGGAACATCCTCTGAACCTGTGTTATGCAAATAAATGATTTATTAGATGGCTCTAAAGACATTTTTAATGGGAGGAATATTTTGGATTTATAAGCAGATAATATCTCGAAATTATAATGTAATGTCATAGATTTAAAAGCATAATTATAATAATAATAATGAAGAACACAATGCTGAAATTGGAGCTAGGTGGATTTAGTTCCCCATTTTTAATCTGATGCCCGCTTTATTAAGTTTTAGGTACCTACATGGAAATACATGAACAAAGTTATAATAATACCTCTTGTAAGACAATCTCGGTTAATTAACCGTTTAATATGGCGTAACTTAATAACACGCAGAAAAACCGCCGAATTCTGAGAACCTTTGCTCCGGTAGAGATCGTAAAACATCGGTTTGGTAATTTTTACGTGCACGCAAAACAAAAAATATATGCAAGTGTTTTCTAAGATTTCTGAAGAACGTGGTCCAAAAATTATGAGAAACTTTAACTTTGTACCTACAATCATAATTATGTAATCCTATTCAGGTATTTGTGTCATTAACTAAAACGAATTTGTTGTAATTAAAACCCTTTTAAAATACAATTTCGTTCCACCCCCAAAATCTCATCTCTAAGTAAATACCGTAATCAAAACGCCCAAAACAGAAGACAATGAATTGTTTCCGAAGAATGTAATCGTCGCTGATTGGTCGGTATCCGGCATTAATTATAAATTCTACACTAGACAGATGTCGGCCGTTGGGAGCTACAAATTGAATAATAGCCGTCGTCGGGAGCCGCCGTTCTTGCCGCACCAGATAATCTAACCTGAGGATTAGTTACTAGCGATATAAATGATAATTGCATTATCATTTATTACGCTATCCTTAATTATACTAAAATCACCAAAATCATTAGTTTATTATTTTACTCATGTTCATAGTTTCCAAGTTAATTCTTACTCAACTTTTTAACTTATTTTGATATCGGCTTTCTTTTATTCCGCGCACAAAATCCTAAGCGTTTTATTGTAAGTGCTCCAACTATAAAGCTATAAACACCTGGGAGTCAAGTTACTAGAAATAAGGGCCAAAACAATAAGGCTAGCGTATAATTCCAAGTACCTACTCAAAAGGACTTGACCTGTAAACACATGCCAGTATATTTTGCAAATATTTTATCCTCTTTACCTGTCGGTAGGTTAACACAAAATATATAGAAAGCCTCGACTTTTGTATTAGATATTTGATCCGAGTCGTAGAGTTCAGTTAGATTTTTCTTACATTTCAAATTCTATTTTAGAGCCTATTTATTGAATCGTTGTGTAAGAACTCCTACATGAATATTACTAAATTGAAATCTATTGAAAATTGAGCCGCAGTCGTTTATAGGGAAATTCAATGTGGTTAATAACTGAAATGAAGTAGGTTTATTAGAATTGTAGTGAACGAAGGTTTTTACTGAAAGAATAATTAATATAATAGAAAGGGTAATTCGTTTACGGAATTCAATAATAACTATGCTTATACAGTAATTGAAAGGACACAAGAGTTGCTCAATAACCACAAAGAGAATTTTTGTGGTTCAAAATATGAATGGGTTTTGATTTATAATTCACAAAAGAAAAAAACATTTGACGTTTTAATATTAATTGAACAAATCATGATCGAACTTTTATGGCGGCAGCAATAAAAGCTAATGTAATAGGAAAGTTAATAGACCGGAATAATGCAGTAGAAGCTTTTGGGGTGCTGTATGATGGGATATATTCATTAGTGAACCTGCTTCCTCACAGTTAGTGAGGCTTATTGATATTAGCGATGATAATGAGATCTCTATGATTTCCATTTCCTCTCTCCAATCTTCTGGTTCCTCATTGGATATAATAATGGTACACAACATCTCTTGCTTTGAGCAAATAATATTATAACAGGTTTCGTACAACTCAAATTACAACGTTACTGTCTTACTGAATATTGAGACTGATGTGGTGTTGACAAGCGCTGCCACAAACGGGAAACTAGGTTAGACACCAAAGGAAACAGCTTCAATATTAACAAAAGTGACAAGTATCATGTATGCAGCTAGGTACCACTTAGCATATAGTGTAATTTTTGTGCTTCTGCTTCCTAGTTAGGTCCATGGCAGTGATCGTTTGAATGTATCTCTCGCTCTAAACAATTAGGTATTACTTGAATTTTTACGGAGATCTCATGATAAAAAAATTGAAACATCCTATTCCTAACTAATATTATAAATTCGAAAGTGATTTTTGTTTTGTTTGTTACGCTTGCACGCTAGAACGGTTGAACGAATTTGGATGGGTACCTACACAGATAGACCATGACCTGGGTAAGGACATAGGTTACTTTTCATTCTCGATCACAGACGAAGTCGCAGGTAATAGCTACTTACTCAATAAAACTTACCTTTGTACTGTAAATTTACACATTAAATCTTACCTACATTACAAAGTCTTTCGTTGACTGTACAACTGAAAAGGAGTATGTAGTATAGGACTTTGATGGAAGTGCTTTGCTTTTTAGCGTTCCGTGCCTCAAAGGGAAAAATCGAAACACTTATAGAATCACTTTGTTATCCATCTGTCTGACCCCTTTTCTGAGGAATGCGCGGGCGGTATCAAGTTGAAATTGAACTGTATTACTTTGGAGCTGTAAAAAAATCGAGCTTCTAAGACGTTTACTTAGAATCTTGGCATAAATTGTCATTCATTTCGCATATTTTGACACTCGCAAACAAATTAAAACCCATAAGATACATCCGGTTGACCTAGAATCACGAAATGTGGTAAGAAGCAAGGTCTTACAGTACAAATAGGTACAGAAAAATATCTGGAAATCCTTCATTTGTAGTTATATTACATAATGTAGGGAACCATATTTTCTCAACTACAACGTTAAGTTTGTCTTTCAATTCGGAATCGAAAATTTAAGGGCCGTATCTTGAATTAACATTCACTCTTTATTTCATTCAAGTCGGTCTACTCTCCAATTTAACAACCCACCAGCATCGGTAACAGATTCAGGGACATATAATAATATTGAATAATATACCTACTTGTAGGTATATACACAGCAATCATACATCACGGTACATTGAATAGAGCGGTTTCATCTGATTATTTTGCGTATACATACTACACACAAGAGTCAAATTCAAATGCCTAGATATACGCCGGCCGAAAAGTTTCTGCTGGCGGGAAGGGATTGTGTTTTGTTTTCGTCGTGTTTGATGAGAGGGGTAGGCAAAGAGGCGCGGGTGAAACTTGATTTTTTTCCTGTCTTACTGCGCCCTCTTAAGTTAAATAAGAAGTATGTTCGGGGAATAACTGAGATAGATGCTCCTATATTGGTGAAGATCAAACACCACGTGGTGTTGTGTAAATATCCAGGTATCAGTGGGGTGACCACTGCGCATGGTGCGCACGGCGAGTGCCGGATGTGCGGTGCGTGTGCTGTGATCACAACGATGCGATGTGTGGATTATTGTTTTTATCTTGAAGTGATAAAAGTAAAGTTATATTTATTTTACGGTGCATGATAGTACTAGGTTATATAGGTACACGATGATAATGTCGACAGGATAAATAATACGGAAGTTAAGGCTATTTAATGTTGGTCCTGTCAAGGATTGTGACATGTTCATTTGTGGACTAATTTGCAATATGCATTTCACATTAGCAAATGTAGGAATGTATAATAAGTAGGTACATGATACCTAACCTGTAGCATTCGATACAGCTATAAGATTGCATACACAAGTATAATTCGGATAACAGATAACGACAACTATAAAAACATAATGGCCGGATTTAAACCGGAACTCGTACCGAAGCCCACATTTCACAAGAGTCTTTAAAACCGTACAAGATCGTAAAACAGTCAATAAGCCCATGTACTGGTGACATCATTTATTCGTTTTATTAAATTTAATGGCGCTTAACGACTTTAAGTACTGGCCTGGATGTGCGTGGAATATATCGGAGGAGGACTCTGAACGAGAGGAATTTAATAAATGAATGATCTTCATGTCATTGTCGTTTGGATGATCATGTTCAACAAATTGAAGTAGGTGTACGGGTGGATATTATAAAGCTTGATTTACACGGTGCGATTTAATTACCAGCCTGTGGCAGACCATACGTTGCAGCAACAATACACGTTGCACCGTTTAAATAATCTTTAGACGATGCAAGTCATTTGTTGATTCATGTGTAACAGGCAAGAAACTTTCATCGTGTAAATGGGCTTTACCCTCGAAAAATATATTTATACTTGACTATCAACCTTTTGATCGACATTTTGTTCAACAGTATTCGATCAAGAAGGAAAGGTCAAATACGAAGGAACTAATTCACTTGTCTATTTTTGCCAATAACATTTAATTTATTGTCACTCAAACTGCATTCGTGTGGTCACTTTTGTCTTTAAAGTTCACGCTTGCGGCTTAACAGAGCAGGTGCTGCATAGCAAACTTTATACAGAAGCCACACACAGTCACACACACACATTCAGTTTTATTAGGGCTATCCTAACTAATACAGGGTGTTTGGCAGAGCGTTGAACATACGAAAATGGTGGATAGGTGGGATCATCTGCTACTTATTCAGCCCTAATTTATTTAGCCCTGGCCACCTGGATAATTAAAAAAAAAACCTTCTTCTAGTTTCACCACTTTCTAAACTTTAAAGTGTAATTTTTATTAAAAATGTGTAAAGTGAGTTTGTTTGTTACGCTTTCACGCTAAAACGGCTGGATCGGATTTGGATGAAATTTGTCACATGGGTAGACCATAACCTGGAGAAGAACATAGGCTACTTTTCATCAGGGATCGCAAATGAAGTCGCGGGCAACAGGTAGTAAAACTATAAGCCTAATAACATTTGTCCCTTCAATTTCAGAAGAAACTATAATTTTATAAATACCAGACCTTTATTGTTCTGGTATTTATAAAATTATAGTTTCTTCTGATGAATAGGTACATCAATAAAGGAGAATGTACTAATTCAAACTTGATGGGAGAAATGCACTTAATAAATAATGCACTCATAATTAAAGAAGCTTTTAATGAATTAATTCCGTCACAAACGTCACCGCCTCCCAGCCTCGTGACATAAAGATAAAAGTGATAAAAGCAACAATTTCTTAGCGGAAGAGATCAATGAAGTTGGTCACAGCACATTCGCCGCAGATCAAAGTGTTTCCGTCCGTCGTCGGGTAAAAATAACGTTTACTGCCACGTAAACAGTAAACACACAGCAATACTGGGGACATACTAGGAGTGAGTGACTGCACGTCCGGAGTTGAAGCGAGCAATGTAAAAATGCATCTGCTGATATATTCATGCATTTTAAAGACGATTTGATTGATTTTTAAACATTATACCTATTTTGACACCTTTCAGAGGTCTGTCAACATGGAAACGTAAAATTTCGGGATAGTTTCGATAGGTAATCGAAAGCAAGAGCTGACAAGCTGACAAGCTGACAAGCTTGATGAATAGTTCTGTAATGCATGAAAACAGCAAAAATGCAAGCATGAAAACTGTAATTTAATCATCAGTGGCGTTCCTTCCCTTAAAGCCGAAAAGCCCGGCTTTCAATTAAACTTGAACCTACCAACAAAAAACATAAACAAACTACACGTCAAGCAAACTTGTAAATTAACTAACTCAATCATGTCACAACAATTGATAAGAATAATGACATTTTTTTATATAGGTATGTCGGCTTGCCGTAATTTATACCCCTAGGCACGCCACTGCATTTAATACGGATATGAAGAAATGAATAAGCAAAACCACAACAAGGTAGTTGGAACAGAATCAGATTGTAATGATAGTGCTATAACTGATGCTGCCAGATTGAATAACTTGTAAACGCTGTGCTAGAATCCTAAAGTTCGAAGTAACGAAGCGCTAACAACCATCTTGGACGTAATACTCCATTTGCAGTAGCTACCATCTACATTTTTATAACAAGGTTTCAATGAGTTCTTCAAGCGATCGATTGTACAACACTGGAGTAATAGGGAGTTTTACAGCATACTTCACAGCATTTATCAACATTCAAACATTTCAAACAAGATCTTGAAGAAGCTTTAAATTTGAACGTTTCTTTTAATTTAGCTGCTCGAGCTTTTAAACGCAATACTGTCTGTAAGAGTGTAAAATTGTAGTAACGCAAAAATATCTTTAACCAAATAATAAAATTCCCTTCTGATATTGACGGGTCTTGATGTGACGGACTCTAGCTAGACCAACGACGCTACTGATATGCTGATTGAACAACCCTGTCGCTGAGCTGTCTAAGACACGCTTGTAATATTTCCATGTTTGTCTAGCAAAGATGCGTTACTTAGAATAATGCATTTCCTATTATTTTGACTACTATAAACTTGAACTTCAGTAAGGCCTCTAAAATGCACATCGGTGTCACATAATAAATCCTTTATAATGTTGGAATGTGCAGCATTTTTGCGTCCGTGGGGCCCACAAGGCGAGCGCGGGGCGCTTGGCTCGGTCACGCGCGGGCGCCCATGCCCTCCATAATATATTACATTTCCTCTGGTGCCCCGGCCGTGTCCCCGGGATTCTTAGAACGCGCCGGTACCGATGTCCTCGATTCAAAGTCTCTTGTGGGTTTTGACATTTGAATTCAAGCAGATTTTTATGAGGCCGTGGTGTAACTGTGAGTTGGTTGATTTCTTTAAACAAAATAAATTTTCTTTTGCATTTCTTACTTAAAATAGAGGTACCTACATCGAGTCATATTAAATCGCATAATTTATAGGTATCATTCCACCATATCGGATGGTAATTAGGCGTTTATATTTTTTGTGATTATATCATTGTTTGTAAGGATCCAAAAATGTGTGACGTCATACTATAATCAAAACCCGTATAATGACAGCCCATATTCGAGAATCGACTACAATAACCAATATCGTGCAATATCTAATAAATTCAGTGTGAAGCTCCACCACAGCCACACAGCGCCCCTTACCTACCGTCTCTAAAATTATAAGTACCTGTTCCTAATCGTTCAAATACTCGTAACCTCTCGTGAAGCGCGTAACGTCTCGTATAACTCAGTTTGCGTGCGGAGAGATTTACTGGCCGGTACTTCCCGTCTTCAAACAACGGTGGGTCAGATTCGTACCAACTTAGCCCCAACTTTGAATGTTTCCCTTAACTTAAGCGTTTCGAGGTTTCCTGCAATTTAGCTTCTGACAATTTTAAGCCTATTGGAATTAAATAGGTACATTTTTGTAAGTTATTTTCGTGGAGTTATAAACTTTTAAAGTAGTAGTTTTCATGCTTGTGATATACAATGTGTTTGGCCATTGTGAAAAATAAGAAAATTATATTTTAATTATTTGTTTTGTTCCAATGATTGTTTACTGTCATATCCATCGTTTGGCTAAATGGCATCTCACAGCCTCCTATAATTTACTTGGCACTCGATCAGTGAAATTAAGTATTAAACTACAGAAGACGAGTGACGCGAAATATTTCCCAGCATCACTAAACTTCTACGCCAGTCGATAACAAAATATTGTGAATTTCGTAATAGTTGGTGCATCGTTTGCACTAGCCTGTGCTGCGTTTACACTAGTCGGTGCATCATTCACGCCAAGCATGCACACGCTCATAAACATCTAACACATGGCTTGCAACCGAAATAAATTGTGTATAGAAGATATTTATAATGCAAGCAGAACATTAATAAATAAACTAGATGAGCTGCTTCATGCTTTTAATAATAAGTCTTATTGTGAATCATTATTTTAGAATGGTTTTCGTGAACACATTTAAGTGCTAAATGTATGAATGATAATAAAATTAATTACATATTATACCTACTGAAACTCAATCCTTTAGATCAATCCTAAGGATTGAGTTTCAGTAGGTATAATTATGGTTTCAATGTTTTTAACTCTCTATTATATGCTTTTAATTCCGTAAAGCATATAATTATTATTATTATCTGGTATCCATCCTGAATAAACCAGATTATCTTAACAAATGCACCCATCAATCTTAATATGAAGTCTGACCTATCACCCTTCACGTGCGTTCCGTGGCATTGCATAGATATCTACTGATGTACGAAATTAATAGATACAGAAACCCCGCGTCATATTAATTGCTAAAGGAGCCAAATTAAAACAATGTATAGGTAGGTACTACAAGTGATAAAATCAGAAATTAAACATTATTATGATCTGAAAGTTGTTGGTTGTTGTTGTTGTTGGTCGTTGTCCGTTCCTGTAGCAGCAAAATAGTCTCCCCTGTCATCCATAGGTACTAATATTAGAAATGCGAAAGTAAATCTGTCAGTCTGTGGCTGTGACCTAGTCATGCATAAATATCAAGACTGATTTAGATGGAATTTGGCACAAGGATAGACCATAACCTGGGTTAGAACATAAGACATTATTTATCCCGGTGGTACGATTCCGTGGGACAATTTCCGACACACACGCGGGCTAAGCCGCGGGTAAAAGCTAGTGTTCCATGTTAATTGCTGGCTGAATCTTCTGCTGTGTGCACGTGTTATGGACAGGAAACAGACGTGTCCTGCGGGAGCACTTCCCCAGATACCGCCACCGCCTGGGCGCCCGCGCCGGCTACAAGCTCAGGGCTGGGACGCGCCAATTAAATTAATATTATATCTATTTTGAACCAGTCTGTACCTATTTTTGATATTTTATACATAGTTAATTTTGGAAATGATGGTGTCAGTGTAAGAAGAGATAGGAGAACGGATTAATAAACAAATTGACGATCCGCTTACTTATTTGGTCCTATATTTAAATTGAAATTGGCATTCTTCAGTTGTGTGAAATGACTTTAACACGGCTATAAGTAGTGTGCTAAACAATCTCTGACTCCACGATCCATATCCAAAATATTTTGTCAAGTATTTTATTCTAAAAAAAAAATACCGGGGTAGTCGTTCTTTTTTGGGTAACTTGCTATTGCGCAACATGAGCTCAGCAGTGCCGCGCCTGGAACTCGTCTATACAGTGTCGGTACGATTTAGACCTAAATTGAAGCAGTTGTTCTAGATTTTTTCTTTTTTTCATTTCGATTGACCACATTTTTATTTTGCGTGATGTGACTTTTGCGTATCGTGTCTGCGACTCATCAATTCTTGGCGAATGGATGGTTCTGTATTCAGATTGACTAGCCTTTTTTCATTTCGCTGAAAACTTTATATAGGTCGAGTTTATTGTTTATTAGGTAAGCATCTATGTATATATGTATTTGAATGATTAGACGCTGTTAGTCGCATTAGTCGTATGCATGTTCTTACTTGACTGTAGGCTTATTCAACCCAGCGACATTCTAATAACGAATAAATAAAGATTCAAAATACAGATGATGGCCTACCTGAATGCTTCAGAGCGCAGCGTCAGGGCGCAAACATACAGTCCACGATGTGTCTTTATTTTGTAGGAAAACAATACAATGCAAGGCAAAAACGGAGAGTTTTTGCCTTGCATTGTATTGTTTTCTGGAACTGGAACGTTTTTTAAGAATTCGTGTAATGAATTTTCCATTTTTCATATTTTGATTAGAATTCCAAAATAATTTGATGTACTAACAATATTCAAGACGACTTGCCTAACGGCTGACCCGATTGCTTTGAATCCCGTACCAAACAAATATTTGTACGACCCACTGTTAGTTGTCCGGGTTTAGGTGTTTGTGCCTAAGAGATCTATGTCTATAGACAAACCCACAGAGCAGGAAGATGTAGGGCAAAGATAAAGTTGCAGCAATAGGTACTTGATAATCCTCTGCTTTTTTGAGAGTTTTGAGACTGATAATGATATCTAATCATTCCCGGCCTTTTTTTTAAGGGTCATTCACCGTTTGATTTTAGGACGTCCCTATCGAATCTGGCCGATATCAGACAGGGTCACGGATGCCATAGAAATGCTATAAAGCCAGCAGATCCCCTCCTAATGTTATGAGATGTAGCCCTCGCGCAAATTGACCGAACGCGCGTACTCTCAGACATCAAGTAAACGCAACATTCATCAACTAGAGAGCCGGCCTCACTTTTATTGTGATTATTTCTTGGTTTTTCCTTTGTGGAACTAAGGGTTGGATCACGTTTACTTTTTGATTAAGTACAAGAGCTTTTACCAGTATCCCGATGGGGAAGTTGTAATTAGTAACGCGAATACTGAGTTTTAGTTTAATTAAAATGATTATTAATTTATGCATGTTTTCACTGCCGAAAAATCTAACTTGAAAGTTTAACTCCTCCGCTGAAAAAAGTAAAGTTTTAGCAGCGCTAAGATTTTTGAACTTTATAATCTTTTGTAACTGAACGAAGTTCATTCAGCTATGTCCTGGACTGGTAATCGTAATTTAAACTTTTCAGCGTGAATATCTGAAGCTTAAAACTATTCTATTTGTTTTTATTCCACACAAGCTGACCCGACAGACGTTGTCCTGTCTTAACTATGAATATCATATCTCGTTTAGTTTTAGTTTTGACTATTGACTAAAACTAAAACTATCGACTCATTTATCAACCGATCCATCTGTGTTAAACGATATTTGCAGCGCGCATTCTGTCAATCGCTGACAGTTATTTCAGCGTATATATATTCAGTTATTTTGCGGAGTCTCCTAACACAAGCATCCTCTTGCTTAGAAGGTGATCTCCAACTCATGTGTGTAAAGCATTTTATGTAATTGCAATAAACATTTTATTATTTTATTTATTATTATTATTATTTGGCGTTAAGTTTTCTTAAATTTTGTAACGTTCCGATCAAGTAACTTATTTTTTTATTTCATAAGATTCTTCTCCTGACAATAAGGAACACAACAAAAAAAAAATTGTGAAATCGGTCCAGCCGTTCACGCGTGATGGCGTGACCAAAGGAAATAGGGATTCATTTTTATATAAATATAGATAATATAGAATATAGATGAGAGTTCGGCATGAAAACTCGTCTCATGAAAAAAGTACCAGCATTACTTTTTATCTACAAGTTAAGTTCACACAATTATCTATTTTTATTGCTCATTCACGTCTCAATGGTACAATATTATTGATAAAACTTGAAAATGCATGTGAACTAAAACTTGCAGATGTACGAATGTTTTTCGTTGAAAAATCGTGAGAAGGTACCTACTAAATAAGTAGTTTTCATAAGATTTTTCGCTAGTTTTCTTATAAAAAAAACTGGAGGATTCCGCACACTAAAGTTGTCGTGTCGAGTCACGTTGTGTAGCATATAGTAACGATTCCCACCGAATCGGATTCCCCTAGCTTTTGTAAACAAATACCGACACACGCAAGAATCTAACCTTTCAGTGCGTGGTGCGAGTGTTAGCGACTAAAATACCAAAACAAACAAAATGGAATAAATTTATTTGCTATTAGTGTTGGTAATGAAAATAAAGTAAGAATGGTATGATTTTCAACCTGATGGCATGATTCAATTTGGCATCTAAGAACCGATAGACAGGACCTTATCAAATAATTTTGCAATTTAAATATTCTTGTCGTAGTGACGAACCTTAATCGCTTGGAAAGGTACCTGAACCTTTGTCAGTTTTGGGAGTGACAGAGAAGCTTTAGTGCAGGAAATATGGCAGTCTCCTGGCACCAGAAAAGCGGCTCAAAAGAGAAAAAAATAAAAACAAATGACTAGAGAACATAATAATATCTTTATACTGAAGGCTGTATGATCACTGTCCTACCCTCATCGCTACTCGAGGCACCCCACACGTCACTCGCTATCAATTCGCACGCATTCGGCGGCGCTCGATTGAATTACTGTAGTGTTTTGCGGCTCGAATAAAATGTAAATGAAACGATCGCAATCCTGTTACCGACGGATCGATGCGGACGACGACTTGCCGGTGGCGGGCTGCCTGTGCACACGCACACAAACATACACAAATATGAGATGGTTAATGTATGCGTGTGTGTGTGCGGTTGCTTAGCATTTTGTGGACAGTTTAGAGTTTCTTTTGAAGACCGTGGAATCCGGTTTTATTTGGAAAACAATTTAAGCAATGTCTGAAGTGAGAATTATTTTGTTTAAGACATCGCACTACAAAATTAAATAGGTACCTACATATTGTGTATTTATTTATTTATAGTTAATTAAAACGGTAAAACACCAATTACATTAATTAACATAGAAACAATTATTACGTTGACAATAATAAGTTGTATATAATCTAATTTAAAACTAACATGGAACAGTGGACTCCCTTGCATACTTTCTCTCACAGAACACCAGACAAATACGTATAAGTTTATTCCATTCATCCGCAAACACATCACATTCAGGGTTGGCAGTCAGAAGGGCATTTAGCACCTTCAGAGTACGACAGACTAGGGATTCGGCTCTGGCAACAGTTTTGGATGGCAGTTGCGCAAACAGATTGTGCCGGCGGCTCTGACGGTGTCCGATGTATTTGTCGGGCACAAATAATCGGCGGAAAAGGCCATGGAGCTCCGTGCAGTCGATACGTCCCCGTAAGGTCTTACAGGCTACCGTGAGCTGATCAAGGCCTCTTCTCACCTCCAATGAATTAAAGCCCAAAGTCCCTAAAAGATAGTTGGTAG
Organism: Griposia aprilina; assembly: GCA_916610205.1. Lineage (NCBI taxonomy): Eukaryota > Metazoa > Arthropoda > Insecta > Lepidoptera > Noctuidae > Griposia > Griposia aprilina. The sequence continues at coordinate 764,459 of OU744287.1, forward strand.
GGTAAAAGTAGTAGTTGTAGTAGGATATAAGGAAAGAAATGGTATAAATCATCTCAAAGATTAACGTTGACATTTACGGGATTTCTATCTAATTAGTCCCAGTCATGGCCCATTGACCTAAAGAAAACGTTCCCGTTTTCCTTATCAGTCTATATCTTCAAACCTAACTCTACAAACCTTACATGTTGGTCAAAACGTATGGCTTGGCCGTTCGATTGAACTATTGCATGACGCAAAGACCAGCGACTTAATTTCTTACTATATGCCCATAAGAGTGTCTGTGCGATGGCCACGAAACGACCAAGCCGCACATCTGGTAACTTTTTAACAGTGAAAGTGTCATGAAGTCTTGGCAACCTACTTTATATAAAATGTTTTTGGTGGGTATTGTATACACGCACCATTTTTTTAGACTCACATACATATATAAACTCACGCCTTCTTCTCGCGGGGATAGGCGGATACTACAGAACGCCACCTGCTACGATCCTTACATACTACTTTTCTTTTCTTTTCTTTTCTATTTTTTAGTCTCACCTTATGTTAATATCTAAACTGACGTACTATTTACTCCGATACTTTTTTTGTCACTATTGCCTTTATTCTAATTGTAATTATTGTGATTTTATTACTAACACCCACGTGCACTGCCAATCACTAAACCCGTTTAGCGCTAAACAAGTATGAAATATAATTCTGTTTTTGTCAAATGCTTGAAGATGACACAGACAGAATGATGTTTAAAACTCGTTTAGCGCTGATTACAGCCATAGTATCGCCTGCGCCCGCGTTCCTTTGTCTGCCATAGACATAGACTATAGAAAATTTCATTGGGGCGGTTGATCGTATTTTTTATGATATCTTGCAAGCATTACGCTTTATCTTATTATTTTAAGTTAATCGTTTTTTATTTATTTTGTATAATATATTGGTTTTAATCTATGTCCGTATGTGTGTCTGTGGTATTATAGCGGGCCCTATCGGAATACCATAGCAACATAATTTATTAAAAAAAAAAACTATACATCAATCTTAAAAAAAAAGTATTTCACAGCCGGCGCCAACGCACCAATACCATAGAATGTTTTATGGCGAGCAAACTAGTTTGTTTCGCATTCACTGAACATTTATATTAATTAAGACGAAGACATTAACATTGTAACGACTTGACGAACATCTACCTTCTTTAATAACATCAGATAATTTAATATTAGGTATTTTATTTACACTCAAATAGTAAAATTCAATATTTTGAAATCAGTAATAGTACCATAATGACAGAGTGAGAGAGAGACGGTTAATTCACGTGAAACTAAAAAGTTTTTTAAAAACACACATTTTTTTCTATTCACGTATATTGTTCTTATTTCTTTTTGTTCTATTCATTGTACGAAAAGTCTATACACAGCGAGGTCAGCTAAAACTAGAAATGTATAGCTTGATATGTCGTCATGTGGACGTAACAGTTTTCAATATGTGTTATATTATCTGTGGTGGAGACTGGCGTGGCGTGTACCCCCGCACCGGAATGTAGGATTTGGGCGCCATATTTACGATACTATTTTTTGTGTTTTTGATAAATTGCACGAGTTTAGATAAAGTAGTGCTTGAAACTGTCCATAACTATAATATGTATTTATACATTCGTGTGTTACTATTATAACCTCGCCTGCGGTTTGCTTTCATAAACCTACTATTAGTGATCGAATGATTTTCATGACTGCTCGAACTTACGATCGGTCAACTATGTTAGTAATATTTTATATCTATTTGGTTATGAGTTTTACTAATTTATTGACATTTTATAGATTCCTAATTTAAACAGCCCATTATGATCTGCCGTAATAAAGTTTAACTGTGTATATATACGTTTTATTTGAGATATTCAGAGAATGATTACTATACTTATTTGTTTGTTTTAAATAGTATTCATTTATTTTATTTTCTTCATTTTTCTTCCATAAATCTGTCGATGTCTCTTACTGTTAGTATAGAGCTTTTCCCGCACAACAATACAATGCATGTTGATAGGGATAATACTTATTATTATAGATAATCACTGCACTTCACAGAAAGATTGGTGATTAAGATTTATTTTTTTATTTAATGACTTGATAAATGATCGTCTCTGACACAATTTAAACTCTTTGGGAATTCCCAGTTTTATATTAAACGTTAAAAAAGTTACTAAATTACCATAACACTAAAGAGATTAGGTATAACAAATCGTTATTTCACATTACTTAACACATACACGCTACATTTAGCGGTCCCCGTTACGTCGCATAATTATTTAGTTCATATCTCCTATATGCTAATGACGCCCTGTTACCTTCGCTGGCTGACGTTAAGTATACTTAATAAGACGATTATAGCATTTAACAGTATTTTAGGCCTTAATTGACGGTTGTTACGTAAATAAACATTATTAATAAAAAATGGAATATTTGTTTTGTGATGCAGAAAGTTCTACTAAGCTATTGTGATCATCAGGATGCTTACTCATCTCATCGCAGAAGAAACTCGGAAATAAAATAATCATCTCAGTGATCATCAATCCTTTCTTGATCCTTTATATGAGTCTGGTCAATAAAGCAGTTTAGTTGGTTTAGTTATTTCAGGCCGATTGAGTAAGAAGTAAAAAGAAAAATTCCGTATGTATTTCTCGTCTAATAGAAAAACTCAAAACTCTGAAGAAACTAGAGCAGGGTCACAAACTTAATGGTCCCACGTATCCCGACAAAGCCGTAACATTTGACAACAGATACTCGTATTATGATAAACCCTTCAGCAGTTTGCCACATCTTCACACTTTTTTTACAAAGAAACTTCCGCATCCTGCGATCACTTCACACGTCTTATAGTTTAGGAGTTTAACTACAGCTTCAAAGTGTTGGGAAACTATTTACCATATCAAGTTTGTTGGTAGTTATCAGTTAGCTACTGACCGTCAGTGTGATTTTATGAGCTAGTGGCACGGATCGAATGGTCGTGAGTCATTGTAATTATAGGATAGTTTACAAGTTTAAGTTATTTGGCTAACATCATGTTTGAGACAAGAGATCAACGCTAGTGAAAACGATACCTTTGAAATTAACAGTTGGTGCCGGTTTGTCGGAACCTGCAGGCTGGGGGCCAAGTCTACTAATTTACAAACTTCACAATGGTCTCTGCATTGTTAGTTTTTGACAGATTTTATATGGCAAATCTGTCAAAAACTCACAACACTCACTGGAAGGTTGATCAATGACCATCACGTTACGATATCAATTATAAAGTAATATACAATTAGGTGTAGTAAATTAGTAGGCTCGCCTTGGCATTTTGTAGTTTCTGCCTACTCCCATGGGAAAGAAGTGGTGAGTTTATGTACGTATGTATGTATAAAATTAGTGTGCAGGCAGACGCGATTTTCTCTATGTATACATTATTGTATGTAGGTACATTATTTTGCCACATCAAAATACAGGTACTTTCCCAGTTTGATGACCACTTACTGCAAGTAGTAGATAAGTAAGCACTTAATATTAACACGTATTACATGATAAGAAAATAATGTTTGTACAGATGAACGCATTTGGATTTACTGCAAACCATTCCAGAAACTTAAGGAAATCCTAGAATTTTAATTACCTTTTTAGTCCGAGAACAGCATAAGCGTATACTTATATGCCCTGTACGTATATTAACTGCTACATTATGTACCGAGACTGAAGGCAGTACGTGGGTAGGTGGGTACCCCGTGCGGTAAATATGCGGGCCCGCATTATGATGGATGCGCGCGCGCGGGCCGCATGCCTAATTAAGTAATTAAGATGGGGAGATAGCGCTCGTGTAGATAGCGACCGGATTGGGGTCACAGAGGAGGAGAGAACAGTGGGATAACTCCAGCGGTCATTGGTAATGCCGGGTGCAGACTGGTAAAGCGTAACATGCAATATGACAAAGATGGGCCGTCCAAATGTATGCAATGCAACATAAAATGTAACACAATAACTACGCGAATTTGTTACAACGTGTTACTGTATTTAATTAACTATAGTTTTTTTTTTTTTTGGAATATTATAGCAAGTCTCATGTTTGCATAGTTCTCTGTTCCATATAATTGCGATGGTATTATTTTAAAATACTTACGAAGATTTATTGTAAGCGATTTTCTTTGAAGTGCGTCCACTTCAGACAGAATAAAAACTAAATCATAGCTTTTAAATAAAAGCTAGAACAGTTCTATGTTTCATAATATGTATAATTATGTATGTGTGTATTTAGGTGCGATTTCAAGAAAAGCTCAAAACAAAATGTTTCTTTCAATTTTTCTATACAATACTGTAAGAACAAACACTATGTTCAGTAGGTATCTCTTTAGTATAAACATTCCGGAAAAATTGAAACATTGAATCTTGACGATTAGGAAAACGTAAAAAAGAAGGACCACTACTTTTTATTAAGTTAAACCACTGCTCCACTGACACAGTCTCAGCATATGAGGGAGGCTCCACATCCGTTCACAACTCGCTGCGGTTTTGCGGACAATTAAAACCCGTGATTAAAACATTTCGCCTCATCCGCATCGCACCGGCCCGCACCGCTCCGCACCGAGCCGCATCGAGCCGCACCGCATCGTTGCGGCCGCGTCCGTTTACAGTGTCGCATTATTATTGCATTAGAAGGTCACATTGAAAATGTATGATGTCTGCACATTCATACATTCATACTCGCGCCTCCTACGGAATAGCAAAGAACAGAAGTCCCACGATTTATAAGGCGTAACAACTTGCATTGTGTGCATAATAAGAGCCTATGAATATACCATTTCTAAAGCTAACCTTTACGCTAGACTTTAAAACTTTGGGTTTCTTTGATCGATTTATTCCAAAATTGGCAAACAACATTGGTTGAGTTGAGCTTGTACGTTTGAATTATTGTCATGATATGAAGCGCAACAAGTTTGAGTGAATCTAGTTGCATGTTGGTCAGGATTGTGTTTGTTAGGTCCTCCTCCTCGGGGAAATTGTGATTTGTGTGCACTGGTGTTTCTGTACCTTTATGTATGGTGTCTTCTCTCTAACGTACAATGACAGAATTTTAACGTCGGAAATGTTAATAGGGATGTTGTACCACTTTTGTGGTTCTTTGTCTGCATGGCGTTGGTTCCTCATTTTGAGGTTTTTGCTCAGAACTGGCGTTCATTAACAAGACCTGTTCGCTGAGTGTTTAGTTCCTTCTGTTGACATGCGGCTAATACTTATTCATGTGAGATGTTTTGAACACAAGTTAAATTAAATATCGAAAAGGCAATCTAATGTATGAGAAATATGACCTTAAACAGGAGAAATATTTCATAAGCTCACAGAAACTTTTGGCCAGAAAGTCTTTGAGAGATATTTCATTAGATTTTGGCTAAAGATTTTGAAAAGTGAATATAACATTCAATTACCCATTGACTGTTTTGAATATATTGGAACTTTGATTTAATTTATGCATGTGCTTCGGATCGATAAAATTATGTCACGAAGTACCAGAGCCTTAGTAATGCCTACACCTTATTCAGTTTATGAAAGAATACGAATGCAAAATTACAGGAAAAGGAAGTTAATTGTTTGCGAACACATTCGCCTATTCTCCATAACAACCATTTGAGTCAGTTTCTTGCGAACTAGAAAATTATCCTGTCACTGAGCCTCGGCCGCCGAGACTGTTTATTTATATAATTACATGCTTTAGAAAATTGTGCCAAATTAACCTTACGTGTTTAACCTTTAAAAAAAGGAAAACCGACCCTGTGTCGTTGAAATAGAGGTTTGTGAAACTGTAGGTTCTTGGTAAAGCACACAGGTCTGCCCTCAGGCCAGTCAGTGCGGTTGCAATTATAACGCACTGGTTCGGTCGAGCAACTGATCGTTAGGTGACTGCTACCGGCGACACGGACCGCGGACCGACGGACGAAGAAACATCGCTGTTATCGAAGTATTCCCAACTCCTTCCTACTAACGGTGGCACAATTACACGGAAAGGTTGATGCCTACAATTAATATTAAAGCCGCCATCTTTGAAGCTCCCGAATGATATATTAGTCGATTATCGGCTACCGATAATCGATCATTCGCCAATCGATTAATCTATTTTTTATATAACTACTTACGAAGGTACATTTATCATGATCAAGTTGTGCACAAGCTGTGCTACCAACGTTTTATGACATAATGTAAATGTAATTGTTTTTAACAGGCTTTTTAACGTGTATTTAATAAAGATTTATGTTTGTCGTGTTCGTAACTAATTAGTTGTAAATCGAATGCAGTCTGCTAAGTTGATTACTTCAACACTTACATTAACATCGTTAAGAGAACAATGATAATTTTGTATGTATGTACTTGGAGATGTATTGATTCGTGTGGGAACAGGCTTCTTGGCTCTCATCGTGTAGGTGTCGGAAATGTCAATTATAAAAGATTGTATTAATTAGTACCTATAGCATTTCTATTTATAAGCATTGGGTACTTATTTAATAAAAGGTCACTTTATAATCATGGATGTAGTTTTGCTCGTTTGCATTTATTCTATCTGCAAGTATTTATGAGGTCCATTTTCAGTAGTGGGCTTAAACGAGCAAACAATAAGATGTCATAATATCAGACAATACCTACAATATTGGGTTTCCAAATAATAGTAACAATGATATCAAGCCTTGCGAAAATCTCCGCTAATTAAAGTATAGCCCCGGGCGCTACAAGCTCGTCTCAACGAGTCAATACCGCGAACAGTTCTAATTAGCTAAAATAAGCTTGTTCATTAGCAGGCAATAGCCGCTGTGTACGAGATCGCGCAAACACAGAAACGTGTTAATCCTGATGCTCACAGATTGAGTCGGAACGCGGCGTGCGTCGCCACCACCATCTGCCTTCTAGGAATAGAACACAGAAGGTCCACACAAAACACAACGAATTACTAAAGGTATAACGAGTCGCTGTGAGATCAGTAAAATACAAGCACTACAGCCTCATTACACCAACCTTGTTAACTAGCCATGAGTGCACATTTTTTTTTAATCTAGCCTATTGGTGAGCGATTTCCTTGCGCTGAAAGGGCTTGTTCAGCAGTAGATTGTTTGCATGTAGGTTTGATAATGATGAATGGCTCTAATTAGATACTAGACAGCCAGATACCTATGTTTTTTAAAACAAACTCACATCATTTTTTAAACATTGAGGGACTGGAATGCGGGTTTAAAATTGAGTGAGAAATGTAACGAGTACAGCTTCTGAACCCACCGTTTCTTTTGTATGACTCTCGTTGAGGCACGTCCGAGGTTTATGTAAGTCTGTAGGAATTAACTCCGCAACTACCGCTTTAAATACGAGCCGACTGTAGGAACTGTACCGACTAGCGACTGACTGTAGTCGGTGTGGTGAGGCGAGTTTTAATTAACTAATTCTATTGAAGAACGTTCCGTCCAAGTGTCTTATTAGCGAGTTAAGAAGTCATTGGGATGTTAAAACTTGTTACATTTTGCTTTGGATATAACAATGCCTAATGTTCAAATATTTAAGGTACTTTATAGGTATTGTCATTCCGGAATCGCATTCAACCAGGTTTACCACCAGTTTAGTTACCATTTGTACACATTATTACTATGGTCGGTTTTAAAACTTATCATAAAACACTGCTTAACTCGAATAATGTTCGACTTATCTGTTATAAATATTATGATAGCTTGCTGGACAGAAACTTATCCTGACTGAAGAGAAAATCCACATTCTGGACAAGATAATGAAAGTGACTGATCTACAGCCATCAGCCATACATAATTCTGACACTGCCGTCAATACAAATATAATTAAAATTTACTTTTCAGAGCTCCTACATTAATATGAAAGATAAGGCCCCTCAATTTTCCTCTTTCTGTTAAAACTAACAGTTGTTGCCCATTGAAACATTATGACCGCAGCTTGAACCTCAGAAACCTATCCCAGCTATTATATAGGTGTAGTTTGTCCATCGCGTCGTCTCGTACCGTTAGAACATCGTAATCATAAACGTCGATTGTTCTCATATTTCTGCCATGAAGTCACTGCTATAGGTTCGACGTGGTTTTGCTCGGTGGGTTTGGTTCACACTTGAGGAGCGATGCTATAGATAATAGTTATTTATTTTTATCTCTGTTTAATACCCCAGTAGTTTTAGATTGTTTTAGTCAGTTGTTTCTTGTATTAGTACTTTCGTGTGGCTATCATCCACTAAAACGACTCGGTAGTAATTGTTTTCAGCAAGTCATAGAGAGGGGACTATTCTATCTCCGGTAGAACGCACCAGTGGCTTTGCACCAGTTCCTTTGTCAAGTCCCATAGGAGATAAATCTATATCCGTAAATTAGGTCTTTAGCCTAATCTAGTGGGTACATTAACAATTTACGTGATTTTTATTTAAATTGTCTTCTTTACGTAAACCTAATTGTTGTTTTGTTAACTTGCTTGCTTAAGTTTTCCGAACAAACAACAAAATGTGCTTTATTTTAATAAAGCTAGTGCTTATTAAGAGTACTTAAAAGTCTGCATTATTATCTACATTCGTTGCCTGGATTCTCGCATTTATTTTAATCGCTCGCTAGCATAGCTATAGCTTCTCAGTGTGATGTTAGCTTTCACGTCAATCTTTGTCGTGGGTGCCTGACGACTATCATTCTCACATATCGGTCACACCCACCGAACTTTACTATTCATTTTACACACAAGGACAAGCGCAAAACATACTCTATAACAATATCGTTAAAGTATGAAATCAAATGGTGAGTTAGAAGAATGTTTACAGACCATACAAGGCAACATAACTTCCATATTAGTTTGTTTTTGAGCAATCATATTTGGACTCAAGTATTTGATAGTTATACGTGTTTTATTATTGTTGACTTTGACAACGAGGTCTTTGACGGTAGCGTTATCTTGAAAAGTGAGCATACATTTATGTTGCCATATAAAAGCAAGAAGTTATGTACGTAATGAATGTTTTTTTTCAATTTAAACAATACATATTAAACAAAGGTATCTGCCAAGTTGGTCTACATTTTCATTCATGTGTTAACGAATAAAAAGATATGGCGAGTGAAAATCGCTCTGCACTTTTCACCTAAACACTCCATTTACTGCACCCTGTCGAGAACTTTATAGTTATTTCCATCTGCACCTCGTTTTAATATCGTCCATGTAAAGTTCCGTCCATTCTATTGTGCGAGTAATATAACCACGATCGGTCCAGACTTTTCCGATTAAGTCGACCACATTGACTGGCGGCTTTCCCGGCTTCCTCCGGCTTCTTTACGGTTTCTGTCCGGCTTCGCACCGGCACACTAGCCGTGACGTTTGGGTTGAATATTGCTCCGGCACCGTATACTTCTCTAGTGGACCATTGTGCAAAGTGCTTGCAGAGATATAGGTAGGACAGTAGGTTAAGATTGATGCGTTTTCGTAACTATGAGGGTTCTAATATATTGGGTATATTATAATATAATATATAGATATATTATATCTATTTTAAGTACATGGTTGATAAATAATTTTGGAAAAAGAAATGTTTGACTCTTTATTTATTATGCCTTTTGCAATAATCCTTTGTAAAAAGTACCTAATATTAAATATACATATAAAACCATAGTGCTGAAGTCTAAAACAAACATTCCTTCGTGTCATTGTCAACTTGTAAATATTTAATTTTTCTATTTTCTTCAAAGGCGCAGTTATACTTTCCTCGGTTAAAACAAGTAAAATAAAATAAAACTGCACCACTGCACTCCTCGTAAATGTAACAAACTATTCGTCTGCGTCGTAAAACTTCTGCGTTTCCTTCTAAGTGGTAATACTTGGTGGTACAAGTAGTGGGGGTAGCAGCGGTCGCAATAGCGCAGACTCACTTAAAACTTACCGCTCAGCCTTCGGAAAAATGTTATGCCTTGTTTATAGTAATAGTCGCTGTACACCATCTCTTGTAATGTTACAAAAGCTTGTAGTACGTGTAAAAAGTAATAGGTCTACATTTTATAAAACAATTTTTAGTTTTTAAATGTGAGAGAAAATAATGTTCGTAAACACTATCGATGGAATGGTTAAAGCGGGATGTATTTACAAGAGAAAATCTTCTGACGCAACGTGACCATGTGAATTGTCCCTCGTTTCGTCAAAATTTTAGTTTTGCTAGCACTTCCACTTTATTTAAGTGCATATGTGCAATTAATATAATGCTCTGTTTGCATCGTTTCAGGCGGAGGAACTGAACTCGCTGGTGGGAGATGCTTTCCGAATGGCGTTCGCGTCGCAGCTGCAGCCTTCCGCGCCGCTCTGGGTGAGGATGAACATTATTTGTTGCCGACATCAGACGCTTCACTTTTACAACTCTTTTCTTCATTCGGCATCTTCCACTCAAAGTGAAACGTCTGTACACAAAATGAATCAACAGTGAAAAAATAATTCATTAGTGAACCGATTCTACGTCGTTGGATTTCAACACTTGGCATCTTTCACTCGCCTCCCGAATGATTGCAAAATGAAATGAAAGAAACTGATGCACATTCATTCATATTAATTTTAATTTAAACGTGGAATTAAACTAAAATTAACCTTCACTCAAGTAAACGATTCACTTGAGTGAAGCCTCTGATATCGGCTTTACTACTTTTACAATTATTCTTTAGATTTACCTTCTACTCGTATGGCAGTGATAACTGACATGTAGGAAGTTGGAAGCAACTACTCGCGGCGGTCTATTCAGTATCATAATAATTGCGTAATTTCGCAACTAGTTTGCCTATAACTGCTGTGCTAGAAGATGATAAAATTGATTAACACTGTTGAGGAAAGGCGGTGTATTCAGTTTCACGATGATTGCAGGATAAGAGTGGAGTTTAATAGACACAATAAAAAGCCTTTGCCAGTGACTATTCCCAGTAAAATGAATTGCACATAAACTTCTTTGATTCATGCCTTTATTAAACGTAAATAGTGGTTCCCACATCCTCTTCAGCAGTTAATAATCCGGTATTGAATATAAACTGCCGTCCCGCACACTGCAGGCGCCTCGACCCTCAAGTTTAATATCTGTTGCACTTACACCGTACACATTATTATTAGAACGTGCAGGTGAACATTAGCGTTGATTTACTGTTCGCTTGCTACTATTGCGTACACCGGGAGTTGTGCTACTGGGAATATTGTGTACTGTGATTTGTGCTTCTTTTGTTTCCATTTTCAAAATTGTTCGAAGCCAACTCATTTATTTTATAACTTGATGTTACAGTTTGTTTTCATGTGGAAACTGTGGAAAGTGAGTGCTTTACTGTTGAATTGAAACACACGTGTGAATGTAGTCATGGGGAAGGTGTCATGATGATAACAAAAATCTTTAAGTTACCAAAATCAATGTTACCATCATCATCATCTACAATCCGACCTCAAACATAACCGGGTTTGGGTCTCTCTTAGATTGCGCTATCTCAAATCCAACTTTAAGCCGCGAATTGCAATGGCCATAATGTTTTGCATTGCACATCAAAAGATTAGACACTCTGTTACTAGTAAAACATGCTTCTGTTACGCTGATTTTCATTAGCAAAGATTTACACTAAGTGCTAATGTGGCACTACTATAAGACCGGGAGCAATGGCGCCGTGAATGCGGGCCCGTAATTTGTTTTAGCAGCAACTTGTTTTAATAACCGGTTATTTTTACATTACAAACCTTCACAATGATGATAATATAATTAAGAGGTATTTTAAAAGTAAAATAGTAATTATTGAGATGTCGCTGGATATACTAGTTTTATATGTCATGAAGTGCCGTCTCTATAATTATAATTAATTTTGTCTCCTCCCGTGTGTGATAGTTGTCAGACATTATAGGGGTTCGGTTCCAGCCTCGAATAATTTACAGTAGTTAAGATAATAATAGTGCAACTTGTGCGGTGACAATCATTATGGTAATTTATATTTTTAAATGTTGAAGAAAAAGTATATTGCAAAGTGAATCGCTTTATTTGTGCGGTAAGAACGGGTGGGGCCGTAATCGATGTGACATTGCTACGCTAAAGGATTGCGTTTAGGATAATGTTGAACAAACCGGTTTCGAAAGAAACTGGTAATACAAAGGCGTTATTTTGTCATCTATTTATGTGAGGTTCTTTATATGCGAAAGTTTATTTGGATAGCATATAATGTATCCCATGACAGTATTAATACAACGCTGCGATTGTTATTAGCCTGCACTATCTACAGCGGAACTCATATTGACTTCTTTAATGGATATTACTGTGAATTACTGTCAACGGATGTATTACTATCTATTATTAAATTGTGTTATTATTATCTCATCTTGACCATCTTTAAGTTGTCTGTTTATGGTTCATTTATGATTTATCTATCATAAATGAACCACAAACAAAAAAGCCCTGCATAGCACCCTCATCTAAACGATCACGCCTGCACCTGTAATTTCCAATACATCAAGACACTTAGTTAAAAATATATCCATCACCTCTAAACAATCAATCAAACTTCAACCTGTTATAAACAAAGCAGAGTATTAAAAGTAAAGCTATCAATATAGTGAATATATGATTAGTGGCTCTAAACGATCCCAGCTCCCGGTCTGACTGCAGCGCGCGGTAATGATACGTTATGATGAACTAACTACTTATGAGGAGGCGCCATGTTTGCTTTTGGCGTGATGGAGCTAGCTTTTTTAGGATAGTTGGAGGTTTGTTTAGTTTATGGCGGAAGGAAGGTTTATCTTTGCTGCTTTATCTTTATTGTGTCATTGAAAACATAACAAGGCAACTGTTTTTGTAGACTTTATTGCTAAAGTACCTACAAGTTCATGATGTATATGTGTGTCGGCTTTGGAAAACTGATGTAACTCTACTTGGGATAACCTGGAACACACTTTAGAACCGAATGCCAAAGAACGCGCAAACATAGGAGAGTCATAAATGACTCTCCTATGTTTGCGCGTTCTTAAAAATAGACACGTTCGTTTAAATAGACACTGGAAATACCCTTAACTAGGATAGAACTATTAAAAGACTCAGAAATTAATCTAACTGAGACTAACATTTGCTCGTGTAGGTCGTGTGGTGGTGCCTGAGCATAAAGCTTTTAAGCTTTACTTAAAATTAGTCTCGAGGCGGAGATAGAAAATAACGTCTTAGGAATTATATTTACAATAGCAAGATTTCTAAATTACTCTTTGGGCTATCCAAACATTTAGATTGGATACTAACTTTATAATAACAATAGTTAGGAAAATCTGAGCATCTCCAAACATCTCCAAACTCCTCAAGGAGATACTGGAGATAAAACTCGGCAACTTATCGACGCTGCTAATGATTACGACTCGAGTGTTCCGCAACTCGCAAGTTTTATCGAATTTCTTCGACAGGTAAACGTTCTTAATGAGACTTGAAAAATGTTTCATTATTATTATATCCGGGCTGATGGGATTTACAAAGTTAACTTATGTTTGGTTTGGAAGAGATTCAGAGAAAACAAGACAGCGACTCTAATATATCACTAAACTAACCGCAAGTTTGACGCCAACATTTTGTTTGTTCCACATAAAGTTTTATGTCTATATGTCACAAATCTTGCGGATCACAGTAATTGATTGAATAATGTTTGTCGTAGTGCTAGTTTGTATTAGTTTTTAGAGTCAAACGTTGTCTAAGTTTTAATACAAAGCTGTAGCCCCAAATCAAAATGAATAGTTCACCTAGTCGATTGCCAAGCTTCGTATTTGTAGTACCCTGAACCTCACTTTTTGTTTACAAAAGAGGCTCATGTACTACTGTCCTAGAATTATTTACAGCCTTATATGAAACAACTATTTTATTCAAACACAAACATAACATCCTCATATTTCCTCTTTCATCCTAATTCCGTACACGTGCGCGGCGCTGGTTCGGACTGAGCGGTCTATAATCTAGCCCACTTTGCGTGAGGCCGGCCCGGCGCCGTCCGAATTGACTCGATTTACAACCACGGCCCGGAAGGTGGCTGTCCGGCTGCCGGCTACCGGCCATCCGGCTTCTGTTGTGTAATTAAATTGTGGGATTTCACACCGGAGTTAGTGTTTGCTTGTTTATATTAGGTCTTTACCTATGAAATTGCCGTTCTGCAGTACTGGCCATTTCAAATCAAAATAATTTTTGTTTGGCTAAGAATTCTAATTTCAAATTAATTTTATTTTAAAAACATGGATTTTTTTTTCTAAAAGTAGTCATTTCTTTATTGATTAGTGTTACATTTTCATCGCATTTCAATCTTTTTCGTCATCATGGATACGTTAAAAATTCGAGTAATTATGGAATATGAGTACCGTCGTGGCAGCAACGCGGCACAAGCGGCACGCAACATCAACGACGTTTACGGAGCTAACACTACAAACCAACGCACCACCTGTTATTGGTTTGCTCGCTTCCGTTCTGGAAATTTCGACCTGAAAAATGAACCTCGCGGTCGTCCGAAGACTTTGGTCGACAATGACGAATTAAAGGCGATTGTGGAAGCTGATGATACACAATCTACGGCTGAATTAGCAGCAGCTTTCGACGTTAGCGTCAAAACAATATTGGTCCATTTGCGTCAAATTGGCAAGGTAAAAAAGCTTGACAAATGGGTGCCCCACGAACTCAATGATCGCCAGCGCGAAGTACGCGTCGAGACGTGCCTTGCACTGCTCAACAGACACACAAATGAAGGAATTTTGAACCGCATTGTTACCTGCGATGAAAAATGGATTCTGTTTGATAACCGTAAGCGCTCAGCAAGTTGGTTGGATCCTGGTTCAGCACCTAAACAATGCCCTAAACGAAAACTTACCCCTAGAAAAGTGATGGTCACTGTTTGGTGGTCTAGCGCCGGTGTGATTCATCACAGCTTCTTACCAAACGGGGTGAGCATTACTGCAGATGTGTACTGTGAAGAACTGAACACAATGATGGAGAAGCTGGCGCATCTCCAACCAGCATTGGTCAATCGCTCGTCTCCGCTGCTCCTGCACGACAACGCGCGACCTCATACTGCACAGCAGACGGTCTCCAAGTTGCAAGAACTGGGGTTGGAAGCTCTCCGTCATCCGCCCTACTCACCAGACCTTGCGCCTACAGACTACTACTTTTTCCAGAATTTGGATAACTTCTTGGCGGGAAAAAAATTTAATACCCGAGAGGCAGTACAAAATGCCTTTGAAGAATTTGTTGCCTCCCGTCCAGCTGATTTCTTTAAGAAGGGCATCAATAAACTGCCACTGCGATGGCAAAGATGCATTGATTGCATGGGTGATTACTTCGATTAATACAAATAAAAAATTCATGAAAAAAAATCGTTTAAATTTTTTCATACAAAACGGCAATTTCATAGGTAAAGACCTATTAGTTTATATTGTTTGGAGATAGTTTTGATTGGTTCCTGAAAAGGTGTTATTATGTATTGGTATTTGTGAGGTTGTATGTTATTGTTATTGGATGATGCTAACTGAATGAATTGCGATGTTTTGATGTTATCGTTATTAGCATGGTGATTGTCTAAAACCACTACTAAAACTGTGAATCTCGCGTACTTTTTAAAAACTGGAACGATAAAAAACATCCAAGTGCCCAAAGAGCTCATTAAAAGGGTATTTTGCTTTGTTTTTATAAGAATCGGAATGGCGTGGAAAAACTTAATTAATTACTCGGCAATTAAGGTGTTTAGTGCGCGCGGGCACGCGGCCTGACGCGCGTTCAGATAACATGCGATTTATGGGAAGCCTTGCTTCCCCTGATAGGGTTGCCAAATATTGGGTAGGTACCTTCCGAATGTCCCTTGTGGGATAATCACTCTTGGGGCATATTTTTGTTCTATAGCCCTAAAAATCATGGTGTCGGCACTCTTTTGTCTGTCACTCGATGACGAATAACTTCAAACCGCAGCGCACATGACATGTCAACGTTTGACGAACACGATATATCTTGACAATTGACGATGTCGAGTATCATGATGACATGCAAAAGCTCCTAAGATTTATGTCGCACAGACAATGCGCATATGCAACACGTCAAATTGTTCATTCAATATGCGTATTTTATTCGTGCATATAGAATTAGACGGCACGATAACATGTTTTCTTACGTTACGTTTATTGCGAAATGAAAAGTCAAGTCATTCATTTATTATGTCCTTTTTTGAGGTAGTGTAAGTACTAAGATGAGAATCTCCAATTCTTTCATTTTCTGCCCTTCAGTCTAGATAGTAGCCAGCCCTGGCCCTTAAACATTCTCCAGGTGTATTATTTAGATAAAGGACAGCGCCTACAATAAAATAATAAAACTTTGCGACACTTTTACTTCTCGTTTCGCTTTTAACGCACGGAGTTCATCGCTCTTAAATGTTTGTTTTGCTATTCCAATGTTATATTAGCTAAGTTTAGCAGTAGGAAAAATATCAGTTGCAGTGTTGTTATAAAACATTGTATGAAAATGAAAACTATAACTATTAGAGTGGTTTTACATACTCTGTAACAATATTTTTTTACGCATATCGTACTTTCGTCATATTATGCAGATCAGTGATAACAGTTGCATTATGAAGTCTGTCCTTGCTGCTGCGACATGACGGCGCTGTCTATTTCAAACTGCGACCACTGATGTCCAATTCACAATTCCTCTTAAATTGTGTTTACAGTTTTACAGTGTGCATCTTGCAGTCTAAATAGAAATAAAATGTTGCTTTACTGCATTTCGTGCTTCGCTCTTAAAACTGCACTGTATACATTTTTATTGGAGACAGTTTTAAGCTGACATATCGTATTAAAAAGCTTGGAAGTTCAAAGCTTTAATTGATGAAAATTAAGTTGGCAACATTGTTGCAGTGACAATAAATTACGTTGGCAACATTGTTGCAGTGACAATACAGTTTCATTGTAGAAGCTGTAGGAAAACGGTAGATGCTATAAATGCAGAGGTTTTAAATTAAGTTGAAATGAAATTGACCACATTCAGTTCACACTTCGGAAAAGTAACCCAAGATTATCTGTGAAAATCCTTAAACATACAATTAAGATAAAATCATAATACTATGTACTTAAATTTTAATACCTATTACCTGATCAAAGATTTTATTTCTTTTGCTGTATGACGACTAAATTAAACCCACATTTCCGACCCACACTTTACAATTCCCAAATCATGACAAATTAATTGCATATTTAGTAAGTGCCACCCATTGACCCGTATACCTGTATTAGATTCAGTTTAGCAGTATTTAGGTAAGTTCAAACAACGTGAAACACTTTCTAAATGTGGAATTCTGTCCCGCTGTCCCGATAATTAAATCCGAGCAGCCGAGCTTGCCCCGTTCGCCGATACTGCCTTCTCGCACGCCAATCCGTACGACCCTGACTTCTATCCCCCTCACACCTGCACTAAAATCCCATACATCCATCCCACTCTCAACGAAAGTGACTTTCAGACGGCATTCCCATTATTACGACTGTTTAAATTATAACGGAACACGCTCCTAGTTGTTTTTAGAACTGTTTATTATTTTGTGCGTTTTGTTCAGCCTATTTACAATTTTTTAGAGGTTTAATGCTGACTTTAGAACGGGCAAAAAAGAAGATTGCTAGAGTAGATAGTAGAAATATTTACCTGTTTTTTATTTTATAGACTACTACCATAATAATACTTTTTCCTTGTCACAAAAATCTACAAAGGTATCCCTCTTATATAGTTTACTCATGCAAAACTTTGCGAATAAAAAGCCACAAAATCTGCATGGTCGGGCGAAAGGTAATAAATATTGTTTGAAATGTGTCCATGTCGTAACATAAAATGGACAGATCAGAAGGTCCAATCAAATCAAATCAAATCAAATTATTTTATATCGTATAAACCTACATGGGCACTTATGAAACGTCAGAAGCTAGGGGCACGGTGCCAATTGGTTGTTTCCTATGGCAAAGAGCCGGCAAGAAACTCCACGGTTACGCTTTTAAAAATAAGGGGCTTTTACAATGTTTCAAATTACAGAGTTAATATATCTATGGGAGGATAGTGTAGGCCTGTCAACAAGTAACAGGAACTGAACAAAATATAAAAGGTCTACAAAAATATAAAATGGTTTATCCAAAAGACTATTGGAAATAGTGAACCTTCTGAGCTCTGAGTCAGACTCTCGCAAGTTCGCACACCTAAGGCAGAATAAAGGGTGTCTCCAGAAGCCAATGTTTGCTAGGAGTGGTTCTTCTGACCATTCTTATGTAGACCCAGACGTTACGTGTTCACGGGCACTAACGGGCAAACAAAAAGCGCGCGGCCAATGCCGATGTGGCACTCGCCAATAAATTACCGATATTGGGCGCAGGCCGCGTGTGGGTGGTGTCAGTTACAGCGACTCAATAACCGCCTTATCCGAGTTCAGCACCCTAATTACGTAACACACTATCTATCACAATCTGAATCATTTTGAAGCCTATTGCTAATCCATTGCTCATTAAGTTCGAAAAATTTGTCTGATCAACAACGTAAATAACGCAATGAATTTTGTTGAACTGTCAAAATCAAACCAATTTCTACTGTTAGTGTGTTACGTCCCGCTGGTTACAGTCTTATAAAATCACTAAATCTTTACCTCCTTATTAATAAACGTTGTATAGCGCCTGTATAGTTACACTACGCTTTGTCTTCTTCTCTCGAACGTCAAATTACTGACGACTGAAAGAGAGAAATCGGTGTGTAACTACACAGACGCTATACAAAGTTTATTAGTAAGGAGGTTAGTAAATACTAGCGATGGGCGATTCCGAGATGTTTTAAAAATCGAAAGAATCGGAGTAGTTAAAATAAACCATCGAGTCAACCATCGACTCGCCGTTCTACAAAACAATCGAGATGTTTTTCGATTGTTTCGAGTCAATGAAATCGACCGCTAGTTTTCGATTGTTCGAATCAGTCACTCTCACTTACCGAGTCTCGCTCGCTCGGTTACCGAGGCCAGTCGATTGTTGCATGCATCGAGCCGAGGTGCATGTTAGTTAGAGGCGAGAGCATGCCAGACTCGAGTCGAGCGAGCCGCGCGTAATTTGTGAACGTTTACACCTATAATTACGATTACTAATTTAATTTTAAATGCATCAAAATCAAAATTATACCTTTCAATTTAAATAGGTAGATAGATAGTTAATAAGATTAAAAACTACGTTACATAAATATTTAATTAATAAAAAAACAGATTAATAAGAACCCTCGATATGTTTTATTTATTTTCATAATTCCTTCTATCTAATTAAACGCACCCACGATACAGGAGAAATTCCTATTGTGGGGCAACGTCATTAAATATATATATATATATTCGTACGTAAGTTAACTACTTACATTTTAATTCCGTCGTGGTATTAATTATTTTTGATTGCTCTTGTTGAAAGAATTAGTTTGGATTCGCAATCACAATGCAAGTCAAGAACTCGCGAAACTTTAAACCATCGAGGAACAACTCTGGAATGAACTCGCCATGCGCCAGTCGCAATAACAGACCGAGTCGGACTCGAATCCAAGTCAAAACAATCGAGAACCATCGAGATGTTCGAACAATCGAAACAATCGAATAAAACCTCTCGCCATCGCGCATCGCTAGTAAATACGTTGGAAGTTACCCAAGGAGTTATCAACGCGATCTAGCAGAATAAAACAATTTGGGATTCTTAAGGCGGTACCCCGACCAAAACCTTGTCATAGTGCGTTATTCAGAGGCTATTAACTCATTCACTATGGGTAATAAACTATATCTAAAAGCACATTATTAATGTTCGATATCCTATCATCACATTGCACGTTCTTATTTGTTTTTATGTATTATAAATACATCTAAAATCTCCTTGTAAAAAAGTGACTAAAATTATTGATTGCATGCATTTTTTGCTAAAGGTGACGTTCTATTCATTTGAGGATTACACTAATGGATAGATAATTTAAAAATCTAAATAATACACGTTTTATTTTATTTTAAAACTTTACTTGTCTTTTTTATTCAAATAATTTCATTATTTTTGTGAATTTTATGATAAATGAGCGTGCGGAGGGAGCGAGACAGACCGAGACTCAGCGACGGGACAGAGAAGGACTGAACGCTCAAGGTCGTTTGGTCAGGGAAGCGCCTTAATATCATCCAGTAAACGTCGTTTACTGAACTTGTAAAACCCGATCATCATTGCTATAAGATCATAAACGAATTGTTATTCACGCGCAGTCAATTGCCTGCCGCTGGCGCAGATCGGATTTAACATTTATTGACTTAAACAAGCCTTTCAGCGGTCTCAAGGATTTTTTTATTTTTAGCAATTAGGTACGTTTTGCATTAGGTACGAAATTGCAAGCCCTCAAAGAAGATAGCATCCAAGGATTGAGAACAAAACCTAATCCATCCAAAGGGACATTAGAGAAAGCAATCAGCTTAATTGCATCTTAAGTCTATAACTCACTAATTCCAGTTATGAGTACCCATAATATTTAGATACGCGGCTAGTGATGGAACTAAATAAATTCACAAATACAGCCGGTTTATTCTGTAAAAAATCTCACCGGGACAACTCAGGCGAAGTAAGTTTGAAGAGAGCCGTCAATCCCTAGTGTCACGTGGGCCGTGGGATGACAGCTCTCTTCACCTACGATTTCATGGATTTTGTTATTTTAACAGAACAGATCGGCTGTGGTGTTATTCTGTAAAGTTCACTTCGAACCTCACTCAAGTGACCGAAAGCGAACTCACTTATTTTAAATCAGCTTTTGCCCGCGGCTTCGCCCGCGGCTTCGCCCGCGTGGATGTCGGAAATTATCCCTCGGGATCGTACTACCGGGATAAAAAGTATCCTACATGTTAATTCCGGTTATAAACTAGTATATGTATTCCAAATTCCATCCAAATCTATTCAGTAGATTTTGCGTGAAAGAGCAACAAACATCATCCATCCATCCTCACAAATTTTCACATTTATAATATGAGTAGGATTCGTATCTCGACACAGTTTGAATTACTAAGTGACGATAAAAGATTAATATTTGACATAATATTGACAGTTGTTCTTGTAAGAAACTCCACCTCAAATGGTCAACGTATACTGGGTACTTTATAGATTTTTAAATAGATTACATCGCTGTAACTGGCACCGCACCTCACATGTGCAAGTCACCCTCCCTGCGGGACCTTAGTGAAATGGAATTCATCGTCCATTTACACGTTGATAGAAAACTTGACCTCGACCGATGTGTTTTCACCAACCTTGCAAGTAGCAAGCGACAATCATATAGGCCACAGCCTTTTTAGGTCCCGCAGGAGTGGCTCGATGGTAAATAAGTTTTATGGGATTTTGTTTTAGAAAGTGTGTAATCGACTTGGTTCTATGATACTGAAAGATTTTTTGATTGAAAATTTTGATTCTATTTTGAAAATTATAAAGATGATTTCGAACTAAAATTCTTCGAAATGGGTATTACGCCAGTGAAGCGTCTTAATCGGATTAGTCAAGTGACCGTAAAAATAATTTGCTTGTCTCGGAAGAACTGCCGAAGAAATAGTTGAATATCTTTAATGTAAAGCTGTTATTAAATGAAATTGGTTGCCCTCTCGTCAGTGGATATGATTGTAGTTAATTAAATTAAGTCGGTACTAAAATAACAAAAATTGAGCCCTTGCGTAAAGCATTTCTTTAAAGGTATATAACCGTAAAATTGCGCTAGTTTTCATTTATCAATCTCTTTGCTGCCCATACTATTATCAAACATATAATTTAGATACGCAATTTTAAAGGCTTAACATTAACTAAACGCCCATTCAGAGATAAGGCTCTGCCCTAATTTAATAAAAGCGTACAATAGCGTGTTTGTGTCCAATAATTACTGAAAAAAGGCCGCGCACACTGTACGTAGTGCGTAGTATGCGTACATTCGGCAAGACATAGTCGGCGTATCGCAGTCGCGGCCGCGGCCAAAACTGCGGACTCTCACGCGAGTCATAAATATATTGAGCAAGATATACATCTGTAGCTGAACCACTAATTGTATTAAATGTTTGGAACACAAATATTGTGGAAGGTTGGATCCAGAACATTTTAAGTTCCGAGGACAGTTCTGTTTCATCGAGGAGCTTTCCAGTAATATTTGTCTAGTCTGTTATTTTTCAAGGGTTCGCTTTTCACCGAAATCTAAATGAAATATTTGATCAAATCTAATAGTGATGCCAAGATAATTTGTCAAATGTAACAACAAACGAACGCGTGTTGAGCATCAGACTTGACAACATCTAAGATTGAGTAGACTTTCAAATACTGGGCTTTATGCTTGTCTTTTTTACGTAGTTTGTCAAGAAGATAGATAATTTCCATGCTCCCTAGGTCCTCCTTTTTTTTTTGGGTGGGAAATCATCAAATGACCTCTCCCGCTCTGGGCGGAGCGGAAGGGCGTGTCAGACTCTTACTGACTAAAACCCACCCGTGTTCCTTCAGTTGCCTGTGCGCCAGGGCCACGGTAACTCTTTCGAACAATCCGCGACCCCGGCAGGCACTGGCCCTATCGGACCCTGTCAATTATGCTGACATCTCTTTGAGGCTCCCTAGGTTCGCCTGCAGTTATAACTAGACCTCATACAGTCCCAACACATCCAAACTTAATCTAACTTTGGCAATAATGTAGGAATACATTACCTCTAACATTAAATATGAGTAAAATTTGAATTCAAAATGTTCCTCCCAGCTAGACCATAACGATAACTGGGTCGCATAATTCACATTTGGTCCAAAACTATTATGTTCAAGTCTTTATGATTTAATGTGGGATGCTAAAATAGTTTCAAACAAAACCAGCGTTTGTGGCATAAAAGGCTAACGTTATGTAAAATCTGGAAATTAATTACCAAGTAATAAAACACTGAAAATATTGGGGAAAATGGAATAAATTTAATCGCGTACGGACGATAAAAACAAGCATTATAAAGATAAAGAAATATTTGCCCCGAACAGTCGTTAATTGTGCGCCGATCGTAAAAATGGTAAAACTCGGCAACTCCTTGTTAAGGTCTCCACATGAAGGTCTGGTTTTGGTTTATAATCCTTTCGACTTAATTAAGAGTATTTGCTGGTTTTCATTAAATCAGCAATTCGAACATGAGAAAAGTTGTGTCCATAGAACAAAAATTATGTTGTTCGTAGCAATCAAGACAGTAATAGATCTGAATGATAGTCTGATGTCAGGATTAATTGCATGAGAGGCAGTACCTTAATATACTGAACTTAATAATAGCGTAAATCTATGTTTTTTTTCTTTATTTTTAGTGTCTTGTTTGTTCATGCTTTCATTTATGTATATTTAGTGCCACCCAGAGAGAGAATATTACCCACTTACTCGACTTGCTATTTCTTGTGTAGCTTCTATAAAGTATCGACATAATATGACCAACAAGCAACCACCTTCCAATGCCTTATGCCAGGTGTAGACGAATCATAACAAGTCATTGTCTGTGGATTATGTCATGGTTGCGTGTCTGCACGGAACGCACCAGTATCGTCTATCACAGACCTAATTGCCAGTTGGAGTTTCTTCAAATTTATATAAAACAGTCTTGAATAGGTTTTATGAAGTTAAAGTACTGAAGACTTAGCTCTTTAATTTGTTCAAAAATAAAGCCGACCTTGAGAAATTGTACTAAGTTTTCTTGTTTCAAAGATATTTTAAGCTTTTTGTTAGCTTATAAATGTTTCTAAATTACTTTGGAAACAGTAGGTATCCGTTATGAAACTCAAAACTCATTCGTTGACAGGCTACTTGATGATTAATGAACCCCTCACAAATAATGATCAAATAGCTCTCCCTCGATCAACTGGAAACGAAAACATTTAACAGCTGGTAAAGCAATAATAATTTATATTCCCCTACAAACAAGTAATGAAATTATCAGGGGTGATGTAATATTATTGAGGTTTCACCACACATTAGTGTTGGCTTATGGAGAGGGGCGATGCATGCTCATCGTTGTTGTAATGTGGTCATCATTCGTACGGTGTATTGCTGTACGGTAAATAATAGAGCTTTGGTGTAATTATAGTTTGTTAGGTTATGGGGGCTCTAATTTGATAGAGAATATTAAATTGGTGGTTGTATCATAGTTAAAGTTGAATTTATACATTTGTCCCCATCTTCCCAGCATAAGCTTAATTTTGTCGCGATTGATGAGTAGCATTATCCATTATTTTACCCATAAGGATTTAAGACCGTCGTTCAGGCTTTCCGACACTAATTTTAAACATACATTTGCTGCCTGGAATGACATACAAGTTTCAACCAATCCAAGCTACTCTCACTTAAGTATTCCTTCGATCACATTCTTTCCTACATTATTTCCCTTCTAAACCCTTCCAATTCCCTTTACATTCCTATTTCATTTGCCATAAACCGAGTCCACACGACGTGCAGCACATCTCACACTAAACTTTTACGTGTGAGCATTTACGGAACTGCACGCGGAAACCTTCGGTTGTATCGTCTGAATATTTTATATGAACGTATGTTGAGGCAGCGCACATAATATGTAGGAAAGACAGAAGCTTCTGTGATTGGGAGCGTTTTTGGTAACTTCGTAAATCTGGTTTTGATCTAATGGCTTATTTAGTTTAAAACTATATTCAATATCATTGTTAAGATTATAAAGGATAGTAGTAGACGTAGTTTGAAAACTAAGATTTTTCGTATTTTGTGTATTCACTTCATCGTCCTTGGCAAAACTTATGATTAAGTTAGTAAGTAAGAAAAGACAAAAATATTGTTTTTGTATTGGCACAAAAAAAAGTTTTTTTTAATGATAAAAATGAGCTGAGAGGCTGGTATTCATAAAGAAACAAATATTTGAAGAAGTTTGAATATGCTTTATCGTTGAAAAGTGAGAAAATCACTGCAAAATAGACAGTTATCATTCCAAATTCAAAGATCAAATTATGTAAAAACATTTAATTGAAGTCGTTAACTATCTTTACCTAAATCCGTGTGGCTGCTGCTTATAGACCAACTGTGTGTATCTTCACTAGGATCACACGTGAAGTGTAGTGTTGTTCCCGCGACCGGCTCAGGCCCTTTGTACACACACGTTTTTCTTGCCGTGAATAACTACGGTTTGTTTGTCGTGTGTCGGCACGGACGTCAGTGTTGTATGGATGGCCCTTTACGGGGCACCGGTGTGGGCGCATTCATTGAGGCTCCGACCAGCCCGCCGGTTGAACGCGTCCCACAGGGTCATGGCCATCCGGCTGGTCCGAGGATACCGCACGGTCTCCTGCGAGGCAGCGAGCCTCCTTGCCGGAATGTCGCGAAGGCAAAAGTCCTCGCCCACATTTGGGAGTGGCGCGAGGAGGCGAAACGCCAGGGCGTAATTCCGCTGCCGCGAGAGATCGCGGCACAGCGGACAGAGCTCCGGCGGGATCTCATGGTGGCATGGAGAGTGCGACTGTCGCAACCCAGCGTTGGGCACGCCACAATTGCGGCGGTAAGTCCCCTCTTTGAGAAGTGGCTTGAGAGGCGCCACGGCGTCCTCACCTTCCGCCTGACGCAGGTCCTCACCGGACATGGCTGTTTCGGGAGGTTCCTGTTTCGGATAAGGCGGGAGGAAACGCCCGGGTGTTGGCATTGTGTGGGTCGACCGGAGGACACGGTGGAGCATACGGTGGAGGTCTGCCCGGCTTGGGCGGAGCACCGCCGTGTCCTCGTGGCGGCGATCGGCGGCGGCGATCTCTCGCGTCCGGCCTTGGTACAGGCCATGGTACGGAGCGAGAGGGAATGGGAAGCCGCCACCTCCTTCTGCGAAGCAGTAATGCTCGCGAAGGAGGAGGCGGAGTGCGTGAGGGTGCGGCAATCGTTGCGCCCTCACGCCCCTAGTCGCCGCAGGAGGAGACACCCTGGGCATTGGGAGTCGATTGCCGACTCCCGGCCACCGTAGGCGCGGGCTTGCGGACGGCGAGTAATGGGCAGCTCGCCGTCCGGTAAGGACCAGGCCCGGGTCGACGGCGTGTCGTGTTCAACGCGCGCCTCAAAGAGTTGTCAGCATAATTGACGGGGTCCGATAGGGCCGATGCCTGCCGGGGTCGCGGATTCTTCGAAAGAGTTACCCGGGCCCGAGCGCATAGGCAACTGAAGGAACACGGGTGGGTTTTAGTCAGTAAGAGTCTGATACGCCCTTCCGCTCCGCCCAGAGCGGGAGAGGTCATTTGATGATTTCCCACCCAAAAAAAAAAGTGTTGTATGGATCACTATGGAAGCTTGTTGACGGGTACGTTTTTTCTTCGGCGCGATGTATACGTCGTATCGTAAAGAAACCGTGCCGTGTACAAAGAGCCTAACTGTTCTAGTTGGGTGGTCGAGTGCCTGACATTTTGTTAGAAGCCAGTGTGCTGGTTGTTTTGTTTGTTGTCTCAATTAGGTCAGTGTGCTGTGTGATCTCTGGGCTGCATTGGTCTGGTTTAGTGAATTTTGTGAACAATCCAAAACAGAAGCCTTTTCGTAAGGCATTTCTCTTGAAATTAAATATACCTACATAAGTCACTTCGTAAAATTATACTCTGGCTCTAGCGGCCTGAAGAAATTATAGAAAATACATAAAATCCAATTTCTACTATAAACCGAGAGGGACGTTTGTCGTTCATTTTTGAAGACTCGCGTCCCCTTTCCGTGTTTCGTCCCTCTCGAGAGGTTTCATTGAATTGCAATCTAGCTCCACAAAAACCCCAATTACACTATTATGTTCCAACTGGGATTTTAAAAAAAAACCCTAGTTTATTTTTGTACACGTTTAATGTGAGTGCGTACATATGATATGTAATTTTCGCATAGAATCACAACAACATGCGTTATTCTCATCCTTCATAATCATTATTACTATTGCTTATGGTCTCGATTTTCAGAAACTATTTCTACATTTAGATTCAATGAAACCTGAAACAGCAGAACCACAATAGAAGCATTGTTCAATAATAATCATACAGAGGTACATACGCACCCCTTCTACAATAATACTTGTCGACTTGTTGAGCCAGTTACTAGAGACTGTCGCTTATTAAATTAATTGTGATTTAAACGTCTATGTTTTACTAGCACAATGGCGGTACTTGAGGGTTGGTTCACGTTTGCTACTGCATATTGTGAAAAAATATGACTTTTGTGACTGACTTTCACTATTGAGCCCATTAAACCGGGTTCATACAACTTCCCTAGGTATTACTGAATTGTTTACTTTCAGTACAGTCACGAGCATAAATATAATTACTATGGACAGTTCGGCAATAATATTTGATTGCATGATTCATCCATTAATATATGACGGCAAATTTATTATTATGTGATAATTTGTGAAAGGCATACACTGCAAGTGGCAGCACAAATAAGTGAAATCGAAGGAATAATCTTCAATTCAGAAGAATGTGATACCACGTTTTGATCGAAAACATCTGACATCACATAACTTTAGCAGCATAAAAAATGACATAATAATGTTTTGAGTTTTCTTCTATACCACAATCAGTGCCAGTCATATTACAAAAATATGTGACATCCCACTGGAAACATCTGACTGTCATGTGTGACAGTAGAAATGGCAATAATAAACGTTATTTTTTATATTTGGCAACTGACCCGATGTCGACTATTCTACCATATCAATTACCTACGAGTATCACGAAATATGTGAGTATTAATGTAAATATACTGTAAGGAGCATTCTCCTTCTGGTCTCCTGGTGAAACTAATCAGTACGATATATTAATATATACACTTTCATGTAAAACAGTTGTTTCAACGAAGTCATGCTCATACACACAAAAAAATAAATCCTAGTCTCCATAATTTAATTGATACCTTCTTCAACGCAAACAGTTTCACGTCTACACATAAACATAGCCAGGGGGACGGATATCGAAATCACAACATGGCTTATTTGTGGCATCGGCAGGATGCGAGGCGTCACGCGAACAAACACGCTGCTATTAACATTCCTCATATCAATATAGGCGAGTGTGTATATGTCTTTTAGTATACTTCTAATAAAATTCTTCTCCGGATCTTTGTTATTGTCCTTGAACGGTGCACGCGCTGTGCATAAAGGTATTCGATACACAATTTGCTGTATGACAATCGTTGATCGTACACGACTTGCAGTAGATTGATTTTTTGTGTGTGGTGATTGGTGAAGGTTAGGATAATATTATTTTTGAGTGAATGGCGCGGGTTAGATTAGGTTAGCATTATTAATATATATAGGTACGTAGTGTTTTACCCGCGAGCCAAGGTCCGTTATGATTTGTTCTTACTTTGTACGTTTTTAAAGCATTAAACCACATGAAATATGTCGTGATGGCCCAGTAGTTAAGGCCTCGCCTCTCATGCAGGCTGTGGGTTCAAATCGTGGCAAGTACCTACCAATGTCTCAATTCATATGTACTTTCTGAGTTTATCTTGGACATTACTGACATCGGTAAAGGAAAACTTCGTTAGGACACAGGACCTGGAAATATAGTTAATATAAGCCTGAAATCGCCAACCAGTCTTGAACAAGCGTGGTGATCAATGCTCGTGCCTTCTGTGTATGAGAAGAGGCCTTTGTCATGCAGTAGGACAGTAATAGGCTGGTATTAATATTTATAAAACACATGAAAAGAAAGTTTTACTTTTAAGTTTAGATGATAAGTTCAAGCAAGGTTAAAACCAACCTTTTAAAATGTTTGAGATAAAATTATCGTTTAAAAGCCTCTCTATTGTTTTAATTTTGATTTATGTGGGTAGGTAATGGTGACGGAAATTTAATGCAATAGTTGTCAGATAATGTTATTCAATGAGAGCTTGGGAGAGGTGTTCACAGATATTTTCCAATAATGGAGAACTATGACACAATAATGATTCACCGTGTTTAACTGTTGTTCTTTGAGTTTTAATGGATGTTATGAAAACATTACAAAATAACACCACAAGTTTATGGTATAATTTATGTCTCAATAAGCTGTTACTGCTAATGTTTTACTTCGGAGATCATTGCGGGTTACAAATCTAATTGTCTTATTAATTGCTAATAAATAATAAATTGATGCTTTAATTGACGTAGTATTTTTCATAACGACGCGACAATACAAACAACCAGTGCAATGATTAGTATGATTACCTATGAGTATTATATATTTTGGTGACAAATTACAATAAATTCGATTCGTTATCAAAAAGTTCTGAATGCATTATTCTAGAATTATCTGTCAGTACAAGTACAGATTTCATTATAAGGATAATTTTCAATTCATTCTAACACAGAGCAGCACTTAACGGCATATAAATTACACGTCTGCATTTACTGCATCTGTAATAGTCAATAGTCTCCTAACTGTGCGTTACCGTTTAGATGCGGTATGAATAGGAGCGGTAATGTGCGGTAATACGCGATAATGTGCCGTAATGTGCCGTAATGTCGCGGTAAAAGATACCGGCTATATTGTAGCGATATCACCACGCATTGAGATGACACCGAAGTACCACTGATACGGCGATTTAGAAGCAGCAGGATGAATGTGTACTTAAAGAATTTTTCATATGTCATGAGGTCATGACAGACTGAAAACCTTCAGGCTCGAGGTAATGAGAGGCTTAGCACCAATAATATTACTAATAACCTATCGCTGTCTGCTAAACTGATGGTTAACTATTATCTAATGGAGCTCATCATTGGGGATCTTTGCATACTTTTAAAGGGACTGATCAACAATCCATTTTTCTTTAAATAGGTACTTAATATACCCAGAGGAACGCATAGAACAAAAAAATAAAATAATCATAACTTTTATACGTGTCACACGCTGTAACAACAGCAATTTCTTCTTTAAGATCGTCTCAACGTTGTGAATTATGTGAAATGGAACTTCTTTACTTCATATTATTGTGATGTAACTGCATTCTTAACGTGGAATGCGGTTATATCGAGCTGTAATCGAGTCGAAATATTTAAAACCCATTGTATTGAGTTATTATCGATGAATGTCCTTCACCGAACGGCCTTTCGAGGCTGTCAGCACTACGAAATGCTGGTATATATAATGCCTGGTATCAGTAATCATAGTGGACCATATAATATTGCTTTAAAGGTATTATTCCGTAGTACATATTGGGTAATAATGTTAGTGATTAGATGTAAAATCGAGTGGCAGCAATTTTGGCGAACAATGTTACCGGTTTAGCGCAAGTACTAAATTTTAAATTAAATATTTCCTTGATGTTTTATTATTAATCATGCTAGAGTCAAATTCGTTTTTACTTGTAATAACCACCTCCAAATCTTGGAACAGTTGGAAAGTGTATTTATCATCAGTACCACCTCCATTAATATTATCAAGCCTACATCATAAAACTGAAATATCAATAGAACTTAATCACACTCATACATATATATAGTTTTGTCATCAGGCCTGCACCCCAATTTCGTAACCCACTTCAATCACAATCCGACGGATTTGAAGGATATTGCTAATCCATTGCTTCATAATTATGTATGAAAAAATCATCTTCTCGACAACGTAAATCACGCAATAAATGTTTTTGAATTATCAAAATGAAAGGCATTGCCATTTTTTGTATGTTACGCAATTACCCCGCTGAGACCTCAAAACGTCCTCCATACGCAAATGAAACACTAATCTTACCAACGCCGCAGAAAGATATATAATATAATATATAATAATAATCGTTTATTTATAAAAAGGGCACATTTACAATAAGTTTCTTAACAATTAAAATAGAACACAATTGCTTATTTGCCTGAACTAGGTTGAACCTGTGCTTCAGGCTAGGAAGTGCATAAATATTTAATGTAATAAATTAACAATGAGTATAAAGTGAAAACTAAATCTAATTTAGGTTAGTAACAGTAAAATTGCATGTAAGCGTTTCTATTTGCAGACAACAAGTAGCTCTTCTGTCTGTGCATAGGCGATGGTTAGTAAATATTTAAGTATAATTTTTTTACAGCTAAAATAATTCAATTTATAGATACTTAGTTTTCTATTTAATCTATTGTACAGAAATGGGCCTAAGAATGTAAAAAATCTTTCCACAAAGACATGTTTTGAAGTAAAATTTGATGCGCATACTATATCATTCCGTCTCTTGTTAGTAATGTCAGCAGTGTAGGTAAGCATGGTGTGTTGTTTTAATACTAAGTGCATAATGAAAAGTTGGCGAACAGTCAGCACGTTGCAGGATTTATAAAGCAGATCAGTGGGAAAGAAAAAGGGATGGAAGTTTGCTACCTTTAAAATTGCTCTCTGAGCTCTTTCAAGAGGAAGTAAATTGGTTTTTGCTGCGCCACCCCATGAAGTAATGCAGTATTGAATTATAGATTGACATAGGGCTAAATAAACTTGTGTTATTAGCTTTGAATCTGCAAATGTTCGCAATTTTTTAAAAACATATATTAATTTGCGTACTCTTTTAACTAAACTATCAATATGTTTTCTGAAAGACAGTGTGTCGTCCATTATTACTCCGAGGTATTTTATGTTGCTCGTTTCGAGGATAAAAGGGCAATTACACATGTTGACTGAACGGATACCACATTGATGGGCATATAACTGAGGGTTAGCAATGTTAAGTTGAGGCTTGCGCATGGAGAAGTGAATATATTTTGTCTTGTCAGCATTTAGTGTAAGTAAATTGCTTTGAAGCCAGTTAGTCACATTATTAAAACCTAATTGAGCGACTTGGAACAGTTCGCTACTGGTTTTAGCGGTAAATATTAATGCAGTGTCGTCGGCATATGATATAATTTTGCCGTCTTTAATATTAAGATTGCACAAGTCGTTAATGTAAATCAGGAATAGCGTGGGGCCCAGAATACTTCCCTGAGGAACACCAAAACCAGTACTTTTCTGCTCAGCGCTCGTGATATTATCTATTCTAACACATTGGTATCGGTCATCTAAGTAGTCAGCGAATAGTTTCAGGGGCGTTCCCCTTATTCCAATGGCCTGTAATTTGTTTAGAAGAACAGAAACAGACACCGTGTCGAAGGCCTTGGCTAAATCAAGGAAGACTCCCAGGGTCTGGTTCCCTTTGCCGAGTTCTTCTGAAATGTAATTGGTTAGGCTATGCACCGCATCGGCTGTAGATAATTTTGCTCTAAAACCAAATTGCGCAGAGGACAAAAAGTTATTTTTTTCTAGATAGTTAACCAGTCTATTGTTTAGAATTTTCTCTAATATTTTTGATATTGAGGGGAGTAACGATATTGGCCTATAATTATTAACTAAGTCTTTAGTTCCAGATTTAAAGACAGGGATTACAACTGCCTTTTTGAGACAAGTAGGGAAAATTCCTTTGGAAATACAGATTCGAAAAATATGCGTTAAAGGAGGTACCAATATATGCTTAAAAAGTTTAAGGATCTTATTGCTTATGTTATCCAATCCAACTGCACAGTCATCTTTTAGCCCAGAAATGATTCGAGTAATTTCGTCTTCGTCAGTGTCAAGCATAACAAAAGATTTCAGGTTACAGATATTGATTGATTTTTGAAAAGGTTGGTCACAATAATGTTTCGGAATCTGTTCGGCAAGAGTTTTCCCAATATTGACAAAAAAGTTATTAACGTTGTTAGCTGACAAGACTGGTGAAGGATTAGTAAGCAGTAAACTCGAATTTGCTTCACGCTGTTTAGACATATTGGTGACGTTTTTAATATGTTTCCAAAGTTGCTTACTATTGTTACCTGCTGTTTTTAATTCATTTTTATCGTAGTTATTTTTTAAATTCTTTAGAAGATTGTTGCAGAAATTCCTGTATCTTTTATAGGTAGTCTGAATTATTAGATTATCTGGGTATCTCTTAGTTCTCTGATGAAGTTTATCTCTGTGTCTTATACACCGAATTAGTCCAGGAGTAATCCAAGGTTTAATATTATAAAGTTTCTTATTCACTGTAGAAACTATCGTGCTACGTAAAATTGCTTGTTGGACATGTTTTATTAAGTACGATAAAGCCAAATTAGCGTCAGCAGTATTGTAAACTAGGCTAAAATCAAGGTTGCATAATTCATATTCGAGTTTATTTGTGTTTAATTTGCTTTTGGTCTGGGGACGATTTAGCTTAGGCAGCGTTAAATTTACGGTGAGTAGGACAGCGTGATGGTCAGTAATTGTTGCGTTAGTAACAAGCGTAATATATGATAGACTGGTTTTGATCATCATATGATCAAGGCAGGAACCGCTCTGATGAGTAGGCATCGTGTGAGCGGGGAGAAATCCATGGTACGAACAGATATTAAGGTAATCTTGGGTCCCAGCATCGCAGTTTTCAGAGCCAATATTTATATTTAAATCACCTGTTAGTATTACATTCTTGAACGAGCTTAGCCCTTGAAAAATTTGGTTTAAGGAATTGTGAAATGAATCCAAGTTTCTAGCGGAAGGAGACCTATACATAGCGATTATCGCTGTGGTTGTACCAATTTTAATAACTAAACAATTACTCATGCAGTCTTGTAGAGGAGGTTCCTCGACTGTGACCTTAAGTGATTGTTTTGTAAAGACTACCACACCATCATTTTGACTGTGGTTTATTTTGGTATGCATTAAGTTGTACCCAGGTATTACTGGAAGGTAATCGATGCGGTTACCTAGCCAGCATATAATAATGAGTTTTCCATGTTGTTTCAGAGCAAGGAGCTAAGCGGGAGCGACTGCGGCATGGGTGTGCGCGCGCCAGACACCCTGCCCGGTCTCACGCACCACTACTGTAGCGACAGGTAACTTCAGTTTATCTAGTAAAATAGGAGAAGTATTTCGCAAAATAAATGTAAATATTGCTAGGGTATGCTTTCGTCAAAAATTACGGTAGTTATTTAGTAAGGGTTGACAGAGACAACGTGATGACAGCGCGCGATTTGCAACTTTGCTTTCAGACAGATGCTTTATTGACTATCATTATACATAATTATGTGCCAGACATTACTAAGTATTATTAGAAAATTCTCTGTTTTGAACCTGAAGTGACTTGGGACCGAGATATTGCTTTATTTTCTCGTCATGCGGGATACCGAGAAATATTTGGAGACGCTGCGCGGGACGTCTTTGGGGCACTGTCTTCTAAAATGACATGTTTTCTTCACAAAATTACAAAGAAATGTGAGTGTCAAGTTCAGCAAATGGTGCAAGTGATTTACTTAAACTGACCTGCACTAAGTAAGTTCAATACCAAATTATTCGAAGCACCTGCGATTTTCGACAGTATGACCTAAATTGGTATTGCATTACCATATTTTGTAGCTTTCTATGCTATACGGGTAACTGCGTCGTTCAGGGAGTGCAATGTCGTTTAATATTGTGTGACCCCGTATGCAGCGCGCTGTAAAAAGTTTCGGTTAAGTAGTTTCAATCTGTAGAACGACCTCTGTAGTTAACGGAAGGTTGCGTAATATATGGAGATAAAAGGCCTTTATTACTATGTTTGAGGATACTGAGTGGCACATAAAACAATGTTTTTAATTAATTTATAACTTTCTTAGAGCACAGTGTGATGTGACTATTACCAACCATTATTAAAAACCTGTCATGATAGCTCGGTTTGATGACAGAACCAGCAAGAGGATAGGGTCTGGTTCTGCTAACTTTCTTTATGATCGGTTAAACTAGCATTCTACAATAAAATTCCAGGTCTCCAGCGAAATGCAACATAATGGGCGTATCAAAGCTAGTGAACGAGCCGAGTCCCAGCAGTTCCGAGGAGTCGAACTCACCCACGGAGATCAACTGCTACCGGCGCCTGGGCGAGCGGCCTCCTCTTATGAAGAGGCTGGCCATGGGGCTCAGCGGGGCGCTGCTGCAGCCCTCAGACGATGACTCCACGCCTCTGGTCGCCGATACCCCCACCACGTAAGTTGCAACTGAATATAGCTCTATTCTAGTAGAGTTATAACTCTACTCCATTTTGTGACTTATGGTTGTGACCCTTGTGACCAATGTTGCAAGGGACTTTTGTTGGTAGTATCCTTAAATCTGTCAATATACCCAGGAAAATCACATCACTACATAGAATAGTTACTTGTGAATAATCAGAATTATTTGTATTTTTTTTACTACTAATTGACTATATAAGATTATATTGAATTATTGTTAACGCAACCAAACTCGTTAGGTTGCTTGCTTCCCATGATAAGTTGACGCTGACTTGCACATCGATAATTTGTGCATTGGGGTTTAGCAGATTTTGGCACTTGTTTTCTAATGGGTCTTTTATTATTTCATCCTGATCATCATCCACTTGGGGTTGGATAAATGTTCCCGTTTTCTTGTCACTATCCAAG
Source organism: Griposia aprilina (assembly GCA_916610205.1). Taxonomy (NCBI): domain Eukaryota; kingdom Metazoa; phylum Arthropoda; class Insecta; order Lepidoptera; family Noctuidae; genus Griposia; species Griposia aprilina. The sequence continues at coordinate 799,833 of OU744287.1, forward strand.
GATTTTTCTATTCTCATTATGACAGTACCTATAACAAACGTATTCCTACTTGCAGCCCCACAAACCTGCCTCTGTGCATGAACGGAGGCTACATCAACGAGGCGTCCGAGGCGGAGGCGCGCACGCGGGAGAGCAACCGCGAGCCCCCCGCCGTGCCCGCCGCGCCGCGCCGGACCGAGCACCTCATGCACTCCGATCTAGATGTGGACTTTAGGAGGTGTAATAATATGAAGAATAGGTGGGTACTTAATCCCAAAACAGGATGTTAGTTTAAATCATGACAATAATGAGGATTGAACCCATCAACGTAACGTAACGAAAATGTTCTGCGTGAAACTTTTGACATTCAAAAGCTTTACGTGTTACAGCCCATTCACACAAAACACAAAACAACAACACACAAAAGCACACACATTCACATTCACACAAAAGCTCCTATGACCGTAAAAATACGAAGACGTCCAAAATCATTTGCATCGTCCAACATACGATGAACGAAGGAAATCCATAAAAGAAAATTAATTGAAAATGTTTGTAAATCAACCAATAATGATAATTTTAAGTTTCCTACATTTTTTTAAAACGTTACTCTATTTTCAAAAAGATTAAACTGCAATTCACTGCAGACAGTCTTAAACTTTTGGGAATCGATTTATCACAGACCGTCTCTGAAAAAATACAGCAACATAAATTCCCAAATGACACATCGGTTCATAACTTTTAAAGTTGCACAAAAGGCTTTATAAAATCTATTCCGTAGATTTAAAATATTCCGTAACGAGAGATGCGAAACTGGGTTCATTCTATTTACTTTTAGCTTTGAAAAAAGTTTTATTAAATTACCGCGATGATAGCGGCTTAATGTAAACTAGGTCACGACTTTTCATTCTTGTGAATGGTTTCCAACAATATTTTATTTTAATACTTTTAAGCTTAGAGAACAGAGCAAATGACGTCAGAACTTTTGTTAAATGAACATTATGAACGCGTATTTGAAAGAAAGCTTTACGAGAGTTTCGAGTTTTCTGTTCTGCAATGAAACAAAATACAATAGTGTTTGGTTTTTTCAAAATCTGCGTTAAATTTCTATCCGGAATCTACTATTTGTATCAGTTTGTTCAACAGTCAATGAATTCATTTTTCATTTAAATGGATAATTAATAGATTATTGTTTAATTTTTAGTTTTATAAACGCCATCTAGGTAGTGTCTTTCAACTCGAATTACTATGTTATATAACTCACATACATGGCTATATCCTTCCAGTGAATCAGTGGCCTGCAGCCGCACGACGTCCTCGTCGTCGGGCGCGTCGTCGTGCGGCGGCGTGCCCGCCAACAACAACGTGCCGCGCGCCGAGCCCGAGCTGCGTCAGGCGCCCTGGTTCCAACACGGAATACCTAGAGAGGTGAGGGTTGGCAAACTTGGCTATGTCCTTCCGTGAGTCAACAGTGGTAAGAGGTTGCGGTGACTCCAGGAAGCCAGAATAGATCAATGATCTGCGGTCGTTTGGCAAATAGATCGTAGTTAAACTAAATCCTCTACTGATTGGTACCTTTGGACAAAGACAAGATGCTATATTTCTTGTCACAGTAGCAAAGTCAAAAGTCAAAGTCAAATCATTTATTTTAAATAGGCACATAAAAGGCACTTATGAATGTAAAATTTACAAAAAATAGAATTGATTCTAGTTGCCCCTTCCAAAAGGTATGGAGAAACTCCACCTTTACTCTTTTAAAAATGTTTAAAACTCAAACTCAAACTCAAAGCATTTATTTCAAATAAACCAATTACAGGCACTTTTGAATTGTCAAGGGGTCGGTCAGTCAAAAAGCTATGACGCTAGTTACCCATTCCAAAGCGTAGTAGGTACCTATGGAGAAGAACGGGCAAGAAACTCCATGGACAATATTTTAAATCAAAATATGGTTACAAAATATTCATTACATAGTTCATGTTGAAATTATGCATGTGAGAACGATGCAGAACGTTAAAAGCGTCCGTAATAAAAAGACAAAAGCAATTCAAATATTAAATTAAATTAAAATAAGCCGTGGCAGCTAAGCAATGATCAGTCCCCACTGACGGCGCCCGTTCACGAACATGACGCATGGATCAGCACTATTCAGCTCAACCATTTTGAAGGGAACTTAATGATCCAACACACACGCCACCACCAGCGAGACATTAGAGTGAGCATGACATACTCTCAGCCGCCAGGGCACATTCAAGTCAATGAAAGAAAAACTTATTAAATGGTAGCTTTATAGTAGGTACATAGTACTCACACATGTGCTATGCAATTATACAATACTAAAACATTGAATTTATACAATGCAAAGATAGTTTTTAAAATCTTCAGCAGCTCCAACAGTAGTTTCAAATGCTAATCAATTATTTTATGCGCCCTTGTGGAGCAGGACCAGCGTTGAGCCAAGCATTTTTATCAGCGATGTAATCCCCCAGCTTATAATATGCTTGGCTGCATAGTGTGCGTTTTATACAAGATTTGAATTTAGTTTCATTCAGTTGAAGAATATGGGGAGGTATTTTATTGTAACATTTTAAACAGTACCCCATGAAAGATGAGTCTACTTTAGCCAGCCTGAAACCTGGTTGAACTAATTGATCCCTATTTCTAGTGATATAATTGTGTCGTTCACCTCTTTTACTAAAAAGATGTAAATTTTTCCTTACGTACATGATATTTTTAAATATGATGTATACATTAATTATACTGCCTCGTTGGTCCAGTGGTCGCAAGCGCTACTGCTGAGCATGAGGTCCTGGGTTCGATTCCCGGGTCGGGCAAAGTGTTACCGGGTTTTTCCATCTGGAATTTCTCGGCAGCAGCCCGGAGTCTGGATATGTGCCCGGTTGATGCCAATAGGCTCGCCCCCTATTACATGGGACTTAAACATAACTGGCGAAACCACCTCTGCCTAACCCTTTGGGGAATACAGGCGTGATGTTATGTATGTGTATTAATTATTAATTATATGTGAAGACGATGCACCTAGAATAAAATTACTATACCACAATTGGTAAAACGAATTAATTAAAACGCAATGACAGGTAAATTAATTATGAGATAGAGACATGGTGCTCACTTATTTACAAATATTGAAAAGTAAATGATTTTTCCAAAATTTCACAAGTAATAATTTTGTGTGTGAGCTAAAGTAGTTACTCTAGTAGAGGCTCTAGATTGTCCTATGGAGCAGGACTAGCATGTTTCCAAACATTCTTATCTAGGATATAATCCTCTAATTAGTAATATGCTTGTTTACAAAGTGTACTTTTAATACGAGTTTTAAATTTTCTTTCATTTAATTGCAATATATCACAAAGTATTTTGTTGTAACATTTAACACAGTACCCCATAAAAGATGTATGTACTTTAGATAATCTAAAAAATGGTTGATCTATTTTATCTTTATTTCTAGTATTAAAATGATGTCTATCACCTATTATATTAAAAAGATGTAGATTTATTCTTACATACATAATATTTTCATAAATGAATTGGCAAGGTACCGTCATAATATTAATCCTTTTAAGTAGTTCCCTAAGAGATTCGCAATGACCGAGATTGTAAATGGCCCCGACAGCAGTAGCAGCAGTATTCAAATCAAATCAAATCATTTTTATTTCAGGTTTACAGCTATATTGAAATTAAACCAGACTACAAATTTAGTAAAAATAGTGAGTTTCGAGTTAATTGGACCGGGGCCGGGGATAAAAATTCTTCCATACAAACTTTAACACCCCCAACCCCCTTTAATGGGGTAGTTTACATAAACAAAAAATAAATAAAATCTCTATAATTTACATAAGTATTCGTGCAAAGTTAAAGTTATTAACTCAAATAGCAATATTTTTCATACAAACGAAATCACCCCTTTCACCCCCTTTAAGGTCGAATTTTCAAAAATCCCTTATTAGTACTACCCTACATTTTAAAAGGAACCTGTGTGCAAAATTTCACGCTCCTAGTCTTAGTAGTTGTTTGTGGCTGTGCGTTGGTATGTCAGTCAGTCATTAAGTCACGTCAGTTTCTCCTTTTATATAATATGTACTAGCTTCTGCCCGCGGCATCGTCCGCGTGGATGTCGGAAATCAGCTCTTGGACACGTGCTACTGGGACAAAAAGTAACCTATGTCCTTCCCCAGGATGCCATCTATCTCCTTTGCAAATTTTACTATAGAAATCCGTTCAGTGGTTTAGGCGTGAAAAGATAACTTGCAAAGTTACTTTCGAATTTATAATAAGTCATAAGTCATAAGTAATTTATTTCATAACAATATAGATACATTGTGCTGAAAAATTAAAATTAGAAAATAACATTAAACAATTGCAATTAAAATAAAATTCATCAAATACATTTAGAAAAGTCGATAAAACGATAACGGTCAATTAAGAATTCAAGTACATAAATAATAAATGTCAATGTAATAAAAATCAATCATAAATTACAATGTCATCTGGCATCTAGGTATTCGTGGATACTGTAATAGCCTTTCCCCAATAAATAGTTTCTTAATTTGTTTTTAAATAAGTTAACACTGGATATGGTTTTGAATTCTATAGGCAACTTGTTGTATAAAAATATAGACTGATATCTCGGACTATGTTTGACAACTTTTAATTTCGGTTGAATAGTGTTGGGCAAATCTTTCCTACGTGTGCTAGTTCTAGTTTGTCTTTGCTCATCAGTCTCAATTTTGTGCAAATTTTTAACTAAGCTGGTTAACAACACTAAAATGTAAAGGCATGGAACTGTCAAGATTTTGAGTCTAATAAAATGATCTTTACATGATTCCGTCTGTTTCATACGGAGCATAGTCCTTAAAGCTCTTTTCTGAATCACGAATGCCATTTGTATGTTGTACTTGTAGCTATTGTCCCAAAACTCGATGCTGTATCTTAGCCTAGACTCCACCAAGGCAAAGTACACACTTCTAAGTTGAGGTAAACTTAATTTTTCCCTCAGTGTTCTAATCGCATAGCATGCTGAGCTAATAGACTTCGTTATAGACAATGTCTCAACCCTCCAATTTAACAATGCATCAACGTGCACACCTAAGAACTTGACACTATCAACTATTTCGACATTGTTGCCACAAGATACAATCTCCAACTTAACGTTATTCCGTACCGTGGGCTTAAATAAGACGCACTTTGTTTTATTTACATTAAGTTTCAAATTATTAGTACTGAACCAGTTTTCAAAAGCTTTCAAGAGAGCATTGATCTTGGATTCTAATTCCAGTATATCGTCTGCAGTAACTATCGCATTGGTGTCGTCAGCAAAGATTATTAGTTTTGTGTCCTTTACACGTTTTTTGATATACTCCATTAAATCATTTAAAAATATAATAAAGAAGATTGGACCAAGAACGGATCCCTGAGGAACACCACGGCATACCGTAACTAGATTAGACCCATAAACTTTTTCTTCTCCATCTACCACCGATTTTATCTCTACATACTGCCGTCTGTTATGCAGATATGAGCCAAATAACTTCAACACATTTTCCCGTATGCCATAATGTTCTAACTTAGCTAGAATAATACCATGGTCTACTCTGTCGAAAGCAGAACTAAGATCTAGGAATATACCAGCTACTTTATGCCTATTATTCAAGTTGCAAATAACTTCGTCTACCAACGCCTCAATAGCGTCGGTGGTTCCTAATGATGCTTGGTAACCAAACTGTTGGTCATTTAGGATACCGTACATCATTAAATGTTTAATGAGCCTATCCTTCATTATCTTTTCAAATATTTTTGATAATATAGGCAAAAGAGAAATTGGTCTGTAGTTGCCAGGGTCCGTCTTTGATCCTTTTTTGAAAACTGGAAGCACACGTGCGATTTTAAACTGATCGGGGAACAGACTTTCCTCGATGCATTCATTAAAAAGAGATGCTAGTGGAGTCGCTAATAAGTCTATATTATCTTTGATTATCGTTAAGGGAATTTCGTCATAACCCGAAGAGGGCTTGTTGATCATTTTATTTACCATATTAAAAATTTCTATAGGTGTGACTGCATCAAAACTCATATTAAATTCTACTCGACTTATACCTTCAGTTGAGAATATCATTGCCAATTCCTTGTCACAAGCCTCTAAGTGGACTGTATTTTCAAACCTTTTGGAAAATATATTAGCCACTTCTAAAGCATTATTAGTTGCTGCGTTATCTATCTTGAGTATAATTGGTTAATTATTCATGTCTTTGGTAGCGTTGCGCTGTCGATTTACTATTTGCCATATCATTTTACTAGAATTTGATGCCATGTGTATTTGTTTTCTGACATCATTCCTTTTTGCACAACTCACCACTTTTCTAATTGTTCGAATATAGTTGTTCCGATACTCCAGAACTGAATTTTCGCATTGTGTCCTATCTAAAGTGTTAAGGAAACGTTTCACTTTGCTAGCTGTTCTTATTCCGCTTGTTATCCATTTCGAACATGTATTCCTTTTGATATTAACTTTTACCTTAACCTTCTTAAAGACGGAAGAATTAATTTCTTTGAATTTTGTGATGAATGTATTTATGCCTTTGCTCCAGTCAGTCTCAGACAACTTTTGTCTGTACTTACTTTTATTTTCATCATTATATTTTATTTTGCAAATACGTAAATAACTTGATCGCTTCTTAAACATAGATTTTTCTAAACGCAAAGTACAGAATATACCAGCGTGTCCATCCGATAAACCATTGTGATCGATTCACGTGTGTTCTATAAGACAGTCTGGTAAGTTGGTTAAAAAGTTATCTATACACGATTCGGCCTTATTTCTTCGAAAGGTAGGATCATTTATAAGGTACCTAAAATTATAACAAGTTAATAAGTATAAAAAACAATTAGGTTTCTGATCATCTTTCAATATGTCAATGTTAAAATCGCCACAAATTATACACAGTTTATTGAGGAAATGCTGCAACAGTTTTTCAAGCTCATTCATAAAGTTGTCAAAATTATTGTTTGTGGGAGTTGGATAACAACAAATAATACACAAATTGGTTCCAATATCTCTAACTCCACATACTTCAAAACAATCAATTTTATATAATTGCTTACACACTTGCAGTTCATCTACTTTACTATCGCCATGAGTTAAAATCATGGAACCTCCCCTTTTCTTATTGAGTCTAGCATTGTAAGACCCCATATTATAATTAGTAAAATTAAATTGTTTAGCTAGAGTATCATTCAGAAAATGTTCAGTTATACATAAGAAATTGAGTTCCTTAGAAATTTCGGTTACATATATTTCCAGGTCATCCCTTTTATTGGTAATACCACATAGATTTTGATGGAAAATATTAATTACTGAATATTGATTGATGTCATTATTTTCAAGCCTACTATTAGGTTTTATCTCACTCGCTATATTAGGAACGAAAAAGCTGTTCCTTTATTAACTCGGAAACAGTTCCTTTAAATGGTTCCTCAATGTCTGTAAGGAAAGGGTCCGTAAAATTGTCAAGATAGCACTTCAGATTGTCAAAAATATTCTTCATACCATAGTTGTTGAGAATTCTTCGTCGTTTATAAAACATTGTGTCATCATATGTCAAATTTAAATTAGAATCAAATATTATTGCATAGTTGTAAGAACAAATATCTTGGTAAAGTAAATTACTAAATGTCTCTATTCTGGAATTGTACATAGGGCAAAATCCATCAAATTTATAGGTTGGTAAACGAAGTAAAATGTTCGTATGTTGTATTGACATTATTATGTTCCTCATACTATTAATTAATTCCAAATAATTGTCAGTTTTCCTAAAATCCTCTTCGCCTATCAAAATCAAACAGTAGTCATTTATTGTATAGTTTGTCAATTTTTGTTCCAGTTGATTGATTAACTGAAGAACTCCACAATATGTATAGATGAAATGACATATATTATGATTCGGAAATGTAGTCTGTGCTATAGGTATTATTTTATCAGTTTTGTTACTACTAATAATGCAAAGTTTGCGTTGTTGTCGTTTCGATAAGTTTAGTTTAATTAAGGTACTGTCAATAACTTGCCGGGTTACTGTTTCAGCAGATTTGTCATTGCTCGTTATATCCGATATCCTGCGTAGTACGGAATTGTCGCTGGTGGCGCCATCTGTTATCGCTTCCGTAGTGTCCGCGTGTTCAAGTCCAAGGTCCACGCAGCTGCTGTTGATTTCCTCATTAAAATATTGCCTCAGCTCTCATGAGATTCTTTTCATTCTCTTGCTTTTACTCTTATGGGTATTTGTTACTCTAATCTTTGTTTCCGAACATATTTTTTGTAAGTGTTTGGACTTATTTCTTTCTTTGTTTAAAACGGTTTTTAATGCCATGTTCTCCTCATTAAGGCTTTCTATTTCCGCATGTGCACTATCTAATTCACTTTTAAGCTGTGTTATTTTTGCTTTTAGATCATCTGTATCACTGTCATATGCAGTCGACAAATCTGGTAAACTATATTTTCTTATTTCAGAATCTGTTGATTGAAAAGAAATATCTAGGGAGTCGTTTGTAGTGGTCTTAGGTCGACGAATTGTTATATTAGTTTCTTCCATTGTGCGGTGTTTTAAATTTGTAATTTCGGCACTATAATCAAATAATTTACAGTATTACTATACTATTCAAAACTTGAGTTGCGTAGTATGCGAGTAACGGAGCACAGTCTCAAAAGGCTGATGTTCAGTCTTGAAGTTTTGTTACGAGTTGATTTCCGAACGACAACTTTTGTGTCATAGATTTCGTGGTGAGTTCTGATTGGTCAAGTTTTTTATGAGTAACATAACAATGAGTCAGCTGTGGTTTGTTTACATTATCAAGATATCGCCAATTTAAATTAGTAACTGTTTTCAAATTATGTGTAGCACTTCTAATGTTATTGTTATTGATATGTTATCAATTTACACTCACGTTTGGATATTTTAAATGTATTAATCCTTTTCCATGCACTAATTCGAAATTATAACTTGTTTGTAGTCCACAATCACCAACAGTCACTGGTTATGAATTAGGTTTTGTTCACCAAACCACTTTATTGCTTACAGAGATAACAATCTCCCGTTGTTTTTTATCCAAAACTTCGCGTATTTGTTGATGTTTTAGCTTCCAAGTACAATAACAAAATTAAATTAGTTAAAAAATACGGACCGATTTCAACCGTGCCTAGTGTTGCCATCGATAGCGAATCTACATATTAGTATAGATAAACTAAGAGTTTGAATTTATACAATGCAAAGATTGGTTTTACAATCTTAAGCAGCTTTCACAAGTGATAACTCTAGGCAGTCAGCTAAGCTAACCACCTTGCTGGACGCGAGAAAGAAGATGGTCTTACAATGGCAGTGTGTCTGTCTATCACCTACTCAACTACAAAATATTATATTTTTATTTCAAACACAAGCATAATGTTCGGGCGACAATAGGGACAAGTAATGACGGTCGAATGCAATAATTTAAATAATTCTAAAGAAACGAATAAAATATCCGATTTCTTATCTCAACTCACAATAATTGTGCCTCACCTGGCCACCATAAGTGGGGCCCAGCCGCACCCTTAAAACAATTGATCGGTTTGGGATCGCTATACGGTATGGACGTGATACTCTAGGCTAGTTAAGTTAGGAGACGATGAATGCCAAGAGGCCATGTCCCAGTGGGCTGTCGTAAGATAGCGAGTATTACTTATTAAGTAAAATATATTTGGGTTAAAGCCCAGATAAGACAAATTTCGTATTTAACGTATGTGTTTTTTGGTGAACAACTGGGTTAGTCGTTCATTATAATAATTATCATAGGCGTTATTAAAGTTCTAATAACTATTCCGGCAAAAACGTGTTGCGAGAGAGTTAGTTGCACCACTTCTTCTCCCCAGCTCCAACACTAGGAAGTAGTGAAGGGTGGGCGCTTTGGCGCTGTCCTCCAAGGATTCTTCATTTTCGATTCTCAACTCTTATATCTAGTAATTCTTGAACATTGTATTTTGTATCTCAGACCTACAATTCGGTCAGACTGACATGGACACGTGTCTTGCAGATATGCTTGTTGAGCAAAGAGTAAACTTCCAGGGGTTAGGGTGATCACATCTATCTTGTATGAACTCCAAGGACTAATAGCGACCATGTCTCCAAAAGAGCATGATGTCGACGCCATGCCGCTAGAACTAGCCGCCCCGTGGCAAGATGCACGGTCGCACGGTTGTCGCAAGGAAAGCCGCTTAAGGCCCATTCATAGGAATGGGCCTTAACCGGCTTTCCTTGCGACAACCAATAACCAAACCAATAACCAATAACGGTCCGTAAATTTAAGAATTTACGGACCGTTATTGGTTAAAATTAAAACTCTTGTACCAATTATGAAGAAATGCCCGCATAGCTTTGCATAGTAGATCCTCCCATAAGGAAGCAACTATCACAGGTAAAATTAGCTTACGAATCTATTTATATGCCCAGTTTGGCAATAAAAAATGCTACCATTGGTAAGCAAAACGATTCGTTTTTGTTTATAGGAACCCAGCATTAGACCCGTTTATCAGTTAGAGAGAACTGCTAGTGACTATGTCTCCAAAAGAGCGTGACGCCGATGCACCGCTGAAAAGCCGCTTTCGTCACTTGATGGATGTGATGCTCTGAGTACTCCGAGTGTTGATGTGAGGTGCCGTGTGAGGAACGACTGATCAAATGCCGGTTAGGCTAGCGTAAGGGGTACTCACAAGTTTATATTATAAAATACTTTGGATCCCTCAATTATCTTTTAGCTTTCTAAAACCAATTCCAATGTATTTTCAGAACTATGAATTCCTAAGGCTTATTTACCATTTATTTTAATCCTGTCCTTGTCTTATTAATGGAACAAGGCATCTGACTCTTTCATATTTAGGAATTCATTTAAGAGTGTCAAGTCTGGAGACGAGCTAGACAGGACCGTGCGACTGGTGGAGCACTGTCTCTTCCACATAATTAGGAAAAATGAACATTTTATCAGGCTAGAGTAATTTAAGAACATTCACAGCAGCATTTAGCACATTATATCAAAGGACTTATTTTATTTTATAGATAGGATTTCATAAGACCAGGTTCAAAAAATTTGAGGTAAAAAAAAACATTCGCCAAATTCGAACTTGACCAAACGCCTCCTTCCAAGTTAGTGATGTTGGTGTCCATGTTCCTTTAGATACTCTTGAACTATTACCTATGTCTTTCTCATCCACATTACAGATAGCACTAGAGGTGCTGAGCTCGCAGCCGGTGGGCGCGTTCCTAGTCCGCGGCAGCACGACGCAGGCGGGCTGCTTCGCGCTGTCGGTGCGCGTGCCGCGCGACTTCACGCCCGCCGGCATCGCGCACTACCTCATACTGCGCACGCCTAAGGGCTATAAGATTAAGGTGAGCTAATCGTAGCTGCTTATAGTCAAAAAAAAGCCATAAGTATTGCGATCATTTTCTGGAACTAACTATCAAACAATACCACCATATTCATTATTCTCCTATCATATATCTTCTTTAGCCGTGATCTCAGAATTCATTTCCTTCCTATCCATATTATCTTTCGTTATTTAACATACCACAAAAAATACTGGGTATTCATAGTCTTGTATTCTATAGAAACGTTTAATTCTTATGGCAAAGCAATGCAAATTACATGCTTAGATAAGTCAAAATCAGTCTGCCGGCCTTTTAGCAACAATATGGGGATCGGCTTCCAGTGTAACCGGTTGCAGCTGAATACTAGTACAGCATGGAGCGACTGCGTCTTTGACCTCCACTACCCAGTTACTGGGTAACATGACACCCCTTGTTATGAAGACTAGTTGTCAGAGTATTGGGCTTCTGACTACTCGTAACGACTGGTAGATCTACGAATGACAGCCGGAACCAACGTCTTAACGTACTTTCCGAGACACGGAGGGGTCTCGATATGTAATGGATGGTCACCCATCCACGAACCGACCGAGGCAAGCGTAGCTTAACCTGCGATCGAACCGTGCGGCTGTTATAATTTATCCACGAGCCTCAAACATGCTTACACACAAATCTTGACCCATTTTGAAGTGGTCCATTTACGGCGTCCAATGACTAACAGACCACACATAATATTTCAACTTCCAGGGCTTCACAAAGGAATTCAGTTCCCTGTGCGCTCTCGTGACGCACCACAGCGTGATGCCGGAGCTGCTGCCGGTGCCGCTGCGCCTGGCGCGCGCCGGGCGCGCCGCCGCCGCGCGCCGCGACCACGCCGACCTGGACGCGCTGGCGCACGCGCCGCACGCGCACGCGCAGCACGCGCACGACAACCACGCGCAGCGGCACACGCCGCACCACAACCCCAACCATCCACAGCATCAGCACCACTTTCTAGCGCAACTCGATGTTTAGACCACTCTTTAAGCTGCGTCCACGTTTTGTGTCATTTTAGCTAACAATACTCCGTACAAAGCAATGAAAGACACGCTTTATGGATACGGGGGTCGTGACATTATGTGTGTCCTATTATCTTACGAGGCCGCAGTATTGCTCACGGGATCACGTCAAGGTGTCTGATCCGTTGAAATGCCACAGAATGTGGACACTGTTTTAGCCGAGGCTATGCGAACTGTTGTTGTGATAGATCTGTTCTGTGATTCAGTAAATCTTCACTTTCGATGACACTTCTGTTTCCACAGTGGAAATAAAGTTTCACTGACTTTAACAAGGCAAGTGGTTTCAGAAGAGTCAAGTTGATTCACAAAATGTGGATGTGTTTGTTGCGAGCTGTGTGCCTAATTTCTAACAGAATTCTATCACATGCGTTTGACTGCAGTTAATTTTTACTGTGAAATTATTTTAAAAGAGTTGTTTTCAAGTTTGCCATAATGTTCATGTCAAACAAAGTAAATGGTTAAACGCACATAGATATAATGCCGAAATTACAATTTCTTACTTAAATAAAACATTACAATAATAATATCTTCGCATTAAAAATACCTATTCACTGTTATAAATATAAAACGTAAATGATAATCAAAAATAAAAAGATTTCTATGTAATTGAGTAAAGAAGAATATCAAAAATAGTCATGTTTAAAGAGTCATTAAATTATTGTATGTTGTCTAGTATCTGTTGGTAAGTTCTCTTTTGTAAGAATAATGTGATAAATATCATACTTAGGGTGTGTACGCAAATGTAAAAAAATATATTTGTAAAAATAAAAATGTGTATATGGATTGTAATTATTAGAAGATTCGTGTCATAATCATAGTTTATACGATAGTTATAGAGAAGAAAGATGCGCATGGTTTGAGTTTAGCGACGACATCGATATTCTACGTAAGTACTAGACGGGGTTTTACGGTTTTAAACCTAGTTTCTTTGAAAGTCTGGGATCACCTAGAATTATTCGAGCCAAAGCGTGGCTTCTCCTAAGCGTATTCAAGCCTAAGCGAGCTCTGTTTAGTTCGTCTTAACAATATTGTTTAAAATCACTATATAAATCAACAAATCTTCAAGGTAACTTTGAAGTCATTAAGTTCTCCAAGGATCTTTTGGCGCCTGAATGACATTGTCAGGGAGGCGTTGTTGGTAAACATTTGTAAAGTTTTCACAGAACTTGTATTGACAAAACAAGTGGCGATAATGCCGATTTTTGCCACGCTCCAAAAGAACCTTGTAGCGTTGTATCTAAACCAATGATGTCTTTTTTCAGAACAGCAAGCTTCTAGAACGTAGCCTATTGGTGTCGTTGAGTTTCAGATGGGTTGCGCTAAAATTGTTTTATTTGAAAGTTGTGTAGGTATGGTCTAGTCTTATGAGATGTACATTGAACGGTGATTGTGTGCGCACGGATTGTTTCACGAATGATACCACACATTATAATAATTAGTTAATTAGAGTGTTTAACGTGTTACAATAAAGTCTGCTGTTGTTGATACGGTGGTTCCATCACTGGTCAAAATATTATTCACATCATATTTAAGCGCACAAAGACACATAATGTTCGTGTTTAACTCGGATTGGTTTAGTATCCCAACGCCTCTCTAGGTTATATTTAAAGGTGCTGGGTGTGTGCTGTTTAAGTTATATTTTACTTTCATACTCTGGTTCATGTTCTCTTTTGACCTTGTACATTGCCCGTACTAAAAGTTTTGTCTCTTTACTATTTTACATCGAATCCGTACCTATCTTTAACAGCCTGACAATAAAATTCATCCAGAGCTTGTTAGAGATCATGTTCTCCTTGTGTCAACAACAGTCAGTCTATTGCAATAATTTAAGATTAACATCGGAGCGACGGTGTCGCCCCCACGGTGTATATTGTAAACAAGTTGCCTTTTAGCGAGTACCTACACTACGGCTTCGCGTTTATGAAGTAGAGACAAACAGACATACTATAACAAGTCACATTTGAAATCTAATCGACTTTGACATTAACAAAAGTCAGATTGTTGTCTTTCTGTGTGTCTGTCCGTCATACAAAATGTTGATTGTTATACACTGCCTTAGTACGAGACGTTTGTATAAACATAACGATATCAGTAGCTTAGTCTGTTGATGTTTTATTGTAACTTGCCATCTCATCAATAGTTTATTATTATAGGACGTTAGAACTTGAGAGTTTTTTGATATGCTAACACTGGCAATACTCATTACTATCACTGTATTTAAATTCTATTTATCGTCTTTTCTATTTTGGTTATGTTTGTTATGGGTAACTTTAGAAGCTTGGGTAAATGTACCTTTACCTTGGGTATATAATGGTAAACCGTACTTACATAAAATAGCTAAAGCAACTTGAAATATAACTGTTGACCATGCGTTATCTACTGTTAGGGAATATTTGGAATGGGCTCATTATAATGTTAACCAACGATTCTAACATTACTCATAATATATTAAATCCATATTAGAGCATATAATTATTTATGTAATTATCTGAATAATAATGCAAAGCTTTACCATAGGAACGAAATACATGTACCTACCTATTTTAGAAACCGCTATCAATTACATGATTTGTTAACTCACAGATATTAACATTTTAGTAAAACTAAACACCTCGAAAGAAACTCACTTATACGAGAGCAGATTCGAGACTTTCGAGCCTGTAGCAGATGCCTCGTAACACTAGAATGCGCCTACAAGATGCTGATATAATAATCAACAATGCAATGCAACCAATCAATGCATGCAATGGTACAATAGTACCATTGCATGCAAAGTTAATTTGAAAACAATAAGCATTGTTTTAACTCTCATCTATTTTCTAGATCATTATGTATTTCTTCACAGTTCCGACACCAGATGTCGCCATGTGAACTAGGCGTCAGTTTTGTACCTAATAAGCGAATTTTATCCACCTTTAAAAATGTAGTTAACTACATCAGTGAAACTAATAATTTATTTACGTATAAATAAAATAAATATCAAGAATATTACATGAAGTTGTTTTATTTTTGTGAAACCAGGATTTTAATTGAAATATGTATCTACATACAAAAAAAGGGAATAAGTCTAGCTACAGACAGATAACGCCACCTGCATAGTAGTACCTACTGTTTGCTGTAGCATTATGTTGTATTCTGTAGTTCTGTACCACAACATAGTATGCTGCTCAGCTCTCCCATCTAGTAAATTGTAGAAAAAATATATATTAGATTTATAATCTAATGATTTTTTTATTTGTGTATTTAGTCATTTAATTTAGAACCTAGTGTATATAATCATTTTAATGTTTACCCCATTAATTTCTGATGATAAAACGGACATTTATCTAGGTGAGCCCCTACTGAAAAAATATTCATATTCTCATAATATTAGTGTCTCTCTAATCACCCGTATTATTTAAACATACATACATAAACTCACACCTTCTTCCCATGGGTGTAGGCAGAAACTACAGAACGCCACCTGCTGCGATCCTTAAATACTCCTTTTGCCGCGTTTATGTTCATACGTGGTCATACACGCACGCCGGTTGTGAGTACTACGCACCTGACCTTTCTGAAGAACATCATCAATAAGGTCACTATATGTCTTCCTATGACGTTCCCTCCCGGCGTTTCGACTCACATCTGCCTTGTAAATACCTTTTGTTAGTCGCCCTTCATTTATCCTCTCAACATGACCAAACCATCTAAGCATACTCTTTTCAGTTTTGTCACTACATCCTCTTTTAAACCGCACTATTGCCTTATTACATCATTCTTCAGCCTATCATTCATAGCCACACTACACATGCTTCGTAAGGAATGCACTTCCACAGCATTTATTCTACTTTCATGCTTCTTTTGCCACAACCATCACTTCCATACATAAGCGTAGGCACCAGCACAGCATTGTGAACAGCCAGTCGTGCTGTTTTGGACATCAACTGGTTGGTCACAATTGCATGTGTAGCACCATTCACTTTATTTCCCGCATTTACTCTTCTTTCCACATCTCCATCAATCTTTCCATCCCTTGTAAACAGACTCCCCAAAAATATAACAACTCACTTATTTGTTCCACACACTTATCATTTAATTTTACATCACATGACGATACATCCTCTTCTCTTTCAAACACCATGACATTTGCCCATACATATAATACTTCAGCTTAACAAAATAATTGCAGGCAGAACTATTGAGTTTTTGAGCTATTCGACAAATGAGAAGAGGAAAGTCTCCTGGCCATGTTGGTCTCAGTATTGAGCATCTGCAACATCGACCACACATTGCACGAGTACTAGCTATGTTTTATTTGCTATGTATTAGTCACTCTTACTTGCCGGAACAGTTAATGAAAACTATTGTAGTGCCCATAGTTGAAAATAAAACTGGAGACATCTCCGACAAAAATAATTATAGGCCAATATCTTTAGCGACTGTGGTGGCTAAGGTGCTTGACAGCGTGCTGGGTGCGCAATTGGCTGAATCTATAGTTGTGCATGACAATCAATTTGGTTTTAGATCACAGCTGTCGACGGAAAGTGCCATATTGTGCATGAAGCATACTGTCAGGTACTATACCTACAGGGGCACACCTGTGTATGCCTGTTTCCTCGATTTGAGCAAAGCTTTTGACTTAGTCTGTTATGATATTCTGTGGAGAAAGTTGAAAGAAGTAGGGCTACCGTCTGAACTTGTGAATATCTTAAAGTACTGGTATAGCAATCAAAGTAATAGTGTACGGTGGGCGGGCACCCTCTCAGATCCATATAAATTGGAATGTGGCGTGAGACTGGGTGGCTTGAGCTCTCCCCGTCTCTTTAATTTGTATATAAATGCCCTAATTGAGGAGCTCAGCGACCAGCATGTCGGTTGTCGCATAGATGATGTATGTGTTAATAATCTTAGTTATGCGGACGAGATGGTGTTGCTGAGCGCCTTGGTTTGTGGCATTAGGAAAGTATTAAAAATTTGTGAAACTTATGCAGATGGTCACGGCTTAATGTATAATGTGAAGAAAACCGAGTATGTTGTCTTTAAGGCTGGTACTAGGTGTGCTTTATAGGGGGCACGCTTGAGGAAGCGTGCCCCCTATAAAGCTGAATGGGTATGTGTTGGCTAGGGTACATCAGTACAGATACCTGGGTCATCTAATTACCGAGGACCTTAAGGACGACACGGATATGGAACGTGAACGTAGGGCACTGTCTGTGAGAGCTAACATGATTGCTCGCAGGTTTGCCCGATGTACAAATGAGGTAAAAATCACTCTCTTCAGAGCCTTCTGTACATCTTTTTACACCTGCAGCCTGTGGGCAGTCTATACGCAAAAAACGTACAGTACCCTACGGGTACAATATAATAATGCGCTTAGAACGATGTTGCGGCTGCCCCGCTACTGTAGTGCATCACGGATGTTTGCGGAGGCGCGCATCGATTGCTTCTACGCTACTCTGCGCAAGCGGTGCGCGTCAATGCTGAGCAGAGTGCGAGCTAGTCGCAACATCGTTTTAAGTATGATAGCCAGTAGGCTTGACTGTCTGTACATGAATCGATGTATTAATACTCACATAAGTATTGATACTTCGATTCATGGGTCAGGCAGGAGGCGAGTAGATTAAAGGTTATTTTAATTACTAACACTAGTTTAAGTCATTATACTATTATCAAATTGGAACATAGTTATCTTTAATAAACATTTATTATTATTATTTCCTTTATTCCATTATATACATATAAATTACATTTTTAAATATTAGAGTATAAAAACATTTAAAAAATAAAAAAATAGTAACCCAAGCAACACACATAGCTGTATAGTCACTGGACAACAGAATTTTTGGCTACTCGAGGCTGTTAAGCTTTCTGTACAAGGGCTGTATATCAGGTTACACAGCTCTTTTAATTCTAAATTTGGCCCCAAATTAACCAGCCCTGAGCATTATAGTAGCTTGTTAACAGCTGTTCAGAGCATTGTAAGAGCTGTACATGGGCTGTACAATGGCTTAGACAGCTGTCAATAGGCCACTATCCAGTTCCTTTAATTCTCCTAGACAGCCAAAAGATGGTTTATGGCTTAGTAAAGGCTATTGTTAAATCTACAAAGAAATAGCAACAAAAACTATTTGTGGAGTGCAAGTGTTAAGTCAAAGCGGTCTAACTATTTCTGTGGACAAATAATAATTTCTAATTTAAGGTAAGTAATTTTAACACGTTTGTTTTGTATCCCTATTGATAAATTGCACTGCGGGTGCCACTTTACTGTTAATATATATAGGTAATATTATCAAATAAAACACGCGCCATCGAAATAATATGGTTTTACTAAAAATATTATACAAAATAAATACGGTATAAGAATTATCCATGGATTAAAAAAAAAAAAAAAAAAATTAATGAGAATTAATATCTATTTTTAACAACGAAGCAATGTATTTTTACTATAATATGACTCAAATATAATGAAAATTTAACAGATATCAGTGGATTTTTCATATGTAATCGGCTTGTTTACATTAAAATGGCGTTAATTTGTTATCCAGCAATAATTCTAACTAAATTCCCTTGACCCTCTCTTTTCTGTTCAATGGCCATATTTAAGTCTATTAATGAGCTGAAAACTGTGCGCTAGCTGTACAATGGTTTTCATTTATTCTAACGACTGGTTAAAGAAGTAAAGTGATAGTATACAACAGCATCTTAGGGATCTCTAACCTTGATAGAAAACCATTTCGTACTCAAGTAGCTTAGCTACTTCACTTGATTTTGTGATCGTACTTATTCTCGCCTGTTATGCCAATATCTTGCTTAGAAATGCATAATGCAAAGTAAAAAGGTATTCCAATATTGGAAATCTAAAACATCAGCCAACCTAGCTAAATATTTATCTCCGCTCTGTTCAACATTAGAAAGAAAGAAAGAAAAAGTATTTATTGAGACTCGCACAGGATTATTAGAAACTAAACAAAAAACAAAAAATATAAAAATAAAAAATAAAAACAAAAGTAAAATGAAAATAACAACAGAAAGTCCTGTACGAGGCCAAAAGGCCCCTATCTCAGCATGATGCTGCGACATTAAAAAAAAAAAATACGTGTCGCAGCGCTGGTATTCTGATAGGGCCCGCTGCTGTGGTGTCACGGACAGATACAGAAATAAATATAAATACAAAAAACAAAATAAACATAAAATAAAAATAGCTATTTATGTGTAATATAATTATTATAAAATAAAATAAAAAATTCAAATAAAATGATTTATAATTATTTTAAATGTTTATATTCCGCGTGTCAGCACCCGACGTAACATCAATTACTTGTCTACGGATTTAGTGTCTGTGGCACAAAGGCATCGCTGTGACAAGTAAAGAGACGCAGGCGCCGGCACTCGGCAAATACAATTACAAAACTATACGGCGAGACGAGAAGATTATTAATTGATACTTTACGTTGTCCCGGGCTGTGTAAACACCCTATGTGTAATAAAGAGTATTTATCTTATCTTATTTAGCCAAGCTCTACCATTATGCGATGAGCCTCCCTACCTGTTTAATAAAATTGAGATTTATTTTTAAGGTTTTCTAATGTTATGTCAGAAGTTTATTCACACTACGTAATTTTGTGATTGCAGATAGTTTGTCAAGATAGTATACCCTCCTGGATTCCAGAAAAAAAATTTTTGGACATTATTTGAAGCTTAGGTTTTTTGGTCTAACAGGGGTACACGTCCAAAAAAATGAAAAAAAAAATATTGTTGTTTATATATTGATTTTACTTATGTCATATATATATGACAATGGTTCTGTATATGAAACTAGTACTGATACTTATGTCATATGTATATGACACTGGAATTCAACTCCAAATAAAAGTCAAAGTATATTATTAAATCAATATGCATTTATTATTATTATCACCTCTAGTCAGTCTTTATAATCATTTTTATTAACTAACATAATTATAATTTTGGTTTATAAAATAACTTTTGGACATAATACTTTTCATCAACTTGACAAAATGTAATTAAAAAGGAACTGAAATCATTACTAACCATGCTCACAAGAAATAATAACTTTGAAAATATCATCTTCTCATCATAATTATCACAAAATATGATGAGATACTTCTCAAATATAATCAACTCCTTACAAACCAAGACAATACTCATCTATTTTTTATGAAATCTAAGATGGCAATTTCTTTTCGGTGTGCTACATAAAAATATATTGCATTTAGTGCAAAACGCCGTTGTAGTCTTAGAGCATTTTGGATTGCGGCATCTTTTTTGAGTGTCACTGTAATCAACCAGATGTTCAGCCTTGTGATGTCTTACGACTTCCGATGGTATAGGAGTTATTGGCACTTTCCTTTTTTTGTGCTTAGGTTGCAATTCTTCATTCTCGTCAAGACTTTCTGAATCAGATAATAAAGAATATTTCTCTATGAGACTGGTACCTAGATCCAGTTTGAAAGTGCGTAACTGTGGTATTTTATATTTGTTGACTCCTTTTTCAGCTTCTCTTTCTTTGTACAAAAACCACGCGTTACTGACTGCCAAATCGACCATGTGAGATATAAATCTTACTGTCCATTTTCTGGTGCGTGATCTGGAGGGACATACAGACAGCATGCGATCAGCCATGTCAACTCCGCCCATGTATTGATTGTATGATTTGACTACTTCTGGCCTTGACACAAATTCGTAGATTTTATTTTTCTTAGACCATCTACGACACTGATCTTGATTTTCACTCGAATGAATTGTAGATAGGAGAATAACTGGTTTATTATCTAGCCAACGAACTATGTTCAGTACTTTGTCACTTCTGCATTTTGTTTCACAATAACCTCTGGGCTTCTTTGCAAAAGCTTTCTCGTCAGAGAGTTGGCAATTTTTGGGAATCCTATTTTTTTGTATGGTGCCTGTTGCGTGAAAACCTTTTTGTAATAATATTTCAGCCAATTTCACCGTAGTGAAGTACCTATCAAAGTAGATGTGGTGACCTCTCACAAGCGTTTTACACAGACTGAGAATAGAAGCCTCACCTAGAGTATATCCTTCTGCAACTAACTCGGGACAAGTAGTGTCTCCTTGGTATGGAAGCATGTCTAAGACAATGCCTTGTGGAGTTGACAATACAAAAATTTTCAGGCCAACAGGGTTGGGTTTTCCTGGACAATATTGCCGTATCCCACACTGACCGCTGAACGGAACTATCATCTCATCAATGCTCAACTCAATAGGTTTTTCTTGTGCGTGACACCCTCGCAAGACAGACTGAAAAAGTGGATTTACCTTCCATATCTTAGTTTTTAGTTTTTCCTCGTCTGATACCTCAGTATCAAAAACTACTTTTAGACTATTTCTTATATTAAAATATCTGTTTCGTGTCATAGCCTTTTTTATAACCTGAATCCCGTATTTCTGAGACCAAAATAATGCTATTTTTGGTAAATTAATAGCACTCATAACCATTTGGATACCAAAAAAGATTTTCAGTTCTTTGACTGTTAGACCCAAGGTACAGCCTTTTCTCAGTATATTGGTTCTATTTGTAGCAGTTGTCATTTTTTCCAATATATCATCATTGACATACTGTTTGAAATAATCTTCAGGTGTCCATGACTCAGTCTCAACTTTTTTGTAACTGGGTTGGTAAAATGGGATTTCTAAGGGTTCAAACTGGCCATTCCATGCGTCGGATATAACCGTAGCTGCTGCTTGACGTGAATGTCCACGGGTACCTCTAGTTCCCCCCCTTCGACCAGTTGGGCGGGTGCGGTTTCGGCCTCGGCTCCTTCTTCTCTCTACTACAGAAGATTGCAGAGATACTTCTGATTGCGAATCTACTTCCTCATCTGAAGAGCTGGAAGATGAAGTACTGGATGCTTCGTCTTCTTCAGGTCTTGGTGTAAAAGCCGTATCCTCATTTTCATCAGCATCAGAGAGATCTATGTCTGATTCTTCGAGTCGTGATAAAAGTTCGTCATCGCGTAAGACTGTAAAAAAAAACTCTTTGAGAACCAATGTAATATATTTATGACATAAACAATAACTCAATTTTCATACTGAGAACCATTGTTATACCAGTATGACATTAAAAAGTTTCGGATCACAATGCCCAGAATACTTGACCATTTGAAGAAATATTCTGTTTATTAGTTACGTGGGTATGTTATTAGTACAAAACAAGTATAGTTTTTCTGACAAATAAAGTGATTCAACAATAATTTTCGGATAACTTACCGCGTGCATCTGAGCGACGTGCCATCTTCCTCGAGCCGTTTCAAAGAGAGAGTATTTTGACGTGTCTGTCAAACTCAAAATGACGTTTGGTGCAGTGTAGCTAGTTTACTAAGGTTACACAACTACCATAAATCGATTAGTTCCGAACACAAATCACAGATGACTTTAGAACGAATTTTTAATTCTTTATGTAATATAGGTATGACGCTGGCATCCAGGAGGATACAGGAGAGTGCAACGACATCAATACCACATACAAATTTAAGATTAGTTGGTTATCAAAACAGCATGCTGTTTAAATAACCAACCAATATTTTAGCAAATATAATTACCAAAGCCAAATCTGGAGTCTGTGATTACTATAATAAAACGCAGAAAATGTATATAATTACTTTTATTTTAATTGACTATTCGTTACCCAGCAGTATTATTAATCTCTTACCTGTATAATATTACCACTTAAAGTGTTGACAATATCTGTCTTTAGCAGACCATTTTGTGATATATTTGAAGTTGCCATCCCTCCATCCTATTAGTACCTAATCTCTTCATGACACCTAAAGATGCAAGAAATCGGCCACTTGAAAATCATTCACCATATCTATTGGCAAAGGTGAATTGGATTTGTGATGCTGTCCATACAGCTTCCTGCGAAACCCATCATTTGTACCTACTTTCAGAGCATTTCAGTCCCGGAAATATCACAGTGTGAGATTTATGGATGGCTGGTTGATAGGAGGATTCCGTCATTCAATAACTGTTTCATTTCTACTGCAAAATCTTCTCGATAAATATCAAGATTCTTCGATTTTCCGACACCATAATAAACAGCAATGATAAATGGTTGGGCACTAGGTATTTCAAACCATTACATAAAATCGGACAAAACACATATTACGAACTTTTATATATGTACTGGCAAGCCATCAATGTTTATGTGCAAACTAATGCTCTTAATATTTTCTAAAACTTCTACCGAGTTGTTCAAAACTCTAGTTAGCGAATCGACGTATCCATTAGTACAGCAACATAAGAGCCTTGGACTGTAATACAGCTTGTTTATGGATGTAATTTCCGCTAATGTGCTGCTTGGGAACCCACCGGTATCGGGAACAGGGTCCAAGCTACCGGCGGTCAGGGCTCCAGAGGGGAACCTCCTAACAATGCGAGCCGCGTCTAGAAGTACCGCTTTCTGAATCAAGCCCTTGATCCAGCTGCCCAACGAGAGCCTCATCAGGTGTTGGTCGAGGCTCTTGGATATTAAGCCATTGGCTGTCACGACTATCGGCACAATGATCGCTGAGTCCACATCCCACATGTCGACAACCTCGCGAGTCAAGTCAAGATACTTGATTTGTTTATCTTTCTTAGCTTTCACGAGGTTCCCGTCATGCGGGACCGTTATGTCAACAATCATTGCGCGCCGCTCTAATCGATCCACCATCACTATATCAGGCTTATTGGCAACAATAGTCCTGTCAGTGATGATGGATCAATCCCAGTACAATGTGATATGTCCATTTTCGAGAACTGGGTCGGGCACATACCTGTAGTACGGCACTTCCGATTCTACAAGGCTGTATTTCAGAGCAAGTTGCTGATGGATAAACCTGGCTACAAGGTTGAGTCTATGCAAGTACTCTTCGTTAGCTAGACGAGAACATCCGAAGATAATATGTCTGATTGATTCACCCGGACGGTGGCATGCCCGACAGATGTCAACCGTGCCGTCTTTCACAACAAATCTCCGGTAATTGTTTGTCATCATAACTTCGTCCATAATTGCATTTATATTATTATTATTTTCGTTTATTCATCTTAATGCATATTAATTACATTTCTAAATACTTTAAAAAAAAAACATATAAAAACATTTAAAAATATAAAAAATAGTGGCCCAGCGGCAGCAGAAACAGGGTCCAAACTGCCGGTGGTCAGGGCTCTAGAGAGAGGAACCTCCTCACTATGCGTGCCGTATCCAGAAGTACTGCTCTCTGAATCAAGCCCTTGACCCAGCTGCGCAATGAGAGCTTCCTGAGGTGTTGGTCGAGGCTTTCCGCTATTAGGCCATTTACTGAAACGATTATCGGTACAATGATTGCAGAGTCCACGCCCCACATGTCGACAACCTCGTGTGCTAGATCAAGATACTTGTTTTTTTTATCTTTCTCAGATTTCACGAGATTCTCGTCATGAGGGACAGCGATATCAACAATCATAGCACGGCGCTCTCGTCGATCTATCATCACAATATCAGGTTTATTGGCTACAATAGTCCTGTCAGTGATGATAGATCGATCCCAGTACAATGTGGTATGACCATTTTCAAGAACTGGGTCGGGCACATACCTGTAGTATGGTACTTCGGACTCCACAAGATTGTACTGCAAGGCAAGTTGCTGGTGGATAAGCCTAGCCACTAGATTGTGTCTGTGCAAATACTCACCGTAAGCAAGACGAGAACAACCGGAAACTATATGTCGGATTGATTCACCGGGACGGTAGCATGCCCGACAGATGTCAACCGTGCCGTCCTTGACAATGTATTTCCGATAATTATTCGTCATGATAACTTCATCCATAATCGCACAGACAAAACCTTCGGTTTCCCCGAAGAGGTCGCCGAAACGCAGCCAGGCTACGGACGCTAGTTGGTCTACATCGGGCCCATGTAGAGCCCGGAAAAAGCGTCCGTGAAGCTCCTTGCCTTGCCATACTTCCTTACGATCGTAAGTATCTAGTACTGCAGGTTTGCGCCAGTTTTCTTTTGCCAAGGAGAGCGGGGTGAGGCCCTTGTCCACTGCGACCACATCTCGGTGCATCACCACGTCAGTTTGAAGGAAATATTCCCTGAGACTGGAAATCTCGCGGTTGTGGCGGGTTTTAGCATTTAAGAAACCTCGACCCCCACACTTGCGCGAGATGTAGAGTCTCATCACCGTGGGTGATGCATCCGATATGCCGTCAGCATTGTACGGACCTTCCTATCCAGAGCATCAAGTTCCGTCTGAGGCCATTTGAGTATGCCGAAAGTATACATCAAAACCGGCATGACCCAATCGTTAAAGGCACGCACCTTGTTTCCGCCTGATAAAAGACTATTTAACAGTTTATTCAGGCGGCCAAAGAAGCGCTCCCTCAACGATTGTTTCATGTCAGCAGCATTGATACCTAATGCTTCCGACATACCCAAATACTTGTAGGTTTCGGGTGAGGAGAGGGATCTAAGGTGTATAGAATCCGAAAGTTGTGCTCCCACGGATTCTATAATCCCCCCTCGCTTTACATGCACGACTGCACATTTGTCCACACCAAATTCCATCCTGATGGCACTACTGAACGTTTCCGTTACCTTCAGTAGCTCCATTAGACGCAAATTATTGGGGGCAAAGAGTTTCAAATCATCCATGTCAAAGAGGTGTGATATCACCTGACCACCTCTTCGTAACCGGTAGCCTAGACCTGAATCCTCCAGCAGTGTGCTTAGAGGATTCAAGGCTAAGCAAAACCATAGTGGACTCAAACTATCACCCTTGAATATTCCTCGCTCAATCCTGATCGGTTCATCGGTCCTCCGGATCTGTCGACATCCTGGATAGAGAAGGATCGTTCTCCACTGCCCCATACACGACATCAAGAAGGTGCGTAGAGTTGCGTCTATTTTGTACAACTTCAGCACCCTAATGAGCCACGTATGCAGCACCGAGTCATAGGCCTCCTTATAATCTATCCAACATGTCGACAAATCCTTCCGGGATCTACGAACCTGTTGGCTTATGGCCATGTCTATAAGGAGGAGCTCCTTAGTACCGCAAGACCCGTTCTTACATCCATTCTGAGACACAGACATAATTGAGTTGCTTTCAATATGTTGCGCAATTTTTGCTTTAAGAATGGATGTAAGAACTTTATAGACCGTCGGTAAACATGTAATTGGTCTATAGTTTTTAGGTTCCGCAGTACTACCCGATTTATGGAGCAGGTGGGTAACTCCTGTCGTAAAGAACAGTGGTAGCGAACCAGTCTCTAAAGATGACTGGAATTGCAAGGCAAAGCAGGCGTGTGACCTTTGTAGCCATTTAATCCAGAAATTGTGCAGTCCGTCCGGTCCTGGAGATTTCCAGTTAGGCAACTACTCGTATTATTATTATTATTTCCTTTATTTCACTAAATACATATAAATTATATTTTTAAATATTAGAATATACATATAACATATGAAAACATTTAAAAATATAAAAAATAGTAGCCCACCGGTATCGGGAACAGGGCCCAAGCTACCGGCGGTCAGGGCTCCAGAGAGAGGAACTTCCTAACAATGCGAGCCGTGTCCAGAAGTACCGCCTTCTGAATCAAGCCCTTGATCCATCTGCCCAACGAGAGCCTCCTCAGGTGTTGGTCGAGGCTCTTGGCTATTAAGCCATTGGCTGTTACGACTATCGGCACAATGATCGCTGAGTCCACGTACCACATGTCGACAACCTCGCGAGCCAAGTCAAGATACTTGATTTGATTATCTTTCTCGGCTTTCACGAGGTTCCCGTCATGCGGGACCGTTATGTCAACAATCATTGCGCGCCGCTCTAATCGATCCACCATCACTATATCAGGCAGTGCAGCCCGTCCGGCCCTGGAGACTTCCAGTTAGGCAACGGACGGACTGCACGAGCCACGTCTTGGGGGCAGATGGAAATAGCCCCCATTTCCGGTATTGGTTCGCAGGCTCGTTCGACTTCCCGAGTCCAATCACCTTCGGTGTGATTGACAGGCACCGACCAGATATTGCGCCAGAAAGAGCACATGGCATCATCATCTGGTAGGTACGTGTCAGTCACACCTTGATCCGGTCGTTCCCAATCCCTATAAACCCACCTTTCATCGCGCTGGAAGGTGCGATTCTGAGTGTACCGCTCCACTCGCCGCTTATACCTACGGATACGGTTCGCCCATGCATACACTTTCTGCTTCAGGAAGTCGATGCGCTCTGTGACACAGGACATATAATCCTGAGGACTGATATTGGTCCCTGCGAACGCGCGTCTCACAAAGCGCATCACTCTAGGGTGAGTATTGCCCTCCCTGAAGCAGATTAGTTTGCCGATGAGCGCTCTGGCCCCACCAATACGGCGCTCAATTCTGCACTGCCAAGTTGGTACGGCTGGTTTCGGTCGTGTAGCTCTACAGTCATTAGCAAATTTGACGTGAGCTACACGACATGCCGCTACAGCCGTGCAATACAGAATCGAATGAGTATCGGTGAGGTCTTCGCAATCATCAATATAGTTTGACAACTCCGAATCCAGAGTTGCCACCAGCGCCCTATTTTTGTTATGCATGGGCAAACGAGGTAAGCGTGGTCTAAGTTCGGGCGACATGAACCGATATTCCCGAATCGCACCCTCCAAAGCACTCCTCAATTCCTCATTGCACTGGGTACTTACGTTTGTAGCCCTGTCATCCCTGCCCTCGTCCGCTTGGCTTGTTATAGGTTGTGGTAGTACTACAACAGTCTGCGACGGGGGGCGATGACATGACTACTCTGTATTTCATTCCACAGGCGATCAAGTACAGTGTCATCCAACATATGATTACGTTGGATGACCCGCACCTGATCCGACAGTCGTTGTGCCGAAACGTTGACAGCTGGCTCAAGCACCTGAAAAAGAGAGAGCATCCGAACACGGTACGCGGTCAGATTGTTTCCCCCCTCTGTAGCCCCATAGTATGAGCGCATGACGTTTTCGTTAATGGATCGAGTCCATCTCATGCGCTGCACACTTCCGCCGGGAGCTGGGACCCTATCAGATGCCGGTGGGCCTCGAGGTGCTAAACCGTCCGGCAGCTGGTGTCCTCTCCGTCGACGAGCAGGTGGTGGTGTCGTGGGCGGGGAAAAATATTCATCGCTCGAGCTCGACGCAACTACCGCGGCCGGTGTCGTCACAGCGCTCACAGTGGGGCTGGATACCGGCGGCGGCGAGGCGGAGCTGAGCGAAGAATCCGGAGTTGCTGGGCGTGCATGGCGTGCGGCTGATCTAGTCAACATATCTTCATTTTCCTATTTTCTTCTTGTTTTATCGGAGGTGACATCTGTCATGTCACCTCCGATTTGGCAGTTCTTGTTCAAATTTGTTACATTCTGATATTATGGCTCTTATTTGGTTAAAAATAGTTTTTAGGTTTTATATTGGGTTTGAAATGATAACCTATTGTATTAGGAGTTGAAATTATTGTTAAACATTTTATATTTTAAAAAATTGGAAAATTAGACGTTTCGTTAACATGGCGGTGTTGCCGTTATTATTATTATTTCCTTTATTTCATTATTTACATATAAATTACATTTTTAAATATTAGAATATAAAAAATATTAAAACATTTAAAAATATAAAAAATAATAGCCCACCGGTATCGGGAACAGGGTCCAAGCTACCGGCGGTCAGGGCTGCAGTGAGAGGAACCTCCTAACAATGCGAGCCGTGTCCAGAAGTACCGCTTTCTGAATCAAGCCCTTGATCCAGCTGCCCAACGAGAGCCTCCTCAGGTGTTGGTCGAGGCTCTTGGCTATTAAGTCATTGGCTGTCACGACTATCGGCACAATGATCGCTGAGTCCACGTCCCATATGTCGACAACCTCGCGAGCCAAGTCTAGATACTTGATTTGTTTATCTTTCTCGGCTTTCACGAGGTTCCCGTCATGCGGGACCGTTATGTCAACAATCATTGCGCGCCGCTCTAATCGATCCACCATCACTATATCAGGCTTATTGGCAACAATAGTCCTGTCAGTGATGATGGATCGATCCCAGTACAATTTGATATGTCCATTTTCGAGAACTGGGTCGGGCACATACCTGTAGTACGGCACTTCCGATTCTACAAGGCTGTATTTCAGAGCAAGTTGCTGATGGATAATCCTGGCTACAAGGTTGTGTCTATGCAAGTACTCTTCGTTAGCTAGACGAGAACATCCGGAGATAATATGTCTGATTGATTCACCCGGACGGTGGCATGCCTGACAGATGTCAACCGTGCCGTCTTTCACAATAAATCTTCGGTAATTATTTGTTATCATAACTTCGTCCATAATTGCACAGACAAAACCTTCGGTTTCTCCAAAGAGGTCACCGAAACGCAGCCAGGCTACGGACGCTAGTTGGTCTACATCGGGCCCATGTAGAGCCCGAAAAAAGCGTCCGTGAAGTTCCTTACTCTGCCATACTTCCATGCGATCATTAGTGTCAAGCACTACTAGTTTGCGCCAGTTCTCTTTAGCTAAGGAGAGCGGGGTGAGGCCCTTGTCCACTGTGACCACATCTCGATGCATCCCCACGTCGGCTTCTAAGAAATATTCCCTGAGATTGCATATCTCGCGATAGTGGAGGGTCTTAGCATTTAAAAAGCCTCGACCTCCACACTTTCGCGGGATATACAGCCTCATTACCGATGATCGTGGGTGATGCATTCGATTTGCAGTCAGCAGTGTACGGACCTTCCTATCCAGGGCGTCGAGTTCGGTCTGAGTCCATTTGAGTATGCCGAAAGAGTACTTCGAAACCGGCATGACCCAACCATTAAAGGCGCGCACCTTGTTTCCGCCTGATAAAAGACTATTAAATACTTTTTTCAGGCGGCCAAAGAAGCGATCTTTTTACGACTGCTTCATGTCAGTACCATTGATGCCCAACGCTTCCGATATACCCAAATACTTAAAGGTTTCGGATGCGGAGAGGGCTCTAAGGTTTATGGAATCCGAGAGTTGGGTTCCGACGGATTCCACAATCTCCCCTCGCTTTACATGCATGACCGCACATTTGTCCACAACAAATTCCATCCTGATGGCGCTACTGAAAGTTTCAGTTACTTTCAGTAGATCCATCAGTTGCGAATTGTTGGGTGCAAAAAGTTTTAGGTCATGCATGTTGAGGAGGCGAGATATAACCTGACCACCTCTCCTCAGCCGATAGCCTAGACCTGAATCCTCCAAGAGTGTGCTTAGAGGATTCAAGGCTAAGCAGAACCAAAGCGGACTCAAACTATCACCCTGAAATATACCTCGCTCGATCCTTATTGGCTCGCTATTCCTCTGGGTATTTCGACATGCTGGATAGCGAAGGATCGTCCTCCATTGCCCCATACACGACATCAGGACGGTGCGTAGAGTTGCCTCTACTTTATACAACTCTAGCACCCTCATGAGCCATGTATGTGGCACCGAGTCATAGGCCTTCTTGTAATCTATCCAACATGTCGACAGATCCTTTCGGGAACGACGAACCTGTTGGCTAATGGCCATATCAATGAGGAGTAGCTCCTTAGTACCACGGGACCCGTTCCTACATCCATTTTGAGAAGGAGACATGATGTAGTTGGTGTCTATATGTTTGTTAATTTTATCTCTCAAAATAGATGTAAGAACTTTATAGACCGTCGGTAAACACGCGATCGGCCTATAATTTTTGGGTTCCGCAGTGCTACCTGATTTATGGAGCAGGTGGGTAACTCCTGTTTTTAGGAATTGGGGTAGCGAACCAGATTCTAAAGCAACCTGGTACTGAGCAGCCAAGCGAGCGTGCGATCTACCAAACCATTTGATCCAGAAGTTGTGTAGTCCGTCCGGTTCTGGAGACTTCCAGTTAGGCAGCGGGCGGACTGCACGAGTTACATCTTGGGGGCAGATGATAATAGCCCCCATTTCTGGTATTGAATCACAGGCTCGCTCGACTTCCCGAGTCCAATCACCTTCGGTGTGACTGACAGGCACCGACCAGATATCGAGCCAGAAAGAACACATGGCATCATCATCTGGTTTGCACGTGTCAGCCATACCTTGATCCGGTCGCTCCCAACCCCTATAAACCCACCTTTCATCGCGCTGGA
Source organism: Griposia aprilina (assembly GCA_916610205.1). Classification (NCBI taxonomy): domain Eukaryota; kingdom Metazoa; phylum Arthropoda; class Insecta; order Lepidoptera; family Noctuidae; genus Griposia; species Griposia aprilina. The sequence continues at coordinate 831,376 of OU744287.1, forward strand.
AGGTGCGATTCTGAGTGTACCGCTCCACTCGCCGCTTATACCTACGAATACGGTTCGCCCATGCATACACTTTCTGCTTCAGGAAGTCGATGCGCTCTGTGACACAGGACATGTAGTCCTGAGGGCTGATATTGGTCCCTGCGAACGCGAGTCTCATAAAGCGCATCACTCTAGGGCGAGTATTGCCCTCCCTGAAGCAGATTAGTTTGCCGATGAGTGCTCTGGCCCCACCAATACGGCGTTCAATTCTGCACTGCCAAGCTGGTACGGCTGGTTTCGGTCATGTAGCTCTAGAATCATTAGCAAATTTGACGTGAGCTACACGACATGCCGCTACAGCCTCGCAGTACAGAATCGAATAGGTATCGGTAAGGTCTACGTAGTCATCAAAATAATTTGACAACTGCGCATCCAGTGCCGCCACCAGCACCCTATTTTTGGTATGCATGGGTAAACGAGGTATGCGTGGTCTAAGTTCGGGCGATAAGAACGGATATTCTCGAATCGCATCCTCCAAAGCACTCCTCAAATCATCATTGCACTGGGTACTTACGTTTGTAGCCCTATCATCACTGTCCTCGTCTGTTTGACTTGTATCAGACTGTGGTAGTACTACAACAGTCTGCGACGGGGGGGCGATGACATGACTACTCTGCATTTCATTTCGCAGGCGATCAAGTACAGTGTCATCTAACATATGATTACGTTGGATGACCCGCACCTGATCCGACAGTCGTTGTGCCGTAACGTTGACAGCTGGCTCAAGCACCTGAAAAAGAGAGAGCATCTGAACACGGTACGCGGTCAGATTTTTTCCCCCCTCTGTAGCCCCATAGTATGAGCGCATGACGTTTTCATTGATGGATCGTGTCCATCTCATGCGCTGCACACTTCTGCCGGGAGCTGGGACCCTATCAGAGGCCGGTGGGCCTTGAGGTCCTAAACCGTCCGGCGGCCGGTGTCCTCCACGTCGACGAGCAGGTGGTGGCGTCGTGGGCGGGGAGAAATACTCGTCGCTCGAGTTCGACGCAACTACCGCGGCCGGTGTCGTTACAGCGCTCACAGTGGGGCTGGATACCGGCGGCAGCGAGGCGGAGCTGAGCGACGAGTCCGGAGGTGGTGGGCGTGCTTGGCGTGCGGCTGATCTTGTCAACATTTTATTTTCATCTTCATTTTCCTATTTAGTTTTCATGTTTGTATTATTATTATTATTATCATCAGAACAAGTGTTTAAAAAAAAAAGTTAACATTAAACCAGAATTGCAAATATCAGAAATTACAATTTGTTTATTTCAGATTTGGATTATTTGTATTTGTTTGTGATGTGTCGATTACCACACAATGTGTGGGTAACGCTGTGTGTTGTGTCTGTGCAGAACATGCCAGTGCTACCATCTAGTGGCTGAAATAAGAGTCAATATTTCATGAGTCACCAACCGGCAAAAAGCGCAATCTATCGTCAGCACTTTGAGCTAAGGATACTCCTGTGACTACTATGTCAAATGGGAACATTTGACTTGGGACCTTGTGTCATATGCAAAAGTCTCTGAAAACTACATACTACCTACACTTAAATTTTGTGCTTAGCTCCGTTATTAGATGTCACTAGTGCTTAATTATTTTAGTAGAGAATATTGAAAAATTAAATAATGTACACGAAAGTATGATCAAGTCAGATAAGTTTCTATAATCTTGGTTAGTGATTGTTGCTCTCATTTTTTTTTTCTAAATGCTTCTGCAGTATTATAATTATGCTCTCTGGCTACTGCCTACCCTCTTGAAAAAAACGTTAAGTAAAGATTTTTACAATTTTGCTTCTTTTATTTAAGTTTTGTTGTTAGTTTTCCCAGTCAATATGCCTAATAAAAGCGATGAAAATCCGCTATTCCTTTTTTAATAAAATGTTTGGGTAATAAATTAATAAGGACTAGTATTTTACGAATTTAAAATTTTGAGGGTTTATTTATTACATAGTTAATACGTCCCCAAACTTGGATTTATCTAGGTACAGCACTGTAAGCTGATGTCAATCAAAAAGTGTAAAAGTCATAAAAAAGAATACTATAATAATATGGGAGGTCTTATGTCACTTAATGATTTGCATAACACACATAGGTACAGGAAAATCAAGTTGAAGTTGAATACGTACTTATATTTTTCGGCGAATTTCTGTTGGTCTAGGCATGGATTATTTCAGTGAGCAATAATAATTGTGTAACTGAATATTTTTTTATAAAGGTGCCAGAAAAACAACGCACTAGGTATCTAAAAATAACCCATACAGGCATAGACCAAGAACATTTCCATTGAGTACTTGACTTTCTATTAGGTTGGGTCCTCAGCTAGGGGCCTATTAGTAAATCAGGCAATCCGACAATTTTTTCATGGTCTTAGAGCTTTTTTAAGCAGCTCTAGTTGTGAAAATTTGACAAATGTGTCGCATTGTCAATTATATTAAGGACGCGTTTGCAAAATTGATAGGTACAAAATCGAACTACTACATTGACACGGGTCACACACACAAATGTACGCACGGCGAGTGCGGGAATCGTAGTCAAGTGAAATCATATTGATACTTTGAAAGTTTGTTATTTTTTTCTTATTTCTTTTACCTACAAAAATATTTCATAAATTTTTACTATATAATAATTATTTAGATACAAATACCTACTCCAGAGACTGACTACTAGTAGAGGGCTAACCAACCAAAGTCCACAGCCCGCAGGCTGTGGACTTTGGTTTTGTAAGTTACGGTGAGACCTTACCTCCGGACCTGATGGAGTGACCTGAAGGTGTACTTCGGTGACTGCTACTGGATCTCCTCGATAGTAGAACTAGATGTGCCGAGCTTGGGCTCATTTTGTTAGTTATGATGAGACCTTACCTCCGGACTTGATGGAGTGACCTGAAGGTGTACTTCGGTGACTGCTACTGGATCTCCTCGACGAGTAGAACCAGGTGTGCCGAGCTTGGGCTCGTTTTGTTAGTTATGACAAGACATTACCTCCGGACTTGAAGGAGTGACCTGAAGGTGTACTTCGGTGACTACTACTGGAAGTCCTCGACGAGTAGAACTAGGTGTGCCGAGTTTGGGCTCGTTTTGTTAGTTATGATGAGACCTTACCTCCGGACTTGATAGAGTGACCTGAAGGTATACTTCGGTGACTGCTACTGGAACTCCTCGACGAGTAGCACTAGGTGTGCCGAGTTTGGGCTCGTTTTGTTAGTTATGATGAGACCTTACCTCCGGACTTGATGGAGTGACCTGAAGGTGTACTTCGGTGACTGCTACTGGAACGCCTCGACGAGTAGAACTAGGTGTGCCGAGTTTGGGCTCGTTTTGTTAGTTATGATGAGACCTTACCTCCGGACTTGATGGAGTGACCTGAAAGTGTACTTCGGTGACTGCTACTGGAACTCCTCGACGAGTAGAACTAGGTGTGCCGAGTTTGGACTCGTTTTGTTAGTTATGATGAGACCTTAACTCTGGATTTGATGGAGTGACCTGAAGGTGTATACTTCGATGATTATTAAAACAACAAATTAAACGTAATCATATTTTTTTTTGTGAAGTAGGTATGTGCTCTTAGCTCCATATTTCTAGCCTGTCTTCAATTGGGTCAATCATTTCTGGGAGGAGACAATTTTTGTAAAATCGAATTAAATATGTTTCCATTTTCTCCTTCCAAAATTGTGGATCTTTTTATATACACTGGTAATTTATTTTGCCAGGGCCTATCCAAATAGCAAACACACAAGTGTCTTGCCTAGTAATGCGCAGCTGCCCCTGAATTTGGTAATAACAACAGATAGTACACATCTTATTTTTCACTCTGTAGTAAGTATAGAACTTTCTTTGAGTGTATTCCTAATTTCCTACAATTGCACCAACTCCAGAAGACGCACTATAATTAGTTCCATACGAACGCTTGGACCAACATGCATCACCCGATACAGTTATCATCGCTATTCCATCATCACTTGAGCTTCCAATAGATAAAGCATGATCCTTTTCTTCCTTACCAGCCTCGATCATATAGTGCTTATATCTCTTTTATTATTGTCTTATATCTCGGCATCTAAAACAACAATTGAGTTATGAAAGTAAAACATTATACACTTTATAATAAACAAGATAATTAAACGAATAGTATTCATACTAATAAAAGCAATTATTAAAGTACACCTTCAGGTCACACCATCAAGTCCGGAGGTAAGGTCTCATCATAACTAACAAAACGAGCCCAAACTCGGCACACCTAGTTCTACTCGTCGAGGAGTTCCAGTAGCAGTCGCTGAAGTATACCTACAGGTCACTCCATCAAGTCCAGTGGTAAGGTCTCATCATAACTAACAAAACGAGCCCAAACTCGGCACACCTAGTTCTACTCGTCAAGGAGTTCCAGTAGCAGTCACCGAAGTACACCTTCAGCTCACTTCTTTAAGTCCGGAGATAAGGTCTCATCATAACTAACAAAACGAGCCCAAACTCGGCATACCTAGTTCTATTCGTCGAGGAGTTCCAGTAGCAGTCACCGATGTACATCTTCAGGTTATTTCTTCAAGTCCGGAGGTAAGATATCATCATAACTAACAAAACGAGCCCAAACTCGACACACCTAGTTCTACTCGTCGAGGAGTTCCAGTAGCAGTCACCGAAGTACACCATCAGGTCACTTCTTCAAGTCCGGAGGTAAGGTCTCATCATAACTAACAAAATGAGCCCAAGCTCGGCACACCTAGTCCTACTCGTCGAGGAGTTCCAGTAGCAGTCACCGAAGTACACCTTCAGGTCACACTCCAACGAATCCGAGACGAATAGGCCTTTATAAACCCTACTTACTTTTAGCGAAACAAAATATTATAATAATGAGAAACCTCCTCCTTTTTTGAAGTCGGTTAAAAATCTGTGATTATAAAAGTTATTATCTTACCTTGTCAAGTATCAAATTTGGTTTATCGAATATTTTGTATTTGTACAGCGATCTTTTTCAACATAGCCGCTAAAAACAGGCGATACGGGTCAACTCACGACGGCGGCCGAGCGTGGACTGAGGTTTCAATCGAAATGTTTGTGCAATAAATCAAAACAGGGACCAAACATAAAATAACCCATATTGCAACTGTTTAAGATTCATCCGTATTAGCAAAATACGTGAAAAAATAAGTATCGGTTTTTATTTTTTTAACGACAATTTGAGACATTTTTATCAAAAAAAAATACTATTTTTTTTAATTGAATATGTCTGTTTACTTATAGTATTTTTAGAAATCTTAAAAAATGTTGATAATAGAACAAAAAATGTACCTAAACTCAAGCCGGTATCGTTAATTTTTCAGAAAGTGGCAACGGAAAATCGTTTTTACAATATATAAAATTATTATTTTCAACAAAACAGTTAATACAATTTGAAGATGGAGAACCACTCTACATGTGGTAGTTATTAATTATATTTGATTAGGTTTAGTTTTGTCACAAAATGTACCGAAAAACAGCATAATTTTGTCAGATTTGCAAACGCGCCCTTAAATAATAGGACCCCACTGGCCAATCTCGTTTCTCAAGCTAGCGTTAGAGCAACATGTTAGAGATTATGTATAGCTTGAGTATGTATAGTTTGGCACTTGGGGAAGATTAAAAGCCCTTCAGATAATAGATTAGATTATATTATGTAAAAAGACAAACATGCAAGAAAAAACTTTCTTTTGCCAGTAGTATGTCACAGGGTGTGTCATATACTAAACAATATTTAAACTTAGAACTAAAAGAAAAGCTGCCAGGTAGTGTTATCATTGAAGTTACAACACTCCCCGCAATGGGAACATCCTGTATATAAGACAGTATCAAAGCCTAAACTGTACACAAAAAACTAAAATCGTATAAAACACTAAACGAATAACATACACCAAATTATCACTATATGTACACACTCCTATAATATTTCCACTTTACATTTCTAACCTAAACCTAGTAAATATGTACATTTTGAATGTTTTAAGTTTAGTAAAGGTTTGGTCAAAATGTCCGCTATCATGTCGTTGGTGGAAATGTATTTCAGGAGGATATTGTGTAGTGTAAGTGAGTCGCGTATGAAATGGTGTTTTATGTCAATATGTTTTGTGCGAGCATGATAAGTGTTGTTGTGTGCCAGTTTTAATGAGCTTTGATTGTCAGTATGTATGATGATGGGATGCGTGACGGCGAATACTTCCTTGATGAGAGTTTTGAGGTAAATTGCCTCCTTGCAAGCTTCTGCTAGAGCCATGTATTCGGCCTCTGTAGTTGATAGCGTGACTGTGCGCTGCTTACGTGCTTCCCATGATATTGGGGATCCACTCATCATGAAGACGAATCCCGAGTTAGATCTTCGATCTATAAGGTTGTTGCCGTAATCGGCGTCTACATAGGCTGTTGGATATGTTTGGCCATTATTTTTGTATTGAAGCTTCAAATCCTTAGATCCTTTGAGGTACCTTAGGACTCGCTTAGCGGCTTTCCAATGTACTCCCCCGTAATGTGCATTGAATTGGGAAAGGTATGACACTGCATGAGAAATATCAGGTCTAGTACCTATTGCAATGTACATTAATGAGCTGATAAGTTCTTGGTAAGGAACATCTGTGACTTCGTCTTGAGGTTCTGGCAAGGCAAGCTTCAGGCCGGGTTCCAAAGGTGTAGTGACCGATAAAGCATCTGACATACTGAACTTTTGAATTAATTTCTCGATGTATTTGGTCTGATCGAGAGTAATGACGCCTGAAGTCTGTTGAACTCGCATTCCTAGACAGTCCTTAAGGGAACCTAAGTCTTTGATGGTAAATATCTTCTTGAGTTCAGACTTAAAATGAGTTTTCATGGCATCATTTGTACATATAACAAAAAAAATCGTCAGCAAATACAGCTACAACGAGATAGTCAATGCCGTTACGTTGATAGTAGATGCAATGTTCACTAACTGCTTCTTTCAAAGACAGTTTTTCCATAGCCTCATGAAGCTTTATGTTCCATTGTCGTGGAGCTTGTTTAAGTCCATAAATAGATATTTTTAATAAGCAGACTTTGTCATTTTTTGCAAATCCGTCTGGCTGTTCCATATAAATTTCCTCATTTAGGTCACCGTTCAAAAAAGCAGTTTCCACATCTAGGTGGTCTACTAGAAGGTTGTTATGAACAGCAAATGCCAATAAGAGTCTTATTGACAATAGTCGGGCGACGGGAGAAAAAGTTTCGCCATAGTCCACTCCAGCTACTTGGGTATAACCTTTGGCAACCAGTCTCGCCTTGTACTTGATTATTTGGCCACTCGTATCTTTTTTTAATTTAAATACCCATTTACATTTACATAACACACATAATATCACGCCTGTATTCCCCGAAGGGTTAGGCAGAGGTGTACCTATAGTACACCCACATTTCGCCAGTTATGTTTAAGTCCCATGTAATAGGGGGCGAGCCTAATGCCATCAACCGGGCACAAATCCAGACTCCGGGCTGCTACTGAGAAATCCCAGATGGAAAAACCCAATAACACTTTGCCCGATCTGGGAATCGAACCCGTGACCTCATGCTCAGCAGTAGCGATTGCGACCACTAGACCAACGAGGCAGTCCATTTACATTTAGTGGTCTTTCTGTCCGAGGGTCTATCAACTAAACCCCATGTCCCTAATATTATTAATGAGTTGTACTCAGCGTCCATAGCTTTTAACCATTCATTCTTTTTAGGATGATTCTGAACTTCCTTGAAAGTTTCTGGCTCAAAATCTGAAGTAAGATAAATATTGTTGAATCTCTGTGGTGGACGCCTATCTCGAGCAGGGTATCTTCTTTCAGATGGTGGCTCCACAGTTGGTTCAGACTCAATGGTGTCATAAAAAACTTCAGGAACTGTTTGATTTGGTTCAGGTTGATTAATGTTTGGAAACTGTACAGAAGTAGAAACTTGAGGCTCGGTGGCAGACTGTTCACAAGCTGAAACTTGCGGTTGAACCTCAATAGGCTGAGTGGTTTAGACAGGTTGGACAGAATTAAAAAAAGGTACAAAGATTTTTTGCTGTGGTGGTGGTGAGGATGGAACATCATTGCTGACAGGAGGTTGTACATAAGTTTTGTCCTCCATAAAGATAACATCTCTTGCTATCATAATCTTTCGAGGATTTGCGGGATCGATAAGTCGGTAGGCTTTACTTTCAGTAGAATATCCTACGAAAAAGCATGTCTGAGTTTTTGACTCCAGTTTTGTTTTTTTCTCTCTAGGAATAAGAATGTGAGCTTCGCAACCGAAAACTCGTAAGTGTGATAGATTGATCTTGCTCCCTATCCACACTTCTTCTGGTATCCTATCCTTCAGAGCATGTGTAGGCGTACGGTTTTTTAAATATATAGCCGTATTTACCGCTTCACCCCAATAGGCTTTAGGCAGTTTTCAATCCTCGAGCATTGATCTTGCCTTTTCAATTATAGTATATATAATATATAGTATATATAATATAGTATATATCATTTATATATTCGCACGTTCAGATACGCCGTTCTGCTCAGGAGTGTACGGGATAGTCGTTTGATGAATAATTCCGCAGTCCTTGAGAAAGCTGGCCATGTCGCGATTTACATATTCGCGGCCGTTGTCCGGGCGGAGAACTTTTATTTTAAGACCCGTTTGGTTTATTACCAAATGCTTAAACTCAATAAACTTCTCCAAAACTTCAGTCTTTCGTTTTAAAAGATATCCAAAAGTTTTGCGACTAAAATCGTCTGTAAAAGTAAGTAAATAAAGAGCTCCGCCCCATGAATGTGTACTCATTGGTCCACACAAGTCGGAATGGATAAGCTTTAGTAGCGCTTTTGATTTAGTCGTTGAGTTTGGAAAGGGCCTCTTTGTCAATTTTCCTTGCAGACAAGATATGCAGGTTTTATTCAATTTATCTGAAATCTCTATGCCTACTCTTTTATTTTTCAGAATATTGAGTGACTTGACGTTTAAATGTCCAAGACATCGATGCCAAAGCAACACAGATGGCTTATTATTTGTAAAATTAGCTCGGGATTTGACATCCAGTTTATACAAATTATTGTAATTAGATGCCGTTGTGACAATATGCCCCGAAATCTTACAATTTTCACGACGTAAAATCGTGGCACCGTTTCTAGAGAATACAGTGACAAAACCATTATTTGCCAGGCTGCTGACAGATACCAAGTTTGTGGCTAAAGCTGGAACATATAGTACATCAGTGAGAGTTCTGAGGTCGTTTGATTGAGAGAAGCTTACCGTACCAGTACCTTCACAAGGAATGTCGTCATTGCTGGCAACATAAATCGGTTTGGACATCGGATTGATTTCCTCAAAATAGCTTCTATTGTTGCACATGTGAGAGGTTGCTCCAGAGTCCAGCAACCAAGAGTCCTTGTTAGAGTGGGAACCTGAGGAATGAGCATGAAATAATGACGAAGATGAAAGAGTTAAATGAGTGATTATATTTGTAGAATTTTGAAATACATTTCCATTTAATTTAGAATTTTGTTTCCTTTTTCTACAATTTGAAATAACATGGCCGAATTTGTTACAAAACTTGCATTGAACTTTTGACTTTCGAGTAATAAAAGAGTTAGACGAGGAATTGCTAGCGTTGTTGAGCTTGTCTTCTTTCAGCAACAGCGTAGCTACAGCGTCCGACGTAATCTTTGTACCCGAATGTTCCAATGCCATATCAAGTGGTTTGTAATCGTCAGGTAATCCGGCTAGCATGATTACTCCAATAAATTCATCTTCTAACTCTGCATTTATTTCCATCAATTTCTGCTGTATATCCCGAATATTATTTACACAGGTCTCCATGTCGCCGGATAGCTTCATATTGAAGAGCTGCTTTAGCAGGCTTAGCCTTCTATCTAGACCTCCATCAGCATATTGTATCTGTAGCTTTTTCCATGTGTCTTTCGCAGATTTACCAGACTTGACAGTTGGGTAAATACGAGGTGATACGCTTAGTCATATCTTTGCACGTGCTTGTTCATCTAATCTTTGAAAATCTGACCTTTCTTTCGCAAATTCATCCGGAGACCCGATGCAGTTCCAAATACCAAAGTCTATAAGGAACATCTTCATACCGAAGCTCCAGGAAGCAAAATTTGATCTCCCTTCCAATTTAGGAATAGGTGGCACTCCACATGGAATAACACAGCCTAATGATCCTTGTGCTCCAGACAGCACAGGAGAGGATGGCCCCCTCGCAGTAGTCGTCTCTGACAAGTTGCTTTGGGAGTCCATATCGTTTATCTTCAGAAATACTCTGGGCCCATAAGCACTTGGGGAAGATTAAAAGCCCTTCAGATAATAGATTAGATTATATTATGTAAAAAGACAAAGACATTAAATTATTGTAACAATAGACGGGACATAACGAACAAAATCGTAATCCAATACATTTGTCCTAGTGGACAAAAGTCGCTCAGTCTAGTTTGGTACGCCTGCATGTCAAGACTACTCAAGACTGTCAAGTCGCATTTGTGTCCACCAAAATAAAAATATTTTCTAAGAAAATATGATGATTTACGCATTGCGATATTGCAAATCTCGTTATGGTAAAACGACTAGACCTAACTTCGGTTTATTTAAGTACTTATTTTTTAAAATTACTCAGTAATTAGAATTAAATAATTTTCATCTAAAGATCTAGAACATTTGCTATTTTTTGAATAAACGCCCTCTATTGCGGAGTAGCTTTACTAGCCATGTAGAGATGTGATGTTGCTTATCGATTTTATTATCGATAATATTTAATGAGGTAAATAATAAATAACTCTTAAAATATAATACTGTTTGTACATAACTATGTAATTTAATTTAGATGCAATAAAGGAACAACTATTATTCGTTCAAGTAGTTTTCTGATATTTTAGGTTTTCGAATGTAAATAAAGTAGAACGTGAAAAGTGGATACGGTTTGTTCAAATAGACTGTAGAGAAGAAAATTGGCTTCCAACTGCTTCGTCAACATTATGCTCGAAGAAAAAACCGAAAAAAAGGCGTCAATTTACTAATGTAGATACCGCACGGCTAGTTTATTTCAGTTACTTTCATAGTATCATGTCTTACGGTATCTTTTTACTATGGGGACGGGCTGCAGAAACCGAGTCTATTTTTATTTTGCAGAAAAGAGCCATCAGAGCAATATATTGCCTCCGCAGGCTGGATTCTATAAGAGAACTGTTTAAAGATACTAAAATCATGTCCATATATCTATGAAAACATCATGTACGTAAGGAAAAAATAAAATATTTTCAGTAAAAGAGGTGAAAGACACCACTATTTGACAAAAAATAGGGACTAATTGGTTCAACCAGGTTTCACACTGGCTAAAGCAGACTCATCCTTCATGGGGTACTGTTTAAAATATTACAGTAAAATACCTCCCCACATGCTCCAACTGAATGAAACGAAATTTAAATATTGTTTATAACGCACACTATGCAGCCAAGCATATTATAAGTTGGGTTGGGATTACATCGCTGACAAAGATGCTTGGCTCAACGTTGGTCCTGCTCCAGAGGGGCGCATAAATTAATTGATTAGCATTCGAAAATACTGTTGGAGCTGCTGAAGATTGTAAAAACTATCTTTGCATTATTTATATCCAATCTCTTAATAATGCATAATTGCATAGCACATGTAGCACATAAAGCTACGATTTACTAATTTACTAGGTTCGTCTTTCATTGACTTGAATGTGCCCTGGCGGCTGAGAGTATGTCATGCTCACTCAAATGTCTCGCTGGTGGTAGCGTGTGTGTCGGATCATTAAGTTCCCTTCAAATTGGTAGAGCTGAATGGTGCTGATCGATACGTCATATTCGTGATCGGATGCCGTCAGTAAGGACTGGTCATCTCTTTGCTTATTGCAGCTTGGCTTATTTTTATTTTTATTTCTGAATTGTTTTTTTTTTGTTTTAAACTCGCTAAGCAGAGTTGTACTATGGGTACTAGACAATGGATATAATACTTATATACGTTTTTTTTTGTAAATACTTATAATAACATAAGAAACACCCAGACTAACAAAAACTTATATTCATCACATAAATATTTGTGTCCTATGGGAATCAAACCCACGACCTCGTGATCAGCAGTCTGACACTGGGTCATTAGACGATAATAATTATAATTTTGTCATTTGTATGTAAATAAATTTTATAAATAAAAAACTTGTAAACATTGAAACTACTGATCATTTTATTGCTATCCAATTTTTTTGGCATTTGTTTGAATATAATAAAATGTGAAAAAAAAATGTCTTTGTAACTTTTATCATTATTTTCGATACCTTGATATATAAATGGTAACATCACTACCACAGGATATTTTATTAAAGAAGAACGGGCACAATGGGCCCAGTGTTGTAGCACTTTCTTACCCGTCTTAAAATGAAGATCTGAATAAGCTCAACATTTTATTCTATTGCAGCATTGCTCTAATGAATCAAATAATAAAGTTACAGTGGTAAATGATTTTATTTCTGTAAGTAGGTTTGTACAAACACTTTTACACGTCAATCATATTTTTTAAACTAGATGAGGTCGGCGTTTCATAACTGACTACTCTGAGAAGAAAGGCCGACACAAACTCAGAGGTCACAGTCTCCTTTTAAGTCCAGACATAATCTTGGTCAGATCATGAGAAGCCCATGTAGATTTGTGTCTGAAATGGTAATGGTATTAAAAAATACATTCAGTATGCAAAAATTGGAGCAACTCCTTTTTGCCCTCAATATAATCCTTAACGGTATTAAAGGCTTTCTGGCACAACTTACGTTTAATTAATGATTTGAATTTATTAAGCCTTAGATCTTGAACGTGGCTTGGAACTCTATTATAAAAGCGTATACATTGACACCTGAACGAGCCACCTATTTTTTGAGCCTTGTTGTAGGTACAAAAAATTTGTGTTTATTCCTACTATTTATATTATGGATATCACTGTATTTTTAAACAATTTAATTTTTTATGAGCATGTAAAAGATTTTCATAAATACTTATATTGAGAAGGCACAGTCATTACATTAATCTCCTTAAATTTCTCTCTGAGAGATTGTCTCGGACTTAATTTATAAATTGATCGAACAGCTCTTTACTGCCAAATAAAAATAGTCTGAATGTTGTCGGCATTTCGCAATAACAGAATACCGTACGACATAACACTATGAAAATAGCTAAAGTACACTAAACGGGCTGTCTCTGTGTCGGTTAAATTACGAATTTTTCTAACAGCGTATGCTGCGGAGCTTAAAAAAGTCTAAAAGTTCAACTTCAAAAGTCCAATAATTACCGTTACAAATGCTATTATTATGACCTAACGATGCCAATAAATAATGTTTATACATTTTCGTTATTTAATGAATTATTAATAGCTTAAGTGAACTATTAGAAATAGACAAAAAAAGGAATACTCAGAATTGACCAGGACAGAACATGCACTGGTGTTGTTGAAACCCGGTCAGCGCGAGTGCAGGTCTCGGGGGATCTTTATCGATTGTACAGGCGCGAGCGGGACATATTCACATAAGTAGGATTCATATAAAAGAGAAAAATGCATTCCAACTGGCAACGTGTAGATCATTTGTAACGGTAATTATTGGACTTTAGGAACCGCTGTAACTTTTTATTTGATTCATTAGAGCAGTGTTTTTCAACCTTTTTCATGACGCGACCCACTGAGTATGAAATTTTTTTTCACGACCCCCTACCTTCCACTGTTTATAATCAGTATTTTATTATATTACAAATATCAAAAACTTACGTACAGTTTTTTATTATTTTTTATAATTACGTATCGGCTAAAATTAGGATTTACTGTGATTGAAAATAAACCGCAGTGTGTTATTTGCTTCGAAACTTTATCAAAAGAAATCATGTAGCCATCTAGTACGCCACATCATCTTCTTCCCATGGGGGTAGGCAGAAACTACAGAACGTCACCTGCTACGATCCTTACATATTCCTTTTGCCTCGTTTACGTTCATACATCTGGTCATACACGCACGCCGGTTGTGAGTACTACGCACCTGACCTTTCTGAAGAATATCATTTTATTTTAATTTTTTTCCTATTGGGCAGCTCGTAGTTTTGACCACTGAAGTCTTGGCTACTTAACCGGGCAAGCCTGTGGGTGCCTTAAGCTACTAACTTAAAGCCTCCAGCCAGGGGTGAAATCCTTAAGTACTAGGTGACCGCACGCTAAGGGCACCCCCTGTGGGGTACGAACCTCGGCTTAGGGCGTCACTGAGGGGAGGGCAGCAAGGTGGGACAGGCTAGATCGAAATTATATTATTATTGTAAGGGGAATTTAAAGCTACAGGCTCAGCTACGGCGCGGGCTGGCGCGTCGTCGAGCAAGGGTCGGGGGGGGGGGGGGGGACAACTACGTCAGGGGAGTCGCGTAGTCGGCGGCGAGGTCGGAACGATGGAGGTCTGTTTTTGTGTACTGTACTGGTGGCCCTACTGCTCTCCTGGAGGAGGGTTATGGGGTCATCGGGGTCGGACAGGGCATGCCTTGGACGGCGGGTATGACTAATGCGGGAGGGGGTATATCTGGCAACCTCGACAACCAGAGGGTAGCGATGTGAGGCCGCGGAGTCGAAGAAACGCTTGAAAATGCGCTTCATGAACTGACGGATGAAGAACATCACCAATAAGGTCACTATATGTATTTCTAGGGCGTCCCCTCCCGGCATTTCCACTCACTTCTGCCTTGTAAATACCTTTTGTTAGTGCGCCACCTCGACACAAATATCCAAATTAAAAAAAACCGTTAGAATTGTTTGAGAGAAAATTTAAGGCCTTTCAGCATCAAAGAATTGCTGTAGTACCGATGTCCAACCAAAATGCGCAAGCGTTGCTAGCTAGTTGTCGAGTAGCTTCTCGTGTGGCAAGAGCAGGAAAACCTGACACTATTGCCGATTTTTTTATTTTACCAGCGACTTTAGATGTAGCAGAGATTATGTTTCGCAAACACGAGGTGGAAAAGCTTAAATGTATACCTATCTCTGACAATACCATTCAACGCAGGATAAGCGATATGGCGACTGACGTTCATGATCAGGTTAAAGGCAAGGTAAAAGAAAGTTATGTATTATTATGTATCCCTGCAGTTTGATGAATCTACGGATTTGCGGGTTCTTTTTTTTTTTGGTTGGATCATCAATTAACTTCTCCGGCTCTGGGTAGAGCGCGAGGGCGTGTCAGACTTTTACTGACTAAAACCCACCCGTGTTGCTTCAGTCGCCTGTGCGCCAGGGCCACGGTGACTCTTTCGAACAATCCGCGACTTCGGCAGGCATCGGCCCTATCGGACCCCGTCAATTATTGCTGACATCTCTTTGAGGCGCGCGTAGAACACAACGCGCCGTCGACCCGAGCCTGGTCCTTACCGGGCGGCAAGCTACCCATTGATCGCCGGCCGCAAGCTTGCACCTACGGTGGCCGGGAATCGGCTATCGACTCCCGACTCCCAGGGGACGCGTGGGTTGCGCGCAGTTTGTAGCTTTTGGGCATTTTGACTGATAAGAGATTGATAGAAGAAATACTGTTTTGTAAAGCTTTTCTCACGAATACAACAGATCAGTGCTTACATAACATGTTCCTTGAAGTTACACAAGATTTCAATGTCGATTGGGCGAAGAAATGCATAGCAATTTGTACGGACGGAGCAAAAGTCATGACTGGTTCGAAAAGCGGATTTATTACCAGAATAAAACATCTGATGCCGAACGCTTCCTGAATGCTCTTGCAGCCAAAACCTTGCCACAGGAATACAATGAAGTTCTCAATACAATTATAAAATATTAAACTCTATTAAAGGCGTTACAGACACGATTATTTCGAATGATTTGTGAAGATGTGGGTTCACTGTACCAAAATTTACTTTACCACACACGGGTTAGGTGGTTATCAAAAGGTAAAGTATTGACGAGAGTTTTCGAACTTCGAGCTGAACTTTTGGTGTATTTACAGCAGGTCAGGTCAGAATATACTAAATTCGTTTGTGACCCGCAATTCGTTTTAAAACTGGTTTTTCTTTCAGACTTATTCGAGCATTTAAATACTTGAATAAAAGCCTTCAAGGACGGATTGAAAATGTCATTAGAGCTAAATACAAAACCGATAGCTTCACAAAAAAAAAACATGTGTTCATCACCCATAAATCAAAACAAATTCGACTCGTTTTCGTCGACTCAGTCTTATATTGAAGAAGTGGGGTCTGAGATAAACATCAAAGCATATACACCTGGTATGAAAATTGTTTTGCAGAATTTGAAATAAGAATTGATCCATTATATCTCGAAGCACGAATTATCAGAGAATACTGGGCAAAGGTGCATCATAAATCCGTTTTTAAATGAAGCTATAGATGAGGGAAGTTTGTGAACCAACCTAAAAGAAAATCTGCTGGAATTATTTGCAGATGAAATGTTGCACTTAGAATTCAAGTCTGTCAATTTGGATACCTTTTGGTTAAAAAAAAGTCAGAATACCCACAGTTAACCACAGAAGCTTTGAAGTGTTTAATTCCATTTACCACTTCTTATTTGTTTTCGTCAATGACTCAAATAAAAAGTAAACAAAGAAATCGTCTGAATTTAGAAAACGATTTAATTCTATGTGTAGCTAAAACAGATCCACGATGGGAGAATTTAGTTAACGAAAAACAGGCGCAACCTTCTCATTAATGTGAATGTGAGCCATACGAGCCATGAGCCAATAGGTATCACATTTTTATGAGTCACGTTGTTGTGATTGATTCTTTTTGGTTTATGCTAAACCTACAAATGCTCTTTATTAATATTTTCATAATAAAAATATATTTTTATACTTTGATTTTTTATTTATTTACTAAGGCTACGCAACCCCCTTATAGAGGCTTCGCCGACACGTTAAAAAACACTGTATTAGAGTACTGCTGCCATAGAATAAAATGTTAAGCTTATTCGGATTTTCATTTTTCATCTACAACACTGGGCCCACGATCCATATAAAGTTGCCCATTGTTCTTTAATTCGTATGTTTGCTATTCAATGCTAGATGGTGTTACTGACGCTCGAGATCAAAGTTTGTATGAAAATGTTCCCAGTAGCCGCTCTAATTTTGCTATATTATGCTAGATGGCATCACTGAGACGTGGGATCGCAGTTTTTCTGTGACATTTCTTCGCATAGCCTCTCTATTGTATCTATCTTAAATCTCTTTGTAAAAAGACAAACATGCAAGAAAAAACTTTCTATTGACAGTAGTATGTCACAGGGTGTATCTTAAACTAAACAATATTTAAACTTAGAACTAAAAGAAAAGCTGCCAGGTACAGTGTTATCATTGAAGTTACAACACAACATTTATCAAAACAAAGGACAATACTTACCGTGGTGTTCGGTGAGTATCAACGTAAGTATGTTTTCCATTTCAACAGGTTCGCTTCCAGTCGGATGCGCCCGCACCTGAGGTCATGACTTCAGCGGGGATAAACGTGAAGATGATGTACATTTACCGGTTAGTGGGAATGTGGTGAGGCGAGTTAGTTGTGATTTAGCAATGGAGACGAAATTAAAGTGGCGAATCTTAATTAAATGTTCCATATAATTTAAAAAAAAAACTAGCAGAAGGAAGTTGAAGCTCGTAGGACGATCTTCATCTGTATCACAGCTCCTGACCATCCATTACTGGAAATAGACTTTAGATACCAAGCCTTGAAACCTTTTTATGTTTGACGCAGAATGTTGTTATTCAAAAAGATAGACGCTACTACTTATCTTAATTAGGTAAGTACATGCCAACACAGATATTATACATCTCATAAGAACGGCAAAGAAAGATAAATAATAACAACCAAATTAATCACCCTCTTCATAATATTTCGACACAATAATAAAATTCCCTTATTTATCCATGGTGTCGTATTCTTATTGTACCTTAATTAGGAGACTACGTACTCATAATGACTGGCCATTAAGGACAAAAGCCATAAAATAATAGGAGCCATAACACGTACCTATTGGTTACATTTTATGAAATATTATGTATATCGAGTAATGTTAACATACCTACTTTTTTGTTTCTATGTAATTTTATTGAAACTACGTCAAAGAAAGCTTTCATATTTTGTATCCACTTTGTATTATATTTTCTCCATTGTTCAATATTTCTGATACAATTACTATAGAGTATTGAATATTGCTTTGATATTGGCACGCTTAATACCTATTGTGTGAAATTCAAATAATGTTAATATCCAGCTGTTTAAGATTTTGGTGGTTCTATACAGCGTGATCCGAGTTGGGTTAGTATGGACTAATCTGAAATTATTAGAAGAATTTGTTCTACATCATCGACTTTAGAATCACGGAAAACAGCATTACACGATTCAGGAAACACATACGTATTGTATTGATTTAAATACTTACGTATTTAGAAATAGATTACTTTCGATTGTGAAAAAGTCATAAATAATATACGAAACTGTAAAAATACACAGAATTCGAAAATGAATAACATCACTAGGCTACGTGATTATCAGCTTCAAAGTTTATCGTTTGAGTGCATTATAAGAGCACTATAAAGATTCGGCGCCGAAGCCGAACGAAGTCGAATGAAGCCGAAGTGAACCCGAAGCGAAGAGCGTTTATTCTGCTATCGGTATATAATTTGTATCATTTATTATGATATGAGCTAAAGTTTAATTTAATAATGCTTTTGTAAAGTTAAGATAGTAAACGCTTGAAACATGACGCGTTTAAAATACGATATTATTTTATGGTCTGTTCTTGAGATGCCATGAAGAACTAACTAAGGTAATGGTCTACGGAATCCGAAACGCCTCTCTGGATCTTCTTACTTCTTATTTGAGTGATAGGATTCAGAGAGTTGATGTTAACGGAAAAAGAGCACCCGGATCTGTAGTAAGAATGTGGGTCCCCCAGGGCTCAAGTCTTGGGCCATTTTTATTTCTTATTTATGTAAATGACTTGCCTTACCTCATAAAAGATAAACATGATATAGTGTTGTTTGCAGACGACACATCACTTTTATTTAAACTCAAACGTCTGCAGCTGGTTACTGACAATGTAAACAGCCACTTAAAAGCTGGCACTATACCTGATTACTTTAAAAAAAATGTTTAATAAAGCTAAGACAAACAAATGCAGCGATGAGACTCAACCAAATTCATCGCTTTCCACCGTATCACAGACTGTGATAACATCGATTTTTTTTCGTGAATAATAATATATCAAGTGACCATACAAATTTAAAGATAATATGTTTTTATTTCATCAGAATGTTTGTGGCATTAATAACAAGAAGACTGAACTCGAAGTTTGTATTCAAACCCTAGATAAAAAGCTAGACTATATATGTTTAAGCGAGCATTTCTTGAATGAAAACACAGCAAAAATTTTTAATATAGATAATTACAAACTAGTCTCATACAATACCAGGAAAATTAAAAGGAGAGGAGGTAGTTTGATTTTAGGACATGTGGATAGGCAAACAGAAATTATCGACGCAGTAAATAAGTTATATAAAGTAGAATGTTTTGATATATGTGGTATTAAGGATGTTTTCACTGGATTGTACATTTGCTGTTGTTATCAAATTCCTGTTGACAAAAATTTTGATATGTTTTTAGAAAAAATGGAGAAGTTACTCGATTACTTATTCAATAGGAAATCTATAATATGTGGAGATTTTAATGTTGACCTACTAGTGGACAGTAAAAAGCGCATGGAATTTCTTAGTTTGCTAAGGTGTTATAATTTCAGGCACCAAATCGATTCTGCTACTTTCATTCGTAACAGTTGTAATTCGTGTATTGATAATATAATTACGAACTTGTCCGATTCGTGTATTCTAGGATGTGCAATTGATCACAATGGTTTGGCTGATGGCCATGGAGGTATTTTTGCAGATATTCGCCTGGATAATGTAAGCAATTTAACGCGAAATAAGTATCCAATTGTTGTCACAAAAAAAGAGTATTTAATAGTAAAAATAGTGCCCAATTTGTACAGAGTATTCTTGAAAAAGATTGGAGTCGCATGGGTATAAATACATTTCTCAAAACATTTCATAAAGTATTCCAAAACTGCTATAGAAAAAAAGATATAAAATAAGCCTCAAGAAAAATAAACAGTTAAAGTGGATCACTAAAGGAGTTCGAACATCAAGTAAAATGAAACGTTTCTTATGTACACGTAATGGTAACAATCTTGATTCAAGTGTCTTAATGTATAAGAATAAGTATGTTAGACTGTATAGACAGGTTGTGGTAAAAGCGAAAAAACATGCAAAAATGGGGCAAATAAATAGTTCAAAAAATCTAAGTAAAGTGTGGAAGGTAGTGAGAAAATGCACTAATAAGGAGAAAACCATACAATCGGAAATTCGTCTCAAAGTCAATGACCAAATTGTAGTAGATCCGGAAGCAATATCTGACATTTTAGCTAAACAGTTTGATTACAAATGTATTTCTAGGGCAGTAGAAAGAGACCAAAATACAGCATTTTTACATAATTACACAATTAAACAAAATAGCGAAATGACAATTGCTTCTGTCACTCCAAACGAGGTCTCAACCATAGTCAAAAGTATGGAGAACCAGTATTCTTGTGGTTATGATGAGATCCCAGTATCCGTAATTAAAGAACATATATCTATGCTAGCTGAGCCTATGTGTGATTTTTATAAAAAGTGTATTGAGGAATCTATCTTCCCGGACCAGCTTAAAGTAGCCAAAGTAATACCTGACTACAAAAAAGGCAGTAAAACTGATCCTAAAAACTACAGGCCTATCTCCTTGCTACCAGTCCTATCAAAAATATTTGAAAAGATTATAATAAATCAACTTTTAGCTCACTTGCGTATAAATAGAGTGTTAAACCACAGACAGTTCGGTTATCAAAAAGGTGTTGGTACTTCCGACGCCATATATCCTTTACTTGATGGCGTAATAGGTAAAATAAATAATAAGATGAAAGTAACCGGATTTTTTCTTGACTTAAGTTCCGCGTTTGACACTATAGACTACGAATTACTTCTTACAAAAATTACGCATTATGGCATAAGAGGTAAGGCCTTGAAATTATTCTCTTCATATCTCACAAACAGAAAAATGTTCGTTGAAATTGACAAAATACAAAATGGCTACAAGAAAGTTTACAAATCAGCAACAGTAATGATGACTACGGGCGTCCCGCAAGGATCTATATTAGGACCTGTTTTATTTATCTTATTTATTAATGACTTAATTAATTATATGAATACAATTTTACCTGACATTGATATAGTAATTTTCGCAAATGACATTGATAAATTAACAGAGACTGTAATGCAACATTACAAGCATTTCACGTTTGGTTCACTATAAATAAATTGTTAATCAACACTGCAAAGACCAAAATACTATTATTTAAGACGACAGCCCGTAATAAGGACGATTTAGAGGTTGTTTTGAATGACGACAAAATTATCCTCGTCAAGGAAGTTAAATTCTTAGGAATACTTATAGACGAACAGCTAAATTGGAAAACAGAATTAAATGCTATAAATGCATCGATATGTTCCGCATGTTATGCTCTAAAAGCACTTAGAACTGAAATTAACATTGAGCAATTGAAAATGGTATATTTCGCGTTGGTAGAATCTAAAATTAGATATAGCATAATGTTTTGGGGAAATAGTTATGACTATAATATCAAAAGAGCTTTTGTGTTACAAAAACGCGCAATTCGCACATTAGTTCGTATTCCGCAAAGAGTGAGTTGCCGTGAACATTTTATGAATTTGAATATACTTACAGTGCCGAGCATTTATGTATTTGTAATGTTAAGTAACATGGCCAAATATATACATGAATATGAGACAGCAGAAGAACGACAGATTAGAGAAGGCACACGTAGACAAGACATTAAACATTACGAGGTACAGCCTAATTTGAATATTGTGAAGCACAGTCCCAGATATCAATCGGTTATATTATTTAATAAGTTGCCTCTATATATAAAAAGCGCTATCTACTCAAGCTCTTTTAAAAATCAACTTAAAAGTTTCCTATTGAATAAGTGTCTTTATGCTGTTGAAGATCTATAACGAAATTCCTGTATACGTTGTATTTGTGCATTGTTGTAATATTTAACAGGTTTTTTTTTATTTTTTATTTTTCCTTATGTAATGTAATTTTTTTTCTTTTTTATACCATGTAATTTCAGATACAAATTATTATTGTTCATGAATAAACAAACAAACAAAAAATAGCGCCCTCGCAGTAGTAGTTAACTGGTTTAATGTTAATAACTTACTTCTTAACGAGAAAAAACCTAAATGTATTAAGTTTACGATATCTCATGTTAGACAAGTAGAAACTAGTGTTTTCATAAAGGGTGAAGTGTTGAAACCCGAAAACACCACAGTATTCTTAGGCATAACTTTGTATACCAAGCTTCAATGGGGGCCCCACATAGATACATTGTCAAAAAAGTTTAGCTCTGCAGCATACGCCGTTAGAAAAAAATGTGGTTTAACTGATTTAGAGACAGCCCGTTTAGTATACTTTAGTTATTTTCATAGTGTGATGTCGTACGGTATTCTGTTGTAGGGAAATGCCGCCAATATCCAGGCAATTTTTGTTTTACTTAAAAGAGCAATTCGTTCAATTTATAAATTAAGTCCCAGACACTCCCTCAGAGATAAATTTAAAGAGATTAATATAATTACTGTGCCTTCTCAGTATATTTATGAAAATCTTTTGTATGCACATAAAAATATTAATCTGTTTAAAAAATACAATGATATCCATGATATAAATACTAGGAACAAACACAAATTTGTTGTTCCTACAACCAGGCTCAAGAAAATAGATGTATCGTTTAGATGCCAATATATACGTTTTTATAATAAACTTCCTAGCCACATCCAAGAACTAAGCATTAATAAATTCAAATCTCAACTTTCAAATCAAAACGGAAACTACGCCGACCTCATCTAGTTTAAAAAATATAATTTACGTGTAAAAGTGTTTGTTCAAACCTACTTACAGAAATAAAGTTATTTATCATTTATCATTTATGATGTCTAAACTCATAACATTGTTATAATAATAATAAAAAACATGTTGACGAGATCAGCAAGAACACGAGCACACCCACCACCTCCGGACTCTTCGCTCAGCTCCGCCTCGCCGCCGCCGGTATCCAGCCCCACTGTGAGCGCTGTGACAACACCGGCCGGCGGCAGTTGCGTTGAGCTCGAGCGACGAGTATTTTTCCCCGCCGACGTCGCCAACATCTGTACGTCGACAGGGGAGAGGCCGGCCATCGAGGAGCTAGGTACTTCGGGGCCATCCGGCCCCGAGCCGGGTCCCCGCTGCCGGTGGTTGTGTGCAGCGCATTAGATGGACTCAGTCTATGAACGAGAACGTCATGCGCGCATATAACAGGTCTACAGAGGGGGGAACTAATCTCACTGCGTACCGTGGTAGGATGCTGTCTGTGTTTCAGGAACTAGAACCAACAGTCAAAGTCTCGGCCCAACGACTTTCGGATTAGGTGCGGGTTATCCAACGCAGTCATAGGTTGGACGATGCCGCACTTGGTAGGCTTCGCTCAGAGCTGAGCAACCATATCGTCTCGAGGCCAGCACAAACCGCGGTACAAATACCGCTGCGGTCTACTCATGGTGTAGAAGTGGAAGATGATAGGGTTGCTTTAGTAAGTAGCCAGTGCAACGCCCGATTGAGGAGCGCACTGGAAGATGCATTTCGTGAGTATAGATCCACTCTGACCGAACATAGACCCCGATTACCACGCTTGCCTATGCACAAAAAAAAATGTTTTAATATTATAATATTATTATGTCAGCTTCTCAAAATGGATGTAGGAACGGATCTCGTGGTACTAAGGAGCTACTCCTCATCGATATGGCCATTAACCAACAGGTTCGTCGATCCCGCAAGGATTTGTCGACATGCTGGATAGATTATAAGAAGGCCTACGACTCAGTGCCACATACGTGGCTCATGAGGGTGCCAATGGTGGAATATTTCAGGGAGACAGTTTGAGTCCACTTTGGTTCTGCTTAGCCCTGAATCCTCTAAGTACACTACTGGAGGATTCAGGTCTAGGTTATCGGTTGAGGAGAGTTGGTCAGGTCATATCTCAACTTCTCTACATGGATGACTTGAAACTCTTTGCCCCCAACAAATTGTTACTGAAGGTAACTGAAACTTTCAGTAGTGCCATCAGGATGGAATTTGGTGTGGACAAATGTGCAGTCATGCATATAAAGCGAGGTGAGATTATAGAATCCGAAGGAATTCAACTTTCGAATTCCATACACCTTAGATCCCTCTCCTCATCCGAAAACTTTAAGTATTGGTATGTCGGAAACGTTAGGCATCAATGTTGCTGACATGAAGCAATCGCTGAAGGAGCGGTTCTTTGGGCGCCTGAAGAAGGTATTAATTAGTCTTCATTCAGGTGGCGCCGGCGGCGGTCTTTTCAACGGTTGGGTCATGCCAGTATTGATGTACTCCGAAGATGTACCGCGAAGTGTGCAGTCTCAGGGAATATTTTTTAAAAGCCGAAGTGGGTATGCACCATGATGTGGTAGCAGTAGACAAGGGCCTCACCCCGCTCTCCATGGCTAAAGAGAACTGGCGCAAAACTGTGGTACTTACTAACGGTGACCGCAAGGAGGTATGGCAAAGCAAGGAGCTACACGGACGCTTTGTTGACTGGCTACGTTTTGGTGACCTTTTCGGGGAAACTGAAGGTTTCGTCTGTGCAATCCTGGACGAAATTATCTTGACGAATAACTATCGGAGACATATTATGAAAGACGGGACGGTTGACGTGTGTCGGGCATGCCATCGTCCGGGTGAGTTCATCAGACATATTGTCTCTGGTTGTTCTCGTCTGGCTAACGGCGAGTACTTGCACAGGCATAATTAAGTAGCCAGGATTATTCACCAGCAACTTGCTTTGAAATATAAACTAGTGGATTCTGAGGTACCGTATTACAAGTATGTGCCCGACCCAGTTCTCGAAAATGACCAGATTACGTTGTACTGGGATCGGTCTATCATTACTGATGGGACTATTGTCGCCAATAAGCCAGATATAGTGATGTTAGATCGATTAGCGCGCCGCACAATGATTATCGATATTACCATTCCGCATGACGAGAACCTCGTGAAAGCTGAGAAAGAGAAACCAATAAAATATCTCGACTTAGCACACGAGGTTGTTGACATGTGGAATGTGAGCTCGGCTGTCATTGTGCCGATTGTCGTATCGGCCAATGACCTGATGGCCGAAAGCCTCGATTAACATCTCTCGAGGCTCGCGTTAGGCGGTTGGGTCAAGGACCTAATTCAGAAGGCAGTTCTCCTCGATACAGCTCGAATTGTGAGGAGGTTCCCGTCTCTGGAGCCCTAACCACCGGTAGCTTGGACCCTGTTCCCGATACCGGTGGGCTACTATTTTTTATATTTTTTAATGATTTTTCTATGTTTTTATAAAAATATTTAAAAATGTATATAAATAAATAAACGAATAATAATAATAAACTTTATTTTCAGACCAGGGTCCATAGTAAAAAGACAAGTTAAAATACAAAACATGCGTTATAAAATTAAATTACAATTAAGAACAAAAAATAAAAATTATAATTTTATTTTATTTGTAAAATAAAACATAAAAAGAAATGAACGAGTGCGTTACTTAATATTTTACTTGGCACATCATGATGTGACAATTCATTACTTATCCACCATGGTGGATAAGTAATGAATTGTCACAATTTCTATATGTAATTACTTATATTCATTATTTTAATAAATCTCAAGTATTTAGAGTAGGTGCTTGTATTTGCGGTGAAGTAACATAGGTATTGGCCAGTGACTGCCTCATAGAATCATAGTAATTGTAGTTAATATTTTACAGGATACTAAACGCCCCGAGACGTAAAAACAATAAAACTTCTATTGTGTCTTCTTCAGTGTCCTTCAACCTATTAATAGTTATCAATGAAATACCGACAGTGATGTCTTATAAAAGGCACTCAATATTTATTACCTACTTGTAATAAATCATCAAAATCGCTAGCCTAGTAGCCACGGTTGAACCTCGTTCACCTTTGAACGCTTTAAAATGTAAAACGAATGGACATTACGAGTCTGAAGCTGAACGCGCCGGCGCCGGCTAATGGGTTATTCCTATTATTCTTTTTTGGGAATGACAATATCTGTGTTTATAGGGGCATGTGAAATTGAACATATTACGATCAGTATACTATGTGTAATTTATTTCATCACCACTGCTCTCAAAATAGTCAAGGAAAACATTGTGAGGAAACCGGCATGCTCGAGAATCAATCAATTCGAAGACATGTGACATCCACCAACCCGCACTGGGCCTGCGTGGTAGATTACGGTCCACTTCCTTTCACTGAGAGGAGGCAGGTGTCCCAGCAGTGGAAACGTGGCTGATTATGCTTTGTGCTTGTGCTTGGGCTGCTGTGCTATGATCAGTCGGTCACAATGCAAGTACTTACGGCTGATTATGATTATGTCGTTATGAAGTTAGAAGGCTATACACCGGTAGACAGAACTGTCGGTGTGAGCGAATCTCGCTTGTGCGATTGGCGAGTCCCGATTTCTTACCTACGTCTTATAAGCTTTATCGCTTAGTAAACTAAAATAAAAGTTATGTTTTATTAAATACTGCTTGAGGCCATGTCAAAGCCATTTTAAATAGAAAATAAAGCGCTGAATTTTTCTTTTACTATTTCTGAAACATGAAATTAAAATACTTTTATAAAGCAAAAAAGTCTTCTCGCTTCATATTTCAGCCATTTTCGTACAGAACCGAGGAGGGTAGTTAACATTTTATTTCACCTGAAAGACGTTGCCAGCCCCAGTACATACCGAAAGCGTTCCTACTCTCATAACGCGGAATGAAAGACACCGAGCAAATATATTGTAGCGATACCATAAAGGAAATGTTACAAAAGACCAAAATTTTGCGTCCTTCGGTACGGTCGAAATTTCTGTTCCGGTCTACAATTGCATTACTAATTAGTAATTATTAATCATAATTACTCTATATTATGTTTGAATGCGCAGTGTAAGAATGACAGTTTCATATTTAGTCGAGATTAATCTATTGCTGAACTACACTCATAAAAAAACATTTAAAAAAATCTTTAATGTCTCTCTGATGGCCTTCACACCCTAAGGAATTTTGGTTGTCACAGATTACTATCCATTTATTGATCGACGAAGCTTCATTGAGAACGCAATGCTTGAGAACTAGAAGTTCATTTTGTTTACATCTTCAAGGGGAACTTCTGAGTCATTCCTATGTGGTGATGTCTTAGAGAGAGCGCTAATGACATCACCGCGCTACCTGCCTCTCTTGAATACGTGTTTAGCGCTCGCGACTTGTCGAAAGCATCGAGACAGTTTGGTGTAGGCTTTCCAACTAGGAACACTGTAATGACAACCCTAATCAATAGCGAGGGATGACGCGAAACGAATTTGTCATAGAAGAATTATGTACAATGTTTATTGCGTGCTTATTAAACAAGATAATAGGACGAAGGCCGAAAAGCCAACCAGGCTGTTAAAATAAACACTATTTCACTCATTTTCTTTACAGTAAGTTCAAAGGACCTGTAATAAGGCTCAGCCAAGTACCTACTATACGATTGGCAGATAAGTAAAGGGAAATATCTTTGAACGAAGGAAACGAATAGATATTAGGAGTCTTGAGTCCATCAAACGTTTTTTCTAAGAGAACATCAAGTTTACACTGTATATTAAATGTTCAGCTCATGATTTTGGAATATAATAAAACTTTACACTGCCGTCCAAAAGGAATCTCATATATCAAACCAGATAGTTACATAAAAATAAAAGCCTATCTAATTACAATAGCCTGCACATTATCCTTGTCCACAACGACAGTTACATGCAAAGCTCGGGACAGATCCCGGATCTCATTCAGTAATTAGCGTCGAGCTCACACTCTTATTGCCTCAAGATAACTTTTTTAAGGCTGGATTTAGTGCTCGACGGACGATCAGCGCTGACATCGGTCGCGTACCACTGTGATGCGCTCGCTGTCCGTGCCGCGTCGGTGCTACACTATACACGTGCATTTATCGTCAGCGTCTAGGTACGTGTCACGCGTGACCGACGGTACGCGACCGATATCACTACATCCAGCCTAAAGGAAGTTCTAAGCACAGACGTGACTAATCTATTTCTGTTAATATTGAATTTATTGAGGGATGAATAATAATGTTTTTACATTTTGTGAGTTTTATGAGGAAATCACGATTTTGTTTGTTTCTGTTAGTTCGTATTTGTTATAGCTCTTATTAAATGTTATATTTTATCAATATTGCCTTACTGTCTACTAATATGATGTACCGTCAAACGGGGTGAATAGGGATGCAGGGGTGAATCGGAACGAAACTTTAAAAGGGATTTTTACATTGAAATAATATAGTTTGTTGCCAAAAATGTCTATAATGTGTTTACTGTATTATAATTATCGATTCAGATTCACTACCTATATTATTTCAATGTAAAAAATCCCTTTTAAAGTTACGTTCCGATTCACCCCTGCATCCCTATTCACCTTGTTTGACGGTACTCAATAAAAAAATTAAACTTGCATATTCTGTTGCTGGGGAGTTGAGGAGGAGGAAAAATGTGAAAAATATAATTAAATGCCGTTGATTTAAAAGTATTACAAGCATAGTTGCAATACATAAATAACTAGTAGTATCATTAATTTTAATTATTAAACTGCATAAGTAGCTATTTTTGATTTTATTCTCCGCTACAGCATCATTTTTATATAACCCACATAATAATAACTTTGTGAAACTTTTCACATTAAACGACATTGGTTCATAATAGTTACAAACCCGCTTGTTCAATCCACATATTTACAATTTAAGTCACAGAACTGTAAAATTAAGAGTAAAGAAGAAAAGGTTTGACATTCTTTAATTAAGTTCTATTTACAGTCATGTCTTGAATTAACGCGCGTACATTCACTAACGCAATTAAAAATGTATCCAGGTATTATGGTAACCCGAGACCCTAACGTTGATGTTTATAATACAAACAACACCAAGCACACTAAATATCTGTCTCATGGTAAAGCACGAACTTTTTTTTGCCTGCGATAACCGAGCCTACCAGAGGGCGCAACTATCTCGACCACATTTATGTCAAGTCAAACTACAAATCTGTAGGGATCATAGGAAAATCATCTATTACAGATCATGATATAATCATGGCTGACATAGCTCAAAAACATACTCTCACCAAAGATACACCCCGGTATAAAATCAAACTTGACGAAGACGCAGTAGCCGCAGAGATGAAAAACACAGATTGGTATAACGTCTTAACTACCAATTGCACTAACTCCTCCGTTAACTTACTAATTGAAACTATTTCTAACTCAATCGCTAAAAGCTCACGTCACGTAGAATCACCATCAGCCGAAGTCAATACAATATAAAACTCTGGATTGCGCCAGGCCTCATGAGATGCATGAGGCACCGTGATAATATTCATCTAGCCTTACGATCCTATCCAAATGACGAAATGCGACGCCTCGTGTACAATAGGTACAAACATTTTTGTAACAACTTGATACATAAACTTAAAACCGATTATAACAGTCAACTCATAATCAAAAACCAAGACTACCCAAAACGCTCTGGAACACTATTAGATATATTTACAGCCCAAATACTGAAAAAGTGATTCTTCTCAGTTATTATCTAACGCCCCTGACCCGTACCGACCCTGTCGATTCTTTAAGTAGTTGTAATTCTTATTTCACTTCCCTAGAAAAAATCTTTCACATCTCATACTGACGCGACTGTCCGAGACCCAAGCATCCCTTGCGGGCAAATATAAACTACGTGAAACTCCACTATACTCTTTCACATCTCATACTGACGCGACTGTCCGAGACCCAAGCATCCCTTGCGGGCAAATATAAACTACGTGAAACTCCACTATACTCTTTCACATCTCATACTGACGCGACTGTCCGAGACCCAAGCATCCCTTGCAGGCAAATATAAACTACGTGAAACTCCACTATACTCTTTCACATCTCATACTGACGCGACTGTCCGAGACCCAAGCATCCCTTGCGGGCAAATATAAACTACGTGAAACTCCACTATACTCTTTCACATCTCATACTGACGCGACTGTCCGAGACCCAAGCATCCCTTGCGGGCAAATATAAACTACGTGAAACTCCACTATACTCTTTCACATCTCATACTGACGCGACTGTCCGAGACCCAAGCATCCCTTGCGGGCAAATATAAACTACGTGAAACTCCACTATACTCTTTCACATCTCATACTGACGCGACTGTCCGAGACCCAAGCATCCCTTGCGGGCAAATATAAACTACGTGAAACTCCACTACACTCTTTGTTCTTCCACCCAACGGATGAGGATGAAATAGAAAACCTTACTGATCAACATAAACTTGACAGCGCCGGCGAACTCGATGAAATTAGTGTCAGACTAATTTTACTACTTAAAAAAACACTGTTAAAACCAATCACTCGCATTTTTAACTTAAGTTTGAAAACGCCATTTTCCCAGGCTGCTTGAAGGTTGCCTGTGTCCGACCCATTCATAAAAGCGGTCTTAAAGAATTACCGGAGAACTACCGTCCTATCACACTCTTGTATAAACTAGAGGATATAGGAATACGAGGAAACGCGCTAGACTGGTTTCGAAGCTATTTAACAAATCGCCGGCCACTACTAAAAATAGGTGACTACTCTAGTGGATTACTGCCAATCAACTTTGGAATTCCTCAAGGTAGCACTCTCGGTCCGACAATTTTTTTGCCTTCTATATGAATGAAATCCTTAATGCAACACTTCAAAACGCTGAAATAATTGCTTGTGTAGACGATACGGCAATTATGTTCCATGCCAAAACATGGAAACAGGTGTATCATCTGCCGCAAAATGGTTAGCTTACAATCTCCGAAACTCTTAGTAGAAATTTACTTACACTTAACGTAAAAAAATCTAAGCTCATCACTTTCTTCAAAACCGTAGCTTCCAGTCCTCCTCGCCAATTGACACTGAAATTCCACACATGCCGCAACGATCACAATCCACCACCCACAAACTGCACCTGTACTACTATAGACCGCATTTCCTCCCTTATATATCTAGGTATTGCTATAGACGAAAGCTTATCATTTAAACCTCACATACACTTGCTAGCGGGCCGTGTCAGAAAACTAATCTACATTATGAGAAAACTACGACACTGCACACCTATTAAAATGCTCCGAACATATACCTAGGTCTCTGACAATCAGTACTCCAATACGGAATCTCCGTCTGGTGCGGAGCCGGGTAAAGCACATTTATTGAAATAGAAAGAGCTCAAAGAGCCGCAAAAGTGATCCTTAGAAAGCCCTTTAGGTTCCCGACAGATCTGCTATACAACGAATTTCCAATTCTTCGAGTACGTCAACTATAAATACTTAGTGCCGCACTGCATGCACAGAAATCTATTAAAAACAGACCTAACTACCAAAGCCTGCTCTCGAAACGTATATTACAAGTCCCTCTTCCTAAAGCAGACAGTCTTCTGGCCAGACGGTGCCCCTTTTACTCACACACTCATATCTACTATAAAAAAGCAAGTACTGTGTTATTAAAGGTCTTAACACCCACTTATTTAATTGAATGAAAAAAAGTTAGCTGCTCTCCCTGTCATACAACGACACTGAGGAAATAGTGACTTAACACCAAATTCTACAAGCAAGTCATTCACACAGTCATTCAATTCCTTTACACAAAAACCTTCCCCTACAACTAACCATTACACTCACACACACACTATAACATTATCTAGAATTATTTTAAATTTAAATTAACACAAGCTTGTCTCGAATTAAAATTTAAGATAACGCAACTCAGGCCCCCAAGATACTGGCGCTGCCAAGTTTGGGGACAACTGTTCAAATAACTATGTTATAATTATATTCTAGTTACAGTAAGCATACAATATTATTATTATTGAAATATATTTTGTAACAATGGACCAATAAATTATTCTTATTCTTATTGAGCTAAACAGCGAATATATTATTTGCATTCCTCAGGGAAAACAAACAGATCGCCTCCCTGCCCTTGGCGCGACTCCATGGTCAATTGGCCCTTTGTCTAGATCTAGACAATTAATATACGTGGAATAGCACTAAGTAGTAAAATTGGTCTATTTAAGTGACGAAGGGCTTCTAATTAAGACAGGCAAGCCATCTACTGGATGTATTGGAACAATGGACGAAATCAACGTCTGATGAACGCTACTTCGGGTCTTAACCCCTTTGTTAAGGATTTAAGAATATCAAGAGCTCTTGATTTTCTTAATGACTGCTGTAATAAATGGAGGTTATAGTTTGTATGGCCTTCAGATAGCTAATTTGGTTTTTAATATTTGTGTATTTGTGATATTAAAACGAGTGAGGGATTTTTAATTTGAAGAATATAACTCGCGGCAATCACCCCTGTGATCTAATTAGTTCTTTAGCTAAAGCTTATCTAGATAAGATACTGAACCCACTGATGACTTATGAATGAAACAATAAGCCGGTCCCCCACGTATCATGTAGCTCATACTTAACTCTTTCTATCCGAGGCGGACGGCTAAACTTGAAAGTTCTAATAAACCATACCATCGACAAATTAAAAAACTTTCACTGGAAGTTGTTTTATCTCCACACATATTGTGCAGTTTCCGATCCTTTATTAAGAGAGCCTTTTCCTTTTTCTGAGTAGCTGTAGGTAGAATTGTTTAAGAATTCAACGTTGTTTTTAACTTCTTGTGTGATCCTGTGTCCGGCACGATGATACCTACTTATGAACCTTTGCATGTAATACAGTAGGCTCCATAAATGCCTTACATAAAGATTGTATAAACTGTCTGAACATCAGGCTCGATAGCTGCTTGAGGTTACGGCAATAATCAGAAAGTTTACCTCGCAGTTCATAAACGGAGTAACTACGATAATATAAGCTGCCTTACCCAATATTTGTGGGACATTAATATCTATGACTTTTATCCAATCAAAATGTGTCGCACTTTCAGACTGGCTTTCAGGTTTTTGTCAGCAACCAATAAAACCAACAATCCAAAGAAATACCGTGAATCCCAGAAATCAGTGAGGCGTACATTATATGCCCGGTCCGGCACAGCTACCAACAGTATGACTGAGTGGAGGTAACGCGGTGGAAGTGACAAAAACGCTGAAATGTCTTGTGACGTACGACTCCACGCTTTTAACGTTAACTAGTGTGCAGACTAAGTTATTCGTTACGTCGTGATCGCAACGCAATAAAAATCACAATTGTCCTCGCAGCCTGAGTCGCACTGAGCTAGAGCTCAGTTACTAGATTGATTTCGTTGCTCCTGCAATGAGCCTGTAGGTAATCGTCCTAGCCAAATAATTGATCTTCTAAGGACTGGTTATTATTGATAAAACAATGATATGACTTCGAATTGTCAGCACACGTTTACTTAGAGCAAATTAAACATCATCTTACTTCGCAGTATTTAAAGTTCTGGCAAAAAATACATAATGCAATAGCTAAATTAAGGCTGTTACAATGACTTTGTTGAAAAAGAGCAAATTTATACAACAAATAATATTATGTTGCCACTGCATTTACCCCAACTCTAAAACAAAATAAAGTAGAAATATTCAATAAAGATTCAAAAACAGTGCATTCAACTGCTGCAGGGCAAACTTATTTTAAAAACTTCCCGAGCTCCGAGCCATATAAAATTAACATGGCAGACCATCTGCCACTCGAGCAGTGTGCACGCTCCCTAACTCGGAACTGCAGCGATCTTTATTTCATGTTTGACATGTTTTGTTTCGCGATGATACGACACAAACATAATAATACTATATTGTGTGATGCCAACAATGGAGCTACGGAATTTTGCGGGCTTTACGATTCGATTACGCGTATAAAAAATTGTGTTAGTTGTTATACTTTTTATCATCGCTGATTTCAGATATAGTTTAACAGCTTTACGACCGACGCGACGTGGTCAATTGGTCATTAGCATTACCTAGTGGAAGGAGAGAAGAGGTCAGTGGGTCTTCTTAGGGTCGGAGTCCTTGTATTGTAGTGAGACACACGGCGGCTATTTTGCGCCGTGTATCAGAAAATTCCATTAAGCGTCAGACACTTACAATAAGTGTCAGACACTTGTGATTGTGTTGTCACGTGTCAGACACCAGCGAGTGCGCGTGTTAGAAAGTGGATGAAAGACTACATTTATAGGTGATCCTGGCATCCTCTTAATTAGTAAGCTTTGAGTGTCAGAATGGCTAGTTATTTAATATGTAAGAAAGTGCCTATGATTATGGTGTGTTGGGAAAAGATTTTATGAAGAAAAGCACAGAAAGACAAGACCAGGTATTTATTTCAGTTAGGCTTGTCGTTAATGAGAAAGCTATTATCCGTTCCAAAACTAGGTCTTCATGGAGAAGAAGGATAAGAAACTCCATGGCAGCTTGTTATAAAGTCTTGTATCAACACATTTTTACATTAGCATATTATTATTGTTAACACAAGGTCCGTTTCTCAAAGTTAGCAACTTTGTTAATGTAAAGAAAGAACATGAATAATCCATATATACGATTTAACACAAGCAATATTAGCTATAAATAACACAAACAGAACAACAAAGATTAGCGATACTAATCAATATTATAATATCAATTACTTAACTTACATGAACATTGTAGTCAGTCGATCTTTCACTATATGTGTTGTGATGATCATAATTCAATCCATTTTATAATATAGGAAGAACTTCGCTATGCAGTGTGATTTCCTTAGGTCCATTGGCTTTTAGAAAATTAATATTATGGACATTGGACACCACTCAGGATCTGTCCTGTCTCGTCCAACCATTTTCCAAATCCTCTTCAAAATTGGCGGTAACTCATTAAAATCCCTCCATATTACCAGTCAGAACAGAACCTTGCTGCCCATTCTGCCGCCATTTTAGACCAATCAGAGATGGTTGTGCATAATTGCTAAATATCTTATAATATAGGTATTAATTAACAAATCTAGTATAGTGGAACTATTATAAAACGTCATAAGATTATTTAGCAATTTAGTATGTATTTATTTGTAATCTTTAAGTAAAATCTTATAATATATATTAACATCATCTTTAAGATCTGAGAATCGTCACAAACAACTTGATACTTTAAAATTGCAATATTAAATCATGAGAAATATTACTAGTATCATATTAATTATTACTTAATCATTTATTGTAATGCTAAGACAATAAACGTTTGTTTTGATTATGTAAAACCACCAAACATGACTTGTTCGAAAACTCTAGAATCGTTGTTTGTGTAGCGGCCTTTTAAGTCAGAATAAATACCATTTGCATTAAATACTTCTGTCTATGAAATATAAATTAAATAAATGTTAATAACAAATTTCAAATTAAGACCTTTCTATTTATAAAATAATAATTTACGTTTAATAAAATATAGTTGAAATGGAACGTTTCCATATGTCAATGTCATTGTCATCTGACAGCTGACGTTCGTATTGTGATTTTATTGATTTAATTTACACAACATCAATATTTGTGATCAATAATCAATCAGTTATTTGCCTATAAATATATTCATATTTATAGGCAAATAACTGATTGATTCTCACACGCGCTATGTTTTCGAAACCGCGGATTTTACACGTCTGACTGGACATACCGATAGCAAATTATGTTGCAACAGGGCTTTATTAAATGGACAATGGTGATGGAGATTAAATAGAGGAAGTTTTATTGTTGAGCAGGTAATAATAAATTCCGATCGCCCATGAATATCTTTTTGATACCCCAATGGCATGTGGGATCTCACATTTCTTTTTATGCAAAATTGATGCATTCTGAATCATTTTGATGTATTATTTCGTGTTTATAATACAAACATAGCCAATCTCAATACCGAGTAGGCCCCTAAAATAAAAGAACAAAATGTTTCAGGTCAAAGGCATTTCAATATACTTACGATAGACAGGACAACGCGAACAACATCAAAATCTACTTGGTATCACCTTCTTGCTCAGTTTTGTTTTATGTCTCATGATACACGCCCCACATGACAAGTCGCATTGTGTGCAAAATAAAATTATTTCGAAGAAAATATTAATTAGAAAATAATTATAAAATTGTACATTGTGGTGTCGTAAACCTCATATAACTTACCGAGTATTTAGATAAATTTTATCATTTTGCCATAATTATTATGTTACAACTATCTGACGGTTGATAATCAAAGGTTAGTGTCGGTAAAAGTGTATAATTTTCAACTTGGCCTTTTGCCTAGATGGCATCACTGAGACATGTGAAATTTCTTCTGATAGCCTCTTCGACTTTTCGACACCCAATATGAATAACATTGTAACTTTAGTTACACGTAGGTACAACTATGTGTCATATGAATTCAGCAAGAACAGACTTTTATTTCTGTCTTTGAACCGTATTTCTATGCCGATAAGAACTACTTTTGTGAAATGGAATAGTTTCATTGTAATTAAAAATCTACAATGTTTCTATTGATGTATACTTGTAAATCAAGTTACAATACACAAAAGTTTTGGTAGCAGGGGTTTTGTTGTGATATAGTCATTGCAAATTGACATACAATGTTATTCATTTAAAATTTTTGAGTATAATTTTTTTAACCACATTGTTATTTTTAATTACAATGTTTTTCTTCTAAAATCTAAACATTTATTTTCAATGTTATCAATTGAATTCAGAACGCCAAACTTTCAAACGGCTGTATTGCTTACCTGGTCTTGGAGAAAAACTAAGAATATGTAAAAAAATGTTTTTAGATTCATTCAGTATAACAGAAATGTGGGTAACGACGATGTTCAAAAACATTTATGAAAATAGTGAAGAAGTAATTGCAAACGATAGGCGTGGTAAGCATTGCAATAGGAACTGTGGAACGCAATAAATTAAAATATTAAGATTTCAGTTCGCCAGCATATTAATTCAATTCCAGTCAAAGAATCACACTACGTAAGACAGAGAACATCTAAACTTTATTTTGAAGAATCACTTACCTTTCCTAAATTGTACTCTCTTTATGTCGAATGGATGACTGAAAATAAACCAAGTGATGCCAAAGCTAACCAAGAACAGTACAGGCAGATTTTTTATAAAGAATTTAATATAGATTTCTTCAAGCCAAAGAAAGACCAATGTCTGAAATGTGAGGTTCATGAAAAAGCTTCAGAGTTAGAAAAAGAAATCACAGCACCTGATTACGCATTACATATAGCAAATAAATATATTATACGTCAAATAAAAGACAACGTTATGGAAGACGCCAAAAAATCTAAAAGAACATTGATAACGAAATGTTTTGATTTACAAAAAAAATTAACTACTCCTCAATCTGACGTGTCGACCTTCTATTACAAAAGAACATTTCATGATTTCAATTTTACAATTTTCAACATCGGATCTGCTGAAGGTCACTGTTATATGGGGGATGAATGCATTGGAAAAAAAGGCCCTAACGAAATTGCCAGCTTCCTATTCGACTTTATAAAAAAGAAGGCTGCAGAAGGTATAAAAGAATTTCGATTCTATTTAGACTGCTGTGGTGGCCAGAATAGAAACAGAATCATGTTCTTAATGTATGCTTACGCCTCAAAAACATTTGGTGTAGATGTTGCACACATCTTCTTTGAAGTTGGTCATTCTCAATCAGAAGGGGACTCAATACATGCTCTTATAGAGAGACGTAAGAAAAACCAAGTTGTTTATGTACCACAACAATGGTACACACTCATACGTTGTGCTAAAATTACAGGCAAACCATACGTCGTGAACGAGGTCACTCAAACTGACATACTTGATTTCAAGTTATTGCTAAGTTTAGTTCCCAATTGTGAACAGGACAATAATAAAAAAAAAATATGTGGTCAAAAGTTAATCATATTAAAATTATGTGGAAAGGCCAAACATTATAAACTTTCAAAATGATTTTTACAGCGATCAACTAAATTGGATAGATTTGGACTACCACAAAGTCAAGACCAGAAGTCTGAATAGAAATAAATCTTTGGCTGCGTTGTGGGGTCATAATTTACCTATAGCCTATCAAAGTTTACACCCAATCACTCAAAGCAAATTCAAGGACTTGAACAGCTTATGCTACAGAAAACTTGCCACATTCTAACACCGTTTCTAATAATTCCGACGTTGAAGACTAGATAAGTTATTGTAATCTATGCTGGCGGCTTATAAAGTAAATTAAAATAATTATTACAAAGCGAGTTTTATTCTCTTCCATAGTAGTTACCATATCTTTTTATCCGAGTGTAACATTAATACACACTGTAATTGTTGCTTACAATAATATTCATCAAAGATTTTCCTTTTGTCAGTATAATTCGTAATTGTATATCATGATACAATAATATTCACAGAACAAAAACTTTCAAATATTTTCACGACCCCATTGTACAAGTAGTTACAATGTTTTTCATATTAAAAATGCTTAAAACCTATACATTATAACATTGCAAAAATCATACTTGCCGCAGTTTTATCAAAACAGCATCTAAACCATTTGAAAGAGCAATTAAAATTAGTATCATGAAACCTACAATTGTACAGAACAACTAAAGCCTGCAGCTGCAAATAAATAACAAATTTTGCAAAAAAAAAAAATGCTGTATTGAAAACCATGTCATATTGAGTTACAATGTTATTCATATTGGGTGTC
Source organism: Griposia aprilina (assembly GCA_916610205.1). NCBI lineage: Eukaryota > Metazoa > Arthropoda > Insecta > Lepidoptera > Noctuidae > Griposia > Griposia aprilina. Next base: position 870,291 of record OU744287.1, read on the forward strand.
GTTTTATTATTCGTACCTCTTCATAGTATCTTAAATCTTTTTGTTTCAGGAAAATGTCATATTGACGTCGCACGAGCCCTAATAAGAAGCCAAGCCCCGGAAAAATATGAGCTCTGGTACTCATATTTTAATAGACTATCCTAACTCAAAATGAACAATAACATGCTGACGGTACACACTTAGATCGAGCGCACACTCATCAACGTATTCTAACGGACAACAAGCGTGTAGTTATAATAACAGACGAGAATTAAGCGCACATAGTTCTGGTGTGCGCCTGGCCTTTCTCAATGACTGAACGACTGAGTGAGTGAACGAGAGCCGTGGAAATATGAAATCAACTCAACTCAAACCATTTATTTGAAATAAACCACTTACAGAAACTGTTGAACTGTCAAGGGGTCAGTTAGTCAAAAAGATGAAGCTGTTGCCCATTCCAAAGCGTAGTAGGTAAATACCTATGGAGAAGAATATTGTTACCAAAGTTGGTCGCATTATTCATTTTGAAATTATAGATGTGATAACGATGTAGAAAGACGTGCACGTTAAAAGCGTCCGTAATAATAAAAAATACAAAAACAACAAAAAAAAAAAACATTTATGATTTCAGATGTCGAATTTTTTTGTGTTGTGACAAATACTTTAAAGTAACAGTGTGGTTTAACAGTTCAATTTTATTAATAACCCAATTAATTATTATTAGATTATTAATTCAACTTGTATTGTTGTATTGAATTAATATAGTCGAGTTATGTGAACTGTTAAATGTATGGAGCGACTGATATTATTTGGGTTTAGTCCCATATTTCCAGGTTTCTTTTTAATAAGTTTCCGCTGTATAACGTTACGAATCAATCTCGAGCACGTTGCATCAGGCCGGCCATTAATCACGAGCTCGAGCCGAGCGCACTGCGGCAGAATTAGAAGCGCCTCTACTTAGATTGTGTCTGACAACTTAGAGGTCGAGGGACCCGCGCGATAGGTGAGGTGTGGCTTGGGAGGCGGAGGTGAAAGCCGTGACAGGGCCCTTTTGAGAAGTCGGTGTGTAATGCACTTTTGAAGATTTAGGCCATTTCTGGAGCTCAAGATTTTCATGAGACTGTAATATACCAACTTCACATAAAATATTAACCTAGGTAAATTCAAGGACATTAAATTAATTTTAAAGTTTAATAATTAATAGGTAACTAACTAAATGATTATAATGTTGCATGTAAAATTTTATCTCTGTTGTACTAAAACAGAGATAAAATTTTACAGTGTATTCACATGCACTGTATTCAGTAATAAAGATTTGATTTGAACTTAAATTGCCCGTATTCAAATCACAACTGTCATTCTAAACTAGTCATTTCTGTTTTTGTAGGCTATGGCTTGTCTTAAGTTTTTAGGTTCTTTTTTTCAGGTAAACAGCAGGAAGCTTGGAAATTAATTACATGTACGTTTGTTGACAAATACAGTGCAGACAAATTATCGCCGCACTATTAGGATTTTTTTTTCAAATACCACTCTAAATGACGCTTTGTGAAGATAATAGGTCTTTACCTATGAAATTGCCGTTTTGTATGAAAAAATTTAAACGATTTTTTTTCATGAATTTTTTATTTGTATTAATCGAAGTAATCACCCATGCAATCAATGCATCTTTGCCATCGCAGTGGCAGTTTATTGATGCCCTTCTTAAAGAAATCAGCTGGACGGGAGGCAACAAATTCTTCAAAGGCATTTTGTACTGCCTCTCGGGTATTAAATTTTTTTCCCGCCAAGAAGTTATCCAAATTCTGGAAAAAGTAGTAGTCTGTAGGCGCAAGGTCTGGTGAGTAGGGCGGATGACGGAGAGCTTCCAACCCCAGTTCTTGCAACTTGGAGACCGTCTGCTGTGCAGTATGAGGTCGCGCGTTGTCGTGCAGGAGCAGCGGAGACGAGCGATTGACCAATGCTGGTTGGAGATGCGCCAGCTTCTCCATCATTGTGTTCAGTTCTTCACAGTACACATCTGCAGTAATGCTCACCCCGTTTGGTAAGAAGCTGTGATGAATCACACCGGCGCTAGACCACCAAACAGTGACCATCACTTTTCTAGGGGTAAGTTTTCGTTTAGGGCATTGTTTAGGTGCTGAACCAGGATCCAACCAACTTGCTGAGCGCTTACGGTTATCAAACAGAATCCATTTTTCATCGCAGGTAACAATGCGGTTCAAAATTCCTTCATTTGAGTGTCTGTTGAGCAGTGCAAGGCACGTCTCGACGCGTACTTCGCGCTGGCGATCATTGAGTTCGTGGGGCACCCATTTGTCAAGCTTTTTTACCTTGCCAATTTGACGCAAATGGACCAATATTGTTTTGACGCTAACGTCGAAAGCTGCTGCTAATTCAGCCGTAGATTGTGTATCATCAGCTTCCACAATCGCCTTTAATTCGTCATTGTCGACCAAAGTCTTCGGACGACCGCGAGGTTCATTTTTCAGGTCGAAATTTCCAGAACGGAAGCGAGCAAACCAATAACAGGTGGTGCGTTGGTTTGTAGTGTTAGCTCCGTAAACGTCGTTGATGTTGCGTGCCGCTTGTGCCGCGTTGCTGCCACGACGGTACTCATATTCCATAATTACTCGAATTTTTAACGTATCCATGATGACGAAAAAGATTGAAATGCGATGAAAATGTAACACTAATCAATAAAGAAATGACTACTTTTAGAAAAAAAAATCCATGTTTTTAAAATAAAGTTAATTTGAAATTAGAATTCTTAGCCAAACAAAAATTATTTTGATTTGAAATGGCCAGTACTGCAGAACGGCAATTTCATAGGTAAAGACCTAATATTTATTTTTTATTTTTGACAAAAACTTTGCCCCACTCTAGGAATTTCTCCTATATCGTGGGTGCGTTTACAACCATTCAAACTCACATACACAAACAGCCAGACCCGGAACAACTACTTGTAGGTCATACAAATATTTGTTCCGTGCCGGAATCGAACCCGCGATACGCATCGCAGCAGTCAATCGCTTAACCACTGCGTCAACCGTGCCGTCAAATTGAGTAATATTAGTAAATATTAATGACAGGATATTGTGAGCCTATCTGTTGAGCGAACAGTTGAGATAGCCTGTATAGAATTGGAGCAGTTTATTGTATTAAGTGTGTACAGACCCCCCTCAGGAGTGTATGACTGCTTTGAAAAGGTAATGGATGAAGTGTTAAACAAGATTTGTAACTCGAACAAGCCCATTATCACTTGCGGTGATTTTAATGTTAATTTATTAGAAAACTCGGGTTCTTGTAGTAAAATATTAAGTCTCTTTCAGTCCTACAATCTTGTAAACCTATTTTTGGAGCCTACAAGAATAACCCTACTAGTGCAACATGCCTAGATAATATTTATACAGATGTTATACCAAGCCATAAAGAAATTATAGATTTACTAGATTCTGATCATTGCGGGCAAAGGATAACTATCCAAAACCAAAACATCAAAGTGGCTAAAAAGGATATTACTGTTAACCCCAAAACTGCAAGTCGCTTGGAAGTTTTTAAAGTAAAAATCATTAATCATTTATAAGTTTTGTCTTTTCATGCTGATCCTAATCATCTATATGATGATTTATTTAATTTATACTGTAAACAATTTGATTTTACATTTATACCCAAGACTATCTCGGTTAATAGTAACGCATCTTTCAGCGATTGGGCTACCATTGGTATTCATAAAAGTAGAACACGGCTTTATGAGCTGTACAATGAAAGGACTTCTGTAAACACTACTGAATTTAATTTATATGTTAGAAATTATTCAAAATCATTAAAAAAGTTTGTTGTATGGCCAAGTCGCGTTATTTGAGTTCGAAGATTAAAAACAGTAGTAATGTAATTAAAACGACTTGGAATATTATTAATAGTGAAACGGGAAGGTCTACGAACCGAAATTCTGACTACAGAATATAATATAATAAAATCAGACTCACAAGTCGCCGCTGCCTTTGAAAATTTCTTTTCGGACATTCCTTTTTCAACTACTAAATCCCTAAACTCGTCACCTTCTGCTGCTGAGTCTTTGCTTAAAGAAAATGTTCCTGCATGCGATTCGGAATTTCATTTCGAACATATTACCTGTAGAGATATAATTAAGACCTTTCACACTTTAAATGTAAAAAAAAGACTGCAGATATGTGGGGTAATTCTGTAGAAGTTGCTAAGTCTATTATTGACATTGTAGCACCTACTTTAGCTCTTATCTTTAATAATTGTATCGACTGTGGGGAGTATCCTGACCTTATGAAAAAAAGTAAAATTATACCTTTGTTTAAATCAGGTAGTACTTCAGACCCCACAAACTATAGACCTATTTCAGTACTACCTACTTTTAGTAAAGTTTTTGAAAAAATCATTTTGGAGCAATTGCAAATATTTTTTATAAACATAAATTATTACATAGCAAACAGTTTGGTTTTACTAGGGGTCGTTCAACTACTGATGCCGGTGTTGAACTTTTAGGACATATTTATAATGCTTGGGCATCTTTTGTGACTTGTCCAAGGCATTCGATTGCGTTTTTCATGGAACGTTAATCAGAAAACTCCGCCACTACGGGATCCGGAACACTGCTCTGGATCTTCTTACTTCATACTTGAGTAATAGGATTCAGAGCGTTGACGTTAATGGAAAAAGTTCTCCCGGATCTATAGTGACAATGGGAGTCCCGCAGTGCTCAATTCTTGGTCCTTTCTTGTTTCTTATTTATATTAATGACTTGCCGTACCTCATAAAGGATAATCATGATATAGTGTTGTTTGCGGATGATACTTCACTTTTGTTTAAACTTAAACGTCAGCAGCTGGTTACTGACGATGTAAATAGCGCGATTTCAAAAGTAGTTTACTGGTTAATGAAAAAAAAACCAAATGCATTAAGTTTACGCTACCTCACGTTAGACAGGTGAAAACGAATGTATTAATGAAGGGCGAAGAATTGAATCCTGATGATAGCACAGTATTCTTGGGCTTAACTTTGGATGCTAAGCTTCAGTGGGCCCCACATATAGATAAATTGTCAGAAAAGCTAAGCTCCGCAGCATACGCTGTTAGAAAAATTCGTAATTTCACCGACACAGAGAAAGCCCGTTTACTGTACTTTAGCTATTTTCATAGTGTTATGTCATACGGTATTCTGTTATGGGGAAATGCCACCGACATTCTGACTATTTTTATTTTGCAGAAAAGAGCTGTTCGATCAATTTATAAATTAAGTCCGAGACAATCTCTCAGAGAGAAATTTAAGGAGATTAATGTAATGACTGTGCCTTCTCAATGTATTTATGAAAATCTTTTATATGCACATAAACATATAAAATTGTTTAAAAAATACAGTGATATCTATAATATAAATACTAGGAATAAACACAAATTTGTTGTACCTACAACAAGGCTCAAAAAATAGGCGGCTCGTTCAGGTGTCAATGTATACGCGTTTATAATAAACTTCCAAGCCACGTTAAAGATCTAACCCTTAATAAATTCAAATCATTAATTAAACGTAAGTTGTGCCAGAAAGCTTTTTATACCGTTAAGGATTATATTGAGGACAAAAAGGCTTGGGATTGAGTTGCTCCAGTTTTTGCATACTGAATGTTTTTTATTTTACATAAATTTTGACATTTTGATAATTATTATATATACAATTTCATGACAATTTACTTTGTGAAGTATAGTAATATTATTTATTTATTGTGAATGTGAGGACTATGTAGGTAACTTCTTTATTTTTATTTTTTTTCACTTTCTCAGCTAGTTTTAATGATAATCTGGCGGTTTGAGTGCTTTATGCGGCCTACTCAAATGTCCTTTCTTTGGTATTGTTCGTCGAGTGGTTGAGCTCCTTAAGTTCTGAGTTGAGCTCCACGATTAGTGACAAATGCGTGCACTGACTGGACAGGTCCACTCATTCTGTGTTGTTTTTCCTCAAAAGACCATTTCAGACATAAATCTACATGGTCTTCACATGATCTGACCAAGATTATGTCTGGACTTTAAAAGAGACTGTGACCTCTGAGTTTGTTTCGGCCTTTCTTCTCAGAGTAGTCAGATAGGAAACGCCGACCTCATCAAGTTTAAAAAATATGATTGACGTGTAAAAGTGTTTGTATAAACCTACTTACAGAAATAAAATCATATATCATTTATCATTTGACATGCGATTGGAGGCGTTCCAAAAATAAAAATTTATTAGCTCAGCATTATGAATCACGTAACCAAGACAAATTCAATTCTCGAATCAATAAAGTCGGATTGCAATCCGATATGAATACGCGAATAACATTAAATATTGAAAGATGTCAAGTCAAAGTCAAAAATCAAAGTCAAATCGTTTATTTCAAATAGGCACTTAAAAAGGCACTTTTGAACGTCAAAATATACAAAAAATAGAATTGATTCTAGTTGTCCCTTCCAAAAGGTAGTTTCGTATGGAGAAGAATGGGCAAGAAACTCCACCGTTACTCTTTTAAAAATGTATTACAATATTATGTATACATAATAATTATATGTGAAGACGATGCACCTAGAATAAAATTACTATACCACAATAGGTAAAAATAATTAAATATAACGCATGACAGGTAAATTAATTATGAGATAGATACATGGTGCTCACATATTTACAAATATTGAGAAGTAGATGATTTTTCAAAAAAAAAAACAAGTAATAATTTAGTGTGTGAGTTAAAGTAGTTACATAATGTAAAAAACAAGGTCATAAAAAATATAAATTATACAATTAAATTAGCAACCAGTTTGATTTTGTCTAGAGTCTAGATTGTCCTATGGAGCAGGACCAGCATGTTTCCAAGCATTCTTATCTAGGATATAATCCTCTAATTTGTAATATGCTTGTTTACAAAGTGTACTTTTAATATGAGTTTTAATTTTTCTTTCATTTAATTGCAATATATCACAAGGTATTTTGTTGTAACATTTAACACAGTACCCCATAAACGATGTATGTACTTTAGATAATCTAAAAAATGGTTGATCTATTTTATCTTTATTGCTAGTATTAAAATTATGTGTATCACTTATTTTATTAAAAAGACGTAGATTTTTTCTTACACACATAATATTTTCATAAATGAATTGACAAGGCACCGTCATAATATTAATCTTTTTAAATAGTTCCCTAAGAGATTCGCAACGACGTAGATTGTAAATGGCTCTGACAGCTCTCTTTTGCAAAATGAAAATGGATTCAATGTCAGCAGCCCGACCCCACAGTAAAATGCCATATGACATAATGCTGTGGAAGTAGCTAAAATAGACCAGACGCGCGGTTTCTACATCTGTTAACTGTCTTATCTTCCTAACAGCATAAGCGGCCGAGCTTAACCGCCCCGCAAGAGATTTTATATGGGGTCCCCATTGTAATTTCTCGTCTAGCGTGATTCCCAGGAAAACCGTCTGATTAACAAATTCTAGTTTTTCTCCATTCAATATGATGTCACATTCGCAACTTCTAACATTTGGTAATTGAAATCTAATGCATTTGGTTTTTTTTTCATTCAGTACCAAATTATTTACCATAAACCACTCTTGGACCTGAAGAATGGAATTATTCACGTCGTCAAGATTTTGTGACCGTCGGCCAACATTAAAAATCAATGATGTGTCATCTGCAAATAACACCATCTTCGGTTGATTCTGCAGTAATTGGGTTAAATCGTTAATATAAACTAAAAAGAGGAATGGACCCAATATCGAACCTTGAGGAACGCCCATTCTCATTTCAGACCCTAATGAGTTCATGCCGTTTACTTGAACTTTAACCTTTCTATCTTTCAGGTATGATCTTAGTAGATCAAGAGCTGTATTCCTAATCCCATAGTGCTCTAGTTTCAGCAGAAGTGTCTCATGGTTTACGCAATCGAACGCCTTAGAGAGGTCGCAAAAGATTCCAATGGCATCTTGTGCTTCTTCCCAGGCGTTAAAAATGCTCTTTATTAGGGTGACACCAGCGTCAGTGGTACAACGCCCTTTGGTGAAACCGTACTGTTGTTCATGAAAGATGGAATTTTTATTAAAGTGACGTAACATTTGATTAAGCATTAACTTTGTCGATGTTCGCACGAGTCACCGCGTTAAGCTGTCCGGTCCGGAGTGAAGCCGGACGAATGCATTGGTCGTGGCGACCAGGGCTGGCAGTCTCGACATAGATAGCGACGCTTTCGCAAACTACCGATCGTTAAATATTAAGGTGAAACCTCGGTTGTAGCCCGCCAAATTCAAATTTTCTTTGAATTTGACGATTGATATGAAATTGGAGATTTATTATTCGATAAATATATAATACCCACAGTCGAGAATACATAGAGAGAATAAAATAGAGCTGCAATTTGCAAAAAAACAAAAAAAAAAAAAATGCGGGCTACAACTGTGAATTTACCTTAATATTTAGCGATCAGTAGTTTGCGACAGAGTCGCTATATAGTCGAGACTGTCTGCCCAGGGCCTGCAGTCTCGACATAGATAGCAACGCTGTCGCTAACTACCGATCGCTAAATAATAACGAAAGTAAACGCTTGCCTCAGCGATGCTTACGTCAAATGCAAATCTCTACATTCGCGATACTGTGCAAAATTGAACATATCCTTGACAAAACGGTGTTGATATCGGATGTAACGATATTTGGTAGTATCGACTCTGAAAGTTATAGATTGTCATCGGTGTATAACACAACATTGTCACAAAATTTATGGTTTTCGTAATAAAGTTTGCGGGCATTTTTGGCAGCCCGCAAAGTGATTCGATAACATCGTAAAATATAATCTTTTGGTGTTTGCAAGTAATTATTAACAAAAAATATTTAGAATGGGCAGACTCAAAGCTGTGTCTGTGTTTCTATACCGACGAGGCTTTTAAGTTCACCTATTTATTGGATCCGGTCATACTACATGCAAACGGGCGTCACCGAAAATCACCGCATTAGAAAGAGCCAAAGACATTTAAATATGACTGAAGGGAACGAATCGTCCGATCTTCGTTTATAAATAAATAACACACAATCGCAAATCAGTTTTTAAATTTTATTTAATCTCCAATATCGAAATCCTCTCCTAAGTTCACACATTCTAATTCTAGACACTGTTTACACAAGACATGTTGCATACTTATCCACATGACATTATCAGTGCACTCAGCAGTTTAATAAAGTGGCTCAACAATAAGAAATTTTTATTATAAATCTCCAAAATATCCGTGAAAGCCATGAATATAAATTGCACTAGTCAAACTGTAGGAAAACAATAGGTATAATTATCACAAATTTCTAGGGATCTTAATTGGCAGCCAGTTAACCGGGAAGGCACAGGTAGAGGACATTTTTTAAAAAGGCTCAGGTTCATCGGCATGTGTGCTGCATAATTTATCAGCTGCTGCCGACAATATTGGTTGCTTACCATGGTATGGTACTTTCTGTTTGAAGGTTTGGTGTCTCATTGCTAATCTTCCCATGCCTTCACATCCTTGAAGTAGCCATATTTGTAAAAACTAATAAAAATATACTTTCAACCTCAAATGAATCTGTAAAACATGGTAGAGATATGAGATCTCAATACATAGATAGAAAACTGTTTATTAAGTACACCATAAAAAATACAGATATTTTACATAGGGTGACACAATGTCAATGGGCAATATCAGAACTTGATATGCACGGGATTCTTAAACTTCTTTACTCAAGAAAAAAATATCTGTATAGCATCTCACCTTTAACTTATAATACAATACCTAACAACATTAAAGATCTACCAATTCTACCATTGCAAAAAAAATTGAAAACAGCTAACAGCATCATTAATTTTTTATTATATTAACAAGATTTTTTAGCCGATAAGTTAACTTAGTTTTTGTAATTAATTGAAATGTATTAAATTAGCCTGCTATATTAGGTAGGTATATTATACATAGATTCCTCACAACTGTATCAACTGATTTTAGTATTGTAAGTACATTCTTTATAAATAAATATTCTATTTTAATCTATTGAAAAATAAATAACACACAACCATAAATCTTGTTTTAAACTTTATTAAATTTCTATTACCACAATCATCTCTTAAGTTCACCTATCTTAACAATCTAGACACTGTTTACACGAGGCATGTTGCATACCTATCGAAAATATTTATCAAGTGAAAATGTAAACTAACACTATTCACTTAGTTCAAATTGTTTTTTTCTTCTTTTTCTACCTCGTTCCCTCACTACAGCAGACAGCGACGACTATTGACGCATCTCCTAGCTATGTGGTCATCTGAAGTGTAGACCGTTGCTTCATGCTGCCTGACGAGTCCTCCGACAGCCTTGATAATGGTTATGAGACGGCTAATCTCACGAAAGTGAAAATCCCATGGACTTGTTCATTTCTGTACCTATACAGAACTACAGGAGACGTGTTTATCGAGCTCCTAGGTGAACTTGCTAAAGTTCTTCAAATACAACAGCCTTATGGAGTTTCTGTAGTACTTCTCAAGTGTCTTTTAGCGCAGCTGTTTTATACTTTAATGAGCAACTATATGCAAGTGGGGTCGCCGCTTGAGCCAAAATGGTTTAGCCGAGTAATAATATGCTTTATCCTTGTCTTATGTATGAAAAATGATTAAGCAACTATCGTTGACAATAAATAGTTTGTTTGCAATAACAACAGATAAACAAGACCATAATGATTTGACATTGACACTTCACAAGTTTGGCATTAGGTAAATAATGTTGCAAAGAGGCAGGTTTTAATATCCTTAGATATTTAACAAGTTATTTTAAGTCCTTAAGGCGGAACCTTCAGGGTAGCCCGCGAAATTCAAATATTGTTACTTTTTTGCAATTTGCAGGTCACTGTCAGGTTGTATTTTGATTAAAATATGATTCGCAACCGTAACAAATATGGTTTTACAGAATTATAATCATTAAAATCAACAATACATCTCTATAAGTTCTATTTACCTTATTGAATGACTATTTCATGAAATCATGACATTTGAGGGCAATTCAAACTTAAGGAGTTGTATTGCTGATTCTAATGATTATATTTCTGTAAAGCCATATATAGCCATATTTGATACGGTCGCGAATCATATTTAGATTACCATACAACCTGATAATGACCTGCAAATTTCAAAAAAGTAAGAAAATAAGAATTTCGCGGGCTTTCTTGGCGCATCCCCCTTAAAATGGTTATCGCTACTAATTAGTTTCCATGAAAAATAGTGTTCGCAAGATATGTTTTACATAGCCACTATACAATGTTCAATAAAAATATTTATTTTTATGAAATCATGTTCTCTAATTTTCCCTATATTCAAGAAGAATTTGTTACGGCCCATAATTGTGTTTGAAAAAACCGAACTAAGCATACGCTCTTCGCTCTAGTTATCTGTTACTTTGCTAGCGTACCGACATCTTTATTTCAAGGTTATGGACGATTTTGCACGGTATCTCGGATGTAGAGACTTTCATTTGTCGTAAGCATCGTTACGACAAGCGATTATTTTCAGTGTTATTTAGCAATCAGTAGTTTGCGACAACCAAAGACATTTTTCAAAGACAATTATTAGCCGTAACAAATTCTCCTTAAATACAGGGAAAATTAGAGAACATGATATAATCAAAATGAATATTTTTCTTGAAAATTGTATAGTGGCTATGTAAACCATATCTTGGAAACAGTATTTTTCATGGAAACTGATTAGTAGCGATAACCATTTTAAAGAATTAAAATAACTTGTTAAATATCTAAGGACATTAAAATCTGCCTTCTTGCAACATTATTAACCTAATGCCAAAATTGTGAAGTGTCAATGTCAAGTCCATAGATACTCTGTGGTCCATAGGGTCTTGTTTATTTGTTGTCATTGCAAGCAAACTTTGTATTTTCAATGATATTTACATAAGTAATATTTTTTCATACATTACGACAAGGCATATTATTACTCGACTAACCCTTTTTGGCTCAAGCGGCGACCCCACTGCATATAGTTTCTCATTAAAGTATACAATAGCTGCGCTAAAAGACACTTGAGACTAAACTAGAGTCCGTACAGTTGTTGTATTTAAATAAATGGCTAAAGTTCACCTAGGAGCTCAGTAAACACATCTCCTGTTATTCTGTAAAGGTACAGAAATTAACAAGTCCAAGGGATTTTAATTTTCGTGTGATTTGCCGTCACATAACCACATCACTCGACTTGAGGACTCGTGAGGCAGCATGGCAGCATGAAGCAACGGTCCACACTTCAGAAGGCCACATAGCTTGGAAAAACGTCATTCATTAGTCGTCGCTATCTGCTGTAGTGAGGAAACGAGGTAAAAGAAGAAAAAACAATGTGAACTAAGTGAATACCTAGTGAAAGTTTACATTTTCATTTGATAAAGATTTTGCGACAGATATGCAACATGCCTCGAGTAAACAGTGTGTAGATTATTAGGATATGTGAACTTAAGAGATGATTGTGATAATAGAAATTTAATAAAGTTGAAAACATGATTTGTGGTTGTCTGTTATTTATTTTTCAATACGAGTAGAATAAAATAGAATATTTATTTATAAAGAATGTACATTATTAAAATCAGTTGTTACAGTTGTGAGGAATCTATGTAAATTGTTCCTAATACGAGTATAGGAGGCTAATTTAGTACATAATTTAAATTAATCACAAAAACTAAATTAAAATTAAGTTAACCTATTGGCTAAGGAATCTTGTACAGAATAATAAAAAATTCTATTAATGATGCTGTTAGCTGTTTTCAAAATTTTTGCAATGGTGGGTCTTTAACATTGTTAGGTATTGTATTATCTTATATATAAAATTCTCGTGTCACAATGTTAGTTACCTTACTCCTCCGTAACGGCTTTACTGATTTTTACCAAATTTTATATGCATACTCAGTAGGTCTGAGAATCGGCTACTATCTATTTTTCATACCGCTGCGGGTGAAACCGCGGAGCGCAGCTAGTAAGTATATAAAGGTGAGGTGTGATACAGATAATTTTGTCTTGAGTAAAGAAGTTTAAGAATCCCGTGCTTAACAAGTTCTGATATTGCCCATTGACATTGCGTCACCGGGTGACACAATGTCAATGGGAAATTTTAGATAGGGTGACAGTCACCCTATCTAAAATTTCTACATTTATATCTGTAATTTTTATGGTGCACATAATAAACAGTTTTCTATCCATGTATCTATTGAGATCTCATATGTGTACCATGTTTTATAGATTCATTTGAGGTAGAAAGTACATGTTTATTAGTTTTTACAAATATGGCTACTTCAAGGATGTGTAGCCATGGGAAGGTTAACCATGAAACACCAAACCTTAAAACAGAAAGTACCAAAACATGGTAAGCAACCAATATTGTCGACCGCTTAACTTTTTTGATAAATTATGCTGCATTCAGTAGCATACATGCCAATGTACTGTGAGTCTTCTTTAAAATTGTCCTCTGCCTGTGCCTTCCTAGTTAACTGGCTGCCAATTAAGATCCCTAGAAATGATGTGATAATTATATTGTTTTTCTACAGTTTGACTAGTGCAATTTATATTCATGACTCTCACGGATATTTTGGAGATTTTATCACACGGATATATTGTCGAGCCACTTTATTAAACTACTGAGTGCATTGTTAATGTCATGTGGATAAGTATGCGACATGTCTCGTGTAACCAGTGTCTAGAATTAGGATGTGTGAACTTAGGAGAGGATTTTGATATTGGAGATTAAATAAAGTTTAAAAAATGATTTGCAGTTGTGTGTTATTTATTTATACACGAAGATCGGACGATTCGCTCCCTTTAATGATATTTAGATGTATTTGGCTCCCTCTAATGTGGTGATTGCCGGCGACGATCGTTTGCATGTAGTATGTCTGAATGTTATAAATAGGTGGACTTAAAAGCCTCATCGGTACATAAACACAGACACACATTCGAATACGCCCATTCAGCATATTTTTTGTTAATAATTACTTGCAAACACCAAAATAATACAAGTTTACAATGCTAACTAATCACTGCGGGCTGTCAAAACATTTTTGCGACACTGGTACGTCAAATACTGATGGCAATCGACAAGTTTGAGTGTCGAGACTACCAAATATCGTTTTATCCGGATCGTTGGGACTTAGCGACGGAATTTGGTAGTAGAGTGATCGCTATCTATGTCGAGACTGCAGGCCCAGGGTAGCGCGCTCAGGGTTGAGTTATACCGCATCGTGTGGATATGTGCAGTATTGTGCACTATGGCATTCGGTAGAAGGAAGTTGTTAAAGTGTGCAAATTACGAGAAAATCTCTTGATATGTTGTTGACGAATTGTTGTGTTTTAATGGAAACGTGGCTGGCTACGAAAAGCTTCAACGAGAGTGTTTTTTAAAGCCGTATTCTAAAATCATGATAATAGATTACGGCGGACTGATGATGATTTATTTATTTATCTACTGCCTTGTTAAGAAAGATCTGTTAGTATTTCTATTATGTTCTTAGAAAAAACCGCACTGCAATAAACGCAAAACATAATTTAATTAACAAACACATGAGAACGCTCACGGTTCGCGTACGAGCGCTCTCTTCACAATCACACGCTCGTGACTCATTCGTTTATAGCCGCCGACTTTCAATAAACACACATTATCTAGTCGTAATTAATATGATAACCGATAGGGTTACGATTGATATAAAATATGGGTTATTTGATATCAGATAAAGGATATTAGTTTTTTTTATATTGTTTCACGTTTCATTAAGGTTTTCGTAATATGTGCTTAAACTCTGTTAATAAATAAAGTAAAAAAAAAGTTTGAATTGAATTGAAAAAAGTTTTTTTTAAGAATTTGCTCTGTTGTAATTTTCTAGTTATTAATTAACTGGAACACTCGCTGCAAAACTCAGCGTGTAAGTGAAAAGTTCTAATTGCTAAATATCGGACAAAAGTTTTAATATAAACTTTCACAATGTTCCATTGCATGCGATACAGAATGTTGGCTACCTTTATTATACATAGGATCATTCTTTTGTCTCGCAGTGGACTGAAACATACAGTTAATTTTACATGAGATACATACCCAATTAAACATTTATTGAGTCATTCAATATAATTATGTATACATTATAAGTAGTGGTTCCTTTTAACTCTTCGCTTACAAACATGAAACTTATCAGTACGTATAATTAAATATAAACTTACTAATACGTCAATGAGTAACAAAATTTCTATATACAACGTTCAGCCAACATGTTACCAACATAAAACTTGACTCTTCAACATTAATGAGAAAAGGCTATTATGCACTGATTGCCCTTAGTTCGTTAGCCGGCCTGTTTTATAGATTTAATTAATAAATGTGCCGTTAACGTCAGGAAGGTGATTGTAAGTTAGGGGTAGAAACTGAAGAAGTTCGAGAGAATTTATTAGAAGGTAGTCTTGCTGTTTATGATTTGAACTTAAAGGACACGCCACTAAGAGATCAAAATGTCTTAGCAAGTACTCATATTTTTGAGCATGTTATAAAACTTTTAATTTCCTTTTAAACATCTTTCAGTTACGTGCTGTTACCGTAGTTATATACATCTTATTCCACTCAGAAAGTATTTACGAATACTCAAATATTTTCATTTATGAGTGTTCGATGGATTCTTATCAATTATTAACGAGTTGTCAGTCCTCCTAGTATTTTCACATACAATGCATTTACCGTCAAATTTATTATGTATTTCAAACGAAATGTTTGAAGTGTCTGCTTGTCTGCTTTGATATTAGATATTGTGCGTTTTCAAACCTCCAAATCATAATGAAGAACAAAATGAAACTTTTATTTTACAGTTCTTAGAAGTTCGCTATTGTTATTACAATTTTATAGCTCAATGTCAAAGTCAAAGTTAAATCATTTATTTCAAATATGCACTTAAAAGGCACTTTTGAACGTCAAAATTTACTTGCACCTTACAAAAGGTATTTTCGTATAAAGAAAGAAAGAAAGAAAGAAAGAAAAATAGGTTTATTTGTCACAGAAACACGTGCATACAAAAAAAAATAATTAGCTCAGGTAACAATTTAATAAAAAGAAACAAACAAACTAGATCCACCGCATACATTAATTATACAGTATGACTTGTAATTTGACGTATTCTTTCCAGGACGTGATGGTGTGACCCATTTGCAACAATAAAGCACCCCATAAAGCCTAGGCGAAAATTTATGGGAATCGAGAAAACCCACGTTTTAAGTATTATTGAAAATTTCTCAGAATTCGTCACTAAATAACACTTTTCTCTAAACTCTTAAATTTAATGGCCATCATTGCTAAGCTATTGAAAATCTTATACTTTAAATAAGCTTCCGATGGAACCAGATTTCCAAAAACATCAAAAAGTTTAAGGAAGAACTTTATTAACCATTTCCAAAAATCATCTACGTAGATGAACTTTCACAACAGTTATCTCAAAATTTTAGTATGGCATTAAGCATACAAATCATGGGTAACACATCTTCATTTAATCAGCGATTTAACGAGGTACAAAAGTTAAAAACATGTTCAGAGATGCTAATGAAACGGTCGGTAATGCTGGCAGAGGTCGAATTTGCAAATGGTTGAAATAAATATTTAAAAATTGTGTGATTATAGAGGTATGAGGAACAGGGTGTAAAGTTCACTCATACTCTATGGAAAAGGGAGGAACCTCCGACCAGACGGGTTTTGTGTCTGGTGGGCAACTGCCCAACGGTTGATGTCGGGACAATGTATACGAGTATATGTTAGTCGCGCGGTAAACTCTGCTTGCGCGATGCAGGATTTGTGTGAGGTCAGTATGACGTGTAGCGGGCATGTGGCGATGTTGATATCGCTACATGATAATCTAATTACGTTTATGGCATCCTACTACTTTCTTACCTCCCAGCGGTCCAACACGTTAGGCACCCAGGTGGTCTTGCATAAGCATAAGCATAATCAGCCTATAATGTTCCCACTGCTGGGACACAGGCCTCCTCTCTTTTTGAGAGGGAATGGGCTGTAATCTACCACGCGGGCCCAGTGCGGGTTGGTAGATGTCACATGTCTTCGAATTTTTGGTTCTAGGACATGCCGGTTTCCTCACGATGTTTTCCTTCACCGTTTTGAGAGCAGTGATGATGAAATTATTTACACAAAGCAAAGTGCCTGCCTGGGTTCGAACCCATGACCTACAACTCGTAAGTCGGGGCCAATACCACTGTGCCACCACTGCTCCCACAAGCTGCCCTCAGGTTCTTGACCAGCACCCTAATTGCGTAACACACTATCAATCACAATCTGAATAATTTTGAATTTTGCTGCGTAAACAATAACAAAATGAGGGGCACCTCGTTTTTTTTTTATTAGCTTGGAAGGCCATTAGAAATTTAATATTTTAAAGAATTCATATTTTATGATGTCTTCCAGGAAATTTTCTGAAACTAAGGCTAATGTCATGATAAATATAGGTATTTTTACAAAAGCCTCAAAGGCAATACAAGGTGTGTCAAATTATTAGAGTATGTACAATCGCCAGCACATCAAATTACCACAAACTGTTAGACTTTCTCATTTGATTTTGAACTTAACCATCAACATTTCGTGTAGCTTGACCTTTATGCAACTGTATATGCGCCATTTGTTTAAATACACGCGAACTAAGCGACAACTAAACGGTGATCAGCGAGTAGATCGTGAGTCACGTTGAAAACTTAGGCGTGGGCCACACAGAAAAACGTGAGACGAGGACGGGACGCAGACGCACCGCTCCTTTCACGTAAATTGCAAGTCACTTTGTATAATTGAGAAGAATCTTTGGCTGTTACAAGTGGATATACAATCTTCTTTCGGGTATATGGTAAATAAATGTGTATAAATGTTAAATGAGTTGGGCCCGGTAAGTGGCCACGCCAATCGCGGCATCAGTGGCGTATTATAAGTCCTCAGAAGTGCAGGTGTATAAACATTTTGGACACTACAACATATGGGAGATGGTTTGGTCAGGAGCCTCGTATTCGCACTGGGTGTCCGTTGGGTCAATAATCACACTTTCGCTAGATTTTGCTTGCAGCGGTCTACTTTGAGCCGCAGTCGATGGATTGCTTTCCATGTAGGCCGCATGTTTCCTTCAGGTCACGTCCAGGTGGCAGATGGTCTTGGGGCTGAATGAAGTTGGGTGGTGGTGGTGGTTTCTGTTTTTCTCACAGGTTTCTTCTCACCTTAGGCGGTTGGTCCTGTGCACAGCGAAGGAAGCTCTACTGGCTCTTAAGTCTGCCCGGGGCTGTTGTGTGTTCGTAGAGGAAAAGCCGGGAATGGGCTTCTTGCTTGTATTTTTCAAGCAGGCATGTGAGTTCCCTTCGTACGCCAGGCGGTGCGATACCGGCCAACGGGTAAATTTTGTGGAGCGGGGTCGGTTTTAGCCATCCCGATATAATTTGATACGTCTCATTCAGGGCAATATTGACTTGATTTGTGTGAGCAAATCGGTGCGTTACTGAATACGCGAATTCGCCAACAGAGAAGCATAAAGACATGCCAGTCGTGCGAAGAACATCGGGTGCTGCATATACAATACTATAAACGTATTGTAAAGTTCACTCATCCACCATAGAAAAGGGAGGATCCTCTGACTAGACGGGTGTCGTGTCTGGTGGGCAACTGCCCGAAATTTGATATCGGGACGTTGTATATTTATGCTAGTTGTCCGGTAAACTCTGCTTGCGCGATGCAGGAGTTTGCGTCACGTCAGTGTGACGCGTAGCTCACATGTGGCGTTGTAGATGCCGCTACATCACTCCAGTGGTTTCAGTGAGTCGGTGTCGCGTAGTTCACGGTGGGTCGGAATTATCTGTAAAGATTCCCCAGTGAGCCAGGGTGGCGCCGTTAGCGTCGACCAGGAGAGGGTTTAAGGGCTCTGCTTGTTCACAGGCTGAGACAGCAGTGTGCTGTGCCAAGGTTGCTGATGAGGCTGCGGGTGATGACCAGGTATGCGCTCGCGCTGCATGCTGGTGGTCAGGATACCCATTGAAGCCGTGGGTGCTGGCTGGCTATGTGACTCGCTGCTCTAAAGCTTGCGGAAGTGATGATGATGACGTCACGCTGAAGTAGTTGCACTAAGGCTGCGCTGACGTTCATTTTCGGGGTCACCAGTATAGAGGTATGAGGAACAGGGTGTAAAGCTCACTCATACTCTACGGAAAAGGGAGGATCCTCTGACCAGTCGGGTGTTGTGTCTGGTGGGCAACTGCCCGACAATTGATGTCGGGACGATGCTGCTTGCGTGGTAAACTCTGCTTGCACAATGCAAGATTTTGCGTGACGTCAGTGTCAGGCGTAGCTCGCATGTGGCGTGGCATCGTAGTGGCCACTACGATACCATAGAAATTATTTTAGATCAAAATCGAAGCAAACCATACAATGTAAATATCAGATACCTAGCTGTATTATAAGTCTTTTTTTTTTTGGGTGGAAAATCATCAAATGACTCCCGCTCTGTGTGGAGCGGGAGGGCGTGTCAGACTTTTATTGACTAAAACCCACCCGTGTTTCTTCAGTTGTCTATGCGCCAGGGCCACGGTAACTCTTTCGAACAATCCGCGACCCCGGCAGGCATCGGCCCTATCGGACCCCGTCAATGGTGCTGACATCTCTTTGAGGCGCGCATGGCACACAACGCGCCGTGGCGTTTCTTTCCGCCTTATCCAGGAACAGGAATCTGGTAAAACAGCCATGTCTGGTGAGGACCTGCATCAGGCGGAAGGTGAGGACGCCGTGACGCCTCTCAAGCCACTCCTCAAAGAGGGGACTTACCGCCGCAATTGTGTTCTGCCCATGTATTACAAGTCTAATTTATCAAATGATTTAAGCAATATCTCGGTAGCGTGGCCGCTGTGCCCACTGTGCGCAGCTGGCACGGCGTGCATTATTTATGAAAACGAAACAAAACCAATGAAACTTATTTCAATGAATCTCATTCCGTATATTTTTCTCCATTTCCTTCGTTTCCGCGAAGTTTTTCTTTACTCACAATTAATGAATCCGCTCCATATTTTCTGTTGTTTTGGAGTATTTTTTATGTTTTCAAATGTAAGTGATTTTAGTTTTTCCTTGAAGTTATGCCAGTTTGGTACCTACAGTCGTTTATGTCTTTAGTGTGTTACAAATTGGCTTTGGTTGGATTGGCTGGTATTGGCTTGGGTGTTGGTTGGTTGGGGTTGGTGGTTGTTTATTGGGTTACTTTCTTTCGCTTATTCTTCTTTTATAGTATCAATGATCTATTTAGATATAATCAGAAAATTCTAGAAAATAAAGCAATATATATTTCATTTTACCTTGAGTCAAAGAGATTTATCTGGTATTGAGAGTATTCTTTTCTTGATACACTATCATGGCGCAAGATTATATTGTTTTACCATAAATCAAACATCAATAGTTTAATACAATATCATTATAATTTTAAACGCTTGAAAAACGTGTGTTTCTCTTTTCTCTTTCAGCAAAGTGGTAGGTAGGTACCTACCGGATCCAACTTCAGCATCAAAGTGAATAAATACGAACTTATGAATCGTTACTAAAACTGTTTCTCTACGGTTCAATCTATTAATATTTTCATTAATTTACTCCATAATTTGCACCAGTTTCTTTGTAAGTTCCTGCTACATTGTGGAGTTATTAAGAAAAGTTTCACCTCGCAATCACCAAACTACATTGTGTCATACAAATAATAGCCATAACTCCATTTTAATGAGACCTGTACTCGTAAACATGCTTCCTCTTCATCGTTACATTTTGAAAGATCTAAAAGGGAGGAGGGGTATCTTGTAAAATTGGTGTTGAACTTCAAAAGAAAAGTAACCAAGATGTAAGTTCATCAGTAAAATAAAGTTGGACTGTTGGCAACATTGTGCTACGTACAATATTGTCTGTTGTTTTTTCAACAAGCGGGTGAATGTGCTCGGAATGTTGGAACTTAGGGCCCATGCATAAATAACGTCACCCGTTATGGGAGAGGGGGGGCCTCAACAAAATGTGACAAGGGGATTCTTCGAGATCGGGATTCTCATTTTGCGAGATTAACTTTCACATAGTAACAAAAAAAGCAAAAGCGAGTAGTAGCTCAAAAGTAACTCGATATACCAAGAAAATCCTCTCAGAGTGTTCAAAGAAAATCAAAATCCATTCTGAAATTATTGTTCATGGACTTATTTTAACAATTATTACAAAATGACTTTATCAGTTAATGAAGTTTAATATTGCTATTTTTTTTCTAATTCTGTCTATTGACATAGCGGTCAATGAGCTGGTTCTAGTTCAGCACCTAAGTGTAAGAACGGATGCTTTTTCATGATTTACCAGCTGCACTCCACGGCTTCACCCGCATAAGTCTCGATTCCGTGGGAACACCGGGATAAAAAGTATCATATGTCCTAATCCAGTTCATGGTCTACCTATGTGCTAAATTTCATTCAAATCCATACAACCGGTTTAGAGTGAAAGCATAACAAACCGACAATCAAATCTTTTCTCTTTTTATTATTAGTATCCTAACTTTTTTTTTTTTTTTTGTCGCTGAGAAATGCTTTATGCATTCCCGCTCGTGGGGGGACGAGACGGGATATGTGGGACTCCTGTCGGAATGACAGTATACCCACTAAAACTCAGCGGTGTTCCCACATCGCTGTGATGGGAGGGCCATGGGAATCCGGCTCAGCCTTTGCATCCACAACCCTCCCGGCGCGTGCCCACCTAGGTAGTGGGCCCCGCATGCCCCCCAAGCTGGGGGGCTACGGGAATGGCCCGGAACACCTGGCCATGCCCGTCCGATACTGGTGGAGGCCTGTGCAATACAGGCAAGGGCGCCCCCGCACCCGTTGCCTGCTGGTCTCCACCTTAACCTTTTTTTTTGTTGTCAGGGTGGATATCAAGTAGGGAACCCATTTACCGGGTCCCTACTTGAAATCGAATGACGTGAGATACTAGTAATCGATAAATGATGAGCGCGACAGTTCACTACCACGATATGCGGGCCACGTCCCATAGGGGGGAGTGAGGTATTGAATTCCCCTTGTTCCTTCTTAGTAACGTGCGCGTGGAACATTACGTGGCGCCTTCTCGGGTCCTGTGGAATGGGAATGACAGATGTCCCCGAGTCCACCGTCCCTCAGTACCTGTTTACGGGGGCTGGAAGATGGCATTGTCAGCCCTCCGCTGACGATGACGCTTCGGCCGCCTTATGCGGATCGGAAGAGTGGTCTCGATCTCCCTCTCCCTTTCCGCAGCCTTCTACTGCGAGATTACGGTTTCACAGAAGGAGATCACCGCATCCCACGACTCGGACCCCCGACCATCGAACGAGCGACGACCGGCAGCGACATGTCGATTCCGACTGGCACGGCGCGGCTTCTCCCATACGGCACATTGTGCCAGTGTATGCCACGCCGTGTCCATGCGAACTTTTTTTTTTTCTGTTAACGCTTTGGAAATCCTCATGGATGTTCATCGCCCTGAGGCAGACGGAGCGCTATGTTAGACTTCTACTGACTAAACCCGTGTTCCGTCTCATATTTGCACCGTGGGCTATGGGGGCACTTAAGCACTCTTCAATGCAGCCCGCGATTGGTGCCGGCCCTCCTCTGCGGGCTCCATCTGTTCAAGTGGGGCCTAAACCTTCAAGTTTCCAGATTTAGTGGCAACCTTCAGGACCACGTCCGCGCTGTCCGTTACTTAGTGCAGACTGCCGCTCTCTGGCCTGACTGGCCATTTCAGCCACCTCACCGAGATCAGCTGCCCGTCTCTCCTCTCTCCTAGCAGAGTTGATCTCAAACTTTGTGCTGCTCAAAGAGGTAGAATTTTGGGTAGAAGCGCCCTCCACTTGCTTGGTCCCCGAGTCGCTTCCGTCGCTGGGTACCGGTGTGTCAGGACGCTTGAGAAAGTGCCCCAGAGAATCGAGCTGCATCGAAGCAGCTGACGCTCCACCAATTGCGCGCCCTCACCCTCTCCTGTCCGTCGGAACTTTGGTGGCCGGTAGGTTCTCCTAGTTAGAAGAGAGGCATGTCAACCCTGCGCGGTTTCTCATCTTCCTTACGGGAGCGTTTTCTCCAAAATTTGGAAGGACGCCCTACCATCTCCTCTTCCGTCCGCGAGCGCTTTAAGTTTACGCTCACCACGCTCGCCATTTTCAACCTGTCAGATGTGGTGTCAGAATCTGACACCGCACCCACTTTGAAATTAGCAAAAATTCGTTTTAATTTTATAAACCTCATGGTTGGTTTTGACAAAATCAAGAGTGTCAAAAAACATAATTAGGTGCGCACTAACGAAGGGCATTAATACGGACCGAGATATGCAAAAAGCAGTTTTCATTTTCAAAATTTATTAAATTTATATTTATATTAAATTTATTTATTTATTATTTGCCAAGTGACATGATTTTTATAACTTTCGTTAAGACAACGAATAATTTGAACGTTTAAAATACCTATGTTTCATCAATATGTAGGGTGTACATTTGGGTAGTTTTTTTTTAGCTATGTACTAATCTCAGCACTGATGGTTTTACATTTACCGAATATCTAACCTAACACTCGTTGATAATAGCTTGAAAAACTACTATCTTTCTAAAGGAATGGAATTTTTGTAGGGGAAATGAATATGTTTCATCACTAACATCTTTAGCACATAATCGTTCCCTCTTTTTTATAATTATCCATTCGTCAGACACGAACAAATTGTATCCTCATTTTGGCAATAAATGTACAAAACACGATCAGCAAATAAGCCTAAGTAAGTCATGCAAACAGTTTGTGAGCGCCCTGAGTGCCACAGCACAGCTGTAAACAGTAAGGTAATATACCTTAGTGCACAACAGATGAACAGACGGTTGCTGCTAACCTGTTCCATTCTCATGAATACACAGAATGACGTATACTTACTGTGTTGTGAAGGTTGACATTAAATTCAATATAAAAGCCAGAGTTACATGTACCACTGATAACTCTTGAACGCAGTTTAGATGTGCTGATATCGTTCTACGAGTATGTCATTGATGAAATTCTTAATAAATGAACCCGAAATTACTTCCAATCCTGTACCCTAATAGCGTAACACGCTTTCAATCACGATCTGAGGGTTTTGAAAGATATTCCTGGACCATTGCTTCATACGTTTTAAAAATTCGTCAACGCAACAACGTTAATCACGCAATGAACGTGGCTAAACTGTCAAAATGAAATACATTGCGATCATTCTATGTGTGTTACGCAATTATCTCGCTGGTCCTGGTCACATGAAACCATTAGTCGCCAAGAATCAGTTAGCTTGATCAAACTGCACGTGAGCTATTTAAAACAAAACCTTTCTAATTAGCAAAGTTTTTTCTCCGGAGAAATCAGATTTTATTTATTTTACCCTTTCCGAAACAACCCCTTTGTTCTTGTCATGCAGTATGAAAATACCTAAGATTTATAATTACTTTAGTAACTAAAACTAAACGAAAACGCGAATACAGAAATGTTCAATTAATTTCGGAAGCAGAAACAGTGTTAAATGGTTATTATACTTATATTATTATAGCTACTTAATGCTTGATGCTGATTTCTCTTTCATTTGCATGTAGGTATGTGTCCATTCATGGCTGTTTCGGGAGGTTCCTGTTTCGGATAAGACGGGAGGAAACGCCCGGGTGTTGGCATTGTGTGGATCGACCGGAGGACACGGTGGAGGATACGGTGTAGGTCTGCCCGGCTTGGGCGGAGCACCGCCGTGTCTTCGTAGCGGCGATCTCTCGCGTCCGGCTCTGGTTAATGCCATGGTACGGAGCCAGAGGGAATGGGAAGCAGTTACCTCCTTCTGCGAAGCAGTAATGCTCGCGAAAGACGAGGCGGAGCGTGTGAGGGAGAGGCAATCATTGCGCCCTCACGCCCCTAGTCACCGCAGGAGGAGACACCCTGGGCGTCGGGAGTCGATAGCTGACTGCCGGCCACCGTAGGCGCGCGCCTGCGGACGGCGAGCAATGGGCAGCTCGCCTTCCGGTAAGGACCAGGCCCGGGTCGACGGCGCGTTGTGTTCCACGCGCACCTCAAAGAGATGTCAGCATAATTGACGGGGTCCGATAGGGCCTGCCGGGGTCGCGGATTGTTCGAAAGAGTTACCGTGGCCCTGGCGCACAGGCAACTGAAGGAACAAGGGTGGGTTTTAGTCAGTAAGAGTCTGACACGCCCTTCCGCTCCGCCCAGGGCGGGAGAGGTCATTTGATGATTTCCCAAATATATACCTATATATATATATATATATACACATACATTCCGCACACACACATTCATTCATATATATATACACTCGAGAGCAATGAATCCGGGTCACTTAAAGAATCCTAAAAATCTCGGAAACTAAAAATGCTAGGTTAATGCAATAAATTGTATTTAATAGACAATGTAATACTCCTTAAATGAAGGTATTAAAACTTCTTAGTTATTGTAAAGTTATATCATAAAAAAATCAAATTTGAAAAAGGGCCACTTTCGAAGATGGAACTACGAAATTACAGCATTTGGTTTTGCTTTTGTTTGTAATCTGTCATTTATGTGGGTACATAAACCATGTTGATAGTGCTCTATATTCATTATTCAAGCTGAAATTATGTCGCTTACGCCTGAAGAATGCACCAGAATACTTACAATGCTGGAAACCGGCCGGAGTCAGCGCGATACAGCCAGGACTGTCGGTGTGTCGCTGTCAACAGTACAAAGAGTTCTCCGACGTTACGAAGAAACTGGTTCTAACCTACGCAGACCAGGAACGGGCAGAACCAGGTGTACCACAGCACGAGAAGACCGATACTTGGTGAACACCATGCTTCGAAATCGCTTTCTCACAGGAACTGAACTCACAAATCAGTTTCGACGCCTCGGAGGAAGTAACCCAAGTGCATGGACAGTAAGACGTCGGCTTGCTGAATCTAACTTAAAACCCCTTAGACCTGCAAACGGCCCTAAACTGGAGCGTGGGCATCGTATTTCAAGACTAAGATATGCCCAGAGCCACGTAAATTGGAGTATTGAAGATTGGTCAAAAGTTATGTTCTCCGACGAATCAAAATTTATGCTCTACAAGCACGATGGAAGACACAGAGTGTATCGAAGACCAGGGGAAAGATTCAAGCAAGCATGCATCGAAGAAAAAGTAGCCTACGGTGGTGGGTCTGTACTTGTGTGGGCCGGAATTTCTTCTGAAAGTCGCACAGAGCTGGTGATCATAGAAAACGGCTCTTTAACTAGCGTAAGATATGTGGAAGAAATCCTCAATGATCACGTTGGTCCATTTATGGTCAATTTAGGTGAGGATGCTATATTTATGCATGACAATGCCCGACCTCATACAGGTAGGATTGTGAATGACTACCTTCAAGAGATGAACATTACTCGTATGGAGTGGCCAGCGCGCAGCCCGGATATCAACCCGATCGAGCATGCTTGGGACGAGCTAGGCAGATGCGTAAAACAACGAAACCCTCCCCTAATCACGCTTCGTGAGCTCAAAATTGCTCTCACAGAGGAATGGGAGAATATTCCCCAAAATCGTATAAGGAACTTGGTGTACAGCATGCCAAACCGCGTAAACGCAGTAATGGAAGCACGAGGAGGCAATACGAAGTATTAAAATTCAAGAAAATCGTAATAAAGTTCAAAAATTTCATGTTTCCTATTTTTGTTTTAAGGAGAGATCAGCAGTTTTTTTCTTTATGTAATTTTGTGTTAATAAAATGTATGGTGACTCATATTTTTTTTACTTTCATTTAAGGAGTATTACATTGTCTATTAAATACAATTTATTGCATTAACCTATCATTTTTAGTTTCCGAGATTTTTAACATTCTTTAAGTGACCCGGATTCATTGCTCTCGAGTGTATATATGGTATGTGCCCATTGGGCGGAATGTATTCATAATTATAATTTAATTTATTGTGATAATTTGCAGTGTGTTCGTTAAGGTATGTGAATATTATTGCGTTGAAACCTCTGAAATAATATTTATTAATTAAAAAACAATGTTCAGCTCTCGTTCAGAAATTGTTCTAGAGCTGCTATCACGAACTGTTAAGTAGAAAAGTTGACGGTTCACAAGATGAACCGATCACCTGGGAAAGGTCGCGGGTAGTCTTTGTGAGACATAATAATTAACTTACTAATCTACCATGTTTTACAATGTAATATTATTGTTTCATTTTCTGTTTGAAGTACTACATGTATCAGAGTTTATCACCTGCACATGCTTTTCAGATCAGAAACACTGATCACAACAACCATTTTGAACAATTCATCCATTATTTTC
Organism: Griposia aprilina; assembly: GCA_916610205.1. NCBI lineage: Eukaryota > Metazoa > Arthropoda > Insecta > Lepidoptera > Noctuidae > Griposia > Griposia aprilina. The sequence continues at coordinate 897,647 of OU744287.1, forward strand.
GTAACACTAAAAAGATAATCAAATGTTTTTTTTCAATAAATGTTATAAAATCTATATTTGTAACATTTATGCCACGGCTTTTCACAATCTTTTTTTGCAATATATATTGCTAGGGAATATTCTTTCAAACAAAATATTCACCTTCCGATCATTAATTCAAGATACCGCATTTTGATCGAAAAGGAGGAATTTATGTTCGAGTGATACAGAGTCGAAAACCCGATTATTAATGATGAGTTAGTTACCTGGGACGGGCGTAGTCGGTTAAGACATTTGTAACTTTTTTATTTTTAAGAGTTAAGTTTATTAAGATAATTTGATAATTTGATGATCTAACATTCCTCTCAATCCAATCCGATCAAAAAATTTGTATCTTGAATTAATAATAGGAAGATGATTATTTTATGTCTCAAAGAATTTGCCATGACAATGAATATTGCAAAAAAAATATATGAAAAAGCCGTGAAAAAATAGTGACATAATTTTTAGAAAGCAGTTCTATAAATAATTCAAGAAATTTAATAACGAAAACTGTTTAGAATCGCGAAACATACATGGGGTATTAAATGCTAGTTAATCAATAACATTTTATTCAAGCGTTAACGAAAGTCACGGCTTCTAACAAGGTTGAATCACAGACATCTTTCTCCAACATCGTTCCTACTTGACCCACTTATCTCCGCATCACTGTGGCCCCCGTTCCCTGCCTCGTACGCGGGTCACGTGAAACTTCTAAGCGGTCACGTGTGAGCCCTGCACCGTCGCCGCGTCGCACAGTGGATCGATTTAAAGCATCGTTAGTCTTATTGCCTCTTATACTTTTTCGCGTACGTTTTAATTCGATCGGTGAAACAGTGCACAGTAATAATGGACGTATCATAATCATCATTTGAGCCGAAAGACGTCCACTGCTACAGGCCTCCTCCAGGTGTCGCGTCGCCACATTGTCTGGTTCTGTTACTAATAAGCGCTACTTTGCATAATAAAAAAAAATGCTAGTAAATAACATAATATCACGTACTTAGATAAAATTCTTTCAATAATTAAAGGGCCTTGTGTGTAGTTATGAAGACTACACCTTATTGGCGAAGATACGGAAGGGTTAGGTATTAATAGTCCATAGACAAGACGTAGACGTATTCAAGTTCAAGTTAGTAAGATGAATAAACACAAATCATGCAGGTGAGATAAACTTTCGTTTAACTATTTAGTTCTATCTCTAATAATACTTGTTGTAATTATTGATACCTGCGAATTCATTGGATATTCAGATTATATAACATGGTAACCTACCCACACGTGCATGCACATACTGACTAATTTGAGTGGACCAATGACTTAAGACAAGTTAAAGGTGGCTAAAAATTGGTAGACAGTAAAATGTTATAGGTACCGTCAAACGGGCTGAAAAATGTTTAAATCCCTTTTAAAGTTTCGTCCCGATTCATCCCTGACCCTGTATTTCCATTCACCACGTTTGACAAAACTGTACAAATTTTTTTGTCAATTCAAAGCCTTTTCTCTCGTCCGTCTTTCTGTACAGTATGTTTTTTTTCGAATTTAACAGCAAAATTGAAAAACCTTGGCAGGTCAATATTTGATTTTGTGACGAGTCTTGTAGGGAATACGTTATGAAATTTAGAATAATACGTAATAATTATGTACGTATTTTTCTGTTCCTACCTTCATGTCTGTACATAAACTGTTTTATTTTCGAACACCTTAATTAGTACCTCATAGTAATAGGTACCTACAAAATGTAAATTAAAAGAAAAAACAAGTTACTTAGTACATATCTATTTATTAAAACAAGGCGAGTTCCGGCGACGTGGCGGTGCACAGTGGTCCCAGCCGGAGTCGAGGTCGTCGCAATAAATGTGTGTCGCACAGAGTGCTGCCCTCTTCCGTTCCCCATAAAAAATCTTTGTTGGTGACGGGAACAATTTATTTTTGTTTTTGTTGTTAATTGCCACCATGTATAATAAGTGGGGTTGTTCCGGGAAAAGGGATGTACGAACTATGTTGAAGGTTGGGCGTTATTTTTATAGCTGGAGGTCTTTATTTTTATACGGACTAATGTGATGAAGGGACGGTTTTTCTTTTTGTTTAGTTACTACTGGTATATTATTGAACACGTCTAAAAGCGCTGCGAGGTCTTTGGTCTTATATAAATATGAAGTTATACAGCTATTCTGCAATAAGACCTGAGTATTTCCAGTTTCAATTTAAGAACAGAATTGTTTTCATCATAGGAATTAATGACCAAAGAATATCATGATAATAATTATTTATAAATATATAACCTCACGCCTTTTTCCTATAAGCCAGCTACAGAACGCAACCCACTACCATCCTTACAAACTATTTTTGCTTCAGCAATAGGTTTGGAGCAATAGGTATATTCATTCTATTGTATGATATTAATTTCTTTTTTTAATAATGGGAAGTAAAATTTATGATTTACTAACTGTTACCCGCGACTTCGTCTTATACAATCCACGATAAAAAAGTAGTCTATGTCCTTCTCCAGATCCTAGGCTATCTATCTGGCAAATTTCATAATGATCGGTTCCCTGGTTGAGACATGAAAAGGTAAGAGACAGGCAGACAGACGAGAGAGAGGGTGAGTGAGAGTTACTTTCGAATTTATAATATTAGTACCTGTGGCGGTATCTACATCGCCACATGCGAACTACGCATAACACTAACGTCACGCAAAATCCTGCATCGCGCAAGGAGAGTTTACCGCGCGACCAGCATATATACACCGTCCTGACATCAATCGTTGGTCAGTAGCCCACCAGACGCGACACCTGTCCGGTTAGAAGATCCTATCTATTCTATGGAAGATGAGTGAATTTTTCAACCTGATTCTCATACCTCCAAATACCTATGAAAAACTTGACATAACATTAATATTTATTAATACCTACCAAATTCTGAGCCTTCTCCATCGGGCAGTTGATTCACTCGAACCAGCAATGTTAGAGTGCACTTATCTTTAAGTTCTATGGAGGTCGAAACTTTTTGGTAAAACAACCGACTTCCAAAAAAACACAAAAAACGTGGAAAATAACTTTGATTTCGGAAGTAAGTGTCTTTGGTTTTGTATTTTCGTTTCTGGCCACCGACTTCCGAAATCAAAGTTATTTTTCACGTTTTTTAGTGTTTTTTTGGAAGTCGGTTGTTTTTTATTTTGTAAAAAAGTTTTTATTTTTCACGTTTTAGTTGCGATGCCTACCCCACACAAATTCGTATAGCACTTCTTGATATGTAAATAACAGTGACAGGAAATTATTAAAACATCATCAACATAAACTAAGTGGAAAAAATATGCAGTATTAAGGATAACTCAAAAACTACTGGTCAGACCATGATCAAATTTAAATGGGACCACATATAAAGCACAGGCTAACAAATAAATAATTAATCAGCCAAATCGGTTTACCTAGAAAAATGTTCTGAGCTATCATACATAAAAAATAAATTAAAAAAACATACAGTCGAATTGAGAACCTCATTCTTTTTTTTTAACTCGGTTAATAAGGTGTGATGATGCAGTTATGCTCAATAGTTGTTAGTTTTTTTTTGTACTTTTGACTATGTTAGAATATCTAAACATTAATAAGGCTAACGGGTCTATATAAAAGCTAAGTTACAGGGAATTTATAATTAATTGTTTCATGTTTCCATTCTAAACATGCATTCAGACATAAGAAAAACACGTAATAAATTGTACGGTTCAAAACTAAATTATATAAAAGGACAAAAAGTAAGGGATTCGTGTTTTAGTGTGCAGCTTAAGGTTATTTAAAATTAATTACTGAATCAAAATGTTTCACGGCTCAGCATCTTCAGCATAAAACAAAACTACTTCAAACAATAATTAAATCTAACAGCACAAAGCGCTTTAAGATTCTAACAGTACGAGTAGTACAGTGTACTTACTAGTACAAAGCGAACTATTGTCAATCCCTTTGCTGTCTGCTACATAAAGCTCTTCAAGCACAGAAATAATATTCCGTGAACTCAATAGAATAACTATGTATCGATATGAAAGCAAAGGAAACTTTGAGAAAAGTATGAATAATCTTTGTTACTTACTTCTTAGTTTCAGTTCCAGAAGTCTATCTGTTGTTTGTTGGCGTTATTAGTACTTCAGACACATTTTTCCTTTAATATAAATACGATAGGTACCTACTGTATTCCGTACAATATAATTATGTTAACATGTACCTTAATGCTGCGAGCAAAGTAAATGAAAATAGTAACAACCTCGCATGCATTCCGCTGCGAGGCAAACTAAAAAAAAATATGCAGGTATGTCAATGCGCTAAGAAAGTTAACATAAGAATCATAAAATATGATTTTCATTGAGAGCTAAGAAAATTAATGCATTTTGAAATTAAAAGCATACGTCAAAATATAAAAATAATAGCACATGGGTCAGTTTATAATTATACCACAAAATAAAATTTCAAATAATAAATAAAAAGTTTGAAAATATCATGTAATCGTCTTATTATTAGAGTACTATACAATTAAACTAAATATTAATAGTATGTACATCTAAATACAAATAAATAAAATAAAAAAGAAAGAATGAAAAGAATCATAGGGCATCAAAAAATTCGTCCGCATCGCTGTCGACAGGAGAAGTACTCAAAAGGCTGGCAGCATTGCCACGTTGTATGGCGATGCTAATTCTTTGGCCAAAAAATAGGCCAGCCCTCTGGTCACGTGAAGAGTCGACCAATCGCTTGGCGATGTCTCCAAAAACCAAGTGGGCACTCGGACCCCACGGCCCTAGTGTTTCAACCCCAAACGGCTCGAACATATAACTCCCAATAAGATTCGAATATTTTCGCCGTTTGAGGTTTTCTGCACCTGCAGCAGCCGCCCCAGCACAGCCCGCCGTGCTAGGAAGATGGGATGGCGCAAGGGTGTCGACACACGTTGCATCCCACACCAAAGGCCTGCCTAACTTCAAGGAATTATGGTCATTCCATCTGGTCTCTTCCCATCGTCACGTGCCAAACCGTTGGGTTCTAAAACAGCTGGCACCCCGGCGGTGGCAAGAGCACGACGGATTATGTCATTAATGCAGGCGTGCCGTGCTATCCGGCCTGCGCTCTTACTGCAAGATAGGCCATGGTGTCCGAGGCAGTCGACAGCTTCACCGCACTGGCAGCGATGCGGAGCCCCGCAAGGAGCGCCCAGACGCAGACAAGTAGCGATCCGGAAAGTAGTGTCGCCCAACATAGTACCTATGTTGGGCGCCGGTAGCGCCTGAAGCCAGAGGCCCGACTCCCATTCTCCCACAGCCAGCAGACGGGCACGCTCAGCAGTATTGGAGGACGAAATAATAAATTCAGCTCTCAAACATTGGCAACATAAAGTTGTGACATAAATTAAGAAAATTCAAAAGTTACTAACCATACACATACATTAAATTAATATAAACGAGGAAAAAATGTACGGAACTGTAAGAAACCGTGTAACGTAACTAATTCTGAAGTTTCACCTCTTATAACGAGTAAGTTCGCGGCGTCGGGGTGGCCAAATTAAAACGTTCTGGAGTATTTCAGGATCAATCGGGTGCAGCCGACGAAATTGTTTCACTAAGTATTTATCGCTAATCCCATGTTTCGTGTTCGCCATGAAGTTGTTTATTTTTGGAAGTTGTTTGGAGGAATGTTTCCTGAGTTATAGTAATTATTAGTTTACGGACGGTTCGACCTGTTTTTGTAGCTTCAAACATAATTACAATCTCTGCGATTTTTAACTTAGAGTTGAGTCAAAATATCAAAAAAATAAATAATGTAAATATATAGTGCATGTGGTGTTAGCCTGTAAGTAGTTGTTGCACTTATAAATGTATTTTAAATGTTATAGTGAAACATTCCAACTTTGCCCAGTTTTTTCGAATAAATACAATTTTAATACGATTTTTCTATTGATACGTAAGTATTTTCCTTCATCAGCTACACCTGTAAGATCATGTGCATGTGTTAATATAGGTAAATTTACTATTATTCAACATTAAATTCAATATTTGTCCGATTTTGTTGGCGGGCAAATTTATCTGGACTTTTAGCCAACTTTGCCCACATTGATGTTTGACGCAAATATGGCCTTTATGCAGATGATGTAAAAACTAGTACAAGAATTTCGGTAAATAATGGCGTTTACTTTAGGAATCTAAACAACACTATGAAAAGTTTCTTACTAAAATGAGTGGGCAATGTTACCCTGACATTTGTTGTATTTTTCATACAATCCACATTTCGCCTTTTAAAAGTGCTAGGGTTGGCACCTAAGTGTGTTTAGGTAAATAAAAACAAAAACCTAGAAAAATGTTTCATGTTTATTAGTATTGAATAAAATTTGAAATTACAATTAACACTTTTATTGATAAAGTATATACTTAGGTACTTCTAATAAAGATCAAATCAAGTACCTCGTATGTGGTAGCAAGAAATTTTAGCTGATTCTACTGATTCGCATGCAAGTTTTAACATTTCTTCACTGTAGTTTTTATATACCCTGGATCCAATTATTCGTCTTTACTTCCTCTGTCGAATTCGAGATTTATGTTTATTTTTCTGAAACAAACCATGCAACTCTCAACAAAAAATATTAGAAGTAAGTAATAATTAAATAAGATAAATAGCACAGTATTCTTGGGCTGAACTTTGGATGCTAAGCTTCAATGGGACCCATATATAACTAGATAAATTGGCAAAAAGCTAAGCGCCGCAGCAAGTTATGCTGTTAGAAAAAATCGTAATTAAACTGACATAAAGACAGCCCGTTTAGTGTAATTTTACTATTTTCATAGTGTAATGTCGTATGGTATTCTGTTGTGGAGAAATGTCGTAATGTCGTATGGTATTCTGTTGTGGGGAAATGTCGTAATGTCGTATGGTATTCTGTTGTGGGGAAATGTCGTAATGTCGTATGGTATTCTGTTGTGGGGAAATGTCGTAATGTCGTATGGTATTCTGTTGTGGGGAAATGTCGTAATGTCGTATGGTATTCTGTTGTGGGGAAATGTCGTAATGTCGTATGGTATTCTGTTGTGGGGAAATGTCGTAATGTCGTATGGTATTCTGTTGTGGGGAAATGCCGCCGACATTCAGACTTTGTTTTGCAGAAAAGAGTTGTTCGATCAATTTATAAGTTAATTCCGAGACACTCCAGGGAGAAATTTAAGGAAATTAATGTAATGACTGTGCCTTCGCAGTATATTTTTCAAAATATTTTATATGCTCATAAAAATAAAGAATTGTTTAAAAATACAGTGATATCCATAATTTAAGTACTAGAAACAAACACAAATTTATTTTACCTACAACAAGGCTCAAGAAAATAGGTGGCTTGTAAACTCAGATGTCAATGTATACGCTTTTATAATAAACTTCCAAGCCACATACAAGATCTAAGCCTTAATACATTCAAATCATTCATTAAACGTAAACGTTGTGCCAGAAAGCGTTCTATACCGTTAAAGATTATATTGAGAACAAAAAAGCTAGGGATTTAGCTGCTTCAATATTTTTTTTGCATTTTAATTACTGCATTATGTTTTTTTCACATGTTCTGACCAAGATTATGTCTGGACTTTAAAAGAGAGTGTGACCTCTGAGTTTGTTTCGGCCTTTCTTCTCAGAGTACTCATATAGGGAACGCCGACATCATCTAGTTTAAAAAAAAAATATGGACATGTAAAAGGGTTTATACAAACCTATTTACAGAAATAAAATCATTTATCATTCACTACCAACAAGGCTACGGGGCCAACCAGTATAAGAATAATAAAAAAGTTCAAATTATAAGGTAGTGTGGATCAGGTACACACGGCTACACACCAAGCTAGACATTTCCAGTATAAGATGATCTCGCGTTATATAGGATTTCCGTAAATGAGAGGTCAGCTTACACTGGAAACATATAGCTTGATGTGTAGCAATGTGTACTCACTCAGTACCCAATAACTAATGTCATCTTCGAATTTTATTAATTAATAAGTACATAGTTGATGTTAATTAAATAAGCTCAGCAGTAGCCATGAATTAGAAAAGGAAAAAAAATCATGGTTTCGTGATGTGCCAACCCTAAGCCTTTTTTGATGGCGGGCAATGTTGTCAATCGTAGGTCGGAACATTACTAGATAACTTTGCCCATCACCATAACTTTAGTTTTAAAAGACCTTGAGCAATGACACTAACATTAATACGTTCTACAAATCATTTTCTATAACATGTTATAAAGTAAACTAAACTGTGTTTTCGCCATCTCGCAGAATTTACTTTCAAATTTGCACTAAAATTTGCCCGCAAAAACACGCACCTCACTTGACGAGTTCCAACAAGTAACTAAGCGAAGTTCGCAAAAGACACCATAGTCAGTATTGCCATATATATAACCTATTTTCCACCAAAGTCAATAAATATTGTCATAATATTAAGATATTTTTGCACATGAAAGATATGCTTATAAATTGTTCTTCGGGCAAAGTTTCACTTGGGGGCAATGTTGGCATATTTCACAACAATTGTAGGCTAACCTATTAATAAATAAATAAATAAATACCTACTCGTAAAGTGAATAAGGCGGATCTCGCACTTTAACGCGCCACGCAACAGGGCGCGGGAAACGAACCCAAATGCCCCGCGCAGAAACGCGTTTTTATTGAATTTGTATTTAGAAATCACGTGCGGGAGCACGTGGCCCGCGCACTGGGGCGGGCGTGGCGTCTGGTAGTGTGAGATCCGCCTTAGCTGTACTTCATCTTCATTTTACATTTAAAGTTCTACTACCAATTACGTGTACTGTCTGCATTCGATTATTCTTGTTATTCTGCGTTCTTAATTATTGACGATCGACACATACTGCAGCAAATTCCATCTAAATACGCGTAAAAGTGTGCGACAGCCCGATTATCCCCATTGTCCTTTTTATCAACAGCTGATGTCAACACGTCGATTCTCTCAAGATATCGCACCATGCCCCTTCATAAATCACATTGACCGCTTTCCCTCTGTTGGCTAAAAACTCGCTCGATTTTCGCTTAATATATACATTGCATAGCTTCTACATTCAATAATTATTACGTGAATTTGACGCAAACGTCACCGCAAGATCCAGCTGTTCAAAATTATAGGCTAAATAGATATGTCAACTCAATGTTTCTTAAACCAATGTCAGAAAACGAAGTGCGCCTTGAAATAATGTCCCTGTCCAACACTAGATCAGAGGGCTATGACGAAATTAGTACTAAAATCATAAAACCTTGCTGTAATGAATTGACTAGTATTTTAACCCATTTAATAAACATGTCTTTTGCAGCAGGAACATTTCCCGATAGGTTAAAATTATCAATTATTAAGCCGTTATTTAAAAAAGGAGATAAATGTGATATTAGTAATTACCGTCCAATTACATTGATACCTATTTTTTCAAAAATTTATGAGAAATGTATGTTTAAAAGGCTAATAGAATTTTGCAATAAATTCCAAATAATAAGTACTGAACAGTATGGATTTCAAAAAAAGAAATCCACATCATTAGCTATTTACTCTCTTATGAAGGCATTACTTTCAAATATTAATAATAATCATCTGACTACGGGACTTTTTTTTGATTTATCAAAAGCCTTCGATTTTGTGTCGCACAGCATATTGTTGGATAAACTAGAGACTATTGGGATTAGAGGACCTGCACTTGAATGGATATCATCCTATTTAGGCAATAGACAGCAACGTGTCATTATTAGTAAAATTAACAGTAATAGAGATATGATACCATACTCATCAGAATATAAGCAAAATAAATGTGGCGTTCCGCAAGGAAGTGTGCTTGGTCCAATATTGTTTCTTTTATATATTAATGACATCATAAAAATAACCAAACATAAATGCATTTTATTTGCCGACGATATATCAATCATAGTGACATCAGATAAAAAGAAAAACAAGACTGACCATGAGTTTGACATAAATAATACAATAGACAAATTACTGCTTTGGCTTGACATGAATAATTTAAAAATAAATTTAGATAAATCCGTTTACATTCAATTTAATCAATCAAATAATAATAAAATCAATATAAAACTTAATATTAATAAAATCGAAGAGGCAACCCATACAAGGTTTTTAGGCGTAATAATAGACAAAGATCTTAACTGGAAAGAACATGTAGATAATGTAAGCACTCGAATCAATAAATTTGTATACGCACTGAAGCAAGTTAAAAACGTAACTAACATAAAAACAGCAATTATGTCATACTACGCTTATGTTGAGTCGATACTGCGATATGGTCTCGTAATGTGGGGTAATGGTACCAATATGAATAGAGCATTTATCGCACAAAAAAAGTGCATCAGAGCAATAAGTGGTATTAAACCTGATGACTCATGTAGACCAATGTTCAAGAGGTTTGGTGTGCTACCTCTACCATGTCTGTATATAAATGAGGTATGTATATTTGTAGTTAACAACAAACATTTATTTAAATCAGCAAATGATGTAAATCCCAGAAACAGACGAGATCCTCATAAACTGGTATTAAGTGATTTGCCAAGACTTGCGAAATACAACAAAAACTGCCTTGCAATGTGCGTACGTATTTATAACAAAATACCAAGTCGCTTTAAAATATTGAATTCGAGAAAGTTTAAGATAGAATTACACAAGTGGCTTATTGAATGTAATTTTTACAGTTTAAAAGATTTTATGGATGTGAGATGTTGATTCCTTTTGTTAAAATATAAATTTTTGCATGCTATGTTATATCTTAGCGAAACATGTTGAGCTACTGTAATAATATTAACATCAATGTATACCATGTTTTACGCAAATAAATGATTTACTTACTTACTTACTACTTACTTAAAACGGCCGAACCCCCGCCATTTATAACCAGCGCCCTTTATACAAAAGCATCGCCCTTTCACCGCACTAGAGGTGGGCCCACTCGATTTATTACTCGAATAAAATTCAAATCGGAGGTAATGGCTATTTAGCCGACTTCGAACCGATTCGAAGTTGTATGATAGCGTTGCTTTATCTCGAGGTGGGAGACATATGTTGAAGAGACTTCATAGATATATCACTATGATGGGCGTCACAGCAATATTTGGAGTCGTTCTTTTAACACTAGGGTGACCATTTTATCAGTGAATAAAGCTAAAAGTTTATCCCGTTTCGGTTCATTTAGTTATCATGACTGTTTTACTTTAAAACAATATAATATCAAGGTATATTAGTATTCAGAGAACTATTTTAGTCATCCAAGATAATATTGCACCACACTACATCGTACAACCATTCTACCTATATTAAATGCAATGTTCAGCACCCAACCACTAAAAGTTATAACTCACGAACTATCAGAGCTCGTAATCCCGCTGAAAACTGCACGTAAAAGCATGTTTATTGTAAATCTCAACATAATTTGTGTGAACTCGGGCGCCGCCGCGCGCCGGGCGGGAGCACACTTACGTGTACGACGCACGTATGACGCGTACAGCTGGGCGCGTGCGGAATTTCATTATACAACTAGCTTTTGCCCGCAGCTTCGCACGCGTTAATTTAGACTTTGACAATTAATTCAGGTTATAATTCAATCATGATTCGAAAGACACGTGGCGCCATCTATTAGCAATCAATCAATCAATCAATCAATAGTCTTTATTTGTAAACACAGGTTAACACAGTGTGCAAGATGTTACAATTGTTATATTAAAGTTCCTCTATGTTTTGCCATTTGGCGTACAAATATACATTTATTGGAGGCTTCTGCCAATTAAGACAATTAGTTTATAATAATTCGGATAATGTCAATTTAAAATAATAAAAATGTAATTTAATAAAAAGCAATAGGTTATGTAAGGTAATGTCAATATTAAACGAAAGGCTACAATATCATATGAACGTTATTGATCGCGACGATAGGTCGTGGTGGAGCAAAATGAAATGCAGTGGACTGTTTAACATGTGTAAGTATGAATAAAATGATATAAAAAGGTTGACTTAAAATGACAAAGATGTTAATAAAAACGCGCAAGCGCAGCCGTGCGTGGACGCGTGCAACAGCTGACTGTTGTGGTGCGGTGCGGGGGCCCGCGCTCAGCCGTCGTCGGCGGGCTGACTCCCCGCTGTCCCCGCGCCCCTCGTTCACTGCCGCCAGTGCGCGGCGATGCTGAGAGGTGAGGTCTCAACATACTCCCCCCGTTGAAGTGTCTTCAACAGTGGTAACCGGCAGTGGGCAGATGGTGTTGAAGGCGCGCCGGATGACACCCTTTCTTGTGAGGATGTCGGCGACCCTCGCGACGCCATCTCTGCCTGGGAGAACATGTGTGATGCGTCCTAGAAGCCACATAAGAGGAGGTAAGTTTTTGTCTTTGATGGCGACCAATGTTCCTTCCTTGAGTTCGCCAGACGACCGGCACCATTTTGTTCTCTCCTGTAGCCACAGAACATATTCATGGGAGAAACGAGCCCAGAAGTGTTGCTTCAAATATTCGATGCGGCGAAATCGTTGCAAGCTGTTGACGTTGGTGTTCTGGATCTGTGGGTGAGGCAGTATGATTAGAGAACGACCAATAAGGAAGTGTGCCGGGGTTAAAGGAGCGAGGTCGGAAGGGTCGTTGGATAGTGGAGTTAAGGGCCTTGAATTCAAAATAGCCTCGACTTGAATTAAACAAGTAGCCATCTCCTCAAAGGTCAGGTTTGTTAAACCCAAAATGCGTCGTAGATGATGCTTGGTGGATTTAACTGCAGACTCCCATAGGCCTCCGAAGTGGGGTGTATATGCAGGTATGAATGAAAAGTTTATGCCAGGGTCGATGTTGTTTAAGTTTAAGTCTTGCGAAAGCAGCCTGGCCAACTCATTGAAAGCACCGACAAAGGTTGTACCGTTATCTGAAAAGATGTTACGGGGTTTTCCCCTTCGAGCAATAAAGCGGTTTAGTGCAGCTAGGAAAGCGTCCTTTGTAAGGTCCGACACAAGCTCCAGGTGTATGGCTCTCGTAGCTAGACACACAAACACACAAATGAAGCTTTTGATGAGCCTACACCCTCTACCTTTCCGGTCAGCTATCATGATGGGACCGGCGTAGTCTACCCCTGTATCTAAAAACGGAAACTCTAAATGTAGTCGCTGCTCAGGGAGATTACCCATGATAGGCTGAATCGTGTTGGCCTTGATCCTGCAACATTTTATGCATTGATGTGTGATCTTTTTAGCCAGGTTTCTACCTCCAATAGGATAGTAGTGATGACGAATAGTGGCCAATAAAAGCTGTGGCCCAGCATGCAAAAGGTTTACATGAAACATGTTGAACAAGAGGATGCAAATTATTTGAGAACTAGCTAATAGAAATTGGATGCTTAATATTATAATCATAAAATGAGTTTTTTAGTCTTCCTCCAACACGAATTAGATTAGAAACAGTATCAAAGAAAGGAGACAAAGATAATAACTTGTTCTTTGCTGGTAGCTGTTTACCTGATTTAAGTAAGTGGTACTCTTCTGGGAAAGATTCCATTTGACTAAGTCTTAATAATAAGTTTAAAGAATTATTAAGTTCAGTAGAAGTTAGTGAACCAGACTCAAGCGAACTCTTATTGCATTTATTAATGAATCGCATGACATATGCCGTCACACGTTGTAATGTGCTAAAGTTTGAAAATTTAGAAAATAACGCGGTAATAGGATTTTCAATAATATGATTAGAAACATGACAAGAAGAGACTGTTTCCGGTAAACCAGATTTATTATTATGTGACTCAGGGAACTGAGGCCATGAAGACATATCTTTGCTAAGAAATTGTGGTCCTGACCACCACAATGAAGATGACAGCAGCCTGTCAGTTCTAAGTCCACGCGAAGCGAGGTCTGCGGGGTTTTCAGCTGATGGAACATAGTGCCAAGCGTCTCCTCCCACAGTTTCCTGAATTTCAGACACACGATGCCGAACGAATGTCTTTAACTGATTTGGTGAAGTAGATAACCATCCCAAGACGATGGTGGAATCACACCAACAATGGACTTCATCAAAATTTAAAGTAAGTGACTGACGAACCTTTGAGTACAACCTTGAACCCAACAACGCACCACACAGCTCGAGCCGCGGTATGGTTGTGGATTTGATTGGAGCTACCTTGCTTTTAGCGGTAAGGAGTTGTACGTTAACCTCGCCGTCTCTCGAGATACTGCGAACATAAACACATGCGCCATAAGCTTTTTCGGATGCGTCAGTGAATATATGCAGTTGTAGACAGGACGCAGATTCACACAATACCCACCGAGGTATCTTGAACTCGTTTAAAAGGTGCAGGCTATTTTGAAAGTCATTCCAAGCATACTGAATATGCGTGGGAACAATCTCATCCCAAGAACATTTGGCCAGCCACAAATGCTGCATGATAATTTTGGCTTCCACTATGCATGGAACGACCAGGCCAATGGGATCAAATATCTGTGCTATGGTTGATAAAATATGACGTTTAGTGGCTTTGTCGGTGGAGTTTAAGTTTATAGAAAAGGAAAATGTGTCACTTAAGCTCTTCCATAGAAGCCCCAGAGTCTTCGACTGCTCGTTATCGCTCAGGTCCACAACGTCAGAAACGTCGTGTTCACTACTAAGCGCCTGCAGCACCTGACTGGAGTTGGACCGCCATTTCCGAAGATTGTACTTTGCTGACCGCAGGACCTCATCAACATGGCGGCTTTTTTCTAAAGTTTCTGAAACAGATGATCCACCGGACAAGTAATCATCCACGTAGAAGTCACGTGCTATCGAAAACCTTGTTGAAGAATCTGAGCACTCTTCAGCCAGTTGAAGTAAACATCTCGTAGCTAAAAAGGGTGCTGATGCCGTACCATACGTCACGGTATTAAGCGTGTACTCCTTTAACGGATGAGTTGGTTCTGCCCTCCAAAGTATTTTTTGTAAGGGACCATGACTGTCGTGAACAAGAGTTTGTCGGTACATTTTCTCAATGTCCGCGCTTATGACAATTTTATACTGACGGAACCTAAGTAATATTGACAACAAATCATCTTGGATAGGGGGACCAACCATCTGTATTTCGTTAAAAGACTTACCTGATGCAGTTCTGGAGGAGGCGTCAAAAACTACCCTTAATTTGGTGGTTGTTCTTGACTCCTTCAGAACACCATGATGTGGTAAATAATTGGAACATGTTGGGTCGAGTGGGCGCCTTGTAGATTCAGACATGTGTCCCAACTCTATGTACTCATTAATAAAGGCAAGATATAGACTTTTAAGGCGAGGATCTCTACCCAAACGACGTTCAAGAGATAGAAATCGCTGCTTAGCCATCATGTATGAATCACCCAATACGTCCAGTGACTCTTTAAGTGGAATACTTACCACAAATCGCCCATCAGAATTACGATATGTGGTATCTATAAAATGTTGTTCACAGGATCTCTCTTCCCCGGAGTGTTTATATATAGTCGACACAGACTCTAACTCCCAAAACCGATCTAAATCTACTTGTAAGTTATTAGTATGCATACAAACATGTGAAGAGGAATCAGACTGTTGATATGCACCCGAGATGAGCCAACCTAATTTTGACTCAAGCAAAGTGGGCTAATGGGTACCTAATGCGATACGGCCAGTGCCTATGATACCCCAAAATACTTCCGCACCGACAAGGACGTCGATCGAAGACGGAACATAATAAGTGGGGTCAGCAAGACGCACGTTCGTAGGTATACGTATGTTGCTAGTATCAACATAAGTATTAGGAACTGATGCTGATACTTGCGGTAATACGAGACATTCAATATTCAGTTCGTACTCACTGTCATCAATTGATTTTAATGACACTGAGCACCCCTGACTACAACTAGAAGTTTTAGAATTGATACCTGTTACCTTGGACTTGGTAATGTAGGTAGGAACATGTATTTTACGAATAAAGTCCTCCGAGATGAAATTTGTTGTACTTCCACTGTCGAGCAAGACCCGTGCTGTGTGGTGGTTACCGTCACCGTCGGTCACCCTCACGAGCGCTGTGGAAAGTAAAATTACTCGAGATGTAGACGATTGACTAGCTGATAATGCAGTGTTGTTTGTAATAGGAAGAACATTATCACTATCGATGTGTAACAAAGTGTTGTGTTTTTGACGACAATATTTACAATGGCCTAATTTGCATTTGGAAATATCATGACCTGGACGAAGACAATTCAGGCACACATTTGAACCCTGAGCCTTTTTAATACAAGCCTGTACTGAAAGACTTTTAAACTGCTCGCATGCAAAAATAAAATGATCCTGACGACACATGGGACACGATAAAGGTTTTAAAGATTTCTCAGCTAGCACATCACTGCTCCTGGGTTTGGTCGCAGGTGTGGTTTCAATCTTAGCTGTTACAGGCTTAGATTCCTCAAGTGTCTCCAGTAAGTCAGCCCTGCTACTGATGAAGTTTATGAAGGTAGATAATGTAGGTGGTTCGGAAAAAGTGTTCCTGTGTTCTTCCCACTGGCGATTTGTAATGTGGTCGAGCTTACTGGTCATTATGTAAATGACAAGAACATCGACGAAGGCGTTTTGAACTGGTTGACCAAGTGTTGCCAAAGCTCTAAGATTTTTATTTGTGGTGTCGATTATGTAACGTAGTGACTTACTTGACTCTCTATCTATAGGCTGAACGTTAAAGAGTGCTTGCACATGATTGTTGACAAGCAATCTTTTGTTGTCATACCTCTCACAGAGTAACTTCCAGGCCGCGTCGTAGTTTTCTGACCTGAATTCAAGGTTATCAACAACAAGAGAAGCACTACCCTTTAAAGAAGCACGCAAGTAGTGTAACTTATTAATTTTATCCAAAGTTGTGTTGTTGTGTACTATAGAAGCAAAAGTATCTCTAAATTCCAGCCAATCATGATAGCTGCCTGAAAACTTGGGTAAATCAATTTTGGGTAAACGAATTGAATTGTGTTTGTGTGTACTAGTAATACAAGAATCCACCTCGGCTGCGGAGTCTCCTTCAGGAAGCTTTCTTGCGCCGCTGATCAGCTGGCGTGCAGAAGCCACTAAGCCGTAGTACAACTTCTCAAACTCTTCGCGTTCCGCATATTGTTCGCTGGGGTCATCCACCAACGCTTCCAATTCATCCTGTAATGCATCATATTTCTCGTATAAGCTTTCAAATAT
Source organism: Griposia aprilina (assembly GCA_916610205.1). NCBI lineage: Eukaryota > Metazoa > Arthropoda > Insecta > Lepidoptera > Noctuidae > Griposia > Griposia aprilina. Next base: position 914,856 of record OU744287.1, read on the forward strand.
ATTAAGCCGATATTCGATTTCGATGACTTGTACCTCACTCAACTTTTCGCAAGACTTAGAAATATTTAAATAAGAAGTAAATTGCGTAAGCTTGGCTTTAATTGAAGCTCGCTTCTTAATAAAGCTTTACATTTCAGCCATGATAATTAAAATTTGGCAGTTGCTTTAAGAAAGTAAAGTAAAGAAAAAGAAAAAAGAAGGTACTATTTAATGATTACTGATACTAAACAATTAGCAATAAGTTGTGAAATGGGCACGAGAGCTACGAGCAGTAAGAAATTAGATTGGTATTACAAAAGCGTTAGGCGTTTCCGATCGAATCTGCTGAGTAATGCTAAGCGAATGATGCAATGCTTTCCTTACACAAAAGACAAACAAAATTCAATTCAATTAAATGGAATAATGCAAAACATATCGATTGGAAGTTCCAATAAATACGATTTAGAATAAATACATCATAAATAATGGAATTGTGATTGGCAGAAATTAATTAAATGTTAATTCACTATTCTAAATGGCTTATTTAAACCTTGGTACTGTTTACAAGAAAAGAAACTGTTTAAACAAGTTGATGGGCTAGAAGAAATTACTAATTGAATGGTAACTATTGAATAAGTTCAAATTAGGCAAAATGATTAGGCAATATGTTGGAACAAAGGAATTGGAACGTTCTCACGGTTTTATGCTGTCAACCTCTGACGATGAGTTTGATGAGTAGATCCTGGGATCTTTCCGGTGCCAGTTGACGAACGTTGACGTAAGTTGGTCTTCAAAGTCTCCTTGTCCCCCAAGTTTCGATGATTTTTCTTGCGCCGCCCGTTGGTTTGAACTCGATGAATACGGCTGCTGCCGTATCGACGTTCACGATGACCAAATGCAAGCGATGACACTTAGAAAACGAAGAACTCTTGTGGAACTTGAACCCGAAGACGAAGTCCTTTGTTCTCCAACCGACGAACCGTTGATTTTTGAATTTTGAAAATTCCTTTGTTCGGTTCAAACGTTAACGGTAGAAGGACCAATGATCGCGACGATAGGTCGTGGTGGAGCAAAATGAAATGCAGTGGACTGTATAACATGTGTAAGTATGAATAAAATGATATAAAAAGGTTGACTTAAAATGACAAAGATGTTAATAAAAACGCGCAAGCGCAGCCGTGCGTGGACGCGTGCAACAGCTGACTGTTGTGGTGCGGTGCGGGGGCCCGCGCTCAGCCGTCGTCGGCGGGCTGACTCCCCGCTGTCCCCGCGCCCCTCGTTCACTGCCGCCAGTGCGCGGCGATGCTGAGAGGTGAGGTCTCAACATTATTGTTATTTTCCTCGGGAACAGTACTTATTTTCGGGATGAAAGTTACCCTATGTCCGTTTCTGTATACCTGACAACTTATATGCAAAATTTTAAGGTTGATCCCTTCAGTGGTTTAGGCGTGAAAAGGTATCAAACAAACAAACAAACTTACTTTTGCATTTATAATATTAGTTAGGATTAAAAGTTTTTACGCAACGAATTCTGCATAATAATAAATTATAAATGACGATTATGAATAAGGCGCAATAGACTAAATAGGTAAACTAGATGGGGTTGAAAAGTACGGAATTGCAGCGGTTTCTGAACGGGGCCAATATAAATAAATACGTGACAATTAATGAACTTGGTGGATCGTTGACCTTGTGAAGGCTGCAGGAATCCGCTGGATGCGAGAAACACAGATACGGTCGATGTGGCGACGCTTGGGGAAGGCTACTGTCCAGCAACGGACATTTTTCGGCTGAAATCATGATGATGATGAATATACTTGATTTATTCATAAAACACGAGATAATTACATAATTAATTTTAATTATTTATGGACACCATCACAAAATAATTTTCTAACACATTTCCAATACCTATTTATTAGCATCAAGTCTTGAAATCACAGCATTGTTCCAGTGCTAACAAACGATCAATTTAGTCGTATAAAAACAAAATAGCAACATAAAATAAAGCCGCTCGTCCCAACACTAGCCCCGACAGAAAACGATGTATTGAGTGCTACGGAATATTCTATTATGCAAACACTTGGCCCGCGGTTTTTATTCACATATGGCCGCCTATGGGAATGTTCTATCTTGCACTGTAACCGGTGAGGAAAAGTGGTTTTCCAATACTACTACTACTACTACTAGTTGATTTTTGATAGAAGTTTGCCGATGTCTTGTATCTGGCACGATAGTGTCAATGCTAGATCTAGGTGTAAATAAAACAAAACTTAATATCTATTGCCCAACTCTAGTCACTGCTAATTTATTTTAGTCGTGTCATACCTAAGAGTTTTTTTGATTTTTTCGCGGAATGTGCTCCTTGCTTGCTTTATGTCGAAACGGTATCATGCTTTCTGAATATCAGGAAACCAATCTCAAAGTTTGAACAATGATGTTTCTTAATTCTTAACAATCTTAACCTTCATTCAACACTGCCAGCAGCTTGCTAGATGTTCGCGGTAGTCTTTCAACAACGAGCTTCTGACAATTAGATTGTATATTCAACCTTCCTTTAGAAATTATCGCATCTAGAAGCTACCTGTCGCATGAGAATTTAGAATTCTAGACGGTTGTAGTAACAAAATGGATCCAGAAGTTCCACTGTTGAGATCACAACGTATCAAGCGAAACTGTAGCAATAAAAGCTCTCTAGAAGATGAAAAAATAACGGCTGTGGCAGGACTGTTTTACTGCACAAGCAAGGTGCATCAAACGTTGGCAGCTATGGTCTGTTCCAGAAGTATCTGATGATCTGAAGTTCTGAGGAAGAAGCCATCATCGTACTGATTACTTTGCATAAGCTTTTCCCGTGTAGTTTGTGCAGATTCGAAAGAAGTTTAATTCATGGAGGCTGTTAGAATACCTTCCCTATTCTTCAAAACTGTGCTATTGGAGATCCTTCAAGTGTTTTATTTTGTTGGACTTTGGGAACTTTTTTGTACCCTCTAAAATTGGCACCGTGACTTTCAAATCTGTCTAGGCAAATGTTGACAGAGCGTCATAGTGACGCCAAAGTTAGCGCAACTCAGCGTAAAGCAAACGAACACTCCGATAGTTGCTGCCACTCCTAATAGTTACTTAGCAATTAATTCGATAGCTTTCCAGACATACCTGTCTGTCTGCCAGTTTGTATTAGACGAGGCATATGTTGGGGGTCGATCCATCTAGTTAGCTAAATAACTGAGGAGGCCAAGAAGATAATATAATATAGAATGAGATTGATTGCTTAAAAGATTTTATAAGTAAACTTACCATGCCTTATATGTAAAGAGGGCTTGAACATAAAATTATTTGACTTACATTAATCTTTTATTTCAGTTTTTTTCATTTTTTTACGTTATAAAATACGAGCATAGAGTTGTAAAGCGCAGGGTGGAGGGCCCATTTATCCGCCCACCCTCCGCGAAGTTATTACAGATACAATGGACACAATGGTGACGAGTTACGGACGGCGACAATAAGAATTAATAAAAGTTGCGCCTAATACCTCACGTGAGCTAAGCGCGACGCGACAACTACCGCGCGTGTGGGGTTACCATACGTCATGATAGGGGACTTATTATGTAACCTCCAGTACTAAACCATATCGATAATATGGTAAGCCACACCGACACCGACACCGACATGGACAACATATTAGATTGAGGCTTATATGGATTGTTTTAATTTTATAGTAATTGAAAAATTAATCTTTTCATACGTTGTTTTTAAATGAGGATACTTAAGATTTAAATAAAAAACAAAAAAAAATATGTAAAGTAGTGGTTGGTAGGTATCTGTTTGGAGCACTGAAGATATACAATTTCCAGAGACATCTTTTCAGACTAAACTTCGCTCCGTTAATAAAACTTATCTACCTAGTTTTAACTATTATACATTAATTTATAGGTATATTTTTGCATCTTAAAATGACTAACGGCATAAAACACAAAAGAACACACAATGACCTCCGTACCTAAATCACCGAAGTGAATTTGATTAATTCATCAACGTGTCGCAACCCCGCGCGCCTAGTGGCCACAGTTGCTGATAGATTTGAATTAATATATAGTTCCTGAGAGTTATTCCTCAAGTTTAGAAGTGGATCGCGGCGCGTGCGTAATTAGAATTAATGCTGGCAACACTGTGGCGGCAGGTACCACGAAGTTGGTCGACGAGCCTCCCCGGCCGACGCTTACCAATTAATTTAAGACGTTTTGTTTGTTGGCAACACCGTGGAATAAATTCTAAAAGTTTTTGGAATCCTTGTCGGATAGGTTTGCGTGGCTAATGTCCTTAGGAGGCAAAGATTAAGAAAAGTTTTGGTGCGTTGAATATTTAGAGAGCGGGAATTGAGGGAAGCGATCCTACATGTATATTTCAACTCAGATTGCTGAAGAAGCAAAGTTCATTCCACACACTTTTAAATTCGTTTTTATCTATATATTTTTTATTTGTGGTGACTGAAGTAAAGTTTAACAAAGAGATACAATAACAATAACAAAGAGATAACAAGAAAAGACAAGGTAACTTTTCCTAAATAAACTTATGACAAGGCAAGAAACCCTACAGACCCAACTATTCCTTACAAACTCATTGAATATCACTTCTGTACAAAATTCATAAGCCAACTAGCTTCTGCTCGCGGCTTCGCCCGCGTGTATGTCTGAAATTATCCCACGGGAACGTACTACCGAGATAAATAGTAGCCTATCATCCAAATCTATTCAATCGTTAATGCGTGAAAAAGTAAACGACAGACAGATAATAAATGCTATAATCTTTTTTTTAAACAGGTTTTCTTGATTATATGTTTTAATATTATCATTATTAATTTGAGATACTCTAGCGACGCTATTGACCACGTACTACCTACATATTAGCTAAGTTATTTTGTAACTTTAAATTGTAATAACTTTTAAGCGGATGGACCGATTTAAATGAAGTAAGTACTAAAAGAAATGAGGTATTAACCTCAAGATACGGGTTCTGACTATGTTTCCAATTCCTTAAATCTCTTAAAAAGAGGTACAATATTTTGTCAATAATCATGTGAATTTTAAAATCATTCCTTATTTTATCCCCTTGGGGAGTGATTTTATAAAAACGCTGAAAACAATATTTTTTTAAATTTAAATTTTCATATCCCTAACTTAAGAAATGCTAAGTTTCCCATACAAACTTTCATCCCCTATATTTCCCCCTTTTAGGATTATTTTTGAGTCAAAAAGTAGCCTATATCCGTCCCCAGGTTAACATCTATCTCCTTGCCCAATTTTATGAAAATCCTGGCTCTTTGGGTTGAAAAGGTAACATAAAGACAAAGTTACTTTCGAATTTATAATATTAGTATGGGATTATTCGTGGTCCTTCTAAAACAGTGCCTAGTTTCACGCATGTCACTGTCCGCTCAGCCCCCGGCATACGAGTAATTTATCAAATAAACATGTTTCCAAAGGGATGTGTGCTCCCAAACTGTCACAGAGTAAAAAGGATCTCGGTATACCGACCGAAGTTTATCGTTGAGAGAAACTACAGCTTACGGTAACGTATGCAGAGGACAAATGATTATGGGGATCTATCCGTGGCAGTAGCGCCGTCATAACGGTAGTTTTCTTGGAAAAAGAATGGGAAGAGCTTAGTGGGAATCGTATTCGTAATCGTCGGGGCTATGGGATTGGGAGTGCACTTGATTATGGGAACATGAATTTTGTAGTTTAATGCCGATAATGCAGTAATAAATACAACTTTTCTGCACGTATCTTTTCACAAGGTTTTCAAATTTATTTCATGAATTTATAAAATATACTCCTGTTAAATGCTGTACCATCTGATTAGATGTAAAGTTAACTTAAGCAGTTATTTAAATACAATATAAGAATCCAAAGCTATCATTAATAAGACTTCAAAAATATTACCCACAAACCGTTCAAAGAAGTCACAGAAGCAAAAGAGCCACGTAATGTTGGCTTAATACCAAAACGTCAACGCATTATATACAAACATCCGAATGCAAAGGAAGCCAAATAAAATTGTCGAAAAAAAAGGTAACAAGGCTCGTGACCTCGTTTTCAATCCACGCCACATTTGGCAGGCGCGTCGAGGGAATTTTAAAACAAGACCGAATGGAAGTAGGTCGGCAACTGGCTGTTCTACCTTACTAGTAGGCTCGCCAACTTTTATACGATTAACGGGAAATGAGTGGAATAAATATTGTGTGAGCAGGAAGCTTATGTCAAGTGGAAGTTGAGCACTGCGTTGTGCAGTTTATTTTTGATACATGTTTTTAATGGGTATTTGTGGCGGGTTAACCAGGTATATATTGATATGCACAGTAATACTGTTGTTCTAGTATTGTATTATCATCGTTGATCGTTTCATTTTTTAGTCCGGACACAAGACTTTCAATATTATAAAAGGAGCTTGTGCCCAATGATCTAGTCGAGAATTATACCGATACAACAACCCATTTAATTTTATTAGCATATAATGATAAATAATTTTATATACGCAATACTTAGCTTATTTCGGCTCTACATTCTTTGATACTTTAACCACAAGCCGTTTCTGACGCTTAGGATCGGGAAAAACCCTCTTATGACTATCTAATAAGTGTTAGAATGGATGTATTAGTCAAATATTGGAGTTCAAATGTTTTTGAAGAGTCATCACAAAAATATAACGCATAGTGGGCGACATGCGAATACGGAATGCAAAGAGTATTCCCGCGTCATTTGTTAGGGGACAGAGAAGAATAGCGGTTATTCTTAGTTATTTTCATTTTTCGTAGAACGTTGTAAGCGGTGATATATTATGTCCGTTGCTAATGATCGGGGACTTAAGGGGAATAAAACGCATTAGTAACTGTTCGCTCCATTTCGTTTGTAAGTAACAGTTAGTAAATTTATCAACAGGGTGGCGACAATGACTGTATTTATAGCTGCTAGAGGCAACAACAATTTGATGGCTCGCTGATAAATCGGGTCAGGTCTTTAATTTGAATCAAAGTTTGCTTAAAACGTAATTGTTTAATTTACACTTAGTCGAAGCTTATTTTATAGCTATGTAGCTGCTTATACTATTTTTATCATGTTTATCTAGTTATTTTGAACCAGCAATTAATGTACAAGATGGCCACGTTCAAACCTTTGCCTGCCAGACTAAAGGAAGCAATATACATGATAAGCATCGTTGCAGCACTCGCGAGCTCGTAAAATAGTAAATAGACGATAAAACTACGTTATGTTCGCATCTTTACGTTAATATAACACTTCTAGCATTCGATTCAGAAGCTGATATGCTTATATGAGTATAAATTGTGTCTGGAGCACATCCTTATTTTACAACTCTTTGGTCACCAATTTGATCGGCAAGCGCCGCGATTAAAGTTACATTTGTCTAAAATTCAAGTCCACTCAAGTCAAATCCTAACATGCACTGTGTATATATGTAGATATTTCATAATAATGTGGGAAGATGGGAAAGTGGAGGTTTTTATGACAAATCTTCATCAAATACTTTGTTGTATTTTTTTTCAGTTTACAACCATATATTGAGCAATGACGGTACAACCTCTTCAATAAAACAGAGGCACTGTAATCCGGTATGTACGGGCTCGGTCATACATAGCCACGTGATGTTTAACGCGCGAGATGGTTGTCCCCGCATTGTGTATGGATGCCGCACCGCACTGATTGAAACGGAGACGTGAGAGAATGATGAGGGCATTTGTTCAGCTTTTGAAATGTGGATGTTACATTTTAAAAATTAATTATATTTCGGCGTGTGGATGTTAGGAAACCTATTATTAAATGTCAAGTGAAAGTAGGCGCTATTTGTGACGGGCTATGATTGAAGCGAATGGGGCCACGGCGATCAGACATCATTGTGAGTTTAACTAGATTAAAAAGCAAATATTTATGCTATTGACATAGAAAGAACAAGACTGTTCAAAGTGGTGTCACAGAAAAGAGGCAACATAATGCAGCAGGTGTTATTCTTTGAATAAGTACCTACCTCTAAAAGCAGTGATCAAGGCTGATTAATATGATTATTTTCAACAAACTTTTTATTTTTCTTGCATGTAAGACACCGCAGAGTGGTAACAATTACGGATTAATATTATCATCCTTTTGAATAATTGCAGATCTTCAGAACATATTCCCGAGGCGTCACGTGTGTGCCGTCTCTTTGAATACAAGTGCTTGCCCTACAGCTCTTGTACTTCATAACAGAGGTGGGCAAGCAAGATTATGTGAGGTATATTAAATCTTGTTATTGGAACTGTTTAGATAATAACTTAATATGATTGCTTTAAGGTCACAAATCATGTGGTGAGCACAAACAGCTTGTTAACATAATCATTCTAATCTTACTTATATATTTTGTAAATCCGAATGTGTATTTGTTGGTTTGTCCTTCTTTCACGTAGCATCAAATCAATAGACCGACCTGATTTTTTGAAAAGGAATAGTTTACAGGCCGGAAAGTGCTATAGGTTATCTCGAAAAAATGCACGATACCTGTGGATGTGAAGCCGCGAGAAAAGCTATTATGCACATGAAAATAATTCTTGATGGGAGTCGGAAAGTTTTTGTCATTGTTCAAACACATGAATTGTATTGTTTCCGAAAGTGATATTCACAAGTGTTAGAATAGCGCGTATTAAACAGGAATTTCTTAGTAGCAGCCTAGAGTATGGTTTTGGGTCCGGCGGTTGATGGCAAAACGTTCGTCCCCTATTCCATGCGACTTAAACGTAACTGGCGATATTTGGGTGTTACAATAGGTGGTACAACTCTGCCTAACTTGGCTATCTTGGATTTTCATTTTGACCTCACTATCGGCTTTAGTTCCTACCCTCGAAAACTATGAAAACTATCTCTCTCTCTCTCTCTCTCTCTGTCTTTTTCTATTATATATGACGGAAATACGTTAAATCAATCGTTTGACTTTGACTAGTCGGGACGCCAGCACCACCACGCGGCGCTCGACAGAGTCTACAACAAAACGCTCAGACCAGAGTTGGTCGGTGGCAGTCAAGCAGTGAACATGTTAGGAACTGTCGCGCGTTCTATATAATTGTGTTGTGTACCTTCAGTGTGTGATTTGCTACTGTGATTAACTTGTTCGTAAATTATAATTAGATTTGAACTGCAAACGGTTTTTCTATTGCGCAATCACCAACATTTCCCAAATTACTTACACCCACAGTAGTTTAAATTATGCTGACGATAACAAGAGAGACGTACCTTCTCTGTCATAAATAATAGAAAGAGACAGAGAGTGAGAAAGTTGCATGGAGGGGATTTCTACCAGTTGACTGCTACCGCAATCCACGTTAAAGAACTTCGTTCCAATAATAATCTCATACACAAAACTATTTAAACAAAAAACACATAAAAAAAAATATAAAGAAGGGACGGCATTAAAAATTCACGTCACTATGAACTTCAAAAGAGAAGTTTGAAAAGAATTAAGACGTCTTCCATAGTGTAGTCGACTATAGAAGACGTCGAAAAGTTTATAATGACGCCGCTCCTCCCGAGAATTTTACAAAAGTCACGAAGAAACGCTCAGAAAAAATTGTGGATCACCTGTTTTACGTGGGGTAAACAACCTAGACCTTTTATTGTATTTAAATACTTACACTCATCTAAAAAAACTGTTGTCGTCAACATCCATTAATTTATCACCTTTTTGACAAAGGAGATTGTATTGTTTTCCACTGAACTTGCCACTACTTATGCTGATATACCTACAGCAGTAAAATACTATACAACTTTTTACACTAGGTACTAAATTAAATGACTAACTTACTTTTTATGTAATTTAGATAAACTCTCATTTACATCAAAACACAAAAGACAAGGTGTTCAACATATTCGTTTTATTTATTTTCTTATTAATAATTTTAAAAAACAAGTCAAAATATAATAATTTAATAAAATAAAGTGTTCTACAATTTTAAAGTGCTTGTAGCGGTATCAACATCGCCACATGCGAGCTACACGTCATACTGCCGTCACGCAAATCCTGCATCGCGCAAGCAGAGTTTACCGCGTGACTAGCATATATACAACGTCCCGACATCAACCGTCGGGCAGTCCTCGAGGATCCTCCCTTTTCTATAGAGTATGAGTGAACTTTACACCCTGTTCCTCATACCTCTATATGCTAAATTAAATTTAAGACACCATCGTGTAAAAAACACAAGACTTGAAGCAACATCAGCTAACGCCACCCGATGACGTCACACAACAGAACAAATCGCACTTTTTCTTAACTGTTATCAAACAAGTTAGCCCGGAGCTAACAAAGCGGAAAGCGATGACCGCAGTGTGTCCCCGGGGTTATAAAAAATACGGTGGTTTGACTTCGTTTATGGAAAAGGGTTTACTCAATGTTTCGTGTATCGGTTATGTAGTCTTAAGTAGGTTTACTCGTAAGTATATCGTGATGGAAACTTGTATATTTCGATAGAAGATAATATTTAAATTGTTGTTGGCGGTATATGTATCTGAAGATAATACAAGGTGTTCAAAACCTATAGTGTACCGATGTATCTTGTATTGCACCTACGAGTATGTAATAGTTTCAATACTATTATGTTACTTTCTCATTTTTGCACTGCCAATATAGGTATAGTGAGCAAACGTGGAAGTTAGGTGAATTTTGTAAAACATCCTTTACTTGCCATGTTACGTCAGAAACATAACACCTGGGTGTTTTCCAAAAACTGTGCGTACTGGTGTCTACTCACAACATACTTTGTCACAGTGATCATCTAAGCTTGACAATATTCGGTACAAGAAAACCCAACTAAACTAAGAATGGAATTTAGGTTCCCACACTTGACAGGTTTATATAAAAACGATGGGCCAAGATGGAGTATAACCAATTTAAATTCCATAAATGCCTTTTAATTCCAGATCTAAGAATTTGAGAAATTAGAATATACATGTTCTGGTACAGTAAGTTGTAAGATTATTTTTCCCTACCTCTCGCGGCGCTCATTAAAGTGTCCGAAACAAAGGAAAAAAACTGTCAACTTGGACAAAGTTTAATTGCCTTAATAAAACTGAAGGCGAGAAATTTACGGCAATGAAGTGAGCGACGACTATACAGGTGGGTGATTAGGTTAATTTGTAGAATATTGGGGGAAAGAAGTGGGGGAATGGTGGAAGTTAGGGGAAATAAAGGGGGGTGAGTTTTTCGGGGATGTGGGGATGTTTCTTGAGATAATATTATGCAGGGTGTGTGTTAGATATCTGGATTATTGTACGGAAGTCATAGAGTGAGATTTACAACGTTATTAAACTTTGACACAACTTGTTCATACTATACGTGAAGTTCCTAACACTCATGCTACGAGACTGCTACGCCTTCGTAGTACGATACTACGCCGTAGCATGTTGCGTAGCGTACCGAAACGTGATAGGAAGACATAAACTGGCAGTGGCGTCAGTTGGTTAGTGTGTTGTGCCTTATGCGGAGTACTCCAAATGTAGTCCGATAAAAATAATTTCAGGTTGATTGACTAATAATTCACAATTTTTTTCCTAAAGCTAACAACTAAACGTCTAAGTACATACTATACAAGATATAATTGAAATGACAAAAAAACTCAAAAAGGGCCATTGTATTCATCATTCTGAACAACTTTTAATTTGAGACCAACCCTAACATCGCGAAAAAAGAGTAAGCTGCTCCTTATCGCGACAAAAAACAGCTGTTCGATTAACTTGACAAAATGTAGGGAATAGCTGTTTTTTTTAACAATTTCAAGTTCAGGCTGGTCCCATGGTAAAGTTTGTTCATAATGATGAGTATGAATTGTCCCTTAAGAGGTTTCCAGTTATTTAAGTACATTTTGTATAATAGGTTCCTTAAATAAGCGATTAAACGAATGAACGATTTAATACGATCTACTCTTTACAAAGTCTCATTAAAAGCTGAATTAGTCAAGCCGATTGCAGTCGGATCGGATCGCACCTTCATCAGTACATGCGAGGATGATCCGCTGAATTAGTGGCCTCGCAAACACTCTAATGAAACTCTTTGTAAGGAATCTTAAGGAATATATCCGTAAAAAATCTCGACCGAAACCCGGCTCAGCGTGACAAAAGAAAATAAATTAGACCACACTGAATTTAGGTATAAGTTGGGGTGATGAACACTTCACTGAGTGTGAATAAATTTTATTATCATCCAACTTCTTCAAATACATGCGATATTCCGAACCCTTAAGCATAAAATCCAATATAATTTCAGCGGGTTAAATCTAGTGCTAACATGAGTCTTCTACGTGAGTAGTCTTCTTAATATTTCAACCCTATTAGATCTTACCTACACACTTGCCAATATTTTTCATAATAGGTTTTGACAAACTACTCAGTTTTTTTTTTTTGTAAAACACCACTTTTTCAACATTTCGGAATGTAGTACAACATTGGACTACCTAAGTTACTTTTCACCCTAAAGATCTCCTTTTGGAGCAGGTGGAGGTTGAAAAGGAACCTATTCGTGTAAGTATCTGTTCAGGAATCTTGAAAAGGAGAGCGTCAATTTGGGATTCTAATAAGGGTCTAGTAAGTCTCCAAATTAATGAATGAGAGTCTGCTTTAGTTAATTCTTTACATAGGTTGGCTACAGACCGAGTGATTGGTGGGGCAAGATAATCTATGGTCTTAGTTAATATTAATTACCCTATTGCCGACACCGGCGGACCACAATTTTTTATATTTTTAAATGATTTTTTATATCTTTTTATTTAACAATGTATCAAATAAGAAAGAATATAAATAAAAGACATAATAATGGAACAGCTAACAGCAGTACACACATTACTTCCCGTAGGGTAGGCAGGGTAGTTACACCTTCAGTTTTGTTTGACAAGACCACATAAAAATTCAAATTGAAACAAAATAATGCAACAGCAGCGTTGTGGTTCGATAATATCCTTTGGTTACATACAATTTCTGATTATTCTACTAAGAGCCACCGTTAAAATCATTACTCTCAAGCAAAGCCTTACCAGGGCCAGCACCTCGGCTTTTGAACCACGAAGTATCCTACGAGACATTATATTTACTAAAACAATATTATTATATTCACCAACTAGAATTAATCGTTTTTGAAGGAACCTGTCAGTGAAAACTGCTTGCTTCTTATAAATGTATCAACACACTTTTTCCATACAGGGGATCTGATTTACCATGAAACGTAGGCATGTTGTTTTATGTTATTGAGAGTAAAATTGCTTTCAGATGAAAGATATGTGAAGCATAGCAAGCAAAATTATATAGATACGAGAAACCAAGACATCCTCATAACCATGATCCCCCATACTAATAATCTTTTATTTATTTATTTTATTATTTATATACACACGGTAAAATAGATACAGATACGACATATTTCTATTAAGTACAGAGGTACTGCTTATTACTTATGAAATTTCTTCCAGCAGACCTGCGAAAGCAGAAATGAAAAAGAAATGTAGAAAATAGTGTGTGAGAACAAGAAGTGATGAATTTGATTTGTGACGTCTTAAATTAGAATATTAAATATACTTACATATAATACAAAAATAAATAACAATAACATATAGTGTTGTATCGCAGCTCGAGAAAATTAACTAATATCATTGTGTGGTGGAGAAAATAAACGTTTTTATTATTATTATTTCCTTTATTACTTTATATACATAACGGCACGTGGCTATTATCGAACGATTCTGGGTTCATTGCGGCTGCCGAGCTATCGTGGGTAGGCGGGCGAGGAGAATTAAAACCACGTGTTGAAGTTGATCAACGATGCACGATTATTAATTTTAAGAAACTATTAACAGTATTGCAATCAGCACTTTCTAATTAATCTTAAAATAGTGACACTCCACCGAACACGTCTTGCTTGAGCGCGATGCAAACGGATTATATCCTGTCTGACGGCCGCGTGCAAAAGAGCCCGGAGTTGTGTCAGAGTGAAGAAACGTCTATCAACGCTGGTCAAATGTCCGCTGTCATTTTTGACGTTTCTTGACACTCTCAAAACATCGAAGCGCCGTCACGGCCGGACTGACATTAGCACGTCCTCGTGCGACTGCTCACGCTTCGAGTTACCTGCAAAGACCAAATACAAATCTGTAGAACACGTCTGGGTATGCTCGCCCATCCCTGACTAGCTACCCATTTATGCTGCCTGTTTAAAAAGATCTCAATCTTTGCCCCTCACGTCTAAATTAAACACACTGGGCGGACAACTGACTTCCGGCGCCCCTTCGACCACCCACCAACTCGCATGGTGCGGTGGACCGGACAACCCGTCAGCGCCCCTTCCACCAGTCACGAAAACCACGCACAGCTGCTGCGATCAACTGGTCCGGAACGTTGACCCGCATAGGCCAGCCCCAGACCAATCTCCTGCCACCCAGCTCATACCAGAGAAGCTGTAGTCTGATCGTGGGCGTCGACCCGGTTTAGGCCAGCCCAGTCGATCAACTACACTACACACCACATAGGAAAACATAGTCTGATCAGGGGCATCGACCCGGTTTAGGCCAGCCCCATTGATCAACCACACCGCTCCCTACTGCCTATCCAGTGCCCTACGCTCTAGATCGATGCTCGATAAAAGCACAGGATTTACATAATTGTTATAAACTCACCATTTACAACTCCTCATGTTCGGAGGCAGAGAGGGTGCCAGAGCTTGCGGTCAAAGTGTGTGAACTAGATACCGATACTGTGTCACTATCATCATCAGATGTTACCATTCCATTCTCATGAATAAGAACTTTCGCCGTCTCGGCCTCCTCTGACTCATTGACTAAAGAAGTAGCTACTTCAATCAATCCACCGTAGCCCCTGGGTACTGCGCGCAAGTTTTCATGGGCGTACTTATAGGTTCGGTTAGACCCATCAATGTCTCTCAGCTCATATCTATCGTGATCTAGTACCTTGACAATCGTAAAAGGACCTTTGAACTTTCGCTGTAGTTTAGTTTGGTTACGCTCACTACCCTTGATAAAGACAAAGTCGCCTACACTAAATGGTCTCACTATTGCTCTACCTCGGTTAAAGCGTTCTACCTCTGACGAAGCAGCCTTTTTGATATTCTCGGAAGCATTATGCCTAATGGTGTTTAAATCTAAACGGGGCTCAGGTTCAGCATGTAAGGATAAGGTTGACATTCCTAATGATTTTGCTCGTATACCGAACATCAATTCCGTAGGGGAGTAGCCTGTTACTCTGGATCTAGTGCTATTCAAGGCGAGCTGAACTTCAGGAAGCTCGTCGCGCCACGTTTTGTTTGGATCGTTCTCTACTATTGTGAGCAGACATTTTAGAGTGCGCATTATACGCTCAACTTGACCATTGGCTCTACTGGAGCCAGTAGCGATAAGGTGAAGCTCTATACTATGCTCACTACAAAACCGTTTGAAATCCGCACTAATATAACACCTACCTTGGTCTGATATTATACGCTTCGGTGCACCAAATAGGTAAACTGCCCTTTTAAGAGATTGAATTGCGCTAGCAGCATCGAGAGAAGGTGTGTAATCTAAGAGAACATATTTGGTGAACGAATCGATAATAACGGACGCATATTCTTTCCTATCACTTTTACCACTTAATTTGCCCGTGATGTCTATATGTATCGTATGCCAAGGCGTAGACACTTTAGGTATTGGATGTAATCGAACCTGCTGCGCTCCCGAACATCCCTTTGAAGCTTTGCATACTATGCATGAATCTACAAATTTACGCACCTGCTTGCACATTTGTGGAAACCAATACTGTTCATATATTTTGTCAAGCGTCTTATCAACACCGAGATGCATGATTTCTGTATGAACATGATTAATAAGTGTCCATGTCAGGGATCTTGGCACAACTGGTAACCAAGAGCTGGTTCTATTGCGTTCAATTTTCCTATACAGTATGCCTTTCTGCACGTCATACGTGTGTGCAATTGATTCTGGTAACTCGTTGTTTTGATGTTTGCTGATAAGGTCACAAATTTCGTTATCACGTTTTTGCTCTACGGCTAGCCAACCCTGATGTAACTCTATAAAGTGAACTTTCTTATTCCTAGTCGTAGCAACAGTTAAATCATTTAATCCTTGCAAACTATGTGTGGGCTCCGAAACGGGATTTCTAGATAGATAGTCAGCGTGGCTCATGCTAATGCCCTGCTTGTGAACAATATCAAAATCGTACGCTTGTAAGAAAGCCCACCATCTGTGTACGCGTGGAGTAAGGTCGGTTTTTAATTTGGATGCTTTCAAAGAATTACAGTCTGTGAAGACAGTAAAGTGCTGACCGTATAAGTAATGCCGGAAGTTCTCAACCGCACGAACGACCGCCAGGGTTTCTAATTCGTATGAATGATATCGCGATTCCGCGTCGGACGTTCGACGGCTGAAGTAAGATACCACGTGAGGAACATTATCTTTCCTCTGGATCAGTATAGCCCCGTAACCTCCTGAACTCGCGTCAGTGTGAAGTTCAGTGGGCGAATCTTGATCAAATATTGTTAACACCGGTTCTGACGTAAGAATGTCAACAATTTTTTTATGGATATCATTGTGAGCATCTGTCCATTTGATGGGCCCTTTCAATTTTGTTAATGGGTAAAGAGGTCCAACTATACGGGTGAAATTTGGTATGAACCGTCTGAAATAAGAAGCTAGGCCTAAGAATTGCCTAACATGTGTAGCTGTTTTTGGAGTCGGAGCGTCAACCAAAGCCTGTATCTTTCTAGGGTTCGGTGTAACTACTCCTGCTTTTATGACGTAACCGAGGTAATCTATTTCCTTTTTCATGAATCTGCACTTTTTAAAGTTCAACGAAAAACCCGCGTCAGTGAGAGCTTTCAAAGTTAGGTCTAGACGTTCTAGCCCTGCAGTGACGTCATTTGAATAGCACATGACATCATCCACGTAGGCCAGCGCTACCTTGTCTTTTAGGGGACCTAGAGCTGTATTTATGCACCGCTGATACACGGAAGCGGCATTCCGTAAACCGAACGGCATCGTCAAGTATTCGAATTGACCATCCGGCGTCACAAATGCCGTTTTTGCTATGCTATCGGGGTCAACGATTATCTGGTGATAACCAGATGTCATATCTAATGACGAGAAATAGTGCGCGCCATGGAGACGGTCGATTTGTTCGTCAATGCGGGGCAACGGATAATGCTCGGGACGCGTGTTAGC
The DNA here is from genome assembly GCA_916610205.1 of Griposia aprilina. NCBI lineage: Eukaryota > Metazoa > Arthropoda > Insecta > Lepidoptera > Noctuidae > Griposia > Griposia aprilina. The sequence goes on from OU744287.1 coordinate 932,080, forward strand.
GTTGAGTTCCCTATAATCTACACACATCCTATCAGTGTTGTCTTTCTTTTTGACTAATAAAATGGGGCTAGCAAAAGGGGAACTACTCTCCCGAATAACGCCCGCTTTTAATAGGGACTCTATTTTCTCGTTAACTATTTCTTTTTCCGCGGGTGCTAACCTATAGGGATGCCTTTGCACGGTCTTATTTGGATCAATAAGGTTTATACGGAGAACGCCTGTCGTAACCCGTCGCGTTGGTATACCGTCTGTGAAGAACTCACTATATTTCTCTAAAATTCCAATCAATACTAATTTGTCATCACCTCGTAAGTCTGTATCAATGTTAATAAAATCAAAGTTACTAGATTTGTCACAAAAATTAACTTTATTACGCTGAGAAAAAGTTACTTGATCGTTATCCATATGCACGTGTACGTTATCCTCTAATACATCCCTACCTATTATAACTGGTTCAGCAATAGTGCCATCAGGTACTATGTGAAACAACACTGAGAGCGATAGGCCTTGAACATTGATGGGGCTAATAACCTGGGAAACACATTCTACATCCCCCTTACCAATGCCCGTCAGATAAACTAAATCATTCTGCACCGTACCAGGGAACTTCTCGGCGTGGCTGTTAGTTACTAATGAACAAGCAGATCCGCTATCAAAAAGAAAGGAAACTGGCTCACCGGATGATGTAGTCAAGGTGCTCCTCGATGCCTTGCGTTCACACACATGGACTTCTTTGACAGCCGCTGCTCCGCCGCCACCCGCTCGATCTGGACACGCAGACGCCAAGTGTCCTGGTCGTCCACACGCGAAGCAGGTGATTGGTCTTGATTTATCAGCAGCTCTGGATGTTTGGTCGCGCGTCTTCTCTGAAGTAGCAGGCTCTTCTCTTCGCTTGCGGCAATCTATCGCTTTGTGACCCGAAGTACCGCAGCGGTGACATGTTCCCATGAAGCGTGATTCGTTCAATCGGGTCCTTTTCACATCCACAGTATGGTCATCACTACCCTCATGCCTTCGTTTCAGTGAAATGCCGTTAAGAACGCGCAGAAGTTGAGATCTGGTGGTCAGGCTATGAGAGTGGAGCTCACGGCGGATCACGGCTTCCTTTTGGCATAAGACTGAAGATACAAATCCCGTTGTAATTTCTTCAGACATCTCCATCCGCGGAATGCGTTCGATGATGTTCCAAAGGCGCATGGCCGCCTCACTCGCGGTTTCTTTAACACTAACTTGAAAACGTAGAATTTCATCGAAGTAATCTTGTGGCAGCATAGGTTTAGCAAACTTTGCAAGCAATACTTCTTTTATTTGAGGCCATGTCAGCTGCGATGCCTGCAGTCGTGTCAAACAGGTAGCAGCTCGGCCTTTGAGTGCGCGTGTGAGTAACAAAAGTAGTTCTGCGCCTTCTAACTTACGGTCGTTGACTACGATTTCTGTCACGTTGCACCAACCTTCGATGTCCGCTTCGTTGCCCTCAGGATCAAACTCAATCAACTGAGTAGACGTGTTTCTCGAAGGTTGCGGCTGTGATATAGCCATCAATCGGGCTAAAAACAACTCCATCTGTTGAGACAGGCCTGGTTCTGATGCTGGCGCTGAAAACCTCGTACGACTATTCTCCTCTGAAGCAAGCCCTTCAGATCCCACTTCTGATAACGGCACGTGGCTATTATCGAACGATTCTGGGTTCATTGCGGCTGCCGAGCTATCGTGGGTAGGCGGGCGAGGAGAATTAAAACCACGTGTTGAAGTTGATCAACGATGCACGATTATTAATTTTAAGAAACTATTAACAGTATTGCAATCAGCACTTTCTAATTAATCTTAAAATAGTGACACTCCACCGAACACGTCTTGCTTGAGCGCGATGCAAACGGATTATATCCTGTCTGACGGCCGCGTGCAAAAGAGCCCGGAGTTGTGTCAGAGTGAAGAAACGTCTATCAACGCTGGTCAAATGTCCGCTGTCATTTTTGACGTTTCTTGACACTCTCAAAACATCGAAGCGCCGTCATACATATAAATTATATTTTTAAATATTTGAATATAAAGAATATAAACACATTTAAAAATATAAAAAATAGTAGCCCACCGATATCGGGAACAGGGTCCAAGCTACCGGTGGTCAGGGCTCCAGAGAGAGGAACCTTCTAACAATGCGAGCCGTGTCCAGAAGTACCGCCTACTGAATCAAGCCCTTGATCCAGCTGCCCAACGAGAGCCTCCTCAGGTGTTGGTCGAGGCTCTTCGCTATTAAGCCATTGGCAGTCACGACTATCGGTACAATGATCGCTGAGTCCACGTCCCACATGTCGACAACCTCGTGAGCCAAGTCAAGATACTTGATTTGTTTATCTTTCTCGGCTTTCACGAGGTTCACGTCATGCGGGATCGTTATGTCAACGATCATTGCGCGCCGCTCTCTTCGATCCACCACCACTATATCAGGCTTATCAGGCTTAATAGTCCTGTCAGTGATGATGGATCGATCCCAGTACAATGTGATATTTCCATTTTCGAGAACTGGGTCGGGCATATAATAATAATAATAATACCATTTATTTCAGGCGACACAGGCCCATAGAAAAATACCTTAACCTAAACATATATATTTTTATAAAAACAAAAGTTGTGTTAGTAAAAAGCTTAAGACTATGTTAGTAGCGCTTCACTTTGCACTAGCTTAATTTTATGCTGTCCAGTGGAACATATACCTGTAGTACGGCACTTCCGATTCCACAAAGCTGTATTTCAAAGCAAGTTGCTGATGGATAATCCTGGCTACAAGATTGTGTCGTCAATCAATTCGCTTATATTTTTATAATAATTTTTATTTTAGTGAACAACTATTTACTACATGCAATAAAATACAGAAAGTAACAGTATTAAATTCAATTCGGTTTGACACAGTTTAATGAAATCCCATGCCAGTTTATACGCAATAAACAGTACACAATAAAACTAAAAACAAAACCCGATAAATATACATTTTATTACCAACGATAATTGGAATTAAGTAGCCACCTGACGGGTATATAATGTTCGTGAATTATGATGTCCATAAAAAACTACTCACGAAATAATATTACGTTCTAAACACTCAATTTTTTTTCCTTTCATAATTCTTTCTTTTTATTAAGTACAAGTGTTTGCCCGCGGCTTCGCCCCCGTGGAAGTTGGAAATTATCCCACGGAAACGTATTACCGGGATAAAAAGTATTCTATGTCCTAACACAGGTCATGGCCTACCCATGTGCCAAATTTCATCCAAAACTGTTTAGCCGTTTTAGCGGGAAAGTACAAGAAACAAACAAACTCACTTTTGCATTTACGAGTATAATATTAGTTAGGATGTCATATGGAGTTACTGTCATTTCGACATAATAATGATAATAATAATAAGTTATAGTTAGGCGGTTAGGTCAAGGGCCTGATCCAGAAGGCAGTTGTCCTTGATACGGCTCGCATCGTGAGGAGGTTCCTGTCTCTAGAGCCCTAACCACCGGTAGCTTGGACCCTGCTCCCGATACCGGCGGACCACTATTTTTTAAATTTTTAAATGTTTTTTCTATGTTTTTATAAAAATATTTAAAAATGTATATAAATAAGTATACAATTAAATAAACGAATAATAATAATAAATCCATTTATATTCAGGCAACTCAGGCCCATAGATAAATACCTTAACCTAAACATACATATTTTAATATAAACAAAACTTGTGTTAATAAATAAGGCTTAAAACTATGTTAGTAGCTTTGTTAGGCTCAGCATTCAACGGATGCACCAGCTTGATTAAGTGCTGCACTGTGGAACTTGTCCGCGGAAGTGACGGAACACCACGTTCAGCAGCCAAAAGTCTTCTTCCATGACGAGGGGCAGATAACAATTAAGTACGCGCACCACAAACGCCTTAAAGTTGACGTTGCGGCGCGACTCCAGTAACTGCACCCTCGGCATGTATCTCGTTTTCTGGCGCACGTACTCCACTATGTCCTCCACCTTAGTGGTGTAGTGCAGGCGGGAGATGTACACCGGTGTGTTCGGCATAGCGGCACGCAGGCTCACTTCGGGCCCCGTAGGAGCTTTGCCGCAGCGGTTCACGTTGGTTTGAGATCGGCGCTTCCCCCTTTGCACCGTCACGAAACCCTCATCATTATCAGTCCTATTCGGTGCCCTTTCTGGCATAGGCTTTGTAATTGTAGCGCCAGAGGCACTCGCGGCGACGCTAGCGAAATCCTTTTGCAGGGGTTTCGCCTGGGCTGCATACACAGACAGCGGGACGGGTCGAGCGGCTCGGGCGGCGCTGCGTGGAGGAATTGCGGTGACAGGCGCGAGGCTGCGGGGTGCGCGGAGGAATTGCGGTGACAGGCGCGAGGCTGCGGGGTGCGCGGGTAGGGCGCAATGCAGGCCAGCAATCAACGGATGTGCCGGCGACGAAACTGCTGACTCGGAATTTGACGACGATATATTGAGGCCGGCTCCGCGACACGTGTTTACATTAGACGCATCGACTGATGACCTACTTACCGCTACACCTTTGCGCAACTCGCTTACTTCTTTGCGCAAATCGGCGGCGGTGTTTTGAGATACATCCAATTTCGTTAGCACATCTGCGAGACTGGCCTTCAAGAAGACAATGTCCTTCAGAAGGGTCGTTACATCGACGTGATCGAAGGTCACGGGAGGAAGCTTGTGTAGTTCCTTCGCCACAAACGTTTGCACATCATCAGGGTCGGTCTCCTTGAACAGCGTGATTATGTCTCGCAGGCTTCTATAAGTCCCGTCACGCCGGCGGGACACCATCTGGTCGCGCTTGTTCAGCACACTGAACAACAACAGCTTGGCAGCAGATATGTCATCCTCACTGAAGTTCGATGCGCAGATCTAGACAGCAGACACCTCGTCCATCACATCCAGTTTCTGCTGCAGGAACGCCAGCAGCTCATTCACCACAAGTTCATTACTCATGGCGAGTTAATTACGAACGACAGCTTGCGCCGCGCTATTCCATATAAAGAATATGCAAACGCGTCCGCATCGGAACGCGGCACAAGCGAGACTGACACACGAGAATAGATCCTGCCGTGGTCATTAGCCAGATAGTTGGAACAATACTAATACATACCGTCAGTCAAAGGGTCTTATTTAATGCATCTAAAATTCGTAAGTAATATTATAACAGTAGGAGAGCGCAAGTGTGAATGCGTTACACCTTAAAAAGTTAACCGTTCATCATAATATGTATGTAATACAATACAATCTCGAGTAGGTAAAATCATTTAGCTGCCCTTGATCGATATTTTTATTACAGAATATCTATTGGTCGTGTTGGATTACGCACAATGAAGGGTTCCGGAGTTGGGATGTATTTATTCCAAAAACAAACTTAACATTGTAGGTGAAAAACATGTTTTCACATACATCGATATACGTCATGGTCAATCCTCCAACTGCAAATGTAAGTTTGTAAATACAAAGAAATATTTTTTTATGTGATAAAACTACAAATTAACATTTATCGGACGTTTTTCTTTACTTGTATTGTGAGACCTTGCGTCTTGCCAAATTTCATGATTTTAAGTCACCGGGAAGTACCCTATAGGTTTTGATTCCCTTGCGAGTATCAAAATATGCAGCAATATGCGCCATTAAAGGCCGTATCTTTTGATTGCGTTAACTCAGAAGTTCTATTTTTTTACAGCTCTAAGGATTTGCAGACATGACTATTTAATTTTAATTTCATCTAGATGTCTTCACGCGTTCCTGAGAAAAAGGGTCTTGACAAACGGACAACGAAGTGATCCTATAAGGGTTCCGTTTATTTCCTTTCTAGGTACGAAACCCTAAAAAAACTAAAACCCAACTACAACAAAAACAAGTATAAACAAGACATAATAACATCGGATTCGGTTTTCGTATAACCGGAGTCAAACGTTATTACCAATCATCTAATCGTCACCGATACCAAAAGTACAGGTTATAAGTAATAAAGTACAGGTTCTGTACCGGCACATAGCGGTTCTTGTCATTTCAGTACCTGAGTACCGGTTCGAGACGGGAACCAATACCAGTACTCCACCTTACAAGTACCGGTACCAAATTGAGGTACTCAAAAATCTCGTATTTGTACCTGGATCTTTCCAATTTCTATGAACTATCCTTTTCACTTACTATATCTGTTTTTTTAAAACTTTTTTGGTACCGGTACAGTACCGATACTGATTAGAAATACAAATAGTACAGGTACTACGTCTGATACCGGTATCACACCAAGGCCAATGGTACCACTTCCCAAAAATACCGGTATTCCAAGACCTAGCAGCCTACATAATATTTTAGAAAAGTTTTTAGTGTTATTGAAAACAGTCAGAGTGAAAAATATTTTTTTAAATCTTATTTTTATTTATGCATGAATAATGACAGATAACCAATATATTTTCAGAAAGTACTCCTTAAAATCTTTCATCACGTACCAAACACGATGTAATAGCAAAATTTAAATACAAACGGTACAACTTAACATTCGCTATAAGCCGCCATGTTGGATTTTATGTGACGTCATATAGCCTATAATCTGCAGAACGTTATGGCACATCCATCGCTACCTCGTATATTAAAGAGTAATGAGGAAACAGATGAACATAATAAATGCATACATACATAGCTTGTCAAAAAATCACAACCGTCCTTTGGCTTTGCCGTAGTCGGGTAAAAAAACTAGCTGTTACCCGCGACTTCGTTTGCATGTATTTTGTTTTTCATTTTTTTATACAAATATCCAGGATGAAGAGTATCCTATATCTATCTCCAATTCCCAGGCTACCTTTTGTGTGATCGGTGCAGTCATTTAGGCGTGATAACATTACAAACAGACAGTTACATTTGCATATATATTTTTTTATGGACAAATGATTGAAACACTTTAAATAACCTATTACATCAACTAAAAAGTAACTACTTACTTTCTTAAGTTATTACTTATTATTACAGATACCTGTTTATGATAAATTAAACAAAGATTTCTTGATGAAAAATAGGTTTACTAACGTCTTTACAATTTTTAATAGTTTTTTAATACGTATGAACAGAGAATTTTTGCAAGATGAATATGAACGAATGTAGGATTGAATCTATGAATGAAAGTTACATTGAATGAAGACAATTGAGCGAATGTGTCGTAGACATCCTCGGGGGCCTTGAAAGTTATAGATGAAGCTTTCAAGATCATTTATCCGTGTTGTTAACTGGTGAAGGCAGCAGACACAATCTGTTGATGGCTCTCTGTATGGTGCCTTGTGAGGTAGATACATTGGCAACTCGTGGTACACCATCAGTGTCGAGAAATAGCTTCGAGACTCTTCCAAGGCGCCAGCACAGTGGAGGAGTCCTATCATCTTTGATTAGGACTAGGTCGTCTATCTTTAATTCTTGGCACCGCACCTTCCACTTTGTGCGCTGCTGGAGCTCCGTGACGTACTCTGTCGACCACCGCTTCCAAAAGTGTTGACGAGCTTGTTCCAATCGCTGAAAACGATCACGACGTTTTGTGCTATAGTCCAGCAGGTAAGGCGATGGTAAAGACGTCAGCGGCCTACCAATTATAAAGTGGCCCGGGGTGAGTGGAGATAGGTCTTGAGATGAAGGACTTAACGGACATAAAGGTCGGCTATTAAGTATCGCCTCGATCTGAGCAAACAACGAACTCAGCTCCTCGAACGTCAAGTGAATATTTTTAAGTACTCTGTATAAGTGAAATTTTGCGGACCTGACCCCGGCTTCCCAAAGACCTCCAAAGTGAGGAGCGTATTCTGGTGAGAAGCGGAATTCAATGCCCTCACGAGATGCAGAGTCAAAAATAGAGTCGCTATTGGACTTCGAGAAACTAAATCCACTAAATGCACAAACTAAAGGATAACACAATAGGTATGTTAGTAAGATGGAACGAGCTCACTTTAAATAGGCAGGCAGCTAATCCCAGCAGTCTTTTTGTAGGCAGGAGCACGTAGGTAGGTAGTGTTTCCTCTGACTCGTTCTACTACTCGTTCGACCTTGCTCGATCGGAGTTCCGTAGTCCCAACAGAGTTCCCAGAATGGCTTGACGAAGTTAAGGTTGCTCGACCCAGGTAGAAGTTGGATGCCAGTCCACAGGCACGGCTATCTTGGATTCTCAACACGGCCTTCCGTTGGTACTGGTAAATGTCGTCCGGTGTCGACGATGTCCTTCGAGTGCCCTTGATACGGTACGGGAACAATGTGCGTGGCTATTTAGCTTCGATCCGACGATTGTAGGTCCTGTCACGGTCGTCACTTTTGTTTATGATAAATTAAACAAATATTTCTTGATGAAAAATAGGTTTACTAAAGTCTTTACAATTTTTAATAGTTTTTTAATACGTATGAACAGAGAATTTTTGCAAGATGAATATGAACGAATGTAGGAATGAATCTATGAATGAAAGTTAAATTGAATGAAGACGATTGAGCGAATGTGTCGTAGACATACCAAATACAAATTTCCATGAAACTGTATGAACAACTTAATTAATTGAAGTCATTACGTATGTGCCTACTCGGATATAAGAATCAATTAAATTGATTCGTCACGAGCGAAGCGTTTCAAACTTGCATGCTTCGATCAATTATGGACGATCCTCACTTTATTGAGAATTGATAAGTCAATTGACAATAAAGCGAGGAAGCGTATACGCAATTGATTGCTAATTAAAATTACGCATGTTTAATTAGTTTGCGTTAATGAGTGGGTCGTTTGCGGACTTTAGTTTAAATACAAATTATATTATGAAGCTTTTAACAATTTCAACCGTGAGTCAAATTTCAAAGTGGGGCAAAGTATTACACGTAATCATTAAAACCACGCAAGTTTTTTTTTTTAACAAATTCTTTTATTTTAACTTAAATGTAGTTTATAAACACACAAGTAACGTGGCATGAACATGTACTAATTCAAACCACCAGAAACCTTGGCCCGCGCCTCGCCCGCCGCGCCGCCCCGGGTATGTTTTATATCAAATGTGACCCCTCGATCAAATGGTCAGAGGCCGTACGTCATGACCTTTTAAAGCCATCATTGTTCCAGCATGAAAGAGAGACGGAGCTATATATGACCGATAGCACTATCCTTTTTTCTCAATGGAACCATGACGGTATTAGCACGTCATAGTAAGGCAGCAGATAGTCATTACAGTTAGGTGCGTAAGTGACGTATTGGATACCTAAATAAGCTCAATTTGTAAATCGTATCGTAGTAATATTATTATTGTGAATAAGAGACACTTCTAGACTATGTCATTGTGATTGCTTTTTTGACGTGATATGACATTCAGGTCTTTGTTTTTAACTGATCGTTTTTTTTTTTTTTTTAAGAAGCTGGGAAATGTAATCACCACTCTTACTTTAAATATTGAAATAAATTAGGTGGCCACAATGGCCACGAATTTAATACGTGATCAGTTTAAATGCCTTCATGCCTGGAGCAATCTAATTGATGGGAAATTTTGTTGTCAAGGTCGCTTACCTTGACAACAAAATATATGCATCTTATCTTGTATATTATTAAAACCGCGAAATGTTAATTATTCAATAGCTTCAATGAGCTTTATCATAAAAACTCAAAACTGTCACCAGCATCTTTGCAGATTTTTTAATAAAATAAAGCCACTTCTTTTACATTCCACAAAACGTTTATTTCAAAATAGTCACATAAAAGGCACATTTGAACGTCAAAATTACAAAAAAAATAGAATTGATTCCTCGACACCTCGACACCTCGTATCATAAGAGACATCTATACAAACATACTTCTTTGAACTCCGAGATTTCAGTTGGTTCGTGAACTCTACGAGAATATTTTATATTGGTGCAATGAAACATTCCATGCAATTTCACCTTAGTAAGTTCTGAAATGAAAAGGTACTTCATGGAATTTTCCGTTTTATGACTTCTTTGATTTTCACAACCTAGTCTATAAAGATTTTCCTACCTTTTTTTACCTAGGTATAATTTACAAGGCATAAATAATTTATGAAAAACGCTTTGTTGAAGATAATACGAAAAGTCTACCAGTTGAATTGAAAGCGTAGATTCACAAACGTTTTGAGTTTAATCATAATTAAGCGTTAGTAATAAAGATGTCAGAATAATTAAAATAGGAGGTTATACATCTCGCCTTCACGTAATATGCTTTCTATAATACAATAAAAAACGACTCCTTTTTACTGATGGAAAATTTAAATGAATTGAACAAACTAAACTCCTAATCCCTTTATAAATCTAAATCAAACAATATCGAATATGCATTGTTCGTTCTTTCTGTTGTTTCTTTCGATATTCATCGCTCGTTCACTATACAACTCAATAAAACGTGTTTACGAGCGGCAGGCAATGTATAACGAAGCGGGCGCCCATGAATTACTAACGTGCGCATTATGTAGGATTTTATTCGACTCAGATGAAGTATCGAGTTTAGAGTAACTGCAGTTGGTATAAAATGTCTAATTCAGCTTTATAATTTATGTTCGTGAGCGGGTGGAGTTTAGAGATCGCCGTTCAGGAGTAGAATATTATAAATTATACTTGTTGGAAAATACTTGGCACATGGTATCTCATTTAAAATAGTGTTATATTTTTACTATGTTGCACCGAAACAGAGCAGAAACATTATTACATCTAAAAATACTAACTCGTAAACTACAAGTACATACCTATATATTACTAGCTGCGGCCCGCGGTTTCACCCGCAGCGGTATGAAATATACTTTACGACCTATTCTCAGATCTACCAAATATACACAAAAAAAATCATAAAAATCGGTCAAGCCGTTTGAGAAGAATTCGATAACAAACACTGTGACACGATATATTTATATATTAGATAATTTTCACTTGTAATTTGCGAGTCAGGTTTTTGGGCCATTTTTGTAAAACTGACATAAAATCGCGTTTGTACTCCTTGAATGGTGTACAACGTCATTTCGCCATTTATGTTCAAGTGCCATGCAATAAGGGGCGAGCCTATTTCGTACAACGAGGCACAAATCCAGACCGGGGTGGCCACTGAGACATTTCTAATGGAAGAATCTAATAATACCTTGACCAACCTAATGATCGAATGCAGAACAACATGGTCAGCTGTCGCTCTTGCAACCATTACACCAACGAGGTAGCCAATTTACTTAATCACCTCACGCTACGCTTCAAATAATCTAATAACTTTAATCTGTCCAATCATGTATACTTGAGGACATTTACAACCTTTACGCTCCAGTACAGATGTGCACAAAAGTGGGCATAAAATGTTGTGTGTGATGCATGTTGTGGTCGGGAGCGGTCTGCCGCGCCATTGCACGGAATTGTAGCAAATTGCTGGAAGCGCTGAGCGCGTCTGTACAGAGACACGTAGGGGGAACAAAGGAGTTTGGCTTGTAGGAAATACACGTCTTTCTATTAAAAGGTAATGATCATTTTCACTGCGTAACGTATTATACAGCGTGGCGCTACAATGGTGACATTTATTTAACACATGGGTAGGGCTAGTGGCCAGTAACAATAAAAAAATATTCGTGAAACACAAAATACAAATAACAAACAAAAAAAAAGTGTTAACAACAACAGCTCACGGTTCATTTCAGCATTAATCAAATCAAATATCAAATCAAATCATTCTTATGTCAGGAATACGCCCTTATTGAAACTAAATCAAAATACAAATTAATTATTTTAAAAAAAAACTTTCTTTTTATATTTTTTTTTGTTACTGGCACTACCCGTGTGTTAAATTAATGTCGCCATTGTAGCGCCACGCTGTAGAACTAGGACTACTACGTACTTCTTAGAATAAAGTATTGTTTAGGAATTCGGAGACTCAGAAAATAAGGATTTGTAAACAGTATTTTTAAAGATTAATGAGCCTCTTTCTTACTAACAACAGAATCCGGATAATCAATCCAGCATAAATCAATTTTCGTGACTACAGCTATCCTATTATTCATCAGCTGAGTTTTTTCTTTTGTTAACATCCTAAAAGTAACAGTAATTATGAATAGATGTCCAGTGTCCGATGATCAACGGCCTGGTCACCGCAGAAACCTATTTCCCTACAGCTGACTTACTTCCGAGGGAGATACTGATCAATATGGAAATTGATGTGGAATAGCATGCAAACACGAGGGATTATAAAATACTTACAATAAATTGTAGAGTAGTTCAGTGGCATAGAAGCTGCACGGAGATAATATGTTTTCATATAACTTCATTGATGAAAAGTGAATAAGCGACTTCAGGTTCCTTGAATTTGCACATACCCAGATCTAACGGCCGTGTTTATAACAGAAAATATTTCGATTAAAACAAGAATGTCACAGAATAGTATATTTGGTATCGTAAGATTTTTTTCTGAGACAACTCTTGCATACAAACAAACCTGGAAAATCTGTTGCACATGCATTTGCATACTAAATAGGAATTTTCCACAAAATAATGTTTGTTCAAGTATTAAGTCATATCTCATACGGCTACCTAATTGGCTATCTACATAATTATTAAAACATCGAAAATAATCATACAAACAATTAGAACTTTTTTATCCAAAATAACAGCCTACAGCTTAACGTAATATATCTCTTCACAATAGAACAAGCTATATAACCATTTCGAGCTTTACACTACCCTAAATGTACATTAAAGTGTTGCCAGACTGTTGGCAGCTCGTAAATCAATTAAGTTGGACGATTAGCTCGTTGTATAAGCTACATATGTAGGAAGGAGGGTAATCCACTATTTAACAACGACTAACTTGAATTGGGCCAGAATTGCCTTGCCCTGGCAATATAAATAGAGGCGAGGATAATATTCCACGACTAACTTTGTGTTAGGAGCTTCTGGCTAATTGGCTAAACAATATTGTAAGTTTTTTTCTGATTATTGTGGTTTCTGAAAACTTATTTAGTTTGAGATTTGAATTTAATTGGGTTTTTCCGCCGGAAACTTCTCAGTAGCAGCCCAGAGTCTAGATTTGTCCTCGGTTAATGGAAATAGGTGTACTCTAGATACACCTCTGCCTAACTCTTTCGGGAAGACGGCGTGATGTTATGTTATATATGTTATTTAGTTTGACCACCCACCGTCATGAAGATCGGACACTCTACACTCGAATTTGTGGGCGATTATGTTTACCTAGGACAAATAGTCCAGTTAGGTAGGTCCAACTTCGAGAAAGAGGGTCAATCGACGAATCTGACTCGGCTGGAGAGCGGTCGCAAAGCTACGAAATATCTTCTCGTCTCATATACCACAGTATCTCAGGAAGAAAGTCTTTGACCAATGCATGTTGCCAGTGACCTATGGCACTCAAACGTAGTCGCTCGCAATGGGCCTCATAGAAGGCTGAAAGTCACCCAAAGGGCAATAGATAGGGCTATGCTTGGAGTTTCCCTACGTGATCGAATCAGATATGAAGCGATCCGTAAGAGAACCAAGGTAACTGACATAACCCGAAGAATTGCCAAACTTAAGTGGTAGTGGGCAGGGCACATTGCTCGCAGAACAGTTGGCCGATAGGGTCGAAAGGTTCTAGAATGGCGACCGCGTACCGGGAGACGGAGCGTTGGAAGATCTTCCATAAGGTGGACCGATGACCTGGTGAAAACCGCAGGGATCCGTTGGACGCAAGAAGCACAGAACCGGTTGAATAAGTAGCGGTACTTGGCGGAGGCATGTGTCCGGCAGTGGACGTCTTGCGGCCGAAATGATGATGATTTTGTTTGAACCGATATTATAATAGCACATCTAGTTAATTTATTGGCTGTTTAAATTGAATTTATTAGAAAAAAATCAACAGCCAAGTCTTGACCACCTGAAAGGCTTTCTGAAATCGAATTTCGCTTAATAGAAAACGTCTCTAAGGTAAAGGCAGTTATCACATATTTCTGATCACAGAAAAAAAAATATTTCAAGAGCAACTGGTCTTAAATTAGCAATTAAGTACCTACCTGAATAAGGACTCTGCACAAAACCAGCCTTCACGTTGCAGACGAGAAGTTAATTACCGTTCTTTCATTCACTACGTATTTATGTAATTTTCAATAGCCTCGCCTACTCAAGAAGTAGGTTTCACGCTAAGGGCGGCTACAAGCCTACAACATGATATCTAAGCGTTCTTTATTGCTACCTTTGGCACCACATCTACTTAAAATTTTGTATGAAAAATTAGTATAACTAGCTTTTACGCACGGCTTCGCCTGAGTAGAGACCGAAATTGATTCCACGGGAATGTGGTAACGGGATAAAAGTACCCTATGGCCTAATCTAGGTCATGTCTATCCATGTGCCCAACCTAATCCATTCAGCTCATTTGACAGGAAAAGGTAACAAACAGAGAGCGACAGTGGAAATATGAGATAACGTAAGGGACAAACCTAAGGTTTTCAGGAGAGCCAAAATAAGATATATTTTTTACAAAACTGGTCGTAACTTTTTGTTTATAAGTTCTTTTTAAAAAGTTCTATTAATCTACCTAGAAGTACTTATTTTAAAATGAAATAAAATGTAAGTAAAAACCTTTTTTAAAACAAGCTTTTAATAAACTAAAAAGTACTCAATAAAACTTACGTTAACATAGAACTTTAATATTTTCTTAAAAGCTTGAGCCGTCAACGTCATTCTTACACTTTAAGATAAGACTTACATTTTATTTCTATTTAAAATAGGTAAGTACTTCTAGATAGTTTTGTTTTTGTTTAAAAAAAAATGAGCTTCTGATCCCTAAGAATAGTTAATAATATGTCTAATGCAAACCGTCAAATTGTGAACTGGCATCAACCTAGTGTGTGACGGATCGCGTCTTGCGCTAAAACTAACTAGCCATGTAACTGCGACCAACTTGGAAGTAATGCGAGCCGAGCGAGGTCACAGTTCTAACCTAACCTGAACCATTTGGTCGGGGTGCCCTGGCTAAGTTACTGCGACCAATTCGGCTCCCGCCAAGACCGAAAAATCGGCGACGGTTCACAATTTTACGCGTGATAAAATCAGACAGATTGTGAACCTTGTCGGTAAATGCAGGTTCGTTCACAATTTGACGGTTTGAAATGGATAGATATAAACTATCGAAAATTAATCCGTTATATTGTAAGCGTATGGCGTCTCGCGAGATAGATTATAAACTAACGGTGTTAACAAGCATACGGTGACATTTATATAACTAGTTTTCCACAAAATGTCCCTTACGTTATTTTATATTTTCATTATCGAGAGCACCTTTCGCATTTATAATATTAGTATGAATTATGGTAGGTTCCCTCACATTTTTTCCTATTTTGAAATGGAAATCGAAACTACAAACGTAGAACCCCACACTTGCATGTCTCTTAGGACGAACAGGGGCAAAAAACATTAATTTGCTTTTGTCAAAGCCGAGCCTGGTTGTATGGGCGTATTTATTTGAGGTATAGTAACAGTGACTAGTAGATAATTATTCAAGCGGCTAATGTGAGTGGCGCCGCCTGCGTCTGGCCGAAACTGAGTTAAGATTAAAGAAAAACGACTTTTTTACTATAGGATACTAAAACGATGCTAAACATTTTATTTTTATTTTTATTTGTGCTTTCGTAAAATCACTGTTTAAAGCGATAATAATGCAAGGGCGTTATATTTATTAACGAAAGATGGTGCATGCGATCATAAAGATGGTGCATGCGATCATAAAAGAAATGATGCAAAGTCATGCCTATTTAGATAAAATATGCACTCCATACTGCCAAATGCAATCTTTGAAATGAGGTACCTACAGATAAATATAAAACAAAAATGCACCACCACTAGTTATTCCAATAAAACATTTTAAAGGTTAACAATGAGAATGCTTTCGCGGACGTATTGATGCTGATTCCATTCGAATTTACATTCCAATCTTTTGGGAAATCACTTTTTTGTAGTGTATTGGCAGATGGTGTACTTTGACCAAAACGATGCAAGTTGCACCTTACTACAAACTACTATGTAAAAGTGTACCTATGATCTGGATGAATTAGTAGCGTGAAGCTCTGTAGTTTCCACCAAAAAAAACGTGTGATTTATTTATAAATGCACATGCCCTATGCCCGATAGGATTTCCCATTAACAAACAATGACAACATCTATATAATTTTTATCTCGTACTAGCTGTTGCCCGCGGCTTCGTCCGCTTGGACGTCGGAAAATTTCCTACAGGAACGTGGTACCGGGATAAGTAATAAGTAGCATATGTTACTACTTATAACATCAGCTATCTTCCATTGAAAGTCCCGTCAAAATCGGTCCAGCCGTTTCGGAGATTAGCCGGAACAAACAGACAGACAGAGAGACAGACAAAAAATTTAAAAAAAAAAATGGTATATGTACCGTGTATACATCCATATGCATTTAGTAAAAAGCGGTTATTTTAATATTACAAACAGACACTCCAATTTTATTTATCTGTATAGATGTATAGATTAATCAGGGGATGAATTTTCAAAAACCCTTTAGTGCTCACTGTCGATATACAAGGAACTCTTGTGCTAAATGTGATGCTTCCAGACCCAACGGTTTAGGCTGTGCGTTGTCTGTCATTGAATTTAAGATTTTTATTGTAGATGTGGATTTTGAGTACCAAAATAATAGATCAGTGATTAGTCGTATTTACACAGCGCACCTAACAAGTCATCTACCCAGATATTGTCGGCACAACGCGGCCCGCACTAATTAACCTCTGTGTTTGTCTTGAACGTCGCCGGCTTACCAAGCAACCGGTTTAATTTTACACTAGCCGGTTTATCCTCACACCACGTACAGCCGGTGAACGATTAATCCCGCCGGGCTTGGAACTAAAGTTATCGGATCTAGAATGGAGATAGAAAGCTGAATATATTCGTAAATACCGAAGCGCTCAGGTTTTACGGGACGCGAGTTTTTTTTTTTTTTTTTCTTATTAGAAAGAACCAGGTTCTTAATAATTAATTACAATCTAGCCTATAAGACTAATATGCAATTTTAATCTAACTTAATTTTTTACGTGATAATTATTTTAAAACTTAGAATAGTGTTGATTGTACTTTACAAGTCCGTTCCACTTTCTTAGAGTCTGATATAATGATAAAAACACTTTGTTCATGTGCTATTATGTGTGTCATTGTCACTATTATTTCTACACTTTTTTACACTACACTAACTCAAAAGGTTTTGTTCGTTTTAGTCTCCGCCCTATATTTGTTTGGTCTAACAGCTGAATTGCCTCGATGTTCACATGTCGGTGGAGTCGGTGTTAATGGGCCTCAGCAAATTTTTGGATTATGTTGGTGACTGGTTCCATTTTTAAGTCTCGATGGAGGTCGTCATTTCTTATATACCAGGGCGCATTATTAATACTCCTGAGCACTTTATTCTGGAATGTTTGAATAATTTTGATGTTGGTTGGTTTAGTACAACCCCACAGTTGGATGCCATATGTCCATATTGGTATAAGAATATGCTTGTATAATAAAATTTTGTTATATATCGATAGGCAGGAATCCCGTCCAATCAACTAATACATGTTTTTAAAACGCATGTCTAGTTCCTGTCTTTTCTTTTTGACGTGCGCTTTCCAGCGCAGTTTCGCGCCAAGCGTTATGCCAAGGTATTTGGCTGTATTGGCATATGGCAATTGTTTGCCATTTATGAAGATTGGGTGGTAATCACAATTCCTGTTGGTGATATCAATGTGAAGTGACTTCGATTCGTTCACTTTGATTCTCCATTTATGTGCCCAGTCATGAACTTTGTTTACAGCGCTTTGTACCTATTTTATTGCTTCCGTATGGCATGACCCTGTCGCCATAATGGCAGTGTCGTCTGCAAAGGTTGCAATAGTATTATTTTCCAGCTCTGGTATATCATACGTGTACAAAAGGTAGAGGACGGGACCCAGCACACTACCTTGAGGCACGCCAGCTTTAATAATTTTTAACTCGGAAAAGGCATCCTCGTGCCTTACACGAAACATTCTATCTATAATGTATGATTGCAATATATCGGCAAAATCATTGGGCAGCATTAGTTTTAGCTTGTATATCAAACCTTTATGCCAAACTCTATCAAAAGCTTGTGCCACATCTAAAAATACGGTGGAGCAGACTTTTTTATCTTCAAGCGTTTTCTCAATAATAATAATTCTATAATTACCAACATTATTGAGAAAACGCTTGAAGATAAAAAAGTCTGCTCAAGTACATAGGTACTTGGTCTATTGTTGAGTTTTTCTCTCTGAAACCAAACTGATGGTCAGCGATCAGGTTTCTCTCGTTTATGATAGGTTTTAGCCGTTTTAAAAACAATTTTTCAAACAGCTTTGATAGTATAGGCAACAGGGAAATGGGCCTGTATGATGATGCTTCGTGAGGAGGTTTACCGGGCTTTGCAATCATATTCACTTTAGCAACTTTCCATGGCTCAGGAACATGTTTTAGCATGAATGCAGCATTGACGAGCCTAGTAAGCTTAACGATGGCTTTACATGGGAGATGTTTTAGGATTTCTCCCGTAATAAGGTCATACCCTGGGGATTTTTTTAGGTTAATTATTAGGATTTCCTTTGCAACTTCTTTTGGGGTCACAAGCTTAATTCTTTGATCTTGCAGAATATTGGAAAACTGCAAGTTGTCTACAGACCCGTCATTTGGTTGAAAGGTTTCTTCTAGGTGGCGTGCAAATCTTAGAGCTTTTTACTCATTGCTTATGGCCCACTTTCTGTTATCATCTCTGATAGGGGGAATTGGTGTAATCGGCCTTTTGAGTGACTTTGTCGCTTTCCAAAGAGAGTATTGTGTTTTATGGTCACTGCTTAACTGACGTAGGTTCGTATTGAAAGCCTCATCTTGAAAGGTTTATATTTTTGTCTTCAGTCTTTTCGTAAGTTTATCTAATAGAGTTTTATCTTGCGGGAATCTAGTTTGCTGCCATATTTTTCTTTGATTCCTTTTTGCATATAATAGATCTATTATTTCCTTTGGGTAGGTATTTCCTTTAAACATTTTTGAAAGCTGTGGTTGTTGTTCCATACACATTGTTGGATATTATTGCTAAACTTGTTTACTTCAGAATCGAGCTGATCTTTGCTTTTTAATGAAGTTTTTAGGTCAATAATATTTTGTAGGTCTAAGCTAAAACTTTCCTAATCTGTAAACTTGTTAACAAATGTCAGGTGGTTTGCTCTGAGTAATATTTTGTGACTTAATTGTAATAATATCGGAGAGTGATCAGAATTCATGTGGTACCCCTCTGCCACACTCAGATAATTGGTTGATATGTTTTGTACAATGAAAAAGTCGATAAGATCTGGTAGTTTCTGGTGGTCAGTCGGCTAGTATGTAAGTTTTCCAGTACTTATGACCTCACAGCGCATGTCTTTCACTGCACTTAGAATTTGTCTTCTCTTAGTTGAAGTTAATCTCGATCCCCAACGAGTGTTTTTAGTGTTACAGTCACCGCCTAATATAAATCTCTGTCCAAGGAGTCTGAAGAAGTGTACATATTGTTCTTTGTTTATCGTATGTCTTGTTGGACAGTATACGGCCGCTACTGTAACATTACATTTATTTGTTTTAATCGATATCGCCACAGATTTCGTATCTGGCTCCTCGTATTTACACTGTTCGTAATAACAGATGTTTTCTTCTAAATTATAACCGAGAATTTTAAATAAAACCACAATAAAAACATTCAGAATGGATGATGATTATCAAAACGTTACCCAAAGAAGACAAAATACTCCTAATAGAAATATGACGTCTAGTGACTGCGAATTCAAGGATGTTTCATACCAAAGTTTACCTAACGTAGTAGGAAATAATGATGATATTACAATATTGAAGGAGGAGATAGAAAAACTAAGACTCGAATTGCAAACTGCCAACTCAGAAATTGATACCCTAAACTTTGAAAATAACACACTTAAAAATAATTTACTAGACTGTGGAAAAAATATAAAACTACTAAAATCGATAGGAATGCAAGAAAGTTCAAAGAAACAAAACTTACCTAGACAGTTCTATTCGCCTCAATATCAGCGGAGAGTACGGACGCTAATAACGAAAACTGGTTTACCTAGGACTTCATCCAGAGAATACACAATACAGGCATTAAACTTGATAAGCCCTAAAGCTGATGTATTAAATAATTTGGTAGTCGACAAAAATAAGTCTCCTGGTGTTGATAAGCGGCTTTCATTCGTGGCTGCCTCAAGTATGGCTGAAAACCTACAGGGTAGTGTCTTAAACAAAACTATCCTAAATTGCTCCAAAGAGGATAGTTGTGTAAATGAAGAAAGTATTAATTTAGTGCATACACCTATTGATGAACTGACTCACGACAATCCACGCAGTAGAAATACTTCCACATGCAAGTACAAACATAATAAAGCAAAGAAAAGAGTTATAATATTATGTAATGAGCAAGGAAATGGACTAGATTACGCGGTATTTTCGTTTATAAAATCTGGTACTACATTGGAAAACCTCATCAATTCATCAAAAAATGAAATAGCTAAATTCAATATGAATGACTATGTTATTGTTGTTGGGGGCCGCCATGAACGCAACCCATATGATACGGAAATGTACTTACATGCATGGCTATCATCCATCAAGAACACAAATAAGCGAGGTTCCATCAAATAGATATCTTAACGAAAAAAAACTCAATTACATGTTAAGGTTTATTTGTGGAAAGTATGACAATGTTATTTTTATGGATATGGACTACTCTAGTTATCGGCCCCGAAGAACTCACTTTATACTTAATTTGTCTAGATCTTTATTAAGGGAAATTTTACAATTGGACTACAATTACAAATCAAAAGAATATCAAAATTTATTAATCATTCAAAGTAAGAAAATATATGTAGATAAATCTGTATAAACTGACTTTACAAAACTTGACAATAAAATAGACACTGAAAATTTCGAAGAAAAAATTTGTAATAATAACTCATCTAGTAGTAATCTGTCTTTAGAAGATAATACTGTTCGCGGTGATTTTTTTCGTGAATACATACCTATGTGTTCTACACCAAAATATAGCGGGTCTGCTCAACAAAGCGGACACCTTCTCTATAAGCCTTAATGAACTGTCAGAAAAAGACCTGTCGGTAGATGTAGTGTATAACAGAGCATTTTATGATGTCAGGTCATGAAGACCGCCTTGTAATACCTACACTGCGGCTGCATGTTTCAGCAGACAAAATAGTAAAAGAGGAGGATCTTGTATTCTGGTCTGGACATTTATGGAGGGAGTTACCAGAGGTCTCAGAACTTTCATTGACGAATGTAGTAGAATGCTGTGCAATTGAACTAACAAGTTATAAAATTGTAATAATATGTATCTATAGAGTACCAAAGACCGGAAATTTGAATGTATTTTTTAGCAAACTAGAGAAATTATTGACATTACTGGCAAGAAGAAATTTTAGGAATATTATTATAGCAGGCGATATAAATATAGACGTATTGAAAAATAATAATATAACTTTCATGTCTCCCTAAAAGTTTTAACATGACATTAGCAATAGAAAAACCAACCAGAATGCAAAGCCAAACCTGCATTGATAATTTCGCCCACAATTTCGAGGAAAAATGCAGGTCGGAAGTAATAGAATTTGCCCTATCGGATCACACTGCGCAATTGCTGAAGTGTCCCGTACCTATTGACTGTGTTTTGAAAAATTGGTTTAAATCTCAACGGGACTATTATAGTCCCGTTGAGATTTAAACCAATTATGGCTATAATAGCCCAGAGAATATGAATAAATTTAGAACCTGCCTTGAGAAAATAACATTTGCTGAAATATATGATAATGACGATCCAAATGATGCATTTAACTCATTTTTCGAACAGTTTAAATTATTTTATGACCTATGCTTCCCCCGTAGACATATTAAAATACCAACAAGCAAAAAACCGAAATGGATATCGCGACGACTTAAATTATGCAGCTTCAAGAAAAGGCAATTGTTATTGACGTCTAGACTTAAACCTACTCAAATAAATAAAACAAAATATTCAAATTACACTAAGTCATTTAAAAAAAAAAAATGACTAAACGATCTCAAAATAACTACAGTATTAAAACTTCTGACAATAAAAGCAAAATGACATGGAATATAATAAAAAACGCTAAATTAAATCTACCTAATGAATCAATAAATACAATTGAAATTGACAATGAAACAATTAACAAACCTCAATTAGTTGCTGACAAGTTCAACGATTATTTCGTAGAAAAAATTATACCAATACCAGGAGCAGGTAAGAGATCGAGTGGTTATATATGAAATAAACAAAAATCAATGTTCATGGCTCCATGTCAACCGATACAAATATTTAACATTATAAAAGGTCTTAAAAACACTAATAGCGTAGGGTATGATGAAATTTCAACTAAGATTATAAAACATGTTGCCGATTTAATTTCTAAACACCTATGTCATATTCTCAACCTGTGTATCAGTCAGGGTGTTTTTCCTGACCGTCTTAAGATCTCTATAATTAAACCCATATTTAAAAAGGGTAATAAGCTGCTAATGCAGAACTATAGACCTATTGCGCTTTTGCCAATTTTCTCAAAAATGTATGAGAAATATATTTATAATGAGCTATATGCGTACCTCGAAAAACAAATGATTCTCTGGAACGAGCAAAAAGGTTTTCGAAAGAATATGATGATTAATATGGCTATTTATGACTTTCTAAATAAAATTATGACTAATATTGATAATAAGACACCTGTTTGTGCTGTGTATTGTGATATGACGCAAGCTTTTGACTGTGTTGACCACAATATTTTAAGAAACAAACTTGACTCCTATGGTTTAAGAGGTAACATTCTTGACTTAATATGCACTTACCTTTCAAAAAGAAAACAATTTACTGCTATAACTGACTTAAATTTAAAGACTAAAGAAGAAGTTACATACCTATCCAAATAATACACAGTTTACCCTTACTGACCAGACCCTTACTGTTCCTGATTTATATTAATGACCTGCCCTATACCATAGACTTCCCCATAACACTCTTTGCTGACGATAGTACGGTAACAATACCTTGCAATAAACCTGAATTGTATGAATCTGATGTCAATAACGCGGTAAACTCATTAATCTCCTGGCTTAATAACAATAATTTAAGAATTAATCTTGGAAAAACCCAAATAATGCACTTTGGCCATAAAAAGGTCAGTTCGAAAATGGTGATCCAATACGAAGGTAACAAAATTTACGACGTAGATAGTGCAAAATTTCTAGGCTTGGTTATCGATAGGCAGCTCAAGTGGAAGGATCACATTGAAGCGCTATGTAAGAAAATTTGTAGTTCATCCTATGCCCTGTATAAACTTGCTCCTAACACAGATGCACTACTCACAGCTTATCATGGTTTTGTGGCATCGGTATTAAGATACGGTATTATATTTTGGGGCAACTCGACAAACAGAGAAGCTGCTTTTAAAGCGCAAAAGCGATCCATCAGAGCCATGTTTGGACTACAAGTAACGGACAGTTGTAAAGCATATTTAAAAATATATAAAATTCTGACACTACCGGCT
The DNA here is from genome assembly GCA_916610205.1 of Griposia aprilina. Classification (NCBI taxonomy): domain Eukaryota; kingdom Metazoa; phylum Arthropoda; class Insecta; order Lepidoptera; family Noctuidae; genus Griposia; species Griposia aprilina. The sequence continues at coordinate 955,694 of OU744287.1, forward strand.
TTGTACATTTATGAAACTGCCCTATTTGTTAAGTTAAATGCACATTTGTTTCCTCACCTGTCTGATACTGTTAAACGTAACAGGCGGAATGATATGTTACGCGGACGGAGAGCCAAAACAGCCCTAATGTGGAAAAGCATATTCTGCATAGCTCCGCAAGTTTATAACAAAATCCCAAAATCAATCAAAGAGTTAAATTTAAATGGATTTAAAAATAAACTTAAAGACTTGCTATGTAATAAATGTTATTAGAACTTAAATGACTATTTGAATGATACCTTGACATCCTAACTGTAATCTTTTATATTTTGACATCTTACTCTTTGATGCTCTTACATTTTGTGATAATTTGACATCCTAAATAAATTTTGTGTATATGATCTTATTTTTAACCGACATGCCTCAAATTGTAATTTAATTCGTAATAGGCAATTAATAATATTAATACTTACCTAATAATCTCTGTCCTATATTGAATGTATGTTCCTAATATTTGCACGCCATACTTGGCAGAATGTGATGATACCACTGACTAATCTTAAGACCATAATAATGTACCATATTCTCATAAATAAATGATTATTATTATTATTCGTTTATTTATTTATATACTTATTTATATACATTTTTAAATATTTTTATAAAAACATAGAAAAGCATTAAAAAATATAAATAATAGTGGTCCGCCGGTATCGGGAGCAGGGTCCAAGGTACCGGTGGTTAAGGCTCCAGAGACAGGAACCTCCTCACGATGCGAGCCGTATCGTGGAGAACTGCCTTCTGGATCAGGCCCTTGACCCAACCGCCTAACGAAAGCCTCGAGAGATGTTGATCGTGGCTTTCGGCCATCAGGCCATTCGCCGATACGACAATCGGCACAATGACAGCCGAGCTCACATTCCACATGTCAACAACCTCGTGTGCTAAGTCGAGATATTTAATTTGTTTCTCTTTCTCAGCTTTCACGAGGTTCTCGTCATTCGGAATGGTAATATCGATAATCATTGTGCGGCGCGCTAATCGATCTATCACCACTATATCAGGCTTATTGGCGACAATAGTCCTGTCAGTAATGATAGACCGATCCCAGTACAACGTAATATGGTCATTTTCGAGAACTGGGTCGGGCACATACTTGTAATACGGTACCTCAGAATCCACTAGTTTATATTTCAAAGCAAGTTGTTGGTGAATAATCCTGGCTACTTGATTATGCCTGTGCAAGTACTCACCGTTAGCCAGACGAGAACAACCAGAGACAATATGTCTGATGGACTCACCCGGACGATGGCATGCCCGACACACGGCAACCGTCCCGTCTTTCATAATATGTCTCCGGTAGTTATTCGTCAAGATAACTTCGTCCATAATTGCACAGACGAAACCTTCGGTTTCCCCGAAAAGGTCACCAAAACGTAGCCAGGATACGGACGCTAAGAAATCTACACCGGGCTCGTGAAGAGCCCGATAAAAGCGTCCGTGTAGCTCCTTGCTTTGCCATACCTCCTTGCGGTCATCGGTAGTAAGTACCACAGGTTTGCGCCAGTTCTCTTTAGCCATGGAGAGCGGGGTGAGGCCCTTGTCCACTGCTACCACATCACGGTGCATACCCACTTCGGCTTTTAAAAAATATTCCCTGAGACTGCACACTTCGCGGTTGTGGAGGGTCTTTGCATTTAAAAAGCCTCGACCCCCGCACTTCCGCGGTATGTACAGTCTCATCACCGATGATCGTGGGTGATGCATCCGGTTTGCGGTCAGCAGTGTACGGACCCTCCTATCCAGGGCGTCGAGTTCGGTCTGAGTCCATTTGAGTATGCCGAAAGAGTACATCATTACTGGCATGACCCAACCGTTGAAGGCGCGAACCTTGTTTCCGCCTGAAAGAAGACTAATTAATACCTTCCTCAGGCGACCAAAGAATCGCTCCTTCAGCTATTGCTTCATGTCAGCAACATTGATGCCTAACGTTTCCGACATACCCAAATACTTATAACTTTCGGATGAGGAGAGGGATCTAAGGTGTATGGAATCCGAAAGTTGAATTCCTTCGGATTCCATAATCTCACCTTGCTTTACATGCATGACTGCACATTTGTCCACACCAAATTCCATTCTGATGGCGCTACTGAAAGTTTCAGTTACCTTGAGTAGTTTCATCAGTTGCAATTTGTTGGGGGCAAAGAGTTTCAGGTCATCCATGTAGAGGAGGTGAGATATGAGCTGACCACCTCTCCTCAACCGATAACCTAGACCTGAATCCTCCAGTAGTGTACTTAGAGGATTCAGGGCTAAGCAGAACCAAAGTGGACTCAAACTGTCGCCCTGAAATATTCCCCGTTTAATCCATACAGGCTCATCATTCCCCTGGATCTGTTGACACCCTGGATAGCGAAGAACCGTCCTCCATTGCCTCATACACGACCCAAGGAAGGTGCGTAGTGTTGTATCTATCTTGTACAACTCCAGCACCCTCATGAGCCACGTATGTGGCACTGAGTCGTAGGCCTTCTTATAATCAATCCAGCATGTCGACAAATCCTTGCAGCATCGACGAACCTGTTGGCTAATGGCCATATCGATGAGGAGTAGCTCCTTAGTACCACGGGATCCGTTCCTACATCCATTTTGAGAGGCTGACATAATCGAGTTATTATCAATGTGCGTGTTAATTTTCGCTCTCAAAATGGATGTAAGAAGTTTATAGATCGTTGACAAACACGTAATCGGTCTATAATTCTTGGGATCCGTGGAACTACCTGACTTATGGAGCAGATGAGTAACGCCTGTTGTTAGAAACTGCGGAAGCGACCCGGACTCTAAGGATGCTTGGAACTGAGATGCCAGGCAGGTGTGTGAACTAATTAGCCATTTCAACCAAAAGTTGTGCAATCCGACCGGTCCCGGTGATTTCCAATTCGGTAACGGACGGACTGCTTTGGTGACGTCTAAAGGCGTAATCAGTACCACTTCCATTTCTGGTACAGTTTCACACACCTGCTCGACATCCCGTATCCAGTCAGCCTCAACGTGACAGACGGGCACTGACCAGATGTTGCGCCAGAATGTAATCGTGGCGGCATCATCCGGGCGGCACTCATCTGTCACATTTTGTTCAGGTTGCTCCCAAGCTCTATATACCCATCTCTCATCGCTCTGGAACATGTGATTCTGTGTGTACCGATCAACCCGCCGCTTATACTGCCGAATACGGCTCGCCCATTCACAAACTTTCTGCTTCAGGAAGTCGATGCGCTCTGTGACACGGGACATGTATTCCTGAGGGCTGATTTCAGTCCCCGAGAATGCCCGCCTCACAAAGCGCATCACTCGTGGTCGTGTATTGCCCTCCCTGAAGCAGTATAGTTTGCCGATGAGTACCCTGGCCTCATCGATGCTACGCTCGATCCTGCACTGCCAGGCTGGTACGGCAGGTTTTTGTCGAGTAGCCCCGTCACAGTTTGGGAACTTGACGTTCGCTAAACGACATGCCGCAACAGCCGCGCAATACAGGATCGAATGTGTATCAACGAGATTCTCGCTGCTCTCAAACACATTCTTAAGATGCGAGTCCAAGGCACACACCAGCGCCCTATTTTTTTTGTGCATAGGCAGGCGTGGTAATCGGGGTCTAATTTCGGTCGGAGTGGATCTGTACTCACGGAATGCATCCTGCAGTGCGCTCCTCAATCGGGCGTTGCACTGGCTACTTACTGAAGCAACCCTATCATCTTCCAGTTCTACACCATGATTAGACCGCGGCTGTATTTCATCAATGGTCGATGCTTGTACCGCGGTTTGTGCTGGTCTCGAGACGATATGGTTGCTCAGTTCTGAGCGCAGCCTATCAAGTGCAGCATCGTCCAACCTATGGCTGCGTTGGATGACCCGCACCTGATCCGACAGTCGTTGGGCCGAGACGTTGACGGTTGGTTCCAGTTCCTGAAACGAGACAGCATCCTATCACGGTACGCAGTGAGGTTAGTTCCCCCCTCTGTAGACCTGTAATATGCGCGCATGACGTTCTCGTTCATAGACTGAGTCCATTTCATGCGCTGCACATAACCACCGGCAGCGGGGACCCGGCTCGGGGCCGGATGGCCCCTAAGTCCCAAGCTCTTCGGTGGCCGGCCTCTCCCCTGCCGACGTACAGGTGTTGGCGACGTCGGCGGAGAGAAATACTCGTCGCTCGAGCTCGACGCAACTACCGCTGCCGGTGTTATCACAGCGCTCACGGTGGGGCTGGATACCGGCGGCGGCGAGGCGGAGCTGAGCGAAGAGTCCGGAGGTGATGGGCGTGCTCGTCTCGTAGCAGATCTCGTCAACATACTCTAATATTCATTAGTATTTTTTTTGTTGTTTGTTTTATCGGAGGTGGCATGACAGATGTCACCTCCGAATCGGCAGTTTTTGATGGAAATGTTTGAAATCCTCGTTCATTTTACTTTTTTAATAATATTTTGGTATTTATTTGGATTTTGCGATTGTCCGTATTCACATAAAATATATAAACTGTGTCTAAAACTAATAAAACTGTGAGAAAATTACTATGAATAAAATTTTTGTGACTTGTTGACGTTGGTGTTGCCTGCTATTTTCTTATTTTATATTATTCAACATATATTCCTAATTATTATTATTATTATTTCTCTAATTATAACCACGCTACCTCCTCGGGCCGTGTTGTTAGGGTGCAGCGCGTGATAAACATTATAGCCTCTAAACTTTACAAAAGACTGTTTAGTGAAGTGTGTTTCAGAGATCAAACACACATCAATATTTTCTGTGCCTAGGACTACGTGCAACTCATGTTGGTGTTGCAGCAGTCCGTTGGAATTCCACGCCATTATTTTTAGTGTGTTATTCATGATTAATTTTGATAGTGCTGGATTTAATTTCTCTAGTCTCTTGTCAAATAAGGATATGCCCTTCAAGATCTGATTGAGGTTGTCCTAAAGACTTGATGGTCGTGTGCTTGGTTTTACCGCTTGTGCATATGAGGCACTTTTAGATGTATGTGCCGCTATCGCGGCTGTCTGTGCAAACTGTGCACTTTGCTTTATTGTCTGTTTGTCGAGGTTTCTAACAATTTCCTTAACGGCAGGGTTGTTTTGTGGATTATTTTTTGAGTTTCTGTTCTTTATCATTTGCATCTCCTTGGCAACTAAGCACCCTCTGTAGTTGGCTGGGTGAGGTAAGCCACAGTGGACACACTTAGGTTTTTCTTGTGCAGGTTTCTTGCAATCAGCTGTGAGGTGTTTACCTGTACATTTAACACACCTTGGCTCTTTTGAGCAATACTTTTGGGTATGACAATAAGCTTGGCATCTTACACTGCGGTATTATTTTTGACGTTTTAAGCGGGCTTACGAGTATTTCAACCGTACACCCTAGGATATGTCTTACTGATATCTTCGTCATTCTTGAACGATAGTATAAACATGTTCAGCGGTTCTTTTGTTTTCCAACTTAACTTGTTAATTGCATTTTCTATCTGGAATCCTTGCGACGTTAAATCATCTTTAATCCGATCCGGTAGGCAGGAAGAATGCAGTTTTTTCGCCACTACTCTTATTGGCCTGGTCTGCTTATCCTCGTATGGGTGCCATAGTCAGTTATTTTCTGTTAGGCGTCGGGCAATCACTCTGTAGGATTCTTCAGTTTTGGCATTTATTTTCACACTATTACCGCTTAACATTTTGGCGGTAAATATTTCTATTGGCCGAGATTCAGTCAAAAAGTCGTAGAATGTTTGATAATTCTGAACACCGTCCACTACGATTGGAGGCGGTGCTAGAATTTTTTTAGTGGTTACCTTCTCTTTGTTATTATGTTGCTGCTGCTGAGCGCTAGTTCCAGCTTGTTGTAGTGGTGATGGAGTAAGGGTGGCGTTCAACTTCCTTTTCTTCCTGTTTTTCGCCCTAATCCATCCAGTCTCTCTGGCGAGTTCATCCTCATCCGTGCAGTACTCAACGTCACTTTTAGGAGGCTGAGCAGGTGTTATTGTCTCACTGACCTGTTTATCAGAGGGTTCTTCTTTTTCTAGTGCCTTTAAGCATTTTAATTGTCCTTGAAGTTCTTGTACCTGTTCCTGTAAGCTTTGTATATGGCCGTTCAATTGACGTACCATTTGTTGCAGCTTTTCTCTGTCCGTTTTCTCCTGGATGTAACAGTCATACAACTGCTTTTCCAGATCAGTTTTTATTTTAATAGACTGTTTTGCAGCCATTATTTAGTTCTTTGGCGAATGTGACACCTAAAACATTATATTAAACACTTCATGACGATTTTCGCACTTGTAACTGGGTCATCGCGTTGGCCACGATAGATCGACGTACACCGCGACGACGGTGTTGTGATGCGTCTGCAAAATACTCCTAACTAGAGCACGCGCGCGTGATCGGTACGTCCGTTCACAATAGTAGTTAAACACACTATGGCATAGAATGGATGTGTCTATAGGTTTGGTTGGTAAAAGGAAATCGGGAAGCAGTGGTTGCGGGATCAAATCAAAATTGTAAAAAAATAAAGATTTGTTTAGAACGATAAACTTTTGCGAGTATTTTCAATAGGTTTTAAACCACCGAGATCTATTTGATTGCAAGTCAACGCGCAAAAAGCTTTTCTCATCACTATGACAAAACATGTTTTCAGAACTTTTCAATTTTAGTACATATAGCTTGATTTTATTCGTAGCAGTAGTGATGGCAATTATTATTTCATAAATTGCTCAAATACGCGTAACTATATATTATCTTTATACTACCGTAATTATCTATATAATATTATGACCACGCAGGCATTGAATGCAATGTTTCTAGCTCACGCCACTTGTCACGCAATGGGCTAATGTTGCACTGAAGTTACAAACATACATACCAACGTTTTATATCGGTAAATGTACAAGAACGAATATTTTTGGATACTGCAAATTAACTTTTTATGATATTCCAGGATTTCTACGAGTGTCGACGACAGTGTTACGAGTGTCAAAGACAGTGTCACGAGTGTCGACGACAGTATTACGAGTGTCAAGAATAGTGTCACGAGTATCAAGGATAGTGTCACGAGTAGCAAGGACAATGTCACTACTGTCACGAGTGTTGACCATAGTGTCAACGAGTGTCAAGCACAGAGTCACTATTGTCACGAGTGGCCACGACAGTGTCACGAGTGTCAAGGACAATGTCACAAGTGTGGACGAGTGTGACACTAACTTCCTGCAAATTTACGCCTTAGTCCATTCAAAACATGACAAGTAATGTATTTTGGCTTCCCATCCCCATCATAAACATCGTACCACTATTCGCTGGAAACCACTCTATGAACAAAATTAACAATTCATTTGTGAACTTCTAAGCTTGGCTCTTGTGACATGTCATGTCCTTGACATGTCCATGTCATTTAGTTAAGAGGATGAATTAAACAGAATTGCCTATCTGCATACCTGAAATGTTCACTTATTTCCGATTTGTACTTAATATGCTATTGACTGATAGGATACCAATTTGATGATAATTTGTACTAATACAAGGCGAAAAAAAAGTTGCGAGCTTTTTTTTAATTCCTTTTATTTTTGGTTTATATTACTACAAGCTTTTACCACTAAGACTTTTTGTTTGATTAAAGGGGTAGGGAAGGAGGCGCGGATGCAACTTGATTCTTTTCTGGGACACACACCCCCCCCCCCCCCCCCCCGCCCTCTTAAATGGACAACGTTTCTACATCAATTAGCAACTAATGAAATTTCGTTTAATTATGACATTTCAGTGTAATGATTACTTTATTTAATGTTTTGGTTAGACAAATAGGTTAGTGGTCCATTTGATGAAATTAAGTTGAAAGACAAACTTTCGTATTTATAAATATAGTCTAGATAATAAATAATTATGGATGTTCCATAATATTGTACCACATAACAGTTATTAAGTACAATATTTCCAAACATCGCAGTAAGTGTAACGCGTGTTACTAACGGACTAAGTCCACAAAAGAGGCTTAAGGGCTTGTACTACCTCAGATTGCGAAAATTGTCTTAATATGAATGGCTGTAGTTTCAACAGTACTGTAGTATTCACTTTGAAATTAATATGCAGTATAGATAAGGACTTCTACTAAGGACTATCTGTTTCGAATACACGATTGCATACAATTTTCTCGATACAAAGAAATCTCAAAATTACCTCTGAACCGTACACTAAATGGATAATATTCAATGAAAATTTTCAAATTAGGTCATGAAACTTTGCAGGCTAATCGAACTATGCCCAAAGCAGAGACCATCTGTTCTTTTTTATTTTTTCACCGTTATTATTTTTTAACCGTAAAAAGATGAGCTGCCAAATATCAAGTTTTATAACCACCCAAAACTTGGACCACCCTGCCGCCCGGCCCCCGACAGGACCCCGATTCAGTACTTGTCAATACCGCTTCGGCTATCAAACGGGGAATCTGTGTCACTTTGCTTGCACTCAAACACAGGGGGGCGTCATTACGTCATTCGAGAGGTAGCTGGTGATGATAGGTTTGTCCGAATTCGCAACATTTTGCTGAGCAATAACCTGTTCTTGCACAGAGGTGACACACATGGCTTAGCTGTTCTTGTTATTGTAATTACAAAAGTAGTTATTTTTCTACTCTGCGATTGGCATTTTTTTTTTTGTTTTGATTGTTTGTTTGTTGTCTTTTGCCAGTGTCGCAACACAAAACAACGCAACGCAACGCAATTACAAAATGTGTATTGTCCTTAGTCCCTGGCCCTGACATCAAGCAATGCACAAAATTAACAAACTTTAGTTCCTGTATACGAGGATTTTGGCTACTTTGTATGTGTGTATTTTTATTTGTAATGTGCGTTTTGTTTGTGCGGAATAAAAAAAAACTTCCATTCTTTCTTTACCCCCAAATCATATGAAACATAAGTATTATTCTCAACTTCGCACCTTTCATTACTTTTCCTCAGACATTGTTTATTCTTCTACCATTAGTATTCGCGAAATCACAACACGTATATTTCTTTTGCCGGATCATAAACATGACCTACCCATTACGGGTCTGAACTGAGAAGGTAGACTCAGCAGGTGGACTTTTATACAGGCATATAAAAAGCTAATGATTGTTACGTCTATGTTAGCACTTAGATAATATTATAATGTGGGCTTCTTCTAAATGAAAACTACTAATTGGCGATCTCAGAGCGATAGTACGGCGGAACCTAGTTGCTTACTTAATCGCGCAAGCATATGCATAAAAATGTTGATAAGTCAAGCTTATTAGTTAATATATTTTACACTAGCTTTTGCTTGCGGCTTCGTCCGCATGGAGGTCGAAAATTATCCCACGGGAACTTACTAAAGGAATAAAATGTGTCATATGTCACGGCCACGGGTCACGGCCTACCTTTGTGCCAAACTTCGAAATATGTTCAGGCTTTAAAGAGTGAAAAAATAATAGACATACAGAGTTCCTGAAGCATTTATAATATTAAGTATGGATAAAATCAGCTTTCAGGAAATAAATGATAATTCACGTGCTTAGAATAAATATTGGTAGCTAATGAGGAAGCTGCACAAACTCTCAGTGTTCCACAATAAGTTTCCGTAATTCTCCTTCTGAGCTACGACTTTAGTGTAACGGGTACTCATGGTATATTTCATCTCACTGTGGGTAAATAAGGGTAAATATTGGTACTTACCCTTATTTCGCCTGACGGGTACTTAATCAAGTCAAGGGTGTTGTAGGACGAAGTTGTTTCGCAACAGAAAATTGTTTCATTGCCACTATTTAGTAGTGATATTGTGCTGATGGTGCGGCTTTGTGAGTATGTTATTACTTTATAAGCTTGGTTATTTATTCACATTGAGAACTTGTGTTTTACAAGATAGTTTGACGAACATTTTGTAATGAATTGCAGCTCTGTTGCGTACATCGTATTTCAAAGTAGATCAAATAACTGAATTCTCAAGCCATAGAAAAGTTTGAAAATCGTTTCTTTTTTAAATAATATTATTTTTGTACCTAATCACAATACTTACTTCTTCATTATGAGAACACCTTGTCGAATTTATTACCAATTAATAAGCCTTTTATAAAAACCTTCGCTATCTACCTTGAGCCTACAACTATTGTAAACACACATAACCTAGGTTACACAAAACAATTGTCGCATAAAATCCTCTTCGTGTAAATCGATTAGTGACCAATACCTTCCGCCAATTATGACATAACTTCACAGTATTTTCAATAAGACTTTATTGATGTTTAATTTGAACATTCCTTATAAACGCGATCGTTAGACCATGACGGAATTGTCTAGTGTTCCGATTACTGAAATGTAATGAAATTTCAGTAACACCGCCTCGCCGGCGACCGCAGACCTATAACGATATAACTGTAGCTTTCTTCACGGGATTATCACACGTATTGCTGGGACCGAAAGGGTGTTTATTGTATCAGGACAAGTTTTAATTAAATTATAGCATATTGTGTACAAAGTGGAAATTGTAGTAACATTAACAGATCATCTGCTGCGGGTGACTCCAGCCGAGTGTGAGCTGGTTGAGAACAATGATAACGTTCAGATCGGTTAAGATTAGGTGCCGTTTTTATTGATAAATTAATTGGCACTCTATGCTTTAGGCTACTATTTAAAATTCATTTGACAATCACAACTATGTATTAATGATTTGTGATCGTAAAAGGAATTTTTAAATAGTGTGAATGCATTGCAGAGTATAATCGAGATTTCGAAGTAGTTCGAAATTACAAAATAATTAGGTACTGTACACTACCAACTGGCCTGAAAAGAAAATAAAACGTCTCTCAAAGAAAGAAAATGATAATAACTGTTTAACAATTTTTTTATTGATATAACGAATAACACTACTGATCCATCTATTGACTACACACCACAGATGACTTATCATCCTAATACTATATATTTGACCCCGACCAATGACACCAATGTATATAATATAATAAACTCTTTAAAATCAACCAACTCTACAGGCTACGATGACATTAACACAAAACTTCTTATATTATGCTCTACATTTTTATCAATTCATATTGCCCATATTATTAATGTGTCATTTATGCAAGGTTTATTCCCTTCACGGTTAAAATTCTCAATTGTTAAACCAATCCACAAGAAAGGTGATAGAAGTGATATGAATAATTACCGCCCTATAACTCTCATACCAATATTATCAAAGATCTTTGAAAAAGTCATGCATGACAAACTCTCCGGTTTTTTATCGAAATACAAAATTCTAAGTAAAGATCAATTTGGTTTCAGAAAAAATAAATCTACCACAACAGCTTGTTTTGCTCTATTAAAATTAATAACGAAAAACCTTAATGATAAACTACCAATTGTCTCCATTTTTCTAGACATGTCCAAGGCTTTTGATTTCGTGAACCATACACTGTTAATTTATAAATTAGACCGATATGGCATAAGGGGAAACGCGTTGAAATGGCTCGAAAGCTACCTTACTCATCGACAGCAATGTGTTGAGATTTCGGGGCAAACAGGAAATCAAAAGCTCGCATATAGGTCCCAGTATCGCGAAAATAACTGCGGTGTTCCCCAAGGGACAATACTGGGGCCGCTTTTATTCTTGCTATATGTTAATGACTTGCCTAGTGTAACTTCCCACAATTGCATACTATATGCTGACGATACGACCCTCAGTATTATAAACGAAAATGACGACATTGTTGAGTACCAAAACGAAATAAACATGACATTAAATAAAATTATTACATGGCTTGAATACAATAACCTTCATATTAATATTAACAAAACAAAAATGGTACAATTCCAGACATATAATAGTACGCGTCCACGGCTTAAAATACTATATGGAAATGAGATAATAGAAGAGGTCGATTACGCAAAATTCTTGGGGATAATAATTGACAAAAACTGTAACTGGAAATCTCATATTGATGATCTGTGTATGAAGATAGATAGATTTGTATTCGTTTTGTATAGACTAACACGTGTGGCTAGTGTTAATGCGGTACTATGTGCATATCATGGCTATGTCTCATCAATTTTGCGCTATGGCATTATAATATGGGGTAATTCGGTTGAACTTGAAAGAGTGTTTCGAGCTCAGAAAAAGTGTGTACGCTCAATTTGTGGAGCGCATCCACTGGACAGTTGTGTTCCACTATTTAAAAAACTTAAAATACTACCGCTTCCAGCACTATATATTTTTGAAATTTGTATCTTTGTTCACCAAAAAAGACATGAATTTGACTTATTTAATGATGTTGTATCCAGACCCAGCCGCAAAGTGCATATGCTTAATGTTCCTAGGCGTAGAATTAAATTGTTTTCTAATAATGTATACTGCATGTCCATTACTGTTTATAACAAATTACCTGATGGCTTCAAAACTCTCAGCCTCAGAACATTTAAATGTAAATTACTAAATTTTCTTTCAAGCAAATGTTATTACTCAACTGAAGATTTTATGAATGAAAAATTTACCTAAATATTTGACATTATTGCCTATAAATCATATGTTATCTGCTTGACCTGAATTTTAACTTATATTATTAATCTCTTTTACAACTATTGTTCAATTTATTTAAATTATTTGTAACTCTAATTCTAAATTAATGTTAATGTAATGATGACCCATAATTTTACAAACCATATTTGTACGCCGGAAACGGCAGAATATTATGATCGAAATACATAATGAACATAACAACTTTATACAATATTCTGACAAATAAATGCATTCATTCATTAATCCTCATCTACTCGTAACTCTAAATAATTTCTAAAGAACTTTTCAATAATCAAATGCAGTAAACTCTTAAGCCCGCGGGATGGTACCACAGTGCCACAAGTTGGAAGTTGGTCGCAGATACGTTGGACGGTGGCCAGAGCTCACGTGAAGCCACCGTGTCTTTAAGACATAAAGTATTTTTTTTTATATTCGGTGTAAACCCGTGGCCGTTTGTTTTGGTGGTATCTGGGTTAGGGATTTACTGGTTTTTATTTAGTAAAGTGTCTAGAGTATTTTTAGATCTCGTAAACTTAGAAGGTACGGCCGTCACGTTATCGTTGTCAGTCAACTTGACAGTGTTATGTTAATATCTCTAACACTGTGTTAAGACATTGACCTTTCACGTACCTGTTGAGGTTTAACTGAACGTCGCCGTCACGTCTTCTCTCGTATAAGCTCGGACTGCATAAGTATTTAGCTCATACCGCGGTATAAAAAATAACCAGGCTCTAATGTGGTAGCAGCGCCATTGATAGTCCAGGACGCGCCACACGTTCACCATTCCAGGAGGCTATTTTAATACAACTCTAAAACGATCTAGTTGTGGAATATTAATAATGATATTGGCGGTCTGGAGACCCCAATTTCTTATTGTTCCAAGTTAGCGGGCGTCTTGTATACGAACCATGTAAAACACATCACGGCATTGTCTTATTACTCGTTTCTTCCACAACACGAACATAACCACATCAGTTGCTACATCTTATTGTGTTTGTAACATTACCCTCATTACGTCTCCCGGTCCAATGATCGTCAAGAGTATACCGTTGCTTGTCACACGAGTGTACTTGAGTGTGTCAGCCGTGTCACAAGACAGGGCAATGTTATTGAAAGCCAATATTGTTTTTATCATGGAATCGGTTCAATGAGGTAGTGACAACGTTCGAGTAGCTTTTCCTAGACATGGTTGTCATGGTAATAGCTATATTGCTTTATAAATTATTGGTTATTAATTTGGGGAATTAGAAACGCTCAGCTAAGATACTCAAGGTTCTAAATATCCACAGCAGTACTAGTTATTAATGAAAACAGCCTCAATGAGTAGCCATAATTATGTAAATCACTACATATTATAAAACAAAGTTCCCCGCCGCGTCTGTCTGTCTGAACGCGATGAACTCAAAAACGACCGAACGGATTTTTATACGGTTTTCACAAATGGATAAAGTGATCTATGAAGAAAGTTTAGGTGTATCATTTATCATGGTTCTGTGTAAATTGGCTGAAATATGATGACGATTGTTGAAGTTATCGGAAAAATCATACCGACTTGGATATTTACTGGCGTACGCCGCGTTAACATTGGATGAAAGGAGATGGACAAAATGTACCCCACGTAGTACAAACATAAATTGATTGTAGTTAAAATTAACTGCTGCTGTAAAGTTATTCAAAATTCTTTATTTTTTAAATTCAAATGAATTTTGAATAACTTTGTATGCCTTATAGCAGAAATGGAGAAATAATCATAACAAAAAGTTGTTCTGTTTGATTTTTACTAAACCACCGTTTAATGTTGCCATATAATATTAATAAAGTTCAGAACAAGGAAAAACAATAACTAAACTCATTAAAAAATAAATAAAAAGACACGTAGCGGGCCTAAAATATCCAATAAAACATAATTTTTGTATGTTTTCTTATCTATAAATTGAACCATCTATGATTGATTTTGTAGATATTAGTGGAGTTACGGGTAGGATTATTTCACGGTATTAACGTCAACACCGCCGACTACTGTCAATTGTCAATACCATATTATTCCCTCCTCTTTGACGTTTACGCCATGATTTCTTTCGGTGTTCGTTTGATTCGAATTGTGTTCGTGTTTTCGCTTACACGTTTATATTTTAGAGTTTCGTAGCCCATGCGAGTGCTCAACTTATTGTAAACTTAATACGAAATCACTCATTAATAATTACTGTAAAGTGCTCCACTAATAATTATTGTAAATTGTGTAATACATACTTAAAGAAAATGGATCTTTTACAAGCGTGTGTAACTGTGGTATCACAATTAGAGAACGCATTAGGCGGCATGTATTATCATCATTACCCCCTTATGTGAATGTTATTTTATCGGAATGGTTAACTTTTGAGGTAAATTCTAGTTTCATTAAGTACCTCTTACTAAAATATTTACGAGAGGTATTATGTACCCCATATTTTCACGCCATGGTCAAATCTTTAGACTAACAGGTTCTTATTTTACCTTCACAGTTATCACCTAATAGTTGTGTCGGTGGTGACTGCTATGACAATATAACAAGATGCCTTGCAACCAATTCAAGGGAAAGACAACTTTAACTAAAATACTATTTATATTAAATGCTCCACATAATTATACACAATAATCTACATAAAATACCTTAGCCGTAGTGCAAAAATCAACTTTTTCAAACTCTGTTAACTTTTGGCCACTACTGATCATCAATATGCACCTTTTTAATTATATCTGTACATTCTGGGGTATAAGCCCATACAATTTTTGGCCATGTCTTTTAGCACACAGATAGTTTATAACCTAGATTAACGTATAGGGTACTTTAAATCCCGGTAATAAGTTCCCCTGACTTTCCGACATCCGCGTGGGTCAAGCCGTGGGCAAAAGCTAGTGTGTACTAAGTCTTGCGCATTCAAAGCAATCAATTAATGCCAATTTTTATTTGACTGGTTTTGATGCTTGATGAAAATTGTTTTAGAGTAAAGCAATGTATTGAGGAAATGATTGTCTGGTGATACACTATTTACAATAGCACGTAACAATATTAACATAATCTCTAACCAAATCTAGTTTAAAGGTAACTTTCACCGTTAACTATTTACAACGATGAAACTACTGGTCATCAGAAACATGAAGTATTAAAGTTATGTAAACTGTTTAAGACGTTCATATACCGGGTACAAAATGTCATGCATAAGTGAGGATTGTACTTTGATTTTGGTATGTCTGTTTTTTTTTTCAGACTAACCTATTTCTGCTATTTTTCAGACCCACATGACATAATCTGTTACGACGGTGTAACAGGTGAAGTAATGTGTTCCGTCATAGCAAAACAGCGTAGTAAGTTAAAATTGAAAAATAGCATCATTATAATACGAGTATTGCATTTGTTTCATACTCCGTGGCTCTAAGTTGTGGGCGGCAGAAAATTCGTAAATTCAGTCTAGACTTGTATGAAGCACTGTACAGTTTTTACTCTAAGGCTTAGTTTACAAAGAAATATATCTCTGTCAATCGATTGAAGTTGTGTTAAGGAGAAAGAAAGTAAAATATAAACATAAAATAATAATATGTTTACCGAACCTACTTTGTAACTTTTTACATGTAGGAATGAAAAAATTGTCTCGGTATCTTGACCCAAGGTCATGATATCTTGTTAGTTATATAACATAGTGTGTGAATAAAACAAAATAATGATAAGCACATAAGAGAAGCTGATCTAAAGTCTAATTGTTGGCAACTAAGCTCAACTGCGCCGCTAAACCTATTTCCACTAACTGTTAACGATAACAGCGCTCATTGTGTTAAGATGTCATTGTACACTCAGTATCATTACGACTATTAGAATAACTTATAACCATCAGAGTGTGTGCTGACGTGCTTACAATGTAAAGTAAAGTGATAATGACCTTATCGTTAGACTTTACGCTCATTTAAGATGGTGTCTGTATTAGGTACATTTATATTTGCAATTAGTTTGAAAGCACCTAATTGCGGTGTAGATAATAATAAACGTATGTGGATGGAAAATTACGGCAATTCACACAAAATATTAATAAATATGTAAAAAATCACAACTGACTTTCCACATTATTATTATAATCCTAAAAACAAAACAAAATCTTTGATCATTTTAAAACCAAAAATATCTTTAATTCCTAGTCACTCATGTTTGGATACACAATAAAGACAATAAAAAGCTGTCAGTCTGTCCTGTAATATGGAATCTATGTCTAGGGTGGGGCTGAATACACTGTATTTATCGAAGTCGAAAGAGCACAAAGAACCGTCATTATAGTCATGCCCAGAAGCTTTTCTTTTACCAACCATCAAACTCTACAGGTACTTCCCGGTCCTCCGTGTTCAACAGTTTTTATTCTCTAACATTTCACATTCATAGAAATTTAAAATTCAGGACTGATTACCAAGAAATAATGTTAAAGCGTACAATCAGGATTCCCATTCTCCAAGGAAACTCCCTTATGGCTAGACATTCCCCGGACTACTTATTTCCACGCATTTACAGCAAAGCCATATATAGCTGCAATATAAAATACTTCATCCAATAATTTAAGTCTCTCAGTTCCTTATCGCAAACTCCACAAACACTTTTCCTCAAATAGTTGTGCCGTTAGCGGTGCATTAGTGTCTGCTCCGAGAGGGTTTACGTGTCCCGCGGACTTCAGCCTGCTGATACAGGGACGATGTGACTGTGCTGTTTCAGGCCGGGCTTTACATCTTGAGACTTTATTTTATCTGTTAAGGAGGATGGTAAAGTAGAATTTTCAAGATGATATAAAATTACCATGTTTTGTCAAGAAATAACAAAAGTTATGTAAAAAATACGGATTTTAGAATATTCTTTCACAGCCCTTGAAAAATGAGTCACTTATAATATGATGAGAAGGTATAATATTGGTGGGCCATTAACAACCATTAATAAATAACTGCTTGAGTGCATTTATTTATTAATGGTAGTCATATCAAAATATTTTATTTCACATAAACCAACATGGGCACTTATGAAACGTCAGAAGCTAGGTGCACGGTTCCAATTGGTTGTTTCATACGGAGAAGAGCTGGCAAGAAACTCGACGGTTACTCTTTTAGAAATAAGGAGTTTTTACAATGTTTCAAATTACAGTGTTGATAGTTATGGGAGGACAGGTTAGGCTTGTCAACAAGTAACAGGTACTCAACAAAATATAAAAAGATCTACATTCTACAATAACTTTTAGACTGTAGATCTTTTATATATTTTTTTTTCTTTTTTTCATATTGTGAGAACGTTGTAAGCCTAACGGCCAACAACATTTTCACATTTACAATATATAGAAGAATCTATATAAAAATAAGAGCCTATTTAAACCAAATGACATGATTGCCATTACAACTGTAACAAATCTGAATCAAAATCCTATCCACAAACGCCATAATTATGGAGTTGAAATAAGAATCTGAGGTATATAATGTCAAATAATGAGATTATGTCAAAGAAGTAAGTAAAAAGAAACAAAAAACTTCGTAATTTGGGAACGGTTAATAGACATTTACATAGTGATGCCGTTAATGAGGTACCAGGAAAGCCACATGTGCAGATGGAATTATTGCCAAACTTCCTTGTCTTCAACGTAGTCTTTAATGTTATAATATGCATTTTTGATAAGGATACGTTTGATGTGGGTTTTGAACTTTCCATCGCTAAGTTCTGTAACTGACTTTGGCAACTTGTTACAAAAGCGGATACTGTTTATAAGAAACGACTTGCTTGTTTTAGTTAATCTAAATTTGGGTATTTATACAATTTTATACAATGCCCAAATTGTATGAAATTGTATCCACAACGCGTACCATGTGAATATTAGCTACGCCGTAGCTGTTGTAGCGGTGCTACGGGCTACGGCGTAGCAACCGGAGAAAGCATTATGTATTCAAATACTCAACTTCTATTAAAATTATATGTGTTCCTATATTTAATTGCATGTATACAATAAATACTCTAACCGATGCTTATCCCAAACGCAAAGTAAACCGACTATTTAGCTTTGATGCGAACTATGCATGTATGCTTAGGTCGGAAGCTTTGCCGAACGAAACAAGTAGCGGAGTTAAAGTAAACGTATGCAGCACTTTGTAAAAGCTCTATGGAAACAAAGTCGTTTCATGTGAAATGAGAACACGGCTTACATCCAATATACTGTTTAGTTTATTCAAGTTAATGAAAATGTTGTTTTATTTTTAACCTAAAACAGCCGCCACTCACTATAATGAGTGAATGAATAAGTATAACTTAATAAATAGTTTCTAACTTCGTAGATTATCAGACTTTTATTATTAACGTTAAAATGGCTTATCTGTCTACAATTATTGTTACACTAACTACTTACTAACTTAGTTTAAATTAGGTACATAAATTCTTTGACCTTTGTAATAATTTCAAAGACAACCACACTTTCTTTACTTCATCTTAATTTCACAAAAAAGAAAAGCAGGTAAAGAAAAAAATCGCAACAGTAAAAGTACATCGTAACAGTGAGAACGAACCGCAAACTCGAGCGACACCGGCTCGTGGCCGCAGAACACGGCTCCTCCGGCGAGGTAACAAGAATGCAACGTCAGCCGCGGAAATTGTTGATCGGTTGGTAGAGGTAAAGTGATTGTGAGCATTGTTGGAATTAGATCCTATATCGATACATCGATGGAAGATGGTGGGGTCAATTGTTTAGAATGTTCATGCATTCTTACCAATTCTATCGAAACTATCGAGATTGCAATTAAAGAAAGAAAGATATAGACGATATAGTATATTGACGACAAATGAACAAGAAGAAGAATGTTAGGGACTCCAGGACTCTCATCCCAAGACATAACTATATTATTTTCTCGATGTATGTAGGTATACTGATCTCTGGGGATGGAACAGAGGGTTTATTAACTAACTTTAAACGTAGTTTAAAGTTAGGAGACTTTATGAAGTCAAAAATTGTATAGTTAAGCAGATGTTAATCATTACTTAACTTTAAGCAACGTTTATAAATAAACCCCTAAATTATAGGTACTTCTTAAGTTATCTCATTCAACCTAACATGAACTCAAACATCTCAGTTACCATACGATAGTCACAGCTTTTGTTAAAGTCCTGGTCCCTCAACAGAAAGTCCACAGCCCCACGCTCGTAAGATCCATTAGTCGATCCCAAGACTAAGCGCCCTTTAACTAATCCTGGCGCGTATTTATTTAGGTGCTAACGAAATTCTTTCACAGCCCACTGGAATCTAATCAAATTAGAGACAGATTTACTGATTGGTGGCCACGAAGTTACCGATAACATGATGGTAAGTAGATGTAACCAGGAAGTCAGCAGGTCACGAGTTCAAGACTGCTGCATCTTTGCTTAATATCACGTTGATAGTGGACAACCGCGAGACTCACAAAAAAAAGAGGCTTGGGTTTGTTTAAGACCTTTTTGAGCAAACATTTTTATTTGGACCTGTTCATAAATCTAAACTTTTCTTTCAAATCTTAGGCAGATAAAGCAGAAAAAAAAAATTCGATGGCGCAGTAGACTTAGTTTTATTTAAAAATCATTAACGCTCACATTAACGCTGCATCATCTTTATTATATATAAGGATCATCAAATAATAATTTGACGTAGCTAATCGCAAGTATTACTTAATCCGAGTCTTTCTGAACCACACCTCAATCACTTCGTACAGGCTTTATCCGATTGGACATTTGCAAAATTACATTTGCTTTTTTTGTGTCCAAATAAACTTTATTCTTTCTTACTTTATTTGAACATAAAATTCCCGTCCTTTCCTTAGCTCATTCATACATAGTTATTTATTTTATTTATGGTAGTTTCACAAATGATAGCTGTCAGCTGTGAATATAATAATAATAATTATTTATTTATTCAATAGACAACTATGGTCCAATTTCAAAAATATTTCTTACAATAATTCTAATTCTAGATGTTACTAAACAATTTAACTTATTTGCTATGTTAGTACTTAAATTCTACTACTGACAGGGTGGTTTTTATAAGATGCCTCATTATGGGGCTTTCGTCAGGTCCATCAGCAATAGTTTTCAGGAGGCTGTTGCCACTGTCCCGCAATCTTGTGAGAAGAGATGCATATGAATATAACATAGTTATTGTTTTAAACATTACGCCAATAACGAAGTTCACAGAAAAAA
Source organism: Griposia aprilina (assembly GCA_916610205.1). Classification (NCBI taxonomy): domain Eukaryota; kingdom Metazoa; phylum Arthropoda; class Insecta; order Lepidoptera; family Noctuidae; genus Griposia; species Griposia aprilina. The sequence goes on from OU744287.1 coordinate 976,427, forward strand.
AAGAAAAACAGAGACAGACAAAATTGTTAATACTTATACTATTTGAATTATCGAGATGTGTCTGATGATATGTGTATTTCTATGTACGTATGACTTAACTAGCACTACTTAGTACGCTGAGTATCCGGCGTTTCAAGGATTTGGATAATCTCCTTTTTAAGTCTGTTTTGTATTAAAGGGGTCCAAAGATGGAAATTTATTATTATATAATGCAGGTAGATGCAAAAATGAAAACGAAAAAATTAAAATGAAAAATGAAAAATGTTTATTTGTCCCAAAACAAAAAATGGTGACATCTTTAGATAATTTGTGAAGGACGATGGTACTGATAGCAAAGTGGTATGCCTGGTACGTGGGAGTGGAACGTTCGATTGTAATCTGCTGAGAAATTGTAGACGGTCAAATTTATTGATAAGTATGTCGTACAATTACGTCATTTCGTTTAACCGTCGTTGCTCTTCCAAAGTAATAAATTTGTGGTATCGACAGGAGTCTGGGTAATTTGGGGTATCAGCTTTAGTTTTGTAATTTAAGTGCTTAATAAATTTGCGTTGGATTGATTTAATTTTATCATTACATTTCTTATACAAAGGTCGCCATATAATACTTGCAGATTCCAGTATGCTCCTTACATAACAGTAATGTAAAGTTTTTAAGCAATATGGGTTATTGAACAACTGGCTGTTACGCATTACGAATCCTAGGGACTTGTAAGCTTTTAATAATGATTTGATCAATGTGGGCCTCGAACGTGAATTTTTCGTCTAGAATCACACCCAAATCCCTAACCTGTGATGTTCGCGATATAATATGGTGATTGTAATACGGTTATTAGGATACGGTGATTGTAATTTATATTGTTGCGTTTTTTAGAGAAGGTTAACATTTATATTGTTTAAATTATAATAGTCACTAAGTCTATCTAAGTCTGATTTTATTAATTGGCAGTCACTGGGGTTATTTATTTTCATAAATATTTTTTTGTCGTAGTCTTTCAGAAGATGTTCAGAGTGAAGGAAACACTGTGTTATGTCTAATAAATAAATATTATAAAGTGGGGGGATACCAGTGAGCCCTTTTTTTTTTTGATCCGGGGTGGAAAATCCTCTTGAATGTCCCCCGCCCTGGGGGGGTGGAGGGGGTCTGTCAGACTCTTACTGACTAAAAACCACCCCGGTGTTCCATCTCACACCTACGCCGGGGGACGCGGGAACGTACGAATCTACCGCAACCCCCGACTGGTGCCGGCCCGCCTCTGCAGACGCCCGGTGCGCCTGCTGCGGGCCGGGTGAGTGAGATCTCTCGCTCTCTTTCCACAGCCTCCTTCTGCGAGATAACTGTTTCGCAGAAGGATACCACCGCGTCCCAGGACTCGTCGCCGCCGACCATAGCATTCACTACGGCCGGCAGCGACAGGTCACTGCCTACTCCTGAGATGAGGGCACGGCGCGGCTCCTCCCAAGCGGCACACTCTGCTAGCGTATGCTGCACCGTGTCCTCACGACAGTCGATGCAGTGGTGACACCGGGCGTCCAGCTCCTTGTTTATGCGATACAGGTACTTCCCGAACCAACCATGCCCCGAGAACAACTGCGTCACCCGAAACGACAGGGAACCGTGCCTCCTCCCGAGCCAGAGGTCGAGCACCGACCGGACCGCCTCGATTGTGACGAGGCCGGCGGTAGGGCGTGAGAGCCTGTCCCGCCATTCCGCCACCAGGACCTCGCAGAGCTGCGACCGACGCTGCTCCATATGTCGCTCCATCGATCGCACGATCTCCACGTAGAGCCGCCTACAAGCGGCGCTCGAGCCTCCCAGATTGGGAAGCAGCATTGACAGCGCCCCAGCCGCACCCTACAACTTGGGCGCCAGCCGCCGGATGTGGGGGCCGAAATCCCACCGACTGTCGAGCACCAACCCCAGGTACTTCATGGTGGGCTAGACTGCGATTCGAACCCCCCTCCACCACAATGTGGGATCAGGACAGTGGTGCCCGCCGGGGACCATGAAACACCATGGCCTCCGACTTGTTGAGGGCCACCTCGCGTCGAGGCGCCGTATGCGGCTCACCGTCTGTGAAACCGCAGCCGTCGCCAGCAACGCTGCCTCCCTGTGCGAACTCCCCCGGGCCATGACCAGCGTGTCGTCCGGATAGTACGTCAGGTCTACGCCCGGATGGAGATCGCCCCTCAGCACCCAGTCGTACATTATGTTCCACAGGAGCGAGGCCAGGACCGAGCCCTGTGGAATACCGCACGACATGTGGCGCTGGTTAACGCCATCGCGTCCCATGTAGGTGACACACCTCTCCACCAAATAAGCCCCAACGATGCGGCGGAGGTAGAGAGCCACCCGATGATAACGCAGTGCCTCCCGTATACAACTCCAGGGCAGGGTGTTGAAGGCGTTGGAGATGTCCAAGGTCACCGCAACCACCACCCCACCCGAGGACACCGTTTCCTCCACCAGGACTCTCACCCGCGATATAGCGTGAATGGTGGAGCGCCCATGCCGAAAGCCGAACTGGCTCTCGTCCAGGTCCGACCCTTCTCTGCACAAGTGGCCAACGAGGCGGGCTGCGAGTATCCGCTCCAGCAGCTGGCCTACCTCGTCTAGCAGCACTATGGGCCAGTACGCGGACGGCGAGTCCGCAGGGCGCCCCACCTTCCTGAATACCAGTGAGCCCTTTTTTTTTTTTTTTTTTGTTCCGGGGTGGAATATCCTCATGGATGTCCCCCGCCCTGGGGGGGCGGAGGGGTCTGTCAGACTCTTACTGACTAAAAACCACCCCGGTGTTCCATCTCACACCTGCGTCGGGGGTCGCGGGAACATACGAATCTTCCGCAACCCCCGACTGGTGCCGGCCCGCCTTTGCGGGCCCCGTCCGGTCGAGCGGGGGGAGTGAGGTGTTTGACTCCCCCCGCGACGTCTAAGAGGGGCGCGCGTGGGACACTACGCGCCGCCGCCTCGGGTCCTGATGTATGGGGGGCGACGGACGTCCCCAAGTCCGTCGTCCCTGGACCCATTTAGGGGGGCTGGAAGAGGGCGTTGTCCGCCCTCCGCCGACGCCCGGTGCGCCTGCTGCAGGCCGGATGAGAGGATGAGATCTCTCGCTCCCTTTCCGCAGCCTCCTTCTGCGAGATAACTGTTTCGCAGAAGGATACAACCGCGTCCCAGGACTCGTCGCCGCCGACCATAGCATTCACTACGGCCGGGAGCGACAGGTCACTGCCTACTCCTGAGATGAGGGCACGGCGCGGCTCCTCCCAAGCGGCACACTCTGCCAGCGTATGCCGCGCCGTGTCCTCCCGACAGTCGACGCAGTGGTGACACCGGGCGTCCGGCTCCCTTTTTATGCGACACAGGTACTTCCCGAAACAACCATGCCCCGAGAGCACCTGCGTCACCCGAAACGACAGGGAGCCGTGCCTCCTCCCGAGCCAGAGGTCGAGCACCGGCCGGACCACCTCGATAGTGACGAGGCATACCAGTGAGCCCTGGGGCAACCCAGAAGTAACATATAAATACGTAACCAGATCGGTACTACCGATAACTACAGCTTGCCGCCGGTTTCTCAGGTAAGAGTCTATCCACCTTAGCAAGTTCCCCGTAATACCTAGGGCATTTAATTTTTCGATCAAAATGTAGAAATCTACCCGATCAAACGCTTTTACGAAGTCTCTGTATATTACGTCCGCATAGACACCGTCGTTTATACCAGTAACAACATAATTATTGGCAAGCTTGAGAAGGTTGGTGTTGACAAAACGTGATTTAATGAAGCCGTGTTGGGAAGCGGGTATAAAAAGCTTAGTTGCAGCGTAAATATGACCGTATACAATTTTGTTATGAATCTTCCCAAAGTTTATCAGTAGTTATTCGCCTCGGTAATTCGATACATCCAGCTTGGAACCCTTTTTAGGATTCGGGACAATTTGAGCCTCGCGCCATTGTCGTGGGAGCGTGCCTTCGTCGAGAGATCACTGGAAAATGATCTTAAGGGGAGAAGTTAAACCTAATTCGCATTTTTGTAATAAAAATTGCTGGTATCCCATCAGTACCGGCTCCTTTCTTACTGTTTAAAATTCTAAAAACTGTTTTTAGGCATTCGGGAGTGATGACGTGAACGTTTGACGTAGGGGTGCCATCGCAACTCTTAATACTGTTACTGTAAGTAGGACCAACGACGATTTAATAAAATCTGGTATTCGGGTATGTACCTCTTGATAAACAATGTTGCGAGGGTATCTAGAAGATTTTCTTTTATTATTTATTACTTGCAACATTCTTTAGGCAACTTAGATAATTGCTTCTCGCATCTGGCAGTATATTTAGCGTAGGACTCCTCTTGCAGAAATTTTACCCGAGATCTTAACAAGGCGAATTCGGCGTAATCCGTTTGGGATTGAATTTTTCTTTAATAGCGTTTATTAGTGGTGGAGGGTACCATTTCGGAAATTCGAAAAGCCCTGTTACTTTTACTATTGGAACGTGTTCTTCTATAAGTGAGCGTAATGTTACGTAAATAATGTCGACACATTCCTCAATATTAGGCTGTTCGAATCGGTTGTTCCAGTCCACACTAACGAGGAAAGATTTTTTTTTTTCAAAATCAGCATTAGAAAACTTTTTTATAACTCTAGGTTGAGAGGTAATGGGTTTATAACAGCAAATCTCAATGAAAAGTTCTAGTGGGACGTGTACTTGTCTATATCTGTAGGTATATGTAAATTAATTATGAATGATTGTTCCATATTATAATAATGCATGTGAAGGTAGGCGGGATAAATATACGAGTATGTGAACGAAGTACATTAAACTAGTCTTTGCTCAACCACCATGTTTCAATGCTGTGTCCCTATCTCCCAACATAACATGGCGCAGCCGGTAGCTAAATAAATTAGTAAGCCGTTTTAAACACTAAAACTAAAAAGTGAAATAAAAGGAAAACGTAAATGACAAGTAGCAGTGATTCCGAATCATTTGAAGAAGCAGATGTGATATTACCGAAACATACAATGGAGTCCATTTTGCAACCGCCGCAACCGTTCGTTTTTGAAAATGATTTATCAAATGGGACATCAGGAAACTTAAGCAAGGAATGGGAAAAATGGAAAAAGGCGTTCAATATATATTATAAAGCTTGCGAAATACATCGAAAAGAAAAAATAGTGCAAATCAACATCTTGTTACATATCATTGGAGAAAAGTGCCGTGAGGTATATGAACAATTAACACGCGAGTATAAAACTATAGAAGACTTGCTAGATGATTTCGACGCATTTTTTTTGCCACGGAAGAATATAATGATAAAAAGACATACATTTTTTTCCGATCAACGAGATTTAGAGTCAATTGAACAATACGTATTTGAACTGAATAAAATAGCAGCTAAGTGTGAGTTCAAAGATTTATGCAGTGAGTTGGTGCGTGATATGATGATTTGTGGAATTAAAGACAGTGGACTCGGAGAAAGACTGTTAAGAGAACCAGACTTGTCCTTATCTAAAGCTATAGATATCTGTAGATTAGCGCAAGTATCTCGAGCTCAAGCAAAAATATAAGAAATGAGAATCTGGATCAAACTCATAATGAACATGCAGTTTCCAACAAAGATAAGGAAGAAAAAAATGTACTCTATGCAAGAAGTTCGGCGCAGCGTCATAGAAAATGGCGGTCATCCGGTTCCTGCGGTGGTGAGGCCAGGACATCCCGTCAGGATCGTGACCAGAGAGATGGCCAGAGATCAGAAGAACATGCACGCGAACAACTAGGAGAGGCTCGTCGAAGATCACGTGCTGTATGTGGAAAGTGTGGGAAAAGCCATGATAAATATAAATGCCCAGCGTATGGTCAGCGATGTAGTCAGTGTAGAAAAATTAACCATTATTCAAGAATGTGTCGTGTGTACGAGGTACGAGAAGACTCCAGTGATCAGGTAATTCACGCTATTGATAGTTACTCTAGTAATGAGTGGGCGGTAGCATTATGTATTGAAAATAAACATATCAATTTTAAACTGGACACTGGAGCCGACATTAATGTCTTACCAAACAAATATTTAACAAAAATTAAATTATCAAAAGATGAATTAGTCCATACAACGATGAAGTTACATGGTTATTCAGGTAGTCTGATTAAAGTCATTGGTAAATGTTATCTCAAAGTACAATATAAAAACAATACCTACATCTTACAATTTATAGTTGTTGACACTAATTCACCTCCCATTTTGGGTAGTAGTTCATGTGATGAATTAAAATTATTAAAGAGAGTAATGAGTATAAAACAGACAGATAAAAGATCTGCAAATATATTAGATGAGTTTCCAGACATATTTACAGGTATGGGTTGTTTACCAGGTACCTATGAAATACAATTAAAAGATGGGTACAAACCTGTAGTTCATGCTCCACGAAAATTACCTATAGCGTTAAAAGAACAAGTAAAAGAAAAACTAATGGAAATGAAAAATCAGGGTATTATTGCAAAAGTTGAGGGACCCACCGATTGGGTAAATAGCATGACGGTTGTAAAAAAGCCAAACCGAGATCTTCGCATTTGTTTAGACCCGCGTGACTTAAACAAAGCAATAAAGCGGGAACATTTCAAGTTGCCTACTCTTGAAGAAATAACCGCCAACCTATCCGGTGCCGAATATTTTAGTACATTAGATGCTAAACAGGGATTTTGGCATGTAAATTTACACCCAGCCAGTACAGACCTCTGTACATTTAACACCATTTTTGGAAGGTTTAAATTTTTGAGAATGCCATACGGTATATCATCGGCATCAGAAATTTTCCATAAACGTTTATATGAACATTTCGACGATATAGAGGGCGTTATATTGTTTATTGATGATCTCCTAATTTACGCAGAAATAAAGGAAATACACGATCAGAGATTACGTGCAGTCTTGAAACGGTGTAAGGAAATAAACATAAAATTAAATAAAAGCAAATGTAAAATAGGTTTAAGTGAGCTAACGTACTTAGGCCATAAAATAACAAAAGACGGCATCAGCCTAGCCAGTATGATAACCTATGTTAGTAATTTCATAGCAAATTTAGCATAGAAAAAACATCTATTCTTCGCGAGTTATTAAGAAAAGACATAGCTTGGCATTGGGATCACACACATGAACAATGTTTTGAAATGTTAAAAAAGCAGTTAACTAGTCCACCTGTGCTAAGATATTACACACTTGAGAAACCCATAGTTATCTCAGTAGACGCGAGTAAAAATGGTTTAGGTGCCTGTTTAATGCAGGACAACTATCCCGTATGTTACGCTTCGAAATCGTTAACAAAAACAGAACAGAATTATGCTCAGATTGAAAAGGAACTATATGCCTGTGTATTTGCATGCGAGCGATTCTATACCTATATATATGGCCGTAATGATGTGATTATAGAAACAGATCACAAGCCATTAGTGAGTATTATCAACAAGCCCTTAGTGAATGCGCCAGCACGCCTACAGAGAATATTAATGCGACTTCAACCATATTCGTTTACGCTAACTTATAAACCAGGTAAATATCTAGACATAGCGGACGTATTATCACGAGCGGCGTTACCACATACCGATAACATCAGTACACGCGATCACCTCGAAGCACAAGCACAAGTGTGTGCCATAACAACGATGAATCCTCTAACAGACTCACATTTTTTAGAAGTACAAAAATGGACTAGGGAAGATAAAGAAATGCAGGCATTGAAAAAATAAATAAAAAAAGGATGGCCCATGCATAAAATAGAAATTAGTAATGAATTAAAACCTTATTGGGACAGCAGGGATGAGTTAACAGTAAATTATGGATTAATATGGAAAGGCAATAGAATCATTATACCAAACTGTATGCGCAAAACAATGTTACAAAAAATACATATAGGGCACTTAGGTATAGAAAAGTGTAAACTTAGGGCTAGAGAGATCATGTATTGGCCTAATATGAATTCACAATTACAGGATTACTTATCACACTGTCAGGCCTGTTTAACATACAGAAAAGCCAACACAAAAGAACCTTTAATTCCGCATGACATACCCGACAGAGCTTGGTACAAGATAGGCACAGATATCTTCCACTACGGCACTAAATCGTATTTGATGTTAGTCGATTATTATAGTAAGTTCATAGAAGTTGTTGAATTGTGTACGACTACATCTTCAGAGGTAATTAAGCAAATAAAAAATGTATTTACACGTCACGGAATACCACAAATAGTTATGTCAGATAACGGCCCGGAATTCTCTTCGAATTTGTTTAAAGAGTTTTCGTTAGACTGGTGTTTTCAACACATAACGTCTTCTCCTAGGTATCCACAATCAAATGGACAGGTCGAAAGAGCGGTCCAAACAATAAAATATATGATGAAAAAATCCACCTTTCAAAATACCGACTTCAGTTTGGGATTGTTCGAATATTTGAATACGCCGATAAGCAATGAGTTAAGTTCACCCGCAGAGCTGTTATACAACAGAAAATTACGAAGTATAATTCCGTGTTCTCCACATCTTCTACAACCGAAATTGCAGGGGAATGTGTCAAATAAATTAGAGAATCTACAATTAAAGCAAAAAAAATACTGTGATAAAGGATCAAAAAGGTTAAAACCACTAATCATAAATCAAAAAGTTAAAATAAAAATGCATAATCATTGGACTAATGGAGTTATTCAACGTTTGTTAGCAAACCGATCTTATTTAATACGAATGAATACAGGACAGATCTTGAGACGAAATAGAAAACATATAATTATTGATTCAGATAGGCGGAATAACGAACAACCATATGAACGGCGTAGAAATTCATATGATGATATAAATATAGACAGGCCGCAAAGTCGTGCCATGCCAGTAGATGAGTCACACAGCGGCTCCAGTGCTCCAACACACGCAGACCATAACAGCTGTACCACTAATTATTATAAAACTCGTTCTGGCAGGACAGTGAAACCTCCTGATCGCTGGGGACAATCTACCTGAAGCACTCAAATGTCAAGCAGCTGATTTAAAAACATAGGTATAAAATAAATAACTTCTGGGCAGTGAAATCAATGTATGAAAATTTTGTATGATGAAAAAAACCTAGCAAATGCATGTTCGCAATATAAACAAATATAGATACTCAGTAAAAAATAAAAAAAAAATAACTTAATACTTTGTTGTAATGTTATCAAAATAGCTATAAATGTAATAACTAGAACGAAACCTAGATTAAAAAAAAAAAAAGTGTGCATGTATTGAATGATAAATTATTGTATTGTAAAATTATTTTATTAAATCATCATTAATTATTACTATGTATACAATGTGTAGTTGTGTACCTATATTATATATAACGCTGTTCAAAATGAAGTGAATGGTTTATTTTTATTTCCTTTCTTTATTGTTAAAGAATCTGAAGATGAAATACTATGTAAATAATTATACTAAAATAATGAAATGTAAAACTTGATTCTAATTTATTAATAAAGGGGGTTGTAGGTATATGTAAATTAATTATGAATGATTGTTCCATATTATAATAATGCATATGAAGGTAGGCGGGATAAATATACGAGTATGTAAACGAAGTACATTAAACTAGTCTTTGCTCAACCACCATGTTTCAATGCTGTGTCCCTGTGTCCCAACATAACACGTTGGGAGACAGGGACACAGCATTGAAACACACAACACACACACATTGACACATTTGGAGAAGACGTTATGTGTTGAAAACACCAGTCTAACGAAAACTCTTTAAACAATTTCGTAGAGAATTCCGGGCCGTTATCTGACATAACTATTTGTGGTATTCCGTGACGTGTAAATACATTTTTTATTTGCTTAATTACCTCTGAGGATGTAGTCGTACACAATTCAACAACTTCTATGAACTTACTATAATAATCGACTAACATCAAATACGATTTAGTGCCGTAGTGGAAGATATCTGTGCCTATCTTGTACCAAGCTCTGTCGGGTATGTCATGCGGAATTAAAGGTTCTTTTGTGTTGGCTTTTCTGTATGTTAAACAGGCCTGACAGTGTGATAAGTAATCCTGTAATTGTGAATTCATATTAGGCCAATACATGATCTCTCTAGCCCTAAGTTTACACTTTTCTATACCTAAGTGCCCTATATGTATTTTTTGTAACATTGTTTTGCGCATACAGTTTGGTATAATGATTCTATTGCCTTTCCATATTAATCCATAATTTACTGTTAACTCATCCCTGCTGTCCCAATAAGGTTTTAATTCATTACTTATTTCTATTTTATGCATGGGCCATCCTTTTTTTTTTTTTTTTTTCAATGCCTGCATTTCTTTATCTTCCCTAGTCCATTTTTGTACTTTTAAAAAATGTGAGTCTGTTAGAGGATTCATCGTTGTTATGGCACACACTTGTGCTTGTGCTTCGAGGTGATCGCGTGTACTGATGTTATCGGTATGTGGTAACGCCGCTCGTGATAATGCGTCCGCTATGTCTAGATATTTACCTAGTTTATAAGTTAGCGTAAACGAATATGGTTGAAGTCGCATTAATATTCTCTGTAGGCGTGCTGGCGCATTCACTAAGGGCTTGTTGATAATACTCACTAATGGCTTGTGATCTGTTTCTATAATCACATCATTACGGCCATATATATAGGTATAGAATCGCTCGCATGCAAATACACAGGCATATAGTTCCTTTTCAATCTGAGCATAATTCTGTTCTGTTTTTGTTAACGATTTCGAAGCGTAACATACGGGATAGTTGTCCTGCATTAAACAGGCACCTAAACCATTTTTACTCGCGTCTACTGAGATAACTATGGGTTTCTCAAGTGTGTAATATCTTAGCACAGGTGGACTAGTTAACTGCTTTTTTAACATTTCAAAACATTGTTCATGTGTGTGATCCCAATGCCAAGCTATGTCTTTTCTTAATAACTGGCGAAGAATAGATGTTTTTTCTATGCTAAATTTGCTATGAAATTACTAACATAGGTTATCATACCTAAAAATCTTTCTACATCTTTTACATTTTGTGGCCTTGACATATTTTTAATAGCCAATACCTGTGACTCATCGGGGCTGATGCCGTCTTTTGTTATTTTATGGCCTAAGTACGTTAGCTCACTTAAACCTATTTTACATTTGCTTTTATTTAATTTTATGTTTATTTCCTTAAACCGTTTCAAGACTGCACGTAATCTCTGATCGTGTATTTCCTTTGTTTCTGCGTAAATTAGGAGATCATCAATAAACAATATAACGCCCTCTATATCGTCGAAATGTTCATATAAACGTTTATGGAAAATTTCTGATGCCGATGATATACCGTATGGCATTCTCAAAAATTTAAACCTTCCAAAAATGGTGTTAAATGTACAGAGGTCTGTACTGGCTGGGTGTAAATTTACATGCCAAAATCCCTGTTTAGCATCTAATGTACTAAAATATTCGGCACCGGATAGGTTGGCGGTTATTTCTTCAAGAGTAGGCAACTTGAAATGTTCCCGCTTTATTGCTTTGTTTAAGTCACGCGGGTCTAAACAAATGCGAAGATCTTGGTTTGGCTTTTTTACAACCGTCATGCTATTTACCCAATCGGTGGGTCCCTCAACTTTTGCAATAATACCCTGATTTTTCATTTCCATTAGTTTTTCTTTTACTTGTTCTTTTAACGCTATAGGTAATTTTCGTGGAGCATGAACTACAGGTTTGTACCCATCTTTTAATTGTATTTCATATGTACCTGGTAAACAACCCATACCTGTAAATATGTCTGGAAACTCATCTAATATATTTTCAGATCTTTTATGTGTCTGTTTTATACTCATTACTCTCTTTAATCATTTTAATTCATCACATGAACTCCTACCCAAAATGGGAGGTGAATTAGTGTCAACAACTATAAATTGTAAGATGTAGGTATTGTTTTTATATTGTACTTTGAGATAACATTTACCAATGACTTTAATCAGACTACCTGAATAACCATGTAACTTCATTGTTGTATAGACTAATTCATCTTTTGATAATTTAATTTTAATTTGTTAAATATTTGTTTGGTAAGACATTAACGTCGGCTCCAGTGTCCAGTTTAAAATTGATAAGTTTATTTTCAATACATAATGCTACCGTCCACTCATTACTAGAGTAACTATCAATAGCGTGAATTACCTGATCACTGGAGTCTTCTCGTACCTCGTACACACGACACATTCTTGAATAATGGTTAATTTTTCTACACTGACTACATCGCTGACCATACGCTGGGCATTTATATTTATCATGGCTTTTCCCACACTTTCCACATACAGCACGTGATCTTCGACGAGCCTCTCCTAGTTGTTCGCGTGCATGTCCTTCTGATCTCTGGCCATCTCTCTGGTCACGATCCTGACGGGATGTCCTGGCCTCACCACCGCAGGAACCGGATGACCGCCATTTTGTATGACGCTGCGCCGAACTTCTTGCATAGAGTACATTTTTTTCTTCCTTATCTATGTTGGAAACTGCATGTACATTATGAGTTTGATCCAGATTCTCATTTCTTATATTTTTCGCTTGAGCTCGAGATACTTCCGCTAATCTACAGATATCTATAGCTTTAGATAAGGACCAGTCTGGTTCTCTTAACAGTCTTTCTCTGAGTCCACTGTCTTTAATTCCACAAATCATCTTATCACACACCAACTCACTGCATAAATCTTTGAACTCGCACTTAGCTGCTATTTTATTCAGTTCAAATACGTATTGTTCAATTGACTCTAAATCTCGTTGATCACGGGTAAAAAATGTATGTCTTTCTATGGTTATATTCTTCCGTGGCAAAAAAAATGCGTCGAAATCATCTAGCAAGTCTTCTATAGTTTTATACTCGCGTGTAAATTGTTCATATACTTCACGGCACTTTTCTCCAATGATATGTAACAAGATGTTGATTTGCACTATTTTTTCTTTTCGATGTATTTCGCAAGCTTTATAATATATATTGAACGCCTTTTTCCATTTTTCCCATTCCTTGCTTAAGTTTCCTGATTATATATCCTGATTCCCGCACGTATTCTGAAAACAAGCTTTTAACTTATTCATGTTATGATTAAAATGTGACAAGTAGTAAACCAGAATAATATTAATGCTTGAAGAAAAAAGAACAAAATGAATGAGGCCGGGTACTTAAGAAATAATTTGCTATATAGAATGTATGGTCGCGAGTTATAACTGACCAATGAAATGTAGTGTGACGCGAGCCAGTGGTTTCAAAGAGAGAGTTGCTAAGAGTGTCAATTTTTTTATTGAATTGTTTTGTGTCTGGGTATGATTGTGTTTTGTGATAGATATATATGTGTGTAAGTAGTTTGGAAGTGTATCATGTTAAACATTATGAAAATGGTTATTATTACAACAGTGAAAGCAACTGACGAATAACAAAAAAATCTTAGTAGAATGCAAATTACTTTGAAACTAGAAACTAATCCATATCCCCTTCCAAGGTGAATGCAGCGGGTGGTGATTTTTCGTATCAGCGCATGTAGACTGAGGATTTTTGTATCCACACTTGATGTCTAGTCCCTCCGACCTTGTACGGCAATTATTAAGCAGGATTTTATTAGTTATCGTGAGGTTATATTGGCGTTGATTGAGGTAGCTGGTTTTAGTAACAACTGTGGCAGATGGTCATCAGATTTTTCTGTTAACCTGGGTTGTACTCTCTTTCTAGGACGTTGATTTTTATTTGCAGTTCTTTAATCAGCTCTGTTCTGAATCGTTTTGTCTAAACTAAGTAAACGCTCTTCATATTTTTTCATCAAAGCATTGCGCTCCTTCTTAAAGGTCTCGACAGTTTCTAATTTTGTTCCGATTTGTTCAAATCTTGTATTTGACTCGTCAATTATTTGTGTTTTAAGGCCAGATGCCAGGTTGTTTAGATCAGAGCGCAACTGCTCAAACTGTTCGGGTAACTTTATTAGAGTCTGTAATATTGACTCGATCTTCTGAAGAGATGTAATTTTGATAGATGAGTCATATTTTTGGGTACTCAGGTCAGTTCCTCCGGTATTTTGTATTACGATTGTGTTATATATTTTGCTAACGATGATAACGTATAAATTCTTATAATGGAAAAATCTTATAATCAATACTTTGCGATACAATTGATTTCATTTTCATTTGATAAACCTCACATTTCAATGCTTTACTTTCAGTCACCTTGTTATGGTTATGGTTATACCTACATTCGTTGCAAATAAATGATTTGATTGATTGATTGATTGATGGTGTGCGCTGGCCATTAGTCAGTTCATCCAAAGATAGGTTTCTTAACTGTTACTGCGACCCTCAATTCACAACAATTATTTAACAAGAGACGATCGTTTAATAAGCATCATGTTTACCGATTTTATACCCCAACATAAAACGACCAGTTAACAGGCAGGAAAGTGTGAAGACGTAAATTTCACGTTATACCGGTGGGACGGCCGCGGGACAGCACGGGATGGGTGCGGGACGGCGCATTAACACTGGATATTGGAAACGTTCCAGTAACTTTACCTCTGGCCCACGGGTGCTGTTGGTAACCGCTTAGACTTCACGCCACAGTTTACTCACTAGAATGGCGAGGGATTGGTGTGATGGTTGGTATGTCTTAGAAATAAGATCAAGTTTTGACCTCTATACTATAATAGTGACAGATTTAAAATCAGTGTTATACGTCAGCCGTGAAATATACGTTAAACATATATTCCACGGCTTAGGTTTCTATTTACCACATATTGTTTTCAGTACAATTAGCACAATACACTGTACTTAGCTGTAATGGAAGAAATAAAACAACTCCCACGTGCTATAATCATTTGTAAAGGTCAGATTAATTCATTTGTCAGTGAAAATCTGATCAAAATCTCGTCTATTGCAGGAAAATAAAGAGCCGGTAAAGCACAGACCACATCAGACGTACAAAACTAACAGTACGCCGCGTACTTCACTCCGCAAAAGTGCATTACTGTTCACATTGTATTCGGTCCACTCTGTTGCGACATGGGACTGCGGCAAACTATAATAATGCACTCTCGCGCTCGCTTACGTCAATTACTCGGAGCAAAGCGGATCCGCTTTGTCGATGGCTTGAGCCCAATTTGTCACTGCAAATGCTGTTTTGGTTTCAAGCTTTTGCTGGCACTATCTATGTCGTGGGCATTTCCCACAAACGTTTACGTAACACAACAAATAATCCAATACATTCCAAGTAAAAACTGAAGTGCCAAAAGGAGCCTGCATTAAAGATGACTGTACACAATTTTATTCCGCGCTAAATTGCAATTTTATTCAACTAAAATAGGATTGCAAACACGATTCCGTCTGGAAGTGCTTCTTGCGCTCGCGGCGTCGGACGAGATCCAAATTTAAACGTTATTATTCCACTGTTTTCTTATTTAAAAACATTACGCTGGCTTACGGTCGCCAGAAAGAAAACACGTACAAAAAGGTATTGCGATTTAACGCACTGAGAGGGAAAATTGTACCGAGAGTATTTTGGTAAGGGTGGAGGATGTTTTACGCAATATTACAACATCAGCTATCTGCCAGTGAAAGTCACGTCAAAATAACTCTAGCTGTTTCGGAGATTAGCCGGAACAAACAGACACAAAAAATTAAAATTGTTGTTTTGTTTTATGTACCGTATATGAATACTTTCATATGCATTTACAGTGCGGCTGCTGAAATAATGCGTTCCTGACGTCTGTCAGTGGGTCCTGATTAGCAATGGGCAATAAGTAACACTGTGATTACATTTTTCAACCGACCCGAACCAATAATAACATAAGTTTTAATACTTGTTTGTATGCTTCTAATTTCTGAATGTAACAAGCTTCTATAAAATAAAAATGCAACTGTAATATTCAGAAGTATTTAATATAAAACATGTCGGAGACGGTCATTAGTGTGGACACTAAACGAAGCGCAGCACAAGTTCCGGGAGGTGGCAGCACCGTCGCGATGACGTGCATACTCGGCTAACTTCGTGCAATGACAGAACCTGGCTGATGGAGGAGCGCTGATGGGTCGAGTGGACTCTTATCATTCTGCCTTCGAGGAGATCAGTACCTCCACCCTATGAACTGTCGCGCGTTCCGTATAGTAGTGTCGTGTACCTACAGTGTGTGACTCGCTAGTGTGATTAATTTGTTCGTAAATTATAATTTGATTTGAACTGCAAACGGTTTTTCTATTGCGCAATAACCAACATTACCCATAGTACGCCCACAGTAGTTAAAATATGACTAATGATAACGAGAGACACGTACCTTCTCCGTCAAATACAACAATAATATTTTGAGAAATAGTTGCAACTGGGTTCAAATTTAAGAAAAAAAATACTCCGATTCGCTTGAGGAGATGCTGTCTTCATCATCTTCGCCTGCGTGTATTATTATATGATGATTATCAATCAAAGTATCAATTCTAATATCTCAGTTAAAGTTTTTTTAAATAATGCTTTTCGTTTGTTCAATGACCTTTGCCCAGTCGTCTTTTGTGACTTCTCGCAGCTTTATTTTAATAGGGTCATTGGAGGGACAGGCGTGTCAATAGCCGTGTTTCCTATGCGGGATGAGGACGAGAGAAAAATAATAAGAAGACTTTCTGGAGGGACAGGCGTGTCAATAGCCGTGTTTCCTATGCGGGATGAGGACGAGAGAAAAATAATAAGAAGACTTTCTGGAGGGACAGGCGTGTCAATAGCCGTGTTTCCTATGCGGGATGAGGACGAGAGAAAAATAATAAGAAGTCTTTCTGGAGGGACAGGCGTGTCAATAGCCGTGTTTCCTATGCGGGATGAGGACGAGAGAAAAATAATAAGAAGACTTTCTGGAGGGACAGGCGTGTCAATAGCCGTGTTTCCTATGCGGGATGAGGACGAGAGAAAAATAATAAGAAGACTTTCTGGAGGGACAGGCGTGTCAATAGCCGTGTTTCCTATGCGGGATGAGGACGAGAGAAAAATAATAAGAAGACTTTCTGGAGGGACAGGCGTGTCAATAGCCGTGTTTCCTATGCGGGATGAGGACGAGAGAAAAATAATAAGAAGACTTTCTGGAGGGACAGGCGTGTCAATAGCCGTGTTTCCTATGCGGGATGAGGACGAGAGAAAAATAATAAGAAGACTTTCTGGAGGGACAGGCGTGTCAATAGCCGTGTTTCCTATGCGGGATGAGGACGAGAGAAAAATAATAAGAAGACTTTCTGGAGGGACAGGCGTGTCAATAGCCGTGTTTCCTATGCGGGATGAGGACGAGAGAAAAATAATAAGAAGACTTTCTGGAGGGACAGGCGTGTCAATAGCCGTGTTTCCTATGCGGGATGAGGACGAGAGAAAAATAATAAGAAGACTTTCTGGAGGGACAGGCGTGTCAATAGCCGTGTTTCCTATGCGGGATGAGGACGAGAGAAAAATCTGCGTCTGGAATGCACGCTGATTCAAAATGCCTATTTTGTCCGACAAATTGCAAGGAGATTGGGGACGGTCAGGTGGCGTCTGTAGTTAACCCCAGCAAATAATGCAAAGCGGTACCTGGGTGGTCTTCTTGTTCAGTCCTGATGATTCTTCAGCCGGTGGCCACCTGACGAGCTCGTACACAATGGTCACTTGAAAGTCTATGATTTTACACATTAATTGGACGCGGGTTTGATATATTAATATTGCAGAACTATAGAATGGCAAATCCCCAAGGATTACGGGTTAATACACGTTGATTTATAGTTTCAGCGGATGCGATTAATTGAGATTTTAAAAATGTGGTTTTGCGGTGAGATTAAAATGCGACCGATTGGCGCACGCGCACTTTGACATCTGACAACCGTCATTAGCTGTCACTGGCCGCTCAGTCTTCTGATGCCCTCTTCACATGTCCGCGACAGCAATATATGCCTAAGGTTGGACTACAGACACCTGAACACCGCCCACAATCAAATATGATCTATCGGGCGATAACTTGCCACACCCGTTATCATCGTCTTCGTGCCGAATAGCGGAAAAGTATTGTGCCGGGCTGCGTTACCTTTGACTTGAGCCCAGGTGCACTATAACACATTAATATATATTTTGTACGCTTGCTGGCATAACATAGAGCACTCTTTATTATCTCTATACATCATTATTATTGTGTCTATGTTAAACAAATGAATAAATGACATAATGAGATAAAAAAAACTCATGCCACGTTCTAATGTTCATGTTCTAATGTTACGCGTAAAACAATTTCCTTTCCAAAGACCTTTACAGAGCGTGACTTGACGGACAACGTTCCGTACTCAGTACAGAGCAGCGAAAAACAGAACAGATTAGTTCCCTAAGCGTGCCCCGGTGCGTTTTTCCTTCGCCAGACACGTTTTTTAGCTCAGCTTTAAAACTCGCGAGTCAGACAGTTGTAATTGTCTACTTTAATCTAGCTCAAGTTTGATTGGACTTCTTTGGATTGGATTGTGGTTTTGTTTTTAAATTGCAGGTGAGAAGATGTGTGGATGTGGATCCTTAAGTGAATGTATTTCGTAGTGTTCTTTTAGGATGTTAGTTTTGAAAAGTTGTCATTTAAATAAAATACCATGGATTTTATATTGTAGATGAGAAATTAATAAAATGGGTAGCTCTAATTACTCGTATATTATGTTTGAATCAATATTATTACGTAGGTAGAATGCAAGTTATGTAAGATAACATCACGCCTGTATTTCCCAAAGGGGGAGGCAGAGGTGTAGGTAAGGAAATGACTCCCACGCGGTCTATGTAACCTACGGTCATAGTGTAAATAAGGTGTAAATACTCGATTTTCTTACTTTTTTTGCAAGTAATTGCTTATTTTCTTTACTACCTCTGTGTCTCAGCTATTTAAAGAAATCTAAATCAACGATATATTATACCGCCTCTCGATTTCACCTTATTACTAACCTACGTAATACCTATTCTTCAGAAGGCTATCAAATCCTACCCGGAGACACGAGCCTCGGAGACCAGACCACAATCCTTGTGGGCTCTAACGGACCTATTTGTAAAGGTATTTTGTTTCTACCCCACATTTCAAACCCGAATGCTATCTTCTGTCACTGTAGAAGTGTAAAACGGTATCTTAATTGGGGTTTTTAAAATTACCTACGCTCCGGAGCGTTAGGGTTGTCGACCATCATCATCTTTCTGCTCTTATTCCAATCTGCTTACATTCACCTCAATCGTCATCTCTGTGTTAACTTCCGTACTAGCCATAATATCATCTCACATCTCGGTTATTAATAGTCAACTAGTAAAGAAATAAAAAAAAGGGAAATAAATTACCGGACAAAACACTTACATAAAATCATGACTTTTTAGATATTTAAGTAGAAATAATGATAGCATAGTAGCCAATTTTAATACTTTTGTGACATCGAATTGCTTCTTTTCTCGACTGGTTCCGCAACCTAATGATATCTTTTGTAAAGACCGGCAAATGTAAATTTCAAACCATAGGTAATACTTACCTCCTCTGGAGCTTTTTTTTCGGCAAATGTTATGACTGGTTTGTATCTTATTTGAAACATAGAGAACAAATAGTTGAAATCGAATATTACAACAATAGCAAAAATGAAATAGAATTAATCAGATCCGACAGCAAACAAATCACCGCCTCAATCCCGCAAGGAAGCGTAATAGGGTGTTTCTTATTTATTGTTTACGTAAACGACCTTCCTAATAAAATCAATGAGCCATGTGTCATGTTTGCGGATGACATATCTATACTTACCTCATGCGAAAATAACACCAATTTAAATGATAAATTAAATTCCATACTAGATTCTACAATAAACTGGATGACTGAACACAACCTAGAAATCAACTTCAATAAAACTAAAATAATATAATTCCACCCTAGCCAAAAAATACCAATAAATATAAATTTTAACTTTAAAAATAATAAATTGGAAGCAGTTGATAAATTTACCCTACTAGGCCTAAACATTGATACACATATAAATTGGAAGTCACACATTCAGAAAGTAAGAGGAAAATTATCGAAATTTTCATACGCCCTCCGCAAGATCAAAAAAACTACAGACCTTAAAACTGCACTAGTAACGTACTACGCGTACGCCTACGCATGGCTTAAATACGGTATCATCTTATGGGGCAACAGCACTGACGCGCCCACGCTATTTACCCTACAAAAAAAACTAATTAGAATCTTAGTAAATATTGAAGCCACCGATAGCTGTAAACCCCACTTTCAGGAAATAAAGATTTTAACCCTACCCTGTCTCTATATATTTGAAGTTTGTAAGTTCGTGCTTAAGTACCCAGAATTCTTTACAAAAAGAGGGGACATACAAACGAAAATTATTTTAAGACATAAAAATAGACTAAACTTACCAATATCGCGACTAAAAATGCACTCCAATAGTACCATTGTCATGTCCATAAAAATTTATAATAAGTTACCCGAAATAATAAAGAATTTAAATACATATAACATGTTTATCAATAAATTGAAGCTTTTTCTTGAAAGCAAATGCTACTATAGTATAAGCGAATACATAAATGATAAATTGTAAGGAACTTCGTACCTATGTATTTGTATCTACAAAATACTCACTATTAAAGATACGCCTGTACTAATAATACTTTTTTTTATAATAAATTCTAATGCGTCAATTAAATAACTTACTCTAACGATAATAATTATTAATTACGTAATAAATAAAAATAATAATAAGTAAATAAAACAATAATGAATAATTACAATAATAATAATAATTAATAAATAAATGTATATAATTTATAAAACAATATAACTTACTAACTACTCAACTAATAATAAAATGTATCATATCAAACCGCCAGTGTTCTTCCTCCTCTCTCCTACCTGATCTATGCTGTGCCCGACAGGGTCCATAATAAATTGTGACTAGTATAATTATTTCCCTACCAACTGTATACATTATGGTACGCAATAAAGAATTGAGAATTGAATTGAATTGAGCTAACAGCCACTTGAGCGAAACTCACTGAATGTCATGTAGCGGCGCGATTCGGTCATTTACAGTTATATTTATAGTTGTTATACTGTTTATTATATGCACTGCGTCCCAATTCTAAGTATTTACTTTTAATTTAATTCTAAGTTTTTCCATGTTATAGCAAACTAGCTTCTGCCCGCGACTTCGTCCGCATGGAATAGTTACTTTGGCCTAACGCTAATAACTTTAATCCGCGGCTTCGTTTACGTAGAAGGTGAAAATATTTTTAAATAATACGCACGTTAAGGAGCTGTTTTAGGTACCTACATCACGCTTGTATCTGTACACGGAAAAAAAATTCTTGTAATATACCTGAGGAGTTTATGATTTTTTATGATTTTTTTGTGAGACCATATGCGCAAACCCAAGAAAATTTACTGAGTAACCTAATATTTGTACTATAACCCTAATCATATTTCACTCCACATGCAGTTCGACCATAAGCTTTAGTGTTTAGGTTCTACTTAAATATCTATGTATTTTATGGCCCGAAGGATTAAATATGAACCCATATTGTATTTTCTTTTTGAAAAAATTATTACTTACCTACATGTTGAGTTTTAGAGGTTTAAGGGTTTCATAAAGGGAGTCGAAAATTTCATAATTTTTTCGATAGGACACAACATTTTCGAGATATAAGCAAAATAAAAGAAATACGTGAATAGACTACTGAATTTCGTAAAAAGTTCAGTTGACTCTTTCTACTTTGCTGCCGTCCGCGTCGTACTGTCTTCACGGAACGTCATTTTTGTCTATTCTTCCGTCGACAAAACGGTGCTCGTGCTAAGCGGAGTGGTGCACGTGTTTCTGTGACAAATAAACCTATTTTTCTTTCTTTCTTTCTTTATTTTCTTTCTAAGCCTGCTGGGCCGGCAGTCTCGACATAGAAAGCGAACCTGTCGCAAACTACCGATCGCAAAATATTAAGGTGAATCCTCAGCTGTAGCCCGCCAAATTCAAATTTTCTTTAGTTTTTTGCAAATTGCAGCTCTGTTATACGTCGTATATTGATCAAAATTCGATTCTCGACTGTGGGAACGATATATTTATTGAATAATATTAGTAATAATATTATATATAATATTAAGTATAGATAATAAGTAAGTAATATCAGCCGTGGTCCTACGGCTTATATTACTGCAAGGGGCACGCAGTTCATCTACGAGTGCAGTTCTGAGTAGCGTGTAGTTTGGACTAGCGTGCAACGGGTAGTGGTCCTGCTCTCAGCCTGGATGTAGAACCCTGAAAATGCGTGTTAGAGTGCGCACGTTAATTGTGGTGTGTAAACAGTAACCGCGTGTGATGTGCTAGTCAAGGAACGGTGTGGAGCGCAGAATAGGCGAAAGCTAATACAACGCAGCGGCTTACAGGCAGAGAGTTTGCAAAGACAGCGTAGCACAATGACTAATGCACTATGATGAGGTTATGTATGTGACATGAGGCACATAGAATATATAGGAGAACAGTAATCTTTGCAGTTTGCACACTTAATGGCTTATAGCACACTGTACATAAAATAACAGCTAATATAATGATGATCGGGGCACATGGTGTAATTTAGAGGGTTCTGAACAAGCATCCGCTTGGATAGCTAAGAGCAGGTGAAATAGCCGAGTAATGTTAGTCCACTAGTGTTCTAGTTTCTTTAGTTTCTTTATTGAATCTACATTTATGAAAATAAAAATCATAATAATTATTTAAATGAGTGCTGACTCCTGAGCCAATCAAGACCAAGTGTTTTGGTTTGGTTCACTCTCTAGTGCGTACCTATCGGGTTCCGTCATTGATCAACAAAAACCGAGTTAAACGTTGAATAAATAATGCTTGGATATCGGTTCTCTTTGGACGTAATAAGATATCGTAATCGAATCCTTCGTTGAGTGGTAATAAGAAGTACAAAGATACCTCTCCAATTGCGAATATCGAACCAGTTGAATTGTGGAATCAGAAACTCTGGCGTCCATTTCCAAATCAGGAAGCGCTAACTTTTGCATAGGACAATTCGAGCTTCATTTGTTTTAAAGGAAATGGCTAAATATAACAATGGGCTGGTTTTGAACTTAGACTATAATTCCTCATCAGGATTTCATGGAAGGCGGCCAGGCATGGAAGTCACATGTTTGGCTTATGCGTGAATTTGGACAGAACTACCGAAAGTTATTTAAATCACAGTTATATCGAAATTTCACTACATACTATAAAGTATCGACCTATTATCTTAGCGTTAGGAAATAGGCACTTTCTAGGTAAGTGTGCATTATTGTCAACCTCAACATAACTTACCATCAGGTGAGATAGTAGCTAAACGAGATACGAAAATCGATTCGAAATGAAATCCTTTCGAAATGCAATTTATTTTTCAGGTAAATAAACTCCTCTAAAGCCTCCTGAACTAAAAACAGGGAAGAATATCTGTTTGCGTAAAACACGCCACTATATCTCAATAGTTTGCCGCTAAATAGAGATAGATTGCTGCCCGACACCTTTCGACACGTTTTACTGTATTTACGATCTTTATCTTTTATTTATATATTTAGAATACTTCTTTTTACAAGGAAAAGGTAAAGTGAATAAAGGAATTTATCTTGATATAGCGTTATGTCGTTATTGACTAAGACTTCGATCAAAGAACATTACAGGAACCTACAGTATCAGTAGGTGTTACATAACATAACGCCTGTTCGGGGACGAAGGGTTAAGCAAAAGTGTCGTCAGACACCACAATTTACTAACAGCCACATTTTTATAAAACTGTCTTGTATATATGAAGAGGGTCAGGACTGGTGAAGCGGGAGCAAGTGACGTACTGTTGTCCGTGTGAGAAGCAGCTCGTCCGGAGGTGGACAGCTGCAGCCTTCAGTAGTGATTTCCCATTACTTGCGAAGTTTTTCGTTTTTAGTGAATTAATTAACGCCTGTGTTCCTGTATATACTACCTAATGGCACAACACTGGTGCACTGTGTGATATCGGTACATAGCAGTATGTCTGTACTGCTCATTGATTTGCTGCCTCTCTCTAGCGACCGATCAGCCATGTTGTAAAAACCTGTACTAACCCTGTACCTGTAAATCTGGTGGGAAATAATTGCAACTTTAATATTACTAGAAGTGTTTACCTTAGTATTGAGGGTGGCAGAAATATCGAAGCGCAACCTGTTACCATGGATTCAATACAAGATTTTGAATGCCCCAGCGTTGTAATTTGTATGTTATCACCGTTAACGAATATAAAACAATCATAATTATGTATGAGTGAGCTAAGGAAACGAGTGGAATTAAGGGTAAAATACGTATATAATTCTGCAAATGTTAAATCAGATAAAGCCTATACGAAGTGATTGAGGTGTGGCTAAGAAAGACGCGGATTAAGTAATACTTAAGTTATGTTACGTTATATTCTTTGATGATCCTTAAATATAATAAGGATGATGTAACGTTAATGTGAGCGTTAATGATTTTTAAATGAGGAAAATTCGATCCAACTATACCGTCGATAAAAACAGCTTTATTTTATCTAAGATTTGAAAGAAAACTTTAGATTTATGAACTGGTCCAAATAAAAATGTTTACTCAACAAGGTCTTAAACAAACCTGAGCCTCTTTTTTTTGGGAAGCTCGCGGTTATCTTTTATTAACTTGATGTTAAGCAAAGATGCAGTAGTCTTGAACTCGTGACCTGCTGACTGCCTGATTACATCTACTTACCATTATTTTGTCGCGAACTTAGTGGCCACAAATGAGTAAATCTGTCTTTAATTTGATTAGATTCCAGTGGGCCGTGAAAGAATTTCGTTAGCACCTAAATAAATATGCGCCAGGATTAGTTAAGAAGCGCTTGGTCCCGCGATCATAACTCATTGGTGTAACGAGCGTGGGGCTGTAGACTTTGTGTTGAGGGACCAGCGCTTAATATAAGCTGTGATTACCGTATGGAAACTGAAATGTCTTCAGTTCATGTTAGACCAATTGAGATAATTTAAGAAATACCTATAATTTTGGGGTTTATTTATAAATGTTGCTCAAAGTTAAGTAATGATTAACTTCTGCTTAACTATAAATTATTTGACTTTATAACGTCTCCTAACATTAAAGTACGTTTATAACCGCTGGGACGCTTTTGGTATGAAAAGCATACCAGACTTTTCTAACACTAAATTGTACTCACGCGCTTAGGTATTCCCACTACATTGTACACGTCATATGACGCGTCAGCTCGCGCGTCGAGTGTTTGTAAACAAACCCGATAAGCGGCGTCATTTCTTGGTATCCTGCGACCGTTGTATTTTTTTATGAATTCTAGTGAGTAGGGCTATATTAAAGTGTGCGTTGTATTTGAATATACGATGTTTCCGTTTGTAGACGACTGTTTAAGATGAACAAAGACACTTTTTTCACAGATTCCAACAAGATTTTTTCTAATAAGAAAAACAGGGGTTGTCTTATATGTTTTATGGTTTAAAAAATATGGTGTGTTAGTTCTTCATACGAAACATGAATAAAACCACTTACCACAGTACAATATTAATTATTTAAAAGCATCCAAAGTTGAGACTCACGACGGGTCGCTCGTTCAATGACAGCGAAAATGATATTTTTTAATGTCATAGACTAATTCCTTCTAGGGTTGTCATATCTCAAACGGTTCGGAAACAGATAAAATATGAAACTAAATCCATGGAATTGGAAAGTACTACTTAATAGTGGTGATACAAGGATAAACAAGGATGAATATAAAACCAAAAAAAATTGCTATGACTTTCACACCATGGGCGCAAAACTCTGAACACGTTTTGGTAGGAAATTCATACCATGGGCGCATTTCGGTGACCTCACAAACTGATCAAAAGCGTCCCAGCGGATAAATAAACCCTCTGTTACATCCCCAGAGATACCTACATACATCGGAAAAATTATATAGTTCATGGGCTGATAGTCCTGGAGTTCCTTATATTTTTCTTCTTGTTCATTTGTTGTCAATATACTATATCGTCTATATCTTTCTTTCTTTAATTGCAATCTCGATAGTTTCGACAGAATTGGTAAGAATGTATGAGCATTCTAATCAATTATCTGATTATTTTCATGGGCAATTTAAAATTTCATTAGGCTCCACTTGCCGCAAGATAAGGTACATACAAGGCGCAGTTTAGTATTACAATGTATCTGGAGATACAAATAAAGCGCCAATAGAAACGTGTGACAATTAGTACCGACTACTATAAACCTTCGCAAGGTGCTTTCAATGCCTTTGAAAAGGGGTTTTTCAATATGACGTTTTTGTTGTTGTTAATGTTATTAAAATTCATGATAATATGTGAATTCGCCATACTTCATTAAAAACTTGTAGATACCGGTCTTCTGTATTTAAATGTCCTCCACGTGTAGCAATACGTAAAATAAGTATCGGTCTTAAAAAACTCAAAATTTCGGATCAATCTTGTATACGCTGTAACTATAGAACAACTTAATAGTTGACAATTTCATTCCGTATTTCATACCATTCTTCTATAGCTATATCTATTATAAATTAAAACCGCTTCTCGTGTCTGTCTATTTGACCGCGTTATTCGTCGATGCATCTTTCATCATCATTTCGACATTTTATTCTGTAAGGTTTATGTGTATAATAAATTAACATTAAACTTACAAATAATAAAGAAAACGTGCGAAGGAAGGCCCGCTCGTTACTACAAAATAACGCACCAACTAAACATCCCTTTAGCCGAACACCATGAATTCTCGGAAATCTAGCATAGAGTACATAAGTCAGCTCAGCATACGCACGGCTGCGGCAAACGGCGCGTGCACGAGCCGTCGCCGCCGCGCCGCCGCACCGCATCGCACAGCCGGCCGCCACGCGATTATGTAAATACACCTACGAACGTTTTTGTTTTTACACTTAATGGTCTATGGAAAATCGAGGAAAGTGTTTCTGTTTTTAAGAGTCTGGATTTGTTTTGTAACTTCACGAATATATACAGCCTAAAATATTTTATATGTTGCAGACTTGAGTTTTGTTGTTGGATTAATTGAGTAAATAGAGCCTTGGTTGGTGTCAGAATCAAGTCCAATCCCGAGATTGTACCACTTGATCAGTAAATTATTTTAAGCTAGAAGTAGTCACAGCATTTTCGAGGAACATGTAGATTAACGGTCATCTGCCCACGCACAATGGTCCACATGAAGGACTAAGTGCGGAATACATAATCCTAAAGAAGAAGAAGAAGAACGGTCATCTCAACTGAAAACGAAATATCGATAAAATTTCAAGAAAACGTAACATTTATTTTATATCCATTACCATCGTTATATGATTATCCTTAAAATACAATTTCAGACTCCAATCTACACGGTCGTCATATGATCTGACCAAGATTTTGTCTGGACTTTAAAAGAGACTGTGATCTGCGTTTGTTTCGGCCTTTCTTCTAAATAGTCAAATAGGATACGCTGAACGCATCTAGTTTTTAAAATATGATTGATGTGATAAAGTGTTTGTAGAGAAATAAAAACAAAATATCATTTATCGTTATGGAATGTGCAGAAAATTGTAGTGTGACCATCAGTTGATAGTTGTTGAGAGAATACGATTCTTTGACTGACATTAAAAAAGTACGTCTCGCCTTTTACCAACTACGATAGGGTCGGCTGCCAGTGTAACTGGATGCAGCGGAATACCAGTATTTTACATGGAGTCCCCATCCGGCCGCATGCCGCATGGTGCGGCGGCTGCATGGGGTCTGGTGGGGGGGTGTGGTGGGCCTGTCTGACCTTGACTTCTTTCATAACTTTTTTTATTTAAGATGAAAACCAATCATCTCAGGCCAACACCTACAAGTATTTTTACATAAACCAGAATATTATTATAGTTCTTCGACATAAGGCACTTTCCACGAGTTTGCGTGTCACCTATAAAGTCCTTACCTGAGCCGTTCGGTTTCGATCGCCGCAATTCACTCCGCCACAGTATCATAGTGCAAACAGCAGCGGTGCATGTCCACAGCGACTATTTGCTGGTAGCTTGGACCTTGTTCACTGAGTGGAACGGATGCAGTGCCTTCTATAGGTAGTAATTAAGATTACTATTTGAATAAGTGTGGTGACTTAGGGCCGGTTGTTCGATACATACTTATTAGCGGTATCTACACCGCCACATGCAAGCTACACGTCACACTGATGTCACGCAAATCCTGCATCGCGCAAGCAGAGTTTACCGCGCGACTAGCATATATACAATGTCCCGACATCAACCGTCGGGCAGTTGCCCACCAGACACAACACCCGTCTGGTCGGAGGATCCTCCCTTTTCCATAGAGTATGAGTGAGATTTACATCCTGTGCCTCATACCTCTATTGTTAAACATGACCATTAGTCAATTTATCAATTTGTCACTTGACAATAATCAATAGCTGTCAAAGTTTAACTACTCTGTCTGCGCGTGGTCAACTTTTATAGCAAATTGACAATTTTCTTAACCGTAGTTAGCATAACCATTTATCAAAAACATATATACTTATGTCATTTTTAACAAAATGTTTGTTTAACTAACGCATTTTAACTATTAGTACGTTTGACTACTGAGGAAACAACGGCCCGCCCATAGTGGTAAAATTTGGGTACCTACTTCATGTTGAAGGTTTGATTGCCTAGCGCTTCATTAGACGTTTCTGTGCAGTCCACGCGTGTCCTTAACATTAAAATTATTGTTTTACCAACGGGCTGCTGTTTATTATTAGTTCTTTGATTTAGGATTGAGAAAATAAATGTTTCACTTAATATTCTTTTAAAAATTATTTCGGTATGACTGTTTTTTTGTACAATTGCGTACGTATTTTATTTTTGTTGCTGTTGTTTTGAATATTAATTAGGTATGTTAATATTTATGTTTTTGAAATTTGTCACCCCGCCACCTTCCACCGATATATACTCGTAATTATAACAATAAAGTCTAATTATAACAATGCTCACAATCACATTACCTCAACCAATCTATCGAAAATTTCTCAATAGCATTACATCGACGAAGTTGCCACCCATTTCCAATCGCACCGGTTCCACTGAGCGCAACACTGAGCTAACCGGCTGACGTTGCATTCTTGTTACCTCGCCGGAGGAGTCGTGTTTTGCGGCCACGAGCCGGCGTCGATCGAGTTTGCGGTTCTTTCTCACTGTTACGACGTACTTTTACCGTTGCAATTTCCTTCTTAACCTGCTATTCTTTTTTTGTGGTTTAAAGTTGAAATAAAGAAAGTGTGGTTGTGTTTGAAATTATTAGAATTGTCAAAGAATGTATGTACCTAATTTATACTAACTAAGTAAATAGTTAGCTGTCTAATAATTGTATGTAGGTAAGCAATTTAACGTTTATAGTAAAAAACTGTTAATTTTTGAAATTAGAAACTATTTACTAAGTAACACTTATTAATTCAATTCATCATGGCGAGTGGCGGCTATTTTAGGTTAAAAATAAAACAATATTTTCAATAACTTGAATAAACTACATGGTATACGAGTACTAGATGTAAACCGTGTTCTCATCACACGTGATACTATTTTGTTTCCATAGAGCTTGTACAAAATGCTGCATACGTTTACTTTAACTCCGCTACTTGTTTCGTTCGGCAAAGCTTCCGAACTAAGCATACGTGAATAGTTCGCATCAAAGCGAAATAGTCGGTTTACTTTGCGTTTGGGATTAACATCGGTTAGAGTATTTATTGTATACGTGCAATTAAATGTAGGAACATATATATCATTTTAATAGACGTTGAGTATTTGAATACATAATGCTCTCTTCGGTTGCTACGCCGTAGCCCGTAGCACCGCTACAACAGCTACGGCGTAGCTGATATTCAACTTGCTACGCGTAGTGGATACAATTTCATACAAATTGAGCAGTGTATTTATTTATTAATGGTTTTCAATGGCACCACTATTATACCTTCTCATCATATTATAAGTGATTTTTTTGTCAAGGGCTGTAAAAGAATATTCTAAAATCCGTATTTTTACATAACTTTTGTTATTTCTTGACAAAACATGGTAATTTTACATCATCTTGAAAATTCTACTTTACCATCTTCCTTAAAAGATAAAATAAAGTCTCAAGATGTAAAGCCCGGCCTGAAACAGCTGACAATGTCGCTGAATCAGCTGAAGTCCGCGTGACACGTAAACCCTCTCGGAGCAGACACTAATGCACCGCTAACGGCACAACTATGTGAGGAAAAGTGTTTGTGGAGTTTGCGATAAGGAACTGAGAGACGTAAATTATTGGAGTATTTTATATTGCAGCTATTTAAGGCTTTGCTGGAAATACGAGGAAATAAGTAGTCCGGGGAACGTCTGGCCATAAGAGAGTTTCCTTGGGGAATGGGAATCCTTATTATACGCTTTGACATTATTTTTGGTAATCTGTCCAGAATATTAAATGTCTATAAATGTAAAGTGTTAGAGAATAAAAAGGTGTCGAACACGGAGGACCGGGAAGTCAATGAAGAGTTTGTTGGTTGGTTACAAGAAAGGCTTCTTGGGCATTACTTTAATGACCGTTCTTTGTGCTCTTTCGACTTCGATAGATACATACCAACACTACCCTAGACAGTGATTTCATATTGCAGGACAGACTGAGACAAAGGGTAATAGTATCTGATTGTAAGAGGCAAGTATCGAAACATCAGTGAGTAGGAATTCTTTTGTTTTGGTTTTAGGATTATAATAATATTGGGAAAAGTCATATGTGATTTTTTACTTATTTATTAATATTTTGTGAGAATTGCCGTAATTTTCCAACCACATACATTTATTAGGGGAAAAAGGGAAAGCAATTAGGTGCTTTCAAACTAATTACAAATATAAATGTACCTAATACAGACACCATCTTAAATGAGCGTAAAGTCTAACGATAAGGTAATTATCACTTTACTTTACATTGTAAGCACGTCAGCACACAATCTGATGGTTATAAGTTATTCTAATAGTCGTAATGATACTAAGTGTATAGTGATATCTTAACACAATGAGCGCTGTTATCGTTAACAGTTAGTGGAAATGGGTTTAGCGGCGCAGTTGAGCTTAGTTGCCAACAATTAGACTTAAGATCAGCTTCTCTTATGTGCTTATCATTATTTTGTTTTATTCACACACTATGTTATATAACTAACAAGATATCATGACCTTAAGTCAAGATATCCCGACAATTTTTTCATACCTATCATATAAAAAGTTACAAAGTAGGTACGCTCCTTAACGCAACTTTAACAGACAAACAAAGACAAAGATCCACTTCTTTGTAAACTAAGCCTTTGAACAAAAACTGTACAAACTGCTTCACATAAGTCTAGAATGAATTTACGAATTTTCTGTCGCCCGAAACTTGAGCCACGGAGTATGAAACAAATTATTATTATTTATTTATTTCTATAAATATTTGCCTATAACAATTTTGGTTTTAGTCACACCACGAAAACCTCTCAGGGTTTATCTGAGTAATGGCGAGCCGTTTTAGGATGACAATAACAATTTCCATTTCAATTTCATATCCAGTTTAGGAGAAAATTAAGTGAGAAAACGCTTAGATTTGTACTTAACGCTTTTGATAAATGATAAATGATAAATTATAAATGATTTTATTTCTGTAAGTAGGTTTGTACAAACACTTTTACAGGTCAATCATATTTTTAAACTAGATGAGGTCGGCGTTTCCTATCTGACTACTCTGAGAAGAAAGGCCGAAACAAACTCAGAGGTCACAGTCTCTTTTAAAGTCCAGACATAATCTTGGTCAGATCATGTGACGACCATGTGGATTGGTATCTGAAATGGTCTTTTGAGGAAAGAACCACACAGATTGAGTGGACCTGTCCAGTCAGTGCACGCATTTGTCAGTAATCGTGCAGCACAACTCAGGAAGTCAGGACTTAAGGAGCTCAATGATTCGACGAACAATACCAAAGAAAGGACATTTGGGTAGGCCACATAAATTACTCAATCTGCCAGATCATGATCAAAATTAACTGCGAAAAAAAAGCAATGACCCACATAATCCTCACATTCACAATAATTAAAATAACATGATACTTTACAAGTAAATACTCATGTCATTGTGTATATAAAATTCAACAATGTCAATGTGTATATAAAAAATCAGACATAATGTTTGAGAACCATGTAGATTGGTGTCTGAAATGGTCTTTTGAGGAAAGAACCACACAGATTAAGTGGACCTGTCCAGTCAGTGCACGCATTTGTCAGTAACCGTGCAGCTCAACTCAGAACTTAAGGAGCTCAACGATTCGACGAACAATACCAAAGAAAGGACATTTGGGTAGGCCGCATAAACTACTTAAACTGCCAGATCAAGAATATAACTGAAACAATGACCCACATAGTCCTCATATTCTCAATAATGAAAATAATATAAAACTTTTTACAGTAAATATTCATGTCTAAAATAGCTAGCAAATTAAAATCACCATTCACCGTGTAAATTTATTGGAGCAGCTCAATCCCAAGCCTTTTTGTCCTCAATATAGTCTTTCACAGTATAATAGGCTTTCTGGCATAGTTTCCGTTTTATAAAAGATTTGAATTTATTAAAGCTTAGATCTTGAATGTGGCTAGGAAGTTTATTATAAAAACGTATACATTGGCATCTAAACGAGCCACCTATTTTCTTGAGCCTGGTTGTAGGAACAATAAATTGGTGTTTGTTTCTAGTATTTATATTGTGGATATCACTGTATTTTTTAAACAGATTAATATTTTTATGTGCATACAAAAGATTTTCATAAATATACTGAGAAGGCACAGTAATTATATTAATCTCTTTAAATTTATCTCTGAGGGAGTGTCTGGGACTTAATTTATAGATTGAACGAATTGCCCTTTTTTGTAAAACGAAAATTGTCTGGATATCGGCGGCATTTCCCCACAACAGAATACCGTACGACATCTCACTATGAAAATAACTTAAGTATACTAACGAACGAAAAGTTTTCGAACTCGTTTTGTATAACGTATTGTATTGCAAGTCTTCAGGGAGTTTATTAAGAAAAAAAGGTACTAAATATTCAGCAACCCTCATCCCGTACACATGAAATAATAAACAAAAACAAATGAAAAATGACATGGAATATTATAATGATGCCATTATTCAATTTCAACTTACTACGCTGTTTTGCTATGCCGTAGAACATTGCTTCGCCTGCTACACCGTCGTAACAGATTAATTCGTGTGGGCAGAGAAATAGCAGAATACGGTGAGTTTGAAAAAAAAATACACCCTAAAATCAAAGTGAAATCCTCACAAGCATGACATTTTGTACCCGGTGTACGAACGACTTAAACAGCTTACATCACTTTAATACTTCATGTTTTTGATGAACAGTAGCTTCATCTTGTAGATAGCACTCATCTAGGTCACAATACTGATGAGAACTAAATTTTCTCTATAAGGAGTACTCCATTTATTAATTACTCTTATATAAGCAGTAATTAGGTAGGCACGGTGGGTGAATCGAGGTGTCTTAAATGAAATTGATGTTCACACTCATCACTCAAAGTCAATAGAGTAATGTTATTATCTAAATTTTAGCGACGCTTGTTAACGGTGAAAGTTACCTATATACTAGATGTGGTTAGCGATTGTGTTAATATTGTTACGTGTTAGTATAAATAGTGTATCACCAGACAGTCATTTCCTCAATACATTGCTTCACTCTAAAACAATTTTCATCTCGTATCAGAACAAGTCAAATAAAAATTGGTATTCATTGATTGCTTTGAACGCGCTAGACTTAGTACACACTAGCTTTTGCCCGCGGCTTGGCCCGCGCGGAAGTCGGGAAATATCTCACGGGAACGTACTTCTGGGATTTAAAGTACCCTATATGTTAATATAGATTATAAACTATTTGTGTGCCAAATTTCATCCAATGTGCAATGTTAACGCGGCGTACACCAGTAAATCTCCAAGTCGGTATGATTTTTCCGACAACTTCAACAATCGTCATCATATTTAAGCCAATCTACACAGAACCTTAATGAATTACACACTTAAATTTTTCTCATGAATCACAAATTCGTTGGTAGTTTTTGAGTTTATTGCGTTCAGACAGACAGATGCGGGAGGGGGACTTTATTTTATTATATATATAGAGATTTAAATATAGCTACTGATTGAGGCTGTTTTAATTAATAACTAGTACTGCAGTGAATATTTACATCCTTGAGTATCTTAGTTAAGCATTTGTTATTCCCCTAATCAATAACCAATAATTTATAAAGAAATTGTAACTATCACCTTGACTACCATATCTTGGAAAAGCTACTCGAACGTTGTCGCTGCCTCATTGAACCGATTTCATGATAACAACAATATTGGCTTTCAATAACATTGCCCTGTCTTGTAACACGGCTGACATACTCGAGTACACTCGACTACACTCGAGTGACAAGCAACGTTATACTCTTGACGACCAAGGGCCCGGGAGACGTAATGAGGGTAATGTTACAAACACAATAAGATGTAGCAACTGATGTAGTTATGTTCGTGTTGTGGAAGAAATGAGAAATAAGACAATGCCGTGATGTGTTTTACTTATTAAATACAAAACGCCCGCAAACTTGGAACAGACAGAAATTCGGGTCCCTAGACCGCGATTGTTATTATTTTCAATCCACAACGAGGACATTTTAGGGTTGTATTAAAATAGCCTCCACGAATGGTGAATGAGTGGCGCGTCCTGGACTTTTAATGACGCTGCTACGAGTACTACATTACAGCCTAGTTAATTTTAATTCGCGGTGTGAGTGAATACTTACTCGGTCCGAGCATATACTAGAGGACCCGACAGCGACGTTCAGTTAAACCTCAACAGGTCACACTACGTGAAAGGTCAATGTTTAAACACAGTGTTAGAGATATTGACATAACACTGTCAAGTTGATTGACAACGATAACGCGATGACCGTACCTACTAGGTTTTCGAGATCTAAAAATACTCCAGACACTACTAAATAAAAATCAGTAAATCCCTAAACCAGATACCACCAAAACAACCGACCACGAGTTCACACCAAACATTAAACAAAATACTTACGTCTTATACGCGGCTTCACGCGAGCTCTGGCCACCGTCCAACGTATCTGCGACCAACTTCCAACGTGTGACGCTGTGGAACCTTCTCATGGGCTTAGAAGCTTACTGCATTTGTTTATTGAAAAGTTCTTTAGAAATTGTTTAGAGTTACGAGTAGATGAGGATTAAAAAGTTTTTACTATTTTGTTTCTTTGACAGACGTTTTATATATATTTTTTCAAAACTGGCTAGTTTGAAATGTACAGTAATTATTTTGTAATTTCGATCTACTTCGAAAACTTGATAATACACTGCAATGCATTCACACTATTTAAAAATTCATTTGACAATCACAACTTATTAATATATAGGTGAGATTGTCAAATTATTTTTTAAATAGTAGCCTAAAGCATAGAGTGCCAATGAATCTATTATTATAAATGGCACCTAATCTTAACCAATCCGAACGTTATCATTTCTCCATCAGCTCACACTCAGCTGGAGTCACTCGCAGCAGATGATCTGTTGATGTTACTACAATTTCCGCTTTGTACACAAGATGCTATAATTTAATTAAAACTTGTCCTGACACAATAAACACCCCTTCTCTCCCAGCAATACGTGTGATAATCCCGTGACGAAAGCTACAATTATATCGTTATAGGTCTGCGGTCGCCGGCGAGGCAGTGTTACTGAAATTTTATTACATTTCAGTAATCGGAACACTAGACAATTCCGTCATGATCTAATGGTCTTGTTCATTTGGAATGTTCAAATTAAACATCAATAATGTTTTATTGAAAATACTATGGAGTTACGTCATAATTGACGGAAGGTACAGCGCTGGGGCTCTGTCTCGCATAGGGTCGTAGCATTATGCTGGGTGATTGCCACGTGAATGTGACGCATTTTCCCCCCAACTCGTTCTTTTTTGTATTTGTGTGTTTTCTTTGCGTCATGTTTACCGCAAATAAACGATTTTTTTTCCTACACTTTCTTCTGTATTGGTCACCGATCGTTTAACACGAAGAGGATTATACGCGTATTTTTTTTTTGTGTAACTTAAGTTACGTGTCTGTACAATAGTTGTAGGCTAAACGTAGATAGCGAAGGTTTTTACAAAAGGCTTATTTGTTAGTAATAAATTCGCTTCGGTGTTCTCATTATGAAAAACTAAGTGATGTTAATAGGTAAAAAATAATATTATTACATTAAAAAACTAGATTTTCAAACTTTTCTATGACTTGAGAATTCACTTATTTGATCTAGGTACTTTGAAATACGATTGTACGGAACACAGCTGCAATTCTTTACAAAATTATCGTCATACTACGTTATAAAACGCAATTTGTCAATAGTTCTCATACACTGTAAATAAATAACCAAGCTTATAATATAATAACCTACTCATAAAACGCACTATCAGCACAATATCAGACCTGCAGCATATCCCGCAAAAATTTAGGTTTTGTCTTGCGTCAGGCCAAAATTTTCAGTAATCGTCAAACCATAAAAAAGGGAAATAAAAGCGTTCACTTGAACAAATAAACATGATTTATTTACTGAGTTTAAACACTGGTTAAACTAAAAGCACAAATATTACGGCAATACATTTCTAATTTTATTATTATAATTCTCAGTACTTACATGGGTATTACCAGGTCCTTACATTTTCGCAGTTTAACTACCTACTTCTGCCTTGCTAAATGATAAATGATTTATTTCTATAAGTAGGTTTGTACAAACACTTTTACACGTCAATCATATTTTTAAACTAGATGAGGTCGGCGTTTCCTATCTGACTACTCTGAGAAGAAAGGCCGAAACAAACTCAGAGATCACAGTCTCTTTTAAAGTCCAGACATAATCTTGGTCAGATCATATGAAGACCATGTAGATTGGTATCTGCGATGGTCTTTTGAGGAAAGAACCACACAGATTGAGTGGACCTGTCTAGTCAGTGCACGCATTTGTCAGTAATCTTGCAGCTCAACTCAGAACTTAAGGAGCTCAACGATTCGACGAACAATACCAAAGAAAGGACATTTGGGTAGGCCGCATAAACTACTTAAACTGCAGATCAAGAATATAACTGAAACAATGACCCACATAGTCCGCATATTCTCAATAATGAAAATAATATAAAACTTTTTACAGTAAATATTCATGTCTAAAATAGCTAGCAAATTAACATCAAAATTCACCGTGTAAATTTATTGGAGCAGCTCAATCCCAAGCCTTTTTGTCCTCAATATAGTCTTTCACAGTATAATAGGCTTTCTGGCATAGTTTCCGTTTTATAAAAGATTTGAATTTTTGAAAGCTTAGATCTTGAATGTGGCAAACGAGCCACCTATTTTCTTGAGCCTGGTTGTAGCAACAATAAATTTGTGTTTGTTTTTAGTATTTATATTGTGGATATCACTGTATTTTTAAACAGATTAATATTTTTATGTGCATACAAAAGATTTTCATAAATATACTGAGAAGGCACAGTAATTATATTAATCTCTTTAAATTTATCTCTGAGGGAGTGCCTGGGACTTTATTTATAGATTGAACGAATTGCCCTTTTTTATAAAACAAAAATTGACTGGATATCGGTGGCATTTCCCCACAACAGAATACCGTACGACATCACACTATGAAAATAACTAAAGTATACTAAACGGGCTGTCTCTAAATCAGTTAAACCACGAATTTTTCTAACGGCGTATGCTGCAGAGCTAAGCTTTTTTGACAATTTATCTATGTGGGGGCCCCATTGAAGCTTGGTATCCAAAGTTATGCCTAAGAAAACTGTGATATTTTCGGGTTTCAGCACTTCACCCTTTATGAGAACACTAGTTTCTACTTGTCTAACATGAGGTATAGTAAACTTAAAACATTTAGTTTTTTTCTCGTTAAGAAGTAGGTTATTAACATTAAACCAGTTAACTACTATTGCAAGGGCGCTATTTACATTGTCAGTAATTAGCTGCTGACGTTTGAGTTTAAATAAAAGTCAAGTGTCGTCTGCAAATAATATCATGTTTATCCTTTATGAGGTAAGGCAAGTCATTTATATAAATAAGAAATAAAAATGACCCAAGGGTTGAGCCCTGGGGGGGACCCCATTCTTACTACCGATCCGGGTGATTTTTTTCCATTAACATCAACTCTCTGAATCCTATCACTTAAGTAAGAAGTAAGAAGATCCAGAGAGGCGTTTCGGATTCCGTAGTGGTGCAGTTTCCTGATTAATGTTTCATGTTGAACACAATCGAATGCCTTGGACAAATCGCAAAAGATTCCCAAATCATCGCATTTGTCCTCCCATGCATTATAAACATGTCCTAAAAGTTCAACTCCATCGTTCAGTAGTCGATCGACCCCTCGTAAAAGCGAACTGTTTGTTATGCAGTAATTTGTGATTATTAAAAAATCCTTGCATTTGATTCAAAATAAGTTTTTCAAAAATTTTACTAAAGGTAGGTAGTACTGAAATAGGTCTATAATTAGTAGGGTCTGATGTACTACCCGATTTAAATAACGGTATTATTTTACTGTTTTTCATAAGATCAGGAAACTCACCACGGTCAATACAATTATTAAAAATAACAGCTAAAGTAGGTGCTACAATGTTTATTATCGACTTAGCAACGTCCACAGAATTACCCCATAGATCTGCGGTCTTGTTGCGGTGACATATTGGAAATTAAATTCAGAATTACAAACAGGAACGTTTTCCTTAAGTAAAGACTCTGCAGCAGTGGGTGATGAGTTTAGAGATTTAGTAGTGGATACGGGAACATCTGCAAAGAAATTTTCAAAGGCCGCGGTGACTTGTGAATCTGAATTAATTATATTGTCATTAATATCAAGCCTGTAGTTACTTCATCGGTTGCATGACCTTCCCGTTTCGCTGTTAATGATACTCCATGTCGTTTAAATTACATTACTACTATTTTTAATTTTTGAACTCAAATAACGTGACTTGGCCATACTACAAACTTTTTTAAATAATTTAGAATAATTCTTAACATATAAATGAAATTCAGCAGTGTTTATACAAGTCCGTTCATCATATAATTCATAAAGTCGTTTTCTACTTTTATGTATACTAATGGTGTCCCAGTCACTGAAGGAAGCGTTACTATTCACCGAGAAAGTCTTTGGAATGAATGTGTTATCAAATTTTGTGCAATACATATTAAAAAAATCATTATATTGTTCATTAGGGTCATCATTAGTCGACAAAAATGGTAATTTACTTAGAAGTTTAGTTTTAAATGTTTCCAAGCGATTACTAGTTTTTGGGTTAGCAGTGATATCTTTTTTAATAACTTTTTTGTTAATATTAGGAATAATGATCAATTGTCCGCAATGATCAGAGTATATTAAATTAATCATTTCTTTATGGGTTGGTGTAACATCTGTGTAAATATTATCTAGGCATGTGGCACTAGTGGGAGTTATTCTAGTGGGCTCAAAAAATTGGTTAGCAAGATTGTATGACTGAAACAAACTAAACAAACAAACTTATAATTTTAGTACTTAACCCAGAATTTTCTAACAAATTAACATTAAAATCACCACAAGTTATGATAGACTTGTTTGAATTACAAATTTTGTGCAACACTTCATCCATAACCTTTTCAAAACAATCATACAATCCTGAAGGTGGTCTGTACACCCTGCTAAAATGGCGTCACCACGTAAGTTTTAAAATCCCTCCTCTTTATCACACTAAACTAGTTAGTTGACATCTTAATATCCGGTGGCGCCATTTTAGCATTTTAAACAAATCAAATAACTTGTTAATTTTACCAAATACAATATTGTGTTATTTAAAAATACTGTAAATCTGTAAAAAATACCTAACATTATTTACTTGGACAATATGGTATATTATATATACATACTGGTAATGTGCTTGTCAAGACCTTTCTTTTGATACCAAACATGTCATTTTCAATTTTTTTTTGTGTATAGAATGATACGTCTATAGTCCACCATATTAAATTTAGGGAGAATTTATAGTCTATAGCCTATATCACCCAGACCATTATGACAAATTTATTGATACCTCAATCATCAAAATCGGTTCAGTAGTTTAAGCGCTCCGGTGCAACACACGTAAATACAAACATACTTACATACGTATGATGTATGTTTATTTTTATTTATATTTATTTCCTTTTGGCTTTGCTATAGTTGGGTAAAAAAAAATCTGGATAACGCCAAATTCACATAGGTATTGATAATATCACCCCGTTTTACGAGTAAAACGGCTCATTTACGGCTAATATTTTATTATTCTGTTTGTCTTTTCCCCCAAATCGGAGTTAAAAGATCTTTATGGGAACGTTACAATTAATAGACGAGATTACTCTGAAGGGGAAGATGACAAAAATGTGGGTAATATAACACAATTCACACCAGAACAAAGGGTCACAATCTGCCAACAGCCCGCACACGATACCTCTAAGGCCCACATTACACAGGTGGCAATTAAACAAATGCAAACAAAACAATGGGACCTCAGACCACGGATACAAACATAGGATCAAGAGAATAACCCCTGGTGCTTCAATATGCTCAAACTGCACATAAACTGAGGCACTGAATGCTCTTTAAAGTAACAAAGTACTGTAATCATCATTTCAATAATCTACTAAAA
The DNA here is from genome assembly GCA_916610205.1 of Griposia aprilina. NCBI lineage: Eukaryota > Metazoa > Arthropoda > Insecta > Lepidoptera > Noctuidae > Griposia > Griposia aprilina. The sequence continues at coordinate 1,017,205 of OU744287.1, forward strand.
CACGATAGTCTGTGTATGTTCATTAACATACACAGACTATCGTGCCATAGTGTGCCATTTCAAGCATCATTATGATTGAAATGGCGCACTTGAAAACAACCTTTACAACATAAAAGTAAGTTGAAAAATTTAACAAATTGTTGTTAAAATTTTCAAGTTTCATGTTCAGTTATTGATTCTAAAAATTAATTTAGAACCAATAACGTAACAACAAAATTACAATTTATGTTGTGCCACAGCTATGCATAATGCGGCTGTTATAATTTGGTTAGATGTCAACCATCATAATATTTTTGATCAAAATGAACAATGTATTTATTATGTCCCCGTTTTCTTTTTTTTTCTACGACCTGCCTCAGAGGAACGGACTGACAAGAGAACAAGGGAGGAGTTGAGGCTTATATATTTTATTGTTAGCGATACAATGCTTAAGTGGCCTGCATGGGTTGGTCATGCAAAGTGCTATTAGACTAGCCAGTGTCTCTTTACGTACTGGGTCACTATGGAGAGCTCGTGTGTTCGTGTTCAATCGCGGATAATGCAATTTATTCTTTAGTAAAGTTTCTGGACTTACTTAATATTCCCGCAAAATTAGTAATCTCTTCAAAGGGGTAAAGGTTTATTATCATTTATTTTATCATTTATCAAAATTCCAATTGTGTGTAGTGTGTGAGTGCAGTGCGATGCGCGCTCGAACACGGACGTGTTTCCACTGTGCACGGCACGAATTTCATTCGCGTGTTGCGCGGCTGTAGCCGCTGCCCGTAATCACAATGAGTTCGAAAAAACTTATAGTGAATGAATTGCTGGCATTCCTGGTCCATGCCATCGACTACATGGACGAGGTGAGCATCCTGCAGATATGCCGGTCCAATTTCAAGGAGGACGACGTCAGCAGCGGAAAGCTGTTGCTGTTCCAGTCTCTTGGAAAATTAGACCAGATGCCCTCTCGGCGCAGAGATGGAACCGAGAAGAGTCTTCAGGATATCATTGATATGTTGAAGAAGACTGACCCGGACGACGTGCCGGATTTCGTGGCGAAGGAGCTGAGTAAATTGCCTCCCGTCACATTCGATCACGTCGACGTTACACGGCTGCTTAAGGACATCACTTCCTTGAAGGCGGAGATGACCAAAATGCAGTCCAGAATGGAGGTATCGGAAAAAACCAATACTGAACTACGTGCAGAAATAGCATTACTGCGCAACGTTGGTTCGGTATTTGGGTCACCTGAGGCCTCTAAGGTGAATACACGTCGAGGGGCGCAAATTGCGACCATCGGCAGTTTTGAATCGGCGAACACAAGTGCGTCACTAGCTGCCGATAACGCTGAGCAAGCGCCGCCCGCCGCCGTCGTCGCCCGCGCCACAACACCGGCTGCGGAAACGTCACACGTAGGTACGTCGACCCCTAAACGTGCCTATGCTGCTATCGTCACCAGCGGCAAATCTGATGCGTCGCAGCCTAAGCGACAAACCAGAAAAGGGGATAAACGGAAAGTGGGTGCTCAACCTGCCCTGACTGTGGTCTGTAGCTCCGTGCCAAGAACGACACAAGTTGATGAGGAAGGCTTCACTAAAGTCGAAAGGAAGAAGAAGAAGCCCTGTTCTCGTAACCTGTGTGGTACCGCACCGAGTGGACCCAACATGCTGCTGCGTCCTGCTGTGCCTACGACGCAGCTGTACCTTTCGCGTCTGCATCACTCCACTACAACTGAAGAGGTCGTGCAGTACGTCAAAGTGAAGACAAATTGGACTCTGAGGGTTGAAAGGTTGGAGTCGCGCCACAATATCAACTTTAAGTCATTCGTGGTGCGAGTTCCAACCCACCATCTACAGGCCTGCATGAAGGAGGACTTTTGGCCGAAGGGTGTCGTGTATCGACGTTTCCGAGGACGGTTACGCGACACCACGCAGCGAAACACGACGCCGACAACATTGCGTGTGTAGTTATAGTTATAGGATTTAAAATTATGTATTAGTTTATTATTTTTGTTTTATTAAATGTAAATGTGTGTATTTTATGTATGGGCCCTCAGCTGCCTGAAATAAAATGATTGATTGATTGATTGATTGATTGATGGTTACTTTTTTTTACGAAATCAAGTTTTTAATGTTATATTATAACACAACTTTAAATACTCCCACGACCCCTGGACTGTTGCATGCACCCATAGGCACAATGTTTTGCGTATATTACCTTGTGCACTACTGCAAATAGCAAATTTTCACACCAAAGATATGAGTCTTCCCAGAAATTATGTATGTTACTTAGTTTGATGTACATAATGCGTAATTGTCGGCAATGAGATGGGTCTTTTTACACCCCGTATACACAACTTTATTTTCATGTGAATAAAATGTGGTGCTGCTGAGTAACTGTGTATTGCTTGGAACTAAATTAATTAGTTTGTTTACTCACCAATTTGTCCCAAATTAATAATTCTTCAGGCATTGAGTCACATTCTCAGCGTCATGATTAGAATATTTGATTGTAGTGGACACATAGGCTCCATGTGCCTGCCTGGATATAGTAATTAGCTGCCTCAAGCACAATACAATTATACAAATTAATTACAAACAAATCGGGCTAATCAACGGGTTAATTGGATCAGAGCGTATTACAATTAAATATGTAGCTATGTATGCTGTAAATAATTACTGCTGTAATATTGGATCGCAAGCAGTGGGGAATGAATGGTGTTAAAGATGTAGATGCAGAAGGTCAATGTTATGCGCGGTCACAGGCTGACGCACATTACTTAGTGCACATATGCGGACTGCCAAAGATAGGAAAAAGATTCGAGAACAGAAAATAAATAGAGGTGAACGAATGATATTATAACCAATTTAAAAGAACCAAGTTTAACACTGGTAGTTATTTACGCTAATCAGGAAACTGACAACAAGTTTTGTTATTTGGCAATCAAAACTTTGGCTGCTATTAGTCAGCCTTCCTATCGCCAGTATAGACACTCTGTAAATCTCTTTTAAAGTAATAAGCAATTGAATGTTTTTCATTTACCATGATTTCACGACATTCAACATTCTAGTTGGCCTTTTTTTGGCGCGTTGGTTTAACTGGAACTTCTCAATTTTCTTTAATGCGCGGTATTTTTCCACACACATGGTACACACAAATCCATTATTCAGTACATTAATGATACTCGCTGCTGATTGAAACCGGATTATCACCTGCACTGATGCAGCGTCACACAAAATAAAAATCCCACCAATGAAATGGCTAGTTAATGGTGGCGTTATGTAAATATCGAAACAAATAAGCAGCAAAAAGAATAATAATAATAATGGATAGAGTGGGGTCAAATTGCTTTGTGGGTAAAGTCTGCCAACTTAAGTTATTGTCCGTATAACACCGTATATTCAAATCACAACTGTCATTCTTTGACAATTGTATAAAATGGCTATAACACAGCACATTGACTTTGTGTCGATTTAATAAACAATTAATTTCCCTGCCTGTACATTGGTCAGATAGCCAGCAATTAAGTTTTAAATGGAACGTAAATAAGATCTTGAAAATCGAATAATAAACTACTCATTAAATAATAGGTATAGCTAGTTATTGTTTCAGGCTTCCTTTCAAATGTTTATAATATAATATTTAACACAGCTACCTATTAACACTAGGTACTAAATTAAATGACTAACTGACTAACTATATAAAGAAATACAAAATTGAAGTACCCGTCCGCATCGCTGTCATCCGGGAACGTGCCCAGAAGACTGGCAGCATTGCCACGTTGAATGGCAATGCTAACTCATTGACTAAAGAACGAGCCAGCCCTCTGGTCACGTGAAGTGTCGACCAGTCGCTAGTCGGCGAAAAAAATCCCGAAAGAGGAGACGAGCCCTCGGGCCCCATGACCCGAGCTTCCTTTTACAGAATATTATGTATATCTAAATTTTATTAGCTTGACCTACAATCGTTTATGCCAAATTCTACAAAGCATGCCAAGACACATGACTTTTTCTTAGAATTCAGGCACGTAAAAAAAATATAGAAAATAGCCAGTTTTCATTAAAATATAAATCAATATTTAAATCTTAAATTATGTCAATCACCAACTCATAAAATCTACGCCTAATAAAAATAAAGCCCCGTTCCACGGACAGTGTGGAGCTAAACGACAGCTCATATATTCACGAAGGCTGATATATTGCTGAGCTATGAATCATGTTACCTAATGTAGGAATATCTGCTCACCTGGCGGAGCTCTTGGGGTTTACTTTTTGAAGATATTTGACGTGATTCTCAGATCTACAGTTCTTGGTCTCACAAATATTAATAATGGATAATTTGGGTAGCGAAGTCATATCGTTGTGTGTATTTTTATTTGTACAGAATATCACAACTTCTCTAATTGCTTCTATTTCACCAGCTAGCTAATTATGTTTTGTTATTAATTTATAACTTTGTGGCCTTAAGCTAAGAGCACTTATTAGCCGCACCAGACCGCAACGCATCGCGTTTCAATGCAACAAAGCGCGGTGCGGCGCGCCTGGAGTGTGCGATGGTTCATACAAAACGTACGAAAGTCACGTAGGAGGACTTTTGCAATGCGGTGCGGCCAGCCCAAATGTGCGTTAGCCTTTACATTGTATTCTTTCCTACTATTAATCCGACACTAAAATGTTCTTCATTTGAATCTTTCACGTAATAATTTCAAGAAACTACGTTTTTCAGTCCTAATTTACTTTTGCCCGGTCTTGTTAACCACGATGAAAAATTGGGGAGCGCTTCTTATCTCAATATTTTTTGTTTCTGCAGTCGGTATCGTAACTAAGAATCCTCTTCGTTACAAGATTTTTCCGTATTCGTGCTGTATATCAATTTCGTCTAGAATTTAACAATTATGTAAAACAGGTTTTGGAAATGACTACGTGTCTGTTTAATGTCATTATAGTAAATAATGTCAGTATACTGAGGAAATGCGACCCAATGGGCAATGCTACCATTTTCATTTGACTTATAAAAAAAATCGGAAGGGAAAAAGTGAACGTATTTATTTATCCAAATACAAATCCTCGTCTGCATTTAGTTGAACAAAAAGGTGCCCTGTCAGCGGCAATTATTTCTCCAATTACTAATTTCTGCCAAAGCACACTTTGATAGACACTAGGTAGGTACTTATAACTTAATACCCTAGTCAGGGAATGCCACTGCAACTCATTGACGTTATCTATAAAGTCTACGTAAAACAATAACTTAAATTTCACAATTCAATTTTATAACATTGTGTACCGTATTCGGTCGTTTGGCATTAAAAGTCCGTTGCCATGGCAACACGCTTCCGTCACCCAATGTATTCGATCAAAAACTCGAGAAAAAAGTTTTTCTTAAACACCCCATAACAATTATCTGTAGGGTCAGGGTGTGTGTGTGTGTGTAAATGATAAATGATAAATGATAAATGATTTTATTTCTGTAAGTAGGTTTGTACAAACACTTTTACACGTCAATCATATTTTTAAACTAGATGAGGTCGGCGTTTCCTATCTGACTACTCTGAGAAGAAAGGCCGAAACAAACTCAGAGGTCACAGTCTCTTTTAAAGTCCAGACATAATCTTGGTCAGATCATGTGAAGACCATGTAGATTGGTATCTGAAATGGTCTTTTGAGGAAAGAACCACACAGATTGAGTGGACCTGTCCAGTCAGTGCACGCATTTGTCAGTAATCGTGCAGCTCAACTCAGGAAGTCAGAACTTAAGGAGCTCAACGATTCGACGAACAATACCAAAGAAAGGACATTTGGGTAGGCACATAAATTACTCAATCTGCCAGATCATGATCAAAATTAACTGCGAAAAAAAAAGCAATGACCCACATAATCCTCACATTCACAATAATTAAAATAACATACTACTTTACAAGTAAATACTCATGTCATTGTGTATATAAAATTCAACAATGTCAATGTGTATATAAAAAAATCGGACATAATGTTTGAGAACCATGTAGATTGGTGTCTGAAATGGTCTTTTGAGGAAAGAACCACACAGATTAAGTGGACCTGTCCAGTCAGTGCACGCATTTGTCAGTAACCGTGCAGCTCAACTCAGAACTTAAGGAGCTCAACGATTCGACGAACAATACCAAAGAAAGGACATTTGGGTAGGCCGCATAAACTACTTAAACTGCCAGATCAAGAATATAACTGAAACAATGACCCACATAGTCCTCATATTCTCAATAATGAAAATAATATAATACTTTTTACAGTAAATATTCATGTCTAAAATAGCTAGCAAATTAAAATCAACATTCACCGTGTAAATTTATTGGAGCAGCTCAATCCCAAGCCTTTTTGTCCTCAATATAGTCTTTCACAGTATAATAGGCTTTCTGGCATAGTTTCCGTTTTATAAAAGATTTGAATTTATTAAAGCTTAGATCTTGAATGTGGCTAGGAAGTTTATTATAAAAACGTATACATTGGCATCTAAACGAGCCACCTATTTTCTTGAGCCTGGTTGTAGGAACAATAAATTTGTGTTTGTTTCTAGTATTTATATTGTGGATATCACTGTATTTTTTAAACAGATTAATATTTTTATGTGCATACAAAAGATTTTCATAAATATACTGAGAAGGCACAGTAATTATATTAATCTCCTTAAATTTATCTCTGAGGGAGTGTCTGGGACTTAATTTATAGATAGAACGAATTGCCCTTTTTTGTAAAATGAAAATTGTCTGGATATCGGCGGCATTTCCCCACAACAGAATACCGTACGACATCACACTATGAAAATAACTAAAGTATACTAAACGGGCTGTCTCTAAATCAGTTAAACCACGAATTTTTCTAACGGCGTATGCTGCAGAGCTAAGCTTTTTTGACAATTTATCTATGTGGGGGCCCCATTGAAGCTTGGTATCCAAAGTTATGCCTAAGAAAACTGTGGTATTTTCGGGTTTCAGCACTTCACCCTTTATGAGAACACTAGTTTCTACTTGTCTAACATGAGGTATCGTAAACTTAATACATTTAGTTTTTTTCTCGTTAAGAAGTAGGTTATTAACATTAAACCAGTTAACTACTATTGCAAGGGCGCTATTTACATTGTCAGTAATCAGCTGCTGACGTTTCAGTTTAAATAAAAGTGAAGTGTCGTCTGCAAATAACACTATATCATGTTTATCCTTTATGAGGTAAGGCAAGTCATTTATATAAATAAGAAATAAAAATGGCCCAAGAATTGAGCCCTGGGGGACCCCCATTCTTACTACCGATCCGGGTGATCTTTTTCCATTAACATCAACTCTCTGAATCCTATCACTTAAGTAAGAAGTAAGAAGATCCAGAGAGGCGTTTCGGATTCCGTAGTGGTGCAGTTTCCTGATCAATGTTTCATGAAGAACACAATCGAATGCCTTGGACAAATCGCAAAAGATTCCCAAAGCATCGCATTTGTCCTCCCATGCATCATAAACATGTCCTAAAAGTTCAACTCCGGCATCAGTAGTCGAACGACCCCTCGTAAAACCGAACTGTTTGTTATGCAGTAATTTGTGATTATTAAAAAATCCTTGCATTTGATTCAAAATAAGTTTTTCAAAAATTTTACTAAAGGTAGGTAGTACTGAAATAGGTCTATAATTAGTAGGGTCTGATGTACTACCCGATTTAAATAACGGTATTATTTTACTGTTTTTCATAAGATCAGGAAACTCACCACGATCAATACAATTATTAAAAATAACAGCTAAAGTAGGTGCTACAATGTTTATTATGGACTTAGCAACGTCCACAGAATTACCCCATAGATCTGCGGTCTTTTTAACATTTAATGTGTGAAAGGTTTTAATTATATCTTTGCAGGTGACATATTTAAAATGAAATTCAGAATCACATACAGGAACGTTTTCCTTAAGTAAAGATTCTGCAGCAGTGGGTGATGAGTTTAGAGATTTAGTAGTGGATACGGGAACATCAGCAAAGAAATTTTCAAAGGCCGCGGCGACTTGGGAATCTGAATTAATTATATTGTCATCAATATCAAGCGTGTAGTTACTACAGCGGTTGCATGACCTTCCCGTTTCGCTGTTAATGATACTCCATGTCATTTTAATTACATTACTACTATTTTTAATTTTTGAACTCAAATAACGTGACTTGGCCATACTGCAAACTCTTTTAAATAATTTTGAATAATTCTTAACATATAAATTAAATTCAGCAGTGTTTATACAAGTCCGTTCATCATATAATTCATAAAGTCGTTTTCTAATTTTATGTATACCAATGGTGGCCCAGTCACTGAATGAAGTGTTACTATTCACCGAGAAAGTCTTTGGAATGAATGTGTTATCAAATTGTGTGCAATACATATTAAAAAAATCATTATATTGTTCATTAGGGTCATCATTAGTCGACAAAAATGGTAATTTACTTAAAAGTTTAGTTTTAAATGTTTCCAAGCGATTACTAGTTTTTGAGGTAACAGTGATATCTTTTTTAATAACTTTTTTGTTAATATTAGGAATAATGATCAATTGTCCGCAATGATCAGAGTCTATTAAATTAATCATTTCTTTATGGGTTGGTGTAACATCTGTGTAAATGTTATCTAGGCATGTGGCACTAGTGGGAGTTATTCTAGTGGGCTCCAAAAACAGGTGTGACAGGTGTGTGGGGGTGTGGGTGTGGGTTTTTGCATGTTATAATATTTTATGAGGTGCCCGTTCATTCTGCTGGCTACGGGCGGTGATGTGTGGTGCAATTTATACGCGACGTAAAGGTGACTTTACCCAACAATTCTTTTCGTAGGTCACAAGCACAAGTCACAAGCTATTCGTAAGTCAACTGGCCGTCACTTCATTTTAACTTACAGTGGTTGGCCAAAACAACAACAGTCAGATAAAATATTGAACAGACTTTCATATCTATTGAAAGGTTCTTAACGGTAAAAAATCTTTCGATTTTGTCGATGCTCAACGGTTTCAGTCGGTCGACTGAACGCGTTCAGGAGAGTCCAAGAGTATAGAGACAGTCTTTAATAACACAAAATACTGTTATTAACAAAGCCTACAAATTTATAGAACATAGACATAGTTGTTAAATAATGAATTAATTATTGTTTATTAGTAATTATTAATAATAATAATAACACGTTTTGTTGACACCGCCGTGTCAACAAAACGTCTCGTTTTCAATTTTATTTCATAATATCAACAAAAAAAGTAATTTTAACTCATATTTGCAATAGTTTACCATTAACCAAATCTAAAACCAGAAAATCACTTTTAAACCCTTTGATTACATACATAATACGAGTAACAGAATGTAAATAAATTTGAACAAAAACTGCCGAATCGGAGGTGACATGACAGATGTCACCTCCGATAAAACAAACAAAATAAGAAAATGAAGACAATATGTTGACAAGATCAGCCGCACGTCGAGCACGCCCACCACCTCCGGACTCGTCGCTCAGCTCCGCCTCGCTGCCGCCGGTATCCAGCCCCACTGTGAGCGCTGTGACGACACCGGCCGCGGTAGTTGCGTCGAGCTCGAGCGACGAGTATTTCTCCCCGCCTACGACGCCACCACCTGTTCGTCGACGTGGAGGACACCGGCCGCCGGACGGTTTAGGACCTCGAGGCCCACCGGCCTCTGATAGGGTCCCAACTCCCGGCGGAAGTGTGCAGCGCATGAGATGGACGCGATCCATCAACGAAAACGTCATGCGCTCATACTATGGGGCTACAGAGGGGGGAAACAATCTGACCGTGTACCGTGTTCGGATGCTCTCTCTTTTTCAGGTGCTTGAGCCAGCTGTCAACGTGTCGGCACAACGACTGTCGGATCAGGTGCGGGTCATCCAACGTAATCATATGTTGGATGACACTGTACTTGATCGCCTGCGAAATGAAATGCAGAGTAGTCATGTCATCGCCCCCCCGTCGCAGACTGTGGTAGTACTACCACAGTCTAACACAAGTCAAGCAGACGAGGAGAGTGATGATAGGGCTACAAACGTAAGTACCCAGTGCAATGATGAATTGAGGAGTGCTTTGGAGGATGCGATTCGAGAATATCGGTTCATATCGCCCGAACTTAGACCACGGTTACCTCGTTTACCCATGCATAACAAAAATAGGGTGCTGGTGGCGGCACTGGATGCGCAGTTGTCAAATTATTTTGATGACTGCGTAGTCCTCACCGATACACATTCGATTCTGTACTGCGCGGCTGTAGCGGCATGTCGTGTAGCTCACGTCAAATTTGCTAATGATTCTAGAGCTACACGACCGAAACCAGCCGTACCAGCTTGGCAGTGCAGAATTGAGCGCCGTATTGGTGGGGCCAGAGTACTCATCGGCAAACTAATCTGCTTCAGGGAGGGCAATACTCGCCCTAGAGTGATGCGCTTTGTGAGACGCGCGTTCGCAGGGACTAATATCAGCCCTCAGGACTACATGTCCTGTGTCACAGAGCGCATCGACTTCCTGAAGCAGAAAGTGTATGCATGGGCGAACCGTATTCGTAGGTATAAGCGGCGAGTGGAGCGGTACACTCAGAATCGCACCTTCCAGCGCGATGAAAGGTGGGTTTATAGGGGTTGGGAGCGACCGGATCAAGGTGTGGCTGACACGTGCTTACCAGATGATGATGCCATGTGTTCTTTCTGGCGCAATATCTGGTCGGTGCCTGTCAGTCACACCGAAGGTGATTGGACTCGGGAAGTCGAGCGAGCCTGTGATCCAATACCAGAAATGGGGGCTATTACCATCTGCCCCGAAGATGTAACTCGTGCAGTCCGCCCGCTGCCTAACTGGAAGTCTCCAGGGCCGGACGGACTGCACAACTTCTGGATCAAATGGTTTGGTAGATCGCACGCTCGCTTGGCTGCTCAGTGCCAGGTTGCTTTAGAATCTAGTTCGCTACCCCAATTCCTAACAACAGGAGTTACCCACCTGCTCCATAAATCAGGTAGCACTGCGGAACCCAAAAATTATAGGCCGATCGCGTGTTTACCGACGGTCTATAAAGTTCTTACATCCATTTTGAGAGATAAAATTAACAAACATATAGACACCAACTACATCATGTCTCCTTCTCAAAATGGATGCAGGAACGGGTCCCGTGGTACTAAGGAGCTACTCCTCATTGATATGGCCATTAGCCAACAGGTTCGTCGTTCCCGAAAGGATCTGTCGACATGTTGGATAGATTACAAGAAGGCCTATGACTCGGTGCCACATACATGGCTCATGAGGGTGCTGGAGTTGTATAAAGTAGTGGCAACTCTGCGCACCTTCCTGATGTCGTGTATGGGGCAATGGAGGACGGTCCTTCACTATCCAGCATGTCGAAATACCCAAAGGAATAGCGAGCCGATAAGGATCGAGCGAGGCATATTTCAGGGTGATAGTTTGAGTCCGCTTTGGTTCTGCTTAGCCTTGAATCCTCTAAGCACACTCTTGGAGGATTCAGGTCTAGGCTATCGGCTGAGGAGAGGTGGTCAGGTTATATCTCACCTCCTCTACATGGATGACCTAAAACTTTTTGCACCCAACAATTCGCAACTGATGGATCTACTGAAAGTAACTGAAACTTTCAGTAGCGCCATCAGGATGGAATTTGGTGTGGACAAATGTGCGGTCATGCATGTAAAGCGAGGGGAGATTGTGGAATCCGTCGGAACCCAACTCTCGGATTCCATAAACATTAGAGCCCTCTCCGCATCCGAAACCTATAAGTATTTGGGTATGTCGGAAGCGTTGGGCATCAATGGTACTGACATGAAGCAGTCGTTAAAGGAGCGCTTCTTTGGCCGCCTGAAAAAAGTATGTAATAGTCTTTTATCAGGTGGAAACAAGGTGCGCGCCTTTAACGGTTGGGTCATGCCGGTTTTGATGTACTCTTTCGGCATACCCAAATGGACTCAGACCGAACTCGACGCCCTGGATAGGAAGGTCCGTACACTGCTGACTGCAAATCAAATGCATCACCCACGATCATCGGTAATGAGGCTGTATATCCCGCGAAAGTGTGGAGGTCGAGGCTTTTTAAATGCTAAGATCCTCCACAATCGCGAGATATGCAGTCTCAGGGAATATTTCTTAGAAGCCGACGTGGGGATGCATCGAGATGTGGTCACAGTGGACAAGGGCCTCACCCCGCTCTCCTTAGCTAAAGAGAACTGGCGCAAGCCAGTAGTGCTTGACACTAATGATCGCATGGAAGTATGGCAGAGTAAGGAGCTTCACGGATGCTTTTTCCGGGCTCTACATGGGCCCGATGTAGACCAACTAGCGTCCGTAGCCTGGCTGCGTTTCGGTGACCTCTTTGGAGAAACCGAAGGTTTTGTCTGTGCAATTATGGATGAAGTTATGATGACAAACAATTACCGGAGATTTATTGTGAAAGACGGCACGGTTGAAATCTGTCGGGCATGCCACCGTCCGGGTGAATCAATCAGACATATTATCTCCGGTTGTTCTCGTCTAGCTAACGAAGAGTACTTGCATAGACACAACCTTGTAGCCAGGATTATCCATCAGCAACTTGCTCTGAAATACAGCCTTGTAGAATCGGAAGTGCCGTACTACAGGTATGTGCCCGACCCAGTTCTCGAAAATGGACATATCACATTGTACTGGGATCGATCCATCATCACTGACAGGACTGTTGTTGCCAATAAGCCTGATATAGTGATGGTGGATCGATTAGAGCGGCGCGCAATGATTGTTGACATAACGGTCCCGCATGACGGGAACCTCGTGAAAGCCGAGAAAGATAAACAAATCAAGTATCTAGACTTGGCTCGCGAGGTTGTCGACATGTGGGATGTGGACTCAGCGATCATTGTGCCGATAGTCGTGACAGCCAATGGCTTAATAGCCAAGAGCCTCGACCAACACCTGAGGAGGCTCTCGTTGGGCAGTTGGATCAAGGGCTTGATTCAGAAAGCGGTACTTCTGGACACGGCTCGCATTGTTAGGAGGTTCCTCTCTCTGGAGCCCTGACCGCCGGTAGCTTGGACCCTGTTCCCGATACCGGTGGGCTACTATTTTTTATATTTTTAAATGTTTTTATATTTTTTATATTCTAATATTTAAAAATGTAATTTATATGTAAATAATGAAATAAAGGAAATAATAATAAATTGTTTATTTGGGACAACATCGGAACCATTATTTTTAGTAGCCACCTTAGATACTATAACCTATACATCAGGATTAGTAACAGATTTATGAACAGCACAAATTAGTGAGTCATGTACTTACGGGGCATTTAATGCAGCCAATGATTCCGCATGAGATGCCTCAATACAGGAGCTCTTGGTTCCTCAGCCACGACTTTCAGGATGCTATTGCTACTCCCCCGAATCCTCCTCACAAGCGATGCCACCTTTTTCCTGATGATAGCATCGAAACCATCTGTACGCGATTGGGCAAACGTCCCCGAGGCACTACAGAAACGAGGAAGTTTCAACATCATCCTGAAAACATTGTTATATTGGACCCGCAAGGCACTAAGCGTCCCCCGCGAACGGTTGAACCACAGACTTCCCGTGTACAGGCCTTGACAGTACGCTTTAAACAAGGTTATTTTGACCTGATCGGTACAACGAAAAAATCTGCGTGCCAACATGTTCCCGCGGACCCCCAATGCCCTGCGCTCCCTCTCCACGTCCTCATCGTCTTTAAGGTCGTCGACAAGTATATGGCCCAGATATTTAAATTTTGTCACCTGCTTTATATTAGTGCCGTTCAAAGTAATTGAAGGAATGGTGTCTGGGCACTTGCCGGCGGCCTTGAAGACCATGAACTCGGTTTTCATTAGATTATAGATAAGACCATGTGATTCGGCTTATTTTTCACAAGTTTTCAGCATCTCTCTGATTGACCTCGCAGTTGGGCCCAGCAACACCATATCGTTCGCGTAGCTGATGTTATTCACACAAACACGGGGGTGTTTGTGTGAATCTCGGCAACCGACACGCATGCCGCTGAGCTCGACTATGAGGTCATTTACATACAAGTTAAATAGCTTTGGAGAGGACAACTCCCCCTGTCTCACTCCGCACTCCAACCTGTATGACTTTGAAAGGCAGTTAGACCACCTAACACAATTAGTCTGATTTGAGTACCAGTATTGAAATATTTTCAATAGTTCCGTCGGTATACCCGTGTCCTCCATCTTTCTCCAAAGCACTTCATACGAAACGAGATCGAAGGCTTTGGAGAGATCCAAAAAACAGGCGAGTCTTTCGTTCTGTGTAGTATTGGACAGTGTGCTTAAGAACCAGAATCGCGCTTTCAGTTGACAGTCCAGGTCTAAACCCGAACTGTGCGTCATGTATGCTTGTGTACTTATCCAGACAAGAGTCAAGCACACTATCCACCAGTTTTGCTACAGTTGTCGCGAGAGTGATTGGGCGATAATTTGCCTTGTCCGATATGTCTCCTGTCCTGTTCTTCACTATGGGCACCACTGTAGTTTTCATCAAATCATCTGGTAAGTGAGAATGACTAATGCACATATTGAAGAACATGGACAGGACTCTCGGCATATGTATGCCAGCATATTTTAAGTGCTCAATACTGAGCCCATCGTGGCCAGGTATTTACCTCTACACATACTGTTTATCACTATTTTAAGTTGCTTCGCTGTAAATTTAAGTAAAAGTTCCTCGCCTGCCAGGGTGGGCCCACCATCTGGCATAGTGGTCGAAGGACTCAGAGGAGAGCTTACTTTAAAGTGCTCCATGAACAAATTAGCTATATCCTTCGGGTCATTACGGCAATCAACATTCGCAGGGAGGCCAGGCTTAATATCCAGCTTACTAGTGGACTTCCAAAATGTTGTGAAATCTTTTTCGGCTCTTTGTTTAGCTATTACGTCTATTCTAACTTGATCCTGGTGTTTCTGACACCATTTTAGCCATCCTTTAAAAATGTTTCGGGATTCGCACATCTGTTCGTAAGCGGGACTAGTACTTGGTCCACCCAGAGACATCCAGTTTTGGTATTTTAGCCTAGCCTCCCGATGCGCTTCCCTCACGTGTCTATTCCAGCCGCAGACACGTTTATTATGCCGTTTAAGGCTCACATTGTTTTTAGATGGTACAGCCGCATCACTAAATACATCAACAAATGTCTTATACATTTTATCCAAGACTAACTTATGATCAGATAAAGTACAAGGCCCAAAGCTATATGTTTCAAATTCTCTAGGGAAGTCAATGACTCGCAGGCCTTTACTACATAAATCTCGATAGTTACTAACTTGAGCCTCATCTCTCTCCCCCCAGATTACAGCACTGCGCGATGTATTTTGGATCGCTGCGATAGGACTAATTGAACCCAAATTGCACTCGATAAATATAGGCAGATGATCGGAAACAAAAATATCCTCAATTATTCCGACATTAACTGTAGATTGCCAGGCCGCTTGTGAGACAATGCAATGGTCCAACCAACTGCCCTTACGATGAAACGTGTCAAAATAGGTAAAAGTGTTTGAATCAATCCCCATAAATTCTATGTCTGCGCACACCCACGATCTGTCTGTGCAAAAGCTATTAAGCTCGGTAAAGAATAATTGGCCAGGCTGCGCATTTAAGTCTCCTAAACTCATAACAGTTTGAACATCACTACCTTCTTCAATTGAACTGATCTCACTAAGAATATGTGTGAAAATAGGTAAGTTTTCTCTCGCTTTTACTGGCATGTATACACAAAAGACTAGTATTGTGCGACCACTTAAAGTAGCCTTGATAGCTAACAGTCTGTCACTGTTGCAATGTATAACAGACACACTATCAAAAATGCCCTTTCGCCATAGTATGGCCACACCGCCATATGGTCTACCGACCAGTAATTCGCCACTGTCTACTGAACATCAAAATCAGGAGATACAGTACCTAACAGCGGAAGGTCGTGATTGAGCAACCACGTCTCCTGGAGACAGACTAAATTTGACCGATAATTGTATTTATTAATAGTTTTCATGAAATAGTAAATGTCTGTTTTTTTTAATTCACTTTTTTTTATTACAGTAACTGATATTTAAATTTCTTTTTATCGTCATTTTTAGTATTTAATTTTTTAATTTTTGTCGATTTTTATAACCTCTCAACTTTAAGTAGGTATTGCAATTTTTGCTATTGAATTATAAATTTATTTGATTGACATACATATTTAATTTTAATTATTGACATTTAAATTTGTATTGACATTTTTATTTTATTATTTAATTTTTTTGTAATTTTTATAGTTGGAAAATTTAATGAAAATGCATGAATTTTTGTTTACAATTTGTGATTTGGGTATGATGTAAAAATGAATGACTATAATATTGAATGTAATTTGCACGCCTGCTTGCAGGCAGAATACAATATAAGGCTTTAAGATCTTCCCTTGCTAAACAATGTTTTCTGGCAAATTAATATTTTGAGTTTGAATTTACTTTAGGTTGAACAAAAAATTACTCAAACTATAAAACCGCTACCGTTCATACCTTGGACAACTTAACAAAAAGCCAGCTAGTGGCGTATTGTCGCTCGCTTGCCAACTGCTTCCAATGTTATTATTATTATTTTTTGAAGGCTCTCATCCGCGGATGCAGATCTTAGATTTTTTAAGAAACGTCGTATGGCTGCACAGAAAATCTCACTTTATGTCGGTGCGTGAAATAGTCAATTCACTTGTCCAATAAACTATTAACTGCAGGAAAGTCGATTTTAAACTCACAATACTCACTGAACAAAACACATAAAATATAAAAAAAGAACTTAAATATTTATACGATAAGCGCAACTAAACACGTTATGATTGAATTAATAACAAACGCGTCGGATCTTGTCACCGAAATCTTCGCTCCTATTGGTCAATCAGCACGTGCCCACGGCATGCGTCACTCACCGGCCCCACCCAATTTATTTGTTGTCACAACCTGCGCTACATCAGCATCCGCATGGAACATCCGCATTGATGATTGCGTATGCGGATGCAGATGTCCAAATCGATGCGGAAGCTCCGCAATTGCAGATGCAGATGCGAATATCCACAATATCCCAGGTATAACATAATTCGCACACAATGAGTTCAGCGTGGGTTACAGTATACGGATACAGGATTAGGTAGTACGTGAGTATGTATAGTGTGTAGGTACTTAAGGAAATTGTAACGTCAGGCGTCTGGCTCGCCGTCCGGTAATGACCAGGGCCGGGTCGACGGCGCGTCGTGTTCCACGCGCGCCTCAAAGAGATGACAGCATACATTGACGGGGTCCGATAGGGCCGATGCCTACTGGGGTTGCGGGTTTGTCCCGAAGAGTTACCGTGGCCCTGGCACACAGGCAACTGAAGGAACATGGGTGGGTTTTATTCAGTAAAAGCCTGACACGCCCTCTCGCTCTGCCCAGAGCGGGAGAAGCTATTTGGTGATTTCCAAACAAAAAAAAGGCTTAGAATTGTACTTGAGTTAATCATTTTGTCGGCTTATTGGATGGTCATGTATTAAATAATGTATTGTCGGTTCATTGGGAGCTTGTTAAACATTGAAACAGTGTAAGTCAGGTTAGTTAATAAATCAATTTAAATTGCCCCTAAAAAACAATCTTCTTTTATGCGATGAAATACCTACACTGCTAAGAATCTTAGAAAAAATATGGAAATTAGTAAGAATATTTTGTTTCTATCTTAAACATAAAAAATCCATACCTAATTCTTATATAAATCCCCATTAAAACGGTATTAGTATTGGTTTGTGTATGCTCTAGACACTGCATCTTGTTGCTCAATAAACCGAAGAGAATGTTGATGATCGCTTTTAGCGATAAGACCGCCCATTGTGTTACCCTATGCAAAATATCTACTTTTATATCTTTATGGTGTACATAATAAAGAGTATTCTATTCTATTCTATTCTATGATGAATTTGTACATAATAAAGAGTATTCTATTCTATTCTATTCTATGATGAATAATGCGTTTAAGGCTCTTACAAACAGGCGCGACACGCGACGCGAATCGTGTTCGACACAAAGGCGCCGCTCATCGCACGACGAGCAGCGCCTGCGTGTCGCGCTGTCGCATTGCGCCTGTCTGCGGGAGCCTTTAATCCTGATATAGTATTTTTTATCTCACGAAGCATCAGGCGCTTTACTTGTGGTTAAGAAGTGTACAAACACGCTGTGAATGTGTTTGTAAACGCAGGAGCTCTCGGTACCGTCCGAGACAATAGCGAGGTCGGTAGCGTGTGTGTATGTATGCGTGTGTGTGTTATGTGCTGACGCTGCTCGTCTTTACGCAAACATTTACATTGTGTTTGTACACTTGGTTACCACAAGTAAAGCACCCGTGGCTTCGCAAGATAAAAATACTGTAACTGTGATAACACTTCATTCTATTTATAATTTAATTTTTTAAGACACAAATATGTGCGCATCGATGTTTGTCCTTTTAAAGAAAGTATGTAACACGTACTTAGGAGTTGCAGGTTTTTCTTTAAATAATTTTGTGGCTGTGAACCACTGTCAGTTATAAAAGCCTGACAAATACGCTTGGCAGTCTGTTACATGAAGACTAAGGCGGAAACAAAGGTTGCAGGCGCCAACACTTTGATTTCGGGGTTTTTTTCATCCCTTGTTCCGTTGAGCGGATAGCCATAATAAAGTGAATCAAGCTCAATGAATATCTTATGAATTAGAAAACTGTATCGAAAATACCACAAAATTATAATAGGTACCTATGCTCTCTTTCTTTACCTCTACGCTTTCTGCCTGGCTCAGACGAAAATAATAAGGAAAATTGCCATAGCTACCCAAAATACATACCTAATACCTCCTAGAATTTTAATAAAACCTTATTCTAGACCCAAACTTTAATTATAGTCTGAAATTCAAATGTACAACATCCCATATAATTTTTTTTCTCAGGCAAATTGGGTTTGTTTTCCCACAAAAATAATGGGCAGCGGACGTGACGTGACAGGCAAGCGACATGCTCGCTCAAATTGAACATGTTCCCTTCGTAATGACTGACACGGAGCCTTCATACGAATCTGCAGATTAGTAGGTAGGGGTACAATGTGACGTGAAGAACGTAAGGCTGCAGAGGAAATTTGTTTGTGATTATTTGCTTATTTTGGGTGGTATAGAAATGTAGGTTGTATCAGCTGGTATTGATTTTGTTTTTCTGGGTGTAAGATCACGAAAATGCATTATTTGATAGTGCCTATATTTTGTTTAAATATGACGACAGTTTACGCCTAATTTGTCTTCATTTAGGACCAGTTTAAGTTATTACAAACATTTTCATTTCTTTGCACATAACAAAACGTAGTTTTAATACTTAGCAGGGGTTTTATCTTTCTGGAACGTTTATATCTAAAATTACCTTGAACATTTTCAAAGGACCAGTTAGTTAGGTTTTGTTGAAAGATTACGATTGGTAGACATAAGTACTCGTTTCCTATTTCGATCTAAAGAAACGGTAGTACTCGTAGGTAGGTTCCTATATCATTACAAAAATATATTCATTTAAGTATTGCTTTTCAAAAGTTCCATTTACCTACTCACATTCATGGATGGAATAAAATAAGAGGACTACCTTTTCCCAACCTTTCGAGTTAATACCGAAAGAAAAATAAAAGGGTATTTTAAGGTTCGCCGGGGAATAGATATAGAATAGATCCCTTACAATGGGGGGCTGCCCTGTAACTACTCATTCATAAAACAAACGTTAGAAGGACAATTACATTCGAGAAGTTTCGTAAATAAATGAAGAAATCCACGATTGAATGTTGTATTTTATGATTGAGTGTTTTTGACTTCTACAAGGTCTTTTTGGTGTCTGTGACAGTTAAATGATATCAACCTTAGTGAAGTTCTTATTTAATGGGAATTGTAATCTAAAGTGATAACGCAATTAAGAGGTAGAATATACAAAAAATTAAAATTTTATTTCACATATGTCAACCAGGAACTTGTGCCAAAAGTTCTAACCTAATCGCTAAGACCAACGCTGATTACAACAAAACTTTTAATAGGTATATTGTATGTACTTACATGAGTAGGTCTGACTATTCACTTATGAAGGTTGGTCTGACAAGTTAAACCACTTTTTAACCGACTTCAAAAAAAGGAGGAGGTTCTCAATTCGACTGTATGTTTTTTTTAATTTTTTTATGTGTGTTAGCGCAGAACTTTTTTCTGGGTGAACCGATTTATATGATTCTTTTTTTTTGGAAAGGAGATATCCCAAGGGTGGTCCCATTATAAGGAAACCAGGATCTCATGATGGCATACCAGAGAAATTGAGGGGAACCTTCGAAAATCGTAGCGGCGACTAGTGCGTTTGTTAATTTTTCCATTAAGTATTTTAAAGCACTACAATTTAATGAAGGTCTGGAATCGATCTGATGATGGTGTAGCGTTGTGAGGAATCTCAATGGTAAATAGTCGAGTGGTGCTATAATAAAGTAATTAGTTAGTCGCTAAGCACATCACTAAAAAGATGGAACAACACTAATTTTCTTGAGAACACTCGTCCATTTTGATCTCGCGCTGGTTTAGCTAGCAGCTACTTTCTGACCCTCAGGATTCCTTGTGCCCCGACCTAGGGTGAGTTCCTGATTAATTATTTACAATACCATGCCTACAGTACCAGTCGACCTATGTTAATGTTACCATCATCTATTTCGCGGTTGTCATTATTGTACCGCGTGGCGGTAGGTTGATTGGTGCTCAAGGATCTGAAATATGTATGTATTACAGCTGCATCCGGGCTGTGCAGGGCCTCATTGTGTATTATAATCCATATAGCAAGCCATCTGCTAAAATCACTGTTTTCTTTGTATTTTATGCTCGCGTGTTACATACATAACCTCTTATTGCATCTGTCATTGTGACACGCTGTCTTTGCAACTCTCTGCCTGTAAGCCGCTGTGATGTGTTGAGCTTCTGCCTATCCTTCTCCTTATACCGTTCCTTGGTCTCCGAAGGGGAAAGGAGGCTGGGCATATCGCACGCGGCTAGCTGCTTTTGCACTTCAAATAACATGCGCTTCCTACGCGCCTTCTAGGGTTCTACGTCCTGGCTGAGAACAGGGCAACTACAACCTGCGCGCTGAAGCGTAGTGTTCTACCGGCGTCCTACCGACTGCTACCGACGCCGCTAACCAACCTACGCGCTGATGCGTAGTCCACTACCGGCGTTCTACGGTCTGCCACCGACGCCCGCTAATCAACCTGCGCGCTGTGGCATAGTGAGCTACCGGCGTCCTACGACCTGCTACCCACGCCCGTTTACTGCGGCCCTGTGAAGGCCTTACCGGCCGCTTGCGGTGCTGTGCGGAAGGACCTGCCGGCTGCCCAGAACCCAAGGACGGTACCCCTCCTAACTATAAAGTGATAGTGCTCAGTGCAGCTAAACAGTGTGCTTACTTAGAATAACTTTTTGTACTTATAATATAAAGTGTATGAATATTACCTAGTTTCTCTTAACTACCTAAAGTTGACGGCCTGCGCAGTCTACCTGCAAAGCCTTAGCCGTTCAATGGAGCCGAAAGACAGTCGAGGGAATTCCTCAACGATTTACAGCAGTTGCCTTGTGTTTGGGCTTGATTAATTTGTATTGATGAGAACTTTACACCTAGATGGGTTGTGACTGTCATTGGGGGTCTGATGATAAAGACGAACGACAGTTAAGGGAACTCCTCAACGGTTTACAGTAGCTGCCTTGTGTTTGGACTTAATTCATTTATATTGATGAGAACTTTGCACCAATATGGGTTATAAGTGCCATTACAGGTCTGATGATGGAGACCGTAGACAGTCGAGGGAATTCCTCAACGATTTACAGCAGGTACCTTTTGTTGGGCTTACTTCATACGGTTCAATATGCCAATATATTCAGTTCGTACAAAAATAATACCTAATTAAGATTGAAATTTTACATAGGACAACCACTACCTACTAGTCATGCTGATGCGTCAATTTGAGACTGAATTTAAGTTGCGTAATCGCGTCATCTCTAGCAATGCTCTTTCGCTGGTTGCTAAGCAATGTATGCTTGTCACAATGCATATAGTGAAATGATATAGAGAAGAACTGGAGCTGATGGTGAAGCCACCATCAGCTCCAGTTCTTCTCGTTTTTATCAACAGAACGCCTCAACAATAAACTCCTCAATTTCTTGCATCGGGAAAAGAAATATTTTGTAAAAGGCGATGAGCAGTTGACATTAGGCTATTGTAACTTAGATAAATTATTATCTAACCCACAAAAAGTGAAAATAAAAACTTTTTTACAAAAAAAAAGGCTTCCAAAAAAAACTGAAAAAAAAGTGGCAAAAAACTAATATACAGAGCCAAAGACACCGACTTCCGAAATTAAAGTTATTTTTCACTGTGTGTAGTGTTTTTTTTGGAAGTCGGTTGTTTTCTTTGTAAAAAAGTTTTTTTGATTAGCAAAACCAGTTGAACTGACCCCTGGGGCGAACTTATTATTTTAATCAAACATATTTTGTGGGCGAACTGTTTAATTGAATTATTATTTGTTAGAAATAATAATATATTGTTTGTTCTGACATATTGCAAAGTTGGATGTTACGTGATGCGGGGTTGCGGAGCGATGAACGTGCTGAGGAAATGTAACCTGGTTTTATTTTACAATAATTTTGTTGTGATTTTGGTGGTGTTTAATTATGTCACAAAAAAATTATGTTACCCTTATTAAGACGCATAAACTTCAAGGGGTCGGAGGTGTGCAGGGTGGAAGAAAAAGAAAAAAAACGCAAGTTTCCTGTGGCTCATGCAATCATAAGGGAATTTCATCAGCTTTCGGAATATGACTATGATTTTAAGCTATGCAAAGACGCGATGTCTACAGCTCATAGAGTCACTAGTTTACTTAGTTTAAATAAAATCAACAAGTTGTAATGACGCCATTCTGCAAGAGATGACTTGAACCTATTTCACCCGGTATAGATAGCACACAAGTTTTGTTGTGGGCTGCGGTGTCATGTGCCGCGCGTGCAGAGCCGGCCGTCGTCGTCAGAGTCCTCTTTTTGTGTACTAATAATTTAAAAGATTACTTATTTTCCATAATGAATAATAGTTATAAAGTCGACCATGAGTCTGAAGGGGACATTATAGCGGCGCAAAGAACAGTCGGAGACACGTGTGCGCTGTAAGAGTGAATTTTCTCAATAATAAATACCGTCATGTCAAAATAATAAATATTACTGTAATCGACAATTAAGACGGAGAATCTATTTTGGTTTGTGATTATTTTAAACAATAAAAGGGTGAGTTGCATTGTGAATTACTAGTTCTGTTAACCCATGCAGAAATGTTATTTGATTTTACATGTTGGTGACAATTGTTCCAGCAAACCGACATGCCCTTTGATTGTTGGTGAATTCCATGGAAACCCCAACATTCGTATGCCAAATTGTATACACCTACAACTTTATATTTATTCGTTTTGTTATTACGAACATAGGTCACCTCTTCTATGGTGAAAGCCGAAGCCAGCCGGCATTTTTAAGGACTGTAAGGGTTCCATGCGCCTATCGCGACTTGCCAAAAACCCTCCTGCCGCCCTTCTTCAGTATATTTAAGTTAGTCGTAAGTAGGTTAAGGTTTAATGCCACACTGCCACTTCCTTTTAGGCTGGCATATCATGTAGCAATTGTTCCAATAAACTTGTAATAAAATTATAAGCATTTCCACTATCTCACCACCGCGGTACCACCGCGGTACCACCATCAAACAGGTACGTAACAATACGTAGGTACAGTCCGCGAGATCTAAGCTGTGCTTTGCATTTGTGTGAGGTGCACGGCGGAGTCTTGTCGCGTGAGGGACGCACCGCACCTCAGGCAGATTGCCAAAAAGCAGTTTATACCCGTTTAAACCAAGAAAAGGACGCGCCGCGCTCTAGGCTGACGTCACACCTACACTATCTCTATGTACACTCACACAAATGCAAAACTCAGCTTAGATCTCGCGGTCTGTACCTTCATATCTAGTTACAAACTATTAACATACATTCCTTCTTGTCATAGATCTATAATAAATGTTTTTTTTTTTCATTAAATGCCAAATTCAGCAGAGTTTATCAAAACAATTTGTTAAAATAATGTACTGATAGATAATTTCCATAACTATTTAATTAGAACCACAAAGGTACCTCATTCACCTCTCTCCAACTAACAAAACCAACACAGTTCTAATAGCTCGCGCAACAAACAAGTGAGATTAGAAACACTTGAATTACAAAGAGAACTGCGAGTACCGCACACTAACGATTCCACCGCCAGCAGTTGGCAAACATACTGCTATTAATTTGATTAAAAATGTAAAGCGAATCTATTCCGAGTAAACACTTCAGAATGTACTTTAATGTTTTAGACGAGTCTAAAATGGAAAAGATTTGAGAAAAAAAGGAAAACAAGTGAATTTTTAAATATCAACCAAAGGTTTGAGACAAATGCCACTTTTCACGCAGAAACGTAACAGGTTTTCATCATCATGCTGAGAAACTGGAATGCAAGCTTGATGATTATCATTGGCAGCATAAGCTAAGGAAAATATTGAAGACTGATTTCATGTGTAATTATAAAAAAAACACGTTTAATTTCTTTTGTAAAAGACTTGCTGGAGATTTAGTAAGCCTAATGTCCTGAAAGTGATTTTTTGCATCGCCTTGATGTCTTTAATGGCACTACTGTTTAACCTTCATACAGTTCTTTTGGAAGATTTCTTTAGAAGTGTTGGTCGATACAAAACATCACTCATCAAAACATCGCTTCGTAAATGTTAGTTATTTGAATTCAAATTCCTTTCTTCCTATCACAAAGTCGATTGTGGTCATCGTCGCATTTCAATGTCTCATTTACCGTGGACTTGGACTATTATTGTATACTTACCTACCTCTCTCCGACAAAAAACACTTCTTACATACAGTCGCGGAAAATGCTTACAACCTTAAGGTTTATAATTGCATACACACATCTATGTCACAAAGTCGATTATATAATTTGATTTGATTAGTTATAGAACATAGATTTTTTTATTTACACGTCGCCTAGGAATATTTATAAAATCTTTTTTGTTAAAAAAAAGCGATAAAAACCATAAAATATTAACTGGCATATATGGTAATTAATCAAGCGAGGATGAAATTATTACTACAAATGCAAAAATAGGAAGAAATAAGCGGTGCTGACCCGAGACTTCACCACGAGGGAGGCAAGTGGTTGTCGGGAACAATAGTTGACCAGACTGGACCGATCTCGTACAAAGTAGACGTCGGACTTGGAGTTGGTTGGCGTAGACATGTCGATCAAATTATGCCCGTAAATTACAAGAAGCGCCACTCGTTATTTCGGACTAGCATAGTTTCTCAGAGTAAAGATTTAGCCTCAGAATGAGAGGTTCCTTCGGTCCGTGAGGAGGCGGAGGACACATTTAGGCCCGTGTCTGACGGCATTGGTGGGAAGTCACAGACCACTGGTTCTGTAGCGGCATCCGGGCCGGAAACACCACCACCACCGTCAGGTGCGTCTGCTCGTGCGCTACGGGCTTATACTCGGGCTCGACCAAGAGTCACTAAATAACATGCTTTGTTAAATGTTTATTTTAGATTCATTATGCTTTAACTAAAAGAGGAGAATTTAATTAAGATATGAGTTTCATCATCAATAAGTCTGCGTCTATAAGTACTAATTTTGTCCGAATATATTTTTAAATTATAAACTTCACAACTATTGAAAAGTCATAATAAAGTACTTCGATATTGCATTTTTTCCTCTACTGAGCACAGTGTGCTAAAGAATCTAATTTGAAAATTGATAAACGCTTTTAGACCGCGACAGTACATTTACAATCAGATCAGAAGTAAATTATTTAGTGCGTCTCTTGTCTAATTGGATTAAATTATTGGCAGACAAGCTGTGATTGGCTAGAGCATTGACACTGGAAAATGCAGCGATACTGCGAATAGATTGTCATTACGTGGGTAGTGTGTGAAATACAAAGGTGAGTCACCTGTACGCGATGAAATTTTAATGGTTTTAATGACGTGATGCGGTTGCTCTGTACCTCTTTGATTAAGAAGGCGAGGTTACAATACCAAGAAGTTTGTATAGGCGTTGTTTACCTTCGAGACGAAGCTAAGCTACCTGAAGCTGCGGGGCTTTAGGTAGTTCAGCTTTGTCTCGCCTATAACCTAATGATAAGCTAATCAAACCATGGAAATATCATGCTGACCACACAATGTTTCCTGCAGTAGTGCACACTCTAGCAACTAGCCATTTAACAACAGAAGAACAAACTATTCTATATACCCTAAAAAACAGCATCCAAGGAATCTCGTACAATTCACAACAATTAGATAAACAAACAAATATATCTGTGCAATCTCGTAAATACGTTTAAAGCGAGCCAGCGCTATCTAGCGGCCACAAAGTGAATTATTTAAGTGCTAGCAACGGAGAGATGTTTTGAGTTATTTAATTTAGTAGTCACAGCACCGCTTCGATTCCCAGCCGGGGCGGACGTAAAGTGCACTGGACGCTGCAAGGGTTGGAACTGCGAAGTTATGGATGTGGTATGCAATACTATGGAGATATAAAGATGGCCTGTTTCCTTAACTTCTTTCTGCTTAGTATATTAATTTGACCAACAAACCTAACGTTAGGTGTTGCATTATTATTTAAGTAAATATGAATTATTGTCCATAGTAATATGTGAGCGGTATAATAGATATAGTCAGTGTTACGTCACGCATTATTAAAATATTTACTAGTTTATTGGGTTTTATTTTCAATCCACAAACGTAACACTCTATTGCTCGACTCATATAAAAATATCATACTAAATAACAAATAGGACATATTTTGCGTGTTCAAATGTAACAGTTAAATTCGAAATCTATAAAGTAAATTAATTTCGTGTAGCTGCCATTTCAAATCTATTTATTGCTTGTTAAATACGAATTAGGGTAAAATTTTGCATATATATTTTACGGTGTAAAAAAGC
This sequence comes from Griposia aprilina, assembly GCA_916610205.1. Lineage (NCBI taxonomy): Eukaryota > Metazoa > Arthropoda > Insecta > Lepidoptera > Noctuidae > Griposia > Griposia aprilina. The sequence goes on from OU744287.1 coordinate 1,044,238, forward strand.
TAACGCATGAATTTTCCAATGGGCCTCCGGGCTATGTATCACACTACGGTATTCAGTGGATTTTAATCTAAAAATAATCGTACATTTATATTTTTTGTTTAAAAAAAAACCATGTTGGCAAAAATCTAAATAAAAAAAAACACATAAACTAACATGGGCACTTATGAAACGTCAGAAGCTAGGTGCACGGTTCCAATTAATTGTTTCCTACGGAGAAGAGCCGGCAAGAAACTCCACGGTTACTCTTTTAAAAATAAGGGGCTTTTACAATGTTTCCAATTACAGTGTTGATAGATATGGGAGGACAGTGTAGGCCTGTCAACAAGTAACATGTACTCAACAAAATATAAAAAGGTCCACAAATCTAGTCTACAAGTTAATAATAATAATAATAATAACGGACGCTTTTTTCGGGCCCTACATGGGCCCGATGTAGACCAACTAGCATCCGTAGCCTGGCTGCGTTTCGGTGACCTCTTTGGAGAAACCGAAGGTTATGTCTGTGCAATTATGGACGAAGTTATCATAACGAATAACTACCGGAGACATATTATGAAGGACGGGACGGTTGACGTGTGTCGGGCATGCCATCATCCGGGTGAGTCAATCAGACATATTATCTCTGGTTGTTCTCGTCTAGCTAACGAAGAGTACTTGCATAGACACAACCTTGTAGCCAGGATTATCCATCAGCAACTTGCTCTGAAATACAGCCTTGTAGAATCGGAAGTGCCGTACTACAGGTATGTGCCCGACCCAGTTCTCGAAAATGGACATATCACAATGTACTGGGATCGACCCATCATCACTGACAGGACTATTGTTGCCAATAAGCCTTATATAGTGGTGGTGGATCGATTAGAGCGGCGCACAATGATTGTTGACATAATAACAAACCAATATGTATCTTTCTGATGCTCAACATGGTTTTCGACCTGGTCGCTCCGTGAACTCAAATCTGCTGATTCATGTTGACTTCATATCCAGTAGCCTGGAATCCGGTAGGCAGGTCGACACTCTGTATTTTGATTTCCGGAAGGCGTTTGACAAAGTGGACAACGATGTGCTTTTGGCAAAGTTAGGGGCTACGGGCTTCTCATCCGGCCTTCTTAACTTCTTCGCCGACTACCTACGGGATCGCAAACAGTTCGTCCGCCATGGCTGCTTTGAGTCGAAGTCTTATTACACTCGCTCGGGCGTGAGCCAGGGATCCGTGTTGGGGCCGCCTCTGTTTCTGATCATGATCAACGACCTAATTTGTAAGATTCGATTCGCAAAATGTCTACTATATGCCGACGATCTAAAACTAGCTGCGCAAATCAGAACAGAGGTGGATTGCGAACTCCTACAAAAAGATATCGATACCGTCTATGAGTGGAGCATGGCGAACAAGTTGTTGTTTAATATTAGCAAATGCAGCGTTATGACTTATGGTCGTGGGTTGAGACCAATAAAATATGATTATAGTTTGGGGGGTTTAGTGATCACCCGTGTCACCAGCGTTAAGGACTTAGGAGTGACTTTCGACCGCAGTCTGACATTTAGAGACCACGTGTCTGCCCTTGCAAAGGAATCCTTCAGGCGTCTGGGATTTGTCTTGAGGAACGCTCGTGACTTTCGCAATCCCAGTATTATTAAACTTCTTTACACCACTTTGGTTCGGAGTAAACTCGAGTCCAGCGCCTGTGTCTGGCATCCGCATACTGCGTCTCAGACACTGATGCTTGAGAAAGTCCAGAAGACCTTCCTGAGATTTTTGTATCAAAGGCTGTACCATTACTTCCCATTCATGTACCCAACGAATTATCTTCTAGGGGTGTTGGGTTTAAATTCGTTGGAGGTAAGAAGGGGATTTGATCAGCTCACGATTGCCTGTAAAACCCTAAGCGGTCGTATTGACTGCCCTGAACTCCACGGACTTTTCTGCCGCCTATTTGTGCCCGACAAATACCTTGGGCACCGTCAAAGCCGCCGTCATAACCTGTTCGCACTACCGCTGTCTAGATCTGTTGCTAGAGCCGAATCCCCAGTTTGTCGAACCCTAAGGATGCTAAACGCCCTCCTGACTGCCGACCCTGAATGTGATGTGTTTGCCGATGAATGGAAGAAAATAATGCGGGCTTGTCTGTTGTTTTGTGAGGGACAATATGCGAGGGTGTCCACTGTTGCATGTTAGTTTATTGATGTATCTAATTTATTGAACCATTTACTCAAATAATTATTAATAATTTTATCCACGAATTGTATATCTTTGAATTTAATTTTTTGTATTGTATGTTATTTGAATGCTTATTTTATTTTAATTTTTATAATTCTATGTTAATTAATGTAATTGGACCTGTGCCGTTTTAATTAACTATAAATAAATAAATAAATAAATAAATAAATAAATAAATAAAAATAATGGTCCCGCATGACGGGAACCTCGTGAAAGCCGAGAAACATAAACAAATCAAGTATCTTGACTTGGCTCGCGAGGTTGTCGACATGTGAGATGTGGACTCAGCGATCATTGTGCCGATAGTCGTGGCAGCCAATGGCTTAGTAGCTAAGAGCCTCGACCAACACCTGAGGAGGCTCTCGTTGGGCAGCTGGATCAAGGGCTTGATTCAGAAAGCGGTACTTCTAGACACGGCTTGCATTGTTAGGAGGTTCCTCTCTGGAACCCTGACCCCTGCCCCTGCATGCTGCCTGGCCCTGGTTTGGGATCCTGTTCCCGATGCCGGTAGGTTACTATTTTTATATTTTTAAATGTTTTTATATTTTTTATATTCTAATATTTAAAAATGTAATTTATATATATATAATGGAATAAAGGAAATAATAATAATAATAATCTTTATTATAATAGAAACAGATTGCAGTTTATGTAATAGTTTTTACAAAGAGGGTAGTAACATTATTTTAATCTCTACAATCAAGTGGGTGACGTGCTGCTCTCCTTGCTAGGCTATGAAATAGCCTGTATTAAGGAGTACCAGTGCCGATCCCCTCTAATTGTATTACTATAATTTTATTTTTACAAGCAAATTTTTTTATTTCTTTTTATTATTATTTTTTAATACAGGTGTTAATGCGCGAGCGCATATTTGAGTGTGTGCGTGAGTGTTTGTATGTGTGTATGTGTGTGTGTCTGTGTGCATATGTGGTGTATGTGCGTGTATGAATCTGTGTGTGTATGTATGTGCGTGAGCATGAGCGTGCGGCTGTGTAAGCGTGCGTAAGTAAGGGGATTGGTTTAGTGTGGGTCTATGTTTTGGGTGAGTTGTTCAATATACCTAAATAATAAAAGAATCTTTTAGTAAACGAGAAGCGGGTTTTTGGAGTAATACATATTATATCTTTTCGGCGTTTGGTAATTTCAATATAGGGGGTTATGCGGTATTGCAAAAGAACTGATTGTAAAACAAAGTGTTGCCGCACGTTGAGGACGTTGCAGTTTTTATATAACTGATTAGTTGGATATATTATTGGACGGAATGTAGCCACTTTCAGTATGGCGCGATGTGCAACTTCCAACGGTTTAAAGATAGTTTTTGCAGCACCACCCCAACAGGGAATACAATAGGTAATAATAGACAAGCATAAGGCAAAATAGACATTACGTATAATTATAGGATTAGCAATATTTCTTAAGGTTTTAAATATATATATAAGTTTGCGAACTCTGCCAGTAAGGACATTAATATGAGATTTGAATTTAAGATTCTTATCTATGACTATACCTAGGTATTTGATTTCATCCGTAGAGGATATAGGTATACAGTGACATGAAACTTGAGTTTGCAGATTGCATGTGTGAGCTTTAAGTGATATTGGCGGGTTTGGTTGGGTAGCAGAACTGATTGAGTAGGTAATGTAATTGGTTTTGGAGATATTAAGTGTAAGCGTATGGAAATAAAACCAGTTTAGCGCTACACCAAAGCCAGACCATGTGTTGGCCACGAAAGTTATCGCAGTGTCATCTGCAAAAGATGTTATGTTGGCATTTGGGATATTTAGATTGCATAACTCGTTTATAAAAAACTAGAAGTAAGGTGGGACCCAATATGCTTCCTTGAGGAACGCCATAGTAGATGGGGAGCTCACTGCTGCTGTGCCAATCAATCTTGATTATTTAGGAGCGATTTGTGAGGTAGCTTTGAAAGAGATCAATTTGCAGTCCCCTGACACCCATCCTTTCCAGTTTGAGTAAAAGAGAACGGACGGGGACGGTGTCGAATGCCTTCGCAAGGTCTAAAAATATTGTCAGGACCTTTTTATTAGTGTTCAGGTTTTGTACGACATCGTTAGTTAATTCCTGAACTGCATCACAGGTTGACTTGTTTTTACGAAATCCAAATTGTTGTGGTGATATTAGATTATGATGTTCTAGGTAGTGTACAAGTCTTTTATTGATAAAACCTTGGATAGGGCAGTCAGAACTGCAATGGGACGGTAATTATTCGGCAAGTTCCCGTCGCCTCCCTTGAAAACCGGGTGAATGATTGCCTTTTTAAGAGAAGAGGGAAAGACAGCAGTCTCGAAACAGAGGTTAAAAATATGGCATAGTATGGGTGCCAGGGAGGTTGAGTACCTCTTAAGGATGTAGGGTGAAATGCCATCCCAGCCAGTTGCAGTATCAGAGCGTAATGAATGAATGACTGTTGTAATTTCGTCAAGGTCAGTAGGGTCGAGGACGAACGATGAAGTCGATGTGGTATCAGAAGTGGGTTGAGTGACTGTCAATGGCTGCGTATTACTAGTGTGAATTATATCATTTGCAAGCCTATCGCCAATGTTAACGAAGAATGAGTTTACAGTGTTGCAGGACTCAATAGGTGAAGATGACAAAGTTAGTAATTCAGTAGATGTATTCATAGTTTTAGTAGTGTTAGTTACCCGTTCAATAGTGTCCCATAGTGTTTTTGGGTTTTTACTAGCTTTTTTTAGTTCCTCTGCATCATAAATTCTCTTTGCTTTCTTTATAATACTAATACAAACATTTCTGTATCGAAGGTAAGTAATTTTTAGAACTTAATTTCCTGGCAATTTTTTAACTTTCGTGTGTAGAGCATCCCTGATTCTTATGCACCGTAATAAACCAGGTGTGATCCACGGTTTGAGGATTCTCTTTTTTGATGAAACTTTTTTGACTGTGGTATTTTTAGAAATGGACACAGTCATTAAATTCAGTAATTTATCGGTAGCCATATTCACGTCTTTTATACTGAAAATAGGGGTGAAATCCAGTTGTGACATTGATTTGTCAAGCCCTTCATAGTCAATTTTTGTTTTATGGGAGTTTACGACCGTTCGTAAACACTTATCTTGAATGCAAAGCAAGGAAGAGGAGTGATCAGTTATTGTGGAGGTTAAGACAAATGTGTGGGTGGGAGAAATTGTTTTAAGGGACGTGTGGTCCAAACAATTGCCATCCCTGGTCGGTAGGGTGTGGGCAGGACGACAACCGTGAAAGGCAAGGCAATTTAGGTATTCGTGGGAGCTCATGTCAGATGTGGTAGGTTTGATGTCCACATTCAGGTCACCTGGTCACCAGGTTACAACCACCGATTTAAATCTATGCAGCGACGTTAGAATGTTGTTAAGAACTGTGAGAAAGCTGTTTATATTGTCTATTGATGGCGATCGATACATACAGATTATCGCCAAGTCAAAGTCAATTTTTATAATAAGACCAGATGCAGATCGGTGGAAATCTGGCTCTTCGCATGTAACAGACAGGTATGACTTTGCATACACCACTACACCATCACTTTGATTGATATGTTTAGTGGTCATGAACGCGGAGTAATTATTCAGAATCGGGATAATGCTATTGCTAGAGCATGGTAACCAACACTCAGTTAAAACAACCAGATCGCATTCGAAAGAAATTCGGTGCAGAAGCGTTTGCAAGTTTAAAAAGTTAGGGTTTATAGAGCGAATATTTTGTGTCAGGATTTTAACAAAGTTATTAGGACACTTCACAATGGATAGTGTTACCTCAGGTGCACATGTATAGGTAGTTGATACAGATAATTCGTCGATGGTGTCAATTAAACTGTTTATGTTAGAAGTAATTTTTCCGGTAAAGTAAAGGTTGTTTGTAGGTTATGAGAAAATAGGGTGGTATTTGTTTTAGGAACGTGTGGTTAGCCTATGATTGGGGGTCTTAAATGTAGATAAATATTTTTTTATGATATTAAAGTAGCTAGGTAAGGAATTATAGGGATGAACGCAAGCATATGTAAGGAGTATATATGGTGACATGGTGAAGTTGTAATATGTAGCTGTTGAGTGATTCATGTATTAGAGTATGTTGTGCTGATAGTAATAGTTATGTGTGTGAGTTTTGTTTAGTTAGGTCTACAACGTTCTCACATTCACAAAATATAAAAGAATCTATATAAAAATAAAAGCCTATTTAGACTAAATGACATGATTGCCATTACTACTGTAACAAATTGGAATCAAAATACTATCCACAAAAGCCATAAATAAGGAGTTGAAATAAGAATCCGAAGTATATAATGTCAAATAATGAGATTATGTTAAAGAAATATGTAAAAAGAAACAAAAAACTTCGTAATTTGGGAACAGTTAATATGCATTTACTTAGTGATGCCGTTAATGTGGTACCAGGGAAGCCACATGTGCAGAAGGAATTATTGCCAAACTTCCTTGTCTTCAACGTAGTCTTTAATATTATAATATGCATTTTTGATAAGTATACGTTTGATGTGGGTTTTGAACTTTCCATCGCTAAGTACTGTAACCGACTTTGGCAACTTGTTATAAAAGCGTTAAAAGCGTTTGCCTTATTTTTCTTACTGCATATGCAGCTGAACTTAATGTACCTGAAAGAGCTCTTATGTGGGCACCCCATTACTATTTTGAACCTAAACTAATTCCTAGAAATACCGTTTCCGTAATAAAATCTAGTTCCTTGCCATCAAGTTTTAAATTTAGAACCACTTGGGGTACATTTGGTAATGAAAACTTAAGACATTTAGTTTTGTTCGCATTAAGTAAAAGATTATTTTTTGCGAACCATTTCGAAAGCACCGCCAGACTATCGATCACATGTAAGACATCCGTATCTTTTCTATCTATTTTAAAAATAAGAGAAGTGTCATCAGCGAATAAAATTATATCCGATAAGTTAGCCATCATGTAAGGCAGGTCATTAATATAAACTAAAAATAGGATAGGGCCAAGAATTGAACCTTGAGGTACGCCCATCTTAACTAAGGACCCTGAGGACGTCGCCCCGTTGACGTTTACTTTTTGCTGCCTGTTTGATAGATAGGAAAGAACAAGATCAGCAGCTTGTCCACGAATTCCGTAGTGGTGTAATGTAAAGATCAGTGTATTGTGGTCAACGCAGTCAAACGCTTTTGAGAGATCACAGAAAATGCCAATCGCATCCTGGGAGTTCTCCCAGCATTCCAATATGTGACTGATGAGTTTTACTCTCGCGTCAGTCGTCTACCTACCTTTCGTGAAACCAAATTGGCGACTATGTAAAATCCCATTTGAATTAAAATGTGACAACAACTGGTCTAGCATGATTTTTTCATAGATTTTACTCAATGCTGGTAGCACAGATATACGTCTATAATTAGAGGGATCACCCTTACCACCTGTTTTGAAAATTGGTACTACTTTACTACATTTCATTAAATCAGGAAACGTACCGCTGTCTAAAAATTTATTAAATATGCCTGATAATACAGGGGCAATTATGTCAATGATATCTACTAGAACCTTAACGGGAATCCTTCATAAGTCTTCAATGTTTTTTATGTTAAGACTTTTGAATGCTTTTTTAATTGTGTGCTTGAATTCAAAACTTGGAATGTCCTTACTGAAGTTTTCTTTGAGGAGTGATTCAGCTAATATAGATGATGAGGGGAGAGATTTCGTAACCTTTATTGGGATGTTGGTGAAGAAATGCTCTTGTGTCTCAGCAACTTTTAACTTATCTGAAATGGTTTCATTATCAATTTTTAGAGACAATTCATTCTAATCTCGCTGTTTTGTGTTTCCAGTTTCTTTGTTAATTACCTGCCACACAGATTTTATTTTATTATTAGAAATACTAATTTTGTTACTTATTAATTTAGATTTAGCTTGAGCGCAGACTCTTTTGAATATCTTAGAATGCACTTACTCGTAGCAAAACGTATTTGTGAAGTTGTTACCTTTGTGTAATATTAATAATCAGATACGTACTTTTCCACGTAAAAGGTAGCTACGTTATAATTAATTGGAACTTGCCACGCTTTGAAGTAGTTTTTTTTGTCTTTCTAAACCTATCCAATATTGTCACGAAATTTATTTTTTAATTTTTTATTTTAGATGGATTTGCTCTTGACTCTAGTCTAGGTCAGAGTTGACAGAGACAAAGTCGACGATGGAGTGAGCTTACCCAGAAGAAGCCTGTTCACTCTCACTTTGAAGAGATACGGAAACACAGGCGCAGGTAGACCTGTTGGTTAAAACGTTACGTGGTTTTAATTAGCAAGCACGGGCATGTAAAAAAAAAATACTGTGTCCAGCAACAGAACAATTAAATTATTTCGGGCCAGATTTTGATTAAATCTTAGGGTAGATCCACATTCCTCCTTACAGCAGCTCACAAACTCAATCTGGTAGAGACATCGCTGCCATCGGGAGGTCCAGCGATTTACAAAGCTTTGCTCCCTGACTCCGTCCTTTGGTTAAGCGTGCAAATAAACAAAAAGTTAGGTATGCAGCCAAAAAATCGGTGTGAGTTGGTTTGGCACTCACGAAAATTGATGTGTAAACATGTGAGCTCGCATCAGTTTGGTTCACGCGATCACATAGACACGGGTCTTACGCTGACGTCATCTGACGCTCGAAATCTTACGCTTATGCGTCTGACGCTCGCAGTCCCAGCTAGCCCCTACCGTAGACCAAGCGCTTAGATGTTTACACATCAAAAATCGGTGTGAGTTGGTTTGGCACTCACGAAAATTGATGTCTAAACATGTGAGCTCGCATCAGTTTGGTTCACGCGATCACATAGACACGGGTCTTACGCTGACGTCATCTGATGCTCGAAGTCTTACGCTTACGCTTCTGACGCTCGAAGTCCCAGCTAGCCCCTACCGTAGACCGAGCGCAAGGATGTTTACACAAAAAATCTACCAATATTCTTTTTTATTCAGTGTTATATTTTTTTAAAGCACACTTACGACACCCGTCGCAACCAGTCACAAACATGTTAATAACGCGCTAGTAAGTGGCGTCGTGGACCGCCATTGAAATATCTAGTAGTGCTGTGGTATGCTGACTACTCATTAGTGATTTCAGATTGTAAAACGTTACTTTTGAGTAGCATTGTGTACGATGGTCCTTAGAGGCTGAAATAAGTCTGTGTGAGTGAGTCCATGTAGTTATAGCAAACTTACAACATAGCAAACCTATTGTTCGACTGTACGTCCACTAATAGGACGGTCTCAATGCTCCTTTACATGCTAGTGTGATGTTTAGCTAGCTAATTAAACCGGGAGTTTGATGTTGTCATTGGATTGCTAGTTTGTTTCGGTTTCAGGGTAATTTTATAGTTGTTATTTTTCCTTGGTTATTATTTAATAACTCATTGACTAATGAGCAGTAATTAATTCGAAATACCTGTAAATACTTTCGTTGCGTGACTGTTAAAAATTTCCTTAAACCCAGGCTTAGAAACAAGTACTACCACAATAAAAGAGTCATTTTTCTCCAAAACGCCTCGTGTATCCGTCAGAGGCCCCATCATGGCCGTAGTGAATTGGTGCGGTGTTCACACCACAGGCAAGCAAGATGTTACGTTGCGGACAACGGTGCGTTGCTGGAACATAAGTTATAAGCGACCACCGGCGTAGCGCCGACCAATGCGTAGTACCTACGCAACGTAACAACTTTTTCTCTACCTATTTTATGCGCACATCGAAGAATGGTATTCCCTGCTAGTAACTACGATGTATAGGCTTATATCGCAATGAAAAGCGAAGTTATGGTATGAATACTGCTCATTCATGTCACAATAGCAAAGTCTTAGATTCGTTATTATGACGACCGCTAAGTACAAAACTTTGTACTTACTTATCTGACTGTCAATCTTTTATCGTTAGGAATGGTACGTGGTTAGAGAAAGTTTACGGCGGTGAATTGAAATATCTGAAGTCAGAGGAATAGCATCAAAGTAACCACTGCTGCTCACTACCCGGATAATTATTACTGGCACTCAGAATGGCTATCTAATCTCCGTTCACTGTAATCGTTCACGACATAGGAGGAATTTTACAATCAATTTAGAGGGGCTGAACCGCAGTGAAGCGGTTAAAACTGGTTCGGTACTGCGCACGTCAGACTGCGTTCACGCGAACATCGCTATATGGTAGGGAGCAAGGATGGGGTATAAGTTATAAGCTCAAACTAAAAGCATTAATTTCAATTAAACCATTTACAGGCACTTTTGAATGATCAAGAAATCAGTCAGTCAGAAAGACTAAGCTCCTAGGTTCCTATGGATAACAACGGGTAAGAAACTACATGGACACAATAAACGGCGAGCGTTGGAATTTTGTTAAAAATGGAAATTGTGTTTCCGAAAATGTGTGATCGGCAAGATAACACTTTAATGTAACTAGAAAAATTTTCATGTTAGAGTTATTGCCAGTTTTTTTAAATTCAGTAATTGATTAAAGTTATCATAAGCCTATTTTAAGGACCAAACACCTAACATAAGCAGGCCAAGAATGGAACTGAAAATTATTAATGAAAACACTTTTACATGATATTTTGAAGTAGTTCATGTCTTAATGTAGACTATGAAAGACTACGGCAAAAATAGAAAGGACTTCATAATCAAGGAAGATGAAATCGCTTATAACTTGCCGTTAATCAGACGGCCGCGGTACCTTCTACCGTTCCCATGATTAATATCAGTCGTACGCGTTCAGGGAGACCGTGTTTGCAAAATGCAATTGGGTAACAATATTGCTGCATGTGAACACTTAAACAATTAGTAGATGGAAGGATTAGAAAATTATAGATGATTATCTATGAGTTCTGTTGTTAATTGGATGGATGCTTTATTTACGTAGGTCTTCGTGAAACAGTATATAAAGTCCTATAGCGTATTATGGGTAAGGCTGGTTCAACTCTTCCTTGTTAAAGAAAGAAAGAAAAAATGTTAATTCCACACAAATAAGACGGACATTATAAAATGAGCTAAGTAACTAAACAAACTTAACGAGAGGATTGTAGAACAGCGTTAAAGTTAGAGTTTGAGTTAAATATGCCAGCTAACGAGTTTTCTTTGTCAATTCAAACTTTTTAATCCGTTTTTTAAATTCCACCAAATATTTCTCGGATCGGGTTCAAGAAAACATAAAATGTGTGAATTAACTCACACATTTTATATTTTCTTGAACCCGATTACTCCGTTTTGAGTCACAAAGATTAAATGCACTCTTATCGACACTCTTACGACTGGATCTAATCTATTTTCACATCAAAACTATTGTAGCGCCTACAAACGATATCGCCGTGATCCCGCTCACGACGATAGTTCATACAACCTTATAATTTACCGTTGCTTTGTGTGCACCGAGCCAATCAACGCCATGTGATCCGATAACTGTGCGCAAAGCTGTATACTGAGCTCAAACACTGCTTGTCAAAGAAACGCGCCATCATTCAATTTAAGCCCGGACTATACTGATAGCACTGTCACCGATGAGCTCAGCTTTTAAGTTATTAAAAACTGTGTTGTGTTTGGATGGTATAAACTGGGTTTTAATTTTGTGTTCGGTCGGGAATTATATTATCGTATGTTTTCTTTAATAGCTTAATTATTTTCAAAACTATGGGAGTCCATGTCAATTTCAGATAAATGGGTCTGTATGCCTGCTCCCTTTTACCTTGCTACGCTTTTATTTTAATCTATTGAACATATTTTCATGATTTTTAGCTAAGTCAGCTTGGTAGGTACTTGAAAATAGCCGTGGCATAGGTAGGTACATTATTTTATTCGAGGGATAAATTACTTTTATATTACAAAGCCGACTCCACTCTCTACAAGGTTAGTCAGTACGCCATTTAATTATTTGTTCTAGTTAAAACTTATCACTTTTAATATTTTGTTGCCCATTAAGGGCTGGTTTTTGAATCGCCAGTTACTTTTATCCGACGAATATGTTAGTCATTTTGACAGGTTTTGTATGGAGAATCTCTGTCAAAACGCCTAATTTATTCTTCAGGTAAAAGTTATCTAATGATTAAAAAACGGGCCTACAGTAAAAAAAATCATGTTTCAAAACATAACTGTGGCTTTTGTTTTCTGTAATATTATTTTGCCTGTTATAAAACGGTTACAACTCTCAACTCTCTTTTCGAATTCCTGATTTATAATGCTGTGTCCGGCAAACAAATTTTTGGGACTTTTATTTGTACAAAAATATACCTTAGTACTAGGGGATTATACACGTAAAGGGACATGGTAGATCAAATTACGTTTGGATTCACTGCCTCAGAATATCAAAGGTATGTTATACAAAACAATTCGTAGGTAAGTACGTTCTTTGTCACAAAGTAGTTCTCAAACTCTTTTATGAATATAACATAAATATTGCGAGCGTTATAACCATGAGTGAGGCACCTGTCCCACCGCCGGCGACTAACGAGAAGCAAGTAAAGCTAGCAACTAAAAACGAGTTGGCGAGCAACGAGCAGGGGGTGTGCGGCGGCGACAAGCGGTTACTTGCTGGTATGCGTATGCAAGCGTGACTCTCTCTGCCAGTGTTCACGTACGTACGTTTCTTGAGCGAAAAAATCGTTAAAAGCTAGTCGCTTCCTCGTCGGCGGTGGTACAGGTGCCTTGTGTAGTGTTCAAGGTATACCAAGTACGAACATACTGATAACATTTACATAAAATACTTTTTTCCGTAATCATGAAACATCGAATTACAACGTTTTATGTTGTGGTTTGTTTCCACAAACAACTAACCAGAGATTTTTATTAATCAGGTAACTGCATTAAAAAAAGTAGAAAAAGTCGTCAAGCCACTTTTTAAAACCACGTAAGTTAAGTTAAGCCCATCGAAATGCCTGTGTTGAACATACAATGATATTACTAGTTACTAGCATATTATAAGAAATTTGGTAAATAATAGGATGGTTTGAATAATTTTAAGTTAATTTATACCTGTGTGCAGACAGGTTAGGAAAGTTATGTTTATGTAAGAGCTTTCAGGTAACCATACAATTGTTAGCGATAAGTCAACACAAGCAAGTCAGCGGAAGTTATCGAATTATTTGTAGCGCTGGCGAACGCAAGCAATTAATACTAATTCAAACAATTACATAATGTTATCTGTATTCAGAACAAACTCTCTTGTTAAAGGAGCTAACGCACACTTTACATGTTAATGCGCGCATTTTTACAACTACCCGCCATTCAGATGCATATGTGGCTCGTTGATATATCTGTGTGTTAATTTATTTATTTTACATACTAGATACATGCATTTTTGATTCCCGTGTTTAGTTTTTAGGAATTTCTGTGAGGTTTGATCAAAATGTTTTGCTTTGTAACCCAAGAGAAAAGAGATAGTTGCAGTAAAGCTTCGTATAAAAGTTTTAACCGTCAATTTTGAGTTATCTTATAATATTATCCTATCTTCTATACATACATACAGATAAAAAAATGGAGTGTCTTTCTGTAATATATTTATTTATTTAAACATGGAAGACTTAGAGCTTAAAAACTTAATAAAAAGGAAACCAAATTCAGCAGGAAGCCAATTACAAGTCTTCGCGTGTAGAATTAGACTGCAAAATATGTGAGCATACAACAACAATACGAAATATTAAAATAACCGCTTTTTACTAAATGCATATGGATGTATACACGGTACATATACCAATTTTCTTTTTTACAATTTTTGTCTGTCTGTCTGTCTGTTTGTTCCGGCTAATCTCCGAAACGGCTAGACCGATTTTGACGGGACTTTCACTGACAGATAGCTGATGTTATAAGGAGTAACATAGGCTTTTATCCCGGTAGCACGTTCCTGTAGGATAATTTCCGACGTCCACGCGGGCGAAGCCGCGGGCAGCAGATAGTGGTATAATATAATATATGTGTCGCTAAACCTACTCGTTTGAAAAACCTAGGGGGCCAACCTTTTACACAAATATATCCTCATTTTTAAATTACTGATCTCGTATTAGTTTCACAGACACAATTTTATCAGCATTACGCACTTTTCGTAGCGGCGCGGCGTAGCTCTTTCGTAGCCATTTCGTAGCACGCGGGCAGCATTTCCGTAGCAGTCTGAAAACGATTTTCGTCTACAAATAATTGAATAAATTACTAACACCTAATTTACACAAACAATTTATGAACCTTCTAAGGAAGTTTTCTCAGATTATTATGATAATTTATTAATTATCTATTAACGTCTATTCCTGCCTTCAAACATTACAAGCATAACTTCATGCTTGTAATTTTATATAACAGAATACCAGATAATATGTATGTATGTACGTAGTATCCGAGCTCAAGTTTGGTTGTTCCTGTGAGGTATAATGTGCCTCACATTACAGTTATTACGAACCCGCGTCAGGTTCTAATGGAACACTGACTTGGAATTGAGACTTGGAATGAAAATTGGAAAGTATTTGCTTAAGAAGTAGGGCGTGTGGAGTGTGGCTACGAGTTTTAATTTTAGGTAATTTGCTTCCTCTGTGCTAATTTTATGAGCAGATATTTGCTTTATTGCCTACAATAACAAAAAAAAACTTAGGCCCGCTTGCACCACAAATCACTAAAGACATTTAGCGTTAAAAGTTTTTATTTTGAATAACTTTTCCCCACACTAGGAATTTCTCCTGTATTGTGGGAGCTTTTACAAACATTTAAACTCACATACACAAACAGCCAAACCCGGAACAACTACTTTTAGGTCATACAAATATTTGTTCCATGCGGGAATCGAACCCGCGACACTCAGCGCAGCAGTCAATCGCTTAACCACTGCGCCAACCGCGCCGTCAATTTAAAACATCGTTTTTTCTGTCAATCGTTAAAAGATGAAATAGACAGAATGATGTTTTAAATATGTTTAGTACTTTAGTGATACACATACAAGTGGGCCTAAGTTTTTAAACAGTATCTGTTTAGCCATTCTTGATCCCAGGCACACACAACGTTATAACTACCACTTCCAGCCTCATTTTTCCCTCCAACTCTTCCATTCATCTTTGCAAAAACAAAAAATCGTTCAATAAGTTAAGATTACGGGAATCTGTATAAAGCGGTGCCCACACGGGTGCTGGTGGCGCCGCTCGTTAATCAGCGGTAACCGGGCGCCGCCGGTAAGCGCGCAATTCTCGCAAGCATTATAATTGTTGTTTACTGATTATTCTAATTGTTTCATCTTTAATTGTTACGATTTTTTTTAAATCTTTTATTAAAAAGAACCAGGTTCTTAATAATTAATTACAATCTAGTCTATGAGACTAACAAGCAATTTTAATCTAACTTAATTTTTTACGTGATAATTATTTTAAAACTTAGAATAGTGTTGATTGTACTTTACAAGTCCGTTCCACTTTCTTAGAGCCTGATATAATGATATTAATACTTTGTTCATGTGTTATTACGTATGTGTATCATTGTCACTATTATTTCTACACTTTTTACACTACACCAACACACAATGTTTTATATTGCATTACCTTTTAATTTGATCCAAGATGAAAGCATCATAGAAGAACTTCTCTTGAAAGGCAACGGTGTAGATGAATAATATGAAAACCATTTGAATGGGTCACACGACACCAATGTGCTTATTTAATGCCTGTACCACTTAGGAGTTCTTTAGAAGTTAACTTCTACTGTCATCATAATATACCCGAATGTTTCTCCTTCCAATACAATGCAACATTTACTTTAATGAACCATACTATCCACACCAGCGGACCTTTCTTACTAATTACCGGATTATGCTAATATCTAAGACCAGACTATGATGCAGGCAGTAACCCCGTGGGAGAGGTTAACGATCGGCAATTAACATAACCCTGACTAATATTAAATAGCTATTATCTAATTGATAAATTTAAGAGCACAAAAGAATAATATTGTAAAAAAGAAAATACATTACACAGTTCTATTCTGCGTACCCACTAACATTTTTTGCAAAAAAGTTGCGATCTTATTTGGTTTACAGCTTACTTAGAAATACAGTAATTTTTTTTCAATCATAATTAATTAAATGCATATGACAATAGGACTGTTGCTGTAAATTGGGGAAAATGCATACTAATATTGTAATGCGGAAGTAGGTGTGTGTACTACCTTTTCACTCCTAAACCACTGAACCATTTGTTTACACAGATGACATAGGTAATGATATTTGTAATAAAAAAATTGTAATAAACAAAATATCCAAACGCAGATAAAGTTGCAGACAACAGCTGTCTCTTTTATCATGCTAGTGTAAATGTGGTCGATATGCAGTCGGAAATAAATATCTAGCTATGTTCTACATTAAACAAGTAAGTACTATTAGATCGCTGATTATACAAGCAATAACTAAAGTCTTATGAATTATTTACTCCATGTTTCTGCCAACACGGCAATTATAGGAAGCGAACAAACAACGGAACATTATGCTTTTATCATTACTACATACAACTGCTACTAGTTTATGTGAAAAACAACCCATATCATAATCCTACCAGTATAACCTTTGGCTTATCTTGACAACAGTTAAAATTATCACCGCTGTAATCGCGCTGCAAAACATGAAAATCCTCAATTTTCCCAATTTCACAGGTTTCAATGTTCACATTAGAATCTGACAGGTGCCACGTCCCGCGGTTTCCGCACATTACGCACTGACATTCACGATTACATTTCATTACCAACGCGTGGGTTTCCGAAATCTTTCCGATTTCATCCCACGCTTGTTGGATTACGTGATAAATGTGGAATTGTTCAATTCCCTCGTAGGTTCTATTGTGAGAGTGATTATTACCTACTTCATTTTATAGTAAAACTAGCAACCCGCCCCTGCTTCTACCGGGTTTTTCGACTTGTATTGAGATTTCTTTATTCTATGCACGTTTAATATTAATGTATTACGAGTATACACATAAACGTTCCTGGATAAATTCTCTATGTTTATTATGATTGTAAAAACCGCATCAAAATATGTTGCGTAGTTGAAAAGAACAACGCGGTCACACAGACAGACACGAAAACCGATTTTAATTTATAATGTATAAATAAGTGATAGCGCGAAAATTGGACTTGATCTGAAATCAACAACTAAAAACGAAAAGTTTGAATAACAAATCTATTCTCTGTTAGAAGAGGGTGGTCCTTTTTTTATTTAGGTGGGAAATCATCAAATGACTTCTCCCGCTCTGGGCGGAGTGGGAGGGCGTGTCAGACTCATACTGCCTAAAACCCACCCGTGTTCCTTCAGTTGCCTGTGCGCCAGGGCCACGGTAACTCTTTCAAACAATCCGCGACCCCAGCAGGCATCGGCCCTATCGGACCTCGTCAGGGTTGTCCTACAGTGGAAAAGTTACAGGCTAGTATTATTTTGATCACTAACAACAAAACTTAGCCAACATTTAATTAAGAACTCGAGAAGGAGGTAGGATACTTTTTATCCGGGCACATAAAGAAATTCCCTAGGGCAAGAGTGAAACCACAGTCATCAGCTAGCTTTCATTAAAACCTGTAGATTCAAAACCCCACTCAAGAAACAGAAGGCCAGCATCCAACACACGAGCATCTGCACGCCACCGAAGCTGAGATCAAGAGGTCTGGCACAGAGCCAGGCTCCGCTACAATTGACCTAATTACGTGCCAGTTAACGAATCAAGATGGTTGCGTAGCCATAAGTGGGCTGTGTAGGTAGTTTGTTTAGATTTGTAAGGACCTAAATGTATGACTGACTGGTAGAATTTAATTAATGCTATTTCTGAAAGCATTAATTAAATTCTACCTTTTATCCTATTTTTGTTTTTTCCATTGAAATGCTTTACGTATCTTTCAAAGTAGCTAAAGTAGATTATCTGATCTATCTTAATGTTGTTAAGATGGGTTGATGTACACTAAGAAAAGGACTAGGGCATTACAAAATAGGCAATCTCGCTGTAAAAACATAGAATTATCACTCAAGTCAAGTAAAACTAAAAAATGTACTGTCTGTAATATTGACCACAATATGAGATATTCTCAAACAACTGTAGCGGCATATACACATACACATATAATTTACATATATACAAAACTAGACGTACTTATATATTTACACTATTACATATAAGTTATTATTTTAAATAATTATAATATTTCGTGTCGGATCTTCGGCCACTGTAGCTCAGTGGAAAAGCACCATTCTATATAGGCCTACAGCTGTATATTCTATATACCTGTTCGGCTGCACGCGCGCGCGCATCGACATACCAGTCATTATATATATATTAGTCTATGATACCAGTCTTGATCTACTCTCGACGCGGAGCGCTCGCTGCTCGCTTGCCTACCGTTCTGCTTATACCCGCTTATTGTTTATGCTAAAAGTAATTTTGTATTTATTAAAACTGTGGGGAGAATTTTACCGTGCTATTATGAACTAATGTATCTTCACGTTCGACACCGGTGCTTGTGAACTTTATAACTATAATTCTTAAACTATCTGTGCTTCTAAATCCTCTGTTTTCCTTGTGCTTAAATCAAGTCTGTGTACTGCTTTGGAACATATTATAAGTTAGCTACAAGGACTACCTGAAGACTTTCATTCCATCTTCCCGAATCACACCTACTCATAAGGAAGGAGGTAACCACAGCGAGAAGGTGGGATTTACCCAAATTATTCCTACACAACTCGCTCCGATACAAATCAACAAGACAAATCTGGTACCCTGGTGTGAAAAAATAATGCACTCCACGTAACGGAACTAACAAATAAACTACAACCACCTACATCGCAACAAAACATAATTCCGTGGAATCCTCTAATTTTTCCAACACGCCGCTGGCAAATAAATACGCCATTTTTAATTACGTACAGCGGTATTTCGCTTTTAATTATCTCATTAGCAGTATTTACGGCAACGGTTAGTGCACGTTCATTATGAATTAGTGGCACGTGTAACTTTGAATTTAACTTATCATATTATTGTGCGGTGTATTATAAAGAAATGTATAAGGCCTTGGTGCTGCTGCATTAGACGGTTCTTCAATAGATCGTTTGTCATTGTGCACCCGCATAATTTTATACGCTATGCAATTACAAAGCATCGAGCCTCATATCTTAAGTAGGCAATGTATTGCGGTAAACACAATAAAAATTTATAACGCACGAGACTAGTTTTTCAATCGGATCATGTTACACCACGGGCTAAGTCACTGCAATGCTATTCGCTTACTAGCATCGTGTAAACAGCTCTAGTATGTGCCAAGTCAGGATATTACTTTTTGCTAACCTAGCTTGAAACGCTTCTGTAACCCGGGCACAACTGAAACATGAATTTACTTTGATGCAAACGGATTGGGGATAATCAAATCAGTATTTTGTTATTACAGTATGATGCTACCCATTTTTCTGCCCTTAATATTTTATGAAAAGAGAGGGAAAGAAAGTATATTACTTTAAAATACCTACAGTACCCACATTGTGTGTACATCGGCTGGCAAACAAACACGCTATAAATAAAGACCACGTGAGCAACAACCATTGTTCGAACAACAGAGTAACTACGTTGTAGCAGCTAAATCTTCGTGTGTAAACGTTTCTTTGGGCAGCACAGTGATCGCCATTCCCTGTGGCCTGGGAGCCTGTCTGGCCGGATTACTGATCGGTTTGCTAGTGGGCTCTGCCCTGCACGCGCGCGTTTTGCCAAACAGCTGGCGCTTTCTTGTACATTACATAGAAGGGCAAGTCTTGTGCGGAAGGCGTCTGATAAGTAGGTTAATTATTGTATTCAGAAATACTAATGCTCAAAATCTAAATGCCAACCGTTTGATTCACTTAAATATGTAGTACTGCATTGATCAGAAAACTTTTATACTAAGTAATGAAAACTGCTATTTTGTTAGTAAAACTAAGTAGCTTTATGAAAATATAGCAGTCTTGAGCACGAAACTGATATAACTTTTCCTGCCATGCCATGAAAGCAAATTATTTTATTGTATTGTTATAATTATATATTGCATATTGTTATGTCTAAGTAGTAGGTATTAAGAATTCTATGTTTGTACAGCGACCGTCCAAAACATCTCTCCTTTCTTTTAGTCCGGCCAAAGCTTGTCTATGAGAGAGAATAGAGAGAGAGATAAAGAGAGAGACAAAACGCCACTAAGACCACACATAGTTTTAAATACGTGTGTGCTTTTTGTTTTATGTGGTCCAATAAAGTGTTAAAAGTGTTTGTACAAACCTACTTACAGAAATAAAATCACTTATCATTTTTAACATTAAAAGTGCTTAGTAAATAAATTAGTTATTAGCAGATAAATTATTTACACAGGATTTGATCGACTATTACGAGGTTTAATTTCATTCAGAATGATGATATCCGCTAATCTCTTCTAGCATGTACCACACCTACCAGCAAACTACAGAGTACACACTTCGGCTGCAAATAACTTGTATTAGTTTCCATGCAATCTGAGTGTTCGATGCAATGCCGTTTAAGTGCTGTTTATAGCAGAACTCTCAAAGAGCTGGACCCAGCTACCGAGTATTTTCTAACTTAGAGGGATACGAGCTTAATTGTAATTGTTGGACTGAAAGGAGTGGCCCTGGAGTTTCTTGTAGATGTTCTCTGCTTTGGGACACAGGAACTAAACTTGGTGTTTGATAAGTCCCTCTATGTTGGCTATATGAAATTCTCTGCATTCTAAAATTTCTTTACATGGTATCCTGAAAACAAATACAGTCGATTGGTGGTCACAGTACCATAATTTATTGTTATATTGCTGCCGCTTTTATTATTTTGTTTTTTAATTACACTAGCACGAGTAGCATGATCTCTTCTATCTTTACTCTACACTACGAGACAAAGTCACAGTTAATTTCTTCATTTTTGACATCGCGCCGTAGAATTCATTCTACAATCTGTCATTTTGTCTTTAGTTTCTCCCATTTCTACAAGGGTCATGCTACGCATGCGGGGTAACATGTAATGCAGAATTATCAGTGTGTGCAGTATGCTACAAGACAACACCCACAATATGTACGTACTTAGGTACCAACATGATGTAAACACAGGTGTCGTCTTGTGCGCTGTAGCACGAGGTTTCTTCAGACCCAAGATCATATGATGATGGATAGACGCTATGATTTTAAGGACAAATGGTTTCCTTTGATGCCATGGGATCGTTATTGTTCATGTTGATACATACACAATTACATCACAAATACCCTGCCCGAACATACAATGAAGTAGGATGGTACAATATAGGTCGGTGGGGTCGGTGGTAGGTAGGTGGTAGGTAGTGACCTTATTGGTGATGTTCTTCAGAATGGTCAGGTGCGTAGTACTCGCAACCGGCGTGCTTGTATGACCAGATGTATGAACGTAAACGAGGCAAAAGGAGTATGTAAGGATCGTAGCACGTGGCGTTCTGTAGTTTCTGCTTACCCCCATGGGAAGAAGGCGTGAGTTTATGTATGTATGTGTGTCCAATATAGGCATCGGTAAATAGACCCTTCTCTACTTATGAATTAATGTAAACGATAGTGTAGTGTGAATAAAATAATAATTCCTGGTTGCACGGCTCTCCGGGACCGGTGCGTACTGGATAACTTTATTTGTAACAAACAGTAACTGCTGGCATTGTACTCGTTCTTACAAAGAATATTTTTCCTAACACCTGTCTCTTGGGACTTGAAAGGTAGTTAAGGAATATGTTCTAAAAAGTTCCTTGTTGCTTCAATTATGTATTATTTATTCTTTCATTGTGTTTATTGTGGGATAACTATTCAACTACAAATGATTAGGTGAAGACTTCATACATACATACATAAACTCACGCCTTCTTCCCATGGGGGTAGGCAGAAACTACAGAACGCCACCTGCTACGATCCATACATACTCCTTTTGCCTCGTTTACGTTCATACATCTGGTCATACACGCACGCCGGTTGTGAGTACTACGCACCTGACCTTTCTGAAGAACATCACCAATAAGGTCGCTATATGTCTTCCTAGGGCGTCCCCTCCCTGCGTTTCCACTCACATCTGCCTTGTAAATACCTTTTGTTAATCGCCCTTCATTCATCCTCTCAACATGACCAAACCATCTTAGCATACTCTTTTAAATTTTTGTCACTACATCTTCCTTTAAACCGCACCGTTGCCTTATCACATCATTCTTCAGTCTATCATTCATAGTCACACCACACATGCTTCGCAAGGAACGCATTTCCACAGCATTTATTCTACTTTCATGCTTCTTTTGCCACACCCAACACTCACTTCCATACATAAGCGTAGGCACCAGCACACCAAGAAGACTTCATTACCGCAATTTCTTCTACATAAAACTATAACTACTTACTGGTTAGGTTGACTGAGCTAGTCAGCTTTGCAAAGCAAAAATGAAAATGTTTTCAATATCTACTGTAAGCTACAAGCGGTTTCTCAAAACCAAAATCATCTCTCGTAAATATGCTTACTTACTTAGCAACATCAAATCGTCTGTAGACACTAATCAGGATTTGTAACTGATATTGTGGTGTGGCGGCGTAGTCTCAAATGTATTAATTATAAGGAGCTCGGAGCAAAAACAGGCAGCCATTTATTCTACAAATTATGTACATAAATTAGACATAATTGTCGTGCCGGCTGCGCTTCTCGTGATATAACCCCCTAAATGTGGAATTTAAACGAAACATTTTTTTTTTTAGTACGTCTTTGTAGTTGGGCTGTTGGGCTGCCGGGCATAGCGGGATATTCGTGTGCTGCACGCTTTACTTTAAATTAATTTGGTGCAACTTACTCGTAATTGGTGTATATTTTATTAGTATTTTATGGTTGTGAACGCGGCAGTGTCTACCTACTATAACTCTGTTTATAGATATCTCTAATCCTATATTTATTATAAAATTGTAAAATAAAACAATAAAATATTTCATCTCACAGCCTCACGTTATTTCTTTTCATCTCTGTTGTGACAGCCCTTACTACTGCGTACAGATCCAGGCCTACCTTAAAATTTACGAACTAATCGGACGGTATGGTAATTATGAAACCTGAAACCGCCTGAAACACAGGATTACCTAGTTCAGGCACAAATCATGAGTGAACTTGACATAGATTTAAGAAAAGCTGTATTTAATGTTATACCTTATATTTTTGAATAAAAATTTATTATTATTATTATTATTATTGAAATTTTAATCTTAATTAGAATGTGTGCTAATTTGAGAAACACGGGAATGTATGGTGGGCAAACCTGTCACTGTTATTATGAGGAGAACAGTGTTAGTTTGTTTTAAAAGGGAATATAGAGCTTCAGTTCAAGGCCAATATACTGTAATTTTTACCATCATGTTTTCATAATTTAATTGATTGATATTGCAACTAATATTAAAGGCATACAGTAAATATTTCAGTGTATTTTAAAGTTGTCAAAACTGTTATGAAATCAAAATGTAATTTCGAAATTTTGTATCTGTAATTTAAATCGTATTATAATCAAGAGTTTTGCTATCTTTCTATATTTTTTTAGCCTTCTATAGTAAAATCGCCACTAGCTATAGTTAGAGGGACAATTCTTCTACGTGGTATATAACGAATTAGCAAAAAAATACAACATGTTCTACATTTATGCTAACTCCAAGCAAAAACAGCTCAATACGTTTCCAAAGTTTGCCACATAATAGGTAAATGAAATTGCCGTTTTGTATGAAAAAATTTAAACGAATTTTTTTCATGAATTTTTTATTTGTATTAATCGAAGTAATCACCCATGCAATCAATGCATCTTTGCCATCGCAGTGGCAGTTTATTGATGCCCTTCTTAAAGAAATCAGCTGGACGGGAGGCAACAAATTCTTCAAAGGCATTTTGTACTGCCTCTCGGGTATTAAATTTTTTTCCCGCCAAGAAGTTATCCAAATTCTGGAAAAAGTAGTAGTCTGTAGGCGCAAGGTCTGGTGAGTAGGGCGGATGACGGAGAGCTTCCAACCCCAGTTCTTGCAACTTGGAGACCGTCTGCTGTGCAGTATGAGGTCGCGCGTTGTCGTGCAGGAGCAGCGGAGACGAGCGATTGACCAATGCTGGTTGGAGATGCGCCAGCTTCTCCATCATTGTGTTCAGTTCTTCACAGTACACATCTGCAGTAATGCTCACCCCGTTTGGTAAGAAGCTGTGATGAATCACACCGGCGCTAGACCACCAAACAGTGACCATCACTTTTCTAGGGGTAAGTTTTCGTTTAGGGCATTGTTTAGGTGCTGAACCAGGATCCAACCAACTTGCTGAGCGCTTACGGTTATCAAACAGAATCCATTTTTCATCGCAGGTAACAATGCGGTTCAAAATTCCTTCATTTGTGTGTCTGTTGAGCAGTGCAAGGCACGTCTCGACGCGTACTTCGCGCTGGCGATCATTGAGTTCGTGGGGCACCCATTTGTCAAGCTTTTTTACCTTGCCAATTTGACGCAAATGGACCAATATTGTTTTGACGCTAACGTCGAAAGCTGCTGCTAATTCAGCCGTAGATTGTGTATCATCAGCTTCCACAATCGCCTTTAATTCGTCATTGTCGACCAAAGTCTTCGGACGACCGCGAGGTTCATTTTTCAGGTCGAAATTTCCAGAACGGAAGCGAGCAAACCAATAACAGGTGGTGCGTTGGTTTGTAGTGTTAGCTCCGTAAACGTCGTTGATGTTGCGTGCCGCTTGTGCCGCGTTGCTGCCACGACGGTACTCATATTCCATAATTACTCGAATTTTTAACGTATCCATGATGACGAAAAAGATTGAAATGCGATGAAAATGTAACACTAATCAATAAAGAAATGACTACTTTTAGAAAAAAAAATCCATGTTTTTAAAATAAAATTAATTTGAAATTAGAATTCTTAGCCAAACAAAAATTATTTTGATTTGAAATGGCCAGTACTGCAGAACGGCAATTTCATAGGTAAAGACCTAATATTAATGTAATCGATTTGGTCCACGTTTACGATGTTCGATTGATGAACCATTTGCATATCAGCAAATATGCAGATACCTCCGGCTAGTGATAAATCACATCGAAGCTAAAATTAGCAGCGTTGGTCATAACAAACGGGAATAAAAATGAAAATCCTTTTTTTAAGCCTTTGATGAACTGCATTTTCTTTTACTACTTTTTGTGTCAAAATTAATAATGAACACGAAAATAGGCTTCAGAGCGGGCGTATGGAATTTTGGATCATGAAATGACCATTTGTCACGTTCGTGAATCGTGGTCTTAGTTCTGCCTCGATTGTCTACATAGTCTATTACATCACTAATTATATATTATTATAAGTAGGTACTTACTATCCTATAAGGGTTAATCAATGAATAACCTTTTGCGGTAATTCTACGTCCATTGTCGACATCACATTCAATTCGTGTGCAATGCTCTAAGAGACTTATGTTTGTTCTACTGAGCACTACAATATACTCCGTTATCATATTCCGTAAAGCAGCAGTTAAATCGCATTATTGCAATCTCATCCCTGAAACTAATTAAAACAACAAATAATTTAATATGATCTATGAACACGGCTCGATTAGAACAACTAGGCCATCCTGGGTGAACGCGTTACTCATTTTAATCGCAGCCGTCAGTCAAGACTGAAGACAGTCAATTTGGAGAGAACGTCAATTAAGCCTAATGGTAGTTGTTAAACCGATCGCCCATTACACGGTTTCTGTTTGGGGACGCAAAACTGTATGGAAGGTTTAGTTTGGTGAAACTTGAGAAGAAGAAAATACTGATGATACATAATATCGCTATTTGCTGCATCTAAAAATGCGCTAGCACGAACTTAATTCCGCAATTTTTGGAATTTGTGTAATTCTGTCTTGTTGTCAACACTGAGTAATTTTGTCCAATGCGCGATGCCAATCTTATATAAAAAGTCTAATGTCTCGTATGCCTAGCACGTTTGAACCTAGAACACAGCAATGCTGTGTTGAACGATGCATTTGCCCATTGCAAAACCTCTAACAAAAAACACTGTACGCCTAAAATGTCCTCAAAACCCTTTTCAGTACCTCCTTACGCAAAATATTTCAAACCTTATTTCAATTGATATGCGATGAAACATATCTCGCACGCACATGATCACAGTAACCGAGTTACCCACGCTTTGGGACACGACCAACAATTCAATTTGGAACCTTTCTCTTAACCGAGCCAATATCAAGATTTGATTTAAAAATTCTCGCATAATAAAAATTTCTGAGCCTTTCAGAGCCTAGGATATTCCACACTTCATACGCATGACCGCTCAAAGTTTTAAGGATCCTGTGTTTTTACACGCTATTGTGACTAACTTGTTAACTTTAAGAAGAGTTTTTCAATGCTTTTGCATCCATCAACCGTGATTTTGACAGATTGGAGAGTTTTGATGGATATTTCTAATCCATTGCTTTATATATTTAATACATTCGTCTGCTCAGCAACTTAAATAACGCAATGAACGTGGCTGTCAAAATGAAAGAAAATGCGATCAAATGTCATTTTACATGTTTTACATATTTACCCCGCCGGTTGTCTTTGAACATGGGCAGTGTTAATAGACATTGAATCCACTTCAAGTTATCTCATAAGACGGGACACATAGCAAGCTATTGCTAGAAATTGCCTCAATATTGGGAGCTGCATTGCTGAGGGCAATGTATTGGAAATGTGCAGTAATCTGCGTCAAATTGTTGGTGCGCAACAAACTTTGAACTGAACGAAGATGTTACATACATAAAATTGTACATGCAGCAATGAGAATGATCGATGATAGAAAGTATTAAAAGTTTGAAGAAATAATATTATTCTGATAAAGTGTTTTTTTTAATAACAATTCGTTATCTACTGTAGGTATTCTAGTTAAGTTAATTGCAGTAACCGAAAACATTCGTATTTCGGTACGTTGAGATTCAACGCTATGAAATTACGGCCGGTGTTTTAGTAAAAACGACCATAACAAAACGCACTATATTTATGGATGTGATTTTCTTCAGAAAGGTGCAACGTAAAACTTGTGGAGGACACGCCGGGGAGTCGAACCCCGGCGGCGTGAGGTAGCTAAAAAATCAAACACTCACGAAGCAAAAACACGTAAAATTTATTAATATAATAAAAACAATCCGAAAGGTAGAATAAAAGTAAATTAGGAAAAAATAAAATAAGATTTTGTCGTTGGAATTTAAATAGTCAAAATGATAAGAAAGAAAAATCACAACTCGAATTTGAGGGAAAAAACTTAAAAGATGTTACCGTATACTATTTTAAATGTATTCTGACGAATTTAAATCCGATTGCAATCGTACGAAATTCGTGTAGCTCTTTAAAGTGTTTTACAAAAATAAGCAGAAGATTAAGGTTTTTCTATACATAAATCGTTGAGATAACTTTTGAAATAGATTACAAGATCTAATGAATATGAAATTAGGAAATTACTTAAAAGATAGGATTCGTTGATTAAGTTCTAAAGAATGTCTCTCGTCGATCTCGTCTATAATAGTCGTCTAGATCGTCTATAATGACGCTGAAGCGTTATAGCGCCAAACAAAAAAAATGAATGTAACACCTGATGTCCAAGAACCTGGACCTGTGTCGTCGACCCTGCTCTATAACGGTCCCGTGGCTCTCTGCACGCTCGGACTTCAGCAGCCGGCAGACGATGGAAGAAGTAGGCAAATAATAATTGGCTGGGTAAGCCAAAGATCAAAAAAAGGTGGCCTTTCAATCTAAGGAAAAGGAAATCTTCTTAGATTAAATAACAAGGCACAAGTTAAAAGAATATCGAACCAATGAAGGGATTACTCACCAAAAGAAAGAGAAACGATAAATTCCAGGGAACGTACAGTCGATAAATATATACGCTGAATATTCACATAACGTGGTTAAACTGGTGAAACGTGGTTAAAATCACACATCGGAAGAATGTTTTAATATTAAAAAGCAGAAATAAGATAATTTTCATTGAAAAATCCCCACGACAGTAATAAAAAAAAACTGATTTTTTTGTCTTGACAAAATTGTTTAGAACAATTGTCAACTTTTGAAAATTAAAAATCAAAGAAAATATAAAGCAAACCGATTGACGTGTAAAAAGAATTTAATCAATTTGTGACCAAAAATTACATAATTGCAGGAATGATACTGCATCACACCCTTTCCAGCAAAAAAAAAGTATGTCGATAAAGGAACAACACTATAACGGTGACAACACCATTGAAGAATGCATACTGAATGAGAAAGTAAAAGAAACTGAAAAAAAAATTAAGGAATTAAATATATTACCCCATAAATAAACTAATTTGATGTAGTACATAAGTTACATAAATCTAATAAGCAGCATCGAAGTGCAGCTGATACAGAATAAATACGAAAGTCGACCTTCGACTTAGACGCTGCGAGCTCCAAGTGCGTTCACCAAATTTAAGAGTAACTAAATATGCAAAAACTAGAGACTAATAAATCAAAACAAACTTAACCTAAATGACTTAAAACCCAGGGAATAAATCAACCTGGATGTACCTAACTAAACTATCTAATCCCTGGGGATCCTCTAAATATTGTATAAACAAGCAGAAATAATAAAATACACCTTCAGTCAAAAATACGACTTGGGTCAAAGAAACGAGTAAAGTCAAAGTAACGATATAAATTAAAGTGACTACTGAAGTCAAAGAACAAAGTACAAAATTAGAAGAAACTTCTTCAAACAAAATAAGAAAATAACAGGATGATAAAAGATATACATATATGATAAGCTTTGATGATGAAAGATAAAACCACATTTTGTTATACAATTTTAAATTATCGACAAAAATTTATCGACATTGTCACAACACTAAACACTTTGTTATAGAAATTAAAATTATCGACAAAAATATATCGACCTTGTCCCAACACTAAACACTAAAAGTAACACCTTATGTGAGCGTGAGCAAAAAGGTTAAAGTTCAGGCAACAAGAAGTTGTCAACAAATAGTTTATTTTAACAACTAAATGTCACTGTCTATAATTTGGCTAAAGTTAAAAGCAATGACTTAAGTAAAAGTCACAACTTAAGTCAAAGTGATAACTCCAGTAAAGGCTACGGCTCCAGTCAAAAAAAGGACTAGGAAGTCAAAGGAAGGACTTGAGGGAAAAATAGGACATCAGTCAAAAAAATAGAACTTCTGTCAAAAATAGGACTCGAGTCAAAAATAGGACTTCAGCCAAAAATAGGACATCAGTTAAAAATAAGACATCAGCCAAAAATAGGACTTCAGTCAAAAATGGGACTTTAGTCAAAAATTGGACTTTTGCCAAAGAGACGACTCAAGTCAAAGGAAACTTACGAGTAGATTGACATCAACCATAACCGAAACTCTAGAGGAAATTATATATGGGTGGAGCTAAAGAAAACTAGTCAACATACGGCTTTAAATAAAGGGATCAGCCAGCTTGTCAACCAAAAATAATCTGCGGCAAAAGATCTAGAAAAAATTACCGTCTCTACAGAATACCACTAACCTAGAGAGTAATGGGGAAGAAATAAAAAATCGACACTTGCTGATCCCGACTTTCAGCTAAATTAACGCTTAGAGTCTGACAATTAGCACTGATAGAATTCTTAAGGACTTCCCTATCAGACTAAAGGAAGTTTGATGTAAAACAAATAGAACTAGCTTCCGTTATGCGGGTGCTCCTACTAACAAGTATCGAGTCGAGAATCAAAAAAATCTTACTAAGTCACTAACGTTGAGAGGATAGCCGAACGGTTTCTATTGTATGTCCGAGAATTGCGGAGGAAAGCCCTAAAAAGGTTATCGGCAACCTTCGCATAAATCTCAGCAAGGGAAGAATGATTAGACGCATGTTGAGACCGACTTTCGGTTAAATTGATACCTCGAGTCTGCCTATTCGCAAGAGTAGAATCTATAACAAAATCCCTACCAAACATAAGAAAATTTGGTGTAAAACCGGTGACTAAGTTAATACATGAATTGAGAAATAGTTTGACCTTAGGTAACAATTTCGACTATTATTCTTTATAGAAAAGATTTAAGAAAACGGCCGTTGTCCTCTGAAAAATTTCTGATTACTTTTGGACGAAGAATATTTACGTAAATTGAAAATGAAAATAAAAATTTTATTTACGTAAGTATGTAGATAATTTTGGTATCCCGGTTTAGAATTATATGTAAAACTAATATTCCTATTAAATACGAATAATTCAGTTAGTGCTAAAGGCATAAAACGGGATAAGATTAATAGAAGATGAAATTGGGGAGTAAAACAACCTCAAAATATGCGAACCTCTGTGATACAATGTGGACAAATATGAAAGGCGTGTGATTTGTTGATATTGGATCAGTCACTGAACAGACGTCGAAAAGACAAAACAAACAAAATAGAGCAATCTCCTTGTACGAAGTTGGAAAGTGACCATGTTGAGGTTTATGGTGATGAAGGAATGTTATGGCCACACAACAACAAAGAACAGTTGGGCTAAGTATCAAAAGACAAATAGATAATAGCAAACAACCGCCAAAGAAAAAGGTATGAGTAGGGTAGGATTGGGGGACCTGGATCAAGATCCAGGTCCCCCAATCCTCTATTCAAACTGAGTGTTGTATTCAAAATCCTCTATTCAAAATGAAGGTTGCATTCAGAATCCTCTATTCAAAATGAAGGTTGTAATCAGAATCCTCTATTCAAAATAAGGGTTGTATTCAGAATGAGTGCTGTATTCAGAGTCATCTATTCAAACTGGGTGTTGTATTCAAAATCCTCTATTCAAAATGAAGGTTGTAATCAGAATCCTCTATTCAAAATGAAGGTTGTAATCAGAATTCTCTATTCAAAATGAAAGTTGTATTCAGAATCCTCTATTCAAATGAAGGTTATATCCAGAATGAGTGCTGTATTCAGAATCATCTATTCAAAGAGATTTAATTCGTATCCATAATCTGTTGCTAAGCACAACAGAGTGATTGTTTACATAGCAATCGCATTCCCTTTCCAGTTAAGGAAACAGATCGCATTCTTTTCTACCCATCGTGTGCCTCACAGTTATAAAGTTTTTATTATTAATTTGCATCAAAAATCTGTATGTAATATGTACTTAAAGTGTTTATGAATACATGCCTAACAAGAGATTGTATTATTTACTAAATGTAACTATGTGTTCGGTGTGTTGGACTAGGCTCGTGACTCGTTTTTAACCGAGTGATAGAAATAAAACAACTGAATTGTAATTAATAGTATATTCATATTTTTTGACGCAATTTGCTTAAAATATCTTTAACACATTTATAAATATCGTCATTAAATACGTTACGCACAACATGTTGAGCACATATATTGGCACTACAATCACATGGCGAATTTGTGAAATCTTCGGCGTCAAAAACTTGTATTCGTATTATTTTACTGCGATGACCCGTTGATGGTTTCTGTATATATGAGTAAACAACATCATCATTTCTTCGTCTTTTATTATTGTTAGTGTTGCCAATATTGTTGCAAGGCGGTGTTTCTTAAAATTGGAATGGTTGAAATGGTCTTTCTCTCTCTAAATAGTTGACCGCATTCTGACGTAGGGTTTGTTCAGCAGGAATTGGTGAGTATGAAGAATTTGTGGGGAAAATATCGCTGGACATCTGAAACAAAGAAGTAGATAATAATTAATTAAAAAAGTCTAAAATGAGAAGGTTACGAAGACTAATGAATTATACTAGAATAGATCCCTGTGATCATTATATTATAATAGGTACACATTATTAATATTTTTATTAATAATAATTTTAAATACTTTTTGATAAAATATTTACTTACCGGCATCGTTGAGCAGATAAGACAACTTGAATGTTTTTTTTTATCATCTTTGATTGGTTTATATAGGTACTAATCCATTTTTTTTTTGTTGCTAATGTTCAATTTAATTTCGTTTTTATGTATGTAAAGTAATTCGAAACTTACGGCTCCTCTTGTCTCCATGTGGCTAGGAATTTGTGACACGTAAGCAAAGACGCATTGCAATCTACAGACCAGCGTTATAAACGCAGCGTTATAACCGCGGCGTCATAACCGCAGCGGATGTCCCTCTAACACATTCGATACAAATATCACACTATACTTAAACTATATTACATGATAATGTACTTAGGTTTTTATTTTAACCTCTCAAGGGTTGCTAACGAAACGCAATTGATAATCTGCTGTTAACAGCACCCGGGGAGCCGCGCTGACACTCAATGAATTAAGCGTTTAAAACGCTGCGGTTATGACGCTCGTATAGAGATTTTTACTATGATTTAAAAATGCTGCGCTTGCAATCCAGGTGATGAACTTATTTTTGCATGAATGCAATTTTACAAATTAGGATATACGTGACGCGTTTTTACGCCTATATAAAGGTGGCGAGATAAAAGTCCACCACCAAATCACCACTGGAAGTACTCGGTGCTCCTGAATTTCTGCATCAAGACATAAGTGCAACAAGCAAAACTAGCAGGCTTTAAAATGTAAGTACTTTATTTATTTAGTATCTTTTCAATCAATCCTCAACTATTCATTCATTTATTTTATCTTTTCGTCGATTCAATGATTTAATGTATTCACTGGTTAAATGTTCTTTTATTCATCATCTCTCAAATTATCTTATCAATCGATTAATCTATTTCAGTCAAATAATTAATCTACCTTTTCTGTTCATTTAATCTATTCACGTAATTAAAACAATTTACTATTACTACTACTTACTTACTAACTATTTTTTGGAGAATGTTTTCGCTTATTATCTAATATATAAATATATATTGTTGCAGGTCGAAACAAACAGCTAGCCAACTTTTCTCTTCCGATGATGAAGCCGAACATCAGCAACAGTTGAAAAAACCGCAGGACTACAAAGCATCGTCTTCATCGCTGACTGCTAAGCACACCAAGCAAAACGCAGCAGGCTTTAAAATGTAAGTTATTTATTTATTTATTATCTTTTCAATCAATTAATAACTTTTCACTCATTTTATCTATTCATCTATTCAGTCGTTTCAGTTATTCATTAATTCAATCATTTTATTATGTATTCACTCATTGAAGTTCTATTTGCATCTAAGTATTTAGGTACGAATTTCTTTTATTCATCATCTCTCAAATTATCAAATCAATCGAATAATCAATTTCAGTCAAATACTAATTAATCTAACTTTTCTTTTAATTTAATCTACTCACTGAACTGTGCCGTGGACAATGTTTTTATTTGTTATCTAATATGTAAATATCTATTGTTGCAGGTCGAAACAAACAGCTAACCTTTCCTCTTCCGACGATGAAACCGGACATCAACAGCAGCCGAAAAAAACGCAGGACTACAAAGCGTCATCTTCGTCGTCGACTGTTAAGAGGTCAGCGGAGGGAGAATCATTGAATACCGAGATTAAGAAGAATAAAAAGAAGAAAATTACGATCAATCCTATCAACACCAGCATGAGACCCACTTCGCATGATCTATTCGGAACCGACAGCGACGACGATGGTCGGGAGGAGACCTCTACAACTACCTTAGGTAAAAAAAAACCGCCAATACATTCCTATTATACTCGTAGAGTAGCTAGCGGTATAAGTAAACAGAGCTATGAAGGGAAAAAGGGTAGATTTTTTATAGAATTAAAGATTTATGAGCACAGCGAGATACAGCGTGTAGCGCCTATAAATAGATGGAGGCATGCAATTGTTAGTGTAAAAAAACTTTTTTACAAAAAAACAACCTACTTCCAAAAAAAACACTAAAAGACGTGAAAAATAACTTTAATTTCGTAAGTCGGTGCCTTTGGTTTTGTATTTTCGTGTTTGGCCACCGACTTCCGAAATTAAAGTTATTTTTCACGTCTTTTAGTGTTTTTTTTGGAAGTCGGTTGTTTTTTTGTAAAAAAGTTTTTATTTTTCACTTTTTAGTTGCGGTACCTACCCCACACAAATTCGTATACCACTACTTGGTGTGTAAATAACAGTGACAGGAAATTATTAACACATCATCCATATAAACTAAGTGGATAAAATCTGCAGTATTAAGGATAACTCAAAAACTACTCGTCAGACCTTTATCAAATTTAAATGGGACCACATGTGAAGCACCACCTATCAAATAAAAAAAGAATCATCCAAATCGGTTCACCCAGAAAAAAGTTATGAGCTAACACACATAAAAAAAAAAAAAAACATACAGATGAATTGAGAACCTCCTCCTTTTTGTGAAGTCGGTTAAAAATAGAACAGATGATGGGGCGCCAGCTTGGAAACATATAAAAGAGTTCTTAAAAGAAACTCATAAAGAGTTCAAGCATTGCCCCATAGATTATGTCAGCAGTTATTTTTAGTAGATAGGTATATGTAGTAAAAATAACTGCTATCTTTAAATACTGATATATTACTTACTCAATTAGTTTATGTTGTTAATCATTATATCATTTACCTATTCTTTAGTTATAGTTGTCGGATTTTGTATACCTACATAGAATATTCATAAGGATGCCAAATCGTAATTATATAACCTTTTAACATAACATATTATCTTTTTGTTTTATTTACAGTACAAACCCCGTCTACTCATCGAATGCAATGTACAAATAATCCAGAATTTATTGAATGTAAAAAATGTCTCATTGAATTACCGATTAATGAATACAAATATAATTTGAGAACCAATATTCATAAGTCTAATAGTTTATTACAAAGCGAATTTGAAAATATTTACATAATTGCAAGTGCTTTCAAAAACAGAATCTTAACATATCGTTTAAATCCTGCACAAGACGTAGAATACCTCACACCAGATGCTTTCCTGTGTCAGAATAAAAATGATATACTGAAACTTATACTTATATCTTTAATGAAAAATACTTGTCTCAAGATCAATTTCGAATTGTTTGCCCACTATGTCTTACCCAAAACGAGTGAACAACAACTTAAGTCATTCAATACAAAATATGAAGTTATTTGTAATAACACAGATATTAATGACATGTTTTCGAAAGTAACTGAACTTTTAAAATGTAAAATGTCAGAATTCGAACACAAAGACTCTGGATGGTCTTATCATTCAGTAAGTCATCTTGAAATCAATGTGAATAAATATTGTCCAATGAGAGGCGGCACTTATTTAGATCTGCCTTCAAAAATTAAGAATTCTAAAAGTTGTATTAATGTTCAAAATAATGACAGTCATTGCTTTTTATGGAGTGTGGTAGCTGCTTTGTATCCTGTTAAGATGAACGTAAGCAGGACTAAGTCGTACCCACACTACAGTTCTGTATTAAATATTGATGGAATGTCTTTTCCTGTCTCATATCATGATATAAAATTATTTGAAAAAAATAACAACATAAGTATTAATATTTATGGATTAGATAATAAGAGCAAAAACGTGACTGGACCTCTGTATTTAACAAATAACAGAAAATCAGTACATGTTAATTTGTTTTATTTAGAAAGAAAAGGAGTAAGTCATTACTGTCTTATTAAAAATTTGATACGATTAGTAAGACGTCAAGTGACGTGTCATAAAGGTAATTTATTGCTGTGTGAATCATGTTTACAATTCTATAACAGTGAAAATAAGTATAAATCTCATAACTGTTCAAAAGTTTTATCAATTTTGCCTGAAAAGAATAGTAAACTTGGTTTTAAGAATTTTGAAAGAAAACAAAAAAATAATTATGTCATCTATGCAGACTTTGAAAGCCTTTTGCTAAGTTGTTCTGAAAAAAAAATCAGAAAAAACACATAATTTCAAAAAACACCAGCCCTCATGTTTTGGATACTATATATGTTGTTCACACGATCCAAACCAAAATAAATATGTTACTTATAGAGGTCTTGACTGTGTAGAAGTATTTATTACTAGATTAATAGAAGATGTGAAGAAAATATATGAAATATTATAGATAAAAAAATCTATGATTCGTTTAACACAGAAAGAACAAATCAGTTTTAATGATGCTAGTATTTGCCATATTTGCGATCAGTTATTATTTCATGATAAGGTACGTGACCATGATCATGTGACAGGAAAGTACAGGGGAGCTGCACATGTTCAATGTAACTTGAGGTTTAGAGTATGTCCATTCATACCAGTATTTTTTCATAATTTATCGAATTACGACTCTCATCTGTTTATACAAGAATTAGTGAGATATAGAGGTTATATTAAAATTATACCTAAAACTAAAGAAAAGTATTTAACTATTACCAAATATTTAGATAATGAAAATGGAGACCGTCCTATTCAAATAAAATTCATAGATTCGTTCCAATTGTTAAGCTCTAGTTTAGATGCACTTAGTAAAAGTTTATCAGATCATGACTTTATTCATTTATCAGCAGAATTTAATAATAAAAATATATGCTTGCTAAAAAAGAAAGGTATTTATCCTTATGATTATATTAACACTTGGGACAAGTACGACGGGTTAGTCCCGCTATGGTATGGTCCCGGTATGGCACCCTCTTAAAATACCTATCAAAAAGTCCCGCTATGGTACCCATCTTTTAGATCTACGTTAGACAATAGAAGGTACAACTGAAAAGAAAAGTGTATCTATAAATAAATACTTTTAGGAGTGTATCAATAAAACGTCTGTTTGCGATATTAAATCAGTCTTTTATTAATTCAAAATATTTATAAAAAAATATCAAACAGTAAAACGAAATAGTGGCTGCTCCTTAAGGATTACTCTTACACGGAGTCTTTACTCACCTTTCTTGTATAATACACACACACCTACACCCACACCTACACACACACACTCACATACACTCACACCTACACACTCACACACACCACTCACATACACTAACACACAACATACAATTTTACCTATTATTACCATACAGTAGAATGACACAGTCCACTTGATATAAGTTTTTGTTGATTATTGACCGTAAACTACCTCTTATAATACAGGTATACCCTAGCTTAAGAGGTAGAGAATATTATTCTTGTACAGATTTTGCAACAAACTATAAATGTATTTTCTAAACCAAATATCACACTGTATTTTCAAACTCTGTATGTTTCTGGATAAATAAAGATTATTATTATTATTATTATTATATTAATTGCAATGTAATTTTTAAAATAATCAACAATATTAATTACAAATAATCAACATGGAGAAAAAGGCGCAAATTGTAAACATAAACTACAAAAAATAATAGCTTGTTCCCAACGAGTCACACCTCAACGGGTAACAGTGTGACTCGTTGGGAATGTTTTGGATAATAATTCCCAACGAGTCACAGTTACTGTTACACTGTTACTCGTTGGGATGATCCCACCTTGATTTAGGGTATCAATACATCTATCGCCACGAAATATTTTCGTTCTCAGATAAACAAAAATTGTTCCCAGGTATTTGGTACAACTTGGGGCACCCCGACTCGGACAGGTTAGGTTAGAAGGGGACGGCGGGGTCTGAAAGACCCCGCCGTCCCCTTCGTGGTAATTTTTTTTTAAACCGCCCAGAAGTAGGAGTCCCGCGAAGCGGGACTCCGTCGGCTATTGTGGAACTGATTTTGCATTGTTTGGTGACTACATTTTGGTGACAGATCTACTATTTTGAGGACAAACCCTATTATTTAAGAAACACAAAACTAATTAAATTGGTGATAGCTTACTAGTTAAGAAAAGATATTTTTTATTAATACTATTTTTTTCTTAACGCATTGTATAACTTTTCTTTACAACAGTACCAAAAACTGAAGGGTACCATAGCGGGACTTTTTGATAGGTATTTTAAGAGGGTGCCATACCGGGACCATACCATAGCGGGACTAACCGAGTACGACGAACCAACACTCCCTCAAAAAAAATATTTCTACAACTCTTTGAAAATGGAAGACATTAGTGATAACGATTATGAACACGCAAAAACTGTGTGGAATGCATTTGATATCAATACGATTGGCGAGTATAACGATTTATATTTAAAATGCGATGTTTTATTACTGTGTGATATATTTGAAAATTTTCGTAATATAAGCTTAAAATATTATAAGTTAGATCCTACATACTATGTAACGGCACCTAGTTTAAGCTGGGACGCTATGTTGCTTTATACACGTGTTGAGCTGGACTTAATTGATGACTTACAAATATATCAAATGTTAGAAAAGGGCATACGTGGTGGTCTTGCTCAGTGCTCACTACGCCATGCAAAAGCAAATAATCCCTATTTATCAGAATACAACGATCTAGAACCATCTAGCTATTTGATTTATCTCGATTGTAACAATTTGTATGGATATGCAATGACAAAAAAGATCCCCATTTCAGAATTTAGACTATTAAATCAGAAGGAAATTAACTGTTTCGATTTAATGAGTGTATCTGATGATAGCGAATATGGCTTTATTCTAGAGGTAGATCTCGAATATCCTGAATCAGTACACGATTTTCATAGTGATTTGCCTTTTGCTCCAGAGAAATTCATACCCCCTGGAGGAAAGACGGCTAAACTAATAGCTAATTTATATGATAAATTTAGCTATGTAATTCATTATATTCACTTAAAGGAGTGTTTGAAATACGGGCTAGTTCTGAGAAAAATCCATCGAATTCTTACTTTTAGGCAAGAAGAATACTTGAAAAAATATATTGATTTAAATACTACTCTGCGTCAAGCATCCGTAACTGCATTTGAGAAAGACTTTTTCAAGCTTTTGAATAATTCAAGTTTTGGTAAAACGATAGAAAACAAACGTAAACAGGTGGATATTAAACTAGCTACAAAATGGATGGACATAGAAAATGTAACAAATAAGCAACTCTGTGCTGAAAAACTAATTTGTAAACCTAATTTAAAATGTGTTTCTATATTTTCCGAAGACTTTGTAGCAGTGCAACTAAAACCTGAGAGATTTTTTTTAGACAGACCGATTTACATAGGTTTTACTGTTTTGGAATATGCTAAGTTACATCTTTATCAGTATCATTATAATATAAAAAATAAATATATGAATAATGTAAGGCTATGTTATACGGACACGGATAGTCTTCTTTATTTATTTTACACAGA
Organism: Griposia aprilina; assembly: GCA_916610205.1. Taxonomy (NCBI): domain Eukaryota; kingdom Metazoa; phylum Arthropoda; class Insecta; order Lepidoptera; family Noctuidae; genus Griposia; species Griposia aprilina. The sequence goes on from OU744287.1 coordinate 1,083,541, forward strand.
AGATATTTACCGTGATATAAAAAAGAATTTAACGGAATTTGATACAAGTAATTTTGACTTAGATAACCCATACTTAATACCTCAGGTAAATGCAAAAGTACCTGGTCTATTTAAAGATGAACTAGGTGGAGACGTGATCAGCGAATTTACTGGTTTAAGAGCAAAACTTTACTGTTTATCGGCTTCTAAAACTGACATAAAAAAAGCAAAAGGTATTTCAAACTCTGTTACTAAAAGGCTCAAGATATCGCATTACAATAAATCATTATTTGATGATAAAAGTAGATCGTGTAAGATGAATATGATTAAGTCAATCAAACATGTATTATATTCACAACAAGTAAATAAACTAGTGATGAATAGAAATGACGATAAAAGATACATACTACAAAATCAGATCAAGACATTGCCTTGGGGTCACTATAACGTTGTATTATAGTTTTTAATTTTATTATATACTTAGAGCTATTATTTTACAGCATTGACTACTGTGTATGTGTGTAAGTAAGTACTATTAAATTTGTTAATAAACGTTTATGTAATGACATTGAACTTTGTTTTATTTATGGATCCTTATATATACGCACGTCATTTACATTTATCTCACATTTCACAATGAAGTTCATCAAGCAACCACAGACTTTAGAAGTTAATAATATAAAATTAGAAAATCCATCATGTAAAGTGAAACATAGTGCACTCTTACCAAATACTATTAGATGTATAATATGCGGTCCATCTAACTGTGGCAAAACTAACATAATGCTTAATTTAATATTACATGAAAATGGTCTCAAATTTAAGCATATTTACTTATACTCGAAGACGGCTTTCCAGCCAAAATATTGCTTTCTAAAACAAGTTATGAGCTACATACCAGGTGCTAACTTCTTTGTCTTCAATGATAATAAAGAAATCATACATCCTAATGATGCATTAACTAATGCACTAATGATTTTTGATGATGTAGCATGCGAAAATCAAATCAATATTAGAAAATAACTTTGCAATGGGGAGACATAAACAGATAGATTGTTTTTACTTATCACAAACCTATTCCAAAATACCTAAACATCTAATACGAGATAATGTGAATCTTTTGATAATCTTCAAACAAGACGAGATAAACTTAAAACATATATACAATGAGCACGTGAATACAGATATCGAATGGTTTCAATTTAAAAAACTTTGCTCTGCTACTTGGAAAGACCGCTTTGACTTTTTATTGATTAATAAAGATTGCCCCCTAAATGAAGGTAGATACGGACAAGGCTTTGACATATTTGTATATTTTTAGAAAGTTCATATATACCAACATATTGCAGAAAACATATCAATCGAAATCTGATATCGGTAAATAACGGATGGGTCATTAACAAACATCATGCAGGTTAATATTAAAGAACAATTGATAAAGTCAGTTGACAGTATAAAAAATAAAATTAAAACAATGCAAAATGTAGAAGATGCAGCTCATTTAAAATTTAAAAAGGTTTTCAAACCAATAACAGATCCACTAGATACATTAATTAAAGCGAATGATAAAATTAAACCAATATTTGACATTTAAAGAGACGAAAGTAGCACGCTTGAAAGATTTAGCTCATCAACTGATTATGCTCCAGATTATGAAAGTTTTGAAGAATGTATAAAATCAGATTCAAATGAAGATTGTGAGTTTTATAAAGACGCACTCTCAACAAATCCTTTTAAAGATTCTAATGATACACTTATTTCACTAAATAAAGAAGATATGATGGAAATCTATGATAATATGAATGTCCCATTCGGGATACGTAGTGAAAATAAAAAACTGATGATGGGGGATAGCAAGGTTACGTTTTCTCTTGCAAATAAGACCAGTAAAGTACCTAAAACAAATATAGTCACAATTGATAAAAGGTCTTATAAATTAACACCAGGCCTAAAGGAACTTTTAGTACGCAGTAAACCTGACCTTAATTTGGTCACTGAACAAGATAAAATTGACTATAAAGATATGCTTCTTAATACACATGCGCACAAACGAGACTTTCATCCTAATGGTCAAATAAAAGGTGATAAATGTTTAAAATATCGTCAAATTATTAAACCTTTTTTTTCGCAAAATAGTTACGTTCAAGATGAAGGACAGATAATGAAAACAAAATGCGGTGGTTTTTTGCCTAAGTTAAAAAAATATAAAAGTAATACCGATTATGTCTACTGGGATGACCCTAATGAACTAATTGAGAGGTTGAAACCTCTAATTACATCAAAAAATGCCGGTAATACTAATCATGACAACGAAATTCTATCAATTATAGAAGAGTTAAAAGAAGCCGATATTATAAAAGAGTAAAAACCTTTGGAATGTTCTCAGTTATCAAAGTTGTATGCAACATGAATGAACATAAAAATATTAATTGTGTTCGTACAAATAAAACATCAGTCATAACTAGAAATAGTATAAATGTGGAACGTGTTGAGATTAAAAATACAATAAAAGAAACTGAATCGCATAAAAATATTATTGAAGAGCCAATCGAAAAACTTAAAGTTAATATTTGCTTGCAAATAGAAAAACTGAATAAACTGATTTCAATTTTAAACGATAAAGTAAGAAATCTCGAAAAGAATATTGAGTTAAAAGAAATTGCAGGAAAATTAAATAAACATTATGAGCAAAGCCGATGTCATAAATGAAATACATAAATGTGCTAGAGTTAACTTTCCAAGAAGACAGGTCATACTTAAAGATATAGATGATCTCTGGCAAGCAGATTTAATGGATATGCAAGCAATTTCTAAAGTGAATGGTGGTTACAAATATATACTAGCAATCATAGTTACTTTTTCAAAATATGCTTGGACAGTTCCTCTGAAACAAAAAAATAAACAAGAGGTGACAAAAGCATTCGAAAAAATATTGCTTAAAGGACGTGTTCCAAGAAATTTGCAAAGTGATATGGGAAAAGAGTTTTATAATAATAAATTCAAAAATATTGTTACAAAGTACAATATTAATACAATATTAATCATTATTAAACGTATTCTACTAAAAAAGCCTCAATTGTCGAAAGATTAATAAGAACATTAAAAAATAAATTATACAAAGAATTTAGTCTTAACGGGAATTACAAGTGGATAAATGGAACACTTATCAAAATTGCATATGAATACAATAATACTACTCATAGAACTGTGGGACAACCTCCAGCTTCTATAACTCATGCCAATAAATCCGATATAATGCAGAGATATATTCGTATGGCTGAATGTAAGAAAAACATTAAGTGTAGGAAATTTAGCGCGGGTGATTTTGTAAGAATAAGTAAATACAAAGGATGTTTTGATAAAGGCTATTATCCTAATTGGTCAACAGAAATATTTAAGATAAAAACAATACAAGAAACTAATCCGATAACTTACTTGATAGAAGATACAAGATGTCGACCAATACTAGGAGCATTTTATGCTCAAGAACTTCAAAAAACCAGCCAACCTAGTTTGTACTTAGTTGAAAAAGTATTGAAAAGAAAAGGGAATCAAGTATTTGTGAAGAGGCTCGGACTTCCTATTAGTGAAAACAGCTGGATAGATAAAAAATATATATTATAAGAGAGCCAATCAAAAATTTGTTCTAATGTGTATTTAAGCAAATACATATAGGTTTTCTATTCATTATGTATTTGTTCTTAAAACAAAAAAGACTTGTATTTGTACCTATTAAATGCGTTTCTATTACTTTAGAGGGACAAAAAAGAAATAGCAATGAAAGCAACAGAAGGCATTTCAGACAACAAAAAAACAGTTTCACTAGCATTCAACAAAAAAATCAATAAAGTAAAAAAGGAAATGGTTTTAAGAAAACACTTAAAAAAATTGTTAGCCATACTAAAAAGCACATTAAAAAATTAAAACCACCATGTAAGAAAGCATTGATGGAATTAGCATACGCGGCAGCTAAAGAATTTGCATCAGATACATCAATTAAATTACCTAGGATTATACCAGTACCAAAAACTGGAGGATTTCTTCCTTTAGTACCAATATTTGCTGGATAATCTGCTGCTGGCAGTTTAGCAGGAGGTGCTGCTGGTATTGCAAAAGCAATTAACGCATACAAAACAGCTAAGAAGCAATTGCGTGAAGCACAACGACACAACAAGGAAATGGAGGCGTTAATCATTGGAAGAGGATTACATCTCAAGCATTACAAGGATGGTTTAGGCATTTACATAACAGAGATAAAAAACTGAAACCTAGGCTGCCCAATAGAGCTTTATCCAATATTGATATAATGAAACACTCGAATAATATTCCATTCTTACGAGGTGTGTTTATGAGAGATAAATTACCAGATGAAGTATTGGCGGTAGAATGTGGAGTGATTAATCTTGACTCTTCTGAAAACTCTGGTACTCATTGGGTAGCCTATGGCAAGATAAATGAATACATTGAATATTTTGACAGTTATGGTAACTTAAAACCTCCTAAAGAATTTACGAAATATGTAGGAAATAATATTCAGTATAATTATGAAAATGTACAGAGAGATAATTTGTATAACTGTGGACACTTGTGTTTAAAATTTCTTAGGTCATTTTGGAAAGACAATAAAGTAACATAACATATTGATGTTTTTCTTTTAATACAAATGAATGTCCTTGTAACGTAAATTTGACTAAAAGTTACAAAGTAAAAAGTTATAAAAGTTCATATCTTTATATTCAACGCCCACTGTTAGTTTGTCTGTGATGATGATAACTACTCGCATTGTAAAGAATAATTGAGCTAAATTTTATAATAGTAATACTAACTATTTTGTTTAAATACATGAATCAACATGCTAGTTTTTAATAAAACACCAGGCGTGAAAAGAAAATGTTATATTACACTTCCTGTTTCCAAAGAAAGCAGACGTGTCAACGCAATAAACATTAAAAGAATAATTAAAATTACTAAAGAGAATAAAAGATTTCTTAGAGATATTGGATTAAATTTAAAATAATAACAACATGCTTCAAATAACAGATTTACCGCAACATGACAACTCTATTGAAAGTTATGAGATCCATAGCTGTACGGGCAGCAGCTCCGCACACTGAGAGGTAGGATGTAGGTGGATGAATCACTCGGGATGTGTACAGGAAATAAAATCACTGTTTTGTGTCCGATAATGATTGACCATTTATTTAATAAAACAACAAATTATATAATGCCAAAAGTAGGTGGCTTGTGGCGGGCGTAATAGCTTAGTCAGCGAATGTACATAAATCGGTAAATTAGCAACTGCTTGATCAGGTAAAAACTAAAACAATAAATATCATGTGGCGATGCTCGTACATCCTGCCGACTATAAAAGTACAAATGTCCAGTAAAATGCATTATCCAAGGGTAAGTAAAGTATGTAAAGAAAGTTATTGGAAGGTTCTATGTCCGTCGCTAACTGTCATTGGCGACGTTTCGCGATCCACCTTGCTGCTGTTAGGAAGATGTCTGGTGACCTCTTCTAGATCCGGGGTGTCTGCCTTTGCTTGTCCTTCCGTAGGGAGATGCCGTTCAGTAGGACTTGGGGCCATCTCAATCTCTTCCTTGTGCGCCTGCGTTCCTGTTCTGTTTCCTTGAGGTGTACGGAGACAGCGTGCTTTAATTTGGACGCATACCCATATGCTGAATATTGTTGCACAGGTTATCATACAGCCGTACAGGACGTAGTGATGTTGCTCCGCCTCCACGGAATTAACCATTTGTATGTCCTGTTGTTCTTTAACCAGCTCAATTTTTCTCTAAAGACTCTTTAGTTGTTCTTCATGTGTTTCAAGTTCCATATTTGTTATATTTGTCATTTGACTATTGCTTGTTAATAGTTCGTTTAGATTTATCTCTGGTACGTAGATCTCTTGCTCATTTCCTAATTCCATGGTGCTTTGCATTTTGTAATGTGCATGAATCAGATGTTTATCGCCGCGCATCATGCAACCTGTAGCTAAGGTGATGATGCCTGTATTTTGTAGTGTCTGTGACGTAATTCCCGCAGGACAGAAAATGCGCATAGTGCATTCCTCGCAACACGTAAACAACCAAGCTCCCTTACTGTGCAGTTTTTTCCAGTCATTGCTGCAATTCGATACCTTAGTGCGGCAGGTTGTTACTCCTCGATTGTTTATTATGCCTGCTTCGCACATTGTTGTGGCTGTTTTTATACTGTATATAGGTAGGTCAAGGTTGCATAGCAACAGCTGATTTGTGTTTACTTGTTCGCACGATGAAAGATGTTGTTGATCCAGTGGTATCATCATGTCTAGCTTCAAGTTAACGGCTATGTATTTGGTTGTGGGTATTATGTTAATCATGGAGGTTCCCTTTATGTTGCGGATTGGGATGACTTCGGTTAGTTCGTACTGTTCGTCTGCTACTAACGGGATTTTTACTTCGAATATGATGAAGTCTTCGGTTAGTTTTCCTTGCACACTTGCTAGTTTATACATTTCCCGGATACACTTGAACTTGTTTGAGCAAGGGAGAGATAATCCTTTTGGGACTTGTCCTGATATGATGTTCAACTGTTTTTCGAACGCATCGGGTTTCAACAGGTGAGTGTCGACCTTGCCGTGACGAAGATCTGTAACTAGGCTGATCAACATGTCTTGTATTCTCCGCAAGTTTGTTACCATCATGTTTGCGGCAAGTGCAGTAGCAGTAAGGAACGTTGCTTGGTCTTGTTCGGTTTTCAGTTGTTGGAGCGAGTCTCTGAGACTTTTGTTGATGACAATGAACTGCCGGTTCATTACTTGCTCGTTCCTCTTCAGAAGGTTATATTCCCCTTCGATTATTGAAGTCTGTTGTTTGTACAGATTGTACAAGTGGTCTTCATTGCTGTGCAGTAGTTTGATGTCGTTGTTGTATTTTTCGGCGAATTTGTCATCAAGTACTCCAAATAGAGAGTTGGCAATGTTCCCAATTCCGTTTATGAGACCTCGCTTGCTACGTATTCCGTGGTCGGATTGTAGTACTTCGTTGTAGTGTTTGAGCTCGTTTAGTTGCTCGAGTTGTGTGGATATAGTCAAGTACGCTATATTTCGTTGACAAAGTCCGTGTAATTGCTGGACGTATTGTTCAACGGCAGAAGTACTTTTCCAGTAAGTTGACATGTTGTAGTATACTACCAGTCTCCATTCGTCTTGTATTATCTGTAAGTCTGCGGCTTTGTCAAAGTATACAAGGCGGGTCGGGTCTAGAGTTGTTACATTGACGAGTTGTTGCATGGACGGTGTCACACACGTAACCATCAGTACTAGTAACGTGCTTAGGTACTTGAGGACGTTACAGCTGGAAACACCCTTCTGTGCCCGTCTAGGGCTCACCCGACGTTGAGATGTTGATGACGTCGCCTCTGGTTGTGTTGGTTTGTTTTCTTTGTTGTACCCGGTTTCAATTGGTAATCGGGACAATTTCGTTACGGGTCACTTCATTATGTTGGATTTAGTTTTGAGCGTGACGACTTGTACCAAGTTATCCGGTCCAGGATGCGTCTCTATAACTCGCCCTAATAACCATCGGGCTGGGGCTATTTGTTCTTCCTTTACAAGGACGACGTCATTCACGGCAATGTTGCGTGTTGGAGTTTGCCATTTCCCTCGTAATTGTAATGTTTGTAGGTAATCTTTGGACCATTTCTTCCAAAATTCCTTGTACATGTTTTCTGTCAGGCGCCATCGTAAAGTTAACTGGCTGTTGTCACTCTCTGACGTCATCGGAGGTGCCAGAACCGGTCCACCGACTAAAAAGTGGCCTGGTGTCAAGTAATCGATGTCGTCGAGGTCGTTTGTTAGGGCGACAAGTGGCCTTGAGTTGAGGCAGGCTTCAATTTGTACTAGCAAAGTAGTAAACTCTTCGTACGTAAGCCTTTGTTCCCCAAGGACGCGTTTTAGGTGGTGTTTCATACTCTTGACTGCAGCTTCCCATAGTCCTCCCGCTGTGGGCCAAGATGGTGCGTTAAAGTGCCATTCCATACCTTTTTCGGAAGTGTTGTTGATGAGGTCGTCGTTAACTAGAAGCTGCAGTGCCTCCTGGCGTTCTTTGGCTAGAGCTCTTGCTGCTCCGACAAAGTTCGTTCCGTTGTCACTGTAGATATGTTTTGGTGTTCCTCGTCGTGCGCATAGCCGCTTCAATGCTGCGAGGAATGTTATCGTGCTGAGATCTGACACCAGCTCCAGGTGGATGGCTTTTGTGCATAAACAAATGAAAATCGCGATGTAGGCTTTAACTGTTTTAATGCCGCGACCTTTGTTAGCCTTTATTTCAACGTGTCCCGTGAAATCCACGCCCGTGTGTGTGAATGGCCTTGAAGGTGTAACTCGAGGCGTTGGTAAGTGTGCCATTTGTTGATTGCTGCGTTGCGTTTTGTAGCGGTGGCAGGTGACACATTTGTTGAGTTGCTTCTTGATTGGTTTCATGCCGCCAAGTATCCAATATTTGTTACGAAGGTTTCCCAAAGTAAGCCTGGCACCGCCGTGGAGAGTATTCTTGTGGGCTTGGTCAATCAGGAGGTCTGATAACTTGTGTTTGTTTGGTAAAATTATTGGATGTTTTTGGGAGTCGTTTAACTTAGCATGTTCAAGTCTTCCTCCCACTCGAAGAATACCTTGTGCGTCTAGCATTGGGCTTAAACTCAACAGTTTGCTTGTAGCCCGTACCTTGTTATGTTTGTGTAGGTATGCTATTTCATCGCCAAATGTATTGTTCTGTGTAGTTTTCACAAGCAGGTGCTGAGTCTGCACAATGTCTTCCGTAGTTAAGTGTGACCTGTGTATGGCTCTTGTTGCGTCACGCGAGTTGTTTATGAATCGTCTGATCCAGCTGATGACTCGGGTTGCATAAGTCATCGTGCTGTATTTTTGCAGTAGTTGCTCGATGAGTGGCGCGTCTATTGTTTGTATTGCGCAGGTTTGACCTCGTTTATTTTTCTCTTCGTTCGTTGTAAAAATACCTTGTTTGGGTATGTTGTTGTTTTGAAGCCAGGTTGGGCCTTTCCACCACAGTTCGTGAGCTATCAAGGCTGATGGTGAGATTCCTCTGCTTGCGCAGTCCGCAGGATTGTCTTCGGACTTGACATGGGCCCAGGAGTTGGGTGGTGTTATTTGGATAATTTTTGTGACTCTGTTGGCTACGAAACTCTTCCAACGGCTCACATCACCATGTAGCCAGCCAAGCACCACCATGGAGTCCGTCCAGCAATGTATGGTGTGGATCTGCGAGTTGATGGAGTTTTTTACTTTTTCGATCAGTCGGGCTAGTAGTACTGCACCACATAACTCCAGTCGTGGCAGAGAAATAGGCTTTCTCTGTGGGGCTAGTTTTGTTTTAGCTGCTACTAGCCTTATCATCTGTTTACCTTCTTTATCAGTGGTCTTGCAATATATGACACATGCATAGGCTCGTTCTGATGAATCACAGTAGCCATGAAGTTCGAAGGGTTGTTGGGTGTCGCCGATCCAGCGTGGTATGGTTATGTCGTGTATGTGTGCGAGCTGATTGCGGAATTGCTCCCATTCTTGCTGTATCTTTAGTGGGAGTTTATCATCCCAGCTCGTTGTAGTTGACCAAGCATGTTGAAAAATTAGCTTGGCTTTCACTGTTACCGGTGATAGCCAACCAAGTGGGTCATACAGTTTTGATATATCCGACAGTAGTGTGCGTTTTGTGTCGACATCACGTTTGTTGCAGAGTGGTATTTGTTTGTAGGTAAACTGATCCGTGCGCGGGTTCCAAGTGATGCCTAGCGTTTTGTTGGTGTCTGCATCCTTGAAGTCGAACATTTTTTGGCTTATCAATTCATCGGATAAGCCTTCAAGTAGGCGCGTTTCGTTGCTAGCCCACTTTCGTAAGTTGAATCCACCGCCCTTCAGCATTGTTATAAGTTGACTTCGAGCTTTCTGTGCTGTTATGAAGTCGTGACTCCCGCCTATTAAGTCGTCCATGTATAGCTGATTGGACAGAATAGCCGCCGCCAAGGGGTACTGTGCGCCGTCATCCTTTACCAGTTGCCTTATGGTGCGCATTGCCAGGAAGGGAGCGGACTTGGTACCATATGTTACTGTAGTCAGTTGTAACTCTTGTAACGGCTCTGTGACTGAATCCCTCCACACTATTTTTTGTAAGTGTTGGTCTTTTTCCTGAATACGTATTTGTCGGTAGAATTTCTCAATATCCGCTGTGTACACGTATTCAAATGCCCTCCATCGTAGAATAATAGCTTGTAAGTCTTGTTGTAAGTTAGGCCCGCATTCCATCAGTTGGTTTAAACTGTGTCCCGAGCTAGTGGTTGCTGATGCATTGAAAACCACTCGGAGTTTGGTTGTCGTTGAATCGGGTCTCATTACTCCATGATGGGGTAGGAAACAGCTTGGCGTGTCCGGCTCTGTGCACCTTTTCATATGTCCTAGAGCTTTGTATTCGCCGATGAAAGCCTTGTAGCTTGAAGCGAGGGTTTCGTCTCTTGTCAAACGTTTTTCCAATTGCTTGAATTGCGCGACTGCTTGTGGCTTTGATCGTCCTAAATATTGCTCGAACTTGGTCTTCATGGGGATTCTCACTTCATACCGCCCATCTTCTTGTCTTTTTGTTGTATCAGCGTACAGCCTCTCGCAGTACTCCTCATCGACAGTCGTAGACTGGTCGTCTGATATTATCTCTTTAATTTCCCAGAAACGAGAGATATCGCTAGTGTCCACCACGACATGACAGTTGAAAGTATTCGTATTTCCAACTAATACCCAGCCGAGCTTTGTTTGTTGTGCTATTGGTGCGTATATGTTTCCTCGAATAATGTTGCTCATGACTATGTCGCCATATACCCCAGCATCAAGTAGAATGTCAATCGGCCTTGATAAGTTGAATTGTGGGTCGGCCAGGTTAATGTTTTCTATGTGAGGCCAATCTTGTTTTTCGAAGGAGTAGTTAGGCAGGTTGTTGAGTAGTTTAGCCATTACTAATGCCGGCGTTGAAAACTCGTAATCTCCGTAAAGGGACTTACAGTCCAACTGAACGGTCCCGTTGCTCTGGCTGGCAAATGCTCCGATCCCTGACACAGTTGAGTTGTGGTTGCGTCGCGGAAGGCCAAGTCGTTGCACAGCCGATTCTGTTATAAGGTTCAGTTGGGAGCCTTGGTCTAGAAGGCATCTAAGTACGGTGTAAGTTCCATCTGCAGCCTTTACTTTAAGTTGTACTGTAGCCAGTAAAACTTCGTTAAAATTTCCTGACACGTGATTGGTTTTTCGCTGCATGTTGTTGTTTGTCACGCCTTCGGCCATTTGGCTTGACGACAGTGTCGCTGACGTAGTATCGCGGACTAGGTCATGTAGCGTGGTGTGATGTGCGCCGTTACACACTTTGCATCTTTTCTGCGAGTTGCATTTCTTTCCGTTGTGCGGATACATGCAGTTTTTGCAAATGTTCAATTGCTCAATTGTCCTAATTTTTATGGCTGGCGTCATTTCTTGAAACTCTTTACAGTAGAGCAAGATGTGGCTTGTTTTGCAAACTGGACAATTTCTGTCGGAGCTTGTATGGTTTGCTTTGGGGTAGCGTCTGTATCTGTTGTACGCATCTCTTGGTACTGTTGTCATCGAGGCCCCTTTATTTGGGGTGACGTCGGCATCTGTTTGTTTGTTGGGTTTACTTGTTTTCTTCACTACTGACTCCAGCGCCGTGAACTTCCCTTCGATGAACTGGATGAATTCCTTGAAGTCGGGAAGCCCTCTTGGATTTTTCCTCGCCTCCATGTAGTCAGCGTAGGTCTGAGTGTCTAGTTTTGCTGCCAGAATGTGCACCAAAATCGGGTCCCATGTTGCCGTGTCGATGCTCAAGTTACGCAACGCGTGCACGGTTTCGAGACTGGTGTCGTGTAGGCGCTTCAGCTCGTACGCGTTTTGATTTTGAATCGTAGGTTGACTCATCAAAACTTGCATTTGCTTGGTGAAGAGCATCTGCAAGTTATTGTACCTATGGTGGAGGATTTCCCAGCAGGAGTCGTAGTTGCTCTCGGAAACAGACAGATGTTGCACAAGGCGCTCAGCTTCTCCTTTTAGCTTCCCTTTCAGGTGTTGCATCTTCTGCCCCTTCGAGAGGGAAGGGTTATTATGGATAGCCGCGATGTATAGATCGAGGAATGTCGGCCATTGTGTGTAGTTTCCAGAGAATATCGGTATTTCGATCCTTGGCGCACTATCCCGTTGTTGGACAGCGTGGTTGAGTTTGCGGTTGAGACCTCGCTTTGTGCACTCGTATGTTTCTTCGTACTGCGAGAACTCGAGCTCGTAGTTTACGTCGCTACCGACGAGAACGTTGTCGAGCTGCCAGTGCACTTCGTCAATCGCCCTCCATCGCGATTCGAGGACCCTAAGCTTGTCTTCTATCTCCCATTTCTCAATAATGTCAGCAGTACGCAAGTTGCTGACGAAACGTGAGAAGGCTCTAAAGTTGGTTGCTTGTTGATTTTTTAGCTCGTCCGATCTCGATAGGACTCCAGTGTTCTTGTTCTCTTCTTCTGGGCGACTCGCGAGTTCCGCAGTGCTTGTTGACCATGTTTGCAGCTTATGTTGTATGTTTGAGTAGTTCGACTTGACCCTGTCGTATACTTTTGTTGTGTAGTATATGTCGGTCTGGTCTATGGCGCCCTGTAGCACGCCATGATTCATTTCGAATTCGTTCCAGTGCGCCTGGAGGGTATCCAGTCTGCCCCAGATGTATGTGGCGGTTTTGCGGTCAGGGCCATCTTTTCCGAAGTTGACACCAATTTTTCGGATGCCCTCTGCGATGATTTCCTGCCGCTTGAGAAGTTCTTGTTGCCTGGCGTCCATAATTGTTGCACGAGTATGTATGCGTGTAGTGGATGGACGTTAGCTCGGTTGACTTCACTGTTGTATTGTTGTATGTAGTTCCCGAACCACCAAATGTTGATGTTTCCCACGGCGATCGCAGGGTCCGAAGGAATCTCTCCGTACGATATTGTGCGCCTTCTCAATCTGACTGGGGCGATCCGCTTGTGGAAGACCAGTCAAACCGATTCGCTATCGTAAGTAGAAACACTTCGTACCTGTGCGACTTGCAGGACTGTTTGCTCCAGTAGTGGCAATCCGGCTCGAAGGACCATAAATGTACGGGCAGCAGCTCCGCACACTGAGAGGTAGGATGTAGGTGGATGAATCACTCGGGATGTGTACAGGAAATAAAATCACTGTTTTGTGTCCGATAATGATTGACCATTTATTTAATAAAACAACAAATTATATAATGCCAAAAGTAGGTGGCTTGTGGCGGGCGTAATAGCTTAGTCAGCGAATGTACATAAATCGGTGAATTAGCAACTGCTTGATCAGGTAAAAACTAAAACAATAAATATCATGTGGCGATGCTCGTACAATAGCTACAATCTGTATAATACTAGTTTCAAAGAAAATGATGAAATCAGAATACCCATACATCATCAAGATTTGTATGTATTGCCATGCAACAGTTCCATTTTTATAGAAGGCTATGCAAGTGTATCTACTAAAGATTCAACAGGAAAAATAATACAAAAAGAAGTTAATTTCATAAACAATCCAATCTCATATTTGTTTCAAGACATTAGGTACGAAATAAATGGTGTTGAAATCGATTGCATTAAAAATGTCGGTATCACAACAACTTTAAAATCATTCGTCTCCATGAATGAAGGTGAAAGTAAAGCTGCGGCAATTTGGGGATGGAACTTAAATGGTAGGAAAATAGGTAATGGACACTTCAGCGTTATCGTGCCATTGAATAGATTACTAGGATTTGCAGAAGATTATAAAAAAAATATAATTAATTGTAAACATGAACTTATTTTACAAAGAAGCAGCTCCGCATTAAACTGTGTGCTTAGGGAGAAAAATGATAGCCTAGAATTTGATATACAAAAAATACAATGGCGAGTGCCACACATTAAAGTTTCTGATCGTAACAAATTATCATTGCTTAAGAGTTTGTTAGCATTTAGAAACTGGGATTTGTATGAATATCCGTTATTACCAAGAACAACAAAGCATTCATGGTCGGTGAAGACAACTTCACAATTAGAGAAGCCAAGGTTCGTTATATTTGATAAATAAATGATAAATGATAAATGATTTTATTTCTGTAAATAGGTTTGTACAAACACTTTTACACGTCAATGATATTTTAAAACTAGATGAGGTCGGCGTTTCCTATCTGACTACTCTGAGAAGAAAGGCCGAAACAAACTCAGAGGTCACAGTCTCTTTTAAAGTCCAGACATAATCTTGGTCAGATCATGTGAAGACCATGTAGATTTGTCTGAAATGGTATTTTGAAGAAAAACCACACAGATTGAGTGGACCTGTCCAGTCAGTGCACGCATTTGTCAGTAATCGTGCAGCTCAACTCAGAACTTAAGGAGCTCAACGATTCAACGAACAATACCAAAGAAAGGACATTTGGGTAGGCCACAAAAATTACTCAAACTGCCAGACTAAGATAAAACTACCTGAAAGGAAAAAAAAAAAAAAAAAAACAACAATGACCCACATAGTCTTCACATTCACAATATTAAAATGAATATCATGTATTTAATCTAGCCTGCATGCTACTCACATTCACAGACAGGTTTCTCTTTAAATGTCATCAAAAAAATCTTAATATGTTATGTCATGTAATTCAATAAAAATGACATTATTAATTCCAAAACACATAATCACAGTATAAAATGGATTGTTGCTTGGGGGTACATTGAAGTAGCTTAATTAATCCCAAGCCTTTTTGTCATCCAAGTAATCTTTAACTTTATAGAAACCTTTTTGACAGAGTTTCTGTTTAATAAATGATTTAAATTTATTGAGGCTCAGTTCTTTAACAAGACTTGGGAGTTTGTTGTAAAAACGTATACTTTGGCACTTAAATGAATTACTAATTTTTTGGAGCCTAGTCGAGGGCACAATAAGTAAATCTTTGTATCTAGTATTTATGTTATGAATGTCGCTGTGTTTAGAATATAGATTAATATTCTTTTTTACATAAATAAGGTTTTCATATACATATTGAGATGCGACAGTCATTATGTTTATTTCCTTAAATTTATCCCTCAGTGAATGCCTACAACTAAGGTTATAAATTGCTCGAATGGCTCGTTTCTGCAGCACAAAAATAGCCTGAATGTCGGCTGCATTTCCCCACAGCAAAATGCCGTACGACATTACACTATGGAAATAACTAAAATATACTAATCGGGCTGTTTCGACATCAGTCAAATGACGGATTTTATAGACCGCGTAGGCTGCAGAGCTCAGCCGCTTCGACAATTTGGTTATATGTGGGCCCCACTGTAGCTTCGAGTCCAAAGTAACACCTAAGAACACAGTGGTGTCCACAAGATCCAATTCCGTCCCATTTACTAGTACATTGGTTTTCACCTGTTTAACGTTCGGTGTTAGAAATCTAATACATTTAGTCTTTTTCTCGTTTAAAAGTAAATTATTAACACTAAACCAATGCACTATTTTAGCGATAGCATTATTTACATCGTCAGTAACTGTCCGTTGTCGTTTAAGCTTAAATAAAAGTGATGTGTCATCTGCAAATAA
The DNA here is from genome assembly GCA_916610205.1 of Griposia aprilina. Lineage (NCBI taxonomy): Eukaryota > Metazoa > Arthropoda > Insecta > Lepidoptera > Noctuidae > Griposia > Griposia aprilina. The sequence continues at coordinate 1,099,152 of OU744287.1, forward strand.
CACTATTTCATGACTGTTCTTTACAAGGTAAGGTAGGTCATTAATATATACGAGAAATAAAAACGGGCCAAGAATTGAGCCCTGCGGAACTCCCATACTGACAATAGATCCCGCGGATCGCTTGCCGTTAACGTCCACTCTTTGGATCCTATTATTCAAATAAGAAATAAGAAGATCCAAGGCAGTGTTTCTAACACCATAGTGATGTAATTTCCTGACCAATGTATCATGAGAAACACAATCGAAAGCCTTAGACAAGTCACAAAAAATACCTAGGGCATCATGCGACTTCTCCCAGGCCTCAAAAATATGTGCAAGAAGCTCAACGCCAGCATCGGTAGTAGAGCGACCCCTTGTGAAACCGAATTGTTTACTGTTTAATAATTTATGTTTATTAAAATGTTTTTGCAATTGATCTAGCATCAATTTTTCAAATATTTTACTGAAGGTGGGAAGCACAGAAATTGGCCTAAAGTTCGTGGGGTCTGATGTGCTTCCCGATTTAAACAAAGGTATTATTTTACTACTCTTCATTAAGTCAGGAATTACTCCATAGTCAATACATTTATTAAAAATAATTGCCAGTTCAGGCGCTACAGTGTTGATTATACATTTTGCAACCTCTACGGAATTTCCCCATAGATCAGCTGTTTTTTTAACATTAAGTGTATTGAAAGTTTTAATAATATAATAATTTGGTTTGCAAACAAACCGAAAAACTAATAAAAGTAGAAGTTCTTCCTTATTCGATCATTGTAATGTATCCAATATTAAATTATTTTTAAATTCACAATATTATCCTTATGACTCACTTAATCTGAAATTTGATGAAAATAAATACAGTATATTATACGAAATGTATTCTAATTTCCGTCAGTCATATTACAACTTTGACATAGACCCATTGCTTAGCTTCAATCAATTAAAAGAAATTGCTCCGCTTTTTGTGATTGATTGCTCAAGACAAAACGAATCGGTTAAAACTGGACCAGTCGATGTGCGATTAGAAATTGAATGTTCTGAAGATATTCCAGATAATACATCTGCGTATTGTTTAATAATAAACGATCGACTTTTCGAATACAAACCTTTGAGTAATATTGTGAGAAAATTATCATGAATGTTATCGTAGATGTACAAGGGTTTAAGGATGAAAAAAACAAATTTATTCCGAAAGAAATAGCAATAATGTATGAAGGACGCATACAAATACTGTTATTAAAACCACCACGAGCATTTCATGACTTAACGAAAAAAGAACGGTTACAAGTAGCCTGGATTGAAAGAAATAGAGGAATACACTGGAATGAAGGCGCCGTACCATATTTTAACTACAAAGCCAATCTGGGTAATTTTTTTAAAAATAAAAATATATTTACAAAAGGTAGCGAAAAAGTGTTATGGTTAAAAGATATATTCGGAATTGATAATGTATATAATTTAGAAAGTAAGCAGTGTCCTAGTATAGTAGAATTGTATAAAAAATATTCAAAATCATCTGATATTATAAGTTGCATCAATCAAACCAAAATTTGTGCCTTAAAAAATGTGTTTTGTTTAAATAAATGGTGTGTCGAAAATAATGTTCTTATTTCATAAGCAGCAATGTAAATATACAAGTAAACCAACATTTTGGTTTTATTTTTACTCCTATCTTTGTTATTTAGAATGTCTATAATATAACACAACATCAGTAACTCTCCTAACACATGGAACAGTATGCTAATTCTAGTATGAATAGCACATTATGTAGAATCTACAATTAAATGCTACTAGCATTAGAGCCCAAGTAACTTATAAATTGCTAACAATCAGTTTGCACGACATTTCATTCTTACAATTGTAGTGTGAAGGTTCATCACAAGAAAATTATATCGTTTCATTTTGTAAAGTCATTTCTAAGAGTTGTACCTGTACGATTATATTTATTTGAGAAAATAATAACATGCTATGCAGTCAGAAAATAAATAAATACAATCCTCGATATGACATGTATAATACTTATAAAATGCGTGAATTATCGTTTAGACATTATTGGGCAACGGTTGATTCAAGGAGAAGATTGGTGATGGAAATGGCCGACGCTGGATTTTTTTACTGTGGAAATAGTGTAAATGACAAAGCAGCATGTTTCTCATGTGGAGGTATAATAGAAGATTGGGAGATTTACGACGATCCTTGGATGCAACACGCTATACATTTTCCTCAATGTTATTATTTGAACGCTGTGAAAGGAAAATATTATATTAATAAATGTCTGCAACAGGGACTCTATTAGAATATACGTCATCGGATCATACATCAAAGTAGGTCAACTTACGCCTACATAATATTAAACCGCACTGCATCGCAACATTTGACCCTCATCATTTCAGTGTGACGGTTCAATTTTACTTTATCTTATTAAAAGTAAATATTAACTACAATGTCTAATTCATTAAAATCTGATTTAGAAGGCATTCATAAAATTATTTTCAAGAATGCTGACGGTGAAATTATATTTACTCAAGATATGCAAACTGACCCGAAAATACCGAATGTAAGTTCATTGTAACTTAAGGATAGTGATACAAACCAGACAAAAGATTTCTTTCACGTAAAGATGCAAGATTCGGTGAAATCTAAGTTTGAATACCCTCATTATCTTATAGTCAAGAGTGGTCATCATAAGGATGCTCATACATTGGTTCGAGTTAGCGACACACAGACTGATCGTGAAAGATATAATGCAAGCTCATCAAAACCTAGTGAAAGTAGTGTATCGAAAACAGCAGACACAGTTCTACCTGATTTAGAAGATGTTTTATGCTATCAGATTCAGCGAGGAAGCGAAATTAATTTTATTTAAACAGCTTTATCTTCACTGTACCAGTTCGACTGCATATTATTATCGACTCGTTATTTATTAAATTGTATACCTAAAGTATTACGCAACCTAGAAAGAACAACACAACAAGAACAATAGATGATTCTGAATACAGCACTCATTCTGAATACAACCTTTATTTGAATAGAGGATTCTGATTACAACCTTCATTTTGAATAGAGGATTCTGAATACAACCTTCATTTTGAATAGAGGATTTTGAATACAACACCCAGTTTGAATAGATGATTCTGAATACATCACTCATTCTGAATACAACCCTTATTTTGAATAGAGGATTCTGATTACAACCTTCATTTTGAATAGAGGATTCTGAATGCAACCTTCTTTTTGAATAGAGGATTTTGAATACAACACTCAGTTTGAATAGAGGATTGGGGGACCTGGATCTTGATCCAGGTCCCCCAATCCTACCCTACTGGTATGCTAGCATCAAAAAAGAAATAGATACTAACAAAAAATATATCAATGGACGGCTGGACTAGAATCGAAAATGAAATAGATATCAGCAAACAACCGAGCATAAAAAAGCTTACCTTTGGTCACGAGGCCTAAAACATTCACACTTCAGTCACACACTACGGGAAACTAACTACAGCTAAGTTACAGAGGAGAAACTAAGCTCAGGATTAAAATATACTTGTGGGGAAAGAATAAAATAGTCAGTTATGTGATATAGTTTCATGGTTATTTAAAGTTATTTTATAGAAATAACTCTTCAAAAATAAATAATGCAAACTGGTTGAAGAATTGTCTACAGCACAGCGCAGCGCAAAGTTTACGGAGCATCCACTTTCTGCTTAGCGGACGCAAGGAGCGTGCCGATTCAAATGAAAGAAGCAGTATTCAAGCTAGATTCCAGAATCTGTAAACAACAAGGATAACACGGGGATTAAAATATTTTTGCTCAGAGGGAGCTCCACACATGAAATAACGAAAAAAATAAAAAATAAATAGTACTTACTTTTTTAATCCGGGCGCCATATTGCAACGTAAAACTTGATGAGGACACGCCGGGGAGTTGAACCCCGGCGTGAGGTAGCTAAAAAATCATACACTCACGAAGCAAAAACACGTAAAGGGAGATGCCCATATTTGGCCATAAAGGCACAACAATTTACGTTTTTGTAAAAAAAACATCGTAATTTCTATTTAATTAAAATGATATTCGTTTGTCTGAACAAGATTGCAACGTTTTTGCACAAATAAAAAGTACCGAAAAGATAAATGAATTATAACTCACGTTTGTGTCTAAAATCAGCAGTGTTGCCAATAGTTATTAATTTCGTGCACGAAATAATCGATTATGTTTTCATGGATTTTTTATATTTATAATATCACATCCGTAATGCTTATTATTCGATCTGTTATATTATATACAGTGTTCTGCTGTTACTATTGATATTAAATTGAATGAACAAGCGAATTGATAGTTGATAATATAATATCGAATGCATAAGATAATGGCAAAAACAATACCACACATTTTAATAATCATTCTTAATTTGTTCAGCACAATAAAAACAGAATATGTTAAATAAAAATATATTTACAAAGACGTACACGAAGTCTTAAGAGTTTCAGTGATGTTTATAATTTTGAATTAAATTATGATTCGAATAAAAAATCGATATCGATTTATAATTTTTTTGTGTATAGTGTGGCAACATTGAGTTACGCCGGCCGGCTGTCAATTGTCAAATCACAACTAATCTACTTTTATTGTTGCTATTTGCCTGAATAAGTTTCGGCGGGCACATCTATTTTGTGAACTACAATTATTATGTACCATAAGATTGTAGAATCTGTTATGTACTAATTGTATATGATACAAATGATGTATAAGATCATAAAATATTAAATTAAGATGATTGTAAAATAGTTGTGTTTGTGAAAATTAAAAACTATTTTATCTTAAAAACCCGATCTTTTTTTTAAACCAATTCCTTGACCAGTTCATTATTTAAATTGCATATTAGCTTATCCATATACTTTAAAATGTATGCACTTGAGGCCGAAGTGTCTATGGATGGTGGGCATTTCCCTTTATTAATATAATAAAAACAATCCGAAAGGTAGAATAAAAGTAAATTAGGAAAAAATAAAATAAGATTTTGTCGATGGAATTTAAATAGTCAAAAATACTAAGAAACAAAAATCACAACTCGAATTTGAGAGAAAAAACTTAAAAGATGTTACCGTATAGTATTTTAAATGTATTCTTATTGGAGGTCGTATATGTATATACACTGGCCTGTATGAATAATCATATTTACACCTGTCTGTCACCGGTTTTAAATTAGCATAGTTACGGTTCTGTTTTATGTCTGTACATTGTGACTTGTGTGAAAAATATAAGACCACGAATATATATAATAACTATAAGACCACTGCTGCTGTTATTATTGCTGCTATTTTCCAATAGGATATGGGCCCAGATTATGGCTCAATAAGTTGAGTGGTATAAATATTAATTGTGTGCTTGTAAATCTAAACTTACGAAATCTCAATTATGTCAGCTGAAATTGGCATAAGTGGAATTAAGAAGCTGAAAGGATCGTCCGACTACCCAAATTGGAAATTCTTAGTGCGAAATTACTTGGAGAATAAAAACTGGTGGGGAGTAATTTCTACAGCTGTAGTAAATGCTGACGTAGACCGGCAGGCACGAACGACAATTTGCTTCTTGTTAGAACCAGAGTGCTTTACCCACGTCTACAATGCGAAGACTTCGAAAGAAGCCTGGAACAGCTTACAGAAAGCGTATGAAGATAAAGGTTGGGGAAGACGTATACATATTCAGCGAGAGCTTTTCAACTGTAAATTAGAGAATTTCGAGTCTATGGAAAGCTACATATCCAAAATTACATCCCTGACAAAACAATTGTCCGATATTGATGCTCAAATCCCTGACGATTGGATCATATCAATTTTGCTGGGTGGATTGACCGCTGAGTACAGCCCTCTGATCATGGCTGTAGATAATAGTGGACAAGAGATCACGTTAGAGCAAATCAAAATGAAATTGTTACAAGAAGGAAGTAGACAGAGCAAGTTGAACAGAGAGTACGAACAAGCCTTAATTACACGTAAAGTACAGAACAATGCAAGATCTAACATTAAAACTAACGATCGTAAGCTGAAGTTCGTCTACAAGTGTTTTAAGTGCCACAAGCAAGGACACAAGGCGTTTGAATGCAAGGAGCGGATCAAAACCGCGAATATCTGCCTGAATACGAAAGAGGCGATAAACAAAGATAAGTGGTATTTAGACAGTGGGTGCTCAAATCATATAACCCACGATAAAAGCAAGTTGTTGTCTTATAGACCTGAAAAGAGCAACATGAAGATCGCAGTAGCAAACGGCGATAAATTATTGGTGAAAGGACGAGGAAATGCTGAGCCACGAGTCAGCGAAAACGAAAAATTAATTTTAGAAAACGTTTTACATGTTCCTGATTTATCCATGAACCTAATTTCGGTGAGCGATTTAACCAAGAAGAATTATTGCATGAATTTTGACAAAGAAGGTTGCATGATTCAAAATAAGAATCAAATTGTTGCAAGATGTCAAGAAGTCGACGGAATTTATGAGTTGACAGAAATTAAAAATAACGTCGTGAATTTGACACTGTCAAAACAAAATGAAAATATTTCGAACATTTGGCATAAAAGATTAGCTCATTTATCGCGTAATTATATGAATAAAATGAAAGTTTTAGTAAGCGGTATGGAATATAAGAGTACCGATTTATGCGAGCCGTGTATTCCATGTATCAAAGGAAAGACATGCAAAAGTCCCTTCAAAAACCAAGGTACGAGAGCGAACGAGGTCTTACAGTTGGTTTTTAGTGATGTTTGTGGACCAATCGAGGAGCCGTCCTTTGGTGGTTCGAGGTATGTTCTTGAATTTATTGACGATTATACTCGGAAGACTCATGTTTATTTTTTGAAGAACAAAAGTGAAACTTTCGACAAGTTCCGTGAATACAAAGCGGAAGTTGAAAATGAGACGAGTAGATCTATTAAGTGTCTGAGGTCTGATAACGGTGCAGAGTACTGTAATGGTAAATTTAAATCTTTTTTGAAGTCTGCAGGTATAAAACACCAGACGACTGTACCGTACACGCCGGAACAAAATTCTGTCGCAGAAAGAGCGAATCTGACTATAATAGAAAAGGCAAGAACATTACTGTCAGAATCGAACCTAAGCAAGAAGTATTGGGCCGAGGCTGTAAATACTGTTGTTTATCTAAAAAACAGAAGCCCCACGAAAGCATTGAACAATACGCTACCAGAGAGGCTTTGGACTGGAAAAGATGTTGATGTCAGTCATCTAAAAATCTTTGGTTGTTTGGCGTATAGATTGATACCAAAACAAAAGAGACGCAAACTGGACATGAAGACGGAACCGATGATCTTTATTGGATATCCAGATAATCAGAAGGGTTATCGTCTGATGAATCCTAAGACAGGTGAAGTGACAACTGCAAGAGATGTCAAATTCCTGGAAAACGTCTTTCTCCAAAAAGAGAATGTGGAAAAGTCGGAAGTAATTATAAACCTGAATACAGATTCTGTTCCTTCCAGTTTACCCAACGGTTCGACAAGCAGATCTGAACCCTTGGAGGCTCACGATGATGTGGACCGTGATGCTGTAGATGAGAACGTGAAAGTATCGGAGGAGATAGAACCTGAACCTGTAGTACTAGAGCAAGTACCTGATGACGTATTGACTGAAGAGGAAGTGGCGGTGCCTGAATCAGAAAGAAGGTATCCTGTAAGAGAACGAAGACAAGTCGATCGGTACGGATGCAATGTTATGTATGCCAAGGAGAGCAATCTTGATGGTGATCCATTGACTATTAATGAAGCGTTGGCGAGATCCGATGGTGACTTATGGCAAAAAGCGATAGATGATGAACTCATGTCACTAAAGGAGAACCAGACTTGGACGTTGGTAGATCTTCCAGCTGATAAGAAGCCTATCCAGTGCAAATGGGTGTTCAAAATCAAAAGAGATAGCGACGGCAAGGTAACGAAGTACAAGGCTAGACTAGTAGCAAAAGGCTTCACTTATTCTTTATTATTTATTATTTATATATATATATATATATATTTTTATTATTATTCGAGACTTATTCTCCTGTAGTTCGAAGCTCTACTCTACGATTGTTGTTCTCGCTAGCTGTTGAATACGGTTGGTTTATTGACCAGTGGGATGTCACAACTGCCTTTTTATATGGCAAGATTAAAGAGGACATCTACAGGCTCCAGCCGAAAGGAGCAGTAGTCAAAGGTCAAGAGACCAAAGTATGTAAGCTGCAGCGTTCTTTGTATGGATTGAAACAAGCTTCGAATGCATGGTTCAAGGAATTGGACAAAGAGATGTTGAACTTAGGCTTTTTACAATCAAAAATAGAACTTTGTTTGTATCAGAAGCAGGTTAAAACTAATAAGAAATTAATTGTCGTTATTTACGTAGATGACCTTTTCATTTTTGGAAATTGTGAACAAGAAAAGCAAAAATTAAAAACCGGTTTGCTTGACAAGTTTAAAGTGAAAGATTTAGGCGCGGCTAGGCATGTTTTAGGTATGACACTGAGGAGAGATAAAGATATTATTTGTGTAGATCAGCAACAATTCATTACGGATATTTTGAATGAATTTAATATGACAGACGCTAAGCCAGTTTTGACCCCAATGGAAGTCGGTATGAAATTAGAAAGATCGATAAATTCTCATAGCGATTTGCCATATCAAAGTTTAATAGGGTGTCTAAACTATTTGGCCTGTAATACGCGACCAGACATAGCACATGCGGTGAGTGTGCTTTCACAATTTAATTCATGTTATGATGAAATACACTTTAAATGTGCGAAACGGGTCTTAAGATATTTAAAGGGTACGTCTAACCTTTGTCTTACTTTTAGGAAGTCAGGAGATTTAGACTTACGAGGCTACGTTGATGCAGATTGGGGAGGGGCACTTGATAGAAAGTCTTTCACAGGATTAATTTTCAAGTTAGGTAAAAATATAGTGTCATGGGAGAGTAGGAAGCAAGCGACAGTATCCTTGTCCTCCACAGAGGCAGAGTACGTAGGATTGAGTCAAGCTTCGAAGGAAGCGCTCTATTTACGTAGTTTACTAAACAGTTTGACAGCTGTGGATAGTAAAGCGGTAGTCATTTATAATGACAATCAGTCGGCACATAAAATTGCAGCTAACAAAATGATGCATAATAGGACAAAGCACATAGATATCAAGTATCATTTTATTCGTGAGTGTGTACTGGCTAACAAAGTTGAATTAAGGTACATGTCAACTGATAAGATGATAGCGGACATCTTAACTAAAAGTGTTCACAGCCCGAAACTTAGAGAATTTTTAAAGGATTTATCCCTGGCAAATTATTCTATTAAGGGGGCGGATAAGTAGTTAGATGTTTTGATGTTTTATGTTTATTTTTTTTAAGTGTTTTGTGTAATAGATAATTTTCTCTTTATGCATGCTTTATTTTGTTAGATTTCTTCTGTTTTTGTACTCTATGTTTGGGTACAGCCTAGTACAGTCGGACACAGAAGTGTTAGTAATTTATTTAGTTTTATGTACCGAGTACTGACAAGTACAGAAGTGATCATACGCATGTGTAATAGATTAAGGGGGCGTATTGGAGGTCGTATATGTATATACACTGGCCTGTATGAATAATCATATTTACACCTGTCTGTCACCGATTTTAAATTAGCATAGTTACGGTTCTGTTTTATGTCTGTACATTGTGACTTGTGTGAAAAATATAAGACCACGAATATATATAATAACTATAAGACCACTGCTGCTGTTATTATTGCTGCTATTTTCCAATAATTCTGATGAATTTAAATCCGATTGCAATCGTACGAAATTCGTGTAGCTCTATAGAGCTACACGAATTTCGCACGATTGCAAAACACTTTATAAAGTGTTTTACAAAAATAAGCAGAAGATTAAGGTTTTTCTTTACATAAATCGTTGAGATAACTCTTGAAATAGATTACAAGATCTAATGAATATGAAATAAGAAAATTACTTAAAAGATAGGATTCGTTGATTAAGATCTAAAGAATGTCTCTCGTCGATCTCGTCTATAATAGTCTTCTAGATCGTCTATAATGACACTGAAGCGTTATAGCGCCAAACAAAAAATGAATGTAACACCTGATCTCCAAGACCTCCTGGACCTGTATCGTCGACCCTGCTCAATAATGGTCCCGTGGCTCTCTGCACGCTCGGACTTCAGCAGCCGGCAGACGATGGAAGAAGTAGGCGAATAATAATTGGCTGGGTAAGCCAAAGGCCAAAAAAAGGTGGCCTTTCAATCTAAGGAAAAGGAAATCTTCTTAGATTAAAGAACAAGGCACAAGTTAAAAGAATATCGAACCAATGAAGGGATTACTGACCAAAAGAAAAAGAAACGATAAATTCCAGGGAACGTACAGTCGATAAATATATACGCTGAATATTCACATAACGTGGTTAAACTGGTGAAACGTGGTTAAAATCACACATCGGAAGAATGTTTTAATATTAAAAAGCAGAAATAAGATAATTTTCGTTGAAAAATCCCAACGACAAGAATTAAAAAAAACTTAATTTTTTTTTCTTGACAAATTTCTTTAGAACAATTGTCAACTTTTGAAAATTAAAAAAAAAAGAAAATATAAAGCAAATCGATTGACGTGTAAAAAGAATTTAATCAATTTGTGACCAAAAAGTATATAATTGCAGGAATTATACTGCAAAGGTCAGGAGCGTAGTACTCGCAACTGACGTGGGTGTATGACCAGATGTATGAACGTACACGAGGCAAAAGCTGTAGGATTGTAGCAGGTGGTGTTCTGTAGTTTCTGCCTACCCCCACAGGAAAAAGGCGTGACTTTATGTATGTATTGCAGCATTATATTCCTGCTGATGGGTTGTTTATAATTTTTTAAGACAAAATTTCCTCTAGCAGGTACTTAATATACAATATTTATGTTGATTTAAGCATAATCAGTCGGATTACCCAGTGTTGTTGTTAGATATTCTGTTTTATACTAGGTAAGTATTATTTTTTATTCTTTTAAATTATCGGAACCTCTGTCTCTTTGGCTTCGTATTATATTCTATTTCTTTGTTATAGGAACGTTCTGTGAACGCTTTGCATAGTGTTTTTATAACAATAAGAATCCTTCCTATCTTCGAAAAAACGGTACTCAAAAGGTCTCTCCTTCTCTATTATTAAAAATTCTGCTTTTTCTCACGGTCCTCATCTACTATTGTTTGTTATGTACTGACCGTGTTTATCAAGCCGAGTTTCGGCCTTATCCCCCGGGCTAATGGTCTAGTCTGTGAGTCGTAACAGGCAACCTTACGACTCGCGATGAGACTACGCACTACATCCTTGTTCCCGACTGCGGCAGTCACAACGATCGCAGAATTTTAACAGCTGTATACTAATTATTAATTCTAAACTAGTAAGTTCTTTTTCTGTTTAATCTAAGTCCGTACCACAACCACGATCTAACTTAGCGCCATCTCATAGAAAATAGAAACCTTATATTTAACATGCGCGTCCTAGAATACTGGTTGCAATCAGGATCTTAGGGACGTCTTGCGAATACTAGACTCAAGGTATTATCGATCTTGCGCGTCTAAGTTCTTCTCGTGAAACTATTTTTTAAATGAGAAGCCTTAGCGACACCACTTCCTGAAATTTTCTGATTAGATTCCTTAAAATTTCGATTATCTTTTTTGTATTTTTTATAATGGTGTATTTTCGCAATTGTTTTTTCATATTTTTGTTGGTGAGACCAATACTACAAACGTAGTATACAGGAAAGTATTATAAAAATGTGGCTGTTATAGTATATCATATAAGTTGCAAAAACTAAACGTATAAAAAACTTGTCGTAAAGGTACCAAATAGTTAACACTAGCTTCTACCCGCGACTTCGTTCTCGTGGAAGTCGTAACTCACCACCAGTATACTAAAATAATAGCCACATTTTTATAAAAATATCCAGTATACAACGTTTGTAGCTTTGGTGTCGGCAGCCAAAATATAAAGAGAGTCAGGACAGGTGACGCGGGAACAAGCGACGCACAGTTGTCCGTGTGAGAAGCAGCTCGTCCTGAGGTTGACACCCGCAGCCTTCAGTAGCAATTTCCGACTGCTTGCGAAGTTTTTCGTTTTTAATAAATTAATAAACGCCTGTGTTCCTGAATATACTTTGTAATGGCACTACATTGATACACTGACTGATGTATTCTTCGGGTCCGGTCGACACGATGCGGTGTGGCGCCGCATCAGAACGATGATGATTTTTAAAACAGGTTCCCGAACCATTTTGAAAAAAATATTATACCTCGAATATTATCAAGAATCGCAACGAATCGAACATATATGGGGTATTTTCAGATACTCCTGGGCATGGTAATTATTATTTTTCTATGACCTGCAAGGCATCATGACCATCCAACATGTGTTTTACTAAGTTATTACATTGAAGACGAGTAAATATTTTTAGTGCTTATTTCACTCGTGCATACTTAAGGATGCCTATCGGGAGGTTAGAATCAATAAAATCAATCAACTCAGCCTATCGCAGTACACTGCCGGACATAGGCCTCTCCCATGCTGCGCCACAACACCCTGTCCTCCGCCTTCCACATCCAGTCAATCCCAGCCACTTTCTTAAGGTCGTCGGTCCATCAAACTGGGGGGCGTCTCACGCTTGCCAATACGCGCTCTCCACTCCAGGACAAAAATGGCCAGATACTGCCACTTCAGTTTGCTTACTCTGCAAGCTATATTGAAACTCCAGTTCTTTTCCGGATAATTTGATTTCGAACTACAGTTACAGAAGTAAGAACCGTTTGAAATAAATTCTAAGCCACACCAGCATGCATTTGACGTGTGAAACAATACATTGTGCTCAATGAAATCAAAGATGATTTCGGGTTTTCTTGTTGATTATCGTGGTGGGTGAAGTCTCATACGCACTGATGTGCGACCTTTGTGCTCTTGATGATCCCGAGAGTAAAACTTTCAACGAGTTCATAAACTCACGCCTTCTTCCCATGGGGGTATGCAGAAACTACAGAACGCCACCTGCTACGATCCATACATACTCCTTTTGCCTCGTTTACGTTCATACATCTGGTCATACACGCACGCCGGTTGTGAGTACTACGCACCTGACCTTTCTGAAGAACATCACCTATAAGGTCATCACTATATGTCTTCCTAGGGCGTCCCCTCCCGGCGTTTCCACTCACATCTGCCTTGTAAATACCTTTTGTTAATCGCCCTTCATTCATCCTCTCAACATGACCAAACCATCTTAGCATACTCTTTTCAATTTTTGTCACTACATCTTCCTTTAAACCGCACCGTTGCCTTATCACATCATTCTTCAGTCTATCATTCATAGTCACACCACACATGCTTCGCAAGGAACGCATTTCCACAGCATTTATTCTACTTCCATGCTTCTTTTGCCACACCCAACACTCACTTCCATACGTAAGCGTAGGCACCAGCACACCATTGTGAACAGCCAGTCGTGCTTTTTTGGACATCAACTGGTTGGTTACAATTGCATGTGTAGCACTATTCACTTTATTTCCCGCTTTTACCCTTCTTTCCACATCTCCATCAGTCTTTCCATCCCTTGTAAATAGACTCCTCAAATATACGAACTCACTTACTTGCTCCACATACTTATCATTTAATTTCACATCACATACCGATACATCCTCTTGTCTTTCAAACACCATGACCTTCGTCTTATTCACATTTATATTCATCCCTTTCATTTTAAATGATTCATCCATCACAGTCACCATGTCTTGCAACCCTTCCGCTGACGATGCAAGTAGAACTTGCGAGTTGTTGAACAATATATTAAAACAAAAAAACAACCGACTTCCAACAAAAACACTAAAAGACGTGAAAAATAACTTTAATTTCGGAATTCGGTGTCTTTGGTTTTGTATTTTCGTTTTTGGCCACCGACTTCCGAAATTAAAGTTATTTTTCACGTCTTTTAGTGTTTTTGTTGGAAGTCGGTTGTTTTTTTGTAAAAAAGTTTTTATTTTTCACTTTTTAGTTGCGATACCTACCCCACACAAATTCGTATACCACTACTTGGCTTGTAAATAACAGTGACAGGAAATTATTAGCACATCATCCATATAAACTAAGTGGCAAAAATATGCAGTATTAAGGATAACTCAAAAACTACTGGTCAGACCTTGATCAAATTTAAATGGGACCACATGTGAACCACCAGCTACCAAATGCAAAAAGAATCATCCAAATCGGTTCAACCAGAAAAAAGTTATGAGCTAACACACATAAAAAAAAAAAAAAAAAAAAAAAAAAAAAAAAAACATACAGACGAATTGAGAACCTCCTCCTTTTTGTGAAGTCGGTTAAACAAAATACAACAAACAATATTTTAATATTCTAATGTCGTAATAACGTCAAAATTCAAGAAAAAGATAAGATAAATATATATTTATTGCATAACTGTGTGCATTTGTTCTTATTTTAAACATAACATTTTTAGGCTCTACGGTCTGCCCGGGTGTTGGCATTGTGTGGATCGACCGGAGGACACGGTGGAGCATACGGTGGAGGTCTGCCTGGCTTGGGCGGAGCACCGCCGTGTCCTCGTGGCTGCGATCAGCGGCGGCGATCCCTCGCGTCCGGCTCTGGTTCAGGCCATAGTACGGAGCGAGAGGGAATGGGCAGCAGTCACCTCCTTCTGCGAAGCAGTAATGCTCGCGAAGGAGGAGGCGGAGCGCGTGAGGGAGAGGCAATCATTGCGCCCTCACAACCCTAGTCGCCGCAAGACGAGACACCCTGGGCATCGAGAGTCGATAGCCGACTCCCAGCCACCGTAGGCGCGGGTCTGCGGACGGCGAGCAATGGGCAGCTCGCCGTCCGGTAAGGACCAGGCCCGGGTCGACGGCGCGTCGTGTTCCACGTGCGCCTTAAAGAGATGTCAGCATAATTGACGGGGTCCGATAGGGCCGATGCCTGCAGGGGTCGCGGATTGTTCGAAAGAGTTACCGTGGCCCTGGCACACAGGCAACTGAAGGAACACGGGTGGGTTTTAGTCAGTAAGAGTCTGACACGCCTTTCCGCTCCGCCGAGAGCGGGAGAGGTCATTTGACAATTTCAAACCCAAAAAAAAAAATATGAAAAAGGCTCTACGGTCTACCCATGTCTGATAAATGCAATAGCATTAAAAGGAATTATAAATTTTATACAAATATTATTTTTTCTCTAAAGAACTGATGCAGATTATAAAACACAATAACAATTAGAAGTTTTTTTTTTTAACACATTTCGATTTAATTGCTTAATAGCTGGCGGTAACTGATTGTATATGTGAATAGCAGTAACATTATACTTTTATAATAAATCATATTGTTAATAATAGGTAAATTAATGTCATATTTAAACTATTTACGAATGTTTCTCATACTTACATTTGAAATTAAAATACTGCATATTATTTTTAACAAATAAACATTATTCAAGTATATAAATGCCAGTCAGTATTAAGAAACCATCTGTTCTGAAAACTTCTCTTAACGATTCGGTACTATACATGATAATTATCGTTGTGTTGTTATGTTCATGATTGAATGACATCAATACGAGAGTTAATTGATGTAACGGAAGGAATTGACTGTACGAGTATAAACGCAAGTTCCGGGAGTTCAGTGTGTGTGGTCGAAAGTGTCGCAAGTGCTTAACTGTGGTGGCTTCCTAGAATGATGTTTGGGGAACAGCCAGTTTTTGGAGACTTCTGTTGAATGAAGTAAGTTAAATATATTCGTCAGTTTTACGTGATTTTACTTTGGAAAATACTTTGAAAAATATACTCTTTTCACATCTTTCAATTTAACTTTCCTAATCTTAAGCTACAAGGTTTTGTTCGAGATAAAACTAAGTCACGGTCACGCCACGGTTCTCTCAAGTAAACCCAACACAACTTTCCATTTTAGAGAAATCTTTTTCCATCGTATACTCTACAAAGCATTTACATTTCCAAATTCAAACTCAAACTCAAAGCATTTATTTCAAATAAACCAATTACAGGCACTTTTGAATTGTCAAAGGGTCAGTCAGTCAGAAAAATGAAGCTAGTTGCCCATTCCAAAGCGTAGTAGGTACCTATGGAGAAGAACGGGCAGGAAACTCCATGGACACTCTTTTAAATCAACATAGTTACAAAAATAATAGTTTAAAAAAACTAAAACCATACGCTTTTATAGAAAATCCAACAAAAAAATAGTTTTTTTTATAAAAAAATTGATTTCAAAAAAATTGTGTAAGAAAAAAATATTTTATTGTAAAAAAGCGTGGGGTGCATGGTATCAATAGTTAAAAATATTTTATGAACAGATATGTGTAGAAGGGTTATTTTGATAATATCCTGAAAAGCACCCCACGCTTTTTTTACAATAAAATAATTTTTTCTTACACATTTTATTTAAATCAAATTTATTAAAATTTATTTTCTATTTTTTTGTTGGATTTTCTATAAAAGCGTATTTTTTTTGTTTTTTTAAACTGTTATTTATTTTTCATTTTTTTGTTGAATTTTCTATAAAAGCGTATTTTTTTGTTTTTTTAAACTATTATTTAGTATGTTCATAGAAAGTATTGGGTCGAGTATGAGTAGTGAGTAAGTTTGGGGTTCCTAGGGGTCCGGGAGCAATGTCGGTGAACGAAGTGTGGCGTAGATAAAAAAAAACAAGAAAAATCTACGTTACTTACTTTGTCGACGTATGAAAGAAATTTTATATCAAATGTAAAAAAAACTTGATAGTAATTACATCAATTTACTATTAAAGTAGATTTTGAATAATTATTAGCTGTCGAAATAAAATCGATAAATATTGTTTTATATCAGAACTCTTGAAACGTACGAAATTACCTGACTTTTCTTACTTTTCATATGTTTGTCTCAATAAATAGGTCATGTATGTCTCTAAACGTGGCTCAATTTTTTTTTTCATTACAATAATTTACTACTGAAGTGAGTTTGATTTTCATTACATCAATTTACTACTTAAAGAGTTTAAGTATATATTGGCTGCTTTTAGAATATAATTATACTCGATATAGCCAGTTGACGAACTATACAAAACACAATATTTTCGATATCCTACTATGAAAATAAATGATTTTCAATAAAATTGAGCCGTCATTGATGTTTATTCTAAGTCTGTAACTTATCCGATAAATGGGTAAATTGAGTGCCTACTGCCTTCCTTGGATGAGATAGCCTATTCTCAGGTTCCCTCTCCGAAAATTTTATCTTAATCACAGTCGGTAATTTATCCGAGAAATAGGTGATCGGCGCGCCAAGTAGTTTCCTTTATTGGCCTTGACGCAGACACTCCGGGTATCAGGAAAACAAAAATTCGCTAATCCTGATTATCCTAGTAAGGATATCGGGTCAAACTGTTTAAAATATTGAATTGTCATCGGTACTTAATAAGTATGCCAAATTTCGAGTTAATCCGACGTTTTGAAGGGGGTCAAAATCATGTTCGAAGATTCCGTTACCTACTAACATACTAACATACGTATGAAGCTAATAAAAGCGTATTAAAAACAAATTGTTTACTTATTTCATGTTCAAAATAAAAATGTGAGAACGATGTGGAAAGACGTGCACGTTTAAAGTATCCGTAATAAAAAAGATAAAAAAACAATTCAAAAATTTAAATTAATATAAGCCGTGGCAGCCAAGAGTTGACCAGTCCCTACTGACGGCGCCCGTTCACGAACATGACGTATGGATCAGCACCATTCAGCTCAACCATTTTGAAGGGAACTTAATGATCCAACACACACGCCACCACCAGCGTGACATTTGAGTGAGCATGACATACTCTCAGCCGCCAGACCACATTCAAGTCAATGAAAGACGAGCCTAGTAAATGGCGGCTTTATAGTAGGTACATAGTGCTCACACATGTGCTATGCAATTATACATTGTTAAGAGATTGAATTTATACAATGCAAAGATAGTTTTTACAATCTTCAGCAGCTCCAACAATATTTTCGAATGCTAATCAATTAATTTATGCACCCCTGTGGAGCAGGACCAGCGTTGAGCCAAGCATCTTTGTCAACGATGTAATCCCCCCAACTTATAATCGCTTGTTCCCAACGAGTCACACCTCAACGGGTAACAGTGTGACTCGTTGGGAATGTTTTGGATAATAATTCCCAACGAGTCACAGTTACTGTTACACTGTTACTCGTTGGGATGATCCCACCTTGATTTAGGGTATCATTTAAGCTAAATAATGAAGCGAATAATAAGTGAAGTGAATAATGAGGCGTAGCCGACGGAGTCCCGCTTCGCGGGACTCCTACTTCTGGGCGGTTTAAAAAAAAATAACCACGAAGGGGACGGCGGGGTCTTTCAGACCCCGCCGTCCCCTTCTAACCTAACCTGTCCGAGTCGGGGTGCCCCAAGTTGTACCAAATACCTGGGAACAATTTTTGTTTATCTGAGAACGAAAATATTTCGTGGCGATAGATGATATAGTAACAGTGTAACAGTAACTGTGACTCGTTGGGAATTATTATCCAAAACATTCCCAACGAGTCACACTGTTACCCGTTGAGGTGTGACTCGTTGGGAACAAGCTCTTATAATATGCTTGGCTGCATAGTGTAAGTTTTATACAAGATTTAAATTTTGTTTCATTCAGTTGAAGTAAGTGGGGAGGTATTTTATTGTAACATTTTAAACAGTACCCCATGAAAGATGAGTCTACTTTAGCCAGTCTGAAACCTGGTTGAACTAATTGGTCCCTATTTCTATTCATATAGATATGTCTTTCATCTCTTTTACTGAAAAGATTTAATTTTGTTCTTAGATACATGATGTTTTCATAGATATATTGACAAGGTACCGTCATGATGTTAATATCTTTAAACAGTTTAAACCCTTAGAGAATCGCGCCTGCGGAGGCAATATATTGCTCTGATGGCTCTTTTCTGCAGAATAAAAATAGACCCGATATCTGCAGCCCGTCCCCATAGTAAAATACCGTAAGACATGATACTATGAAAGTAACTGAAATAGACTAGCCTCGCGGTACCTACATCAGTAAATTGACGGATTTTTCTCACAGCATATGCTGCTGAACTTAGCCGTCCTGCAAGAGATGTTAAATGAGGACCTCATTGCAGCCTTGAGTCGAGCGTGATCCCCAGGAAAACAGTTTTATCGACGAATTCTAGTTTCTCTTTATTCAATACTATATCACAATCATTACTTTTAACATTCGGTAAAGCAAATCTTATACATTTAGTTTTATTCCCATTTAATACTAAATTATTAGCAGTGAATCAATCATGTACCTACAGTAAGGCGTTATTTACGTCATCAAGATTTGATGCACGTCTATTTATCTTAATAATTAAGGAAGTATCGTCAGCAAATAACACCATTTGTGGTTGGTTTTTTTAATAAATGGGGTAGATCGTCCTGTCCGTCCGTCGTCGATCCTGGGCCTCCTCCCACGCTGTAAATATGTGTTTTAATAAAGTGACACCGGCGTCAGTCGTACAACGTCCTCTGGGGAAACCATATTGCTGATCGTGTAAGATTTTGTTGGTATTAAAATGATTAAGCATCTGATTGAGCATTCCTTTTCGAAATCTTGCTGAATACCGGCAACACGGATACCGGTCTATAATTGTTGGTGTCTTTACTGTCCCCAGATTTAAAAAGTGGTATATCCTTACTGTATTTAATTAAATCTGGGAAGACTCCTTCATCTACACACAAATTAAATATCAAAGCTAGGTAAGGTGCTATAGTCCAACGATTTGCAACTCACTTAAGATAAAATGCAGCATTGAGCGTCCGAAGAAAATGCCGCTCAAGTGAATCCCTTGCGTACAGTTTGGCAATCCGCCAAGCATGCCTCTTCAATGCGTCAGCCCTCGCAAACTGTTTGCAGTATGACACACTTAATTATAACAGTGATTCAAAAGAAGTGATTCAAATCTTGTTTAAAATGCAGCGCATGATGAGGTTCTGTTAAGAAGTATCTCATGCACTCGGCAGACTATCCCGTCGGTATTGTTTGGCAGAACGCCACGACATCGCCACTTTATGGTCAAGGAGAATACTCAAAACTGGCGCCCGCTTTGAGTATAGTACTTATGTAAAGTAGGATACAGATAGCCAATTTTGAATAAATCTAGTTCGGAATAAGCTATAATAAAGACGATTATTACGTAGTCTTGTGGTGGTCCCACTGCACAGTATAACAGCAACTCATACGGAAAAAATGCGAACAGTAACCATAACACTCGCTCATTCTTCATTATTTCATGATTCAACAGTTTTTAGTGGTTTAAAAAATTAACACTTTGAGTTACACTAAATGCCCATAGGTTTAATAACAAAAAAAACTTCAATGGTGTCTCTTTCAGTGTCCTTCAACCGACTCACTCATAAAATACTCTAACATTAACAAAGCCATATTGGTACAAGCCAAGTTCCGAACTAACAACCTTCAGGCCACAAAGACTATCAGCTGAAATAAGAAAAAAAACTGCTCGAAAGCTTCAAAACTAGTTTCTGAAGTCCTTCACCAATTTCTCGAAGCTATCTCCCGACGCAGCGACGGTCCGAAGTCTAAACGTCGCTCAGCGAAGTCAATAAGTTTTTTAATGCCTCTCGCCCCACTGATTACTTGTTAATCGATACTCGAGTAATTTTTGTTGAGTAAGCGAACTCGAACAGTTTTTATAAGGAAATTTAGGATGTTGAAAAGTGCGAACGGTTTCTTTGGCGAGATAACCAATTAAGGGAGTATTTTAAGGAATCTTCTTTTAAGATTTTTATTTTTAGGTATGCTGATTTTTCATGGTACCTGAGCCAACTTAAATGTTTTTATGAGATGAGAAGTTTTTTGTAGTCAATAAATTATCAACTTTAACTATCCCATCTACCTAGCATGGCGAGCTGTGCAGGGGCGGCGAACCTCAAATGGCGCAAATATTCCAAATTCATTGGAACTTATGTTCGCGCTGTTTGGGTCTGAAACTCTAGGACCATGGGGTCCGGGTGACAACTTAGTTTTTCGAGACTTTGCCAAGCGGTTAGTCGACTCTTCACGTTGTAAAACATTTTTAAAAGAGCAACGGTGGAGTTTCTTACCCATTCTTCTCCATACGAAACTACCTTTTGAAAGGGGCAACTAGAATGAATTCTATTTTTTGTAAATTTTGACGAAAAAGTGCCTTTTATGTGCCTATTTGAAATAAATGATTTGAGTTTGACTTTTGACTTTGACGTGACCAGAGATTTTTTTTTGCCAAAGAATCAGCATCGCCACACAACATGGCAATGCTGCCAGCCTGTTGCACAGATAATGCCATTAACGAATAGGACACTTATAAGTTAGCGGATCCACTGTTTTTTAAGCCTTCGCAAATAGACATTTTGTTAGGTAACGACATAGTTCCAGATAATTAAGAATGGTATTCCGAGTGTTATTAAAACAGTTTTTGCCTATGTTATTAAAATAAAATCCAATTATGCACATCTAAATGTGTAGGTATGTAGGTATTACATTTACCAAGATTATAAGGAGTTATATATTAGGAATATTATATTAAAATAACGCTGCACTGCATACTCGTAGTCATGTCAGTGAAGAATCTTGGAATACCTACTATTGGATACTAAACTTCACCTTGATCTGCATATACAAATAAAAAAATTAAAAATAAAACTTATAAGATCTACCACTGAATTTAAGCGCATTGATGCCTATTGTACCGAAACAAAAAAAAAAACGAAATTACAAATAATATAAAAAAAACTATCTTAAAAAAAATGCAGGTATGGCCGTCGATTTTTATTATAAAAAAAGAGGAAAGCTTAGACGCACAAGATCGTTAAAACCTTTTTAGTGTTGTTTAACGCTATGCGCCCTGAAGAGCCTGATTGCAATCGGTATTCTAAAGACGCGCAGGATAAATATTAGGTTTCTAGGAAATAAACTGTTTGATAGATGGCGCTAAGTTAAACTGTGGTCATGGTCCGGTCTTAAATTAAGAGGTAATAAGATTTAGAGTTTAGAATAATATAATATAAATATCTGGAACATCCACCAATCGGCGTGCGCCGTCAAGACAGGATCACGAAGTATAGTGTTGTGTAGTCTCGTTGCAGGCCGAGGGGTTAATCCACTACGACTAACAGGCTAGACATTTAGCCCGGGGGGTGAGACCGAAAATCGGCTTGATAAACACGTTCAGTACCTAAGACAAATAATAGGGAATTTGGTCCGCATTACAAGCAGAATTTTTAATAATACAGAATATGAGAAAATTTACATACCGTTTCGTCATAGATAGGAATCTTATTGCTATAAAACATTCCAAGCAAAGCGTTCACTGAACGTTCCTATGACAAAGAAATTGAATATAATATCGAGACAAAGAGACAGAAGTTTCGATAATTTTAACGAATAAGAAACTCAAACTCAAACTCAAAGCATTTATTTCAAATAAACCAATTACAGGCACTTTTGAATTGTCAAGGGGTCGGTCAGTCAGAAAGATGAAGCTAGTTACCCATTCCAAAGCGTAGTAGGTACCTATGGAGAAGAACGGGCAAGAAACTCCATGGACACTCTTTTAAATCAAAAAATGGTTACAAAATATTGATTACATCGTTCATGTTGAAAATTATGCATGTGAGAACGATGCAGAACGTTAAAAGCGTCCGTAATAAAAAGACAAAAGCAATTCAAATATTAAATTAAATTAAAATAAGCCGTGGCAGCCAAGAAATGACCAGTCCCCACTGACGGCGCCCGTTCACGAACATGACGCATAGATCAGCACCATTCAGCTGAACCATTTTGAAGGGAACTTAATGATCCAACACACACGCCACCACCAGCGAGACATTAGAGTGAGCATGACAAACTCTCAGCCGCCAGGGCACATTCAAGTCAATGAAAGAAAAACCTATTAAATGGTAGCTTTATAGTAGGTGCATAGTACTCACACCTGTGCTATGCAATTATACAATACTAAAACATTGAATTTATACAATGCAAAGATAAGTTTTTAAAATCTTCAGCAGCTCCAACAGTAGTTTCAAATGCTAATCAATTATTTTATGCGCCCTTGTGGAGCAGGACCAACGTTGAGCCAAGCATTTTTATCAGCGATGTAATCCCCCAACTTATAATATGCCTGGCTGCATAGTGTGCGTTTTATACAAGATTTGAATTTAGTTTCATTCCGTTGAAGAATATGGGGAGGTATTTTATTGAAACATTTTAAACAGTACCCCATGAAAGATGAGTCTACTTTAGCCAGCCTGAAACCTGGTTGAACTAATTGATCCCTATTTCTAGTGATATAATTGTGTCTTTCACCTCTTTTACTAAAAAGATGTAGATTTTTCCTTACGTACATGATGTTTTCATAGATATATTGACAAGGTACCGTCATGATGTTAATATCTTTAAACCGTTCCCTTAGAGAGTCGCGCCTGCGGAGGCCATATATGGCTCGGATGGCTCTTTTCTGCAGAATAAAAATAGACTCGACGTCTGCAGCCCGTCCCCATAGTAAAATACCGTACGACATAATACTATGGAAGTAACTAAAATAGACTAGCCTCGCGGTACCTACATCAGTAAATTGACGGATTTTTCTCACAGCATATGCTGCTGAACTTAGCCGTCCTGCAAGGGATGTTAAATGAGGACCCCATTGAAGCCTTGAGTCAAGCGTGATGCCCAGGAAAACAGTTTTATCGATGAATTCTAGTTTCTCTTGATTTAATACTATCTCACAATTTGTACTTTTGACATTTGGTAAGGAAAATCTAATACACTTAGTTTTATTCCCATTTAATACTAAATTATTAGCAGTGAACCAATTTTGGATCTGCAGTAGGGCAGAAAGAATATGCAGAAAGAATACGTGTTCAGTTTACAACGGAATAACTAGTAACTTCATTGGAAAAATCGAGTGATTATCGTTAAAACGACTTTATTATTGTATTTTACTAGGGGAATTTTGGCTTATATTGGCCTAGTTAAAAAAATCAACCATCCATTTGGTTCTACCAATTTTTATGCGATCACATCCATTGTAGGAAAATTTTGCTTGTCAAACACAGAAGTTTTAAACTTCAAAACGATTCAAAATTGCCGGTCAAGTAAAGCACACAACAGGATGAATAAATTTTAAACTGGAATATAATACTGCACTATATAATTTTGTCTAAATCACTGATTGGGTCACAACTCCAATACGCTGTACTATTTTGGAATCCCTTTTACTAAAAATATATAGAGACTAGTACTCACAACCGGCGTGAGTGTATGACCAGATGTATGATCGTAAACGCGGCAAAATATATAGGTAAGGATCGTACCAGGTATCGTTCTGTAGTTTCTGTCTACCCCCATGGGAAGAAGGCGTAAGTTTATGTGTGTGTACATAGAGAGCCTAGAAAATGTCCAGCGTAAATTCCTCGAAGCCCTGCATTATGGCTGCCGCCACAACTTTATTTCCTCCAATTTACGCCAAAACAATGTTGAGGTGTTAAACTTAACGTCTAGATGCTTTTTTCCAAGAAACTATGCTTCTCCATGACTTGTGTAGTAACAGATAATTATGAATGCATTGATCTCACTAATAAGTTACGCTACGTCGTTCCGAGAACTGTCATTGCACGACAGGAGCGCACACGTTCGCTTTTTGCCATTTCGGCTTGCCGCACTAACGCTGGAGTTCGCGCACCTGTTCGTCCTATAGCTAAAAATTTCAACAATGTGTTAGAATAGAATAGAATATTAGTAGTGTATAATTGGGGGTTCTGGATCACTTGCTCTCGCTTTCGCTCGAGCGCATGATCCAGAACTCCCCAATCATACATTACTATCGTGATGTGCGATATAGTTCATAATATTGATTGAGTATTGTGTTTCATTCACAGTGGAGCGCTTGATACAGGATCTCCAATTTTTTTAATGGTCCGAGCGGTTGTCGTGTGTATTCATAAACAGGCATGGTATCGAACTGTTATAGCGAAGCAAAATTATCGCGTGAACTTAAAAATAATAAACAACAATATCATGTTCGATCGCCGCGCAGCGCTGCATTGAAACGATGTAGCGCATATTTTTTTGTATTGATGGATACAAAAACCATATTGAGAGGTCAGCTGTTACTGGAAATTGTAACTTAATGTGTAGCCGTGTGTAAAAGTAACTGTATTATGGAGATAGAGTAATTGATTATAATATAAAAGAACGTAAAAGAAAAAAGTCATAAAAGCCAAAACCAAACCGGAACAAATACTCATTTGTTCCGTGCGGGAATCGAACCCGCAACACTTTGGCACATTAATTGAAACATCTATTTTAAACCTACTATTTACATTGTGATGTAGCTAGTCGAGCTCTTAACCAATGCGCCAAACGTGTCGTCAGTGATGAGATAAAATATGTATTCAGTATTAAAGTACACAGGTACATTCGTGATATCGACATGTTTCGACTTGATTCTGCCGCCAAGCACATAGTTGTAATATTATGAAGGAAATTAAACCTTAAAGACATGAATCTATATACCTTATATAAGAGAATCTGTTTTGTATCTAGATCGTAGAGAGCCTTTGACTGCGACACAGTAAATACAAGTTTTTTGTATTTGGCTGTTTTCGCTACCCTGAGATTCAATCACAATGTCGGTAAGTAATAGTTATAACATATTAAATTATTATTATTGTTTTTTATTAATTATTATAATGTAGGCATTGTATGTAATCATACTCAAAACACAATTTATTTCTGTTTTCAGGACAATGAGGATCTTTTTAATTTTATCCCAAACAAGCAGCTCAAAGAATCTGTTACATCACGACTCAATTTGAAGAGAAAAAATGACGCGACAGGTCCTCCACAGAAACTTGAACGACAGCAAAACTACTCGTACATCAAAACCAGGGCGCCAAATACATCTTCAAGGACATGCATGATCAAAATTGAGATATACGAGTGTGATAATTTACCAGAAAAATCTTGCAAGTGCAGTGCAAATAAGTGTGTGCAATTTATAACTGAAAATGTTGTCACAAGTGATATATACTTAGATTTAGAAAACATTATTAGTAAAATTCGTGAGAATATATAATTGAAATTATTTTATATATTTATTAAGTATAGAGAGAGAGATATTCAATGTAATCATTATGTTAGTACCAACGTTTGTGTTTGTTTTTTATAATTAGCATAATAAAATAGCATTTAATAATATACTTAAATAGTACAACTAATATTGTTGATTGTATCGCATAAAAACAAAAAACAAAAAAAAAACTTATTATTTCATACACATTGATGTTAGATTAGGTAAGGAATCTGTTATTTCTTAGAAGATTAATTAGGTACTCTTTTAATGAATATATTTAAAAATAAAAATTCTGTTTGTTTTCATTTTCCAATATCAATTTTCATTTCAATAAAAAATAAAAATAAAACAACTCGTAATAAGGTATTACAGAATTAGGTCGGGTGAATAATGAATGTTGGCAAATGAAACAAACAGAATATTAATTTTAAAACATATTCATTAAAAGAGTAATTAATCTTTTAAGAAATATCAGGTTCCTTACCAAATAGTAAGGAAAAAAGGTGCTTATTATAATTATACACATTGATGTTAGATTAGGTAAAGAATCTGTTATTTATTAGAAGATTAATTACTCCTTTTATGAATATATTTAAAAATTAAAATTCTGTTTGTTTCATTTCCCAACATTCAATCACCCAGCCTAATTCTGTAATATCTTATTACGAGTTCTATAACAAAAACACACTTAGAAATCCATTGCCACCTCTTTCCATTTACATTAAAATGAGCAGGATAGCTATAGCTAACACAGCCTTTACGACTTGAGAGTTTAAAGAATAAGGCGACATTTCTGTGTACATGACAAATAACTACCAGAGATCTCATTTTATTGGTTTCTTATAAGTTTGTATGTATTCCGACAGAGTTAATTGACACCTCATTCCTTTCACGATTGTCGTCTCCAGTCGCCTCCAAAAACTCTAATAAGGATAAAGTGCTGTGAAAACACTTTCCATAACTAGAGTATTCGGAAGCATTCACATTGCGACTTCAGTACGAGAAATGAATAAAATAAAATCTACTCTAGGTTCTCAAGTGATAGAGATGAAATTCTAATAACAAATATTATTTTAATTAATTTTTCGGAGTAATTATTGTTAGAAACTAACATATGACTAAGGCTTTAGGATTTAGGTCTATAAAAAGCATGTGAGAGAATTCCTTTACATTTTGTCATTGTTGTGCTGAAGTGCATTTCACTGAACAGTGAGTTTAAATTTGTTTGTGGTTGTTCACAAGTGTTGCAGAAACAGAGTATGTGAGTATTATATTTTATTTAATAAATATTTTTTCTTCGATCCTAGGACTGTAATAGTTAATTGTTTTACCACTGAAATTACTCAATTAAGTTTAGATCATATAATAGTTATTTCAAAACTATTGTACTTGTACTGCATTTGTAGTTTCATATTAATATTAATATTTTTACAAACGTTTAATAATTATTAACGTTTTATTTTTACAAACGTTTAATAATTATTAACGTTTTATTTTTACAAACGTTTATTTAATAATAATTGTGCTTCGTTGTTCTAGCATGCAATAAAAATAAGGCCTAGGTTTGATTCTTAGGTCATTTAAAGTTTTTTTTTCCTGATAAGTACTGTAAATATATTATTCCCTATTCGATGAGATTTCAAAACGTAAGAACGTAAAAACGTAAAAAGTAAGGGGGAGGGACTAACAGCACACCTCTGCCTAACCCTTTGATGAATACGGGTGCTGTTGTTTCATGTTACTAATGTTGGTAATAAAAATATTTATTGCATTTTAATAATGTTTTCAGGGCTCAGTCGATGAATAATCCTTTTTGGGTTGAAGAAGAGGACTCCACACCTTCAACGTCTGGACCAACAAAAGAAAAAAACAAGCGGCAGATCAAAAAAAAAACAGCTGTGAAGAGAGATAAGAAAGTGTCTCAGAAGAAGAAGGCTTTGCTTTCTAAAATCCTTTCGCTTCAGAACCAGAGTCTGATAGCGACGGGCCGGCAGTTGTTACAACACCAGCTCCAAAAAGAAAACGGAATACCAACGCTTCAGACTGTGAGGTAAGACATTTTTTTCAAACATGTTAAATTCCCATTTCATTTAAAACCATTCCAGTGTTTTACAGCGTGTGATTTTCTCCATCAAAATTATACTTATTTGTGGACACAAGTGTTTAAATAGACCTTTTCTAATAGATAATAGATTATAGTTATGGTAACGGTAGATTCAAGAACGTGGAAGTCTGGAGTTTATCTATTATATTTTTTTTACATATCTATTTTTTTTTTACTTATCTATTTTTTAATTACTCGCCCTCACGCATTATTATTTTTAATTAAAACTAGTCATCTTATGTATTTCAGGATGAATCGTCTCGACCGCTGATCCGTGCTACCACTCTGAAGAACTGCTTCACTCAGCGGGTGGCTGATGGTTATACCTTCCAATCAAACCCGGACAGGGTTGGAAAGTATTATATTGAATTAAGAGTTTATAACACGGGTGAAGTGGAAAAACTTACTCCAAATGAACGTTGGAAACAGTCTCATTAAAATTATTAAATTTAAAAAATTATAAAATTATTAAAATTATTAAAGCATTAAAATTATCAATAGAATAGAGAATATTTATTTGATTTATAATAATTATTTTACATGTACTTTTTCAGAGTTTCGATGTAAAATCGAAATTGAAACTTGAGATATTAAAAAACCCGAATTAAGAAATTCTGAAATTAAGAACAGAGAAATAAAAAACGGAGAAATTAAGAACTGAGAAATTAAAAACTGAGAAATTATGAACTGAGAAATTAAAAACTTAGAAATTTTAAATATGAGAATTTACCAACTTTTAAATAAAAATTGGATGACTGAGATAAAAAAAAACATTTAGTAAAAATAGCTTTTTATAAAATTTAAAATAAGTGTAATGAACATGTTTTTTTTTTGTAAAGACTAATATTTATGTTTCAAAGTTATCAGCACACAGTAGAACAAATATTCATATATCTAATCGATTGCTCTGCTCAGAATGATGTAAAATCGAAATTGAAACTTGAGAAATTAAAAAAACCGAAATAAGAAATTCTGAAATTAAGAACTGAGAAATAAAAAACTGAGAAATTAAGAACTGAGAAATTAAAAACTGAGAAATTAAGAACTGAGAAATTATGAACTGAGAAATTAAAAACTTAGAAATTTTAAATATGAGAATTTACCAACTTTTAAATAAAAAATGGATTACTGAGATAAAAAAAAACATTTAGTAAAAATAGCTTTTTATAACATTTAAAATAAGTATAATGAACATGTTTTTTTTTTGTAAATACTGTAATTATTATGTTTTCAAAATTATCAGCACACAGTAGAACAAATATTCATATATCTAATCGATTGCTCTGCTCCGAATTCGAAAATATTCAAATTATTGCTATTGCTTTTAGAAATAGAATCATAAGTATAAAGTGAATCCACTTAAATCTAGTGAAGTAACAATAACTCCAGAAACGTTTTTATTTCAAATTTCAAAGTCAGTATGTGATATTATCAATCTTATGATTCAAAAACATAAAGCAATTAAAGTCAATTTTGAATTATTTGTGTCATACATTTTGCCAAAAAATAATGAAAGCTCTATGAAATCTTTCAACACCAAATATGAGATAGCAGTTCCGAATACAAATGTTTATAACATGTATTTTAAATGCTCTGAAAAATTATTATTTAGAGTTTGAACTTGCCGAATCTGGTTGGGCTATTAATTCTATAAACCATTTGGAAATAAACATAAACAAGTGCAATCCTTTAAGAGCTGGGACATACTTAGAATTGCCTACGGTTATAAAAAACACAAAGTCATGTTTGAATATACACAACAATGCCAATCATTGTTTTTTGTGGTGTATTATTGCCCAGATGTTTCCAAAAAGATTGAATGCTAATAGAACGCAATCGTACCCACACTATACGTTGCTTTTAAAAATAAATGATATGTCTTTTCCGCCATGTTTCGATGATATTAAAATATTTTAGAAAAATAATCCTTGTATAAGTGTGAATGTTTATGGTCTTGAAGCTAATAATCATGTAACTGGTCCTCTATTTTTTGACACGTGAACGAAAGCTTATACATGTCAATTTGTTGTACATAACTAAAGATGATAAAGTCCATTTTTGTTTAATGTTATAAGATCTAAAAATCATCAAGTTTTTACACAAAAATTGAATAAACTCACACTTAATAGTGATGACGATAAAAGGCAGAGAACTGAAGGTTGTTCCAACACTTTGCCTTGGGGGGCATTATAGTTCAATACTTTAATACTTGTCGGATTACTGTATTCGTTCTACTGTGCTAAAACTATAGTTTAAGTTAAAAAAGCTAATTACAAATGATTTAAATGTGTAAAAAGTATGTAATCGAATAAAAAAATGTAATAAATGAATGTTACTATAATCAATAAATGAATAATCGATATTTATTTTCTTTTCTTTTCCTTTTCCGAAAGATTTTCCCTCTTATAAACACTGTGTATAGATTATGTCATGGTTAATGTTAATTTTTTTTTTTATGTCTATTAGCTTGTCATAACTATATGCAGTGTTTATTATTAAGAGGTATCATACAGGATCAAATTAAATTAGCTAGAGAAACTCCTCAGATGTGATGGGTATCGATACCTAAACATGATAAAACAAAAGAAAACAGATTTTCTCAACTCATACTTCAAGTACCAGCACAACCAGCGGTCGAGGACCCCAAATAAAAAAAAAAAAAATATCTTCTTTTTTTTGTTTTTATATCGATGTGTTTAGATATCGATACCCATCACGTCTGTGGAGTTTCTCGTTCGTTAGCTAATTTAATTTGACCCCTGTATACTAACTTATTAGGTGAATAATAAAAAAAAACATTATGTAGAATCAATTTTAATTTTATTGTTTCGCCTTCAATTAAATAAACTCGACCAATAATAATAACTAATAAACAATAACTTATAAACTGCATTTAAGGTCTGCATGTGGGTGAACTTAATTTTTTAACTATTTTACCGACGAGATATTCTGCTTCATCCATAATTTCATCGTAATTGTCCTTGACTAAATACTGAACATTCACACAAGCACAATCACTATCACTGCGATCAACACGATTTATTAAATTATTGTCATTTAAATCACAAATAGATATTTTTATTAAATGGTGTGCTTTTCCTGGATCCTTGCGAATTACGTAAGATGTAGACGGTGTATCCAATAGCTTGGGCAGGGTAATTTTAGAAGTTAATTTCAACTTCTTGTTTTTTCTTTTTATTGGACTTTCTTGAGTATCCTTGACTTTATCCTGCTGATTTTCCTGGAACTCAGTTTGTTCAACATTGTCCCCAGTAAATTCTTGAGTAAAATAGAATGACTTAATAACATCATCAACAATATCAAGGCCTTCCATTTTATGAAAAAAAAAAAAAAAAAAGATAAAATTAATTTCCATTTTCTTTTATATTTAATTAACATTATTTTTATTATTAGACTTGACAAATTTATTAGTTACTTACAATCTTAAATAGATGAATGGACGATTAAAGATAATTTAATAATAATTTTAAAAAAACTCGTCCACTACGAACACTGTGACGGACACTGTCGCTGTGTAACTCAGTCGAGGACACGACTCTTAATAACGACCCAGGTCCAAACCCGTTGCTAGAATACTGTGCTCGCAAGTCACATATTCATATATAAAGGATAGTAAGTAATGAAAATAAATAATAGGCAAGATGAAGTTGATCAAACAACCCATATCCTTGAACGTGAATAATATCAATTTCAATGACTCAGCTCGTCAGATTAGACATAGTGCTTTATTGCCTAATACAATTCGCTGCATAATATGTGGACCCTCGAACTGTGGTAAAACAAACGTTATGATCAGTTTACTGCTGCATGAAAATGGGCTTAAATTTAAAAATCTTTATCTTTACTCGAAAACTACTTTCCAGCCAAAATATCGGTTTTTAAGTGAAGTATTAAGAAGAGTACCTCAGATACAGTTCAATGAGTTCAATGACGACAAAGATGTTATAGCTCCGAATGAAGCTTTAACAAATTCTGTATTTATTTTTGATGATGTTATGTGTGAAAAGCAAATAAACATTCTTAATTATTTCTCTATGGGAAGACATAAGCAAATTGACTGCTTTTATTTATCACAAACCTACTCAAAAATTCCGAAACAGTTGCTACGTGATAATGCTAATTTTCTTATAATATTTAAACAAGATGATGTGAACTTAAAGCATATCTATGAAGAACATGTAAATTCTGATCTGCTGTGGAATCAGTTTAAAGAAGTTTGTAAAACTGTTTGGAGTAACCCTTATAATTTTCTACTTATTAATAAAGAGTCGGCATTAAATAATGGGAGGTACAGACAGAATTTTGATATTTTTTTAAACTTTGAATGAAGGTACATACTTATAAATGAATTACATACATAAATGCTGTTAGTATTATTCCTTGTTTAGCTGAATACAGTTGTTATTTATTGTAAGATGGACAAAAATATTAAAATGGAATTAGTGAAGTCTGTCGACTCCATAAAGAATAAAATAAAACAAATGAAAAATCAGGAACATACAATGAACTTGTCGCTTGATAAAATGCTAAAACCTGTCACAAATCCTCTAAAAACTCTTGTTGAATCTAATAGATGTGCAGAAAAAATAAAAATAAATGAAAATCCAACTTTAAATAATTCTGAAGGAATCGAATTCGATGAAAAGAATACTAGCTCATCTACAAAGCTCAATGACTGTTACGATCCAAAACTAAATTCTACCCAATTCGTCAAACAAAATGCTAAAAAGGAATCGATAGATAATTTAGAAATGTCATTAGAGGATGATGATATCTTTGGTATTTATGACGGTGTTAGTATACCGTTTGGAATTAGAAGTGAAAATAAAACTCTATTGATGGGTAATTCAGCAGTATCATTTTCTAAAATTGATAGTTTGAATAACGATACAATCGTTTTAATTAAAATCGGTGACAAAGCTTACAATTTAACAGTTGGTCTAAAAGAACTTTTACTCCGAAGAAAACCCGATTTAAAGTTAATATCGAGCGAAGATAAACTTGTCTATAAGGATATGTTACACTATACAAATGCACATAAAAGAGATTTTAATCCTAAAGGTCAAATAAGAGGTGACAAAGGTACAAAATATTGTAAAATAATAAAACCTCTATTTTCCGAATTGTCAAACGATGTTATACATGCTCACACTAA
Source organism: Griposia aprilina (assembly GCA_916610205.1). Lineage (NCBI taxonomy): Eukaryota > Metazoa > Arthropoda > Insecta > Lepidoptera > Noctuidae > Griposia > Griposia aprilina. Next base: position 1,132,572 of record OU744287.1, read on the forward strand.
ACTTGGAGGAAAATTACCAACGTTAAAAAAATACAAAAACAACACCGACTTGGTATATTGGGATGATCCTAACGAATTAGTCGAGAGATTGAAACTATTAGTAGCTTCAAGAGATGCTGGCAATACAAACCATGATAATGAAATTTTATCGATAATTGAAGAATTAAAAGAAGCTGACATAATTAAAGAATAAATAGTCGTAATAATATGCTTTACATTCAGTATTGTACATGGATTCAAGACAAATGTACTGAATTCTGACCATGAGCAAAGCCGATGTGGTAAACGAAATTCATAAAAATGCAAGGGTAAACTTTCCCCGAAGACATGTTATTATGAAAGATATAGACGACCTGTGGCAAGCAGATTTAATTGATATGCAATCAATTTCAAAAGAAAATAAAAATTACAGATTTATTCTTACCGTTATGGATACATTTTCGAAATATGCTTGGGCCTTTCCTCTGAGAAGTAAAACCAAAGATGATGTATGTAACTCATTCAAAGTTTTGTTGGCTACAGGGCGTGTTTCAAAAAACCTCCAAACAGATAATGGAACAGAATTTTATAATAATAAATTTCAAAAGCTTATGAAATCTAATCATATTAACCACTATTCAACCTTTTCAACAAAAAAGGCTTCAATAGTTGAAAGATTTATCAGAACTTTGAAATCTAAACTGTATAAGGAATTCAGTTTAAAAGGCAGCTATAATTGGGTAGATAGTACCCTTAATGATGTTATATATAAATACAATCACACTTACCATCGGACAATTCATGAAATTCCTGCTAATGTGGATAACATGAATAAAAAACGTATATTAGAAAGGTATTTAAGGTCGGTAAAAAATGAAAGAATAAAAAGCAAGTATAAAGTGGGTGATTATGTACGTATCAGTAAATACAAAGGAACATTTGAAAAAGGATATACCCCCAACTGGTCGACAGAAATATTTAAAATTCGAAAAATACAAAATACAACTCCTATTACCTACTTAATTGAAGATACAATCAGAAGTCAACCTATTTTAGGAGCATTTTACTTACAAGAGCTTCAAAAGACAAAATATCCTAATGTATATCTAGTCGAGAAAGTTCTTAGAAGAAAAGGAAACAGGGTTTTAGTAAAATGGTTAGGTTTATCTTCTGCTGAAAACAGTTGGATTGATAAATCGAATGTAGTAATATAAATAAAAATAACTTTACTAACCGTATAAGTATTTATTAAAGTGTTCAATCCAGATTCATTAGTCTTATGATGTGTATTGGAGAGAGTAGTCTTCTCAATTGGCTTATAAACAATTTACCATTTGAATTACACTTACCAGGATACAATTATTGTGGTCCTGGTACAAAATTAATTAAAAGGCTTACACGTGGAGACGAAGGTATTAATAAATTAGACGAACATTGCAAAGAACACGACATTGCCTATCTCAAATCATCAAACTTAAAGAATCGTCACAGAGCTGATTTAATTTTGTTGAAAATGGCAAAAGAGCGAGCAGTTGCCTCGGATGCAAGTGTAAGCGAGAAAATCGCAGCACGCTTAGTAAGCAAGACAATGTCTACAAAAATTAAAACTGGTTCCGGCCTAAAAAAAAATAGAAAAAAGTGCTTTCAAAAACTTACACCTGGAAAAGGGTTAAAAAACAAATTTAAAAATGTTATCACTAAAACGAAAAGACACATGAAAAAACTAAAACCAAAATGCAAAAAAGTGGCAATAGAATTAGCTATGGCCGCAGCCAGAGAATTAGCTGATGATTCATCCATAAAACTTCCTCGTGTTATTCCTATACCAAAAACTGGTGGTGTATTACCTTTGATTCCTATTTTTGCTGGATTATCAGCAGTGGGAGCAATAGCAGGCGGTGCAGCAGGTATTACCAAAACCATAAATGAATTCAAGATGGCTAAAAAGCTGTTGGTTGAATCGAAGAGACACAATGAAAAAATGGAAGCTCTCTGCATTGGGAAAGGACTACACCTTAAACCACATAAAAACGGGCTTGGAATTTATGTATCGAATGAAAAAAACTAAGATATCGGCTACCCAAACGAGCCCTAACTAACTTCGACATTTTGAAGTATGGAACTAATATTCCATATTTTAGAGGAGTCTTTATGAGAGATGAACTTCCTAAATACCCGTTTAAAAAAGAATGTGGAGTTATTAATTTAGATAGTTCAAAAGATCCTGGCTCTCATTGGGTAGCCTATGCAAAATACAATGATTATATTGAGTACTTTGACAGTTACGGAAATCTTAAGCCTCCAAAAGAATTTATAAAATACGGAGGTACTAAAGTCCACTATAATTATGAAAATATACAACGCGATCATCCTTTCAATTGCGGACATCTCTGTTTAATTTTTCTAAGGAATTTTTGGAGTAGTCTAGGGATAAAATAAACAGGATCTTCTGAAACAGTCCAGTATGCAAGCATGTCTACCACAGTTACCATCTCTGGAAATAAATCTGATTTGGTGTCATACTTTCAACCTCCACTGCATTTATCCGATCAATACGAGTGCGGTTTGTTATACTTTTCAGTGTTAAATTCAAGATCAAATGTGTCCATCAATAGCAGCAGTCTATCTGTAATCAGAATTGAATGTGATCTTGTACACAGTTCGTACTGCAACGGACTACCAACTCATTTTATTCATGAATTTGTATTTGATACTGCTCCGGGTCATCAGTGCATAGAAATACCACGAAACGTTATTTACTTTCCAGTGAACAAAAATATAATTTCATCTATATCTGTTAGAATTGTTGATCAATTTGGTTATTGTATTAACTTTGGTGACGAATTCAATATTCAACTACGTCTTCATTTAAGAAAAACAAAATGATACTATATTATAAAAACACTCCTGTGAAAATAAAACGTATTATTCCTTCAACGACCACTAAGGTGAATAGACGTAAGAAAAAAGTTAAGAAATTGACTGAAGCAAATAAAGGTTTTCTTAGAGCCCTAGGTTTTAAAGTATGAATATACTCCAGATTACTGAATTACCGCACTTCGATAGTTCGATCGAAAGTTATGAAATCCATTCATATAATCCCTACAATAACAGCTTTAGAGAAAACGATGAAATCAGAATCCCCATACATCAGCAAGACATATACGTGCTACCATCAGCCAGTTCAATTTACATCGAAGGCCAAGCAAAGCTGTTCGGTAAAGATGGGAATCCGATCAAGAAAACTGTTACGTTCACTAATAACCCTGTTATGTCTTTGTTTCAAGACATCAGGTACGAAATGAATGGTATTGAAATAGATCGTATAAAAAATTCTGGAATAACGTCAACAATAAAATCATACATCTCATTAAATGAAGCTGAAAATAAAGTTGCTGCGTTATGGGGTTGGAATTTAAACGGATTCCAAAGTGATGGGCATTTTAGTTTAGTGATACCGCTAAATAAGATTTTAGGGTTTGCAGAGGATTACAATAAAATCGTTATAAATTGTAAACATGAACTTATATTGAATAGAAGTAACTCTAACTTAAACAGCGTTATTCTTACTGATGATGTTGCTCATTTTCAAATAGATATACAAAGAGTTCAATGGAGGGTGCCACACATAAAAGTGTCAGATCGAGAACGATTAACACTTTTAAAGCATTTAGAAAGAGATAAACCCATTCAGATGGCTTTTAGAAATTGGGATTTATATGAATATCCTTTATTACCTAAAACCACAAAACATTCTTGGTCAGTTAAGACTGCTTCACAATTGGAAAAGCCTAGATATGTAATTTTTTGCTTACAAACTAACAGAAAAAATAATAAAACTAAAGACATATCTCTATTCGATCATTGCGAGGTGACAAACGTTACGCTCTTCTTAAATTCTCAATATTATCCTTATGAGCCTTTGGGTTTAAAGTTTTCTGACAACAAATACAGTATATTATATGAAATGTATGTGAAATTTCGTCAGTCGTATTACAACTGTCCAGTAGACCCGTTGCTCGATCTAAAGGACTTCAAAGAAAAAGCTCCCCTGTTTATCTTAGACTGCTCAAGGCAAAACGATAGTCTAAAATCAGGTCCAGTAGACGTACGCATAGAAATTGAATGTTCAACGCCAATACCAGATAAGACTACTGCATATTGTTTGATTATAAACGATCGACTTGTGGAATACAAACCTCTCAGCAACATTGTGCGCAGGTTATCATGATTGCTATTGTGGATATTCAAGGCTTTAAAACAGAAACAAATGAATTTATAATAAAAGAAATCGCTATATTATATAATAAAACATTACAAGTGTTTTTATTTAAGCCACCATTTCCATTTGAAAAATTAACGAAACAAGAAAAAAAACAAGTTGGTTGGATTGAACGTAACAGAAAGATATATTGGTGTGAAGGATTTATTCCATATTCCAATTACCAGAATTTTATTGCTGATATTTTAAGAGATAAATGTGTCTATGTTAAAGGTTCAGAAAAAGTCTTGTGGTTAAAAAATATATTAGAAAACAGTAATAGTAACATATTTAATTTAGAAGATAAAGGTTGTTCTAGTTTGTTAAGTCTGCACCATCAATATAAATATTCTCAAGATTTGTATAGTTGTATTTATCATGACTCTGTATGTGCTTTAAAAAATGTATTGTGTTTAAATAAATGGTGCTATGATAATAAAATTATAAAATAAACTTTTTTTTGTTTAATTTCTTTATTTTTGGTAAACCGTTTCCTATCCCTCCCAATCTCTTCAACGTCGTCAAATCGTTATAAGCTGCTGACTGTAACTAGACGATGTCATTATGCAGTTATCTGTAAAACGGAGAAGCATGTCTCATAATAAATACAAACCTCGATATGACATGTATAATACTTATAAAATGCGTCAATTTTCATTTAACTATTACTGGGCAACGGCTGATTCAAAGAAAATATTAGTGATGGAAATGGCTGACGCTGGATTCTTTTACTGTGGCAATAGTATAAATGATAAAGCAGCATGTTTTTCATGTGGAGGTGTTATAGAAGATTGGGAGATTTATGACGATCCTTGGATGCAACATGCTATAAATTTTCCTCAATGTTTTTATTTGAACGCTGTGAAAGGAAGAGAGTATATATTTAATACGCGTATCTGCATCGCAGCATTAGACTCCTAGCATTGCAGTGTAATAGATAGATCTTAAGTATATAACTAAGTAATAAATAACACAAATATTTACTGCACCACGAGAGATACAATTATTGATATTACCTATCTACATCATGTTTCACTCAGAGAAATTTGATTTGGAAGGCACTTCTAAACTTATTTTCAAGAATACTAGGGGTGAGATAATATATATTCAAGATATGCACCCTAGAAAAAAGAAATCGAACTCAGGTGAATTAAAACATCAGGATAGTGATATAACCCGAAAAGAAGATTTATTTTACCAGAAGTTGGAAGATTCAGAGAAATCTAACTTGAAAAATACTCACTACCTTATACTAAAAAGCGAACCTGGTGAGGATCTTCGCAAATTCGTTAAAGTTAGCAACAAACATACTGATCATGAAAAATCGATTGTTAGTTCGTCAAAGACCAGTGGGAGTAAGTAGTATATCGACAGCAACTGCAGATCTATTCCATCAGGAGAGTGATACAGCACATGAGTTAGTTTTACACAAATTATAAACGTAACTCAGATTCATAAAAACCTCAGGTCAGCGATTCAAGAAAGAAGATTTCATTACTTATTACTTTAAGTACACATCGCACCGCTGATTGGGGTGTTCTGCATAACGCGCTCGAGCGAAGCGTGAGCAACTCAATCAATATTATGAACTATATCGCAGATCACGATATTAGTGTATGATTGGGGAGTTCTGGATCATGCGCTCGAGCGAAGCGAGGGCAAGTGATCCAGAACCCCCAATTATACACTACTAATATTTATTTGCTCAGAAAGTAGGTATTTACAATAAGGTGGTTATAATACAATTTATATTCAAGTGTGTGTAAAGGTCCCCGCACCAGATGTTAGGAAAAAGCCGTTCGGGCAATAATAAAAAAAAAATGGATCAATATAGCCTACATGCTAATTGATAGACTATAAGGGCGCAAAATAAATGGCCAGTTTTAGAGATTTAGCCATTTTTATGTTGAAGTCAGAAAATTATTTTATGTTATAGTTATTACTAAAATAAGTATAAATAAAAAGAAATCACATCGATCACAACAAGTTCCAATACAAATTAACTCTTTGTCTGTATACCCTGAAGGGGTAGGCAGAGATGTATGCACTTATTACACACATTTCGCATAGTAGACAAGTCGTCCGGACGATTTTCGTGAATTTTTGAATTAATTACAGTTTTTATGTGTATAGAACCGGTGAATGATGTGCCGACATGTTTATTTAAGGGTGTTGATGCACTTGGCGTTAGGTTATCATCGCGATCGTTGATCGGGTTCGTACGAACAACGATCGCGACGATGACGTTCTCACGCGATAATCGCTTTCTATTAGGACACCCGCACACAGGCTATTGATCACTATATTCTGTCTCTCGAACATTTCTGTCACGATTTTAGTTAGCCAACACTGCGCTGCGTTGTTGTTGTCATGGATTGTAATAATCACTGTTATCCTATTCCAGTACAAGGTGGATTTCGCTACTTAGACAAGACCTCTTGTGCTTTCTGTCTATGCTACGACAAGGCCTTAGTGACGAATTTTTGTGAGTTTTATTTAATTATAAATCAAGACAAGCTTCAAACTTAGTAAATAATACAGTAAGACGATCTTTGATGGTATTTTTTGTCCGTGAAAATACCTATAGGCTTTGAAGCAATTACGAGACAGGATTATATAGACATACATGTTACGGATTGTTCTAATCATTTATATAATCCCACTTCTGAAGAACCAGAAGTAATAGTAGGTAAGTACCAGGCCCGGGCAGCGACAGAGCGTCGTGTTCCACGCGCGCCTCATAGAGATGTAAGTAAATAAAGAAATGGTCTAATATCATAGAATTAGATGAGGTTTTGAATAAAGTTTAAAACGAGGCTCAGAAGCTCTAATCAACTTTTGTTGCTGAACGTACCTACATTCTGCATGAACGTACGGAAAACGCAATTGCATCGAATTGTTATTTTTAACCGACTTAAAAAAAAGGAGGCGGTTCTCAATTCGACTGTTTTTTTTTAATGTGTGTTTGCTTAGATTTTTTTTCTGGGTGAACCGATTTGGATGATTCTTTTATTATTTGATAGTTGGTGCTTTAGGTACATGTGGTTCCATTTAAATTTGATCAAGTTCTGACCTGTAGTTTTTGAGTTAGCCTTAATACTGCATATTTTTTCCACTTAGATTATATTGATGATGTTTTAATAATTTCCTGTCACTGTTATTTACGTATCAAGTACTGGTAAACGAATTTGTGCGGGGTACGCACCGCCTCTAAAAAGTGAAAAATAAAAACTTTTTACTAACTTTTAACTTTTTTTGTGACTTTGGCTTTGTATTTTCGTTTTTGGCCACAGACTTCCGAAATTAAAGTTATTTTTCACGTGATTTAGTGTATTTTTTGGAAGTCGGTTGTTTTTTTGTAAAAAAAAAAAAACTAAACAGTATCATACAATTTAAATAAAGTCCTATTTTCACTACATAAACAAGTCGGAAACGGCAGATCTCAGAAAAAGATAAAGTGAACTAAGGAAATTATAAATTTTCACCCACTTTACAAGACTTTGTAATGAGAAGACCGGCTTGCTACTTTATAGTAATTATAAGTTAGCAGTATTTCAACTTGTTCTCATCAACGGTATCAAACGGCTTCTTACCTCTTTACGGAAAGTTCTAAATATACTTAAAAAAATGATATTATTAATATTTACGTAAATGAATTTACGCCTGTTTCGGTGTGCTACACACCCGTACTTGTATGGCATGATTCGGCGGCGGGCGGCAAAATTTAATAATGTAGATGTATGATTATGATGGCTTAGCTCGAATTCGCCGAGCCGATGAGAAAATGATTCTGAGGGTACTTAAAAGCCGAACGGAGTTTGCCCATCGGCGCAATCAAAATTCAATCAACTCAGACTATGGGAGTACCACTGCTGGACATAGGCTTCTCCCAGGCTGCGCCACAACACCCTGTTCTCCGCCTTCCGCATCCAGTCTGTCGCAGCCACCTTCACGCCGAACGGCACGAGCCTAATGAATACCGAATATGAGTAGTAATTGCTTCGTGTCGGCTTTGTTCAACAAATACTGCCGAATCGAATGTACCGACCTGAACGAGTGTGTAGCTCCCCTGACAGGATACCTCAGGTCATTGTTTGAAACCAGCATACAAGACGAATGACTACAAGCCTAGAATTTAAATCTATTTTTCATTTTTCCCACAACACATACAAAAATTACATTTGTTAGACGTCACTACCCCTACCTTATATACAATAAAATACATCAAAAACATAACATACATACATTAAACACTAACAAATGTAAAAAAATAACTAAAGAATTCCTCCTCACCCTAGATTATGATGTAACAGAAGTACTGATTAAACCCCTATACAAATAAATAATTTATTAGTATTAAGAACACTTACACACCCACACACCCAAATCGCCTTCCCTCTCTAAGCACACAAGACACACACCACACACACACTGATACACACATCACGCATCACACACCCATACACACATCACACATCACACACTCATACACTTTCCCCATTACACTACATTACACGCGCTTACTCACACAATATTGCTGCTGTTACACGTTTTAGATTCCCTAATTTTGTAAAATAATCTTAGCGGACGAATGGATGGCCCCTATAACACAGGATTTTCCTACCATCGGGGTCATTATTCACAAAAATTTAGCACAAAAAGTATTATTCTCACAACGTAACATGCATTGTATTTCTTCTTTTTAACCGACTTCACAAAAAGGAGGAGGTTCTCAATTCGTCTGTATGTTTTTTTTTTTTTTTTTTTTTTTTTTTTTTTTTTTTTTTATGTGTGTTAGCTCATAACTTTTTTCTGGGTGAACCGATTTGGATGATTCTTTTTTTATTTGATAGGTGGTGCTCCACATGTGGTCCCATTTAAATTTGATCAAGGTCTGACCAGTAGTTTTTGAGTTATCCTTAATACTGCAGATTCTTTCCACTTAGTTTATATGGATGATGTGTTAATAATTTCCTGTCACTGTTATTTACACACCAAGTAGTGGTATACGAATTTGTGTGGGGTAGGTACCGCAACTAAAAAGTGAAAAATAAAAACTTTTTTACAAAAAAACAACCGACTTCCAAAAAAAACACTAAAAGACGTGAAAAATAACTTTAATTTCGGAAGTCGGTGGCCAAACACGAAAATACAAAACACAACGTAACATGCATTGTATTTCTTCTTTTTGCCAAATAAATATTATTATTATTATTATTTAAATTAATTTGTTTTTAAACAATTTGGCAGCTGACGACAGTTATGTTCCGTAATTAAATCGGAGGACCGTCAGTCGTCGATGCGGAAATCAAATCGCCCTTTAGTTTAATAATATTATCCTAGAGTGGAGTCGCGTAATCGAAAATCACTTCAATTAGCTTACTCAATAGATACCAACAATTCCCTACTGAATGCAATGCCTTCCTGACATTCTCTAGATGAAGTTCCTCAGAACGACGTTTTTCTTCAATACAATTTTGTGCAATTAAACGAGCCTCTTCGATACTATAGTAAATCCAGCGTACAGTAGGTCGCACGTCAGTAGTAACATAATCAGTACAAGCTGGCCTCTTATTCTATAGAACCTCCACACTACGCTTGGCCAGCTCAAGGTCAAAGTGTTCCCACCGACGTGGTTGACCCCGCTGTAAACTTAGGTGAAAACATTTATTTTCACAACGACATATAATATTTTGTCCTGCGATAGTGCTAACACAAGAGAGTACGTATTATTTACTTTAACCATAATCAAGAGTGATTTGTTATTATTATTTGCTTATTTTTTTTATTGGCTTATATGAATTTAATTTAATATTTGAATTGCTTTTGTCTTTTTATTACGGACGCTTTTAACGTTCTGCATCGTTCTCACATGCATAATTTCAACATGAACGATGTAATCAATATTTTGTAACCATTTTTTGATTTAAAAGAGTGTCCATGGAGGTTCTTGCCCGTTCTTCTCCATAGGTACCTACTACGCTTTGGAATGGGTAACTAGCTTCATCTTTCTGACTGACCGACCCCTTGACAATTCAAAAGTGCCTGTAATTGGTTTATTTGAAATAAATGCTTTGAGTTTGAGTTTGATTAATATAAATGTGTACATACTAAGTACCATTACACAATTAAATATGTTATGTACACATTCATAAATTTACGCTAGCTTTTGCTTGTGGCTTCGCCCGAAGTCGGAAATAATTCCACGGAAACGTACTACCGATATAAAAAGTATCCTGTCCTAAAACGGTTATAATGTACACAAGTGCCAAATTTCACCAAAATCCGTTTAGCCGTTAAGGCGTGGCTATGTAACAAGCTGACAGTCAGACAGACAAACCGACATACAGATAGAGTTAGTTTCGCTTGTATATAGTATGGAAATATGGCATTTATGTATCATGTTTGTGTATTCGTTGTTTGTGTATATAAATATAATGTATACAAACATATTTTACCCGATTTTCCAATAACAACACCTACACCAGTCTATCTCCACCTCTTAAATTATCTTCCCGAAATCCTCACATCATCAAATTCAGTCAGTTTAATTGAACTCAGTAGCTGTCAGGTGTGAGCTCTCGAGCTCGATTTATAGCTCCCTAGCGCCGCGTCGTGACGGACCAGCGGCAGCGGTCGTGTGGGTGCAACGTACAGGTGCTCCGGAATTTAAGGCACGTTTCGATTATGATGTGAGCTTGTACTGCAATTGGGTAATAGTGCAGCATTGTGGAAGTATTGCTTGTGTTATATTGTTGACCTGGTTGGTTAAAATGGTACGTTAAATGGGTTGTGTTTTAGTGGGTGCGGAAAAATTGCAACCACCTAAAAATTCGAAATAATGCTATCTCAATTCTCAACACATTTATTTTTTGCAATGTTGTCCTTTTTTGAAACTAGATCAGTGGTAGGTATGTACCTATTAAGTCAAGACCGTACCTACTTTAAATATTGGCTGATAGTTCGTTACATGACTTTAAGAACCTAAATCTTACATAGTAATCATAGAAACAAACTCTAATCAAGGTCTGTATTTTAGCACTTTTACCTTGGCCTTGATGAATATTAAAAGCTGTACTGTAAGAAAGCCAAACCAAGTAAAACATGAATTTGTACATTTATTGCCGTAATTTATTGGGTGTACATAACAAAGAGTATTCCATCTTCTATCTTTCTATTTTAAGGGACAAAAAAGATGACATAATAACCAGTGCACGATTCAATATTTAATACACACGTTTATATCCGGGAAACCCAGCCTACTAACAGATTACAATATAATTATCCGACCATACAAGAGATCTATACACAATAAATACGAGCCATTTATTGTTATGAAATTATCATTTATCGATACTCCCCTCCCTACATAAACAGAGGAACAATCTGATTCACTAAATCTAATTTACATTCTATTGTGTGTGCGATACAATTCAATCACCCAATTGGATGATCATCTCTGTCTTACTCTTCAAGTTAGAAAGGGATGCAGATAGCAATCTTTAGTCAACAGAAGCATCTTGACGTTTACTTCAACTCGCAGTGGATCCCTTAATACAGATTAAATCTGAAATATATTTGCTTCGTAATGCTTTGTTAGTTAAATTGTCGACGTGGATTGTGTTCCAAAACTTGTTATTCTAAGTGTTGAAAACTTTGGAGACATTTAGTTTTGTGTTGCCGTAGCAATGTTGTAATGTGTTGATTAAGTTTTGTTATTTATGGTGTGTTAAATTACATTTTAGTTTAACAACTAAAACAATTAGACTATTGGCTTTTCACACTCAATGTGCTAGGCTTTGAGTAAGTTATGTCTTTACATGAGACAAAACGACGACTTATGTATTGCTTGAAAGTTGCATCTCACAAAGTCATAACAGAATTTCGTTCTCTTGTACATTGTGTTGAATTTTCAGTGAACTTAGCCTCGATGGATGGATATGACTTTGATGTTATAAGTCTCTGGCTATTGAATGGTTTATTCACAAACCTCTTTATCCAACAACCTGCTTCATCTGTCAAGTGGTCGCAAACTTTACTGCTGAGTACGGGTTCACGTCAAAGTCAGATCATTTATTTTAAGTAGGCCATTTAAAATCACTTTTGGACGTCCACATTTACAAGGAAGGGTTAGACTCCTAGGTCAGGTAAAGTGATAATGTTTTTTTTTCCAGGAAGTTCTTATTAGCTGCCCGGATTTATGTCCGGTTTAATGCAAAGGCTCTAAAAATATAACTAACTAGCGAAATATGTACTTAACCTATGTACAGTCACGAGCATAAATATTACTATAGACTGCACGGCAATAATATCTGACTTCATGATTTATCCATTAACATCTGTCGTCAAGATGTCTATAGTAGTCGAGCTATTCATAGTAATATATTTATACTTGTGGCTGTACTAAATACTTAACCTTTCGGGGGATACAGGCGTAGTGTTATTTATAGTATTATGATATTAAAAACAAACAGTAGGTATTCGTGACCATCGCCTGCATAATTCATTGCACTATTTTGCCGTAAATTGCAGGATTGCAGCAGATGGTACGGGACTAATCCTGGCCATGATACCGTAATACGCTTAGCAGTAAAATATATCTGTCATTAGAGGATTTACATCCTCAGGTATCGAGGCAGCAGGAGTTCGCACCAGGAATGCTGAAAGAGGGCTCGATGTAAACGGATTAGATTAGGTACCATTTTGTTTGTTTACCTTGTACACTTTAGATGTACTGGGCGGGATTTTGTCCTGCGTTTTATCTAAAAGTTGAACATGATTTAATTATTCAACAAAAGTTTTAATTTGGGTTTAAGCATTTAGCTCTCGCTTCGCTCTTGAGGTTGAAAGGCACCGTTCCGTTCATCGGAGATTCTGCTGCTCCTGTAGTTTTATATCTTGAAGATGGTTTTAATATAGTTTTAATTCAAAAAAACTTCTTTCTACATCAATGATAAATTATTTTATTTCTGTAAGTAGGTTTGTACAAACACTTTTACAGGCGTTTCTTCTCTGACTACTCTGAGAAGAAAGGCCGAAACAAACTCAGAGGGTCACAGTCTCTTTTAAAGTCCAGACATAATCTTGGTCACACACAGACGAATAACAATTACTTCGGCGAAGATTCGATGCACCGAAGAACATTGTCTCTCCACCATCCATTCTTGAGGTTTTTACTATTTTCACACATGTCCCGTATAACTATGGGGAGTTGTTGTCCAGTATCGCAGGTAAGAATTCAGTGCTGTATCCGAGTAGATTGATTCTCGCTGCATGGCGAGCGACAGCTGTCTTCGCTTGAAAGCGTCGCGACAACTTTAGCAAGAGAAAAGTGTGGTATAAGAAAGTGGCTTACAGTGGATATTTGTGGAAGCAGCATTCACAAAAAAATAAAAAAACAATATCATGAATAGGATTGATTATAACTGTTTTTCTTCAGAGTTTTAGAACTGAGAACATTATAATGCATTTTCAACAGTTTAACTAGTAGTAAGCAAGCAAAGCAAGTAGCGTTTTCGACTGAATTGACGAAGCAAACTGATTTTCCTGCTTTGGAATCGGCAGGGATTGTAAAAAGACATAGATAATTCTCTGCAGACGTACCCTACATGTGGCATCGTGAGTTTCTAAATCGTCGACTTATACAAAAATATTCAATAGTATCTATAGGTACCATACCATCATCCAACTTAGTCGCTTGTTTTGTATGTACAAGATCTCGCTAGCGGAGGCGGAGCTCTTTTCCACCAGAGCTGCACTGTGTGAGGCTAGGAAAATTAAGTTATTCTTTAAGTGGGGATCGCACACTTCCCTCGCTAAGCATCCTTTACACCCTTGGTGAAAATGCACCCTAAGCCCTGCCAAATCGATCGTTATAGCTTATTACTTGTCCCATGGGTAAACTTAAATCAATTTATCCAGCGCGAGCGCAGCGCAACTAAATCTATTACGTCGGCGACTGTTTGTCCGGTAATGGAGCTATCCGTGACGTCACAAAGTCGCTCAGTGATTTGTCTTTGTTTTGCACTCGCTTTTGTTTTAAAATATTATAATACCATAGCTTGTTGTAACTTGTGTTTGGTTTTGGATGTTCCAAGTGATGCTCTCACGGTTGCGGGAACAAAACTTGACATGTAGGTACCAATAAGGTTTTCAATTGGCATATTGAACTTAACCTTTAAGACGTGTACTTAAAGTGGGGGAAAACATCGTGAGCGATCTAATTGGGGCCTAGTTTTTTTCATAGTTTATTTCATTTATTTATTCACAAAATACTAGCACTATACTACTACTCCTCCACTACTATTACTCCGTAGTGGAATAGTACTTCTCTTTCTGTTCTACTACTCTATTTATTTTTTTATTTACTAAAACTATTATATTAAATAGTAGTATTAAAACAGCTTTATTAAACAACTGTCATGAAAATGTAACAATTTGTTATTTTTAGCGTCCGGTACCCAAAGGATGCCAACCATCCTAGCCAACTAGTAGAAACTTGAAATGTTCACACAGTTTATAGTACTGTGCCCACAATAACAACAGAATAAAAGTTTTTTATTTTTCACTTTTTAGTGAGTCAGTTATTAATTTATCTAGGTTACAATAGCCTAATATCAAGTGCTCATCACAGTCATCACCTTTTACAAAATATTCCTTTTCCCGATGCAGGGACGTTTATTGTTGAGGAGTTCTCCTGGTAAGAACCAAAAGAACTGGAGCTGACGGTGAAGCCACCATCAGGTCCATTTCAATATATACATTGTGACGACCATAAATTGCTTAGCAAACTTTAAAGTAATCGAATCGCAACCCGTGAAATACTTATTATTGAGTAGTTCCGGTTAACACCAACGGCCTTCATCATCAGGTCCACTTCACCGAAGGGTGCTTTCCGATAGCAAATGTACGAGTTACTATACAAAATATCCATATCGCTATAGGTGTGCCTATTAAATTTGAGGTTTTTCCTCGATTTCCATGGGATCCCCTCATCAGATTCTGACTTGGTGACCATGGGACTACCTCGAGAGCATACCCTTTCGAACAAAAAAATATTTTTTCAAATCCGTTTATATATGACGGAGTTATGCCCGAACATACATAAAAAAAATAAAAAATACAAACGTTCGAATTGATAACCTCCTCCTTTTTTAAGTCGGTTAAAAATTAAAAATTAAACGGGATCTGCATACAATAAAATGTGTTTTTTTTATGTCGTCTTTAATATTGTACGGTGGCACGGAACCCTTCGTGTGCGAGTCTGGTTCACACTTGGCCGCTTTTTTGACAAATATGTCCGATTGACATTTTTATTTAACAGGCCCGTGGACTTTATCTGGTATAACCAAATCGCAGTGAGGAAGTAAAGTGATTTATACTCGTTCTATCTCTGTATATAGGGAGGCCTAGTCCGATGTTATACCTAGTCTTGCCATAAATATCGTCAAGAAGAACAAGTTTTTTTTATTATTGCCAATAAATATTTATTACTTTTACAGTGTGTTAGTTTAATACATAAATATAAAACAATTTAAAATATAAAAAGCTTATTCGAAGTGGTCTCCATTGGCTGCAATACAGTCCTTTAAACGTTGAGGCCAGTTATCAATAGAAGCACGCACTCTTTCCATGGGAAAATTCTTCACTGCCAATCGTATGGAATGTTTTAGGGACTCCAAATTATCATGGCGTTTAGAGCAAGCCATACTCTCTAAAACTGACCATAAATCATAATCCAGCGGATTAAGATCGGGACTAGACGGCCAGTCTTCAGCTCTGATGAAGTCCGAAACGTTCACTTCCAACCAAGACTGAGTGGACCGAGCTTTATGACCCGGCGCCGAGTCTTGTTGGAAGGACCATACTTGGTTATTGAACATGGTGTTGTTAAGGGGAGTAGTGTATAATTGGGGGTTCTGGATCACTTGCTCTCGCTTTCGCTCGAGCGCATGATCCAGAACTCCCCAATCATACATTACTATCGTGATGTGCGATATAGTTCATAATATTGATTGAGTATTGTGTTTCATTCACAGTGGAGCGCTTGATACAGGATCTCCAATTTTTTTAATGGTCCGAGCGGTTGTCGTGTGTATTCATAAACAGGCATGGTATCGAACTGTTATAGCGAAGCAAAATTATCGCGTGAACTTAAAAATAATAAACAACAATATCATGTTCGATCGCCGCGCAGCGCTGCATTGAAACGATGTAGCGCATATTTTTTTGTATTGATGGATACAAAAACCATATTGAGAGGTCAGCTGTTACTGGAAATTGTAACTTAATGTGTAGCCGTGTGTAAAAGTAACTGTATTATGGAGATAGAGTAATTGATTATAATATAAAAGAACGTAAAAGAAAAAAGTCATAAAAGCCAAAACCAAACCGGAACAAATACTCATTTGTTCCGTGCGGGAATCGAACCCGCAACACTTTGGCACATTAATTGAAACATCTATTTTAAACCTACTATTTACATTGTGATGTAGCTAGTCGAGCTCTTAACCAATGCGCCAAACGTGTCGTCAGTGATGAGATAAAATATGTATTCAGTATTAAAGTACACAGGTACATTCGTGATATCGACATGTTTCGACTTGATTCTGCCGCCAAGCACATAGTTGTAATATTATGAAGGAAATTAAACCTTAAAGACATGAATCTATATACCTTATATAAGAGAATCTGTTTTGTATCTAGATCGTAGAGAGCCTTTGACTGCGACACAGTAAATACAAGTTTTTTGTATTTGGCTGTTTTCGCTACCCTGAGATTCAATCACAATGTCGGTAAGTAATAGTTATAACATATTAAATTATTATTATTGTTTTTTATTAATTATTATAATGTAGGCATTGTATGTAATCATACTCAAAACACAATTTATTTCTGTTTTCAGGACAATGAGGATCTTTTTAATTTTATCCCAAACAAGCAGCTCAAAGAATCTGTTACATCACGACTCAATTTGAAGAGAAAAAATGACGCGACAGGTCCTCCACAGAAACTTGAACGACAGCAAAACTACTCGTACATCAAAACCAGGGCGCCAAATACATCTTTAAGGACATGCATGATCAAAATTGAGATATACGAGTGTGATAATTTACCAGAAAAATCTTGCAAGTGCAGTGCAAATAAGTGTGTGCAATTTATAACTGAAAATGTTGTCACAAGTGATTTATACTTAGATTTAGAAAACATTATTAGTAAAATTCGTGAGAATATATAATTGAAATTATTTTATATATTTATTAAGTATAGAGAGAGAGATATTCAATGTAATCATTATGTTAGTACCAACGTTTGTGTTTGTTTTTTATAATTAGCATAATAAAATAGCATTTAATAATATACTTAAATAGTACAACTAATATTGTTGATTGTATCGCATAAAAACAAAAAACAAAAAAAAACTTATTATTTCATACACATTGATGTTAGATTAGGTAAGGAATCTGTTATTTCTTAGAAGATTAATTAGGTACTCTTTTAATGAATATATTTAAAAATAAAAATTCTGTTTGTTTTCATTTTCCAATATCAATTTTCATTTCAATAAAAAATAAAAATAAAACAACTCGTAATAAGGTATTACAGAATTAGGTCGGGTGAATAATGAATGTTGGCAAATGAAACAAACAGAATATTAATTTTAAAACATATTCATTAAAAGAGTAATTAATCTTTTAAGAAATATCAGGTTCCTTACCAAATAGTAAGGAAAAAAGGTGCTTATTATAATTATACACATTGATGTTAGATTAGGTAAAGAATCTGTTATTTATTAGAAGATTAATTACTCCTTTTATGAATATATTTAAAAATTAAAATTCTGTTTGTTTCATTTCCCAACATTCAATCACCCAGCCTAATTCTGTAATATCTTATTACGAGTTCTATAACAAAAACACACTTAGAAATCCATTGCCACCTCTTTCCATTTACATTAAAATGAGCAGGATAGCTATAGCTAACACAGCCTTTACGACTTGAGAGTTTAAAGAATAAGGCGACATTTCTGTGTACATGACAAATAACTACCAGAGATCTCATTTTATTGGTTTCTTATAAGTTTGTATGTATTCCGACAGAGTTAATTGACACCTCATTCCTTTCACGATTGTCGTCTCCAGTCGCCTCCAAAAACTCTAATAAGGATAAAGTGCTGTGAAAACACTTTCCATAACTAGAGTATTCGGAAGCATTCACATTGCGACTTCAGTACGAGAAATGAATAAAATAAAATCTACTCTAGGTTCTCAAGTGATAGAGATGAAATTCTAATAACAAATATTATTTTAATTAATTTTTCGGAGTAATTATTATTAGAAACTAACATATGACTAAGGCTTTAGGATTTAGGTCTATAAAAAGCATGTGAGAGAATTCCTTTACATTTTGTCATTGTTGTGCTGAAGTGCATTTCACTGAACAGTGAGTTTAAATTTGTTTGTGGTTGTTCACAAGTGTTGCAGAAACAGAGTATGTGAGTATTATATTTTATTTAATAAATATTTTTTCTTCGATCCTAGGACTGTAATAGTTAATTGTTTTACCACTGAAATTACTCAATTAAGTTTAGATCATATAATAGTTATTTCAAAACTATTGTACTTGTACTGCATTTGTAGTTTCATATTAATATTAATATTTTTACAAACGTTTAATAATTATTAACGTTTTATTTTTACAAACGTTTAATAATTATTAACGTTTTATTTTTACAAACGTTTATTTAATAATAATTCTTGCTTCGTTGTTCTAGCATGCAATAAAAATAAGGCCTAGGTTTGATTCTTAGGTCATTTAAAGTTTTTTTTTTCCTGATAAGTACTGTAAATATATTATTCCCTATTCGATGAGATTTCAAAACGTAAGAACGTAAAAACGTAAAAAGTAAGGGGGAGGGACTAACAGCACACCTCTGCCTAACCCTTTGATGAATACGGGTGCTGTTGTTTCATGTTACTAATGTTGGTAATAAAAATATTTATTGCATTTTAATAATGTTTTCAGGGCTCAGTCGATGAATAATCCTTTTTGGGTTGAAGAAGAGGACTCCACACCTTCAACGTCTGGACCAACAAAAGAAAAAAACAAGCGGCAGATCAAAAAAAAAACAGCTGTGAAGAGAGATAAGAAAGTGTCTCAGAAGAAGAAGGCTTTGCTTTCTAAAATCCTTTCGCTTCAGAACCAGAGTCTGATAGCGACGGGCCGGCAGTTGTTACAACACCAGCTCCAAAAAGAAAACGGAATACCAACGCTTCAGACTGTGAGGTAAGACATTTTTTTCAAACATGTTAAATTCCCATTTCATTTAAAACCATTCCAGTGTTTTACAGCGTGTGATTTTCTCCATCAAAATTATACTTATTTGTGGACACAAGTGTTTAAATAGACCTTTTCTAATAGATAATAGATTATAGTTATGGTAACGGTAGATTCAAGAACGTGGAAGTCTGGAGTTTATCTATTATATTTTTTTTACATATCTATTTTTTTTTTACTTATCTATTTTTTAATTACTCGCCCTCACGCATTATTATTTTTAATTAAAACTAGTCATCTTATGTATTTCAGGATGAATCGTCTCGACCGCTGATCCGTGCTACCACTCTGAAGAACTGCTTCACTCAGCGGGTGGCTGATGGTTATACCTTCCAATCAAACCCGGACAGGGTTGGAAAGTATTATTTTGAATTAAGAGTTTATAACACGGGTGAAGTGGAAAAACTTACTCCAAATGAACGTTGGAAACAGTCTCTTGTAGCATTAAAATTATCAATAGAATAGAGAATATTTATTTGATTTATAATAATTATTTTACATGTACTTTTTCAGAGTTTCGATGTAAAATCGAAATTGAAACTTGAGATATTAAAAAACCCGAATTAAGAAATTCTGAAATTAAGAACAGAGAAATAAAAAACGGAGAAATTAAGAACTGAGAAATTAAAAACTGAGAAATTATGAACTGAGAAATTAAAAACTTAGAAATTTTAAATATGAGAATTTACCAACTTTTAAATAAAAATTGGATGACTGAGATAAAAAAAAACATTTAGTAAAAATAGCTTTTTATAAAATTTAAAATAAGTGTAATGAACATGTTTTTTTTTTGTAAAGACTAATATTTATGTTTCAAAGTTATCAGCACACAGTAGAACAAATATTCATATATCTAATCGATTGCTCTGCTCAGAATGATGTAAAATCGAAATTGAAACTTGAGAAATTAAAAAAACCGAAATAAGAAATTCTGAAATTAAGAACTGAGAAATAAAAAACTGAGAAATTAAGAACTGAGAAATTAAAAACTGAGAAATTAAGAACTGAGAAATTATGAACTGAGAAATTAAAAACTTAGAAATTTTAAATATGAGAATTTACCAACTTTTAAATAAAAAATGGATTACTGAGATAAAAAAAAACATTTAGTAAAAATAGCTTTTTATAACATTTAAAATAAGTATAATGAACATGTTTTTTTTTTGTAAATACTGTAATTATTATGTTTTCAAAATTATCAGCACACAGTAGAACAAATATTCATATATCTAATCGATTGCTCTGCTCCGAATTCGAAAATATTCAAATTATTGCTATTGCTTTTAGAAATAGAATCATAAGTATAAAGTGAATCCACTTAAATCTAGTGAAGTAACAATAACTCCAGAAACGTTTTTATTTCAAATTTCAAAGTCAGTATGTGATATTATCAATCTTATGATTCAAAAACATAAAGCAATTAAAGTCAATTTTGAATTATTTGTGTCATACATTTTGCCAAAAAATAATGAAAGCTCTATGAAATCTTTCAACACCAAATATGAGATAGCAGTTCCGAATACAAATGTTTATAACATGTATTTTAAATGCTCTGAAAAATTATTATTTAGAGTTTGAACTTGCCGAATCTGGTTGGGCTATTAATTCTATAAACCATTTGGAAATAAACATAAACAAGTGCAATCCTTTAAGAGCTGGGACATACTTAGAATTGCCTACGGTTATAAAAAACACAAAGTCATGTTTGAATATACACAACAATGCCAATCATTGTTTTTTGTGGTGTATTATTGCCCAGATGTTTCCAAAAAGATTGAATGCTAATAGAACGCAATCGTACCCACACTATACGTTGCTTTTAAAAATAAATGATATGTCTTTTCCGCCATGTTTCGATGATATTAAAATATTTTAGAAAAATAATCCTTGTATAAGTGTGAATGTTTATGGTCTTGAAGCTAATAATCATGTAACTGGTCCTCTATTTTTTGACACGTGAACGAAAGCTTATACATGTCAATTTGTTGTACATAACTAAAGATGATAAAGTCCATTTTTGTTTAATGTTATAAGATCTAAAAATCATCAAGTTTTTACACAAAAATTGAATAAACTCATACTTAATAGTGATGACGATAAAAGGCAGAGAACTGAAGGTTGTTTCAACACTTTGCCTTGGGGGGCATTATAGTTCAATACTTTAATACTTGTCGGATTACTGTATTCGTTCTACTGTGCTAAAACTATAGTTTAAGTTAAAAAAGCTAATTACAAATGATTTAAATGTGTAAAAAGTATGTAATCGAATAAAAAAATGTAATAAATGAATGTTACTATAATCAATAAATGAATAATCGATATTTATTTTCTTTTCTTTTCCTTTTCCGAAAGATTTTCCCTCTTATAAACACTGTGTATAGATTATGTCATGGTTAATGTTAATATTTTTTTTTATGTCTATTAGCTTGTCATAACTATATGCAGTGTTTATTATTAAGAGGTATCATACAGGATCAAATTAAATTAGCTAGAGAAACTCCTCAGATGTGATGGGTATCGATACCTAAACATGATAAAACAAAAGAAAACAGATTTTCTCAACTCATACTTCAAGTACCAGCACAACCAGCGGTCGAGGACCCCAAATAAAAAATAAAAAAATATCTTCTTTTTTTTGTTTTTATATCGATGTGTTTAGATATCGATACCCATCACGTCTGTGGAGTTTCTCGTTCGTTAGCTAATTTAATTTGACCCCTGTATACTAACTTATTAGGTGAATAATAAAAAAAAACATTATGTAGAATCAATTTTAATTTTATTGTTTCGCCTTCAATTAAATAAACTCGACCAATAATAATAACTAATAAACAATAACTTATAAACTGCATTTAAGGTCTGCATGTGGGTGAACTTAATTTTTTAACTATTTTACCGACGAGATATTCTGCTTCATCCATAATTTCATCGTAATTGTCCTTGACTAAATACTGAACATTCACACAAGCACAATCACTATCACTGCGATCAACACGATTTATTAAATTATTGTCATTTAAATCACAAATAGATATTTTTATTAAATGGTGTGCTTTTCCTGGATCCTTGCGAATTACGTAAGATGTAGACGGTGTATCCAATAGCTTGGGCAGGGTAATTTTAGAAGTTAATTTCAACTTCTTGTTTTTTCTTTTTATTGGACTTTCTTGAGTATCCTTGACTTTATCCTGCTGATTTTCCTGGAACTCAGTTTGTTCAACATTGTCCCCAGTAAATTCTTGAGTAAAACAGAATGACTTAATAACATCATCAACAATATCAAGGCCTTCCATTTTCTGAAAAAAAAAAAAAAAAAAGATAAAATTAATTTCCATTTTCTTTTATATTTAATTAACATTATTTTTATTATTAGACTTGACAAATTTATTAGTTACTTACAATCTTAAATAGATGAATGGACGATTAAAGATAATTTAATAATAATTTTAAAAAAACTCGTCCACTACGAACACTGTGACGGACACTGTCGCTGTGTAACTCAGTCGAGGACACGACTCTTAATAACGACCCAGGTCCAAACCCGTTGCTAGAATACTGTGCTCGCAAGTCACATATTCATATATAAAGGATAGTAAGTAATGAAAATAAATAATAGGCAAGATGAAGTTGATCAAACAACCCATATCCTTGAACGTGAATAATATCAATTTCAATGACTCAGCTCGTCAGATTAGACATAGTGCTTTATTGCCTAATACAATTCGCTGCATAATATGTGGACCCTCGAACTGTGGTAAAACAAACGTTATGATCAGTTTACTGCTGCATGAAAATGGGCTTAAATTTAAAAATCTTTATCTTTACTCGAAAACTACTTTCCAGCCAAAATATCGGTTTTTAAGTGAAGTATTAAGAAGAGTACCTCAGATACAGTTCAATGAGTTCAATGACGACAAAGATGTTATAGCTCCGAATGAAGCTTTAACAAATTCTGTATTTATTTTTGATGATGTTATGTGTGAAAAGCAAATAAACATTCGTAATTATTTCTCTATGGGAAGACATAAGCAAATTGACTGCTTTTATTTATCACAAACCTACTCAAAAATTCCGAAACAGTTGCTACGTGATAATGCTAATTTTCTTATAATATTTAAACAAGATGATGTGAACTTAAAGCATATCTATGAAGAACATGTAAATTCTGATCTGCTGTGGAATCAGTTTAAAGAAGTTTGTAAAACTGTTTGGAGTAACCCTTATAATTTTCTACTTATTAATAAAGAGTCGGCATTAAATAATGGGAGGTACAGACAGAATTTTGATATTTTTTTAAACTTTGAATGAAGGTACATACTTATAAATGAATTACATACATAAATGCTGTTAGTATTATTCCTTGTTTAGCTGAATACAGTTGTTATTTATTGTAAGATGGACAAAAATATTAAAATGGAATTAGTGAAGTCTGTCGACTCCATAAAGAATAAAATAAAACAAATGAAAAATCAGGAACATACAATGAACTTGTCGCTTGATAAAATGCTAAAACCTGTCACAAATCCTCTAAAAACTCTTGTTGAATCTAATAGATGTGCAGAAAAATAAAAATAAATGAAAATCCAACTTTAAATAATTCTGAAGGAATCGAATTCGATGAAAAGAATACTAGCTCATCTACAAAGCTCAATGACTGTTACGATCCAAAACTAAATTCTACCCAATTCGTCAAACAAAATGCTAAAAAGGAATCGATAGATAATTTAGAAATGTCATTAGAGGATGATGATATCTTTGGTATTTATGACGGTGTTAGTATACCGTTTGGAATTAGAAGTGAAAATAAAACTCTATTGATGGGTAATTCAGCAGTATCATTTTCTAAAATTGATAGTTTGAATAACGATACAATCGTTTTAATTAAAATCGGTGACAAAGCTTACAATTTAACAGTTGGTCTAAAAGAACTTTTACTCCGAAGAAAACCCGATTTAAAGTTAATATCGAGCGAAGATAAACTTGTCTATAAGGATATGTTACACTATACAAATGCACATAAAAGAGATTTTAATCCTAAAGGTCAAATAAGAGGTGACAAAGGTACAAAATATTGTAAAATAATAAAACCTCTATTTTCCGAATTGTCAAACGATGTTATACATGCTCACACTAAACTTGGAGGAAAATTACCAACGTTAAAAAAATACAAAAACAACACCGACTTGGTATATTGGGATGATCCTAACGAATTAGTCGAGAGATTGAAACTATTAGTAGCTTCAAGAGATGCTGGCAATACAAACCATGATAATGAAATTTTATCGATAATTGAAGAATTAAAAGAAGCTGACATAATTAAAGAATAAATAGTCGTAATAATATGCTTTACATTCAGTATTGTACATGGATTCAAGACAAATGTACTGAATTCTGACCATGAGCAAAGCCGATGTGGTAAACGAAATTCATAAAAATGCAAGGGTAAACTTTCCCCGAAGACATGTTATTATGAAAGATATAGACGACCTGTGGCAAGCAGATTTAATTGATATGCAATCAATTTCAAAAGAAAATAAAAATTACAGATTTATTCTTACCGTTATCGATACATTTTCGAAATATGCTTGGGCCTTTCCTCTGAGAAGTAAAACCAAAGATGATGTATGTAACTCATTCAAAGTTTTGTTGGCTACAGGGCGTGTTTCAAAAAACCTCCAAACAGATAATGGAACAGAATTTTATAATAATAAATTTCAAAAGCTTATGAAGTCTAATCATACTAACCACTATTCAACCTTTTCAACAAAAAAGGCTTCAATAGTTGAAAGATTTATCAGAACATTGAAATCTAAACTGTATAAGGAATTCAGTTTAAAAGGCAGCTATAATTGGGTAGATAGTACCCTTAATGATGTTATATATAAATACAATCACACTTACCATCGGACAATTCATGAAATTCCTGCTAATGTGGATAACATGAATAAAAAACGTATATTAGAAAGGTATTTAAGGTCGGTAAAAAATGAAAGAATAAAAAGCAAGTATAAAGTGGGTGATTATGTACGTATCAGTAAATACAAAGGAACATTTGAAAAAGGATATACCCCCTACTGGTCGACAGAAATATTTAAAATTCGAAAAATACAAAATACAACTCCTATTACCTACTTAATTGAAGATACAATCAGAAGTCAACCTATTTTAGGAGCATTTTACTTACAAGAGCTTCAAAAGACAAAATATCCTAATGTATATCTAGTCGAGAAAGTTCTTAGAAGAAACGGAAACAGGGTTTTAGTAAAATGGTTAGGTTTATCTTCTGCTGAAAACAGTTGGATTGATAAATCGAATGTAGTAATATAAATAAAAATAACTTTACTAACCGTATAAGTATTTATTAAAGTGTTCAATCCAGATTCATTAGTCTTATGATGTGTATTGGAGAGAGTAGTCTTCTCAATTGGCTTATAAACAATTTACCATTTGAATTACACTTACCAGGATACAATTATTGTGGTCCTGGTACAAAATTAATTAAAAGGCTTACACGTGGAGACGAAGGTATTAATAAATTAGACGAACATTGCAAAGAACACGACATTGCCTATCTCAAATCATCAAACTTAAAGAATCGTCACAGAGCTGATTTAATTTTGTTGAAAATGGCAAAAGAGCGAGCAGTTGCCTCGGATGCAAGTGTAAGCGAGAAAATCGCAGCACGCTTAGTAAGCAAGACAATGTCTACAAAAATTAAAACTGGTTCCGGCCTAAAAAAAAATAGAAAAAAGTGCTTTCAAAAACTTACACCTGGAAAAGGGTTAAAAAACAAATTTAAAAATGTTATCACTAAAACGAAAAGACACATGAAAAAACTAAAACCAAAATGCAAAAAAGTGGCAATAGAATTAGCTATGGCCGCAGCCAGAGAATTAGCTGATGATTCATCCATAAAACTTCCTCGTGTTATTCCTATACCAAAAACTGGTGGTGTATTACCTTTGATTCCTATTTTTGCTGGATTATCAGCAGTGGGAGCAATAGCAGGCGGTGCAGCAGGTATTACCAAAACCATAAATGAATTCAAGATGGCTAAAAAGCTGTTGGTTGAATCGAAGAGACACAATGAAAAAATGGAAGCTCTCTGCATTGGGAAAGGACTACACCTTAAACCACATAAAAACGGGCTTGGAATTTATGTATCGAATGAAAAAAACTAAGATATCGGCTACCCAAACGAGCCCTAACTAACTTCGACATTTTGAAGTATGGAACTAATATTCCATATTTTAGAGGAGTCTTTATGAGAGATGAACTTCCTAAATACCCGTTTAAAAAAGAATGTGGAGTTATTAATTTAGATAGTTCAAAAGATCCTGGCTCTCATTGGGTAGCCTATGCAAAATACAATGATTATATTGAGTACTTTGACAGTTACGGAAATCTTAAGCCTCCAAAAGAATTTATAAAATACGGAGGTACTAAAGTCCACTATAATTATGAAAATATACAACGCGATCATCCTTTCAATTGCGGACATCTCTGTTTAATTTTTCTAAGGAATTTTTGGAGTAGTCTAGGGATAAAATAAACAGGATCTTCTGAAACAGTCCAGTATGCAAGCATGTCTACCACAGTTACCATCTCTGGAAATAAATCTGATTTGGTGTCATACTTTCAACCTCCACTGCATTTATCCGATCAATACGAGTGCGGTTTGTTATACTTTTCAGTGTTAAATTCAAGATCAAATGTGTCCATCAATAGCAGCAGTCTATCTGTAATCAGAATTGAATGTGATCTTGTACACAGTTCGTACTGCAACGGACTACCAACTCATTTTATTCATGAATTTGTATTTGATACTGCTCCGGGTCATCAGTGCATAGAAATACCACGAAACGTTATTTACTTTCCAGTGAACAAAAATATAATTTCATCTATATCTGTTAGAATTGTTGATCAATTTGGTTATTGTATTAACTTTGGTGACGAATTCAATATTCAACTACGTCTTCATTTAAGAAAAACAAAATGATACTATATTATAAAAACACTCCTGTGAAAATAAAACGTATTATTCCTTCAACGACCACTAAGGTGAATAGACGTAAGAAAAAAGTTAAGAAATTGACTGAAGCAAATAAAGGTTTTCTTAGAGCCCTAGGTTTTAAAGTATGAATATACTCCAGATTACTGAATTACCGCACTTCGATAGTTCGATCGAAAGTTATGAAATCCATTCATATAATCCCTACAATAACAGCTTTAGAGAAAACGATGAAATCAGAATCCCCATACATCAGCAAGACATATACGTGCTACCATCAGCCAGTTCAATTTACATCGAAGGCCAAGCAAAGCTGTTCGGTAAAGATGGGAATCCGATCAAGAAAACTGTTACGTTCACTAATAACCCTGTTATGTCTTTGTTTCAAGACATCAGGTACGAAATGAATGGTATTGAAATAGATCGTATAAAAAATTCTGGAATAACGTCAACAATAAAATCATATATCTCATTAAATGAAGCTGAAAATAAAGTTGCTGCGTTATGGGGTTGGAATTTAAACGGATTCCAAAGTGATGGGCATTTTAGTTTAGTGATACCGCTAAATAAGATTTTAGGGTTTGCAGAGGATTACAATAAAATCGTTATAAATTGTAAACATGAACTTATATTGAATAGAAGTAACTCTAACTTAAACAGCGTTATTCTTACTGATGATGTTGCTCATTTTCAAATAGATATACAAAGAGTTCAATGGAGGGTGCCACACATAAAAGTGTCAGATCGAGAACGATTAACACTTTTAAAGCATTTAGAAAGAGATAAACCCATTCAGATGGCTTTTAGAAATTGGGATTTATATGAATATCCTTTATTACCTAAAACCACAAAACATTCTTGGTCAGTTAAGACTGCTTCACAATTGGAAAAGCCTAGATATGTAATTTTTTGCTTACAAACTAACAGAAAAAATAATAAAACTAAAGACATATCTCTATTCGATCATTGCGAGGTGACAAACGTTACGCTCTTCTTAAATTCTCAATATTATCCTTATGAGCCTTTGGGTTTAAAGTTTTCTGACAACAAATACAGTATATTATATGAAATGTATGTGAAATTTCGTCAGTCGTATTACAACTGTCCAGTAGACCCGTTGCTCGATCTAAAGGACTTCAAAGAAAAAGCTCCCCTGTTTATCTTAGACTGCTCAAGGCAAAACGATAGTCTAAAATCAGGTCCAGTAGACGTACGCATAGAAATTGAATGTTCAACGCCAATACCAGATAAGACTACTGCATATTGTTTGATTATAAACGATCGACTTGTGGAATACAAACCTCTCAGCAACATTGTGCGCAGGTTATCATGATTGCTATTGTGGATATTCAAGGCTTTAAAACAGAAACAAATGAATTTATAATAAAAGAAATCGCTATATTATATAATAAAACATTACAAGTGTTTTTATTTAAGCCACCATTTCCATTTGAAAAATTAACGAAACAAGAAAAAAAACAAGTTAGTTGGATTGAACGTAACAGAAAGATATATTGGTGTGAAGGATTTATTCCATATTCCAATTACCAGAATTTTATTGCTGATATTTTAAGAGATAAATGTGTCTATGTTAAAGGTTCAGAAAAAGTCTTGTGGTTAAAAAATATATTAGAAAACAGTAATAGTAACATATTTAATTTAGAAGATAAAGGTTGTTCTAGTTTGTTAAGTCTGCACCATCAATATAAATATTCTCAAGATTTGTATAGTTGTATTTATCATGACTCTGTATGTGCTTTAAAAAATGTATTGTGTTTAAATAAATGGTGCTATGATAATAAAATTATAAAATAAACTTTTTTTTTTGTTTAATTTCTTTATTTTTGGTAAACCGTTTCCTATCCCTCCCAATCTCTTCAACGTCGTCAAATCGTTATAAGCTGCTGACTGTAACTAGACGATGTCATTATGCAGTTATCTGTAAAACGGAGAAGCATGTCTCATAATAAATACAAACCTCGATATGACATGTATAATACTTATAAAATGCGTCAATTTTCATTTAACTATTACTGGGCAACGGCTGATTCAAAGAAAATATTAGTGATGGAAATGGCTGACGCTGGATTCTTTTACTGTGGCAATAGTATAAATGATAAAGCAGCATGTTTTTCATGTGGAGGTGTTATAGAAGATTGGGAGATTTATGACGATCCTTGGATGCAACATGCTATAAATTTTCCTCAATGTTTTTATTTGAACGCTGTGAAAGGAAGAGAGTATATATTTAATACGCGTATCTGCATCGCAGCATTAGACTCCTAGCATTGCAGTGTAATAGATAGATCTTAAGTATATAACTAAGTAATAAATAACACAAATATTTACTGCACCACGAGAGATACAATTATTGATATTACCTATCTACATCATGTTTCACTCAGAGAAATTTGATTTGGAAGGCACTTCTAAACTTATTTTCAAGAATACTAGGGGTGAGATAATATATATTCAAGATATGCACCCTAGAAAAAAGAAATCGAACTCAGGTGAATTAAAACATCAGGATAGTGATATAACCCGAAAAGAAGATTTATTTTACCAGAAGTTGGAAGATTCAGAGAAATCTAACTTGAAAAATACTCACTACCTTATACTAAAAAGCGAACCTGGTGAGGATCTTCGCAAATTCGTTAAAGTTAGCAACAAACATACTGATCATGAAAAATCGATTGTTAGTTCGTCAAAGACCAGTGGGAGTAAGTAGTATATCGACAGCAACTGCAGATCTATTCCATCAGGAGAGTGATACAGCACATGAGTTAGTTTTACACAAATTATAAACGTAACTCAGATTCATAAAAACCTCAGGTCAGCGATTCAAGAAAGAAGATTTCATTACTTATTACTTTAAGTACACATCGCACCGCTGATTGGGGTGTTCTGCATAACGCGCTCGAGCGAAGCGTGAGCAACTCAATCAATATTATGAACTATATCGCAGATCACGATATTAGTGTATGATTGGGGAGTTCTGGATCATGCGCTCGAGCGAAGCGAGGGCAAGTGATCCAGAACCCCCAATTATACACTACTAAGGGGCTTAACTATCTTCTCAAGAATGGTATCTTGATACACTTGTGCCGATTTTTTGATACCCTCTTCACAAAAATATGGCTCAGTCACTCCTTCATAGCTATCACCCCACCAAACCATCACTGAAGTCGGATAATGCCCACGTTGCACTCTGTCGACCAATTGGGAAGCTTCCTTAGAGCTTTGAGCATAAATACGGTCATTTTGTTTGTTAAAATGTTGCTCAATTGTAAAGATTTTCTCATCCGTAAACAAAATTTTTCTGTGACCTCCCTTTGCGTAGTGCTTCAGTAGTTGTTTCGATTTTACCACCCTATTCTTTTTTAAATTATCAGTTAAAAAATGACCAGTGCGTCTCTTATAGGCTGCAAGTCCTAAGTCATCTTTAAAAATACGCGACATGGTTCTGGGTGCTACCTTCATCTCCCGAGATAAAATCTTTTGCTTTCGGACAGGATTTCTTCGAATTCTTTCCCTTACTGCTTTGACCACCTTTTTCGTACGAACACTACGTGGACGGCCAGATCTTTTTCTGTCACAAACAGAGGAGGTCTCATTGTACCTATTAATAGCCCGGTACACAAACATTTGACTAATACCAAGCGTATGGAGAGCTTTAAAAATGCATTTGGCTCCATACCAACTTTGTGTAATGCAATCACAGCGATTCGGTTCTCTTTATCACCCCACTCCATTTTAATATCGCAAAATATTACAATGTATTGGCGCTAAAATTAGAAAACTCAATGAACAATCGTATAAAAATGACATATTCCAAATTCAAATGTAATATCTTTCTTATTTTTAACTGTAACAGTATTTATGGCCAGAATAAGTATTGTTGCTGCTGTCAAAGTGCCTGCTTATCGACAAATTACAAATTATTTTAATTGTATTACTTGTATATTCGGGTGTATTGACACAGTCGGTGCTGGTATAATAATTCTTGGGATCTGCTCTGTTTGTAAAACGTTGAGTAAACATCGTCCGGTATTTGTTATTCTAGCGATATATGTTTATGTGTTTCTATAACTTCTATCTCAAGTCCAATAGTATCTGACTTATTGGTCAACAGAGGTCATCCGAGGTCACCGGACTTCATACCAGACGGATTGTTATTTGAGCACAAAATTATTGTCAGCCATTTGGAACACCACTATAACCGAATTCATAACTAATGGCTATTCAAAATCTCATTTTTAACAACAGATTCTCAACCTTAATGCTTTGGAATAGAACTACAGTAAAACCAGAAGCCTGTCTTGAAGTATCGCTTCATTATTGCATGAAACGCGTAAAAAACTGAAAATCACACCCCAGACGACCCTTAAGCCTTTTCCCGTTACCGTTACTATCATCCAACTATAACTAACGCCATCTAGTTCTGGAATATAATACTAAACCATATTGCTTAGACACACAGTTGAAAACCGGATGCAGTGAACTGCAAAAATAAATTGGTCACGCTGACCGCACGAACAAAACTTATTAATGTATGTAATACCTTCCTTATTTCCATGCAGTAAGGGTCAAAGTTAAGCTGAGTAGCTGCAAGAGGATTCCGAAGTATTTGGCCACACGCCAGCGCGTCAATAGAGCGTAGTGGCAGAGTGACGTCTCGTGGCCGTTACAGTGTGTTTACACCGCAGTTGCCGCCGTTAGCTGGTGTTATGTGCTCTTGAAGCCACCAATAAGTGGCTTAAACCCTTAAACTGTACAGATTTCGACATGTATGAGCGATTAGAGCCCGCAATTTTGCGCATCGTTTAGCAGGATTGCTAAACTTTCTTTTTATGTGAACGCGCTAAATACTACCTGATGTTTAGTAGTTACCGTCACCTGTAGACACCTACAATACTAAGACCGCTATTGATTTTTTGTTCGATTTTCGTCCAGATTATTATGTCTTTTGTCCGTAATGTTCCTCCGTTCCGTATCCGCGTCGGGATCCAAGAACGCTAGTTTGGACGCGAGGGATCGGGACGTACTTCAATGCGTTCCGAGGCGCCGTGACGCCGTATCGTTCCGAACGGCATTCAAACTAGCATTCTTGGATTGCCATGCGGATACAAAATGGAGGAACGGTATGGACAAAAGAACATAACTGAACGATGCTATAAGTACCTGTAATTTCTAATAAATCATATTCATAATATTGCTTGGCGGCAAAAGTAGGTAAGGTAGTACTTCCAGATGAGCCCCTTCACAAGGAGCTGTTACTACGGAAACGACTGATGCGATTTCATTTGAAACTGGGTTAAGTTATCGAGCAATTGCGCCGTTTATTGCAACTAGTTTATCTTCGTCTGCTTCGTGATCGATCACAGCTGTCGGCAGTGCTTGCATTTTGGCTTAATGTTTCCATTCGGTCCATTTTCGGCGATTTTCATAGTTCAATAAGTGGTCCGGTTATTGAATGTTTTCAAGAATTTATTAGTTCAGAAACGACTGGCCAAAAGCAAAATAAACACGTTAAAAAACTAAGAAGAAACCATTTTATTTTTTTAGGACTTAGCCAAATTCTATGTCTTGGCAAATAGGTAAGTATTCCAAAACAAGAGATATTTCCTGTAATGTTTTCTGTTATCAATGAAGTTAAAAGAACAATAATTTGTAAAAACATTAAATAAAAGCATCCGAAATCTTCAGATACTACATCATTATTTAAGGTATCTTTGAGAAAAATCCATGCAACCTCATCTAAATTCACGTAATGTACAACTCCAACAAATAAGTTCATTTTAAAATGTAGGCGAAACGAAATTGTTCGTATTCGTAGGACGATACGTCGCGAATTCATAGGGCTCTCATTGTGCACGCCACTCGTAAACCTGCTTTCTTTACTACGTACTCCCGATACCTTCACGACTTCTAATAGCCCATATTAGTATAGGACACACACTGGGTATTCCGCGTGTTGTATTGTTACTTTTGGCATGCTGTATTTTTCACTTCACAGAAAGGAGGCCTGGGTCTGGCTGATTATGTTTGTGTATATTTTTGAGCAATGAGTAAATGAGGCAGTCATATTGGCGGAAAAATAAATGGCGATGCCTTTACTGATGCATTATTACCCTAGTTTAGTTGTGTAGTTTAGGTGTAGTTTTTAATATTTTACAGGAAATTACACTACTTGGTGCAAAAATGTGGTCCTTGTATACAAAATGATTAAAAAAAGTAGAGACTTTTTATTAATGAATAGGTAGAAACAGTGATAAAAAAAAACCGTTGCTCATCTCTCAGTGTACCATCACCCCTTTGGGGGTAGTTACTGGGGCGCGGTTTTTACGCCTTCCACTGAATATTTAATCGAGATGAAGTGATAAAAAATGTAGCCTCCACGATTGGGATGCCCATTGCCCGGGCAACACTGGGCTAAGTAGCTAACACTACTTAATAATGGAATAGTTCTGTTGTTAGTCTTAATTGGTGTTTCGAGGCGAATAGTTTATGTTGTATCGTGCGGTTATACAACTGTAACTTGTTATCTAAATTGTTGAGATTGTGATAGTGAAAACTTTAGTTTCACGTTCGTTTCTAAAGGTTTCATTACTATACAGATTCACTGTTTACGAAATCATGATAATAAAGGATGAATGTAATTTTATGGTTGTTTCGACTATGGCATTTCCGCGACGAAAAAACATTCAAATAAAAATAACACCACAGTAGGATATTGGATTAGATCAATCTAACGAAACGATTTCTGACTCCGTAACTAAGACCAAACTTAAAACTATCCTCTTCTTCCATTTTTTTATAATAGTAATTTATTATTTATTTAATACTTTAAGCACACAAATGTACAGAGGCAAACTTAATGCCAGGCATTTTCTACCAGTAATATGTATAACACAAAGTAGCACTCAACATTTCACTGCTACTTTGCAGTAATCCTTTCTCAAATGGGATCGCGTTGTGAGGCGAGGTTTCTTCACAATAAAAATATTTTTTTAAAAATAGTATCGATTACTCTGCAAATAACTGGTGTAGTGGCAACAAAATAATTAGCTTGTAGGTGATAATACTTTGCAGATTTTGTATGTTAGATTATAAACCAAACCGTTTGTGATAAAACCTTATGTTCCAAAAAACCGTCCGTTGCATAATTTTAGAGTGGCCCTGTGTTGTAATGTGATTTGCATCATATGACACGTTGGAATTGCCCGCACGCAATTGCAATTGCATATTGGATTTGTGCCCAGTTGATGGTAATAGGCTCGCCACCTATTACATGGGACTTAAACATAACTGGCGAAATGTGGGTATACTATAGATACACATCTGCCTAACCCTTCGGGTAACACAGGCGTGACTCAGCAGCTGACTCAGCGCCAACAACCCAGGCAGCGACTTACG
This sequence comes from Griposia aprilina, assembly GCA_916610205.1. Lineage (NCBI taxonomy): Eukaryota > Metazoa > Arthropoda > Insecta > Lepidoptera > Noctuidae > Griposia > Griposia aprilina. The sequence continues at coordinate 1,167,575 of OU744287.1, forward strand.
CGCCAGTAGACCAGACACCGGCTGCGATCAACGCGCCTATTTTACCACTCCGGCTGCGACTCACGCGCCAACACCCACCACGACGTGTATGCCTCCCACGAGCCTCTGGCAACAGAGCATCGTGTGGAATAGCGTCACCAACCCCAACAGTGACCAAGACCGACACAGACAGAGAGGGACGGGGAAGGATGACGGACTTGTTAGCTCTATCACTCTGCCGGCTGAGGAAGTACGCCTGCTGAAAAAGCGTAGAAAATCCATGGCCTGGGAGAGGAAAGTAGGCGACCGAACGCACGACACCCGCGAAGGCACCAGCCAGCGCGAAGTGCAATTGGACGCCGAAAGAGTAGTACGCGACCAGCCGCATGTACGCGAAGGGGTTATCCAGCGTGAAAAGCGGCCGGACACGGAACTAAGCGGGCAGTGGCAAGTACGTGAAGGGGTAATCCAGTACGAAAAACCTCGCTAGTCGACCCCAAGACTCCGACGGTACCCACGACCAACCTCGACCTAGGAGGAACATGGGAAAGCGGGCTGGAGCCCCACGCGAGCAGGCGCCGCTGGCAACCAACATCCTGCCAGGCACCTCCAAACCGCAGCCAGGACCAAGCAGTACAGGGCCGGTGAAGAGGCCAGACGAATCGGCTTCACCGAGCACGCTACAGGGGGACGCCAAACGCGTGAGGGTCCACTCAGGGGGAGCGGAGAACCTACGCGCGAGCCACAAAGGAAATTCCTGCGCGACTGGCCGTAGCTATCTGCTTCCCTCCCCCGTCTAGAGACCTTCCCAAGGTAGAGGCGGAGTACATAAAGACAAACTTAGAGAGCCTGTTTATGGACACCGACCCGACGACACCACTCCTTGCCTTCCGTGGATACCCACGGGTAACGGAAAGCACCGTGCAGATGTGGTGTGAGCACGACTATGCCCTGACCTGGCTGACCCAAAACGTGGCCCTGATAAAACTCCCCAACACTGACCTCACACTGCCAGTACTTCGACAATCCGACGTGCCCACCCGTGTTCAAGCCTCGCTTTTCGTCCCTCGGTACAGAGGTGAAATAGTCCGGCTCCAAAGTGACCCCCGACCCCCTGACACCGAGACTGACAGCACGGACGGGACAGGCACATTACCGACACTGACACAGACCAACGACCCAGATATAGCACAAGTGGAGGAGGTCATGGCCCGAGCGGCAATGGCTGACGCCGAGGACACCATACCGCCCGAATCTCCTGGTTGGAACGAGCAGCTCTTAGCCTCGTCGCCGGGCGATCAACATGACGAGCAAGGTGTGGGGGAAGCGGAGAAACTGTCCGATGGTACCATCTCCGACTAACCCCACCCCACGGCCGTCATCAACCCTCAGCATAGTCTAAACCAACCTCCAACAGAGCCAGACTGCCACGGCTAGCTTACGCAGGGCCTTGGAGGTTAAGCCCCGAACCATCGCACTGATCCAAGAGCCGTGGATCAGGAACAACAAATATGCGGCCTCAGTAACATCGAAGGTAAGCTAATTCCCAATACACACAGTTCAGACAAACCAAGAACCTGTGTCTACATACCCAAAGAAATTCCTACCACACCACTCACTCAATTCTGTTCCAGAGACCTGACAGCTGTCAGGCTCCAGACTGAAGGTGACGTTCCGGATGTCGTGCTAACCTCGGTATACATGCCAGGCGAGGACGCAAACTGCCCGCCGAAAGAGATGGCCGACTTAGTGCAGCACTGCGAGCGCACCAAGCTGGACCTGATCATCTGCACCGACTCAAACGCCCACCACCCGCTCTGGGGCAGCGACGCACCGAACTCCAGAGGAGAGCTACTATCCATCTATTTATTCTCTACTAACCTTAACATTGTAAACAGAGGCTCTGAACCAACTTCGGTCACAGTCCGAGGACAAACAATCATAGACTTAACGCTTGCAACAGAAAACGCGACAAATCTTATCACAAACTGGCACGTATCGGACGAGCCTTCTTGCTCAGACCATAGAAGGATCCGTTTCACACTAAATACCAACACAAGGAAACCCGTACCTAAACGAAACCCACGGCGCGCAAACGTTCCTGGTTTTAAAACCCTTCTAGCCTCGCTACTAGCTAGGCACCTATCAGACACACACACACAGAGACACTGCACAACTGGAATATACCCTGACAAAACTATCTGAATACCTAACCGAAGCATACCATGCATGCTGTAATCTAAGGGCGCCAAAAACTAAAGGGGACAGGAACCCCTGGTGGAACGCAGAACTTAGTAAACTCAGAGATGCACTACGTAAACAACACTTCGTAAGCCTATCTAAGGAAGATCCTATCAACGGATCAGGACCAAACCCTTGGCGCGCTGAAAAAACTCGATAAGTCTTACACACTAACTGACCATGAAACCAGCAAGGTCCCTCTGGAGACTCACTTCCCAGACTGTAAAGCCCTTAAGGACAGGTCGTGGGAGGTTGAGCCAGAATGGACCCCAACAAACTCAAACTCAAACTCAAAGCATTTATTTCAAATAAACCAATTACAGGCACTTTTGAATTGTCAAGGGGTCGGTCAGTCAGAAAGATGAAGCTAGTTACCCATTCCAAAGCGTAGTAGGTACCTATGGAGAAGAACGGGCAAGAAACTCCATGGACACTCTTTTAAATCAAAAAATGGTTACAAAATATTGATTACATCGTTCATGTTGAAATTATGCATGTGAGAACGATGCAGAACGTTAAAAGCGTCCGTAATAAAAAGACAAAAGCAATTCAAATATTAAATTAAATTAAAATAAGCCGTGGCAGCCAAGAAATGACCAGTCCCCACTGACGGCGCCCGTTCACGAACATGACGCATAGATCAGCACCATTCAGCTCAACCATTTTGAAGGGAACTTAATGATCCAACACACACGCCACCACCAGCGAGACATTAGAGTGAGCATGACAAACTCTCAGCCGCCAGGGCACATTCAAGTCAATGAAAGAAAAACCTATTAAATGGTAGCTTTATAGTAGGTGCATAGTACTCACACCTGTGCTATGCAATTATACAATACTAAAACATTGAATTTATACAATGCAAAGATAAGTTTTTAAAATCTTCAGCAGCTCCAACAGTAGTTTCAAATGCTAATCAATTATTTTATGCGCCCTTGTGGAGCAGGACCAGCGTTGAGCCAAGCATTTTTATCAGCGATGTAATCCCCCAACTTATAATATGCCTGGCTGCATAGTGTGCGTTTTATACAAGATTTGAATTTAGTTTCATTCAGTTGAAGAATATGGGTAGGTATTTTATTGAAACATTTTAAACAGTACCCCATGAAAGATGAGTCTACTTTAGCCAGCCTGAAACCTGGTTGAACTAATTGATCCCTATTTCTAGTGATATAATTGTGTCTTTCACCTCTTTTACTAAAAAGATGTAGATTTTTCCTTACGTACATGATGTTTTCATAGATATATTGACAAGGTACCGTCATGATGTTAATATCTTTAAACCGTTCCCTTAGAGAGTCGCGCCTGCGGAGGCCATATATGGCTCGGATGGCTCTTTTCTGCAGAATAAAAATAGACTCGACGTCTGCAGCCCGTCCCCATAGTAAAATACCGTACGACATAATACTATGGAAGTAACTAAAATAGACTAGCCTCGCGGTACCTACATCAGTAAATTGACGGATTTTTCTCACAGCATATGCTGCTGAACTTAGCCGTCCTGCAAGGGATGTTAAATGAGGACCCCATTGAAGCCTTGAGTCAAGCGTGATGCCCAGGAACGGGTCAAGACTGGTCCAGAACCCGAAGTATAATAACGGGAGACAAGATAAAGTGGGCTATTAACACCTTTTAGCCCTATAAATCCGAAGGGCTGGACGGCATCTTCCCAGCCCTACTACAATGGGGGATTGATCTCTTGACACCATGCCTGATGGAGAGCTATCGCGCCTGCTTGGCACTCAGATACATACCCCTAGCATGGCGCGAAGTGAAAGTCATTTTCATACCTAACCCGGTAAAACCGACTATACACAACCGAAGGCCTATAGGCCTATAAGTCTCACATCCTTTCTACTGAAAACCCTTGAGAGACTCTGTGACAGATACATCCGTGACGGACCCCTTCGGGCAAAACCACTTCACAGACAACAGCATGCGTACTCCGCCGGCAGATCAACGGAATCCGGGCTACACAGCGTGGTAACCAAAATTGAATGCGCGGTGGACCACAAATGCTCAGCACTGGCCGCCTTCATTGACATCGAGGGCGCCTTTGACAAAACCATGTTTAATAGCATCAACATGGCCCTCAACAGACACAGCATAGACTCGACTCTAAGCGGGTAGATCACCAATATGCTCAATCTGAGAGCTGTACAAGTCACAGTGAACGACACTACAAGGGCCATTGTGGCTAAGGACTGCCCGCAAGGGGGAGTCCTCTCACCACTTTTATGGAACCTGGTCGTAGACAGCCTTATTAAAGCACTCAACGCCAAAGGCTACTTCACAGTAGGTTACGCCGACGACATAACTATAATAATAAATGGTACCCACGAAAACACCCTATGCAACCTAATGCGCCAAGCCTTGAAAGTAGTAGAGGAGTGGTGAAATAAACACCAGCTATCAGTGAACCCTACAAAAACCGAACTAATTCTCTTTACAAAAAAAGAGGAAATTGACGACACTCCAACTACCACGTTTCTTTGGAACTACCAACCGAAACCAAATACCTGAGCATCTATTTAGACAAACAACTGAATTGGGCCAAACATACTAACTTATTTATTTATTATTTATTTATTTCTAAAAATCTTAGCCTATAACAATTTTAGTTTTAGCCACACCACGAAAACCTCTCAGGGTTTATCTGAGTGCTGGCGAGCAGTTTTATAATGACAATAACAATTTCAATTTCATACCCAGTATAAGAGAAAATTAAGTGAGAAAGCGCTTAGATTATTACTTAAAGCTTTTCGAACTCGTTTTGTATAACGTTTGCAAGTCTTCAGGGAGTTTAGGAAAAAAGGGTACTAAACGATTGTGAAAACTACATCACTACAAAAGCCAGCATATCCCTTTGGCAATGCAAGCGAATGCTTGGCAGGAATTGGGGGATTAGCCCCAAGGTCACTTACTGGCTATATACCACAGTCATCCGACCAATTATCACATACGGCTCACTAGTCTGGTGGCCCAGGACAGATCTCAGCACAGCCCAGAGAGACCTTCAAAATCTACAACGGTTCACTTGTGTAGCAATCACTGGCTGCATGAGAACCACACCCATGCCATTCAGGCTATGCTTGGACTACCGGCTCTACATCTCATTTTGCGAGAGAAGACCACCCTGGCTGCCTTTAGGCACCATTTATCAGGGACCCTAAGCAAAGACTCAAGAGTCAAGCACATACGTATTAGGGAAGATGCAATTGATCGTCAACCAATGATGGCATCATCCTGCGACAAAGCCCCGAAACTGCACTACTTTCAAAGGCATTACAACATAACACTTACGGAAGAATGGTGTGACCACTCAGGCCCGAAAGAGCTGAGAGTATACACCAACGGATCAAAGACCGACACCGGAACCGGAGTCGGAGTTTTCTCACGCGACCTTAACATAAATATATCCAGCCCGCTGGGAATGTTCAATACCGTCTACCAGGCGGAGTGTATGGGCATCTTACAACCGGCGTACGCCATAGAGGCCAGGAGAGTTATGGATACCCATATACGTACACTCTTCGACAGTGCCTCAGTCCTCCAATCCTTGGCGAGGAAGTATATAACTTTGAGTATAACACTAGAATGTCACAATGCTCTAGAACGTGTAGCGGTATTTAACCGCAACACAGTGACACTACAATGGATAAAAGAACACAGTGGGTCACTGGGTAACGACGCAGCTGACGAACTGGCTAGAAGAGCATCCAGCGCGTCAGTCTGCGGACCCGAATCCATCGTGCCCATCCCCTTCAACCAGCTACGCAGATGATTACAAGAGTATACCCACACACGAGCGGAGAGCTGGTGGACCTCGACACCAGGTTGTAGGCAGTCCAGGGAAGCCATGCCATCTTTAGATGGCAAGCTAACCAGACGTTTTTTACGTAAAAAACGTCTGATTAGCTTGGCCGTTCCTACGGCCTGCACCTGGTGACGGGGACCATCACGGGTTACTGCTCGCTAAACAAATACTTCTACACAATAGGCATAACGGACAGTCCTCTGTGCAGGGCCTCCATGGAGGCTAAGGAAACCGTTGCGCATGTGCTCTTCGAATGCACAGGCGTCACTCAAATTAGATCACAAACCCTCGGAGCACCCGGATCTTACGCAGATGCTCTCAGTAGACCAGGAGACATCATTAACTTCTGGAAGGAGGTGGGCTGGCTGGAATAACTACCGACGGCCGCCATGGCCCACGCACAAGGGTCCACATGAAGGACTAAGTGCGGAAACCATATCCTTAAAGAAGAAGAAGAACACAGGCGTGATGTTATGTTATGTGACACGTTAAAAATGAGCGTAATATTAGAGGGCTGTATACAGTGGGAGACTACAGATTCATAGACAGTAGTCTCTAGTGACCTTTTGCATGTTTTTACCAACGTCCAAAAACGAGAAGGTTATCAATTCGGATGTTTATATATATTTTTTATGTATGTTCGGGCATAACTCCGTCATATATAGACGGATTTGCAAAATATTTTTTGTTTGAAAGGGTGTACTCTCGAGATGGTCCCTTTGTCACCAAGTCAGAAACTGTTGAAGGGATCCCATGGAAATCGAGGGAAATCCTCCAATTTTAGGCACTCCTATAGCGATTTGGTATTTTTTATAGTGACTCGTGCATTTGCTCTCGGAAAGCAGCATTCGGTGAAATGGAACTGATGATGAAGACCAGAGGTGGCCACCGGAACTACTCAATAATAAGTATTTCATGGGTTACGATTCGATTTCTTTAATATGGTTGCTAAGCAATTTATGCTCATCACAATGCTAAAGGTGAAATGGAGCTGATGTTGGCTTTACCGTCACCTCGAGTGGTTTTGGTTCTTAACAGGAGAACTCCTAAACAATTAACGTCCCTGTGTCGGAAAAAGGAATATTTTGTAAAAGATGATGAGCAGTTGACATTAGGCTATTGTAACTTAGATTTATTAATAACTGACTCACTAAAAAGTGAAAAATAAAAACTTTTTTACAAAAAAAAAACTGACTTATAAAAAAACACTACAAAGTGAAAAATAACTTTAATTTCGGAAGTCGGTAGCAAAAACCAAAATATAGGTACAAAGACACCGACTTCCGAAATTAAAGTTATTTTTCCCTGTGTAGTGTTTTTTTTGAAATCGGTTGTTTTTTTTTGTGAAAAATATTTGTATTTATAAATATAACAAGTACGTAAAGACTAAAAACTATCATCGAATTCTACGTCTACTACTCGCATTTCTCGAAACTAGTATCAATTTGTCGACCCGGTCCCGCACACGGTACATTTGTACACACGGCTACATATCAAGCTATACATTTCCAGTATAAGCTGATCTCGCATTGTATAGGATTTCGGTACAGTGAAATGTCAGCTTATACTGGAAATTGATAGCCTGATATGTAGCCGTGTGTACATACGGTGTTATTTCGTTATTGATTCGCTGCGCGGATCTGATTGCCGACGGTACTGCAACGAGCGGATTGTCCTATTCCTTCGTTATATACTACAGTCGAGAGCTATTTTTGCACCTTATTTATTTTTAGTTGATGTTGCTTGTTGACATTTATTTGTATATTTTTAATGGCATTTCCTGAGTTTTCAATGAGTATTTTGCTACGATTTATAAATACCAATAACACTAACCTATTTCTTTTTTATTCGTGGGAAAACAGAATCTTCGCTTTTTTATTCATTTAAATGTTAAAACTGTTAGTATTTTGCCACTGGGTGGTGGTAAACATCAACAATGGTGATGTTGATGGTCTAGAGGTGTAATAATTGAAAAATGGGCAGATTGCGATTTTCTTCTCCAGGTAATGTTGTTTTGCAGAATTGATTTTAGGTAGGTAGTCATCTAGAAATTTTCAATAGCAGGCAAATACTTTAGGCTCCTCACGCCCCCCCCCCCAGTTTCCTTCAGCCTTGTTCTGAGAATCTAATGAAAATAACCAAACATGTTTTCATACCAAAATATATTTCAGTCATTAAACCATTCAAAGATTCTCTAGACCTCCACCTTTGACTAAGTTACATTTAATAAGCTGTCCTGAATTTAAGCAGCACTTCGCAGACTCATTCAAATTCTTTACATTCGTACTGGCAAAATAAATTCGTGCGAATAAAACACAACTTTATATTCATAATGTTATGTTAGCTGAAACATTTTAACTAAATCGTGCAGTTCAAGTCGTGGAACGTACAATTGCAGTTAGTGTTCAAGAGCGCTTTTACGCTGTAAAACAATTGTTTCCCTTTATATATGTGGGATTTCAGCTTAGAATGTTGTGCGGCGCCATGACAGTTTGTTGTAATTAATTTATTGTGCCATTTTAGATGATTCGCTTCCTTGTGTTGTTTATTGAGCAGTAATGTTAGTACTGGATCAGTTGATGTTACGAGTATACTTAAGTTAAATATTCTGACGGGTTTTAATTCTGAGTCTATGCTTGTTGAATGAACAGCTTTTTTATTTAGGAATCAGCCCCTAAACCTCCTCTACCAGTACATATCCCTAACTCCATCACAGACCGAGCACTTAATAGTTGCCGAAACTCCTGCGATGATTTATATCATCTCTCGCTGAGTTATAGCATCACATCGCGCTCAACTTTCTTCGTCTCGCTGGCAAATAAAATTTGTTCCTTCACTAACAAGTTTAGTGTGTTACTTTCTTTAAGTAAAGTAGGTTACAGAAATAGGCACGTTGGTATGGAATTTTACGTGCGTGATACCGACGTGACGTGACGGGGCGAAATGAACTGTTATGACATACATACATAAACTCACGCCTTCTTCATGGGGGTAGGCAGAAACTACAGAACTCCACCTACTACGATCCATACATACTCCTTTTGCCTCGTTTACTTTCATACATCTGGTCATACACGCACGCCGGTTGTGAGTACTACGCACCTGACCTTTCTGAAGAACATCACCAATAAGGTCACCGTTATTGCCGAGGTAGTTAGTATTGTTGCTTGAAACTAAGGCAGGCGTGACAAAGACATTGTTTCCGTATTCTACATTGAAAACGACAATGTGATTTAAACACATAATGAACGAATATAATTTTATTAAAGCTAATGACGCATTGGAATAATATAAATGCTAGAAATGAGTTAGATATAATAACCAATAAGCATAAAATTGTGGATGTTTTTTTATTTGATTTCAAAACAAAATAAATTGATTTATTAAAGTACAAATAAGTAAATGAATTGATTGATAGCTAATGTAATTACCCTAAAGTAAAATTATAAACAGGTAACTAAATTAGCAGCAGGCTCCATAAAACACCATAATACACTAGTCTTATCCGCCATCATTTATCATGACTAATCCCCTGCTACATACAATCGTGATAGTGAATAAATCACTCACACTCCCCACGATAAAGCAGCGTGAAGAGTGGCCGGCTCGAACCAGGGGTTATGTTTAAGGTGACATCTGTGCTAGCATCGTGGGGACGAAATGCTGTTAGTGATGTTTTAGTGGCTCGATATCACGATCACATATATTTTTTTAGGCTAATAATTTAACTGCCGCCACGCCGCCGCCGCCGCGCCGTTGCGGTCACCTGCGCCGCCGCTAGGGCGACGACGTCGCGCGTATCGCGGGACCTACTTGAACCAGCGGGGTAACTACGTAACACACTAACAGTAGGGATGAGTTTCATTTTGACAGTTCAGCAACATTCATTGCGTTATTTACGTTGTTGAGCAGACATATTTTTCGAACATAATTTTGAAGCATTGGATTAGCAATAGGCTTCAAAATGATTCAGATGATGAGATAGTGTGTTACGTAATAAGGGTGCAGGATCGCCAAAGATAGGAAATTACGGAAATGCATGGAGAAGGTTTTCGCCCAAACTTGGGTAGGTACCCAAAAACTAAGAATTGAATATAATCTTTGTTACTTCTTTTTATTTTTTTTAGTTTAGATGGGTTTGCTCTTGACTCTAGTCTAGGTCAGAGATGACAGAGTCAAAGTCGACGATGGAGTGAGCTTACCCAGAAGAAGCCTGTTCACTCTCACTTTGAAAAGATGGGTTGTATGCGGTCGGAAACACAGGCACAGGTAGAGAATTCCACTCTTTTGCTGTGCGCATTATAAAAGATGTTTGGAAGCGCATAGTGCGAATTGGTGGAATAGCAACTAGGTAGGGATGGTAACTTGCAGTGCGCCTAGATGTCCGATGGTAGAAGGGGGCCGGTGGAATGAGGTCGTGGAGTTCTTGGGCACACTCACCGAAGTACAATCTGTAGAAGACCGACAAGCAGGCAACCTTACGGCGATGAGCCAAGCTGTGAAGCTTGGCATCCACCAGTTTTATGTCGCCAATGAGTCTTAGCTCTGCGTTCCACCGAGTCAAGCGCGGCAAGTCGGTATTTAGCTGAGCCATCCCAAAGGTGGCTGCAATACTCCACGCAGGATCGGACTTGCGCTTTGTACAGGGTTAAAAGCTGTCCAGGCGTAAAGTGTCGCTTCATCTTATTTAGGATGCCCAGCTTCTTAGCCGCAGTTTGGGCTTTATACTCGATGGTGGTGCCGAAGTTGAGACCAGATGTCAACTCCATGCCTAGGAGCTCGAGCCGATCAGTTACAGGAACAGATGTACCCCGAAAAGTAGGAGATTGGTTGCTTTGACTCCTTTTAGCGGTAAAAAGACACGCTGTGGCGTTAAAAGAGACCAGATTGTCATCACCCCACTGGAAGACAAGGCTTAAGGTCAAATCTGTCCGCACTACCATGGCCGCTCTCAAGGAACAATCTTCGGCCCCGCAGATTTTTGCGCTGGACAAGTATCTCTCTGAAAAAGTACTGTCATCTCCGTACCCAACAATACCAAACTGAAGTAGGTCATTGATGTGCAGCAGGAAAAGAGTTGCAGAGAGAACAGACCCTTGAGGAACTCCGGCATCAATAGCCGTAAGGTCGGAGGAACAGCCGTCTACGACTACTCTGATCGACCGTTCGCTAAGGAAGTCTGATATCCAGCTACAAAAATCAGCCGGGATACCATAAGCAGGAAGCTTGCTGAGTAAACCAGCGTGCCAGACCCTGTCGAAGGCCTTCGAGATATCAAGCGATACAGCAAGTGGCTCGCCGTGTTTCTCGATGGCTTTGCCCCAACAGTGCGTAACATAAACAAGAAGATCGCCAGTTGACCGTCCCCGGCGAAAGCCATATTGACGGTCACTGAGGAGATCATTGTCTTCAAGGTAGGTCAGCAACTTACTGTTCAGTACCCTTTCCATAACCTTGCACAGAATGGAGGTAATGGCGATTGGATGGTAATGGGCAGGGTTTGCACGGTCGCCCTTTTTGGGCACTGGTTGTACATTCGCAAGCCTCCAGGAGTTTGGCACCGTTTTAATTTTAAGAGAGAGGCGGAACAAGCGTCTCAACACAGGAGACAGTTCAGGCCCACACTGCCTCAACACTCTCGCTGAAATGCCGTCAGGCCCGCTGGCCTTGTTCACGTCTAGACTGCACAATACTCTGCGGACCTCTTTAATGTGAACTGCGATCTCCGACATCGTGGAGTCACATTGAGGTACAGTAGGTGGTTGCTTGGAGCCAGCGTCCAGACGTGAATTGCTTGCAAAGAGAGATGCAAAAGATTTGCTTTCTCAGTTGCAGAGTGAGCTAGCGAGCCATCAGGTTTCATCATTGAAGGTAAAGTAGGACAAAGAAATTCGTTTCAACCGCTTTAGACAGGGACCAGAACTGTTTACTACCCGGAAGGTGCGCTGCTAGCTTGGCCCCAATACGTCCAACATGGTCAAAACGTGCCAAACGCAGAACCCGTTTCCAGAACGTGGCGGCAGAATTAAAGGCTCTTTTCTTCGCGCGAACCCTACGCACTCGAACTTTGCGGTCACGGGGCTTGACCCAGGCTTGGTAGGCATCCCACATTGTGGTGGGGGGGGGTGGGGTACGAATCGCTGTCGAGCCCACCATGAAGTACCTGGGCTTGGTGCTCGACAGTCGATGGGATTTCGGCCCCCGCTTCCGGCGGCTGGCGCCCAAGTTGTTGGGCGCGGCTGGGGCGCTGTCAACGCTGCTTCCCTATCTGGGGGGCCCGAGCGCCGCTTGTAGGCGGCTCTACGTAGGGATCGTGCGATCGATGGTCCTTTACGGGGCCCCGATCTGGGCGGCTGACCTGACGGCCGGCAGCATTGCTGTTCTGCGAATGCCGCAGAGAGCGATGGCCGTCAGAGTCATAAGGGGTACCGCACGATCTCCTACGAGGCGGCTTGTGCACTGGCCGGTTCCCCGCCCTGGGACCTGGAGGCGAGAGTGCTCGCGTCACTGTACGGCGAGCGACCGATGCAGCGACATATGGAGCAGCGTCGGTCGCAGCTCCGCGAGGTCCTGGTGGCGGAATGGCGGGACAGGCTCTCATGCCCTACCGCCAGCCTCGTCACCATCGAGGTGGTCCGGCCGGTGCTCGACCTCTGGCTCGGGAGGAGGCACGGCTTCCTGTCATTTCGGGTGACGCAGGTGCTCTCGGGGCATGGTTGCTTTGGGAAGTACCTGTGTCGCATAAACAGGGAGCCGGACGCCCATTATCACCACTGCGTCGACTGTCGGGAGGACACGGCGCGGCATACGCTGGCAGAGTGTGCCGCTTGGGAGGAGCCGCGCCGTGCCCTCATCTCAGGAGTAGGCAGTGACCTGTCCCTGCCGGCCGTAGTGAATGCTATGGTCGGTGGCAACGAGTCCTGGGACGCGGTGGTATCCTTCTGCGAAACAGTTATCTCGCAGAAGGAGGCTGCGGAAAGGGAGCGAGAGATCTCATCCACTCACCCCGCCCGCAGCAGGCGCACCGGGCGTCAGCGGAGAGTGGACAATGCCCTCTTCCAGCTCCCCTAAATGGGTCCAGGGACGACGGACTTGGGGACGTCCGTCGCCCCCCATACATCAGGACCCGAGGCGGCGGCGCGTAGTGTTCCACGCGCGCCCCCTCTTAGACGTCGCGGGGGGAGTCAAACACCTCACTCGCCCCGCTCGACCGGAGGGGCCCGCAGAGGCGGGCCGGCACCAGTCGGGGGTTGCGGAAGATTCGTACGTTCCCGCGACCCCCGGCGCAGGTGTGAGATGGAACGCCGCGGTGGTTTCTAGTCAGTAAGAGTCTGACAGACCCCTCCGCCCCCCCAGGGCGGAGGACATCCATGAGGATAATCCACCCCGGAACAAAAAAAAAAAAAAAGGCTTGGTAGGCAGACTCCTTTCAGGCCTCAGCGTGGGCGCATTCTGCATTATACCAAGGCCGGGATTTGTGTCCGAGCGGGATGTCGGAGAATGGAATAAAATACTCCATCCCCTGCAGAATCACGTCCGCAACCACTTCAGCACAGCACGAGGGGTCACCCGAGGAGCAGCACATTTGCCGCCATGGATAAGACGCAAAGAAGTGCCGCATCTCATCCCAATCCGCTGACCCGTAACGCCATACTCGCCTCGTACCTCTAGGACTCTCATCTGGAGGAGAGCAGGTCGATATGGATTTCACCAGACAGTGGTCAGATGATCCCAGCGGGGCTGAGACCGATACTGAATGACTGTCCGGATCAGTTGCCAGCAGAAGGTCTAAGCAATTGGGTGTATGGCCGTCAACATCCGGTACCCGCGTTGCCACATTCACCATCTGGGTTAAGTCTAGCGTTAAAGCAAACTTGTGCGCCTCTAGCCCGGCATGGTCAGTTTTCCGGTACGGGAACAACCACTCTTTATGATGGGCGTTGAAGTCCCCCAGAAAAATGAGCTTCGCTGTTGGGTACCGCTGCTGGGCTACGTCAGTCGACTCCACAAAGAAATTAAAGAGCGCTGTTGTCTCCTGGTCACCGCTGTGCGATCGGTAGAAGCCGATGTAGAGAGATTTCTCCACGCCAGTGTCCACAAGTAGCCATATGTCAGAAAAACCCGGTTTCTCAAAGCAACGGAGATGACGACAACAAATGTCATCGCGGACGAACACACAGACCCCAGCTTGTTTCTTGAACTTGTGTTCAAGAGAGTAACCCGGGTAGTTGAGGTACGCCGCATCCGACGGTGTTGTTATCTTCGTCTCCATTAGGAAAAACAGGTGCGGCTTCTCGGCCTCAAGGTGGTGATGGACCGGATCGAGATTGGAGTGCAACCCCCTTATGTTAGTAAGGTGCACTTTTAGTGGGAGGAAGTGCAGCCGTTGTTTAACCATATTTTTCTTGCTTGCTTGGTCATTTTAAGTAGAGTTTTTGCGGAAAAAAGTTGACTTGTCGAGGCGCTGCTCAATGAACCAAGTGGAACACTAGAGCTAGCCAAACCTATGGGGAACTCATCTGGAGACTGCAGGGACGCCTGACCCCCCCGAATATGGTCACTGGGTCCTCCCATCCAGTCGTCGGCTGGCACGGTGGAGCATATCGGGATTTTTCGCGAGTTGGCGGAGCAGCCTTTGGCACGTCGCTGGCATGCTACTTGGCCCCCCTACTGACTGCGGTCGGCCAATGGCTGGCATCGTGCTTCGGATCCCGCTACCCTCCAAAATGAGTTACCCGGCAAGCTGTGCCCAGAGACCAAGACCGGTTCTGAACAGCGCTGCTGACAATCTCCTTCTCCCCCAAAGGCACTGGTACTCCCACACGCCGACGGAACACAGCAAGCTGCTTGGCGCCGGACTCCGGTGGGATGGTGGTCGCGAGCCAGGCGGCCCCTAGCGGAGCCTACCACTGCTAAGTGGGATCGTTCAGCCGTACCACAGGCAAGCCTGTGGTGCCGTTGCCCGGGGTGGACCACTAGGAGGTAGATCCCATACCCAAAACTATTACACTATTTTAATTAAATAATTCAATTGCTATTATCGTACCTATATTAAGTAATTAAATCAAAGCCATTAATTAATAAGTTTTTTTTATCATAAATATAATCTTTTTGATTGAATTGTTTTTATTGTATTTTTTATTTAATGAAATGAAGAAAGAAACAATTGTTATTTATCAAAATTCAAATTGGCGAGGAGACTATTTTAATTAAATAAATTGTTATTTATTATAATTCGAAATAATCTAGGTATCGATAAATGAATAATAATATAGACTAATAAATTTTACTAAAACAATGAATGAAATGAAAATGTGAAAATGAATCCAAACGGTAGATAATTAGTAAATTAAACATTTTAGCGTCGCGAATATTACATGCAATACTGAAATTCTAATCTATTAAGTAAGTATTTTTTATTTTTGCATTTGTTTTTCTTAATGCAATGAAATAGATATTTAAGGAATGTTGTTACAGGGATTTTGTTTTATTTTGGGAATAAATGAAACATTATTAAATATAATGATGATATTTATATCGTTATCATGATCAGTTGCAAAAATTAACGGCCAGTCATTTTATTTTTCGGCTGTTGGTAAATTGGTGTGACAGTATAACATGAACCGCAACAAAAGAACATTGATCGGTTATTATTTCATCCTACAATGCTACTCGTAGTACAAAAAATACTCCACTAGAAAATATAATATAAATTAATGGGCAGTAAAAATAATGGAATGGGCAGTTAGGTAAAGAGTTTGACAGTTCATGGTTAGGTTGGAACTGTGAACAACCACGCGCGAGCCGAATTGGTCGCAGTAACTAAGCCAGTGAACCCCGATCAAATGGGTTAGGTTATACCGGGGATCGTGGAAAGTGCACAAGTTCCCATGATTCCCGGTGCAAGTGTGAGAAGGGAACACCGGGGTGGTTTTTAGTCAGTAAGAGTCTGACAGACCCCTCCGCCCGCCCCAGGGCGAAGAACATCCATGAGGATTTTCCAAACCGAAATAAAAAAAATAAAGATTACAATTGTGAAAAAACCGCGCGCACGCCGAGCGAGCGTAACGAGCGGTGCCGCAGCAGCGGCCTGCGAGGGCTACTTCCAAGTTAGATGTCTTACGGACTTTAACAGCCCACCCGTAACTGCGCGTTAAGGCGGTACCCCGACCAAAACCTTGCCATAGTGCGTTATTCAGAGGCTATTAACTCATTCACTATGGGTAATAAACTACATCTAAAAGCACATTATTAAAGTACAATATCCTATCATCACACTGCATGTTCTTATTTGTTTTAATGTGTTATAAATACATTTAAAATCACCTTGTAAATAAATAATAGTTTAAAAAAACTAAAAAAAATACGCTTTTACAGAAAATCCAACGAAAAAATAGAAAATAATTTTTAATAAATTTGATTTCAGAAAAATTGTGTAAGAAAAAAAAAATTTTAAAAAAAGCGTGTGCTGCTTTTCAGGATATTATCAAAATAACCCTTCTACTTATATCTGTTCATAAAATATTTATAACTATTGATACCATGCACCACACGCTTTTTTTTACAATAAAATATTTTTTTCTTACACAATTTTTTCGAAATCAAATTTATTATAATTTATTTTCAATTTTTTGTTGGATTTTCTATAAAAGCGTATTTTTTTAGTTTTTTTAAACTATTTTTATATTCCGTTTCACCAAATTTCTAATTCGTAGTAATTTTAACAATTAGAATAATACAGTGAAACACGTTTGTTATGTGTTCTCTTAAATATTAATATCCTATTTTGTAAATACTAATAGATCATTTGGTAAATAGTAATAAATATTTCGTTGGTACTAAAAAATAGCCACTAATAAATGATTTATTAACTGTTAATAAATATTTGTTAAAAACCTTTCCTCTAAGAAATCATTTATTAACTATTAACAAATCTTATTAGATACAAAAAAATCCTTCTATCAGTGTGTATGTTAGAGTATTTTCATGGCAAATATTGGGACGTGTGAGTATGTTGGCTAAGTTTGAGGATCGAGCGTATGTTAGTGAGTCTGAGTATTTTCATAGAAAGTATTGGGTCGAGTATGAGTAGTGAGTAAGTTTGGGGTTCCTAGGGGTCCGGGAGCAATCTCGGTGAACGGAGTGTGGCGTAAATAAAATAAAATTATGTACCATCTATCGTTAATTTATCATCAAGAAAACTCTACGTTACCTACTTTGTCGACGTATGAAAGAAATTTTATATCAAATGTAAAAAAAAACTTGATAGTAATTACATCAATTTACTATTAAAGTAGATTTTGAATAATTATTGGCTGCAGTCGAAATAAAATCGATAAATATTGCTTAATATCAGAACTCTTGAAACGTACGAAATTACCTGACTTTTTTGACGAGAAGTCATATGTTTGTCTCAATAAATAGGTCATGTATGTCTCTAAATGTGGCTCAATTTTTTTTTTCATTACAATAATTTACTACTACGGTGAGTTTGATTTTCATTACATCAATTTACTACTAAAAGAGTTTAAGTATATATTGGCTGCTTTTAGAATATATACTCGATATAGCGAGTTGACGAACTATAGTACACAATATTTTTGATATCCTACTATGAAAATAAATGATTTTCAATAAAATTGAGCCGTCATTTATGTTTATTCTAAGTCTGTAACTTATTCGATAAATGGGTAAATTGAGTGCCTACTGCCTTCCTTGGATGAGATAGCCTGTTGTCAGGTTCCCACTCCAAAAATTGTATCTTAATCACAGTCGGTAACTTATCCGAGAAATAGGTGATCGGCGCGCCAAGTAGTTTCCTTTATTGGTCTTGAAGCAGACACTCCGGGTATCAGGAAAACAAAAATTCGCTAATCCTGATTATCCTAGTAAGTATAACGGGTCAAACTGTTTAAAATATTGAATTGTCATCGGTCCTTAATAAGTATGCCAAAATTCCAGTTAATCCGACGTTTTGAAGGGGGTCAAAATCATGTTCGAAGATTCCGTTACATACTAACATACGTATGAAGCTAATAAAAGCGTATTAAAAAGTGACTAAAATTATTGATTGCATGCATCTTTTGCTAAAGGTGCCGTTCTATTAATTTGAGGATTACACTAATGAATAGATACTTTAAAAATCTAAATAATTCACGTTATATTTTATTTCGAAAACATCGCTTGTCTTTTTTAATTAATTTTTTTTTTGTGAATTTTATCATAAATGAGCGCAGGGAGTGAGACAGAGCGAGACTCAGCGACGGGACAGAGAAGGACCGAAGGCTCAAGGTCGTTTGGTCGGGGATTTACTGCTCAATATTTATTTAATTACACCCATTTAAATATTTGTTAAGAGTATTTTTTATTTAGTTTACTGCTCAGTTTTTACTGCCTAAATTGGTAATAAACATGCATATTGTAATTTTGAATTTACCTAAACTACAATAAACAAGTGCCGCTTTAAATCAGTACCACTTTTAATAGTGTGCCACTCTAGGTTTTGTATTATATTTTTCAAGTGTGAGCACAGATACATCATGTAATTATTATTTATTATTTATGATTAGTATTATATTATGGTCTTTCACGTGGAAGTTGCACAGAAGTTAAATATGTGTTTGTTAAGAAATCGAAGTCGTTTAGGTTAGACTAAGTTTGGATGTACAATCCTGAAACATACATAGAATGTTATAACTAATATTGATAGGTCAGATGTAGCAAAGTGATGCGAAGAAAATACCATATTTTTTTTATTAGCCAATAGGAGAGCGTTAAAATCAAGGAGCATTCCTATGCAGTTCCTACATAGTAGACTCCTTTCACATAGACGTCAATAATATCGGGAAACGTGTCGCCGGGTTTATTGCACTATTTATACCGACACTACTTCGCGCCACCATAAAATATTTATATTTTATAGCAACTACTAAAATATTTACGCTAGATTTCTGATACTTGAACCTACCTGACGAATAAACAGAAATATCTGTTTTCTAATTCAGCATTCCCTTTTAAATAGAAATTCTCTCGATACCGTATAAAATTGTGTTTAAAGGTTACAATTTTACCGTATCCTGTCTGTTTACGGAGTGTCGTAAATTTTTATTAGAGCCCTTTTTTTTGTAGATACAACACTATGATTTTTGGAGTGAGATAAAATAATACCATCAGGTTGTTACTTTTTAGTACAATGTGTGAATTTGCAAAAGTATGGATAGGTACTCACGTAGTGTTTTGCAACTTGGTCCTTAAGTACGAGTATTCTTTGTTTCTAGGCTTCCGTCCCTCAAAAAGAAAAAAAAGAAAACCCTTATAGAATCACTTCGTTGTCCGTCTGTCAGGCTGTGAATACCCTTGTTCTCAGGAACGTTTATAATAATAAATAATAATAATAATTATTATTATTTTCAGAAAAAAACACTTTTACGGTTCACAAAAACAAATTTCTAAGTAAAAATATAGCATTTCAGAAATAAGTGTATCGTTGGTGTCTGTACTAATGAAAAAAATCATTATATTATCACAAACACCAGCGCCTTCCAAATTAGGTGACATTAAAAATAACATTTATCGGACGTGCTACATGGTGAACTTGTAAAAAATGAATAAAATAAACAGTATAAGTAATTTTAAAATAATAAGTTTGCTTGAGTATTCAAAATCCGAACACTGGTGTTGAGATTACATAGGTATTAGACAATTAAACTAAATATTAATAGTCTGTACATCTAAATACAAATAAATAAAATAAAAAAAGAAAGAATGAAAAGAATCATAGGGCATCAAAAAATTCGTCCGCATCGCTGTCGACAGGAAAAGTGCCCAAAAGGCTGGCAGCATTGCCACGTTGTATGGCGATGCTAATTCTTTGGCCAAAAAATAGGCCAGTCCTCTGGTCACGTGAAGAGTCGATCAATCGCTTGGCGATGTCTCCAAAAACCAAGTGGGCACTCGGACCCCAGGGCCCTAGTGTTTCAACCCCAAACGGCTCGAACATATAACTCCCAATAAGATTCGAATATTTTCGCCGTTTGAGGTTTTCTGCACCTGCAGCAGCCGCCCCAGCACAGCCCGCCGTGCTAGGAAGATGGGATGGCGCAAGGCTGTCGACACACGTTGCATCCCACACCAAAGGCCTGCCTAACTTCCAGGGAATTATGGTAATTCCATCTGGTCTCTTCCCATCGTCACGTGCCAAACCGTTGGGTTCTAAAACAGCTGGCAACCCGGCGGTGACAAGAGCACGACGGATTATGTCATTAATGCAGGCGTGAATTAAGTGATCGATACTTGATTAGTTTAAAAAAGACTTTATTTAGATGAACAGCGTTACAGTAATTAAGATACTAATCATTATTCTAGTCGTGAGACGTATTTATAATTAATTATTGCTAAGTTTACAATATTCTTATGAACTACTTATTTGCTACTTTGAGTGGAGGTGGATTTGCTGACAAAGCAAATAGTGTTAGGGTCGTCACACTTAACTCCTCCCTCCTTAGGAGAGAAATTATCTAAAGGCAACTCAGTAGTCTTTAGAGAATTTCGTCTAAATCTCTTAGTTAACAACTTTCTTTTTTGAAACAAAAACCCTGTGACGAATACAATTATAATGGCGTAAATACTTATGGTCCATACACTGATTTTGTCACTGATTATAACGGTTTCAACATCACTGGCACTATCACTATATTTGGCCTGGTTCAGCAGTTCCTTGATGTCGCCTAGATCAACTCCTCTGAGGTCCATCTGCTTGGCTGACGAGGTGACGTCTCTGCGTAGCTCGGGCATCTGTACTGGTGGCAATCTGAAGGAGACTAAGCTGGTATTTGTGGGTGTTGTGATCGAGATATCAGCAATCTGTAAGGTACAATGCTGACTTGGCACTAATATGTATGTGCCTCGAAGATTATGTCTGCGGGTCTCATCTTCGCAGTGCTCCGTTGCAACAATTTCCTTTTCCGTGTATATCAACCAGTGTATGCTGGATATGGGCTGCACCTTGGTTTCTTTTATCTGCACTTGGTGTTGTTTGCAATTACTAAAGTTATGTTGTGATAACATAAGCTGTTGGATACATGTTTACTCCGCGTACTGTACCACGTTGTCATCAGAACAGAGATATGTCAGATCTTCTATTTCTTTACAGCCTTCGGCTACGGATCTGTATTTCGACTTGTTCACTATTAGGTAAGGATATTGGGGTATGATGATATTAGGTTTTTGGGTAATCTGGTTATAGATTGGAATAGGAATAACTTTATAATAATTGTATGTGTTTTTATCTGTTAATGGAACTTCTAATACAAATATAATTTTACTATTGTCTATATATCCCTTAATTTCTATATTTCCCTCTAATTTTACTAAGTTATCTAATGTTAATGGATAAATTAAATTATGATGTTTTCTTATAATATTAAGAATATTAAATAATTCTGTGGAATTTACTATGGATGGATGTAATATGTGCATTTTACTGAAAGCAATAGCGGTTTCTAATTCGTAGATAATGGAATAAATGGTACGACAATTATTTAAAACTTGATTCATACTATTCATTACGGTTAAAAGGTTAGAGTACTTGGTTTGGTTTTGAATAAGTGTTTGGAATTGTCTTATTTTGAAATTTAAATGTCTAGTATTAAAATTAATGTCATCAGAAACATTGAGTAATTTATCAAAAGCCTTCTGCATTAACGACACTTTTCGTTCTACTGAATGTTCCCTGTTTCCTGAATTACTAATCTCTAAATTATATTTTCTAGCATCTTTGTTATCTAAATTTCCTGTTATTACCTTAATAAGGGAGCCCAATGGGTTTAAAATTCCTCTCCTAGTTCTGCTAGAGGGTAGAATCTGTTTTAACCTATCTTTTGTCAATTCGATAAAAGATTCTATTTGTGCTGTCAACCCTAAAAGTTCCCTACGTATCTCACTATTACTTTGAGTTATGATTTTTAACTTATTATACTCTTCTATATTATTTTCTAACTGGACCGTTAGTGAATTTAAGTCCATGGTTTTAATAATATCCCAATGGTTACTCCTCTTCAGAGCTGTTCCAATCCGAATCGGAACTATTCCCGGATTCTGGTCGATCCTCTGGATGTTCAGGGTCGTCCCTTGATCCGCTAGGACAAGCAGTATCAAGCACCGTCTGTGGAGGGCGTTTGACATTCCTTAGTGCTACTTTAGTATTTCTATTTTTCAGCTTAACTGGTACTATATTACGCTTGGGCTTTCCAGTGATAATTGCCTTTTCGTATCGCGGTAGTTCTTTTGCTTTCCTAGTCCTAGTGTTTTTCATAAAAACCGTGTCACCTTCCACTAATTTTGGCTGGTCCTCACCTCCTATTTTGTCTCTAACTAAGCCTTTATGTCCAATCATTTGACTACTTAAATGCTCATAAAGGGTTTTCAATCGTTTGCGATGATCCTGTAATATCTTTTGCATTAACGTCTTGTCCCTGTCAATATCAAAAGCATTTCCGGAGTCCGTGTGTCCAAAAACTATTTCGCAAGGTGTAAAGTTTGTTGCGCTATGAATAGTATTGTTATAACCCATGATCGCATATGTCATAACGGATGCTGCATCTAAACTAGATTGTTCATATTTTGCTAACCTATATATTTTGATAATTGTGGAATGAAATCTTTCCACTATTGCCATTGAATTAGGGTTGTTAGGTGTCCCTATGTGTTGCTCAATTTTATTTAAACTTAACATTTCCTTAAATAATTCGTTGTTAAACTCGGTACCTGCGTCACTACTAATTTTTGTAGGTATTCCATACATACTAAAGTATTTTATTAGAGCTCTCACTACTTCGGGTGTGCTTTTATTGGGAATCTGTATTGCTTGACCTAACTTACTAAATGAGTCTACTACAGTTAAATATTGGTTTTTCTCTATGTATAATAGATCTATAAAAACTTCCTGGAATGGACTGTCTGTAGTTTGAGTTAATTGTATAAATGGTTTTAGAGGTTTCCTGTCATACTTCATTTTTTTACATTCTTCACATGCATTGATAATGGCTGTCACTGTTTCTTTCATATTGCTCCACCAATATGATCTTTTTAACTTCATTAGAGTCTCTCTAATACCTCTATGACAAGTCTTCCCTAGATGATATTTGGTAACTAAATCCTTTTGATCACTTTCGTCTGTAACGTTCACAACTCTTTCAGTGCATTCAACAAAGTTTTGAGTTCCCTTTTTGTAAAGTGACGTAGCTACATTAACAAAAGTTTTTCTATGACAATGATCCTCAAAGTAGATAAATACTTTTTTTTGTAATCTACATACTCTTTAAGAATTTTTTTTACTAATTTTTCGCTGTTACTAGGAGGTAGATGGACTTCGAAATTTTTTTGTTTGCCGTTAGAAATATCTTTTACACAGATATCGTCCCTGTGCCAGGTGAAAACATGAATTTGCCTAGCTTTGGTATCTATTGCCTCATTAAGGATAGGAATACCCTCATGTTCCCTATTAGATATTGAATTTGCTGTGGCGACGTCACTTTCGGAATCAGATAATTCTATCGTCTCTATTCCCGGTTCTCTAACGCTAAGTTTTACGATTTCTTCCGTCACATCTTTCAAATGCTGCTGTAATCTCGCTTCCTTTTCATCTACATTCACTACCATTGATTCCGAGTCATCTTTTTTATATTAATTTTAATGCGCGATAAAGCATCTGCATTTGTATTTTGTTTACCTTTCTTATAATGTATATCGAAATTATAGTCTTCTAAACGTAAACGCCATCGAGTTAGTTTACTGTTGGGTTCTTTTAATGAATTCAACCATGCCAAAGGTCTATGGTCGGTATATATTATGAACTTTCGACCGTATAAGTAGGGCCTGAAATGTTTGACTGCCCATACTATGGCCAATAACTCCTTTTCTATCGTACTATATCTAGATTCCGTATCGCTTAGTTTTCTACTGGCAAATGCAATCGGTTTGTCTGATCCTATAGTACCTTGACAAAGTACCGCGCCTACCGCAAAGTTTGAAGCGTCTGTTGTAAGAACAAACGGTTTTGTAAAATCAGGGAATTGTAACAAAGGTGCATGTGTCAGTAACTCTTTGCACGTTTCAAAGCTTTTTTTATATTCGTCATTTATCACAATCTTTTTTCCCTTCTTTAGACAAGCTGTAAGAGGTGTGGTTATTTTAGAAAATTCTTTGATAAACTTCCTATAATAACCTATCAAACCTAAGAAACTCTTAATCTCTGTCACGGTTTTAGGTAAAGGATATTTCAGAATAGCCTCGATTTTGTCATTGTTAGGCTTAAGGCCATCCTTTGTTATTGTATGTCCCAAATACATTACTTCTTTTCTTAAAAACTCGGATTTATCGAGCTGGATCTTTAAGTTAGTTTTTCGAAAACGCTCGAAAATAACTCGTAATTTCTCTATGTGTTCTTGCAAACTGGTAGAGAATATGATGACGTCATCAAGGTAGATCAGACAATGCAAGCCTTGCAACCCTCGGAGGACGTTATCCATTGCACGTTGAAACGTGGCAGGCGCTGTTTTCAAACCGAACGGCATTCTGTTGAATTCGTATAAACCGAATGGTGTTGAAAACGCCGTTTTTTGTCTGTCTTCCTCCTGGATTTGTAATTGATGATAGCCAGACGCAAGGTCTAAGGTGGAAAAGTACATACTCTTTCCTAACTTATCAAAAAGATCATTGATGTTTGGCAAAGGGTACTTATCGTCAACAGTTATCTCATTTAAACGTCGATAATCTACTACCATCCTCCATTTTTGTTGTCCGGAGGCATCTAACTTCTTTGGAACAAGGTGGACCGGTGCACTCCAAGGAGAATTTGATTCCCGGATTACGTCGTCCCTAAGCATCTTATCCACTTGACGCCTAATCTCGTCTGTTTGAGTGGGCGGCAACCTATAGGCTTTTACATTAATGGGATCCTCGTTTACCGTTCTAATTTTATGTTTCACTTCGTTAGTGAAAGACAACGGTATGTCTTCACAATAAAAAATCTCCTTATACTCCTCACAAATATTTTTAATCATCGTTCTTTCTTCTTCATTCGTATGTTGTAACCTTAATTTTTTTAAGTTATTTCATAATAGCTTATCAATACTGTCTGTGTCGTTTAAATGATTAACTAAGATCTGGTCGCAGTGATTGTAAGGTTCTACCTGGAATGGGCTAGTGACATTGAGGCTCATTTCTATGTCCTTGCAGTTCTGAATGACCGTATACGCATAACCATTCACACAGTTGACTAACGCACAAGGCATCCTAATCCCTTTAGACAATTCTTTAAAATCTAAAATAGCCTCTCCATTAGTTAAGTTTACAGGAAGTTTTACCCTTAACTCGCTACGTGGTGGTAAAATGTAAGTATATTTTAGCGCTGAAGAATAAACAAAGGGTATGTCAGTATTTCTTGTGCATAAAGTTAGTGTTTGGTAATAAATTTTTGCATCTAATTGTTTTAATAAATTACTGCCTAGTAAACCGTCATAGTGATTATCAACATCGTAAACGTAAAACTTATGACCTTCAGAACTTTTAAATATTTTGGGTAAGGGAGTTAAAACAACTTCTGTATGCATACTAACACCTTGTGTTGTTCCTTGTAAATACTATTTTTAAAATATTGGTAAGCGACACGCCGACCTATAAACGATCTAGAGCTACCAGAGTCTAACATAAAAACTGCATTACCTAGCTCTGGAACTACAATGTAAGGCAAAGAACGATAATTAGTACAATTTAAAATTATCTTTTCCCTCTGAATAAGGCTCTCAGGTGAAAATTCTCAATTTGTTCAGGCTCATATGATGTGCATGGTTGTGGTTCGTAATTACAAGTATTTTGTTCATTATTATCATATGTCGTAAATGAGTCATTATTCGTGTAATTTACGCGTCTAGAGTTTGCAGTTCGCATGGTAACATCGGTGTTTGAACCCGAGTTTGCTGGCGTTGCATTATGCACCGATGACGATCGCGGCGCGACCTGCTGACTCTGCCACGGCGTTGACCTACTTTGTTGTGGCAGCTGATTTTGAGCATTACTTTGATTTCTAAAAGAATTTCTATATTGACTTGAATTATTTGCCGAATCTGAACTATTTTGTGTTGGTGTACTGTATTGTTTTTGTAGATTGGGCGAACGCTGAATAATATCATTATTGTTGAAGACTTTTCCTGGCGGTTTTAAATTATTTTTATTCCTATTATTTTTAGTTTCATAAACCGTCTGAAAGTTTTGTTCTTCTAGCACTACTTTCAGGGCATCTTCTAATATTGTCACATTCCTCAGTTGTACCAATCTAACTAAATAAGGTGGTAAATTATACAGGAAAACATTCAATGACGAATTAGTATAGATATGCTGTTTGGCTTGACGTAAATTCGCATCGTCTACAGTTTCTATTATTTTTGCAATCAAGACACTACGCAAGTTTTGAATCCTATGACAGAAGTCTAAATAACTTTCATTGGATTTTATTTTCATTGACTCTAATTCCAATACTAAACAATCTTCAGTTCTAGGGTCACCAAAATGTTGGGCTAGCAATGTTTTCAACTCCAACCAAGTACGAATATTTTCCCGTTCCCCTACTAGGTTCGCGGCCTCCCCGGTTAATCTACTCGTAAGAACGTGGAATAAGTATTCGTTTTGGATTTCTCCCCCTTGAAATGTATTTATAATATATTCACATTTCTTTATAAAAAGTGGGAGTTGTCTAGAATCGCCACTAAACTCTGGAATAATTTTTGCCATGGTTGGCGGAACCTGCACAATTTGATCCATTTTGAAAGGACAACACAGAGCGAGAGAAAAAAAATAGGGAAAATGCCCTAACTACTTAACTAAAGTTAATCTTATTACGCAAGTTTTATCGTAATAAAATAAAATAATGTTATCGCGGTATTGCTCAACCCCCAATAACACAACACATACAATTAAAACAAAGAGAAAAATGATAAAGGAAAACAGAAAGGATAGTGAAAAAGTTTTACTCACAGTCCTGTAGTTACTCCCATCTCCTCCTTGTGACTACTATCAGATACTGCGCCAGCCGTTGTGCCCGGTACTTAATAGATTTGTTTGTTCGGCGATCTCTGTTAAACTGTAGAAACAGACGTCCAGCTATGCTTGTAGAGTTGTATACGTCGCGAACTGACTACAGAGATCCTACCGGCTGCGCCAATTAAGTGATCGATACTTGATTAGTTAAAAAAAGACTTTATTTAGATGAACAGCGTTACAGTAATTAAGATAGTAATCATTATTCTAGTCGTGAGACGTATTTATAATTAATTATTGCTAAGTTTACAATATTCTTATGAACTACTTATTTGCTACTTTGAGTGGAGGTGGATTTGCTGACAAAGCAAATAGTGTTAGGGTCGTCACACTTAACTCGTGCCATGCTATCCGGCCTGCGCTCTTACTGCAAGATAGGCCATGGTGTCCGAGGCAGTCGACAGCTTCACTGCACTGGCAGCGATGCGGAGCCCCGCAAGGAGCGCCCAGACGCAGACAAGTAGCGAGCCGGAAAGTAGTGTAACATAGTACCTATGTTGGGCGACGGTAGCGCTTGAAGCCAGAGGCCCGACTCCCATTCTCCCAAAGCCAGCAGGCGGGCACGCTCAGCAGTATTGGAGGACGTATTGATAAGTTTATACCGTACCTGCAGAGCGGCTCATCCCATTGTCTCTGGGAAGATGGGTTCACGGGCCGATCTGTATCTGGGCAAACCGCTGTCCAGGCGTTCACCGCATCAGTCAAGCACGGCACTTCAGAGTCAACCAGGGAGGGGTCTAAAATTTTCCTGGTTAATTTTCGGTGCTGTGAACAGAGGACAGGAACGCCGGTAAGCTAATACTGGTAATTTTGCGGACGCCGAGGCCACCAAAACGGATGGGTAGTGTGGCTTGAAGCCACGCTCGGTCGTCCAAGGCCACGTTTAAAATGGATGTTACTGTGCTGCGAATAATTTGGTCAATTTTGTCCAATAGATGTGGCTGATTCCATAAAGGGGAGGAACGTAAAAAATATATAAAATTTGGACCAAAACAACAGTATCTAATCAGGGTGAATGCCGAATGTAAATTAATTTTGGAAAGTCTGTCCGAAATTTCGTTGAAGTTTTTGATTTTTTCGTCGATGAAAGAATAAAAGCTGTCTTCTAAAATTGGGGACCCTAGGAGGTGCAATGAACTTTTTTCTAGAATTTTGATTTGTGGGGCTATTGCATTAAATTTCTCTATGGTCAATTCTCTGTCGGTAATGTCAGAAAGGTAAATTTCACATTTTGAGGGGTTAAGGTCCAAGCCAATAGATTTAAATTGCGGTTTGAGCAGTTGTAGGTCTTTCAAAACGGTGTCTACATCACCTCCTAGCGTTCCATCATCTAATCACCACACGTTATTTTTTTAAATAATAAGTAATAATAAAAATAATAAAAAACAAAACTTCTGTAGCGGTATCAACATCGCCACATGCGAGCTACACGTCATACTGACGTCACGCAAATCCTGCATCGCGCAATCAGAGTTTACCGCGCGACTAGCATATATACAACGTCCCGACATCAACCGTCGGGCAGTTGCCCACCAGACACGACACCCGTCTGGTCGGAGGATCCTCCCTTTTCTATGGAGGTGTGAGTGAGCTTTACACCCTGTTCCTCATACCTCTATACTGGTGACCCCGAACATGAACGTCAGCGCAGCCTTCGTGCAACTACTACAGCGTGACGTCATCATCACATCAGCATCACTCCCGCAAGCTTTAGAACGGCGAGTCACACAGCCAGCCAGCACCCACGGCTTCAACGGGTATACTGACCACCAGCATGCAGCGACCGCGCATACCTGGTCACCACCCTGAGCCTCAGCAGCAACCTTGGCACAGCACACTGCACTCTCGGCCGGTCCACAAGCAGAGCCTTCAAAACCCTCTCCTGGTCGACGCCAGCAGTCAGCCTCAACCCGGCGCTGTACCACATCCGACGCACTGGAGCATAACGCAGCGCCACCCCGACTCACTGGGGAAACCTTCGCAGACAGTTCCGACTCACCGTGAACTATGCGGCACCCGGTTCCGACTCACTGGAACCGCAACTGGCCCTGGCAAGCATCGCAAAATACAAGACTCAGCCCACTATCGACCTCCGGTCTCCGGGGGGGAGTGATGTAGCGGTATCAACATCGCCACATGCGAGCTACACGTCATACTGACGTCACGCAAATCCTGCATCGCGCAATCAGAGTTTACCGCGCGACTAGCATATATACAACGTCCCGACATCAACCGTCGGGCAGTTGCCCACCAGACACGACACCCGTCTGGTCGGAGGATCCTCCCTTTTCTATGGAGGTGTGAGTGAGCTTTACACCCTGTTCCTCATACCTCTATACTTCTATAAACTAAAATTAGGCTACTTATAAGGCTTTTCGTTTTTTTTTTTGTTTAGAAGCATCAAGTAACAATTAATATCAAATACGTCTACGGTCCCTTGGAGCTTTAAAAAAATCAAGCTTCTAAGTCAACGCAATAAAACTACGGCCGGCGGGTATATAATACGGCCATTTATGCGACATAGGGTACTTCCCGTTGACCTAAATCATATAATTTGGCAAGAAGCAAGCTCTCACAGCATTAATAAGGAAAAAGTCCGAAAATCTTTAATTGATAGTTCAATCACATTTTATTTTTGCGATTACAAACTTACATTTGCAATTGAAGAATTGACCATGACGTATGTACGATGTATGGAAGAACATGTTTTTCAACTACAATGTTCAATTTGTTTTTGGGATAAACTCATCCCAACTGTGGAACCCTTCATTGTGCCTGGGCTGACATGTACTTGCCCGGTTTATTTAATAATAACATCACAAATTGCAAAAAAAAACAATCCGAATCTAAGAATAATGTGCCTATTACACAGGAAAACAGCATATCTGTTGCATGAATTTTATTTCATGAATCTGAATAGTCTTTCCACGCTGATTTCAAAAACATAAGCCTTTTTTATGCAGCAGCTCTAGTTTAGCAGCTAGGGAGTGATTTGATTTTTTGCTAAAAATGCACTGAGTTTAAAGTATAAAAAATGATTAAATATGTTTATTCCGAATGAAATTTTATTTTATATGATTTTCTCGCGTGATATTTGTTAGCACTGCTATTTTAGATGCTCCAGCAATAATCAGCCATCATGTATACGTTCCAATATCCCTGATACCTCTTCTCCATAGTGCGAATATCCTGGTGGAAACGCTCCCCTTGTTCCTAGCTGAGGTCACCGAGATTTTCAGGAAAATATTCGAGATGGCTATAAAGGTAGTGAAGCTTTATACTCATGTTGCATCCCAGTCGCTCAAAGTGCATCGGCAACTGTTCAATGTGCTGAATGTAGCCATCAGATTTTCTATTTCCCAAAAAAATCCTCACTACCCAAATAAACTCTTGCCATGTACATTTTTCGATTACTGTCATAAGATTGATAAAATGTGTATCTTCTATCAGCTTTTCATAAGACCCGGAATGTCAGAACAAAACACGAAATTGTCTGGTTCAGTAAAGACAGGGAGTAAACTCTTTTCCCTCTTACGGTAGAACGATATTTTTGTTCCTTTTGTCAACAGGTTTCTTTCATTCAACCGGGAAGCTAGAATTTCTGATGCAGTCATTGACAGTCCAAGGTCCCTGATCAAGTTATTTAAATCACCTTGCTTTAGTGGTCGGGGATAAACGAAACGAAGCGATCAAGGTCACTGTCTCTACTACTGTCGTCATTTTCAGTTTGTTGACTGCACTCGTCTGGATGTTCCGAAGATGTACATGGCTGCTGTGGTACTTAAGGAGGGTATTTTTTTGCTTGCCCATAATCGCAAAGACTCGACACAATTTTAATATATCAAACTAGGTATCCAAGGCTTGGCATTTGTCAGCAATGGAAACCCAAAGTAGTTTAAGTATGCTTTTTTCACGAAGTCGGAGGCGCTTAAACGGATTTTTTTGAAAATATATTCTCCACAAATAACACAAAAACAGTCATGGCTGTTTAAACACATCTTTCTTGAGGAAGACATAATAAAAAATTTGCAGAAACTAGTTTAGTTACACTGTTATTGATAGAAATTATCGACTACTTAAGTAAATTTAAGACGGTACCTGTATCTCACTAACTAGAGCTGCTACAAAAAATCTGAGGCTAGATTCGAAATCAGCGCATCCTAATTAGTAAACAACCGTAGTAAAACTTCATGCAACAAAAAAAAAGTTCAATTTTGTTTTCCTGTGTTATTATTTTCGATACACGATTGAGTCTAAATGGAACCCTCTCCTAATAATACCAGCTTAATGTTGTTTGGTTCGGATGGTCTTAATTTTGCTGGGTAAAGGCCTCTTCTCATACAGCAAAGAGATGAGCTTGCTCACCACGCTTGTTCGAACAAGGCGGATTTGTGATTTCAGACTTGTATAAATTATAAGTCTAGGTTTCCTTACGACATTTTTCTTCGCCGACGTCAATGTTCTCCAAACAGAAGCTTAATTATTTAGCATGATTGGAGAGGCAATTTAGATTGCACGTACCACTGTTTATATCCATTTAATATGCAATCCAAATCACTCGTGCACTTGACGAATCCTCGGTGCAAACAGCAAAATTGGTTTTAAATTTTGTTTCTCAAACATGCTTGGAAATTCCAGTATTATTTTGACAATTTTTTTGAGATAAATCGAAATTGCTGTACTGTTCAAATACATGCAAGCAGCGGCCGGAACTGTTAGTATTAAAAAAAACTATATAACACAAAGCTACAGTAGATTACGGTAAAGATGTAACCGTAATCTACAGTAGCTTTGTGCTTTATAGTTTTTTGAAGTTATTTTCCCATATTATACATTTAAATCGTATTCTGTTAAATTACAGTACATTTGCAAAGTTTCACTTCCATCTTTGATCTGTGATCCTAGTAACAATGGTTGGGTAGTGAAGAATTCAATTCCCAAACAAATGATTCGCAACTGAAATCTCATAGAAGAATTGTTTTCAAACGTTATTTAAAATAGCATCAAGTTTAAACTTATAAAAATACTGAAAGCTTCCACGCGGCAGTCGGTCCTACAGAAAAATCCAGAATTCAATCGGCTACTTTTTTTGTGAACAGAAATGCAGAATTCAGTTACGATACTGGTAATAGCGCTTAGTTAGGTTCCTTTAAACTCTTTAAAAATAAATAGGAGCACCACCAAGCGGGGCTCCATCGACCTGCTTAAACCCTAGCCGGTCGACGTCAGGGGCACCCCGAGGTTTGGTTGTTTAGGTGTAAGATTGATTCTAAATTTATAATAGGTAAGTTACGATAAAAATTACTACTTGTAGATTTCGGTAAAACGTAATTTAAGCTGGTGGAAAAAAATACGTCAGCAAATATTGTATTAATTTTTCGGAATTTTCAGTATTTTATTCGGTCATATCTTTATTTGTATTTAAATCAGTAAATTTCATATTTTGAGTAAGCTCATTTTTTTTGGAGCATTTATTACTACCCATAATATATTTTATATTTTCCATGTAGAAAGCATTTTGTCATATCAACAAATCTGTTAAAGCGAGCGGAAATAATAACATAAATCAAATGTTTTTTTTGACAATGGTCCTACAAACACTGTCCAAAATCTTAACTGTGAACTTCCTCTGCACTTAATAACTGAACAACAACTTTCAGTTCTCGAACAACTTCGCAAATGCGATCAACATCAAACAAAGAGTCCTTTTATTCCTTCTATGCGGAGCGAAGGACCAAAAACTGGCATCCGTAGAACCATCTTAAAGGACCATCCTATTTTTAGGAGCATATAAGCCAAGATTGAGGGGGCTGTAATAAAGAGGAGTAATGTCGTGGAGTCGACTAGTTTCAATGTGGATAGCGGCTGTTTAGTGGGTAGTTGATTACGTGGACTTGAAGGGGTTTCAATTGTTTTGAGCCGCAGAGTCGTATAAGTGACAAGGGCCAATGATAAGGGGATACGTAAGAGAAGACGCCAACTTTTAAATAATAACATTTTGAATATATTCGCACGTTCCTTTGTGAGTATGGGCACATTACTTGATTTTATACGTTGCCTTCCACACTGTACTAAAAGTTACACAACGGTAAATAATTTCTATGAATATTCCTAGATAACAGCTCAAAAGCCTGTTCAGGTAATTTCAACCTGAGAAAGAACACCTTCAAAACGAGTAGGTACTAGGCTCACATACCTAAGTATCGGAACGTTGACTCAAGAGACTCGGACTAATTTGTATAGATCGGTGTTCCTACGTGATCGCTGGCGCTGGACGCTTTCCAGCCTCAATTACTGCCCACTAAAATAAAATACACATTAAATTAGTTTCATGGATATTTAGCTGGATACTCGTACGTGACGCTTCAGTGGCTTGGGTGAGCCTCAAGTAGCTGGCGATGTGTAATGATTCCAGATGAACGCCGCCGCTAAAAAACTTTGTATATAAAGGAAGATTTAGTCTGTTGTTTGAATTTGCTAAAACTACTAAAACTGTTCGATGCTCGAAATTACTAAAACCATTAGGCGAAACCACATCTTGCAATCTTTATTAAATATTTGGAAAGGTTTACAAAGAAATGTGATGGGTAAGCAATAAAAAATTGGCTGTTTTATTACATGTCTGTATGAGATTGTTTTGCATATTAGACATTTAACAATATTTTAGACCATTTTAGTGTATATTAGATCTAATGATCCATCCATCTAATTCTGAAAACATCTATACCATGTTCAAACGATTTTCGAAACACAAAGATTTATGAAATGCACGCTGTGTCGCGTTTACGTCGTTTAGATAGTTCAAAATGTCAGAATCGCAGCTCAAACAAAAAGCGCAATCGATGGACTCATAGTGACGTTATTTCCTGAGTGTCAGTTAGTGTTATGCGAATTGTTGACCTCCTTTTAGAGTTAGAATTGAATTGAATTTTTTTTGAGTCAGGAGTGAAGTGAGGCATTTTATTTATCTTTGTCGTTTTTTTCTGGCGACCTGGCAGAACACTTTTAGACTTTTTACATTTGCTTGAGAATACAAAACGCAAGCGGCATTATTAATTTCGTGTTGGAAAATCTAAATGTAAAATATTTTGTTATACCTGGAAAAGGTAAATTTTAACTCTGTGTAACTCTGATTAAATTCATAAATAATTATTTTGGGACTCTCATAAAAATGCCATGCTTTTACACTGCTTCTAGTGATCTGAATTAAAGATGCAAAAATTAAACAAAAAGAAAATAAGGGCACTTTTTTTAGCTTTTAACAAACCGTACGACACCGTACGTACGTTCCTTCAGGTAGTCTATCGATAATTTTATCGATGCTCAATTTTTTCAATAACATCTATTCTTGCCTACTCTTTCAATTATTGCCGCGACATCGACAATGCTTCACATCGATAAGGACACCTAGAAAACTATTTATAGCTTATCAGTAGTATCTCAAGTTGCCAGTCGTCGGCTCGTGAACACTTGTCGGCACGTATCGGCAGCCCTGGTAATCCTTAAATTACTCTCGAATGTATTCCACTATTAAGCTAAGGATATACGAGTGGGTACCTACAGGATTTGAGGCGCAAGAGATAAGCGGGTGTTCAGATTTAAATGCGATACAGTCATATGATTATTTCTAAGCATTGCCGTGTTCTAGTATTTACATACATATAAGTATATGTCGGAGAAACAGCATTCTCTTTGACATCGTTATTAGTGGTCACGAGTTTAGTGGGCGTCATAAGGGTGAAATGCGAGCACAAAACAAAGTATTCACTGTTTCATACAATTTAATGGCAGTTGTTTACAACGTTGATAATCACTGAAGGAATCAATATCTCACAATAACTAATTTGCTTAAATAAATTATATTCGAGCAGCAGGTTCGCGACACCAATCTAACTTTATCTCTAGCGATCCACCTCGATCGACCACCGTTCTTCTAATGAATCCTCACTCCAACCCACCAAAGTTAAGATGGCGCCTCGACCCCACTCTAGATTTATCCTCTGCTCTGATTGGACGTTATACAATGCAGTGACTTTTAATTAAATTAGTTAGATTTACACAATATTAAAATGTAATAAATCAAATCAAATTAAATTAGGATTTAACAAGTTATTTTTAATTAACAATCAACCTTATCAATTAATCGTATGCAACCAACAATCAACTCCCAGTTTACTTCCTCCGACACGGCCATCCTGACATTTCGCACGTCCTCGTGTGATAACCTGCAACCAAAAACTCAACCACAGTGCATGTTCGGCTCGGCCAATTCTGACCATTTACGGCTTTCTATTTTTTTATCACAAAACTTTATTCTCAATCAGCAACTCAACTCACCAACAACTCAACTTTATTCTTTATTCTTTCTTTATTCAGTTTTAATGAAACAATTTCTCTAAATTAAATAAACAAACTTGATTAATCATAGCAAACATCATCAACCAGAGCCATGTACCACCGTTATCCACATTAACAATCGCCTTTTTCACTAAGAGCCTTTAACACCTGGAAACCCACACACGAGTAGCCACTCTAACGCCACGGCTCTCCAGCCGACCAGCAATCGCATTGCTCTCACACATCCAGCACATGGATCAAAACACTTCACTACGGCCAATAGAAAACCCCTACTCGCATGCTTTCCATAACTTAGGCTTGCTGATTACCACTGTGGTCACTATCTACTTCGACTGGTACATGATCTACTGGCATCTTTCTGAACCTATCGTGAGTGTACTGGCAAGTACTGTTAGAATTTAAAGCTTTTTAACGTATAGCGATCACCATCCAAAACTTCCGCTACCTTAAATGGACCTCTAAACTTCCGATCTAACTTAGTCTGATTTCGCTAATCAATAGGCTACATAAAACTTCTTCCATGCTGAATACACGTGTAGTCAACGCAGCAACGTTATTAACTCGTTTACCACTCAATTTAGCTGCACAACTCTCCTTTACTAACGTGAATTCAGTACCAGAATAGTAAACAAAACAATGCATATCACCTTTATGTTCTAACGTGCCTGAGGATAGTTGTTCGTCGCAAACATCCATTCGCCATTCGCTGCTTGCAGTATTCCACCATCCGCTTGGCTGCACTGTTCGTGCACCGGACCGCGATATGTCCTGGTTTCCCACACTTGAAGCACACGAAGGGCTTCGCTGATGGCTGCGGGGCTGCCGCGGGGCTGCGAGGCTGCGGGTCTGCTTGGCTCGATTCATAAAGTTGCTCCACCTCGGTACTTGGTATGCTATTTTTCGAAAGTGTTGTTGTTTTGCACACGCAGTAGATGTTCTTAATACGGGATCAGGATACGTCAAACTCAAACGCCGCCGGGTATAGACACTGTTTTTTTAATATGGTACTGGCGCCATCGGCGGGTCTCTTAGCGAAGATATTTGTGCATACAGCTTATGCCCAACACAACAGATAGCCACGTTGATGATGCTCGTTTGAGCGCCTTACTGATGAGCACAACAAGTTGAGCACCTTGCAGTGAATTTTCAACAAAACAAATCAGCTCAGCACCATGATCGCGCATCCGTATTTTTCAAACATGGCACGCCAACGGTCACTTGCAGCGTTCTTATTTTGCACCTGAACCAACACGTATCACACTTCTAATGACGGAGAAGGTACGTCATCATGCGAGCATCATTACGGTCTCTAACAAATAGAATAAGGACAAAACTTTTGTAAGATCGTTCGGCCACTCCTGACAAATTAAAACAAACGTGTTTGTTTCAATTTGCACAATGACGCAATCTTTTGCACAATGACTTCATCTAAAATAGATTCTACACTTTATAATAGGATAGGCACACAGCATAGGATATGAATTCTCTATAAATTGAATGTTTTTGTGGACAGTCACAGTATCAAAACAGTCACCTCGGCATTCAAACCACACCACCACCATACCACCCCATACCACCGTCTAAAAGGCCTTCTCGCCTTTTTGGGCAATTTGTATCTACACAGTCTAATTGGCCACCTCGCCATTTTAGACAATTCCTATCTACACAGTCTAATTGGCCGCCTCGCTATTTTAGACAATGCCTATTTACACTGTCTAATTGGCCACCTCGCCATTTTAGACAATTCCTATCTACACAGTCTAATTGGCCACCTCGCCATTTTAGACAATGCCTATCTACACAGTCTAATTGGCCACGTCCCCATTTTAGACAATTCCTATCGACACAGTCTAATTGGCGACCTCGCCATTTTAGACAATACCTATCTACACAGTCTAATTGGCCACCTCGCCATTTTAGACAACTTAAGAACTTGACAGCCACCACGCTGATTGGCCACCTCACCGATCAGACAGCTTAAGAACTTGACAGCCACCACGCTGATTGTCCACCTCACCGATCAGACAGCTTAAGAACTTAACAGCCACCACGCCTTTAAGACACCATACACAGAGCTTATTTAGCCACCACGCTTACATAAAACTGTAGTCATCACATACTTCACGCACACGCTCAGACATTTCACATACGCACATAGCTGAGCTTTCTAATTAATTTAGAAACAAGTAGACTTCTTTGTTTAAACTACCTCTTCGTGACATGAGTGAAGTGAATAAACGGCTTACATAGGCCGCGAGGCATTCGCCGTCTTGCGGTTTACCAGAAAACATTTTTAACACAGTCGCTGAACACGTTTCCAAAGAAACAAAGCGAGAAAGGAAAATATCTTTTCACCCAGCGCACCACAGAACGCATCAATACTCTCCCAACCAGCCCACGACCATCGACATCAAGGGATGAGTCAATTCAGCTGATTCTCTATTCAGAACACTCGAACGAGGGACCCTCAAACCCGGAACCACGCGCATCTCTCGCGCCCACCCCACAGACAACTAAACAGTCATCTTCAAAGAGGACCGAAACCAAGTTGCCGGAAAAAAAACATCTCGCTAAATATCCAGAATTGCACAAATTGTACATCTAACCCATAATAAACTATTTAATATTGTATTGGATTATTTCATTTTCTCGCACTTATACTGAAAAGTGGAGTGCAACACACGGCTCCAAAAACCCACTGCAACTCGGTTTCCATTTACTCCGTCGTTAGAGCTCGGGAGTAATAAAAATAATCGGGTCATTTTAGCCCCTTGATCTACTATTAAGTTCTACCCACTTCATGCTAGGAAAAGCCACTTGGGAAAGCCACGTGGCGGCCGAACCTTACATAGTCTTACTAGGTAAAATCAGTTTACTTCCCTGTATATCAAAGTCCGACAAGCAGATAGCCGCTGTTGCTAGACAGGCTCAGGCGTCAGTGTCTGAATTTTCAGGTTCGAAATTGGTTGTCTTCAGTAGCCAGCGAGTTGCGTAGTCTCCACGAGTAGTCGCAAGCTGTTTTGTTGCGCTTCAAATAAAGCACGCCACCCATCATTTCCATCACTTGATTTGTCCACGTTTTGTGCCTGCATCGATCCCACTTCTGATGTCGGAGAAACAGCATTCTCTTTGACATCGTTATTAGTGGTCACGAGTTTAGTGGGCGTCATAAGGGTGAAATGCGAGCACAAAACAAAGTATTCACTGTTTCATACAATTTAATGGCAGTTGTTTACAACGTTGATAATCACTGAAGGAATCAATATCTCACAATAACTAATTTGCTTAAATAAATTATATTCGAGCAGCAGGTTCGCGACACCAATCTAACTTTATCTCTAGCGATCCACCTCGATCGACCACCGTTCTTCTAATGAATCCTCACTCCAACCCACCAAAGTTAAGATGGCGCCTCGACCCCACTCTAGATTTATCCTCTGCTCTGATTGGACGTTATACAATGCAGTGACTTTTAATTAAATTAGTTAGATTTACACAATATTAAAATGTAATAAATCAAATCAAATTAAATTAGGATTTAACAAGTTATTTTTAATTAACAATCAACCTTATCAATTAATCGTATGCAACCAACAATCAACTCCCAGTTTACTTCCTCCGACATATATATAAATTTTAAGTAAAAAAACTTAAAAGTAAATAAGCTTTCAATGAACTCAAAAGTACAAAATAAAACTTACGCAAACATAGAACTTTAATATTTGCTCAAAGCTTGTCGTATGAACGTCCTTCTTACATTTTAGAGAATATTAAATATATCCATGATATCCAGCTCCACCGTAAGCGCTGTGATACTGGCCACGGCAGTTGCGTCGAGCTCGAGCGACGAGTATTTTTCTTCGCCGACGCCAACATTTTGTTTGTCCCTTATGTGAATGATATTG
Organism: Griposia aprilina; assembly: GCA_916610205.1. Classification (NCBI taxonomy): domain Eukaryota; kingdom Metazoa; phylum Arthropoda; class Insecta; order Lepidoptera; family Noctuidae; genus Griposia; species Griposia aprilina. The sequence continues at coordinate 1,206,968 of OU744287.1, forward strand.
TTGACGTCACTAATCATAAATGCATTCTGTTTGCTGATGATATTTCGATAAGTATTTCTACAGATAAAAATGTAAATCAATAATTGATCATGAAACAGATATTAATAATACAATAGAAAATCTTATAAATTGGCTTAATAATAATAATTTATCTATTAATCTAAATTGCTAAAATAAAATAACTTATATTGTTCTGTATTTCTTTTTGTACCGGCTAATCTCCTCAACGGTTGGACTAATGTTGACGGAACTTTCATAGGCAGATAGCTGTTGTTATAAGGAGTAACATAGGCTACTTTTTGTCCCGGTAGCACTTTCTCGGGGCATCATTTCCGTCATCCACGCGGGCGAAGCCGCGAGCAGCAGCTAGTTTATGATAAAAATGACAGGCTTATGAAACGTTTGCTTTACTAGTCAATTTGGTCAGTTGGTAGTTAGAAATGCCTGTGTTTCGAGGAATCAATGAAAATTAATAACTGAATTTAAATTGTCCATGAAATTAAATCCAGGTATGCCTCTAATTATTTAACGTTTAAAAAAATACTTCAAGCACACAAATGAATGGAGGCGGACTTAATAACATACTCAATTCAGGTAGGGTAGGGTTCATAGTATCTGTTATTTTTTAGTTAGGTTGCCAGCAACTTTTCGGTAAGTATTTAACTTCTATATAAACTTCCAATAGTCTCGGAAGCCGCAAGAAGTCGTCCGCGGAAGTCGTTCATAAATTGCGCCGCGTCATAAAGGTGGCTGGTCAAAGCGCGGGCAATCCTCTTGCGGTGGATTACAGGACCGCCCGAGGACTTACGAGTTGGAGTGAAGCAGTCCTCGGTACCGGCGTCAAATGTTTGCTTCTCATTTGTGACGACGTAGTATTAATTCAGTTTGGTGCTTCGTTGTTGTATTCATTACTTGTTGTTAATGTTATAATTGTAACTTAAATTGTCCGGATATTCATAACACAACTGCAATTGTGTCAAATGTTAGTCGAAACGTGAGAAGAAATTAAAAATAAATGATTATGCCGATGAGCTTGTCTTATTTTGTTTTTGCGTTTTCGTTGTGCTGGTACAATATTTTGAATCTATATACCGGCAGAACCCAGAAAAAATACATGATAGAAAAAACAAAAAGCAAAACAAACACAACTATTTTTTCAGAACTTCAAACTCAATTTGTAGAACAAAAACATAGCAACCATTACACCTCAAGTTGGCCACTTTATTTGCACACAATACGACATGAAAACTGCCCCATAACAGCTTTAGACAATACTCGCGGCACAAACATTGTAAGCGATAATAAAGTTGAAGACAGCGGAGAACTGAACGAACTCCAAGTTTTACTTCAAGTGGTTGGGTGGGGACACAGAATAAAGAAATCAGAAGGTTCACAGACTTGCTACGGAGGTACTAAAAATAAAATAAACTGGGACTATGCTCCCCCAAAGTTAATTGTAAATAATACTGTCATATCAAATGGTACAGAAATTTGTAACAGTTTTAATCATTACTTTGCGAGAATCGGTTCTATACGAGTACTAGCTCATAAAATACAATCAAAGCAACCTAACACTACGCACACAAAAACTATTCATAAAGCTAGGGACAGCCAAGGCCCTAATCTAATGGAACTGCATCCGTATTCAAAAGATGAAATCATAAAAATTATAGACAACTTAGATAATATCAGTTGTGGGATAGACGGTATAACCACTAAGGCTATAAAGTGTATCGGAAACCTAATCGCAAATAATCTTGCGAATTGTATTAATGACTGTCTAAACAAAGGTGTTTTCCCAGACAGCCTTAAGATAGCCAAGGTGACCCCTGCTCGCGCAAGCTTTAGTAATAAGTTTGCTATAGTATTGCCGACCGCAGTTTTGAGGTATATTTCCTTCCCTCCCAATTCCCATACAACAGAACGAGAGGGATGCTCATCACACGCGTCGAATCAGACGCGCTTCCGCCGCAGCGATAGCCAATCGCAGCATGAATCCACTGTGGTTCGAAAGAGACACTCTGGCATTGAGACTGGAGGCAACCGCACGCTTCGCACCGCAACCGCAACCGCACCGCGACGTTCCGCTAATCTATATCAAAAAACTGTTAATTTTATAAGTGTTGGCCGACACAAGTGTGACATTTAAAACCCAAGTGATAGTGCATCACCGTGACGGGAAGAAATTCAGTGAACATGTGGGACGCCTGCAAAGTTCTCAAGTAAGTCCATCCATCCCTATTTTCTCACTCATAACCTCATGTTCCCTTTCGCTCAATTCTGTGTGTCGTCCAATATTTCTACCCCGCAAAACAAAACAACAAAAAAAATATACATTCCCGCTTATATTGGTCCTTCAAAGCCGCGTCAACTTATACACCAACCCCTTTTTATAAAGCAGGAACTAAAACTAATCCCGGCAACTACCGGCTTATCTCTGTATTGCCTGTTATTTCAAAAATATTTGAAAAAGTATTATTTACCCGGTTATTTGATTTCTTGAACAAAAGCAACTAGTTCTATGTATTTTCATTGACCTTAAAAAAGCATTTGTAACAATAAGTCATTCCATACTATTAGAAAAGCTAAAAAGCATTGGAATCACCGACCAAGCTTACAAAATATTCGAATCTTATCTTGCAAATACACATCAGATAGTAAAATTGATCATTTTGAAAGTGCATCTGCTGCAATTGTATGCGGACTTCCGCAGGGATCAGTTTTAGGACCACTGCTTTTCTTAATTTATATAAATAATATAAGTAATGTTGGGTTAGCGGGACATATGTCTTTTTTATTTTGGCACAGCAAGACCTTTATATCCTAATTACGTGGCTTAAGCAAAAGTTACTGACTATTAACAAAACTGCATACATAATATTTTCTCCTAAGAACAAAAAGATTCCTGATTTCCCTCCTCTCACGGTTGATGGCCAACAACTGTTAAAATCAAAGCATGAGAAATACCTGGGCCTGATCTGGGACAGCAGACTGAAATTCAGACCACACATTGATTATGTTAGAAGCAGGTTGATTCCGTTGACTGGAGCTCTGCGAAATATTGCTAAATGTGTGCCATTTAAATTACGCTACCCAATCTATAATACACTAGTCAAACCGCATCTATACTATTTAATCCAAGTGTGGGGACAGGCCACTATTACACATCTTCATGACCTACAAGTAACGCAAAATAAAGCAATCAAACTTCTTTTTTTTAAATTACAATTACCTAACACCTACGAAAGACATTTATGCTAAAACTAAACTATTTAACCTTAAAAAATTATATATTTACCACACATTCATACTAAAAAAGAAAATTTTAACAAACAAAATACACTCACAAATCACCTTCAAACACAAAACTCACCACTACTACACCAGGAATACGGATAGTATAGAACTGCGTTCAGCTAGGACTTTTTATGGAAGAAGAACTATTCGATTCGACTATAATTTACCGAAAGAAATAAGAGATTCTTCATCAGTGAACATTTTTAGGAATAGGTTCAAGTTGTATTTCGCTAACCAACAATGATAAATCATTACTATTATGTACTTGATAGATTGAACGACAACTATGTTTATTACTTAAGATATTTTGTTAAGTTTCTCATATTTAAGTGAAATATGTATGTTATTTTTTAATAATAATAATAATCTCTTTATTTCGGAATAAAATTCCATAATTACTTATACAAATTTGTTAGCACATGACCACTTAAAAACTATGTTAGAAGACATAACCAATATTTACAGGAGCATGTAGTTGACTTAAGTACCGGATGAAAGGACAATCCAGTTTGTTGGCAATGACACTCAGGTGACTGTTGCTCGCTTGCGCCTGATTGCAGCAAAGCTGTCAGTCTGGGCGTCCACGAACATCCCTGAGGCACTACAGAAGCGTGGCAGCCCCAACAGCATCCTGAATGCATTATTGTACTGGACTCGAAGAGCATTAACGGCCTTTTGAGTGAAGCTTGTCCGAAGGCTACACGTGTAAAATACTTGACAGTGTGCTTTGAAAAGCGTTATTTTAACTGAACCCGTGCAGCGTAAGAACCTTCGGATCAACATATTACACCTGACCGCCAATGCTCTTCGCTCTTTCAGTGACCTTGTTAGCCGCCTTAAAGATCAACAACTCACTCTTGACCGAATTTTACCTCAAACCGTGCCCCTCAGCGTAACACTCACAGACTCTAATTAATCTCCTAAGACCAACCATCGACGGGCTCAGCAGCGCCATGTCATCAGCGTAGCTAATATTATTAAAAGCAACCCCATCTATGTAACAACCAGCATGTAAACTGCTGAGCCCGACAATGAGGTCATTAATGTATAAATTAACCAGGATAGGGGAGGTTAACCCACCCTGCCTAACTCCACATTTCGTAACATACTCATTCGACAGAACATTAGCCCACCGAACACAATTTATGTTGATGGGAGTACCAATATTTAAAAATATTTATCACCTCCCCTAGGTACATTTGCGTCACAGAGCTTAGACCACAACTTGTCATAAGACACCATGTCAAATGCCTTTGACATGTCTAAGAAACAGGCTAAAACAGGAGTTTGGTTGCTTGTATAATAATTAACAGTCTTTTTCAAACACAGAAAAGAAAATAAAAATAAATCAACCCAGGTACCGTAGCGACTTAAATAAAAAATGTCCACAACCAACATCAAAAAGATTTTTTTTAGTAGCCAATTTTGCCTTGCTCTTGACCTCGATCTCGCCTAATGCAGTTTAAGCCAATTTATTTGTCTCTGGAATTATTTGCCGACTTATGATTTCTGTTTACACTGCGAAAGTTTTAAAGAGTTTCTTGTATCAATATTGGGTACTGACATAGTTATTTTATTTCCAAGCAGGCTAATGTTGAAGGCCCGCTTTATCTAAAGGAATAAACACCCTCAAAAACAACATCGATAAACAACACACATTATATAGATACCAGTGGAATTTTTGTTTGCATGAATATAATGTAGTCAAAGAAGGTTCACGTGTCTTGGGAAATATGTACAAGCTTATTATTTTTTTTTGGGTGGGAAATCATCAAATAACTTCTCCCGCTCTGGGCGAAGCCGGAGGGCATGTCAGACTTTTACTGACTAAAACCCACTCGTGTTCCTTCAGTTGCCTGTGCGCCAGGGCCACGGTAACTCTTTCTAACAATCCGCGACCCCGGCAGACATCGGCCCTCGAAAACCCGGAGAACCAATGGTGCTGACAGCTCTTTGAGGCGCGCGTGGAACACAACGCGCCGTGGACCCGGACCTGGTCCTTACCGGACGGCGAGCTACCCATTGCTCGCCGTCCTCAATTTCGCGCCTGCGGTGGCCGGGAATCGGCTATTGATTCCCGACAATGTCAAAGTCAAAGTCAAATCCTTTATATCAAATAGGCACTTTTGAACGTCAAAATTTACAAGAAAAATGAATTGATTCTATTTGCCCCTTTCAAAAGGTAGTTTCGTATGGAGAAGAATGGCCAAGAAACTTTACCGTTACTCTTTTAAAAATGTTTTACAATATTATATATACATTAATTATATAATTATAAGTGAAGACGATGCACCTAGAATAAAATTATTATAGGTACCACAATAGAAAAAAGAATTAAATATAACGCAATGACAGGTAAATTAATTATGAGATTGATACATGGTGCTCACCTAATCACAAATATTGAAAAGTAAATGATTTTTCCAAAATTTCACAAGTAATAATTTAGTGTGTGAGTTAATGTGGTTACATAATGTAAAAATCAATGTCATAAAAATTATAAATTATAAAATTAAATTTACAACCAGTTTTATTTTGTCTAGATAGACTCTAGATTGTCCTATGGAGCAGGACCAGCATGTTTCCAAGCATTCATATTTAGGATATAATCCTCTAATTCGACGCCCTGGGCGTCTCTTCCTGCGGCGACTGACGTAGTATTTCACAGTACACGTGCACGTTCTGCACTTCTCTCATCAGTGGTAACGGTGTAACACAATTTATGTATTACATTTTGTTTGTGTGAGTTGTATGGGAGAGACCCTTCCTTTTTATATCATAATGGAACTAGAGCGAGCGAGGCTTCTGTCTCACGAGTTCATAATGAGTGCTGGGAGAGGCCACGAGTTTATTGACAAGCGGTAGCGGGTAGCGAGATATTTTTATAAGACGATGCAACAAGATGATATGTTTGTCAATATTATATTTTTATTATTATGGCTTATTTCATTACTTACCTCCAAATAAGTTCCAGTTAACATTTGAGGCAGATTCTTTCGTATAAATTCTGTAGTGCTTCTGATGGTGTCTGTGAAGTAGCGGTACCTGTTGTACCGGTAACAGTCTAATGCAGGTATGGGCAACCTTTGACATGTTGAGGGCCAAACTTTAGCATGCAAATACGTTCGCGGGCCGCGTTTAAAAGTACTTAGTGCATTTTAAAGTAGTGATAATATTTTTTGCGATAGATATTAGACATGAAATAATACGACGATGTTATTATAGTACAATTTATTAAAATAACAAAATGAAATTTAAAAAAATGGTACATTATAATTAAATCGTTAAATTTGCAATTGTTACAAACTACGAAAGTTACATACACCGAAATCAATGAGACACTTGAGCTTGAATTTGGGAAACTAATCCATCGATATTTGGATTAATTCCACTGATACAAAGACGTAAAGAATTTTCAAATTATCGTCAGTCAGTCTTGTACGATGTGTTGATTTATTAACTTTCATCAATAAAAAGAACTGTTCGCATTTATAAGTACTGCCAAACGCACAAATCAATCTTCTTGCGAATTTTCTAAGCTGCGGAAAATTGTCTTCTTGTAGGTATTTTTTGTAGAAATCGCACAACTCTACGTCTTCAAATTTGGATTTTAGGAGTGAGTTTTCTTGAATCTCGATCAACTCCATTTGTAAGTGTATTGGAGCATTTTGTACATTATATTTTGTAGGAGTAGCAAATAAACTGAAACAGTCTTCCATGTTTTTGAAGTCGCTAAATCTGTTCTAAAATTGTTCCGACAGTAACTTGAGTTCTTCAGCATATATTCAGCATATATAAGCAATATTTCATACGCAGAGAGCGTGTTGAAATGGTAACTGTTATCAGACAGCATTTGTGACTCTCATAAGCGTAGTTTGATCTGAAACGCTTTCAAATGGCTGTACAAATCATTTACTAACTGTCCTTGTTTTTGAAGTTTCAAATTTAAATCATTCAAATAGCCTGTAAGATCGACCAGAAATGCTAAGTCACATATCATATATTCAGATAGTGGTTTATCTTTTATTTTCATAAAGTCTGCTATCTCATTTCTAAGCTCGTAAAACCGTTTCAACATTTTTCCTTTGCTCAGCCATCTGACTTCACAATAATATGTTACATCGTTATATTCAGCTAATATTTCATCCAAAAACGCCTTGAACTGACGATGGTTAAGCCCTCGGGATCGAATAAAATTGATGGTTTTTACTAACACATTCATAACATTCTGGAGTCGAATGGACTTAGAACACAAGTTCTGTTGGTGGATAATGCAATGAAGGACTGTCAAATCATATTTTTGCACATTTAATTCTGTTGCTTTTTCATTCAAAATTCCGATGAAACCTTTGCGTAAGCCGACCATAGAAGGTGCACCGTCAGTGCATACTCCAATTAATTTTGACCATGGCAAACCAAAACTTGTGAATACCTTTTAAACTTCAATAAAAATATCCTCTCCTGTAGTGGTTCCTTTAAGCGGCTGTAAAGCAAACAATTCCTCAGTAACAGTGAACTCCTTATCAACACCTCGAATAAATATAGCCAGTTGAGCTGTGTCAGACAAATTGGTGCTGTCGTCTAATGCTATGGAAAATGATTCAAAACCAGCCATACGGTCAGTCAATGTTGTTTTTATATCATTAGCCATCATTTCTATACGTCGAACAACAGTTCGTCTTGACAAAATATTTTTTTCAAATTCATTTTTCTTTTCAGGACACAAAATACTGCAAACTTCTAACATACACTCTTTGATAAATTCTCCTTCGGCAAATGGTTTTAATGCCTTTGCCAATTTTGAGTTAACTATAAAACTAGCTTTCACAACATTATCAAGTTGTGTTCTTTGATTATGAAACATTTGTTGCTGTTTTTCCAAATTTGCGGAAAGCTTCTGGATTTTGTCTGTTCTTAATTGTCCTGTCAGTGAGTGCAGCGTAGCATGCTTAGTTGAGTAATGCCTCTTTATATTGAATTCTTTCATTACTGAAATGGATTCATTACACAGCAAACAAATAGGCTTACCATTGTGCAAAATAAAAAAGACTTCTTCAGTCCATTTTTCTTGAAACTGGGGACCCTCTGTATCTACTTTTCGTTTCTTTACACCAGACATCATTTTTGTTTACTTTTCGTTCAATAAACTTAATAACAAACTATAGTTAGTAACCACTTAAGATGCACACAAACTCACAAAGCAAGTTCACGGCTCGAGCAGTTCGTTAGGATATCGCTTGTCCAAGTTATCACCTCGGTAGCTCAAATAGAACTGAACTAACGTTCGGGCCATCCACCCGCTTATATAGGCAAAATGAAGGAATAATCTGGAATAAACTAGTTTAGAATAATTGAGAAGCAATACGTCTTTTGATGTGTCGCCCATGAGGCGGCAAACCTCAAAGAATTTGATCGAGCAAGCCGAGTGGCGGCGAAGTATAAGTACCAAATGTAATATTTTTTTAATTGGGTTTTTTCAAAATGTCTCGCGGGCCGGATCATATCTTACAGCGGACCGGGTCCGGCCCGCGGGCCGGTTGTTGCCCATATATGGTCTAATGGTTCAAACTTTAGACTGACGAGTAACAGTTCGTGAGATCAATCCCCAACCGTTTCAATATTGACAAGCACTTAAACATTAACATTATAGTTTTAATATTTCGCTTTCGAGGAGCTTGAACACAAGTAATATTGTTAAAGCCAAAAAGAAGGTATAAAACCTCTTTTTATATTAAATTTTTATTATTCTTCATTTTAAACATTTTTTATCTTCTTTTGTATTTTCTTCTGTGTAACATCTCATAAAAGCACAAAGCTATTTATATATTTTATTATTTCTTTGCTTATGTCCAACTTTAGTGTCATAACGAAACAAATATAATAACTTAATAAGTATTTATGAGCGCGTGTCATTTTCCAGTGCCTAATTAATATTAAATTAATATTCTGTAGTTTCTACCTACCCCCATGGGAAAAAGACGTAAGTTTATCTATGTATGTATATTTATTTATTTGTGCATAATTTATTACTCTTAGGTACAGTACCAGTCGACAGCGATGCGGAGGAATTTTTCGACGCCATTTTTTAGTTTGTTAATAGTTTTAGTAAAGTTAGGTTATTATATTTTAATGGTAAATACTATTGTTATTTAATAAATTAAATAACCCTGATTAAAAAGAAATACCTTACGTATACTGTTGACATAACAATATATAAGGCCGCCAGTAATAGTCACAATACCCGCTGTACTATGTAGTTGATAGTATTTTCCGTGGCAGTTTCAGGAAATGTTTTAGGCATGTATAGTAGGCCGCACGTCAGTGGTAGTCCTTTTAGCTTTCGCTAATCTAGCGTAGTACGGAGTTTTAATAGAATAAGAGGCCAATTTATACTGGTTGCGTCACCACTGACGCGCGGGCCACCGAACTACTTATCAAAGTGTAGGGAATGTGAACTTGTCAATTTCAACTAACCACTACCGCTTATCACAGTTATCAACATGTCCTAACCCACCGGCTTATTGAAGGTAAATAGCAGCACACGGAGTTTCATTACTCGTTAATAAACGGTTAGAACGGACGCCTTTTGAATACGCTTAATCTAACGCCGCGTACACACGGTGGGGGATGGTGTGTCTTCACGCTAATGTTTTTAATGGCTTTTACAGTTAATTAATGTGGTGTTAATAGTACATTCTTAACACGTTGTTCTAGTTTTAGGCTAGAAGGTACTAGGTTGTAAGTTTGTTGTTTTGTTTTGTTTATTACTGAGGATAGGTGTTTTATTTCTCTTTGTACAGGCAGACATACGGAACAGCAGATGTTGAGTTTATCTCGTAGCCGCTCTTAATAACAGTTAAAGTAATTTTATTCGAATAATGGATTGCGTCAATACGGTTCAGAATCACAACTCTGTACAGCAATGTGTTCGTATGTGCTCTAAATAATTTCCGGCAAAAGAGTTTTGTACTTGCGCGAGTTTTTCACAGTCCGAATTAAAACCTACGCCATTATCAATATGCCAACACCTAACAATGTGATAATTTACTTAGGGCTGCTTTATGGAATCTGGGTAGACTGACGCTACCTACTAGAGGGCAAAACACAATTTTTATGAAATATCTGTTAGATAAGTTAATAGAGACTTATTCGGATATAATGAAACAAGCCAATAGTATGTATGTACTTACTGTATATGTAAATGGTGCATCACTGACTACCTGCATTATTGTCTCTCCTTCTCCCTTTAATCCATCCAAAGGTTGTCTGTAAAAGATCGCATTTAGCGATAAGACCGCCCATTGTGTCACCCTATGTAAAAATTCTACATTTAAATCTGTAATTTTTATGGTGTATGTCATGAAGAGTATTCAAGTATTAATATTGTTTACTACAAATGTTCACATTATATGTATCATAATAATAACGTGAGTACTAATAGCACCGAAAAATCAGGTGTATGTCAATGCACACAATTTGAAAAAGTCGATTCAAGCAAATGGCAGACTCCGTAATTTTGTAAGGATTACGAAAAAAGTAGTTTTTATTTTCAAAACGTCTTAGTTGCTTGGTAAAAAGAAGGGGTGCTAAGTAATGTTATTACGTGCGCGCTATTGGATGTCATTAAAACGGACTGAAATAAGCAAAAAAGTGATTTTCATTTGCTAAATTTCATAGTCGCTTTTGGTATGACGACCCACACTTAAGTGTAATTTATTTATACAGGAGATACATTTTGGTTTCAGTACTTCAGTAGCACCAACAGAATTAATATACCCTTGTGGACTTACTCTTAAGACAAAAAAGTAGGTCCATGAGAAAATACCCGAAAATATGATGCAAATATTATGCTGCACAATAATTATGCTGATAATATTTATAACTTTAATTACATAAAATATTTTCGCTAATGGACTTGGTACATAGAAAAACATACGGCCAGTTTTTGGACCAAGGAATAAAAAAACCCTCGCAACAAAGGCTAAAATCGTGTTTTGGAACACCAGGCTTATCAGTAAGCATTAGAAGGTGTTTGTAGAACAAATATAGTCAGACACTTAAAAACACAAAGCTCTTTGCTAGATTCTTATAATCCAGCGTAAAGTGCGTAGAACGAAAGAGACAACAATAAAATAATTGTAACACTACGATTTCTCAACAATACCCAATACAAGAAAACGTAGCAACAAACACGCTGGGCGATCAGTCACAGGTGCAGCTATCGATCACAGCTTACAGTAATGTAAGACGGAGCACCGCGACACGACGGCATTGCAACAAATCTAACTCTTGCTGCGTTTGTACGGGTTTACGAGATAATTATTACAGAAATGTTTTAGCTCGGAAAAAAATATGATACTCTAGCTTTTTATAACATGTTCAAAATATGTTTCAACTACTTTTATGGTAGTTTTCTGGTATATTTCTGAGTACCTTTGTTGACAATCTTGAATAATCAAAAGGCATGCGATTCTTCTTTGCTAGGAAAGCGTAGCTCGCGTAGCGGTTACTACTACGGCGTAGCACTCGCGTAGTTCTTTATCGTAATGTTGCTTGTATATGCACGATACATGTTACATTGGCATGCTCAGGCACTGTGCAGGTTATTATATTGTTTTTTTTCTAAACCACTGTGTAAATAAGAGTGTGTAGCCCACGCCAACTACATACTGAAATAATTTGCATCATATTTAAGAATAAGGATAATTAATTTGTTCAAAAATATACAGACAGATAGTAATGTTTTATTATTAGATGTACTCCTTTCCCCCCATGTCCCGCGTCCCCCGCGTCCCCCTGCTGCGCGTCACGGGGGCCCGGCTATTGGCACGTTTGCTATGGAGGTACGGTTTTACTTGTATCAATATTATACAAAACAACATATGCGCTTGAAATATTTCAATGATTTTGGACTAATCTTTTTCGAACATAGTCGAAATACCATACCAAATAGACTAGAGAGAATCGAGAAGATCGAGCGAGCGTGAAGCGCGAGCGAAGCGTCTCCGTTTCAGCTTGGGCAAAAATGCTTTCGTATGTCCGGATGTCCGGCGGATGGCTGTACTTATCTACAGGTCGCATTTCTCAACCGAGTCTCGTGAAATCTTGTGAGCAGATTTGATAATTATATATTTTTTTGTCGATTCATTTTTTTTTTAATTTTCAAAATGGCGGAGATGTGGAGGTTAAAAACGTAAAAAAAAACACATTTCAGCTAATTTGCGCTCTTTGCGCGCGCTTTTTGTTTCGCGGTGAACATTTATTCAGTATTAAGCAATGCGAAGACAGACTCGTGAGGTCTACAGCTCACAGTGCGACTAGTAATATAATCGTTTAATCTTTGAGACAAACGGAGTATTTTTTTAATCTCGAATTAGGTTTCATTTTATTTTGTAAAAGATTGAGGCTTTTAGAACGCTTGTGGTTTAGACTATGCTTGTACCACAAATATATCTCAGTGTTGTTTACAGAATAAATACAATTTTTACGTTCAGCTTAGGCTAAATAAGAGCTTTGTGGATTAATCGATTAGTTCAATGAATATTTATATTTGCGAAAGTTCATGAGACTCTGAACAGAGACAGTAATGTTAGGCTGAAGAGAAAAGTTTTAAAAATGCAAAACGGAAGTGGAATATTTATATTTCCATTATTTAAATCAAAGCACTTACACGAAAACGCTAAGAAAGCAACATTGAACAAAAATAAAAGAGACTTTATCTCAGGTATTTATCACAAACAAAATCAACGTAATCAATAGTCATTTATTCAGCTTACTTCGCCCCACTCTCTTTGTCTCTTTCGCACACAATACATTCCTTTCACCTACTTCATTTGCTTGCCTAATCGACGAGAAAGCACGATATGAGACGATTATGTACCTCTTCACACTTATCAGTACTCGACCACAGTGTAAAATTACCTGTTGATTTAACACGCCAAATGTAACAGAAAGACAAAATTTTGGAGGTCTTTTCTCTGCTCTGTGGCACAAGGTTGCCTGATTCAGTACCGCATGTAAAGATGAGGGTTCATTCAAAAGTTCCATATTTAAAATGGTATATTTCTGAATAGCGGTCGTGTTCACAGCATAATTATAGTATTTTATTCTTCACAAATTTTAAAATGAACTGAAAAGGAATGTCTTAAAATAATAACAAGTGAAATATTCGAAGGTGATTTTGCGAATAGGTTTTTAAGTAGTATGATACATTTGTTTATCCATTACTCACACACGGTACTACCAGCTAGCCTAGATTTTTAAGGTTCAAAAACTACGAATAAACTGACGTATTCTTTCACCTCGAAAGTGTATTAAACTTATGAAAATATGACTATGATATTTTCAAACTTTATCCAGTCCTATTCCGATCGAATTCAACCGAGCAGCTTTCTTTACGAAACTTTAGTATAGACGGCGGCCCACATTCTAGGACGCGGTGAAACTTTTCCCGCAATTTATTTAGTGTACATTACGCGCTGCTATTGGCGTGTTTCAGGTGTGATTTGGCGTTCGCCCGTATAAACGTCAATGGTACCAATAAATAAATTGTATTTTTTACGTGACTATAATTTTTGTGAATACTTGGTTGTGCCAAGCACTGGAATTACTTTTGGAATTGCGTCTAGTGTATAGTGTATGGGAGAAGCGTAAGCGGGAGCGGGTGATGATGAAATCATTGACACGATTATTCATTACAACGTTAACTTTGGTTACAATAAAAATTGTTTAGTTTATATGATATTGAGGCTTTTGAAAGTTTACAAAGTCGATTACTTTACAAAATTCTTGACTGACGCATATAGAGAAACTATCCATGACCTTACTTTGAGTTGATAATACAGCTAAAAAGTTAGACGTAGTATCATAAACAAAGTTAATTTTAACTCGACTGCTTCTGAATGTTTACAAAATCATAAAAGCCGTAATTTTTCATATAATAAAACTATATAAATAAACCCAACAGCGATATCACAAGAGAAATAATCGGTGTATCTCATGCCTCGCGCCAACAATTTCGTTTCGGTACGCGCCCCTCACCACAACACGCTCGTCTTTTTCTCGTACATTCGCTGCACTGCCAAACTCCATACAGTGTTTATACCGCCAGTTTTTGTGCCAGAATGAATGGAATATGACCGGTCTGGCAGTCTGGTAGCTTGGCAGATTGGCAGAAGAATTGGGAGGCACACCCCAGACTTCACGGGCTATTTAAAATATTCACAATTTTTTGTATTGCATTTTTATGTATAAATGCATGTCGCCTTATGGGAGCTTCTGAAACTACTTTCAGAAATATAAGATATAAAAGTTTTTCTCTAAGATATAAAAGATTGTTTTATCGTTATTTTACTATGTTAATGTATACGTCATCCTTTGGCAGGAAGAAAAACAGACTTAATTTATTTTTAAGCAATTTTTTTTAATGTTCTGTAACACAGCTATTTTGACGTTGCTATTATATAGGTAGATAAAATAATTATACACACCTAAATAGTACCTTACTTATGTACTTTATAAAACGTAACTTTTTCGAGCTTGGCATATTATCGGCGCTTAAATGTCTATAGATATAAACACCTTGACATGAGTCACCAATGCAGCTGCCAAATTGCCTCGATCGTCACGATTAGTTTCTGGCAATTATGGTGATTGAGGCAATCACCACGATTCAAAAAAACAAAACCAAACACACACAGCAATATCAATAAATATACAAAAATCACAGTCTAGATTTTTTATCGCTGTTTGATGTGATTAGAAACTATAGAAAGGCGACCTCACTAAAGACCCATGCGCCTATCGTCCAGCACGCGGAGTATGACCACATTGAACACTTCTATCTCTACTCTATGAAGAAAATACAGATCTCTTTTGTCCAGTTCGCTGTTGTCATTTCAACACCGTACCCCAGAGAACTCTGGTGGATGAAATGTTAAACTTATTAGATTTATCGCTTGATTACTATATTGAATGCCTTTCATTTCTATTGTAATTGATAGCTAGTATCTAGACAAAATAATATTTGTTTTCTTTATTATTTGATATCAGCCCGTAGTTTTTTTTTTCTATAATCTGTCATTTTGTTTTTCGTTTCTTCTGGTAGCTTACGACGCGTGCAGGCCTACTACTACTAAATTAAACCTGTACATATTATGTAGGTACTTATTATGTATTGTTTTACATCTGTGTATGTAATGTATTGTAGATAGTGGGATATATTGCAGAGTTGGCACACACTTCACTTGTGTTTCCGAGTGATGCGGTCGCGGTACACCCCGCAATTGAAACGTAAAACACGGTGAAGAGCATTCGTATTGAGATTATCTTGTTGAAGTTGTTCAACGTGTTTAAAGTTTTAATCAGCGTACCGAAATTGAATGATTGATTTGTGTTTCAAAGATAAAAACCATATTTTATTTAGGAGTTCGTCGTTAAACGAATTATTTCGTTTATAGAATAAACGAAAAAGCAAAAATTGTTTTCTGTACTAAAAAACAACGTTGCACTACATACTAGGTACCTACTTATTTTTGCAAGCCCCGGACCATCTTACAAATGTACACAAAACCGTAGTAGGTATTGTTTTGACTAGCTCTGCACACAAACCATTGTTAAAGTTTGCAATTTCATTTAGTCTTACGTTCAGTTTTCAATCCGACGAGAGATGTCTGTTTTAAACAATCGGGAGCAAAACACCTCGTTATAGTGCATCCCCAAATTTTAAGTCAGAAGATTTATTCAGAAAAAAATATAGTTTATTAATAAATTTTATTTTTCGCAAAGCGTTAGCACATTGTTCTTTAATAGTTTCTGAATCTTAAGATTTAATGTTAGGCGGTGGTTTGAAAACTATGTAACTTTCCTTCATAACGATCTGTACGCGCAGGTTTGCTGCTTGTATTTTTCAGTCTTGAAATCGTAAGGTTTGCAGAATATCGGTACTTCCCAGGAATTTCGGAACAGTTTCCACTACCCAAATTGTGGATTGCAGAGGTTGCCCTTATGTCAAAACTTGCATCTTGTATTATTTTGTCTTTACAAAAAAATCAGAAGTAACCTTCTGCCTCTTTCTGTCTATTTTGTGCATCCATGTTCTCAGTTCATTTACTTACACGGCATCCATCTTGTTGGTCGTCTTAATTACTCGTCTAGTTCTGAAGATTTAGAAAAATGAAAGGGTTTTTTAACATCCTCTATAATGTCCGCCCCTGAATAACTAGCAATTAATTACTTTTGCAAATAAAAAGGGAATGAGTAAATTAATGAAAAGGGCTCACCATTGTCTTGAACAGTTCTTATTTGCATTATAGATCGTGTTTTGGTGAAGATTTTCTTTTTCTTGATTTTAAAAGGTAAATGATAGACGACGATTTGGTACTTACCTATTAGTGGTGTCTCGAGCCATCCGCTACTCTAGGAAAGACTTATCTTATTAGGTACAAATTACAACAATTTGTCGTTAATTTAACCAGTGAATACAGTCCTTCCTATAAATATTGTAGATCACCTCCTCTCACTTGAAACAAGGGAATAAAAACGAAAACTTTAATTTAAAAAATATAATTGTAGACCTGTAAAAAATATAATTAGATACCTGACTATCGAAATTAAATTTCTAAAACATACATTTCTCACTGGTCTAGTGGCACTACTGCTGAGCATGAGGTCTTGGGTTCAAGCCCCAGGTCCGGCAAATTTTTATTGGGTTTTTCCATTCGATAATTATTTCCTAGTAGCAGCCTTTTTTTTTTTTTTTTTTGTGTGGGAAATCATCAAATGACCTCTCCCGCTCTGGGCGGAGCGGAAGGGCGTGTCAGACTCTTACTGACTAAAACCCACCCGTGTTCCTTCATTTGCCTGTGCGCCAGGGCCACGGTAACTCTTTCGAACAATCTGCGACCCCGGCAGGCATCGGCCCTATCGGACCCCGTCAATTATGCTGACAACTCTTTGAGGCGCACGTGGAACACAACGCGCCGTCGACCCGGGCCTGGTCCTTACCGGAAGGCGAGCTGCCCATTGCTCGCCGTCCGCAGGCCCGCGCCTACGGTGGCCGGGAGTCGGCTATCGACTCCCGACGCCCAGAGTGTCTCCTCCTGCGGCGACTAGGGGCGTGAGGGCGCATTGATTGCCTCTCCCTCACGCGCTCCGCCTCCTCCTTCGCGAGCATTACTGCTTCGCAGAAGGAGGTGACTGCATCCCATTCTCTCTCGCTCCGTACTATGGCCTGAACCAGGGCCGGACGCGAGAGATCGCCGCCGCCGATCGCCGCCACGAGGACACGGCGGTGCTCCGCCCAAGCCGGGCAGACCTCCACCGTATGCTCCACCGTGTCCTCCGGTCGATCCACACAATGCCAACACCCGGGCGTTTCCTCCCGCCTTATCCGAAACAGGAACCTCCCGAAACAGCCATGTCCGGTGAGGACCTGCGTCAGGCGGAAGGTGAGGACGCCGTGGCGCCTCTCAAGCCACTCCTCAAAGAGGGGACTTACCGCCGCAATTGTGGCGTGCCCAGCGCTGGGTTGCGACAGTCTCGCGGCAGCGGAGTAACGCCCCGGCGTTTCGCCTCCTCGCGCCACTCCCAAATGTGCGCGAGGACTTTTGCCTCCAGATCCCATGGCGGCAATCCGGCAAGGAGGCTCGCCGCCTCGCAGGAGACCGTGTGGTATCCCCGGACCAGCCGAATGGCCATGACCCTTTGGGACGCGTTCAAACGGCGTGCTGGTCGGAGCCTCAATGAACGCGCCCACACCGGTGCCCCGTAAAGGGCCATGGACCGCACGACCCCCGCGTAGAGCCTCCGGCAGGAGGCGTTTGGACCACCTAGATTGGGCAGGAGCCGCTTCAATGCAGCCCCGGCCCGGTCCAGTCTAGGAGCCAAACGTCGGAAGTGTTCAACGAAGTTCCACCGGCTGTCGAGGACGAGTCCCAGGTACTTCATCGTCGACTCGACGCCGATGTGAACCCCCCCTGCTGTTATTTGGGAACCCGACAGTGGCGCGTTCCGAGGACCATGAAAACACATGGCCTCGGACTTGTGCAGGGCCACCTCGAGTCCCAATTGCCGGATCCTCTCAACGACTGTCGCAACCCCGCGTGTCATTAAGTCGGCCGCCGCCTGGTGCGACCTCCCCTGCGCCAGGACTAGCGTATCGTCAGCGTAACAAACGACGCTGACGCCGCTAGGGAGGTCGGCGCGCAGCACCCAGTCGTACCCGATGTCCCACAGATGCGGCCCCAGGACCGATCCCTGTGGAACACCGCACGACATCTCTCGCCGGTTCCATTCTCCTTGGTGACCAGGGTAGATGACGGCCCTGTCCGTGAGATAGGCCTCGACTATACGACAGAGGTAGGTCGGCATCCGGTGATACCGGAGCTCCTCCCTGATGCAACTCCAAGGCAGGGTATTAAAGGCATTGGCGATGTCTAGAGACACCGCCAAGACGACCCCACCCCGGACCACCGCATCCCCCGTCATGAGGGCTCGTACGCGCATGATGGCGTCCACCGTAGAGCGCCCCCTGCGGAAACCAAACTGATTCTCCGCCAAATCCGGCCCCACCCGCACCAGCCGCCCGACGAGGCGGTCTGCAATGACTCTTTCAAAGAGCTTGCCCACCTCGTCGAGCAGCACGATGGGCCGGTAAGCGGACGGAGTGTCCGCAGGGCGCCCCATCTTCTTAATGAGGACCAGTTTCCCCGTCTTCCAACGAAGTGGGAACTGGCCCCCCTCCAAGCATGCGCTTAGGAGCCCTCTAAGTCGAGGCCCGAGAGCCTCTAAGGCCAGGACCCAGGCTTTTCCAGGTAGGCCGTCGGGTCCTGGGGCGGTATTTTTGGCACTCAGCCTACGTACCGCCACTCTCAACTCTACCTCAGTCACCTCAGGAGCATCGTCGTCGTCGTCCGTTGTGTGGTCCACAGTGAGCACCGCAGGAGGCGGAGCCATGGGCGGAGGAGTATGCTCCCCTCGCGAAGGGAACAGAGCGCCCACCATGCCCTCCACGAGCTGGGGCCGGAGACTCTGCGTCAGCGGGGGCGCCCATGGGCGGAGTTTCTCCCGCACCACTTTATATGGGCGTCCCCACGGGTCCCTGTTCAGAGTCCCCAGCGACTCCTCGCGGGCCAGTCCCCTGGCCCGTAGGATCTCCGCTCGGAGGGCGGTCTTCGCCGCTCTGTAACCCTCGTACAGCTCCGCCTGAATGGCTTCCGTGTCCGGAGGGCGGATACGGAGCCTGCGGTGCCTGGTGTACAGGCGTCGCACAGCAACGCACGCCTCACGCAGAGACGTTAGCTTCGGCGACCACCAGTACACCTGGCGCCAAACGCGTCCGGGCCGGACGCGGGGCATTGCCACGTCACATATTTCGGACATGGCCTCCCGGAACCACTCCGCCTCGTCGTTAATATCAGCAGGCCTGTCCGGTGATGACACCCAGGCCTGCACGATCGAGGCTTCCAGGAGGAGCTCCCGGTCCAGCCGCTTCAGCGCCCACTGCGGACCACTCGGGGCCTGTTGGACCAGCGCGCTCGAGGTCTGGGCGGAGACGTCAAACCGGATGTACCGGTGGTCGGAATACGTCTCCACCCCCTCCATAACGCGCCAGTCAATGACACGTGGCGACAGAGCGGGGCTGGCGAACGAGATGTCCACCACTGACTCACCCCGCATCCGCACACACGTGGGGACAGAACCCCAGTTTAGGACGACCAGGCCTGTCTCCAGAGCCCAGTCCTCCACCATCCTGCCCCGCGCGTCCGTATACCGGGAACCCCAAGCCGTGTTCTTGGCATTGAAGTCCCCGAGTACGAGCACGGGGAGGTAATGGTACCCGACGACGACGACTCTCAACTCCGCCAGGGAGTTGTGGAACTCGGCGAGAGTTCGGTTCGGGGAGAAGTATACCCCTACGACAACAATCTCCCCGAACCGTGCTGCTACGCAACCCCGTCCCCTATGGACTGCCTCGAGCGACGGGGTACCGGCGGCGGCCGATGACATTAGGGTCACTGAGCCGCTCAGGTCCTCCACCCAGTCATCCCTGGGCGGGACAAAGTACGGCTCAGCGACCACGGCGATGTTAATCGACCACTGCGCCATGCTCTGGAGCAACAGATCCTGAGCGGCGACGCAGTGGTTGATGTTCGCCTGGAGGAGGCGTAATGAGGCCATTATTGGCATTCCATATCAGCCCACTCCCGAGGCCCTTGTGAGGGCCCTGCCACGGTTTCTGCAGCGGCGACGACGGTGGAGGCGGCAGCAGCGGCGGCAGTGGCGGCGGGTGCGGCGGTGACGGCGGTTGAGGAGGGTTTACCCCTGCCCCTGGCTTTGGCGGGTGGGGCGCAGGCCTTACTCCCAGCCCGGTGATCGGCCGGCTTGCCAGCTGCCGCACATATAAAACAGTGCGGCGTGGCATTGCACGAGCCGGCCTTGTGCCCGGGCTGACCGCAGCGGAAGCAGTGATCGCTGCGGTCCACCTCCGAGGTGCATTGGACTCCCACGTGGTTCCCCACCTGGCAGCGGAAGCACCTCAGAGGCCGGGGTTCCAGCAGTTTCACCTGCGCGGAAACCCAGCCCACCAGGAGCCTTCGGCCCTCCCCGGAAACTTTCCTTGCCGCCGACACGGGGCAGCTCACCGTAATGGCTCGCATCCCCGTGTGGTCAGGACGAATGATGCCCGCCCTCACCTGCTCGGCAGAACACCCTCCAGTCCTAACGACGGCGGCCACCACCTCAGCCTCCGTCACACAGTCGTCCAGGCCCAGGATGCGCATGTCAATGCACTTGGTGGGCCTGGACACTCGGGCCTCGTCCGCATTTAGGGACGCCCTAAGCCTTTCGGCCAGAGCATCAGCGGTCGGGCCGCTGGCCGCACCAGGGACCTCCAGCATCCGGGCCCCAGTGGCAGTAACCCTTACCCGGATGCTATTGGTGACGCCCAGCTCTTCGAGGTTCACCGCCGCCCTCGCCTTCGTGAGCACGTCGCGGTAGGACACGCCCTTCATCTCCGCATCCGGCTGTAGTGTAATCACTACAGCTGCGGACTTCGGAGCGCGGAGCCTAGCCGCGACGCTTCGCTCCTTGCGCCGCTGCCGCCTCTCCTTCCTTTTGACTGCCCTTTCTGCCTTACCCGCCTTCTTCTTCTCCCCAGCCACTTGCCATCCGGCGTTGGCCGGAGGAGAATAGGTGGTGCGGGGGGCGGCTGGCTCGCCGCCAGGGCTGGGGCCCTCGCCGCCTGCGCAGACACCCCACCCACCCTTCTTAGTCTTGGGCGGCGCCGACTTCGCCGGGTGCGGCTCCACGGGTTTTGGCACGGACCCGCCTTTAGTCCGTTCTGCATATCCTGGCTTGGCCGCAGCGGCAGCAAAAGAGACCTGCCGGCTCGCCGCTAGCGGGGGGCGCAGGACAATGGCCTCGAGAGCGGAAAACCGGCTCTGAAAGGCAGCAAGCTCCCGCCGCACCAGGGTCAGAACCCGGTCCTCAGCAGGCACCGGCACCGGCCGGCCTTGCCCATGTTGCACCCCCTCCTGTGGTACTTCCCGGGAGCCGGCTGCCCGAAGGCCGGCCAGGTCCGCTCGGAGCTCCTCGTTCTCTTTTCGGAGAAGCTCCATGGTGGCTGTCAAGCGGCTGACCTCCGCCCGCAATTCAGACACCCCGTCCAATGGAGGCGTGAATTGAATGGCCTCCACTGCCTCCATAATGGAAGCCGCGGCAGCGGGTATGGCCTTGTCTTTAGAGGACTGAATCCTCTTCAAGGCCACACGCTTTAGCGCAGCTACCACGGCCACCTCCAGCCTGACCAGTTGCTCCGACTTGGAGCCGCCAGCGGCGTCCGGCTCACCGCCTGACAACTCCGAGTGGGCCGCCCTGCCACCGGTCGCTCCGGGATGGTGCCCCTCCGTGTCGAGTCCTTCGGCGGGCTGAGACGGCTCGTCTGGGCTGGTGAGGCCTCTGCCCGCATCCCTATCCCAAACTCCACTCCGCCGACTGGACTTCCCGATTTTTCGGGTGGAGTTCCTCCCACCATCAGAGGATGACCCCTGGCCATCCCCTGATTTGGGGCGCTTCTGGAAGCGCCTTTGGTTCTTCGCAGAAGCCCCCACCACTACGCACTCCGGGCTCTTAAAAGAGTCCTTCGCGCCCGATGCGGCGTCGGACCCCGACCCCGCATCACTCCCCTCCTCTTCGCTGCTATTTATTTGGTAAAAAATTTCCATATTGTTCCCACGAGTGTGGGGGATCTAAAATGTCCATCCTAGGTTCACCCCCTGTCCCTAGGCAAGTGTTCATTTATAACCCAACCAGAGGGTCCACTGGTACTCTGCTGGGGGTGCGCTAACGACTGATGCGCCACCTACAACTACAAAGTTGTAGATGACACTACTCCTCAGCCATTCATACCCTCGCCACGCACCAAAACTTGATATTAGAGGATTTTTTTATAGAGGTTATCTTCCTCGCGGCCCGGGCGGTTAAGCCAAGACCCTCGACCCCCGTCAAAAGTCAGAGACATAACCTTGACAATCTTCGGGGCTACGAGACTAACGGTGGCAGAAGGAGAAGACTCCTTCCTGCCTGCCCGGCGGCAGAGTTAGTGCACACCGAGCCCGCTCTTACTCCGCCGCTGTGCGTCTCTGCTTAAACAGAGAGACACACGTTGGAGCGTTCCTCCGACAGGATATTAGCGTACGGACAACTAGACCCATTAGGCACACAGTACCTAATGGGGAGTCATTGCCCGCACCCCAGGGTGCACCGTCCCGGAGACTGGCCTTTCCCCCAGACGCATCCAAGGGAAACTCCAGCCCACGGGCACACGGGGAGGTTTCCTGTCCTAGCACCCCTCCTAGTAGCAGCCTGGAGTCTGAAAATCCAGAATCGAACCGAAATGCTATTGAGAAATTCCTAATGGCAATAGGTTCGCCTCCTATTACATGGGATTTAAGGTGATTTATTGAAAAAAGTGTGCTTTTTCTTTTTAGTGTACCTTTTTAAGTATATGGAATAGGTATTTAACAATTTGGTGTATGTTTTATGACTATATTTCCAAGCATCCTGTAAAAGGAATACACGACCCAATGAAATTTTTTCGATACAAAAAAAATACAAAGTTGTATCTATGTTTATAGGTTTTTGAGCATTAAGGCGTTAACGCTTATGAGTTATTCATTAGAGCTTACGATAAAACATAGGGAATAATTGTATGAAAGTTTCAGTAAAGCAGTTTTTGTTTTAATAATACTTTTTATTAAAAAAAGACGGCATTTCGTTTTGGCACATACGTTGTTTTATTCCGAGCACACACACATTATCGCCATCCCTTCTTTTGCCTATCAAAAGTAATGTCATCACTCTCATTCGTTCATAAATCAGTTGCCCGGTGGGGCTGATTGAGGGTGAATCTATGTCATGTTTTTGCAAATCGGTGCGATCTAATTTACATGATTTAAATAATTGTGTTAACAGAAAAAGTTAATAGCTTAGCACGTCAAGGTAATTATTACTAGGTACAATTAGTGTTAAATAGGTATTTAGACTCTGTGTGTGTGTATTCTTCTGACTGCGAACAATATAACATTCTATTTATATTATTATTTCGTGACGACATCCAAATTATTTATGAAAATGGAAAGAAATAAAATACCAAAACTGAACAGTACCTTCAACATTAGGAGTATCTGCTGTCTGCACAGGACATCAATGAACTCATTCAATAGCAATAAGATGATGATAATAGTGAGTCGAATTTACCACCTGCATTAAAAAATTACCAGCAACAATCTATTATCGCCTTGCAAAGTAATATTGGGTACCTAAGCATTCTATTTTCTAGAGAAGAACGTCTGTTTTTATACTTACAACTTATAATAATCTGTTACGTAAAGAAATAAGCTAAAATAAATTATTCGTTTTAAGGTTTGAAATACGTCAAAAATACTTCAATATGTCAAATACTGTCACAACGAATGATATAGCACAAAAAATGAATGGAGTCGCATTTGAATTGTAAAAAAAGGTGAATTCTTACCCGACTATGGAATAGCCAAAGGACGGTATTGATTTTAACAGGCTATGTATGTCTATATGTTTATCTGTTTCCTCATAACTCCTCGTCGTATTTGGACAAACGAGATATCGTTGGAAGCGTAATGTTGTCCCGGGGGTTCTAAGCTACATGATGTCACATATAATTGAACATGGCAGCTAATAGCGGATGTGAAGAATTACCGGGTAAAAAATATATATGTATCTTGTTTGGTATCTAATAAAAGGTCTTAAAGAGTACTTTCTGAAAATATATTGGATATCTATAACTAAACCCGAAATAAGATCAAAACTATTATGTTTCACTCAGACTGTTTTCAGTAACACTAAACATCCTTCTAAAATGTTATGAAGGCTGCTTAGCAAATTATTGTTATCAAATTCAATTTGCTACCTCCTCTCAATGATCCCTAACCCTACAATAATTGAAATAAAAAACAAAGTTAAAAACTAAAATCCAACTACGACAAAAATCTGAGCTAAAAAGTTATAAAAAAGACATAGTAACAAAATAACATCGGTTTCGGTTTTCGTATATAACCGGAGTAACGTAACGTAATTGCTAAAATATATGTCATGTAATTAGGGCATAATTCATACAGATTACCACTGCCATATGAAATCGCTCTTGAAGAAAATGTGAATAACTTCCATTTTAATTTTAGTTCATGTGCAATGAGCTATTAAGCTAACATAAAGCCTGGCATAGATAGCAATTTCGTTTTTACTTTCTTTTTTCTGGTGTATAAAACTATCTGGAGTGCCTACCTAATAAGTACCGAGTAAATCTTTTTTATCTATTTATTACACTGCATGGAATTACTATTCACTTTATAGTTCAAATGGACTGCTTACAAGCACCGAAAAATCAATCTTGAAAGCGAAAACTGAGCAAGTAGTATGTCCTTTTTTAGTAAGGTGAACATAAATTTACTGGAAAAGTAGGACATGATAGAAAAGTAAAGAGTATTACGTTAATGACGGAAGGTAAGAAAAAAAAAAAAAAAAACATTTACCAAGCCGAAAAAGTGATCCAGAAATTTGCAGAAGCTCACGATAAGAGACTTCATCAGCATGTGAACGTCGAGGCAATCCAGCTTCTCGACCATACAAAAATAGTTAGAAGACTTAAAAGAACAAAACCGTTCGAGCTAGTGTTTAGTGTTAGTGAATAGTGAAAAGTACAAAAGTGCCAAACAAACACACGAACGAAGTGTATTCGCCTTAATAGAGACAATAAGAAAACTGCTATTGGACACATTCTTAGTAAAGACAATTTAATAGCTTAGGTTATAATTAAATTACTTATTAGTCTATTTATAAGGCTAGATTGTAATAAGATTAAGGTCCATCCTATTGCTGAACCCTAGGAAAAGAAAAAAAAAATACCAATCCAGTGTATGGTGATCGGTGAAACGGTGTTGGAGTTTATCAATCTCATATAAACCAACATCCATTTTATATAAATAAAGAAGATTAATCAACTACTTATATTTTTAATTTCATGTTGTATAATATAAGTAATAAAATAAATATTTTGGATATTAATTAAATATTTTGTATTATTTGTCTACTCCATAGATGCATAGTGCGAAAATTTCATACACCGAGATAAAATTAACGTTACTTAGCATGCACATTTTTCTTAGATATGTTTCCGTCTTTATCTGGCACTTTTAGATTGACAGTTGTGCGGCAGTGACAAGAATAATGCTTAGCCAAAGCCCATGCTAAGGAACCTTTTTAAATTCCGGTGAGTAATTTTGTTAATTCCACTTTTGGCTACTGGTTCAAGTTCAGATAAGTTTGTAGCGGTGACGTGGCGACCGACCACGGAAGATAGAACCGCCACTCCCCGCGTGCGGGTGAAATAAGCCACGCCCATCAAACAATTATTTATTTTCAAGGTAGGGCCTTAAACAAAACTGGCGAAATGTGGGTGTACCTAATCTACCATGGGTACACCTCTGCCTAACCCTTCAGAGTAACTAGGCGTGATGATATGTATGTGTATGTATTTCTCACGAAGAAAAAATATACAGAAATATTTATCTCGTACACGACTTGCACCTACACAAGTCCACAGCAATTGTTTGTCACTATGACACGCTCCGTGCGCGTGTGCGCTCTGTTGATGTAAGAGCGCCTCAACAAGTGTCGTGTGAACGTGCGGGCGACGCGCGACGCCTGTAACCTTTGTTGTGTAGGGAATATAGGGATGAATTGTTTCTTATTAAATGAAGTTGGTAAACTAAGCTAATATACGGATTTAATGAACTGACAGGAAATATAAGAAAGAGACGTACATCTCAAAGTTTAGCATATTTCTAAGTGGTAGGTTGTAGGTACTTATATCCTTTGAAAGTTTTATGGCATACTAATTTTAACTGCTTGAATTTGAAAAGGCGTGTCAATATATTATGTTATGTTGGGAAATATTGGGAGGAAAATGATGGTGTTAGTAAATTAAGCTAAATATACTGTTGTAATAAACTGTCAAAAAAATAAGAAAAACACGCAACATCTTAAAGTTCATTTTTTAAGTGGTTGGTTGTAGGTAAAGTCAGCAGCGACAGGAATTTATAGAAAAGTAAAGTTCCTTCCCATATTCAGCATTTCTAAAAGCCTACTTTAAGGCCCTACCTTGAAAATAAATAATTGTTTGATGGGCGTGGCTTATTTCCCCCGCACGCGGGGAGTGGCGGTTCTATCTTCCGTGGTCGGTCGCCACGTCACCGCTACAAACTTATCTGAACCTGAACCAGTGGGAAAAATTGGAATTAACAAAATACTGACCGGAATTTAAAAAGGTTCCTTACTTAGCATGGACTTTGGCTGAGCTTTATTCATGTCACTGTCGCACAACTGTCAATCTAAAAGTGCAAGATAAAGACGGAAACATATCTAAGCAAAAAAGTGCGTGCTAAGTAACGTTAATTTATCTCGGTCTATTAAATTTTCGCACTATGCATCTATGGAGTAGACAAATAATACAAAATATTTAATCAATATTCAAAATATTTATATTATTACTCGTACTTTACTACTATTACTTTAGTAATACTACAATTAATCTTCTTTATTTATATAAAATGGATGTTGGTATATATGAGATTGATAAACGCCAACACCGTTTCACCGATCACCATACACTGGCTTGGTAAATGACATTTTTTTTTTTCAGTTACCTAATAATTATAACATACATTCCGTCAATAACTTAATACTCTTAACTTATCCATCGTGTCCTACTTTTCAAGTAAATGTATGTTCGCCTTACTAAAAAAACACAATACTTGTTTAGTTTTCTCTTTCAAGACTGACTTTTCGGTGCTTGTAAGCATTCCATTTGACCTATGCATAGTAATTCCATGCAGTGTATTATGTATGTAATAAATAGATAAAAAGATTTTCCGGCATAAGGTAGGTACTCCAAAAAGTTTTGTACACCTGAAAAAAAAACAAAAACGAAACTGCTATTTATGCCAGGCTCTATGTTAGTTATGAACATGAACTAAAATTAAAATGGAAGTTATTCACATTTTCTTTAAGATCGACTTCGTATGGCAGTGTTAATCTGTATGAATTATGCCATATGTACATGAGATATATTTTAGAAATTACGTTACGTTACCCCGGTTATATACGAAAACCGAAACCAATGTTATTTTGTTAGTAAGTCTTGTTTATAACTTTTTAGCTCAGATTTTTGTCGTAGTTGGGTTTTAATTTTTAACTTTGTTTTTTATTTCAATTATTGTGGGGTTAGAAATCATTGAGGGTGGGTAGCAAATGGAATTTGATAACAATAATTTGCGAAACAGCCTTTATAACATTTCAGAAGGATGTTTAGTGTTATTGAAAACAATCTGAGTGAAACATAATAGTTTTGATGTTATTTCGGGTTTAGCTATAGATATCCAATATATTTCCAGAAAGTACTCTTTAAGACCTTTTATTAGATACCAATCACGATATTTGTTTTTTTTACCCGGTAACACTTCACAACCGCTATTAGCTACCATGTTGAATTTTATATGACTTCATGTAGCTTACAACCCGCGGGACAATATGACGATTCCAACGATATCTCATTTGTCCAAATACGACGAGGAGTTATGAGGAAAAAGATAAACGTATATACATACATAGCCTAATAAAATCAATACCGTCCTTTGGCCTTGCCGTAGTCGGGTAAGGACTCACCTTTTTTCACAATTCAAATGCGATTCCATTCATTTTTTGTGCTCTATCATTCGTTATGACAGTATTTGACATATTGAAGTATTTTTGACGTATCTCAAACCTAAAAACGAATATATTTTTTTTGCCTATTTCTTTATGTAAACGATTATTATAAGTTGTAGGTATAAAAACAGACGTTCTGCTCTAGAAAATAGAGTGCTTAGGTACCCAATATTACTTTGCAAGGCGAGAATAGATTTTTGCTGGTAATGCTTTAGTGAAGGTGGTGAATTCGACTCACTATTATCATCATCTTATTGCTATTGAATGAGTTCATTGATTGCCCTGTGCAGACAGCAGATACTCTTAACGTTGAAGGTACTGTTCAGTTTTGGTTTTTTATTTCTTTCGATTTTCATAAATAATTTGAATGTCGTCACGAAATAATAATATAAATAGAATGTTATATTGTTCACAGTCACAAGAATACACACACACACACAGAGTCTAAATACCTATTCAAAACTAATTGTATTAAATAATTACCTTGACTTGCTAAGCTACTAACTTTTTCTGTAAACACAATTATTTAAATCACGTAAATTAGATCGCACTGATTTGCAAAAAAATGACATAGATTCATCCTCAATCAGCCCCACCGGGCGACTGATTTATGAAGGAACGAGAGTGATGACATTACTTTTGATAGGCAAAAGAAGGGACGGCGATAATGTGTGTGTGCTCGAAATAAAATAACGTATGTGCCAAAACGAAATGCCGACTTTTTTAAATAAAAAGTATTATTAAAACAAAAACTGCTTTACTTAAACTTTAATATGATTATTTTCTATGTTATATAGTAAACTCCAATGAATAACTCATAAGCGTTACGCCTTAATGGTCAAAAAAACATAAACATAGATGGAACTTTGCATTTTTTTTGTATCGAGAAAATTTCATTGTATCGTGTATTCCTTTTACAGGATACTAGGAAATATAGTCATAAAACATACACCAAATTGTTAAATACCTATACCATATACTTAAAAAGGTACACTAAAAGAAAAATCACACTTTTTTCAATATATCACCTTAACTGACGAACGCAAAAATTTTGAATATACCACGAAGTCAAATTTTATACAAACTTCTCTACCTCTTGTAAGTTACACCGGACAAAATATAATTATTATATAATTGATTTCGAGAACAAACCGACCGCCGACCGACAACCATTCTTAGTGAATACTGCATAATAGAGTTAATCTCTTGCAAAGAATAAAAATCGCTGGGAGGCAAAAACTCAAGTCTGTAGAAAGGAAAAAGTTCGTTGCAAGACTTTTACGTTCCGATATTCACTCCAGTAAAGGAAAAGCGACTACGATGCTTTGGACTTCAGTATTTCTTATTTACTTTTCTAAATAATGTCTCACCAGCGGCTTTGTGCAAAAATAATTTCTTTTAAGGGAAAAAAAATGTGGACTCCGCTTTCGAATTGATAAAAGGTAATGAAAATTATTTAACGATGGATTTTCCTCTTTGCTTTAAGAAGTATATGTGAAGTATTTTAGTGAACGTTAAATTAATTTTTGTCTATCTCTGATTTTTTTTATTAAAATACGAGATTATTATACATTTCTTGGCGGTGTCTGTGAAGATTTAATTTTCTTGTTTTATTGTTTTGTTATAAAATGACCGAGCCGTTTTTAACTTCAAGATCTGTTCAAGTTTATTCCATTTTACTAAGCGCTTCGTGTTAGTTAGCTTACTTTAGCTTTGTCTAGACTTTAGGTTATAGATATGCCTTTCAGACTCTCTCAAGTTTTAACAAGAACCGTGTGTTCAAAAATGCTTATGCTTGCTTTTTTTTGCTTAAAAATGTTACAGGGAATGTGTTCACATTAAAATGATTATTATTATTTTTAAGGGGACTACATGACATAAACGCAAATTTATAATGCCTTAAAATATATGATCCACTGCAGTAACCAAAATCAGAAAAATATATGATATTCTTCTGGATATATGCTGGTTAGATAGTGTGTTGAAAATATAATACAATTAACTTGAAATGATAGAAAAAAATCACGTAGATACCTCTAAAAAAATATTGTAACGATTAAAAACCATACTAATATACATGCAAACATTCAGATTTTTTTGTCAGATTATTCTACAAGTAACATACTCGTACTAACGTAATAGTGTTTTAATTTTTTAGTCCAATGAATAGATTTTTTGTAAATCCATAATTGCTTCATATTTTGCAATAAAAAAAAGAAAGAGACGCAGGATGACACAACGCTGGTAATCCAGCGTTGTGTCATCCTGCGTCTCTTTCTTTTCTATGCAATCCGACAGTGACCGCGCTTTAGCTCTTGTAAGCCTCTTAACAGACTTCAAAAAAGGAGGAGGTTTCTCAATTCGACCGTATATAATAGGTCTTTACCTATGAAATTGCCGTTTTGTATGAAAAAATTTAAACGAATTTTTTTCATGAATTTTTTATTTGTATTAATCGAAGTAATCACCCATGCAATCAATGCATCTTTGCCATCGCAGTGGCAGTTTATTGATGCCCTTCTTAAAGAAATCAGCTGGACGGGAGGCAACAAATTCTTCAAAGGCATTTTGTACTGCCTCTCGGGTATTAAATTTTTTTCCCGCCAAGAAGTTATCCAAATTCTGGAAAAAGTAGTAGTCTGTAGGCGCAAGGTCTGGTGAGTAGGGCGGATGACGGAGAGCTTCCAACCCCAGTTCTTGCAACTTGGAGACCGTCTGCTGTGCAGTATGAGGTCGCGCGTTGTCGTGCAGGAGCAGCGGAGACGAGCGATTGACCAATGCTGGTTGGAGATGCGCCAGCTTCTCCATCATTGTGTTCAGTTCTTCACAGTACACATCTGCAGTAATGCTCACCCCGTTTGGTAAGAAGCTGTGATGAATCACACCGGCGCTAGACCACCAAACAGTGACCATCACTTTTCTAGGGGTAAGTTTTCGTTTAGGGCATTGTTTAGGTGCTGAACCAGGATCCAACCAACTTGCTGAGCGCTTACGGTTATCAAACAGAATCCATTTTTCATCGCAGGTAACAATGCGGTTCAAAATTCCTTCATTTGTGTGTCTGTTGAGCAGTGCAAGGCACGTCTCGACGCGTACTTCGCGCTGGCGATCATTGAGTTCGTGGGGCACCCATTTGTCAAGCTTTTTTACCTTGCCAATTTGACGCAAATGGACCAATATTGTTTTGACGCTAACGTCGAAAGCTGCTGCTAATTCAGCCGTAGATTGTGTATCATCAGCTTCCACAATCGCCTTTAATTCGTCATTGTCGACCAAAGTCTTCGGACGACCGCGAGGTTCATTTTTCAGGTCGAAATTTCCAGAACGGAAGCGAGCAAACCAATAACAGGTGGTGCGTTGGTTTGTAGTGTTAGCTCCGTAAACGTCGTTGATGTTGCGTGCCGCTTGTGCCGCGTTGCTGCCACGACGGTACTCATATTCCATAATTACTCGAATTTTTAACGTATCCATGATGACGAAAAAGATTGAAATGCGATGAAAATGTAACACTAATCAATAAAGAAATGACTACTTTTAGAAAAAAAAATCCATGTTTTTAAAATAAAATTAATTTGAAATTAGAATTCTTAGCCAAACAAAAATTATTTTGATTTGAAATGGCCAGTACTGCAGAACGGCAATTTCATAGGTAAAGACCAATATATTTTATATTAGAATTTTAAGTCCATAATTAGTGCTCAATTTATAAATACATACCTACTATACTGCTACCTTTGTACTTTTACCGTAGTATAAAAACCGGCCAAGTGCGAGTGAGACTCGCACACGAAGGGTTCCGTACCATAAGGCAAAAACGCCGAAAAAAACACGTTTCTTTTATGGAGACCCTTTAATTTTAAACTTTATTTTATTTTTATTATTTGTTGTTATAGCGGCAATAGTAATACATACTCTGTGAAAATTTCAATTATCTACCTATTACGGTTCATGAGATCTCGGTTCTGTTGGTTCTTCTCTCCTAATTTTGCTGTGCCCGACAGAGTCCATATTGATTTTTTACTTTTTTAGAACATCTATGTAATAAATAGGAATGCAATAAAGAATTGCTGACAGACAGACGGGCGGAAGGACGGACAGTGGAGGCTGAGTAATAGGATTCCGTAAGCACCCTTTAGGTATACCCTAAAAATATACCCCAAAAATAATGTCATCATTTAATTTACAATTCTTTCACTTCGCTCCAAAGAGATCGATGGAGGATAATGGACGTGGATTTACATTTGTATCACTCCCTCCCCCCACTTCGTGCCGCCACTTCAAATTCAATTAATTAAATAATGGACATTATTAGACGAACTTTATGGGACGTTTCGTTTTTATTAACAACTTTATTTGTTTGTTAATGAATTGGGGAGTTTCTTCGGAATCGGTTCAGGATGCATTTTTGTTAAATTAACAATATGTTGTTTAGTAGAATGTTAAATGGGGCTGTTAAAATGTAGATAAACATCATTAGAATCGTAAACTTCAATATGTATTTCGATAAAATTTAATTCTTAAGCAAATTTTGATATAGAGCGAATCTGACATCACCAACCTTCGTCTGGAAAAATGACTAGCAATTATCTCAGGTTTTCTCTATTGTAATAGTATTAACATAATTTTCTGCTATCTACTGATGTCTCTCATAATACTGTTAGTTAATTATAATGTTTTATCTGTCCAACCCAAACCCACACTCTTTCAGTGCACACTACAACACAATTACACATTTCACATCCTCACTCAGAACCATATATACCAGGTAATGCAGCACACAAATAGAATTGCAAATTTACCAAGTAACAAGACCAGTCCTGAACTATTACAAGCATTCCATTACTATAAATATTTGTTTGATAAAACACCAATTTTAAGTGACATAATTTTCAATTCTTTTCCCAATGGCTAAAAATTCAAATACAATTTTATTCGATGTAGATACTATCTCTGTGGTAAATAGCAATCTTTGTGACCCTGAAACTTGTAATTCTGTGTTACATAGCACTGCAAAGTCCTTGAAAATCATAACACAAAACATTCGCAGTATTTACAAGAACTTCGATAATTTTCAGGCACAACTAGCCAGATTCTCCTTTGACATCGACATTATAAACCTTAATGAATGCTGGCTTAATGAACACAAACCTATTCCTATTATTGATAACTACGAATCTTTTTCATCCAAGACCAGGCTTAATCAAAATGGTGGCGTTGTTATTTATGTCAGAAAAAATATAAAATGCACTGTTGAAGAACCTGTGTCAGGTGACGCTAGTTTTCTATTGCTTCAAGTTTACCCTGATATTAACACATTAGCTGTGTATAGATCCCCATCTGTACACTGTAGAAATAGCTTTCTCACCTCGTTGAATGCAATCATACGTCCTATTAAAGCTAAACATATAATTATAGCTGGCGACATCAATATCGATATTAAATCGAACAACACTGACAGAAACAGTGTGGCTTACCTTAATCTAACTGCAGAACTAGGACTACTTCCGGCACACACCTATCCAACGAGGCTTGCAAACTGTCTGGATCATATTATGGTGAACACATCCTATTCTACTGCGGCCTTTGTGATAGATTCAACCATGACTGATCACGCCTCAGTCTTCCTAAGCGAGTGACATTAGCAGAAATAATGTGTACAAGAAAGTTGATTATGATGCTGCCCTTGCACACTTGCAAGCTGTTGATTTTTCCTTTATAAACAGTGATTCTGACGCAAATGATGCCGCCGCTCTTTTTGTTGATCATCTTTCAAGTGCATTAACATAACACTCTATCATAATTTCCCGACCCTGTAGGAAAAGATTGCTTAAACCCTGGCTTACCCCTGGATTACTGCGATGTATCCGCCACAGAGATAAGCTGCACAAAACTCATACAGAAGACCCACAAAATACAGCTGCTGAACTGATATACAAAAGATACAGAAACTTTTGTAACGGTCTTCTTAAAAAGATAAAAAGGAATTACGAAAAATCTTTACTAGAAAATACAAACTGTACTAAAGATAAATGGAATGCTGTCAAATCTATTATCAGTACCTCAAAACAGAAAACTGCCGGGGACCACCTTTTAGTACCACAGAAAAGTGGTTCAAGTGCTGTAAATGAGATAAACACCTACTTCTCTAATATTGGTAAACAGCTAGCAGATAAAATAACTACAGCTCAAAATAATTATAAATTTGACATAACCCCCATCCAAAATTCTATAGTGTTACTTCCGCCAGACGAAGTCGAAGTTGAAGCGTTGATTATGAATCTCAAGAATGACTGTGCTACTGGCTGGGATTCTATCTCAGCCAAGTTTCTTGAATTAGCTAGACACATTATCGTCCCTCATCTGACTAAACTCATTGAGATCTGTCTTACCCAGGGTGATTTTCCCAAATATTTTCAAGAAGTCTCTTATAACTCCTGTCCACATGGGGGGGAAAGAGGGACGATGTTGGAAACTACAGGCCCATCTCAGTTCTTACTACTCTATCCAAAATATTAGAAAAGGTTCTAAACAAAAGGCTCACAAACTTTCTGCAATACAATAAGATACTGTCAGAAGCCCAATTTGGCTTTAGGTCGGGAAAAAGCACTGAAGATGCCATAAACCAATTGATAGATCACGTCACGTTAAATATTTTTAGCGTGACGTGATCTACCAATTGGTTGCTTGGTTGATGCTATTGATAAAACACAGAAATGCGTCGGCATATTTCTCGATCTGACCAAAGCTTTCAACATCGTCATAATTTCTCTCCTTGTGGACAAGTTAGATAAGATTGGTATTCGCGGAAATGCTCTAAACATTTTTAAGGATTTTCTCTGTGACCATACGCAAAGAGTTAAAATAAAGGGATACGTTAGCTCTGATGCTGGGGTTACCTATGGCGTCCCACAAGGCAGTATACTTGGCCCAAGTCTCTTCTTGATTTACATAAATGACCTGTGTCAGTTGCCACTTGTAAACGGCAAGATCGTTACATATGCCGACGATACGGCATTATTATTTCATTCTCTTTTTCTAAAACTAAACCTGCCAATTTAGATATTAGATTACATGACTGCAATTTGGCTTCTTCAGCGTCATGTTCATGCTCTACTATCACTAAGTCTACACATGTAAAATACCTTGGTGTGATTCTGGATGAAAAACTTGGCTGGCGACAGCACATAGACCTCACCACAACGCGTATCAGAAAACTGATTTGGGCATTTTAAAAACTTAGACACGTAGCAGACTTCGAACTTCTTCGCACTGTCTACTATGCGCTCGTGCAGTTAGTCGTGGGATATTGTGTTACTGTGTGGGGTGGTAGATGCAAGACTTTTATGATTCACCTGGAACGGGCCCAATTGCTTTAAGTCATGACTTTCAGACCCTTTAGATTTCCCACTAAAGTCTTATACGAGAAGTGTGAAGTACTCACAGTAAGACAGAATTATATTCTGCAAGTGGTTTGTAAGCAGCACAGTATTACCCCTTATAATGCACAAAGTAATAAGAAGCGTACTATAAAAAACGTTTGCTTACCTTTACGCTGTCACACGGCGTCCGCTAGGCGACAGCGGGTATATCTTGCCGCTTTTCTTTATAATAAATTAAATAAAATCCTGAACATAAATCCCCTAACGACTCGTGAAACAAAAAAGAAGGTAAAAATCTGACTACTGACACAGGACTGCAACGCTACTGAAAATTTATTGCAATCAACATAAATATTTAAGAACACAATTAAATGGTATTCACACACATACACACACACACACACACACATACACACTCCCACTCACACCCAAGCCCACATGCACATTGACATATCTGCACCCTTATTTCTAATATTATTTTATTTCATCCTAGCTGAATTGCAATTTATTCTAAATTTATTACAAGTTTTTTATTTTTTTTTACTACAATCATTTTTTTTAAATTATTGTTTTTTAATTCAATTAATAATCTAAATTTTTAATCTTGATTTTATTCTAATTCTTTTTTTAGTGCATAAGTAATTACCTAAATGTAGAATGATAACTATTGAACTTAATTTTGAGTAATTTAATTTTGTCACCTTTTGCTGCAAAAAACTTGCCCAATTGTAACTTACATGGAAGAAGTCACTGCCTCCTGAAATACAGGTATTCTAACCTAGCTCTCGTACCAGGTTCTCACATTTTTCTGTAACCTGTTTTTATGCCAATAAAGAATTATTATTATTATACTGATGGCAAAAAAATAATGTTATACATTTTTTTATCAAAAACACCTCAACACAAACAAAAACCTCCAATTATGGCTGAAAAGATATTCCCCTTTCTTTTTTTTTCTTCTATGTTTAAGCTATAAACACTCTCGATTAAGTCACCTTTCAACCGAAATAAAAAAAAAGCAAAATTGGTTCAGCCCTTTGGGAGCTGCAATGCTGCAGACAGACACACAGATACACACGTTAAACTTATAACACCCCTCTTTTTCCGTCGGGGGTTAAAAACAGTGAAACTTAAATACTTATGACTTTTCTTCATAGGCATTTCGGACATTGTTACTCGTATGTTACTTAGAAAAATGTCAACCTACCTGAAATAACGTACCCCCCTATGCCACATTAAATTGCCACGTAATAGTTATCCGCCAACTAATTCCGTACACGTATGACGCATGTGACGTAATGGTCGCCATCATGACGTCATAAGTCACGCGGTGGCTATTTTAATTCGCTCATAAAGTGGGCATACATCACGGACGGGGCAGCGCGCCGCTCACATCGAATTCTTGGCTTGCTTCTATTGGATTCAGGAAAAGATATTATATTCAGTAAAACAAGTCAGTATGTTTGTTTCGAGAAGGAAAGTGTTTTTATTATTACTTATTTATATAAAGGCTTACCAATTAAACACTTAGACAGCATTAACCCAAAGTCTTTGTCATAATATAGATCTCGTATGTATCTAAATTATAGGAAAGTGCGGCACTATCAATTAGCGTACTAGTTTTTTTTTTTTTAAATTCTTCTTCATTTCTTACAAATGCTGGGTAGCACGCTAATTTGAACAAATCATGCACGTTGTTATGAAACTACTATTTCAGACAAGATGCTGTAGTAGACACAAAGCAATTTATTATATAACAAGCATAATCAGCTTATATCGTTCCTGCTGCTGGGATACAGTTATACACGGGCCACCAGATCGAGTTTCTCACAACAAAAAGGACAGTAAGTAAAAACCTGAACATCGCAGTGTAATTTAAATAAGAAAGCCGTAATTTTTATAATATTCATGAACAAACATTCAACAGAAAAAAAGTAAATCGAATTCTGTTTGAATTTCACCTGCTGTCAAATTCTGCACAGTAACCGGGGAGTAACAAGGAAGATTTTCATGAATGTTTTTAATATGAGGATGCGCAGTCACACATACATTATAGCAAAGTAACATTTTGCACTCAGTTCTGCCAAGATTCCGAGGCAGCCCGTGATTGGGCAAAAAATTGTAATTGAACGTTGCCAAAGATCAGACAGTTTGATTGCAGTAAATGAGCTCTTGGTGAATATTACTTATATTTTCGGCTACTAAATTTCAACTTTAATTTCAGTTGTTCTCGTAAAAAAACACTTGGCAAGCGTTTCGGAGTAATTAGAGTGACAACAGAGAGAAAATATGAGAGAATTAATTCTAAGGTTAGGTTTTATGGATGGCTCTGTCTGTTCCGAGGAAGATGCAATGCGCTTGAACATAAAACAAGGCTTACTACTTGGAAAGATGACAAGGGTATTTAAATGAAATGCCGGAGCAAATAACAAGTACGAATGTGGAGTTATAATAAGAACACAAAAAGTTATAATAAGTTATAATGAGTTATAATAAGAACACGAAAGACACTTCTTAGAAATTTTAAAGGAAGGCAGCATTACTCGTATCATGATTGTATGTTTATAACGCCTCTTGACATAGTTAACGAAAATGGTTTTTTTATTTATTAACTAACTTTTGCTTGCGGCTTCACCCGTGTGGATGTCGGAAAATATCCCACGGGAATGTACTATACCGGGATTAAAAGTGCCGTAAGTGTTAATCCAGGTTATAAACTATCTGTGTACTAAATTTCATATAAATAAGTTCGGCCGTTTTTGCGCTAATCCGGAACATACATCCAGATAATCAGACAAACGGACAAAAATTCTAAAATCTATATTTTCGGTATCAGACTCGTTCTCCCACCTCGCAGCAATTACTTTTTTTCAAACATATTCAATGTAAGTACAGTTTTGACTTCGTTACTATTTTATTACATTATTATGCATACATACATATATAATATCACTCCTGTATTCCCCGAAGGGCTAGGCAGAGGTGTACCTATAGCACACCCACATTTCGCCAGTTATATTTAAGTCCCATGTAATAGGGGGCGAGCCTATTGCCATCAACCGGGCACAAATCCAGACTCCGGGCTGCTACCGAGAAATTCCAGATGGAAAAACCCGATAACACTTTGCCCGACCCGGGAATCGAACCCAGGACCTCATGCTCAGCAGTAGCGCTTGCGACCACTAGACCAACGAGGCAGCCAATCGGTCAGTAATATGTATAGATAGTTTTCAAATGAACTGATATTGATTATGGTAAATTGACGAATATCCTGCAATTCCTTAAAACTTACCGGTTTTATTCCAAACATATTATCAACAAATATCAAAAATATGTGAAATTCTATAATAATCTGCCTACTGGCACATCAGAGAGTAGGGGGTTTAGAAAATATACTGAACAGCAGCTAAGGAGACAATATTTAAATTACATTTTACAAAAAAAAAAACCGTGAACCGAACTTGCTAGAGCCTTTCTTAAACCTATAATTATTAAAATAGTCTTGGTCATCGACTATGAGTTCTCCATTTAATTCAATACTCGTGGATATCGGAACCGACAGATTCTTCGTACTGAGTAATTTGAATAGAAATTAAATCGGGCTCCGGTCCGTATAAAAACATTTGGATTTTATTTAATTGAATTCAAAAATATCTTGGTTGTACTGTCCGGAACCTTTTGCAGGGTTATACAAATAAGGCGGGATTACTATGGAAGGTTTTTGGAGTATTCCAGTTAATGGTATTTCCAGTTCATTCGTTTTAGAGATAATTATGGCGAAGAATAAACGAGGTTTTATCAATGTGTTGGTTTATTTGGGGAGGAAAAATCTTGTTTTAATTTTAATTCGGGCTTATTACTAATTGGTGGACCAAGACCCTTGCAGTATAATACAGTGAGTTTTTTTGTCATAAATTAAATTTTCGTGATTTCGTTTTTCTAAGTAATAGAGTAGTGATAAGTAAATATTTAAATTAAATAGGTAGTTATAATATAGGGTATACTGCTAATTTAGAGAAATTAATAAATTAGATACTTCAAACATAATTTATTAATTTTGCATAAGTATAGAACAATTACATCACAAATACACAAGTACAGGGTTCCATGAAAAATGAAAACGTACACAACACTTTTTTATCTTTTTGTCGGCGTGAAACCTAAGCTAAGTATAAATAATGGTGTTCTCTAGCGCCGGTAATGGGACTGTCCGATTCTATGAATTAACTTCACACTTCGAAGTTTGCAGTCGGCAGATTTTAGCACGTGATACATAAGTTTTCAAAGAATTATATAAAACAAGCCGTGTGACCGATGGGATTTATTGTGGTTGTTTACCGTTGCTGATTTTTTCAAATTAGGAAACACGGGTAATGAAAAAGATAAAAAGCTTTGTCTAAACACAAAAAGTATAATTTTTTTTTTTAATAATTTAATATAGCCTTTTGTAAAAGTTTGTGATTTGACGGAGCTTGTTAGCAAAAATACTGTTATAACTTGTTGCCTAGTTTTCGGTCTAAAATTCAACTACACGAATATTTCAGGAACAAAATTACTAAATTATTGAACAAATCCAAAACACAATTGATATTATAAATGCTAATCCTAGTTCCGTAACAGATTTTATTGAACATGCACCCTCCCAGCAGTGGACTTTAAAACGAAAAGTATTCGCTCCGGGAAATGTTGCCTTCATCTCATTTCAATATTAGGATTGAATCGATTTAAATTTATGAATAATTAATTTGTATATGATTTTGTGATTCAATTTCCCGGTTCGGTTAGTTTGGCAACGTAATTATGTTGGTGTTGTAATGATATCCACAATATAAGGATCTATGTTGTCTATGTACAAAATAGTTAGTTAAAAATAAATCAGTCATTAGTCTATGTCTGTTTTTTTTGCAAGCGACGTTGTTTTATTATAGGTTATGGGCCGCTCGCTCATAATTAAACGCGTTTTTTTTTAACCCGTACTTTGCAGTGTTAGCAAGTGTTAAAAGACGATTTCGAGACGCGATTGAACTGTGTCGTGACGGATTGTTATTAGAATCGCAGTGGACTAGTTTAGTGTATCGTAGTTTAAAATGTCTGCGAACTATCTAGTCAACGTTCCCAAGTTAACGGGGCGCGACAATTACAGCGAATGGTGTTTCGCGGCCGAAAATTTCTTAATCCTGGAGGCCATGAAGCATTGCGTGAAACCAGAAGCTGGAAAAGAAATAAAAACTGCTGACGACGAAAAAACCAAAGCGAGATTGATAATGACAATCGACCCGTCTTTATACGTACACGTGAAGAATGGTAGATCTTCAAAAGAATTATGGGATAAGATAAAACAGTTATTCGACGACAATGGATTTTCACGAAGAATAAGTCTACTGCGGA
Source organism: Griposia aprilina (assembly GCA_916610205.1). Lineage (NCBI taxonomy): Eukaryota > Metazoa > Arthropoda > Insecta > Lepidoptera > Noctuidae > Griposia > Griposia aprilina. The sequence continues at coordinate 1,248,331 of OU744287.1, forward strand.
ATTTGATTTCGATTCGCCGAGAGAATTGCAGTTCGATGACGTCTTATGTGACGCAGATTATCGATACAGCACAGAAACTCAGTGGAACAGAGTTCGAAATTAATGATCAGTGGACAGGATCATTGCTGTTGGCGGGATTGCCTGATGGTTTCTCCCCTATGATCATGGCAATCGAATATTCTGGGATTCCTATAACGGCAGATTCCATTAAAACAAAATTGCTGGACATGGATTTGCCAAGTCACGACGAGAGTGAAGTTAGCGGTGCTTTTACCATTCGTTCAAAGTTCAAGGGAAAACAAATTACTAATTTGTTTTCCTGGTTTATCACAGTCAAACGTCAAGCAGGTAAAGTGCTATCGATGTAAACAAATAGGCCATTACAAAAATCAGTGTACAAATAACGAAAAAAACCCGTCAAATCAGAAAAATAAGGAAAGAATGCAGTCTAATGCTTTTAGCGCAGTGTTCCTGAGTGGAAACTTCAGTAAAGATGAATGGTATATCGACTCGGGCGCAAGTGTACACCTTACAGCAAATGAAAGCTGGCTTATGATGCACAGTATGAACAAGACAAAGAAATTATTGTTGCTAACAGTGAAAAGGTGTCAGTATTGTGTACTGGCAATGTAAATATCACGACTACAACAGATAACTGCGAATATGACATCATAGTAAAAAACGTGTTTTGTATACCAAACCTAACCACAAACTTATTATCTTTTAGCCAATTGATTTTGAAAGGCAACAGTGTCTCATTCACGGAAGATGGTTGTTCAGTTTATAATCAGAAGAATGAGTTAGTTGCTAAGGCAGTGTTGGCCAATGGAGTATACAAAGTGAATCTGTCAAAACAAAAATGTATAGCAGCATCGGTTGTGTCAGGACTAACATGGCATCGCAGACTAGGACACATAAATAAAGATTATTTGAATCACATGAAGAATGCAGTGCAGGGTATGTCACTTGATGAAAAAGTTGATATAAGCAAGTCCTCATGTATAACATGCTGTGAAGGGAAGCAGTCCCGGTTGCCGTTTTACAGTACTGGCCAGCGAAGCAGTAATCTTCTAGATATTGTGCATACAGATATCTGTGGACCAATGGAAACTGTGTCTATAGGTGGTTCGAGATACTTCTTGTTGTTTGTTGATGATCACAGTAGGATGACAATTGTTTTTTTTTTTTTTTTTTTTTAATCAAAATTAAAGGGCTTTGTCGCACATGCGATTATGCCGCCCTGGTTAGCTTAACAAAATCATACTAATCTATCAATCTAATCTATTTAACTTAACCTTAGCATAGCTAGTTTGTAAAGTATTCTAGCTGCATCAGAAAGTGGCTCAGCTAGAACACTATTACAGTAACCTATCTCTCTAATCCTACATTCTAACCTATTTCTGAATTCCTCGTTGCGGACACATTCGGTTAATATGTGATAAACATCATCAACGGAATTAATACAATAATCACAATTAGTCGTTGCTGTTTTTGCCATTAGGTATAAGAACTTATTACATGGAATGTGTCCGGAACGAAGTCTCAGTGCGATAACAGTATCACATCTGTTCAACAGCTGATTATCTATCCACGGTGAGTTTAATGGATGCGGCTGGATCGTTTTGTACCAGATTCCTTTTTCTAGTGATCTTTTATTGAAGTACTCCTTCCAAAGCGAATAACAATCCTGTTTGATATTAGGTATGAAGTTTGTAAAGTAAGGAGAAAAGTTTACAGGAATTCCATCACATATGGCTTGCTTGGCTAGTAAATCAACAATATCGTTGCCTCTTATTCCGATATGGGATGGAATCCATTGAAGAACTATGTGTTTTCCATCACATTGTAATTTCAAAATAATTTTCAAAATAGTGTAGGCTATCGGTGTTCCTCGAAATGTCGAGGTACACCGAGCCAAGTGTTGGAGCGAACTTCTGGAGTCTGTGAGAATGACAATATTGTTCTGGTGTATTGATTCTACATACGATAGTGCTTCTGCGATCGCAATCAGCTCCGCTTCCATTATACACACACTAGCATCAATTCGAAATTTCATTAAATTTCCTTCAGACTCATAAAAGGCGGCCCCCATACCGTCACCGTCCTTAGATCCGTCTGTAAATATTTTAAAATAAGTGGAATATTCAGAACTAATGTAATCAATAAATAAATTTCTTAAGCTAACAGGATTGTATTGCCTTTTTGGTTTGGTCATAAAACTTACTTCGTGTTTTATAAAATCGTTGCTATCTATACTACTAACCCATGTATTCTGGGAAAACATATCTAATTTAATACTACAGTGAACTTTTAAAGTTTGTAGTGAGTCATGAACCAAGATCAACAGGGGGATTCTTTTGTTTTGCCAATATGAAGAATTATTACACAATGTGGATAGCTCGGAAAGTAAGTTGATACCTCCAGTATTCGCCTGTAAGGCTTTCGTTTTAAGCCAAAATTTGCTAGCCAAGAATCGTCGACGTAGATATAGCGGTTGTAGACATAACTCGCTCTCCATCACGTGAATGGGTGTAGTTTTAATAAAACTACCCACTACTCTCATAGCTTGGTTCTGTAATTTATTTAATTTTTCCAAGTGAGTTTTTGCACTGTTGTCATAGAAAAAGCTTCCATAGTCAATACGGCTTCTAATTAAAGATATATAAAGTTTTCTTAAATATTTCGGGTGCACACCCCAAGTTGAACCGGCTAATACTTTAATAATTTTAATGAATTTAAGGACTCTTTGGCAAACCTCATTGATATGCTTTCCCCACCTGAGAGAACGATCCAACCACACACCAAGATATCGAACCGTGTCAACAACCTCCAACCGATTACATCTAATTGACAAGTTAACCGAAAGTCTCCTATAGCCTCTGCTAAAAATGCAAACTTTACTCTTATTTGGTGATATATTTAGATTTAGGGTATCAAATTGACCACATAAGATATCCAACGCTTCCTGTAACTCAGCGGCTGCTTGATCGGAGTCATGAGAAGTTACATAAAGTACGTAGTCATCAGCGTACTGTGAGATAGATACGGAGCTAGGTATTGCTTTACAAATATGAATGGTCGCAATATTAAATAACAGTGGCGACAAGGGGTCACCTTGTGCCAAGCCCCTTCTGGCAATTCTAGTAACAGTTTTATCCATGCCATTAATTGTTAAATATCTTTCCTTAAGAAACTCCCATAGATATCTACAGTATTGTGCTCCCACTCCAAGTTGGTCCAAGGTTAACAGAAGAGTAATGACGTCAACGTTATTATATGCGTTATCAATATCAAGGAAACATCCGATCGTAACAAGCTTTTTTGAGAAACTAATTTGTATTTTTGAGGTGAGTAAATTTAAGTTATCTAAACATGAGCGCGCTTTCCTAAAACCTACAGTCTCGTCAGCAAAAAAACCTCCACTTTCTAAATACCACTCAATTCTCTTATTAATAATGGAATGAAATATTTTACATAAACAGGGCATTAATGAAATAGGTCTTATTGCGGAAGCGGAAGTCATATCTCGACCTGGTTTGGGGATTGGTACTATACGGACTTGGCGCCATTGCTCCGGTACGAAATTTAAAGAAAAAAATAAATTATAAAGTTGTACCAAAATATTTTTAGCAACGTCCGGAAGATTTTTAATCATCGAAAAGGAAATATCATCACAACCCGGTGCGGTATCTTTAGATTTAACACATTTTTCAAGCTCCGGTCTTGTTATAGCAACTTCCAATATATGATTTTGAGAACAAAAAGTAGGTAATGGGGGGCATGTAAAATCAGGAGCTAAATTATAAAGGACTTGTTCAGCCAACGGCTCGTCGACATGGAATCCAGCTGAACGGTATCCCTTCAACCAGCGCATGCGTCGCCACATATCACTAACCGAAGTGACCTCGTCCACTGAAGAACAAAACTTACGGAATCCGACATTACGAGCACTTCTAGTTAGTTTTTGAGCTTCTCGAGTTTTGTCTTGCAATTTTTGTAAGTTGTCAGGAGATGGATTTTTTCTAAAGTACGTTAAAGCCAATCGTCTTTCCGCCACCGCTTTAGATAATATTGCAGACCAATAAGGTTTCGGTTTAAATAGACCACTGGGATTTTGGTTAAATTTAAAATAAGGGATATTTGCATCAGCGGCTCTGTTGATGATATCTA